>OX382230.1:1710126-3203714 GCA_947507525.1 Apamea epomidion | reverse complement strand
GTACAATTACTGGCAGATAATGCCTTAATTAGGGCATAAGTCAGCCTTAATGTATCATCATAAATCATAATCAGCCTATAATGTCCCCACTGCTGGGACACAGGCCTCCTCTCTGTGAGAGGAAGTAGGCCGTAATCTACCACGCGGGTCAAGTGCGGATTGGTAGATGTCACATGTTTCCGAATTTTTGGTTCTAGGACATGCCGGTTTCCTCACGATGTTTTCCTTCACCGTTTTGAGTATAAAGTAATAATGTGTTAACGTATACCATTCATAAATAAATACATAGTATAGATTTACAGGTCAAGGTCTCAATTCTAAAGGTATTTAATACACCGTATTCCAATATTCAACAACAAAAACGAATATAGGTATTCTTAGCTTTGTGTACTCATAGCGTGTATTATTAAATAGCGTCTCGTTGGTTCTGCTACTTTATGACAGATGGTAGCATAGAAGTAACATAGTCAGCCTATAATGTTCCCACTACCGGGACACAGGCCACCTCTCGATGAAGGGGAGTAGGCCATAATCCACCACGCGGGCCCAGTGCGGGTTGGTAAATGTCACATGTCTTCGAATTTTTGGTTCTAGAACATCCCAGTTTCCTCACGATGTTTTCCTTCACCGTTTTGAGAGCAGTGGTGATGAAATAATTTACTCAAAGTAAAGCGCCTGTCTGGGTTCGAACCTACGACCTCAACTCGTAAGTCGCGTCCGTTACCATTGGGCCACCACTGCTTTAAATAAAATAAATGACTTTTAATTCTACGTAAATAAATAAATTTTGACGTGATTATATGACTATTTACACATAGAACTGTACAGTATCTTCTTCGGCTTCCTCCTAAGAAATGTAAAGCCTAACAAATGTATTCCTACCTATTCTTTTTACCACCAAAGCATTATCTTCCATGATTAACTTCCAGGTATCATCAACTGTGCAATACAGTGCAGTTTGTCTACTGATCCTCAACGAACAATAGTAACCTCTCCGTTGGCTCTTACAGTCGGGAAAAACAACTGATTCGCTGTTTTATGACTTTCATTAGTAGGAATTGCGGTCGAATGAAATGGAAAATTTTCCGATTATGAGTTTTTCAAAAGAAGGTTAATCTGAATCTGCATTGTTAACTTTAGTGAGAGTTTTAAAAGAGTATACTCAATAATCATTTGTTGCATTCCACTATAGAGGTATGAATAAGGTGTAAAGTTCACTCATTTTCCATAGAAAAGGGCCTCCGACCAGACGGTTGTTGTGTCCGGTGAACAAATGCCTGACGATTGATTTCGGGACGTTGTATCAATTATGCTAGTTGCGCGGTAAACTCTGCTTGCGCAATGCAGGATTTTTCGTGACGTCACTGTGATGCGTAGTTCGCATATGGCGATGTAGATGCCGCCACACTACAATCTGTACTTAGGTGATAACTTAAAATAAATTGAGGACATTATCAACCTGTCGGACACAGCAAAGTAATGGGAGAGAGGAAGCTTTGAAACTTAATTTATTAATCTACATACCTGTTATTAGAAGTTAGTTTATTTACTAAGTACATACGTGTATGTTTTAGGATTTACCGACTAATCTGAATTTGCGATATATTCGCCAAAAATGTAAACAAATATGAGTTTATGGAAAAATAACTCTAATTCCTACAAAATAAAGTTCAGTTTACGCTAGAACTTCAAACATTTTATAACATTTTCAATAGTGCTAGTCACTCTGAATGCAACTTAATTTTCATTGAAATAAAGTTGATATTTGTTTAACTTGAAATAACGTCAATTTGAAACATAAATAAAAATTTGAATCTATGTAGTTTAGACTAAAACTTTATGAGCAGTCAACTTACCACGTAATGTGTGAAAGAAAATTTTGTAGATCTAGCACGAATCCCTGAAGGAAACGTAACGTAAACTCGACCGTTACGTAACGTTTCACACATTATTATTTACTTAGTTTCAACACTTTACTTGACAAAATTGTATTTTAGATTTAAGAATCTTTCAAGTATACGTTAGGATTACGTCGGGCGTACGTGGGAGGGTCTCAGCTCTGTGTGACCTCGCTGTGAAAGTAATCTAAGACTAAATTACACACATATTCAATACTTTATTGCATTCCATAAAGTTATATTAGAAACAGTTCGTCGGTTTGAGACGTGTATAATTATTATAACACAACATCACGCCTGTATTTTCCAAAGGGATAGGCAGAAGTATACCTACAGTATGTCCTGTCCTCCAGTTATGTTTAAGTCCCATGTAACAGGGAGTGTTTAACTGTTTAAACATATTCAATTAACAGTCTGGGAAAAGTTTAAGCTTTCTGGGAAATCGATTTAATTGTCATTGTATTTCATGACATGAATTAAAACAAAAGTCCTTCCCCCCTTTTCTTTAAAACATACAGTAAGTGAAACAATAAACAGGATCTTCCATACCAAACAAAGCGAATTTCTGGTAAAATATGAATGACGTGGACGAAGCCCTGTTCCATTGTTCCCATACCAAAATTATTCACAAAATTATAATGTACCTTATTTCCGATTATTTCTCATTTAGGTGATATTCCATCCATAACATAACATATTCAACCTTTAATGTTCACCAAATATTCGAAGACATGTGACATCTACCAACCCGCACTGGGCCCGCGTGGTGGACTTACAGCCCACTCCCTCTCGACGAGAGTAGGCCCGTGTCCCAGCAGTGGGAACATTAAAGGCTGATATTCCATCATTCTCATAAAATCTAAAGTAGGTAGCAATGTAGTTGGATGACATCCAAAGTATGTTGGATTAACCTGTATTATGAATTGCCAGAAAGCTTTTGATATAGTGTACATATGTATGTGACAATGAATTATTAATTTACATCTGCACCTTACCCGTATGTGAGTGTTTTGATGTTTTAGAATATGTAGGTACCTGTCTGCCTGAATATTTGAGTTCAGCTCCAAGAATATTGAAAACTGAAAATTCGATAATTTTCAGTTTTCAATATTCTTGGAGCGACGAAACGATTTTTGTTATGCAGTCTCCAGTTTCAGCTCATAGCCAACAGACTGTAGGTACTGCTAGCAACGAGACATTCTAACCGATAGTTATGACTTTGTGGGAGCTTCGTAGATTACTATACGGGCCTGTAATCGTTCCAATTGTTGGGCGAAGAGGGGTCTTATTTGTGCAGAATAAACAATCTTTCTTTCTTTTTATTTTCTTACAGAGACGGAACGAGTGTTGGAATGAAAAAGTAACAGTTAGTGATTAGCTTAATCAGCCTGTAAAGTTCCTACTGCTGAGGAACAGGCTGTCTCTCTGTGAGTCAGTGGGCCATAATCCACGACGCGGGCCCGGTGCGATTTGGTAAGCGGTAGGTACAAACTTACAACTTACGTGATGATTCCGTGATGACTCAATTTAATTTTGGGTCATCACGAAATACTCCAAAGATACAGAACTTGCTTAGAAAAGAATCGGAAAGGAATTTTATAAGAGTGCTACATAGTGCTTTAAACTAATACTGTTCTATTGGAGAACACTCACGGGGGTATCATGGACACAATGTAGGACCGTCATTGAGATGACGTATCGTATCGCGACATAATACAAAATAGTTTCTTTTTTTGCAATGTGCTCAATATCACACTGTTCATACATATTCGTTACTGTTTTTAACTGACACAAATTTATTTTATTTATTTATTTAAGTACGCCTACACACGTAACGTTGCAGTATAAAACTGATTTACATCCGTCACCTCAAACATCAGGCCCAGTTGAAAACCAGCGTCAGGCATTAATTGTTTGGCATTTTTGCTGCACTGGGCCTTTTTGGTTCAGCCGTGAGGCACACTTTCCTGCTAATTTCTTACAGTGGACTTATTATTTGATCTTTATTTTTTTTTATCTGATGTATGTATTTAATGTATTGTGTATCTTTTAGTCTGTGCTAAATAAACGTATTTTCTTTCTTTCTGATATTATATTCTGTGTTCTTGAAAACAAGCATTTGACCACTTTAATTATGACACTGTTTCATAACCATAACATTGATGTACAAAATCGATAGTCTAGTAGACAGTCTTAATTCAGCCTAAGACAGATGATTACAGCAATATGTTCTTCCAATTTCTTTGATGTCACATGTGAAACAGACCTATATGTTATCAAAAGCTTCAGGCGTTTATATAACGGGTCATGGAAAATGTATCGTCGTGAATGGAGCGACGACGAGCATGTTTGTAATTCCTATAACAACTGTATATATATAACATATGTGATCAGAAACATGCTTATCTTAAGTCTTAATTGCATATATGTTGGGTTTCAATATTGACATTAATAGGCATGTCTGTGTGAGTATATAATCATTTGACATTTTGCAAAGGGTGTGTACTTATTTATTGATAGGTAGGTACTCTATAATCAATGACGACACATCAAGCTATACATTTCCAGTATAAGCTGATATCGCATTGTATATTCCTATGTAAAATTAGCGGAGCTGACAGACGTTGTCCTGCCCGAACAGCACCACCTACCGGGTCCAATTATGAATCTAAACAATCCAGCGTGAGTAGGTTTGATACGGATCAAACGTACCATGCTTTGCCTGTCCTATGCACAGTTTATAGTACTAACTTTTAATTGAGCTTAGGACAGTATAATAAATTCGACCTATTATTATGTTGCGGTCCTATTTTTATCTTTGACATAATTATATCGGGATACTGGGGTCCCGGACCTTTGAAGGCTTACCAGGGGCCGAAGCCAACTCGCAGAGGCCCCTTAGAGAATTTTAAATGATGAGGAGGCACCAACCGACAGCTATCTCTGTATGCACTACGCAAGCGCACCCTAGGACAATATTATTCTGAAATGAGAATCGAATAATAAAAATCCTTCTTCGATATGTCCTCCATTTACCCATCTTTTTTTTGTTGACGACACGGTTGGTGTAGTTGCTGAGCGATCGACTGCTGCGCTGTGTGTCGCGGGTTCGATTCCCGCACGGAACAAATATTTATATTGCCTACAGGGAGTTGTTCCGGGTCTGGCTGTTTGTGTGTAAACGCACCCACGATACAGGAGTAATTCCTAGTGTGGGGCAATGTTCTATAAAAAAATAAAATAAAAATTACCTATTCAGCTCGTATCCTGGCTTGCGTGCCGCAATGGGCATTAAAACGTTCAATCAGGTGAACCTATGGATTACTGTTTAATGTCTTTTATTCATGTTAACTGATAAGGTTTGCTAATATCGTTTATTTTCCGGCATTAAAAAGTCTGAACGCTATACTTAGTGGTGTAATGTTTTAATCGGTAGAATTAAAAAAAGGGTGTGAGCTTACGCTGCTGCACACGATCGAAGTGAAAACGTACGACTTGAGTCGAGTATACCCGATTCAGCGTCACCGACCCGAGCGTGACGGTTCAGTTTCGTTCACTGTTCAGAAAGAGCCCAAAGTACTCCTCAAGAATATTTCACTTCAAAAGTATATATAAAAAAAAGTATTGTACCTACAATGCGGTCCGGCAACGCAACGAAAAATAATAGCAACAGACTATATTTAGACACTGCGTCGCCACTCGCCGCAGAGTTGTGCGTTGCAACTGTGAAATTTTGCACAATACAATGCGATGGATTTACTCGTTTAAGATGTTATGCGTACACGCATTGCGGTCTTGTGAAACATTGCAATACTATGGTTTTCATATCGCGGTAATGCCGTAAATTCGGGAACTGCTACTTCATTAGATTCATGTATTGTAACGCTATGGTAATTAAATTTAAAAATGAAACGTAGCTATAAAACTGTTATTACAGTATGTGAATATGCAACACTTTTTTATGTCTTGTTGAGATACCGACCATTATATAAATGCAGTGGCCTTTTTTTTTTTTTTTTTTTTTTCTGGGTGGGAAATCATCAAATGACTCCTCCCGCTCTGGGCGGAGCAGAAGGGAGTGTCAGACTTTTACTGACTAAAACCCACCCATGTTCCTTCAGTTGCCTGTGCCTGGGGCCACGGTATCTCTTTCGAACAACCCGCAGCCCCGGCGGCATCGGCCCTAGTGGACCCCGTCAGTTCGTGCTGACAGCTCTTTGAGGCGCGCGTGGAACACAACGCGCCGTCGACCCGGGCCTGGTCCTGATCGGACGGAGAGCTACCCATTGCTCTCCGCCCGCAGGCCCGCGCCTACGGTGGCCGGGAGTCGGCTGTTGACTCCCGTCCAGGGCGTCTCCTGCGGCGGCTAGGCGCGCGAGGGTGCAGCGATTGCCTCTCCCTCACGCGCAAATGCAGTGGCCTCCAAAAGTTAGTTGTCATTTTTCCACTTTAGCTGTGACGTGGAATTTTTTTTGAATTTTCTTGTCCCCAAGATACAGGCGCCGCCTAGTTTGGGGACCGCCGTAAAGATCCAAAAGACGAGCGCTAACAGTTACAGACCGATGTTAAGTTAAGTTAATTTTAAGGTAATAACTGTAACATTGGTTCAATAAATTTATTTATTTAAAATTCTCGTTCCAAATGTTTAGACTGTACACTACAACGTTTTTATTGACTAATTCAATTCATCCCAGCTGACTGTAAACTTTTCAAAATCTGTAAATGCAGATCAAAATATCTCGAACAGTTAAGGACAGTCTCCTCAGACCGTTTTCCTGTAGCTACAATGGTTAAGGTACCTGTCCTTACTGCTCCGTCTCAAAAATCCACCTTTATATTATATTTATCATAATTATCATCATCATCAACCTATAATGTTCCCACTGCTGGGGCATAGGGCTCCTCTCGGTGAGAGGGAGTGGGCCGCAATCCACCACGCGGGCCCAGTGCGGGTTGGTAGATGTCACACGTCTTCGAATTTTTGGTTCTAGGACATGCCGGTTTCTGACACAAAGTTAAGCGCCTGACGGGGTTCGAACTTACAACTTACAACTTGTAAGTCTCGACCGTTACCAATGGGCCACTAGTGCTGATTATATTTATATATTTACAAAATAAAAATGTATTTAAGCGTATTAAAGCGAAGAATCACAATTTTAGCTTGTCATACTTTCATCATAGCTACATATGTTCCCTCAAGTGTTTACACAATACAAACTCTGATAATTGAATGTCACCCACACATTCCCCGTTCGCCATATAACACCGTGGAATAAAATTACCCTCGTTATAATAAATAATAATTAATGAGGACCTAATGTTAGGGGTTTAATTATTAATTAGGACAGTTTTCATAATGGGAGCATGTGTGAGTTATGGGGGTCTAATCGATAGGCTATTTTTTATGTTGGGATAATCTGATTAAACTTTTTGTCATTTGTGGAAGACGCGGGTAGAAGGAGTGTGGTGTGTGGTGTGGGTGTTGTGTTTCTTAAAAGTATACCAACTTATGTTTAGACAAAGTGCACGAAAAAAAGGGGCTAATGAAGCTTTAACGTTTCCCTTTGGGAGTAAATCGTATACATACTTTCAAATAATGTACACAAATGTACAACAATAATATAAGCACGCGCAATGCGAATACAAGACACTTGACAAAATAATAAGAATATATTATGTGTTGCAAATTTCGTTACAACTCACGTTACGATTAAAAAATAAAAAATAACAGATGACACCTGCTTATATTTGAAAATTTTCATTGATTATTCTTCTTCTATTGTACGGTTTAGAGGTAACTTTGAGATTTCTTTGTAACGAGAAAATTGTATGCAATCGTGTTTTCGAAACAGACGACACCTCGCAGTAGTCCTCGTCTTTATTGTATATTAATTACAAAGTGAACACTGCAGTATTGTTGAAACTCGTTGTATTGCTGAAAGAATATATTATGTGTTGCAACTTTTATTACAAGACATAATATATTCTTATCATTTTATTTAATTATGGATTTTGCCTGAATTAGATGTCTATGTTTTTACTAGCTTATTCCCTCGCCTTCGCCCGCGTGAAGTTCAGAAATTATCCCACCGCAACGAATTACCGGGATAAAAAGTATCTTATGTCCTAATCTAGGTCATAGTCTACCTGTATGGCAAATTTCCTGCGCATTTATTATATTATATATATTAATAATATAAACATATATTAATAATATCATTTATTTTCCTGCCCTTATCCCAATTTATTCCTGGTCGGTGCAACATGTCTTTTTCTTCCATACCCCTCCATTAGCCGCCATCTCGACAGTCACCCCTTTCTAACCATATAATCATTCACACAGTCCATCCATCGTTTCTTTGGTTTTCCCCTACTCTTATAGCCATCGACATTCATACTCAAAACTCTCCTCACGACATTTTCCTCATTTCTCCGTAACACATGCCCATACCATGACAACCGGTTTCCACACAACTTTTCAGTTACCGGTGCCACTTTCAGACTTCCTCTTATATACTTATTTCTTATTCTATCCATTCGTGTAACACCACACATCCCTCTGAGCATTCTCATCTCAGCTGCATGCAATTGCCATTCATTCAGCCCTTTTGTGGCCCAATATTCTGATCCATATAAGACAGCAGGTCTAACCATGGTTTTGTATATTAATAATATCATATTAATAATTGGGATCAATTATTAATTTATTGATGGATACAATGACAAAAATATTACTTATTGGATAATGAGGTACTTAAAAACGTGACTTTGCCTTGCTGTATCTTTTCAAAGATGGATGAATATCAAAGCAACTCCTTATAGAAACTAAACAGAAATTGGATGAATATGGATCACATTAAAGCTAGAATAGTTCGTTCCTGGTTAGGATTAGCAAGTACTAGCTTATGTCAGATGTAATAAACACGAGCTTGTCAGTGATATATCATCACTGTGTCTTGTGGGACACGTGAGAGCTTAGTACACAATATTAACGAAATTAATGTCACAATGTCAGTCTACATTATATTGCGAGTATATAACATAACATCACACCGTTATTCCCGAAATAGTTAGGCAGACGTGTAGGTACATATAGTACACTCACACTTTACGCCGGTTATGTTTAAGTCCCACGTAATGGGAGGCGAGCCTTTTGCCGTTAACCGGGCGCAAATGCAAACGCTACTGAGGAATTCCTGATGGAAAGACCCAATAACACTTTACCCGACCTGAGGATGGAATCCAAGACCTCAAGCTTAGCAGATCAGCGATCTATAGACGAATGAGATAGTAGGTATATTGTAACTAAAGCATTTATAGCATGGTATGCAGTCGCATAACCAAGAGTAAGTCGTCGTTGTCAGAAAGAAAAAGCTATTTTTAATTCATCTATTGTCGGTCGCAGCGCAGTGGTCACTTTGACTGCATGTTTTGGGACACAGAGGACAGGATAGGAGTGGAGTATGGTTTGCGACATAGCTCCACAATCACACCCTACTGCCGTTCCGTAAAGGTAGCCCCACTTTACCAGGTTGGACTTACATCTGGACAACGACAACACCGTGGAAGTGGCAAAGTTTTGAGAAAACCATATTTAAAAATGATACAGTCGTGCCAGTGACACGAAGACGAAGAAGAATTAATCTATTTGACTTACTACCTTACTTAACTTATAAATATACTTACTAAATTACTTATATTATTAAAAAAAAATCTGGACCAGAATGGTAAAAAAATACTTTTCATGATTATTTTATACTACATAGGTACTTAGTATAAAATAATCATGAAAAGTATTTTTAAACTTACTTAATTAAAACATTTTTGGGCTTCCGGTGTTAAAATATTCAAACTTTTGTTGTGATTTTGTTTATCTTAAACAAAAGTTAAAAACAAATTAATTAATTGAAGTACCTACCTATTCTCAGAGCATCCGGCTCTTAAAATATTTCAGTGTATTTCTGATAGAAAACTAAATAAAACTTTATTCCTTATTATAGCTAGATGAAAAAAAAAAAAAAACAATAAATACATATACAGGCTGATTTTTTAAAGACCAGCCAAATTTAAGGATGTGGTACAGACCATCAAACTGAACAACTTTCTTCATGGGACAAATAGCTAGCATGGGATAAATTTCACGCAGAATAGTCACAAATATTTAATTTGTGACTATTCTGCGTGAAATTTCTTGTTCCACCGAGCTACCCTATCACATCTCAACGCCTGGCCGCGCTAATACTTCATTTACACTTATCGTTTTTTCATTTTGCTTGGCTCCTAAGGTTTCTAGCGTGATGTTACATAACTTATAGCCTTCCTCAAGAACCAGGCTGTCAAATGCAAAAATATTTTTTTCTAATCCAAACAAACTTTTCAACTTTATTATTAGTATAGATATAGAATGCCTAAGGCATTAAGTCCGCATTTATAACATTTTTATGCAAAAAATTAAATAAATATAGTAGACTAAAGACATCAATAAACTATCACTCCCTACACAAAACCCCACAAATACACCATTTACTCCGACCTTCCCCAGTTCTCCTAAAATCTTATATCGCATGCCGCACAGAAATTAATGAGTATTACGAATGAGTATACGGAGTCAAAACACACCCTGTAGTCCATTTACAAGTATTATTGATGATATTAGGCGGGGCTAAAGCAAATTTCGTCCCCAATAAAGAAAGAAAATTGTACCATAAAGGCACGGACATTACATTAGGAGAGTGATGCGGGTTCTATTTCAAAAACATCGTTCTACTTATCGATCGTTGGTTTGGTAAAGCTGAAGTACTCTTGAAGGATTTTTAAACTGAATATAGTAAGGTAAAGGGTTATCATCATCATCATTTCAGCCAAAAGACGTCCACTGCAGGACATAGGCCTGCCCCAAGCACCTCCACTTCGATCGGATCTGTGCTTCTCTCATCCAACGGGTTCCTGCGGTTTTCACAAGGTCGTCGGTCCACCTTGTGGGGGGCCTTCCAACGCTACGACACGTACGCAGTATATTAAGGTAAAGTGTATAGAATATAAATTGAAACTATTGTTGTTACAGATACACAGATACAGGTACAGGATGCGAGACGAACGGAACCAGGAAGTAAGGCAGAAAAAAGGGGAAGCCTATACATCGCAGTGGGTGATTCCGGGATGAAATGCTGAGGTTGATACAGGTACCATTTGACTTTTTCGAAGATAACGAAATGTTACTTTATCCAATATTGGTGGAAAAATTAACGAATTTTAACGTGCAATTCATGTTTGTTTACTCCTCAAGCTAAAAACTTTGACTAGAAGTAGGTACACAATCGCGTTCTTAATTGAACCTCAACATCGTAGACCTTGAGAATTGCACTTCGAAACTTAGCAAGGCTTAGAAACATAATGGTCACCTATTTACGGACTGACCTCGCTGTTACCCCATTAGCCACGAGCCCCTCATTGCTATCAATGTAAACGCGGCCTTACATTCAGGATACGGTTTAGTAGTTAGTGTTTTGAATGGATATTGTACGGCCTGGTCATTTGTCTCTAACGATGAGATAATTTTGTTCTGATAATGGCCCAGAATGTACTACGTTTATTAAGCCAATATCGTTTTAAACCATAGAAATGTGTTTACAGTTTTGAAGTCATAATTTACTTATAAAATTGATATGCAAAAGTCACATGGGCTTACCATGACCAGTCAGACTAGCTTTCAACTTTTCGGAATAGCAATTTTTTTCATGACAGCAAGGGTTCTACGTTGTTATAGATTTTTGAAGGTAAAGAATGAGAACACCACAGTAGGTTCAAAGCAGTCAAATAATTTAGTAACCATTGCCTTTGACATTTTAACCACTTTGTTGTTTCATTCACCGCGATGTATCAAATAGGTACCAACAGACCGACCGGGTGACTACCGAGATAACGACTAATAGATAAGTATATGGAAGAAAAAAACATCTTGCACCTACCCCAAATAAATTGCGATAAGGGTATGAACATGATGACTATGCAATTATACAAGGTGGAGACGACAATACGACACTCAATTAAACTGCTTATATCGAATCACTATGGCTAGTCAAAGACTGGCAAAACCCATAGTCGACGCTTCACTACTATTAAGGTTGTTTAAAAAATCACTTTTTTAATTTCGGTCCTGGGATTTATTTGATAGTTCCAAAATACTCTTTTGCATTAGTAATGCCAGTGTTGTCACTTATTGTCATACTGTTGTCTCCATATTGTTTATTCAATACAGAAATAAAAATGTTTCGTGTAATCCGTGTAACTAAATAACTCGACATTACATGTGCCTGTGCTCTAAGCCTTGACATATGAAATGTAATAATTATGCCGTGTGACATAATTAAAGCATGACAGTTATCACTAATATTTATGTTAACAAAAATGCGGCAATTTTTTTTAAAGATTATAATACCTGTAATTTTTTTTTTACATCTATGAATGACTACGTTTTATGATACGATAAAAAAGTGTCGCTTAATCCATAGTCGCCCGGGGATAACGTTAGAATACATAATTAATTTTGAGTCGTTACTCAAATTTATGGTTACGTTACGTGCTGTGCTCAGAGTTTCTTTGAAGTATAAAATCACGAATGAAGTTATCCGGAAAAGAACGATTTAGCGACATAGCTTGCAAGTAAGCAAGCTGAAGTGGCAGTGGGCTGGCCATGTTTGTCAAAAGACCGATGGCAGGCGAAGCAGACGAGTCCTGGAGTGGTGACCGAGTATCGGAAAGCGTAGTGTTGGACGGACCCCAGCTAGATGGCCCGACGACCTGAATTATTAATTACTATTCGAATTAAGAAGTTGGCTGGGACATACTGGACGCGGAAGGAGAAGACATGGCGTTGTGGCATAGCTTGCGAGAGGCCTTTGTCCAACACTGGACTGTGATAGGCTGAGTTGATTGATCCAGATTTGGCAGGTTAAATTAAAAATAATAATTTTAATCCAATACCGAATGAGATGAACATTTAGGCATACATTTATTTCCGTCCAAAACCTTTACCATATTTTCCTATACGTACAAATATGTGAAGAGGCAGACACGTGTTGGGGATAAAAAACATTCGTGCATTTCATCCATCGCCTAGCGGACTGGAAACATGAGATGCCACTATAATATACAGACACACACGAGCTGAAGAAAATGTTGAACAACTCTGCTTCTAAGACACAGGAAATCAATAGCCCAGTGACAAGCTTCTGTGGGAACTTGGAAGACCTGCGGTGTAGCTGCGTACCTAAACTTGGAAGACCTGCGGTGTAGCTGCGTACCTAAACTTGGAAGACCTGCGGTGTAGCTGCGTACCTAAACTTGGAAGACCTGCGGTGTAGCTGCGTACCTAAACTTGGAAGACCTGCGGTGTAGCTGCGTACCTAAACTTGGAAGACCTGCGGTGTAGCTGCGTACCTAAACTTGGAAGACCTGCGGTGTAGCTGCGTACCTAAACTTGGAAGACCTGCGGTGTAGCTGCGTACCTAAACTTGGAAGACCTGCGGTGTAGCTGCGTACCTAAACTTGGAAGACCTGCGGTGTAGCTGCGTACCTAAACTTGGAAGACCTGCGGTGTAGCTGCGTACCTAAACTTGGAAGACCTGCGGTGTAGCTGCGTACCTAAACTTGGAAGACCTGCGGTGTAGCTGCGTACCTAAACTTGGAAGACCTGCGGTGTAGCTGCGTACCTAAACTTGGAAGACCTGCGGTGTAGCTGCGTACCTAAACTTGGAAGACCTGCGGTGTAGCTGCGTACCTAAACTTGGAAGACCTGCGGTGTAGCTGCGTACCTAAACTTGGAAGACCTGCGGTGAAGCTGCGTACCTAAACTTGGAAGACCTGCGGTGTAGCTGCGTACCTAAACTTGGAAGACCTGCGGTGAAGCTGCGTACCTAAACTTGGAAGACCTGCGGTGTAGCTGCGTACCTAAACTTGGAAGACCTGCGGTGTAGCTGCGTACCTAAACTTGGAAGACCTGCGGTGTAGCTGCGTACCTAAACTTGGAAGACCTGCGGTGTAGCTGCGTACCTAAACTTGGAAGACCTGCGGTGTAGCTGCGTACCTAAACTTGGAAGACCTGCGGTGTAGCTGCGTACCTAAACTTGGAAGACCTGCGGTGTAGCTGCGTACCTAAACTTGGAAGACCTGCGGTGTAGCTGCGTACCTAAACTTGGAAGACCTGCGGTGTAGCTGCGTACCTAAACTTGGAAGACCTGCGGTGTAGCTGCGTACCTAAACTTGGAAGACCTGCGGTGTAGCTGCGTACCTAAACTTGGAAGACCTGCGGTGTAGCTGCGTACCTAAACTTGGAAGACCTGCGGTGTAGCTGCGTACCTAAACTTGGAAGACCTGCGGTGTAGCTGCGTACCTAAACTTGGAAGACCTGCGGTGTAGCTGCGTACCTAAACTTGGAAGACCTGCGGTGTAGCTGCGTACCTAAACTTGGAAGACCTGCGGTGTAGCTGCGTACCTAAACTTGGAAGACCTGCGGTGTAGCTGCGTACCTAAACTTGGAAGACCTGCGGTGTAGCTGCGTACCTAAACTTGGAAGACCTGCGGTGTAGCTGCGTACCTAAACTTGGAAGACCTGCGGTGTAGCTGCGTACCTAAACTTGGAAGACCTGCGGTGTAGCTGCGTACCTAAACTTGGAAGACCTGCGGTGTAGCTGCGTACCTAAACTTGGAAGACCTGCGGTGTAGCTGCGTACCTAAACTTGGAAGACCTGCGGTGTAGCTGCGTACCTAAACTTGGAAGACCTGCGGTGTAGCTGCGTACCTAAACTTGGAAGACCTGCGGTGTAGCTGCGTACCTAAACTTGGAAGACCTGCGGTGTAGCTGCGTACCTAAACTTGGAAGACCTGCGGTGTAGCTGCGTACCTAAACTTGGAAGACCTGCGGTGTAGCTGCGTACCTAAACTTGGAAGACCTGCGGTGTAGCTGCGTACCTAAACTTGGAAGACCTGCGGTGTAGCTGCGTACCTAAACTTGGAAGACCTGCGGTGTAGCTGCGTACCTAAACTTGGAAGACCTGCGGTGTAGCTGCGTACCTAAACTTGGAAGACCTGCGGTGTAGCTGCGTACCTAAACTTGGAAGACCTGCGGTGTAGCTGCGTACCTAAACTTGGAAGACCTGCGGTGTAGCTGCGTACCTAAACTTGGAAGACCTGCGGTGTAGCTGCGTACCTAAACTTGGAAGACCTGCGGTGTAGCTGCGTACCTAAACTTGGAAGACCTGCGGTGTAGCTGCGTACCTAAACTTGGAAGACCTGCGGTGTAGCTGCGTACCTAAACTTGGAAGACCTGCGGTGTAGCTGCGTACCTAAACTTGGAAGACCTGCGGTGTAGCTGCGTACCTAAACTTGGAAGACCTGCGGTGTAGCTGCGTACCTAACATACTATGAGTAACACTTTCATTTTGACAGTTCAACAAAATTCATTGCGTTATTTACGTTGTTCAGCAGACAGATTTTTCGAACGAACAATGGATTAGCTCAATATTCTTCAAAATTATTCAGACTGAGATTGATAGTATTATTAATAGGTATTAGAAATTTTAGGTGCGGTAGAGAGCCGAAGCGGAAAATAAGGAATTTGACTGGTTGTTTCTATAATCTAGCAATTGCTTGATTGCTTCGTTGATCGAGACGTCAGACAAATGTTATCAATCGTAATTTCAATAGAACGAGGTAAAAAGAACTAGCAACCTGAATAAAAAAAATGGTGTTGTTTAAAAAGGTTTTATGTGGCAACTCGGAGTCCTTTGCAAACAATCTGCACCTTTAAAAAATGGGTGGTATTATGTTTCTTTGTCTGGCAATGTATTTTATGTGGCAACATTACTAAAAAAACGTCAAAGTTGAGAAAAACACAATTTGGATCTTCCGTAAATAAATGCATTTTGGTGTTGTTAGATTAAATTGTGCTATCACTGGTGCAGGGTGCACGTGGGACTGTATAGGCAAAATAAAAAGGTCAGTTAAGAACAATGCATTTTTACATATACATAATTGTTATTACACTATCCTTATTACACTATCCTTATTTTCTTCAATTTTTATCACAGTTATAGGCTTTACAAGTTAACGTGTAATAGTCGAGAAATGTCAATGTCAATAGTCAAACAATATGTTTTTGTACTCCAATGTTAAGATTATTCTTTGGATAAATTCATTCATCAAGGGTTCATTAAGCGAGGCCCGACACGTATTTGGCCGGTTTGGTGCCAGACACAAGCCGAGCTGGACTCCCATTTGGCGCAACCTTGAGACGCACACCGCACTTTGAATATTCGTTATTTTGATTCAAAGTGTCATCATGTCTTAGTTTCTTTTAGTATGTTTTCATAATTTTTTTTTTGTATGTTGGCATCTTGTTATTCTATATTTTTGTAATTTGTTAAAATTTAATAGTGCTTTCGTGTGTTATGCTATGTCTTTTGTGTGCACTTAATAAATGGTTTAACTATCTATCTGACTAAATTTATAGACATGATGATACGGTGCTTGTAAAAATTACACTTTGGAATAATTATGTTTACGTACTTACATGCTATGATTTATCAAATAGAAAGAAGAAAGAAAAAACATTTATTTGCGGCAAACATGACGCATAAAAGAACACAAACACAAAAAAAAATAACAAGTTGGGGGAAAACATGCGGCACATCCACGCAAAACGGCCAACGCTCAGCATAATGCTAAGACTATACAACAGCCGGCGTTAACGTGATGACGCCAACCAGTGCAGCATACGATTAGATATAAATAAAAACAACAAATGGTATTCCAATAGTCATGCCTGTTGATAATATCATATCTAAACCCTTCAATATTAATGAAAGTACTATCAAGTGCGGTCACATTGAATTTATGTAATTTATTTTTCTGACGAACATTATAATTATTTGTTATTCGTATTGTTGATTATCATTAGCGGAAAACATTTCCGGATACATACTGCGGTTTTAATTGTTTTGATTGGAAAGAAAACTAATGCTTTTGGAATTCAGTGGCAATTAATGATTTATTTTAATACAAATAACGATAACACTACATTTAACGCCTAATTATTCATAATATGTGTTTGTGAATAACTTTGTGTTAAATTTAGTGTTGTGTTCAAAAAACTAGCCTTTAGACTGACAGTATTTTACTTACGCAGGTACATTTTTTTTCAGCCAATATAAAATACTAGGTACTAAAATGCGCCCTCCATCGCATGGCTTTGAAAACTTGACAAAACTTTGAAATTTCTTTGTTTATTGGTCATCAGAGAGACAGGAAGGTCATCAGAGACCGGTCTTCCAACGATACGTCTTCCGTTACGCGCTCGCCACTCGAGAATCTTTCGGCGCTATCGACCAACTGTTCTGCGAGCAATGTGCCCTGCCCACTGCAACTTAAGCTTGGCAATTCATTAGGCTATGTCGGTTACCTTGGTTTTCTTACGGATCTTTTTATTTCTGATTCAATCGCTTGTAAGAAATATTTTACTACCTTTACCGTTTGTGATGTCAAAATAGTTGCCTATTATACATATACATTAAGGGAGATTAAAGGTAAGTGCCAGTGCTTTAATTCCTCTTTATTTTTCTTTTTGACGGTACCTTTTAAATAAATACTTTAATGAGCCATGACGATACAGACCTATATTTAGTAATTTTTCAGCATTACTCATTATGACTATCATCTGCTTAGCCTTTCCCCTGCTATGTTGGGGTCAGCTTCCAATCTAACCGGATGCAGCTGAATACCAGTAGTTTACATGGAGCGACTATCTGATCTCCACAACCCAGCCATAGGATAATACGATACCCCTTGGTAAGACTGGTTCTCAGACTTTCGGGTTTCAGACGACCCGTAACGACTGTCAAAGATCCAATAATGACAGCCGGGACCAACGGCTTAACGTAATATCCGAGGTATGGAGGGGTCTCGGTATGTAAAGATGGTCACCCATCCACGGATCAACCGCAGCAGGCGTAGCTTAACCTGATATACTTTACAAATAGGACGTTTTTTCTAATAGGACAAACTGCTCGTAGGGCGATTATTTAAAAGGACGATTTGCTAAAGTGTTGTTTTGCTAGGACCATTTGCTTTTAGGACTTTTTGATACGAAGGGAAATTGACTCTGTACTTTTTCCTTGTTATAGCCATTTCATAGAACGGAAAGGCCAAAGAATATCAGTTTTAATTTGAATATAAGACCAGTGGTGGCCCAGTGTGCAGTGGTAACTGCCCCGATTTACGAGTCCTAGGCCGTGGGTTCGAACCCAGGCAGGTGGTTTACTTTGTCTAAATCATTTCATCACCACTGCTGTCAAAATGGTGAAAGAAAACATTGTGAGAAAAAATCGAAGACATGTGACATCTATCAACCCGCACAGGGCCCGCGTGGTGGTTTACAGCCCACTCCCTCTCACAGAGGAGGCCTGGACCCCAGCAGTGGGAACATTATAGGCAGATTATGCTATTATATTATATTACTAGTTGCTCGACAATTAATTTCTCTGACTTTACCCTCGACAGGGGACGAGGCCTGCTTATTCTATGCCTGAATTGCAGCACTCAACACTTTGTACAAAAAATAGTTTTATACATAAAATTCCATTTTATTATTCTTTCTCATCCTTATAAAAGCTGAGATGAGAAATAAATAAAAACGGAAGAAAAATCCTGCCCCACTTTGGCCAGATTAACGCGACAAAGTGCCGGCAAGAAATAGAAAACTATCTGGAAAGGTCCTTGACTCCTGTTCTCCATTGTTCTCGACATCCTTCCAACTATAAACAGAACTTTTGCATAATTCCTTTAGCAAGCTGTTAGAATTTTGTGTTAGGACGGGGTCGGGTTGACTAAGCTTTAAGAGTTTTATAGTTTAGTTACTGGCACCTAAGATTTTAGAAGGTTAGTTTAGGGATCATAATACAAATTAAGTGGTTGTTAGAAAAGTAACAGGTGCTTAAGAATGCATCAGGTTATTTTAAAGTAATCTTGAAACAATGTATCAAAATTAAATAAGTCTTAACTTTTATGTTATGTCAGCAACTCCGGTTCTTTTCCGGATAATTTAATTCCTGATTTTATCCTTCCAATGTAGGACTTTCTAGCTAGATGGGCGGACGGCCTAAAGAAGGTAGCTGGACAGACGGTGGAAGGCGAAGGATAAGGTGTTGTGGCGCAGCCTGGGAGAGGTCTCTGTCCAGCAGTGGACTGCGATAGGCTGAGTTGGTTGATTGATTGTATGCGGTCTAAATCAATAATGGTGGTCACCTGAATCCAAAAATATCGACTGCGCTTTTGTATCGTACCATTTATCGTAACATTAGTTAGCCTTCCAATGTACCTTACTTTATGTACAAAGAAAAGTCCGCATAAAATGTTTACTCAAGTTACTCGATTTTAACTGGATACATTTTTACAAAAGAACAAAGGAAGCACCAAAAATCTGGGACATATTCTACCCTTTACAAAATTAATGAAAACACTAAAAACTACCCTTTAGTCGACGAGACCCGAAACTGTTGAAGCGAAAACTTGTCTTTGAACACCTGAGCGCACTAGAATTGCACGAGTCAGCTGAAAAAATGTACAAAAACCCTCCTGACTTTATCCGTGCCCAAGGGAAAAGGAAAATCGTGACTTTTAACAATAAAGGCTCAGATTTTTTATTGAAAATCAGGTTTTAAAAATATTAAGGGTTTTAATCCGACCCGTTTCAGGTTGGTTTAAAGCGCATTTTTTTGACGGACGTAACTTTTGGTTTAAATACAATTTATTCATAATAGTCTTTTTGTTTTGAACGTTTTCCATCACATCAAGTTTGGATCTAATATTTATGGATATAAAAATAGAAAGCCAAGAAAAGGTTTATAAGATATCTGAATATAAAATCTGTTCCTTTGAGATAAATCTTTTTCATATTCCTAGATTTTATTTTTTTAAATCCGCCGTTCTTAGATGAAAATACGGGCAAAGATACTGTTTACTGATTGATGGTCCAAACAGATTTCTAGGAAGTAGAATTTTATTTCATGATTTTACATTGACTTTTCAGAAGCAGTTTTACCCGTTTAACCTGATTTCTAATGAATTAATTTTATTCATTAAGTAATTAAATGCTTCCTATTAGCTAAGAGCGGGCTCACGGTTCTGAGTTTTTAAATAAAGTTGTTAGGAAATAAGTTCTAGAGCTCTTTGTGACGGAACTCATTTAAGGAATTAATGTAGAGATTTGGTCTGGTTGGCTTTGCCAGCCGACCTCCACGAATGTTTGGTAAGTTATTGGCATATTTTAAAGATAATGAACACTACTGGATTACGTGACGATGACGTCACGGATGTCAATCAGTCAATAAGCTCTCTGTTTACTTCTCGCGAAATAAATAAAAATACTAGTTTGTTTAACAAAAGTTTATTGTGCAAATACATGTATAAGTGCAACTTACTCGTAACAATATTTTCCAGTGTGTATGTGCAGTGTTAAATATAATAAACTTAAAAAGCGTTTTATCGTTCCCCAAAAATACTTTAAGTACCTGACACCCGAGGGAAAATAAACAGTGTTTTGTTCGTGAACGGGTCACAAAGTGTCACCAAACTTTAGTGTGTGCGCACCTTTACACTGATACTGTACTCAGCCTATGGTGTCTATCCGTACCATACACACCGTGAAAAACGCCATAAACGTGTTTATCGAAACAGCGCCATCTGTTGCCCTATCGGTATACAAATTGGTCGTGCTCAATTTGTCAACAACAAGTTTACCATGGTTAAGTGCGGTGGCTGTGGCAAGTTTATGTCGTCGACAGAGGCCGTAAACTGCTTCAAATGTAGGGCTTGGTACCACCGAGCGTGTGTGGGTATACAGAATACCGGCCCTTTAACGACCCCCTGGCACTGTCCTGAGTGCAATAAAAACCTGGTGAGGGACAACCAGGCTGAAACGCCGGTAAGGGCGCGTACACCAGCGCCAGAAACACACGAGGAAAGCCTCGTAAACCTGATGGACACCAGCCCCATAAATAGCACAGCCCTAGACACCACACAGGAGCTCAACCTGGACATCCTCAGGGCAGAGCTAAGCGTTTTTAGGGAGGAATTTCTTAAGACAGTACGGAATGAATTCCAGCTGCTCCGTGATGATCTGTCCGAGCTAAGATCCTCTCTAAACGCAACGAACGACAGGATGAGTAATCTGGAGGAGAGAGTAGCTGTGTTAGAAAATAACCACACTCAGCCCCAAGCAGCGTCGGACGTAAGTGATCTGATAGCACAATTGCGGAGCGACATTAATGACCGAGATCAGGAGCTGCTGGCAAATGATATCCAGATGTCCAACATACCCGAAACAAGTGGTGAAAATCCAATCCACACGGTGATGTTGGTTGCATCTAAGATTGGCGTCAAAATTAAAGCGCGCGATATAGTAAGCGCCGAGCGTGTCGGAGGTAGGCGCATCAACGCGACGCAGGCGACGGCGCCGGTGGAGACCCGCCCCCGCTTCCTTGTCGTGCGCCTCGCGCGCCGCGACCTGCGTGACGAACTGTTGGAGGGCGCACGGGTGCGACGCGGGATGACTACTGCTGACCTTGACTTGCCGGGCTCTGCAACGCGCTTCTATGTGAACGAGCGCCTTACGAAGGTGAATCGGGAGTTATTTCGGAGCGCGCGTGAAGCCGGGAGTCGCCTCGGTTGGCAATTCGTATGGGCAAAGCGAGGCCGTATTCTCGCCCGGTACAAACCCGGAGATACCATTTGCCAGATCCGCTCCGAGGCTGACTTACAGCGCACCTTCGGACCGGCACTCGGTAACGGCGGCAATAGCGCACTTTGAAAATACCTTTTCGTTTGTCTGTTCTTGTTTTGTTAAGATTATTTATCTAGTTTCTATGGTGTTCGTCAATAATTTGTTTATCATACTTTCTTGTACTGTCACGCTGATTCTTATAGTAAGTTTTTTTGTAACAAGTGTCATCATTTCAATAATATTAACCTCACGTTGCTACTATCTGCTATCTATATTGGGATGTGTGTGTCTCGCGGCAGAGGCGGAGCGCCTCACTCAACTATACGTAAACACTATACATATTTATCTACACCTATTTATTACCAATCTACTATTTACATACCGCAGCTGGCCTTTGTTTCATTTTTATTTAGTTATATACATTATTTACATAGTTACAATTGGAATTAAACTAATCATATTATTGGATATAAGAATTGAAAATACTGAATGTGCACGGATATTGTTAAATGACGAAATTATTTTATATTTATTGTAATGATGACTAAAGGAGGAAAGTTTCTTAAAGTTGGGCTTCTTAATGCTGGTTCATTGGGCACAGGTCATGATAACTTGATTGATGCACTCGACAGGCATTGCTTTGACGTTATGGCCATTAACGAGACTTGGTTACGACCGGGCGAGGACGGGCGCGCGCCTGTGGTGCCGGGCTACCGTCTGCGTCACACGCCGCGGCCAGCGAGTGTGCGCTCGGGTCGTGGTGGGGGCGTCGGCTTTTATCTGCGGCGCGGACTGAGCGCGCGTACATGGACCGGTGCGATCGATCCAAGGTTCGAATCGGTCGAACAAATGTGGTTAACGATCTCAATGAACGGCAAAAAAATTGCTATAGGTACAGCCTACCGACCACCATGGCATGACCTGGTCCTTTTCCTAGATGCCATAACGGATTCCATTAGTTCGCTGGGAAATTGCGACCACTACATTCTACTTGGCGACTTTAATGTAAACTTGCTGGACACGAATGGAAATAAAACCAAGAATATTAAGGAATTTTTGAATTGCCTCAGTCTTTCACAATTGGTCACAACTCCTACTCACTTTACACCATCCAGTGAAACCCTCATCGATCTCCTATGCACTGACCTGACAGCTAGAAATACCACGGTGGTACCTTTCGGTGCAATCAACGGCCATTCGATTGTAGCTGGGGAATTTCACATAAAACGTGACAAGTACAAACCACACTTGGTAAAATTTCGGCCTCTTAAAAAGGTGTGCGCGGAAAGTTTTAATTTAAGCTTATCATTTTTGGACATTGGAATGATTTCGTCGCTTGGCAGCGTTAATGACATGGTGCATGTCTTTAACACCTATATAACTTCCCTGTTCGATGTTCACTCACCGATCAAGACGTGTACTGTAAAGGAAAAGTCATATCCATGGATTACAGATACAATCAAGGTTATGATGCGTTTACGTGACGATGCACTTAGTAGTTATAGGAAAACGAAAGCCGATTCAAAAAAAATATATTACAAAGAGCTAAAACACTTAGTGATTAGTTCTTTATACAATGAAAAAGTTGCGTATTTTAAGCACAACATAAATAACAAAATAAAATACCCTAAACTATTATGGAAAAATTTAAAATCCACCTTATCGCCCTATAAGCCCAGACAAGACCTACCGTCGCACTTTGCAGATCCTGACGTAATTAATAACAACTTTTTGATTGTACCGGGTAACCCCGTGGCAAGCACATCACTTATAAACTACTATGAGAATCATAGTCATGGTGAAGAAATTTTCGCGATCACTCCAGTGGAAGAGAACGACATCTCTCGCGTTGTCTCCAACCTTAAAAGTAACGCTGAAGGTTACGACAACATTACCCTGGACATGATTAACATGACCCTACCGCATACGTTAACCGTTGTAACGAACATAATAAACTGCTCCATAGTGACGTCTACGTTCCCCGACCTATGGAAAATTGCCTCAGTTAGGCCCTTGCCAAAAAATTCTAATCCATCCACTTTAAAAGACCTTCGCCCTATAAGTATATTACCATGTCTATCCAAAGTATTAGAAAAAGTCGTCAGCCGCCAATTAACACTTTTTTTGGAACAAAATAACGTCCTACCTGATTTACAATCTGGTTTCAGAAAGCAGCGCAGTACATCTACTGCTTTACTGGATGTTACTGATAACATACTATCCGCCCAAGATAGGGGAATGTGCTCATTGCTAGTTTTGCTCGATTTTTCCCGTGCATTTGACGCAATAAATATATCACTATTATTATCTAAGTTAAATTATTATGGTTTTGACGCCAGCGCTGTGCAATGGTTCCGCAGCTATCTAACTAATAGGGAGCAACTTGTTGACTTGCGTTTGAGTGACGGCACTACTCTTAGATCGACGCGTATTTCTGTAGACAGAGGAGTCCCGCAGGGCTCTATATTGGGTCCGATTCTCTTTATTTTGTACTGTGCGGATATTGTAAAGTGTCTCCATAGATGCAAGTACCATATATACGCCGACGATGTCCAACTTTATATATCTTTTAGACCAGACGAGTACAATAGTGCCATCAAGGATCTTAACGATGATCTTGAAAGAATCGCCGCCTGGTCAGAGGAGAACTGCCTGTCGTTAAATCCAATAAAAACGAAATATATAGTATTTGGCACAAGACAGCAGTTGGCTAGACTACCTCTGACATTTGACTTGAGACTTATGGGAGAACTCATTGAGCGAGTGTATGAAGCGCGGAATCTAGGTGTCGTTATGGATAAAGACCTACGTTTTGAGAAACACGTAGCAGACGCGGTTAGAAACTGTTTTTATCGTCTAAAGGTTTTATACAATATGAGGCCCTATTTATCCGAAAAACTACGGGAACAGCTAGTGGAAACCCTGGTTCTTTCCAGGTTGAATTACGCTGATACAGTTTACGGCCCGCGCCTATTAGCTCGTACTGACCGCCTCATTCAAAGGGTACAAAACGCTTGTGCCCGGTTTTGTTACGATATTCCTCACAGAAGCCATGTAACACCTTTTCTAAACAAGCACTTTACGCTGAAGATGAAGTCCAGACGCAAGCTGCACTTGGCCTGCCTTCTGTTCGGTGTGGTGAAATATCAAAAACCGGACTACCTTTATAACAAGTTAAGTTGGGTTACGAGTAGACGGGAATGCGGGAGAAGACAATGCTCACAACAACTCACGACTCAGTCTCAGGGTACGGCTACTTTTAGAGGCAGCTTTCGCTATGCGGCTTCCAAAGTATGGAATAACTTGCCACCACCGATTAGAGTAATTAACACAATAGGCGTTTTTAAACTACGCTTACGGCAGTATCTCATAGAAGCGCAAAGGAAGCTAGATATGGTCACACTCAATGTCTCAATTATATGACTCAATTATATGATGTATGTACCTACCCACTTGAGTATGTGTCAGTGTTTCTGTCGGTGAATGCTGCACGAAAATGTAAATAACTTGTTTTAAGGCTATACAGTACCATTGATGGAAATTACTCTTGCTCATGCTCACACTCGATTCGGTTAGCTGGCTATTATTCTCGGCTCGGTGGTTGTAGTTGCGATATCCGCGACATTGTTGCGTCTCATTCGCAAATGTGAGACCTGTAGAATACAAGACAAACAAATAAAATTATACCTATGAATTCAACGCTGAACCACGCGTTTGCTTGTCAACGTACCCTATGCTGCCTGGCCTTCTTGCACACGAATGGGACGCACGATGTCGGGATGGCCCCAATTTCACCCATCCTTCACCAAGCGCTGGTCTTGGGCGAACCTCTATCCGGTTGTGATTTGTCATCCTTATGGCAGCAGAATGGAGACGTAACTTAAAAGTGGGTAGTTTTCACATGTCACTTTATACACGAATCAATGACTTTTTTTTATTTTTTTTTTTTATTATTATTTTTTTTTCTAATTTTCTATTAACTACTAGCACTTACCACTCATATATCTTTTGTATATTTGTGCATGTTTTTATTTCTATTTCCACTTTTTGTCAACAGTGTTTAGCAGACTTATTTATATAAAAATGTGATATCCATCGTATTTGGTTAATCCCAATGGAAACATCAGCTAAGACAAGTTTAAAACCGACACAAGTTGCAAACTGTCAGAAAATAGTCCGTCACGCTCGGCTGCTTGCAGCGTATTGTGCGATGACACTACAGTGCACGGATTGATAAATTGTGGCAGGCAGCGTTTAAAACAGGTTTTTGTTCTGACTCGTTTCTAGGAATTTCTTTATTTGCATGGGAAGGTCTATCATGCGGGGTCCGATTTATTTATTTATCAGTATTATTATTATTATGTCGTTTATTTATTTAGTCGTCTTATTTTATTACATTTTGAAATATCAGTATGAATATATATTATTATTATGTCGTTTATTCATTTAATATCTTATTTTATTATTATTATTATTATTATTATTATTTTTTTATTTTTTTGTTTATTTTTGCAATGTTACTCAATACCACACATTTAGACATATTCACATATTCGTTACTGTTTTTTATCTAACACAAATTTATTTTATTTATATATTTAAGTATGCATACACACGTCACGTTGCAGTATAAAACTGATTTACATCCGTCACCTCACACATCAGGTCCAGTTGAAAACCAGCGTCAGGCACTAGTTGTCTGGCATTTTTGCTGAACTGGGCCTATTTGGCGCAGCCGTGAGGCACACTTTCCTGATAATTTTCTTGCATTTAATCTTTTATTTATTTTTTAATCTTATTGTTTGTTTTGTCTGATGTATATATCTGGTGTATTGTGTGTCTTTTAGTTTGTGCCAAATAAATGTATTTTCTTTCTTTCTTCTTTCTTTCTTTCACTATTTCATATTTAGAAAAAGAGAAAAAAAATTGAGATTCAGCTGCGAGAGGTAATAGCACCCGTCTAGATGTAAAAAGGTATTCTTTATAGAAATAATAACTATCGCGCAAATATCTGAAACCAGTAAGCATAAAAAAAAAATTTTTTGCATTTGATGCTCAATTCTTGAGGAAGACTATAGGCTACTTAACATCATGCTAGGATCCTTAGGAGTCGAACAAAACTATAAAAAGTCAGAAACCACTCAGCGTTGTTTCTGACTTCGAAAACGAAGTAATAGCGTGGCCAGGCGAGGTTTTTTTACCGCTAAACAGCTTTGCAGTGTCCCTGTTTGAATGTTATGCGAGGGCAGAGTGATAAGTCTAGTAAAAATCTATTTTGAAATAAAAGATCGCAAATTGCAGGGAACCTCCTTGTTCACAACTCTTTTGGACGACTAAATTAAAATCTTCAGCCAATACTGCCGGTTAGTTTTTTTTTTTACAGCCATTAAAGAAAAACAACTGAACACGTTTTTGCAAAGATGGGGAAAAGTGAATTTCGTGTCGTGATTAAACATTATTTTTTGCGCAAAAAAACTATAACGGAAACGAAACAAAAACTTGATAAATATTATGGGGAGTCTGCTCCGGCGATTAAAATGATTCATAAGTGGTTCAACGATTTTTGGTGTGGTCGTACAACCACAAGTGATGCTGTGCGTACAGGACGCCCAGTTGAGGTCACTGCTCCAGAGGTGATCACAAAAATCCACGATATAGTGTTGAACGACCGAAGCATAAAAGTGAGGGAGATAGTCGAGATAGTAGGCATCTCAGACGAACGTGTTTGCAATATCTTACACCAACATTTAGATATGAAGCAGCGATCCGCGCGATGGGTGCCACGTTTATTGATTGTTGATCAAAAACGCATGACCACTTCGGAGGCAGGTTTGGCGTTGTTTCAACGGGATAAAACTGAATTTTTGCATCGTTTTATAACAGTAGACGAAACATGGATCCACCACCATACCCCAGAAACCAAGTAACAGTCGAAACAGTGGATTGCTACCGGCGAACCAGCTCCAAAAAAGGCTAAAGCAGTTTTATCGTCCAATAAAGTGATGGCTACAGTTTTTTGGGATGCACGTGGGGTAATCCATATTGACTACCTAGAGAAGGGTAAAACGATTAACGGCGCAGATTATGCCAATTCATTGGACCAATTTGACAAAATTTTACGTGAAAAACGACCGCATTTGTCTAAGAAGAAAATCCTCTTCCACTAAGACAACGCACGAGTGCACACCTTCACGATTCCCATGGCCAAACTTCATATGTTGCGCTATGAGTTGCTTTCTTACCCACCGTATTCGCCAGATTTAGCCGCTTGCGACTATTTATTTTTTCTGAATTTTAAAAAATTGCTTGGAGGGAAAAGATTTGGTTCCAACGAAGAGATCATGCTAAGTCGTACTTTATGGAAGGGATTGAAAAGCTAGAGAAACGCTGGATGAAGTACATTGAGTTACAAGGAAACTACTTTGAAAAATAAATAATAATAATAAAATAAAACTCCTTATTAAATTTTTACCAGACTTATCACTCTGCCCTCGTAGGTTTGGATGTGATCATAGGCACATGTTACATATCTTTCGGATAGAACTCACTTTCAATAAGCGTCGGTTGCTATCTGGTGGACCGCCTATTTGCCATCCAATTACATTAAACATTACTCTGTCTTTGCTCTTAAAACAAAACTGCTCTCAAAACGGTGAAGGAAAACATCGTGAGAAAACCGGCATTTCCTAGAAACAAAAAAATCGAAGACAACGCACTGGGCCCGCGTGGTAGATTACACCCCACTCCCTCTCGAAGACTCTAGATCTCAGCAGTAGGAACATTTTAGGCAGATTATGCTGTCTTTACTGTCGCGCAGTTGGGTAATACGTAAACTAAGTAATGACCACGTTTCATTAAGTAGTAAACTCAAATCACTGACATACACCGGGACAAACATAACCGGTGCGAATGATAGCTGATTACATATTAGCCACAACAATGGACAATCGGAAGTGAGCTCATGACGCGGCACTGATGACCGAATTCATGAATGATTACTTCAATCATTTCTTATTAACTTGGTTGCGTAATTTACCAGTGACTGAATAAATGTAAATATTGTGTAATTTTTTTTACACTGGATGGATGAAATGGCAGCAGGACACGGGAACGATCTGCGACTCTCGCATTCGTCTTAAAATTAAGGGGAATATACAATAAAACCATGGTTAGACCTGCTGTCTTGTTTGGATGAATGAGAGGCAATTGCATGCATCTGAGATAAGAATGCTAAAAGGGATGTATGGGGTAACTCGAAAGATAGAATAAGAAACGAGTACATAAGAGGAAGTCTGAAAGTGGCACCGATAACTGAAAAGTTTTGTGGAAATCGGTTGTTATGGTATGGGCATGTGGTACGGAGGAATAAGGAAAATGTCGTGAGGAAAGTTTTGAGTATGAATGTCGATGGATTTAAGAGTAGGAAGACCACAGAAACGATGTATGGACTGTGTGAATGATGACATCGTTAGAAAGTTTAAGGGTGTGCTACAGAGATGACAACTAACAGGGAAGTATGGAAGAAAAAAACATCGTGCGCAGACATCAAATAAATTGGAATAAAGGGGAGAATAATAATTGTGTAATATTTTTTTAACATTCACGCACGATCGGATTTTCGTTAGCAGTATATACGTCCCAAACCGCATGCGGTCACTAGAGAATATCATACTACTTTGAATTACAACTCACTATGTTATGACTAAAGCCTTATTTATAGGCTAATTGCGCGGCAAGGTCAGACCTCTCTTAAATGGTTCATTCAATTTATGTCTCAAATGAATATGATGTAACAACAAAGTATTCGCAGTGTCTGCCGTAAACGCATGCGAACACGGAAAAATATCACATTATTTTAGTTTACGATTTGACTCGGGGATGATTGACTAGGCAGACAGAGAGACAAGCAAAAACGTGAGTCAAAATAACCCCATTGCAGTAGATATAACTTTCAATTTAACCCTCAAGGGACGCACTAAGGTGGCCCGCGAAATTCAAATATTCTTACGTTTTTTGCATGACTAAAGAACTATTTTACTAAATATCTAATGACACACATAATAACATATGAACAAAGTGCTTATATCATCATATCAGACTCTAAGAAAGTGGAATGGACTTGTGTAAAGTACAATAAACATTATTCTAAGTTTTAAAATAATTATCACGTAATAAACTAAGTTAGATTAAAATTGCTTATTAGTCTTATAGGCTAGATTGTAATTAATTATTAAAGACCTGGTTCTTTTTAATAAAGGATTAAAAAAAATTAAATATCAATCAATAGGATTATATGAACTTAGATGGTTGTATTGATGACTTTAATGATTATAATTCTGTAAATGTTTTTTGTTAGGGCGATACCACACGGACGTTGCCAACGCGTTGCGTCGGCGCTGCAACGCCTGAGCGGTGACGTCATCGCAGCGCTCGTTCGGCACTCACGTATTGGCAACGACGGTGTGGCATCGCTCTTACAGTCGCGAATCATATTTTAATCACCATACAACCCGACATTGACCTGCAAATTGCAAAAAACGTAAACAAGAAAAAAATCGTGGGTTACCCTGGCGGTTTCCCCTTAAAACATCAAAATGATTCAAAGTTAAAGCTACAATCATTCCGTTTGACGTCTTATGCGCCTTATACTTCATATATCAATTTTTCCAAGCTCAATCTTGGCCACTTTTCGAACGACATAAGTCCCACTACATAGTCACAGTAGCTAATACATAAACTGGAACTGGACATTGCCAGCTCATAGTTAAATATACGAACGGAATCACTCAGTCAAACATATGCCAGAACTGCCAGAAGTCTGCCAGAAGTAGGTTTACCTATTTCACCACATAAAGTTAAGTTAGTGCAATGATCATCTAAAAACAATACATCCTAACGCAAAACTCGCATCAATAGGTAATAAACACATTAATTAGGGCCTCCTTCGGCCATCCCATTGACCACGGGATACATAGAGTGCACTAGATTCAGTAACAAGGCCGATGAAACTTTGCAGCGGGGGTATAGCTCGTTAGTGACCGCACAACGGGGAAGTTTACCTACAAATGCCAGTGCGAATTCTGTGGCAGACACGACGCGTTCGGCTATTGTTTGCCTGAAGCTAATACAAAGATACTGTTTTATTTATTTTGTGAGGCATGTTCTATTTTATTTATACAGGGTGACAGGGATCGACGAGCAACCTATTAACATGGATTCAGTACATGATTTTGAACCTCTCCCTCCCTTTTTTTTTTTTTTTTTTTTTTTTTTTGTGGATGGGAAATCATCAAATGACTCCTCCCGCTCTGGGTGGAGCAGAAGGGAGTGTCAGACTCTTACTGACTAAAACCCACCCGTGTTCCTTCCTTAGCCCTTTACGTACCAGGGCAGCGGTAACCCTTTCGGACAATCCCACTACCCCGGCAGGCTTCGGCCCTGTCGGGCCCCGTCAACTACGCTGACATCTCTTTGAGGCGCGCGTGGAACACATACACGCCGTCCGGCACGGGCCTGGTCCTGATCGGACGGAGAGCTACCCATTGCTCTCCGCCCGCAGGCCCGCGCCTACGGTGGCCGGGAGTCGTCACGCGGCTCCCGACGCCCGGAGCGTCTCCCTCGGCGGCTGAGGCGTGAGGATCTTTCCCTCGCCCATCCCGCCACCTCCATGAACGAAGCATGACTGCTTCGCAGAAGGAGGTGACCGCCTCCCACTCCCTCCCTTGCGTTGAAGTTTTTCATCGGTTATTAGAAAAAAATGGCTGTTCCATACATTTTGACCGCGTAGGTATTGCAGTTTTCTATACAACAGCAGATTTTTCTACACTAGATGATGAGGGAGACACGAGCCCCATCATCATTATCATCATTTCAGCCAAAAGACACCCACTGCTGAACATAGGCGTCCCCCAAGCACCGCCACTTAGACCGGTTCTGTTCTTTTGTATCCATCGGATTCCTGCAGCCTTCACCAGGTCATCGGTCCAACTTGTAGGAGGCCTTTCAACACTACGTTTTCCAGTACGCAGTTGCTACTCCAGAACCTTTCGGCCCCGTCTGCCATCCATTCCATTGAATAGGTAGTGTGACTGTCTGTCATTTACTCCTATTTAATAACAAATTATATTATTCTAAATTCTTATTTTAACATTGTCCCACGATGTCGGCCCTCTTAGAAACGCATTAAATCTCAATTTTATGGTCTGACAGCTCGACCCTAATCAATAACAAAACATCCAAATTCTTTAAAATAGTAAAACAATATTGAAACTCTTAGAAACCCATGCCATTTATATTTTATGGGAAACAGACCGGCAATTATGGCTAGTCATCAATAGAAAGCGATATTTCACGTCACTTTAGAGGCAATATTCTGTATGAATTCTGAGAACGCCGAGGCCCTTGAATACGACGCACAATGCTAGCCAGACATCTGGCTAGCACGAGAAGGGTCCGTGGGCACGGCCTACCTGAACGCACCCTCGAGACGATTGAGAAATCGTACAAAAAAACAGGGATGGACGGAGGCTGAACTAAACGTGGTATTTTTTGAGGAATTGTGGAGGGGCTGATGTAATAAGTCAGGGGAGTGAGTGTCGAGACACGATAGAGGCGAGGAGACGGTGTCAAACCGCTATAGGATACGGACTTCCTAGTCCACGCTAGTGAAGTTAGGAGATTCAGGGAATGCCAGAAGGCTATGTCCGAGTGGGCTGTCGCGAAATAGCGAGCAATAGTTATTAAATTAAATATAGTTGGGTTGAAACCCAGACTATACTAATCTAGTGTTAAAAGTAGTGTGTGAGACGGTTGGTTTAAGACCACGAGGGTGAGCGGATGGTGTAGACTAGGCTAGCAGAGTTAGAACTTAGGGCAGTAGCATTGAACCTCTGTGTCTGTTGAGAGATCGAGAGTGCGGGAGTGTTATTTAATACGTTAAATAATAAGTGTTGTTATAGACTAGGTTATATTTGCATACTATTAATGTAAGTGGCGTACAAGGCGCGTGAATCGCAGTGAGTGTGTTTGTGAACGATCTGGTGAGTGTTGACTATCATATCCCTCCTTGTTCCTGTCTCTGACGTTATCGAGGTAACCTACACAAGCGTTTGGTCGTAGGGATTCGGGGAAAGCCCGCTATAAGGTGTGACGCTTGACAACATACTGTAGACAAATGTTCTACCAATAGACTATAGACAACCACAACAAAGACATGACGCTTAGGGCAGTCACACCGCTTATGGAAGGCTGAACCGAACTCACAACTCATTAGGGCCGATTTCAATTATAGTGCTTCCTTGTAGACTGTTGTTTACGAACACAAACCAACCAAACGTTAGTGATGGCTATCTTTTCCCTTTGGACAGACTAACTGCAGGATACTTTGCATTGCTCTTGATATACGCACACTTCCAGGGAGCTGGGTTAGGCATCACACAGCACCGTTAACTGGATGGAATAGCCGTTCTAAGGAACGCTAGGGATTGTGTTTCGTTAAATCACACCCGGCCCCCGAGGCCTTTTACTGATAAAAAAATATAATATTTAGCGAGACACATAATTTCGATACCCAGATAGAAAGGCTCCGTTGCTACATAAATAGGTAGACAAGAATGGACGCACGGCTGCTGATTACACTGGAAATATCCTCTGAATTGGGTAGATTAAGGGAGTGCGAGGTGACTATTTAAAATAACCACTTCGGCGTATAGCAAGCAAGGCAATCGTAAGGAATTCTGCAACCGACTGACGATGCGGTACGCTTGTGCTAGTTTTGTATTGTCTTAGTAAAGGGTGAGTAGGCCGTTATAAGGGGTTATTACTACTGTACGCGTCCAGCACTTTTGGAAACTTGTCTCGCTCAATGGTAGAGGCGCTGCGCAGTCCTTTACCTTAGGATTGAGTAAGACATGCTTGAGTGTAGGGAGCGTGTGCCGCTGGAACCGCAGCAGGTCCTCTCTAGGCCTATTCCCGTTAGGACTGGTGGTACGCGCACGACGTAACAGCTGTTGTAAAGCGGCCCTACGTCTCTGGGGTGGGTTACTCGATTATTGCACGAACATTCAGTAACGTAGCTCAAAACAATGTATTCTCCAACGCAAGCGTTACGTGTCAATTACCCCTTTTGTATTCCTCTCATCTCTTATAACTTTCATAATCAAAAGAAAAGTAGATCTCCTTTCCTTAATCATCTTTTCTATGGATTCCCAACCCTATATTATATTGAAATTGTTTTCTTATGTCCCTCCTTGCTCCCCAGCTTTCTAAGTCGGGGCAAGGCAAACGCTTCTTGGGAATTCCTTACAATAGGTGGAAGGGTGCCCAGTCTGGAGCCGAGCCCTACAGGGCAGCACGGGGAGGGGTGCTGCCCTCTCCCGAAAGGGAGACCTTACCCATTTTCCTGACATTTCCACATAATTAGGAAAAACGAAAATTTTATCAGCCTAGGGTAATTTAGGAACAGTCACAGTAGCAATAAGAACAAAAAAAATAAAAAGACATAGCCTCTTGCCTGATTTTTAACCACTTCACAACACATTTTTCCTTACAAAAATAAGTAATACACGAAATTGAAGCTTCCAAAACTAAGAAGGTTTAATACAGCGCTGTAGTTAGATCATAAAACGTAACATCATCATCGCTCGAGCTTACTCGGCGGGCTCTCGAGTAATTTCGTGACATAAACGGACAACTCGTAAAGAAGTTGTTACGGAATACGCTGAGCGTAATAAAGATGCTGGTCAAAATGTTACACAGCTCTCAGCTCTTAGGAAAAATTAAAAAGAAAAATGTTTTGAAACATTCTTTGTAACATCTTGACACTTGGGTATAAACGTTTTATAAACCTGCCTGTTTAATTTTCATGTAAATATAGAGGGTTCAATGTAAAATCATTTCAATTATCAGACAAGCCATACGGTCGATGGGATTTGCCATCGCCAATAATGATGAAGTTTCATCCCCTATTTAACCTTTTTTACTATCGTTATTTATGGAATTCATGCGGTTTAGGATATACGTTGTCTGTCAGTGAACGAATGAATTATTGAATTTAAGATTTAAGGACGTCGAAAAACTAATTGGATGCAGAAACTGTGACAAAAAACTTGTAGTGGTTTCACTGTTCAATAAATAGATAAAGCAATGTCATAAAATACTCAGAGAAGGCAGGAATCTGTATAGTGCAGCGAAATTTTCATTATTTTATTTTATGTAGCATACTTGTAGTATTCGTAGCACATCTGCTACGAAAGCGTAGACTCTTAACTACGCTCTGTGATTCACAGTTAGTGCGTAGCTAAGCATATCTAACATTATTTTAGTACATAATTAGATTTATGAATACTTGAATATCAAAGGCATAATTAGTCAGTTCTTATGTTGGTCTTTAAATTATAATCACTGCCTAACGTCAAAGTCAAGTCGATTGACGGCAATTAGGTAACCTTTTTGATCGTAAACGACGTTATTTTACAGTAATAGGGTGAAAACGGTCCAATTTTGGTTTGATTTTGATTTTGACCGAAATCAATGTCAGTCGCATCGCATGGCATCGCCTGCCAGTGCTAGTACTTCGTTTTCGCTTAGCGTTCTATTCTACTTTTTTTCTTTTTGGTCGGCTCCTTAGGATCATAGCGAGATGTTATATATTCCCGCCTGGCCTTCCCCAAGAATCGGGCTATCAAGTGCAACAAGTTTATTTTAATTCGACTAGTAGTTCCGGAGATTATCCCCTATATACAAACAAACATATAAATTTTGCCTCTTTATAATATTAGTATAGATGTATTTTAGACCAGATCCTTGTCCTAAAAAGTATTCTTCTAGTTTGTAGTATTCTATTAGTTCTTGCTTTCTTTAATATCAAATTACAGAAAAAATGGCCGACGAAACTGTGTAAATGGACGATTTATGTTGTAGCTGTTCGCTAATACGCGGCGCAATCAACTATATGCCTAGTAAAATAAATTGTAGTTGTTACGATAATCGCAAGTAATAAACGTAATGTATGAGAGTGTCGTAAAATAAATGTATGAACCCCGTAAGTACTAAAAGTATTGTGACTAACTCCGAACGGGGTAGAAGTACCAAGTGGGGGAACAGGGTATCCCCCACTTAGAGGTACAATTTTAGAGTGTGACTTTACAGCTTAGTTTCCGAAGTGTGGCCACTGTTTTTTGTATATTAAGTCATTAAGTTTATTGAGGTTACAAGTCAACATACTATGGAGGAGTGTTCAGCTTGGGCCTAACAGCGCTGTGCCCTCGTCGCGACACTTAGGTAGTGCGGGTAATCTATCGCTTCCGGCCGCGAAAACGCATGGGATGCTGTCGCCCAAATATCTCCCGAGTCCATGACTTATGATAGTAGAAGGAACAGTGGGGAGTTTTATTCGGTAGGAGTTCGACATAAATCTTCGTTCTTTAACAGGATTGGCATAAGCTTAACGGTAGCTTCATCATAATCATCATTCAGCTCAAAGATGTCTACTGCTGGACATAGGCCTCCCGCAAGCCCCGCCAATTCAACCGGTTCTGTGCTTCTCGCAACCAGCGGATATGGCAACCCCTCCAAAATGACAAAACGGGAGCTTTGTTTTTTTTTAGTATATACGGTCCTATTGCTAAGTAAAAGCCTCCCCGAAGGCCTCCCAGGAACTTCTTTCCCGCGCTACCTCGAACTAGCCCTCGCAGTACGCGTCCAGGTCATCTCTTTGGGAGCGGTGAATGCTTATGCGAACTCCGGCCATAGGCAGAGATGGAACATTGCGGTGATTTTAACCAGTAAGAGTCCGCCTACCCCTGATTTCTGCGCCGACAGCATATGTCAATCAAATTTCATTGTCGCTATCAGTGATAGAATGTCACTATCATATGTGTTCGACATATATTATCTTGATCCAATGCTAATCAACAGAAAAGTGACTACACAAGACCCAATAGCATGCTATCGTTATGCTATTGTTCACGAACAAAACAATTTTTTCCTTTTTTTCCAAGAATACCAACGTAACAATGTTTGGAGTAGAACGTCGTTCCCTATCGGTACAAAGGTAATTGTTATCCATAACATAATACTCCCACTCAACTTGTATAGAATAACAAAATGTTGACACACTCCATGTTTTTCTTCATTCCTTGATTAGCATAAGCCAGAGAGATGAGCTAATATATTGGCACAATTCTATTTGTCATAGTCTCTAACGAGCGAAGCTACAACCAAGCTAATTTATACTCTAAAACGTGTTGTCAAAGTTCGTTTCAGGTTGGTGTCCTAGGCGAATGTGAAGTGTTGGTCGTGCAAACACCTCTTGGTTTTCACGGTAGCGTCAAAATTCATTACTTTCTAAGTGTGGTGAATGGCTTTATTACGTTTGGTCTATAGCGCCTTGCCAAGAGGAAATTTAGTTATGTTGTCGTGGAAGATAATGTGAAGCATTTGTTGAGGGGGGACTGAGTAAATATGTCGGAGGTACACGCAGTAAGTACCCTAGTTAATAAGGGTAGGTACTTGTGCTCTTTTGGTAATGAGAAATAATTTTTAACATGCTCTAAATTTCTTTATTATCTTTGTGCTTAGGCTTTTTTATTTAGATTTTAGGCTTGTTAGCCAGTTTTATTTTAAAGCTATGTACAGACGCCCACATGAAGCTACTACAATCTGTCAAATTTCTTTAATAGATTTTCAACTTTATCGCTAAAGCATTAAGGTTCAAGGTTGATTGGGAAAATTTGACAGTTTCGGGTAGCTTGGTCTGCTGGCGTCTGTACTATGCAGTGGGTGGAGAAGGGTGCCAATGATGATGATGATGAAGCTAGTTTTTTTATAGATTCGCCAGGATATTAAACTAATTCAATAGGGTGGCTGGGACGGACTGGATGCGGAAGGCGGAGGACAGGGGATTGTGGAGCAGCCTGGGAGAGGCCTATCTCCAGCATTGGGCTGCGATAGCCTGAGTTGATTTGATTGATTGACGTCATTTACCGGTAACTAGGAGACATTAGCTTAACAAAAAACGAATACTGTATTATTGTATTATGATGGTAATTAAGAATTTTGTGACAAGAGTGAGTCCAAAGCTATTTCAAAAGCTGCACTTAACACAAAAACATCTAAATAGTTTTCTACCCACCATTCGATCGAAGATAAAGCAAAATATGAAACTATTCACAGCTCGTCTATTCAAGCATTTTATTTCTTTCATATTCCTTGTATACGTTCCATTTATGTTTACATACATATGTACGTACCTACATTATTCGGACCCTCGATGTTTTATGGCTAAAGAAAGTTATACTCTCGCTGTGTAGAGAGAGGCACTTATCCGGGGGAACAGAAAGAATGAATAAAAATAGGCGTCTATTTCTAGCCATAAAACAGGCCATGTGGTATGTTATCTTTTTATTGCTTTTTAGGGTTCCGTACCCAAATGGTGCTAACGCGTCCCTATTACTACATCCGCTGTCCGAGCGTTCTTTTTTTGTTTATAAAAACGTTGCCCCACACTAGGAATTTCTCCTGTATTGTGGGGGCGTTTACAAAAATTTAAGCTCACACACACAAACAGCCAGACCCGGAACAACTACTTGTAGGCCATACAAATATTGGTTCCGTGCGGGAATCGAAACCGCGACACGCAGCGCAGCAGTCAATCGCTTAACCACTGCGCCAATTGTGCCGTCTGTCTGTCAGCGGGCTGTATCTCATGAACCGTGATAGTTAGACAGTTGAAATTTTACAGAATGTGTGTTTCTATTGCCGTTGTAACAAAAATAATATAAAGTTTACAATTTGGGGGCGTTCATGCAAGAAAAGTGTTTTTTTCGGCGTTTCCTGCCTTGTACTACAGAACTCTTCTTGTGCGAGTCTAACTCGCGTATGCCCGCTTTTTACTTTAGATGCAAAGGTTTGGTATGTTAATGAAATGTTGTAAATGTTGAAAGGATTTATGTTGAAAATATTTAAGGGTTAAAAGATATTTTAAACAGAGTATTCTGTGTTGTTTAACATCAGGCAATTTAGCTTAAGCTGGAGAGGTTAAATTAGAACAGCTTAAAAGAGAGGGGTCACGAAAATAGTGCACTGTAAATAATTGACTAGTGACCTTTGCTGCTTGACCTTTAGGTCCGTCGCTGGAAATAAAAGTATCCATTCGTGGCTGTTAGAGTGGCCGGTTATTAATATTATTGGACACTATTTTTGACCAGTTGTTAGGTCAACTTTTAGCTGCCACGGTTTATTTTAATTTCTGTTTTTTTTTGTCTTTTACTTTTTTTTTAACGGACGCTTTTAACTTCCTACAAATATTATAAACGTAAAAGTTTATATAGATGGATGGATGATGTTTGTTACTCTTTCACGCAAAAAATACTGCATGGATTTGGATGAAATTTGGCACACAGATAGTTCATAACCACCTTAACACATAAGATACTGATTATTCCGATATTCCCACAGGATCGAAACTTATGTGGGTGAAACCACGGGGCGCTGAAAGTTTAATATAATTTCAACATGAAAGATGTAACCAATATTTTGAAACGATTTTATAATATAAAAGAGTGTCCGTGGAGTTTCTTGCCCCTGCTTCTCCATAGGTACTGTAGAGGTTTGTCTGCCGATGGCGACCTCATAATGGTGCAGGCCGGCTATAACTTAGCGCGGGTGACATTCGAACGTTCAAGCTAGTGTCATATATTTTAATTAGGATTTTGGTTAAGAAACGTGAGTTTGTAATTTAGACAGAAATATGTAAAGACGTTCTTACAATATAATATAAAAGGAGTCATATAGCTGTTTGATTCCTCCCGTTACCTCAGAGAGCTCTTCTAGCTCTATAGTACCTATTACGCTTTGAAATGGGCAACTGGCTTCATCTTTTTTACTGATGGACTAAAGTTGTAAAAAAATAAAAGGCCCGTTTTGACATTTGAGAATACGTTCTTGACACCTGTCAGTTTCATACAAACGAATATGTGTTTTGCAAATTTGATCGTTATTAACTTTTAGAACTGTCAATGTCAAGACGAGCCTTTTATTTTTTGACAACTTTAATTGGTTTATTTGAAATAAATGCTTTGAGTTTAAGTTTCACAGAGATCGACTGAACTCACTGAGGCCGAGACATAAAAACCCACGTGCTTTGGCTTAGGTATGTTCCCGTCTCTGCCTTGCACTTGTAATTTGGTAGTTGTGCGACAGTGACAGGAATAACGCTCAGCCAAAGTACGTGCTAAATAAGATTTAGAGATATTGGTCTGAAACTTGTAAGAATAAGTAGAGAGAAGAGTTCTGTGAAGGTATCATTGAGATATCCCGTCTAGAACTTAGTACACATAAACACACGCCTTCTTCCAACGAGGGCGAGGCAAAAGGCCATCTGCTACGATCCTTACAATATGAACATGTTGAGAAGATGAATGAAAGGCAATTAACAAAAGGTATTTACAAGTCAAATGTGAGCGGAAAACCGGGGGGAACGCCCTAGGAGGACATAATAGTGACCATATTGGTGATATGCTTCGGTTCGTAGGTGCTTAGTACCCGTAACTGGCGGGCGTGTATGACCAGAAGGGCAATTCTCGTAATTTTAAGAATGTTCACAGTCTGATCTCAGTCTCAATCTGTCAAAAATGCCTCTAATTCTCTTAGATTTTTGACAAGTTTTTGACATTTGTTTGTCGCCGAGATGAGACTGCGACCAGATTTTGAACGTTTTAAATTACGAGAATTAGCTTTCTGATGTATGAACGTAAACGAGGCCAAAGGAGTACCTAACTAGGGCACGCCACGATAGCGGCGGTAAGACCCCTCTTTGAGGAGTGGCTAGAGAGGCGTCACGGCGCTCTCACCTACCGCCTGACGCAGGTCCTCTCCGGACACGGATGTTTCGGGAGGTTCCTGCACATAATCAGGCGGGAGGAGACGCCCGGGTGTCATCACTGCGAGGATCGCCCAGAGGACACGGTGGAGCACACGGTGGAGGTCTGCCCCGCTTGGGCAGAGCACCGCCGTGTCCTCGTAGAGGCGATCGGCAGCGGCGGCGACCTCTCGCGCCCGGCCCTGGTGCAAGCCATGGTCCGGGGCGAGAGGGAGTGGGAGGCGGTCACCTCCTTCTGCGAAGCAGTCATGCCAGCGAAGGAGGTGGCGGGATGGGCGAGGGAGAGATCCTCACGCCTCAGCCGCCGAGGGAGACGCTCCGGGCGTCGGGAGCCGCGTGACGACTCCCGGCCACCGTAGGCGCGGGCCTGCGGGCGGAGAGCAATGGGTAGCTCTCCGTCCGATCAGGACCAGGCCCGTGCCGGACGGCGTGTATGTGTTCCACGCGCGCCTCAAAGAGATGTCAGCGTAGTTGACGGGGCCCGACAGGGCCGAAGCCTGCCGGGGTAGCGGGATTGTCCGAAAGGGTTACCGCTGCCCTGGTACGTAAAGGGCTAAGGAAGGAACACGGGTGGGTTTTAGTCAGTAAGAGTCTGACACTCCCTTCTGCTCCACCCAGAGCGGGAGGAGTCATTTGATGATTTCCCATCCACAAAAAAAAAAAAAAAAAAAGGAGTACCTAACTTATTACATGTCTTAATTATAAATTGCGGAGAAAAAGTACAATAGTTTTTGTTTTATTTTCTGCTGCTAAAATATCCGTTTCAATAACTTTTCGTAACTATTTTTAGCAGGATGCGTGGTACCTAAATGAGGCAATTGTTTGTAAAACTTTTTATGCCGCAAATTTCATAATTGGGACCGAATAATAATAAATAATTACACAACCAATTTCTTCAACCTGTAAAGCAGTACTCTACCAATTTATTTTTGACTAAAGAAATACGGTTAAAATTCCTTAAGTAATACAACAAGCAGTTACTTTCTAACTTTGTCGTAATTGAGTAAAGTGTGTAAATCAAAGCCTCCTTAGAAGTACCAACGGAACTTTGAAGTTTGGCTTTCCCTTTCACAGTACATTAGGCAATACCTTGATATTTCTCTTATGTAATAAATCATTACGGGGAACAGGTAGGTAGGTATATAAGATCGCAGGGTCTTCGACGCACAACCTGTTACCATGGATTCAGTATATATTATGATTCTGAACCCATGAATTTTTTCGTGGGTTATTGAAAAACAACATTGCTGTTCCAATGATTTTGACCGCGTAGGTATTGTACTTTTGTTCGAAACAGTTTAAAAAAAACATGATAAATTATTTTATTTCTGTAAGTAGGTTTGCAGAAACACTGTTACACGTCAATCATATTTATAAACTAGATGAGGTCGGCGTTTCTTATCTGGCTACTCTGAAACTCAACGTTCAAAACGTTGAGTATCAGAGTAGTTTCGCATTTATAACGAAAATTTTCTAGGATAGTTTAGAATCATGTGCTGAATTCATAATTTCAGTTTGCATGTCCATGCCCGATACCGCCCTGTATAAATACCGTCTTGTAATCCTTAAACGGGTAAGCGTAATGACCGCTAAGGTTACATATACTGTGGTGGCCTATATTGTCCCACAGCTGGGCAAAGGCCTCCCCCAAATCCTTCCAGAAACTCTTTTCCCGCAGAAACTTATTCATAAAATACTAGCTATTGATCGCGCCATCGCTCGCGTTAAGTTAGATTTTGACATTCAATTCAGGGTGTTCGTCGATGATTATAATGATGATATACTATGATTATAATTTAATCATGATTCGAAAGACACGTAGCGCCATCTACCGTTCTAAAAAAATTGTGACCGTCGATAGTTATTATTCTTTTCCTCGCGAACATTTTTTTTTTCTAGATTAATGGTACCCTATATCCTTTTCGGTACCGCTGTTAACGTATACGCAAAATTTCATGATGATCGGTTCAGTGGTTTAGGCGTTAAAAGGTAACAAACAAACTTACTTTCACATTTATAATATTATAGTTAGATTTTTTTACAGTAAAATTCATGTTGACAAGTTATTATTTATTTATAAGAAGTTAAATATTAGTTACTGATTTAAAACCTAGTACCAAAATAACAAAATTATATTCTAACTTAACTAGAACTATTTACAAACTAAAATATAGCGTCGAAAAATTCATCCGCATCGCTGTCGACTGGTAATGTACCCATGACACTAGCGGCATTGCCACGTTGTATGACAATGCCTAACCTTTTTTTTTTTTGACGATGGGAAACCATCAAATGACCCCTCCCGCTCTGGGTGGAGCAGAAGGGAGTGTCAGACTCTTACTGACTAAAACCCACCCGTGTTCCTTCCTTAGCCCTTTATGTACCAGGGCAGCGGTAACCCTTTCGGACGATCCCGCTACCCCGGCAGGCTTCGGCCCTATCGGGCCCCGTCAACTACGCTGACATCTCTCTGAGGCGCGCGTGGAACACATACGCGCCGTCCGGCACGGGCCTGGTCCTGATCGGACGGAGAGCTACCCATTGCTCTCCGCCCGCAGGCCCGCGCCTACGGTGGCCGGGAGTCGTCACGCGGCTCCCGACGCCCGGACCAATGCTTAACCTCTGGCCAAGGTAAAAGCCAGCCCCTGGGTCACAGGAAGTGCCAACCAGTCGTTTTCAAATTTCCTTAAAAAGACCATGAGCACTCGGACCGGAGGGTTTGTTGAGAAGTAGATACGAAAGGTAGATAGGAAGTTATAACTCGTTATCACTCTCATACTCGTAATTAGTTTATTTCTATTTCTCCATTTCATCCATGCCGTTAATTAACTACCACATTCCACCTTTATTGTATATTCACTGTAATACCGTTCCACTACACAGCCGTAATGTATAATGTATTTATTGTTTTTTGCCGGTTTTGTTTTTTATTTTCGGCGCATGCGACCGTGCCCTTGTCACAACAATGCCACAGAGTGCTTCTGACACTCAGGGCATAGACAAGTAATGAGGTTACGTCTAGCGCGGATTAAAAATATATAATATTTATTTTATTGCTAATGCTTTACATAATATTATATCTATTTTATTATTTATTTATTACTGTGATTACCTGTAACATTACAGCGGGCCCTATGAGAATACCAGCGCTGCGACATTTATTTTTTAAATGTCGAAGCATCATGCTGAGATAGGAGCCTTTTGGCCTCGTATAGGACTTTCTGTATCATTTTTCCTTTTGTTCCTTTTTTATATCATTTGTTTTATTTTTAACTGTGTTTAGTTTAGTTTATGATCCTGTACGAGTCGCAATAAATACTTTTTCTTTCTTTCTATAGGTAGGTTTTATCGGTATTGTCCGATTAACTGAGTGCCTCGTAGGTCTACTGGTCGCAAAGTATCATTGGATTTTTCGTCAGGGATTCCTCAGTAGCCGCTCGGAGTCTGGATTCGTGCCGAGTTGATGGCAATTGGCTCCCCTTCTATTACATGGGACTAAACATAACTGGCGAAATGTGGGTATACTACAGGTATACTCCTACCTCTCTCGGGGATTAGAGGCGTGATGTTGTGTTTTCCTACTAATATTATAAACGTGAAAGTTTGTATGGATGGATTGATGGATAGATGGATGGATGGATGGATGTTTGTTACTCTTTCACGCAAAAACTACTAAACGGATTAGAATGAAATTTGGCACACAGATGGTTTATAACCTGGATTAACATATAGAATACCTTTCCTCCCGATATTCCCACGGGATCGAAACTTATGCGGGTGAAACCGTGGGGTGCAGCTAGTGTTTGAATAATTTCAGACCCTATGGAGTTCACTAGTTAGTTACGAAGCAAGATTGCCAACAGTCCTTTCGAGTAAAGCCGTAGTAAAGCCCTTTGTACATGCTGTGCAAAACTACGGCTTATTCGAAGTGTATAGGCACGGTTGTCAGTGTTGTCTGGATCACTATGGAAGCTTGTTGAGAGACACGTTTTTTCTTCGCCGCGGTTTTTACGCCGTACCATGTATAAAGACCCTAAGACTAACACGTTTCAGAGTGTGGGTAAAAGTTGTAAGAATTTCGTTTTTGGTTCTAACAACGCGCTATCCGCTTCCTAGAAATGGTAGTTCCAATATTTTGTCACATCCATCACACAAGTTTAAAATCGCAAAAAATAACTCCATCCAATTGGATAGCTTTCTCTTTTTGTAACAGTCGACGTTGACATTCATATTCTATCGTTTAAAATCATGTCACTTGTAGGTATAAATAAAACTTTTTTATAGCACTGTGTGGCCTAAGCCCGCACTTAAAAGTCACGCTTTTCTGTGACTTAAGCATACCACCATTACCATTGTTATACAAAAAAGATAGAGATTGAGATACATAGGTTGTCATGGAATCGCAGCTTTCAAGGCGTATTGAAATAAATGTTCGAAGTAAACTTATTTTTCGTTGGTACCCCGTGTCATCGAATAATTGTTTCAATTTCTTCCACACACCATTGACTGTAGTATCATTCATAATATGCGCATATATCGAGGAATCAATGGTTATCACGAGCTTGGCTTTGGCTTTCTTCATCTCAGCTTCACTGATTGCTGATGACAGATTTTCAATGTCTATGCCCTCGAGAAGCAAAAAATTGCTTGTCGCGAAAGCCTTATCGTTATAGTTTTCGCGAACTTTGAGCTTCGGCACAGTAACTAGGTAGCCCGACGTCTACATTTCAACTTTTGCACGAAAAATAGAACCAGAAAATTTTTATTATTATGGGACTGGGCCCATAACCTATTGAAACACACATAATCGTAAATCATAGACTGATCTTTTTACTGTCATACATTCATAGATAAGTAGCATCAGTCATAACTGCCAGTTAGTAAACAAACACAGGAGATAGTGTAGTTACAAATATATTATTTTGACATTCATTCTAACAATTTCTGTAGTATATTTTCAACTTTATCGCTAAAGTATATGGTTCAAAGTTGATTGGAAAAATTTGACAGTTTCGGGTAAATGTGTAAATTGTATGTGCTGGCGTCTGTAGTATATATTCGATCATCTACAGTTCAACACTATTCGCATTTGAATGATAGTTCGTAAAGAAAAGAGAGGAAATATATTTCTTTAGCATAGACTAAAAGGCACACAACATGTACATGCGATATACTGCGAAAAAAAAAAAGTGGAAAGCAGGAATGTGTGCTATACGGCTGCACCAAATAGACCCAGTGAAATAAATTTACAAATACGAGTATTACAGTTACATCTTTGTAATTACATCATAAACCATAGTAAACTTCGCTCCACCAAGCCACAGTGGAGCAAAAATATATTACGTGGCCAAAATCTTAAGAAGAAACATTACACATAATGAAAGGGCGATACAAAACTTTCTTATAGCCGCTTAAGAATGTTCCGGCCCAATATACATCGTTACATCGGCTAATGGAGATTACAACTTATCGTGAATGAACATGTTAAACTTGCATATTTACCCACTTTTTATGGCTCTAGTAATCCTGTCGGCTTTTGCCCACGCATTGTCGAATTTAGCCACTGTGCTTTTATAATTCTCTTTTTTAACGTAAAACATGCTAAAGTTCTATCCTGTTATATCGGATCTGGATTTTAGGAGCTTAGTCTGTGCGAACAATTGTTGTCGAACCCTGTATTTTTATAGGGCTTTTAGCAAAATACTGAATCATATACATAGGTATATTTTAACACTGTTCATTGTAACTTTTTCATTGTTTCATTAATTGCTGACTAGTTAAAAACTTTATTAGTTTACTGCCAGCACCCCGTGGTTTCACCTGCATAAGTTCCGATCCCGTGGGAATATCGGCGTATCTTATGTGTTAAAACTGGTTATAAACTATATAGGTGCCAAATTTGATCCAAATCCGAGCAATAGTTTTTGCTTGAAAGAGTAACGAACATCCATCCATCCATCCATCCTCACAAACTTTCGTGTTTATAATAATAATAATAATAGTAGGACGGTAATAAATAATAACTATTCGGTCTTCGTTATCTTACCACTGTACTACATATAGTGGGTGACTGGTAATTGGTGACCGATATTTAAACACAATAATTATGATTGTACTCATCATAACAACTTTCCTAAAGAAAAGATTATTTTTATTTACCAAGTGCACCCAATGACTCCAATAGAACCGCGCGCGCGGTCTCTACGGTTGTTAAATAAATTAAAACGAATAATGCATGGTAAAAGTGGAATCGCTTTTTTGGAAAAATGGATTGGTAACTTAATTAAATTACAGTTGATAGTGTTTTATTCTTGTCATGGACTCAATATTCTATTCGGGCGATTGGGAGCATGCGCTTGGTAAATGGGCCCCACTCTTATAAAAAAGTACCCCAGCAGTGGGAACGTTATACTTACTATGTTTATAACAGAAAAATAGATAGAGCATTCATTACCCAAAAGGAAGAATATTTTATTTTTAATAAAACGATGAATTATTCAAAATTAAAGGCAAAATGAAAAGCTTAGAAAGATACTGCCACATGATTACAAGAGACAAAATTGTATACTATCTTATGCCATCGACACGGCGAAGATTATGAAGAGAGACAGACACGTCGCTCTATAAAGCTGATTATTTTCTAATACTTTATGTGCTATATTTATGGTCACGTACTCTCCTTGCTATCCTACTAACGTCACAAGTTTATCCCAAAAAAAAGGCAAAGAGAATAGCAACAATCAACAAGAAGGAAAAAACATGCCCTCTTTATGTCGGTTAAGCGTGTACACGACAATGTCATTTATGTCACATTGTCTTACGACGAGTTAAGCCAAGTTTTTGCCATGTCAGTTACCCTAAAACGAAACAGTATAGGACGGGAACCGCCGCGGGACTTTTGCTAATCTTGAATTATTTATTTATGAGAAACTAAGGGAAGAACCCGGAGTTAAATTCTAAGACATAATTGAATTTCTAAAAAGTTTAACCGTTCGAGTTTTCTGTGCGGTAGTGGAAAGGCTAAATGGCTGTATTCAGTGTCGCTGACTTAGTTAGTTGTTTTGGAATTTGGACGAGAATGTAGCTGTGATAAATTCTTTTTAGACATTAATATCAATTTATAGTGTCCCTCTAATGTATAAATAGTGTGGTGTCCTGTCACGTTTTGTAGTTTTAAATTGAAAATAGCAGTTTTATTTTGTGACTGCTGCTTTTATGTTAGGTACGTGCAGCTGGAATGCTATATTTTTTAATGGAAAAACCCCAGAGTTTCACGCGAAAAAGCATAAAGATAAGGAAAATGGTGCAATTTTTTCATTTAAAATATACAACAGACGCTATGCTGCATACATTTTAAAAAAATGTATAAATATTTGAAGACGTTATTTCCATAATCACCACACTATTTCTTGGTATTAAAGCTCAAACGTCTACGTTGAATATCTCCCCCCAACCCTTATCAAGGACCAGGGAAAAAAAAAATAATTACAGCTCTTCTTAAAAGATAAAATGCTGATGTCGACGAATCTGACAACCAGGACTAGTCATTAACACTGAAATTAACTAACACTTTGTCAAATTTAGATAACTGCTATGTATAATTTTATTGACCGAAATTAAAATTTCAATCATAATCATGTGACATGACATTTGACAGATAAAATTTAAATAGCTTTAAAAAAAAAGGGGAACACGTACTGTTGAAAAACCGACTCTTTTGTGTGTGTCGGAAATAATATAAATCATCAGAATGCCTGACGCATTATTGACAAACCTATTACATTTCTTAAAGCATATAAAGATACTCAGGCTTTTTATCAGCAGCTTATCAGCGCCCTCGAGTTATAAGAACGGAAGGAATTGGGTCATTACACGGGTCGTGTGGATTTAGGCCATACTTCTTCACTAATGTTATGTGGAAACTCAATACGTTATTGTTGCGGCTTCGATGACTTTCAACGACCTCCCGACGGTAACCAGACTAAGTGATACTTGTGTTGTAAGTACTTTAGTAAGTATGGAGGTATATTTCAGGTTTAAACTACGGCCATGAAAAAAATTATGAAGATGAGGACAGAAGTGGGGGCCGCGACTTACAAGCTGTAGGTGGTAGGTTCGAACCCAGACAGGCAAATTACTTTTTGTGAATTATTTCATCACCTAGAAAGAAAGAAAAATTGTTTATTCTGCACAAATAAAATGCACATTACCAATAAAAAAAGCCATAAAATATACACATATAAATTAGTCAAAAGCCTCGTACTCAAGCACACACACACGTGCACTGCTCTCAAAACGGTAAAGGAAGACATCGTGAGGAAACCGGCACGCACTACAACCAAAAATTCGAAGATATGTGACATCTACCAACCCGCACTCGACCCGCGTGAGGCCTGTGTCCCAGTAGTGGGAACCTCATACGAGGCAGATACGTATATGTTATGAGGAAAGAATGCGGGAAATTAAGTGAATGGTTCTGTAGATGCGATTGTGACAATTTCCAAAAAGGCACGACTGGCTGTTCACAATGGTGCCTACGCTTTTTTATGGAAGTGCTTGTTGTGATGTTGTGTTGAGTGGCAAAAGAAATATAAAAATAGAGTATAATTATTATGCTATCTAAATACTTTCCTGGCGAAGCATGTGTGGTGTAACTATGAATGTGAACTGTGAAAGAAAAGTTACTATGAAAGTGGCTAAGGATGATGCGAAAGTGTAGTTTAAAAGAAGATATTGTAACAAAAATTTAAAAGAGTTTGCTAAGATGGGTTGGTTATGTTGAGAGAAACGCCGGGAGACGTCCTAGGAGGGCTGATAGTAGCCTTATTGGTGACGTTCTTCAGAGAAGTCAGGTGCGTAGTACTTACAACCGCTGTGCGTGTATGTCCAGGCGAATGAACGTAAACGAAGCAAAAAGTCTATGTAAGGATCGTAGCAGGTCCGGGGTAGCGGGATAGTCCGAAAGGGTTACCGCTGCCCTGGAACATAAAGGGCTAAGGAAGGAACACGGGTGGGTTTTAGTCAGTAAGAGTCTGACACTCCCTTCCGCTACACCCAGAGCGGGAGGGTCATTTGATGAATTCACATCCGCAAAAAAAAAAAAGAAGCATTGTAGCAGGTGGTGTTCTGTAATTTCCGCTACTCGAAAGAAAGCGTAAGTTTATGTATGTATCTATGTACTACAGCCAATAATCAATACACGTTAATTCGCACGTACTTCGGCTAAGAGTTATTCTTGTCACTGTCGCTCAACTGACAAACTACAAGTTCGAGTTAGAGACGGGAACATGTCTAAACCAAAACACCTGCAAAGTAACGTTCATAGATCTTGGCCTACGAGTCGGTCATAATTTTGATGGATGTTCCAAACGTTCATCTAATCGAGTGGCTCGCAGAATTGAAGTTGTTTACTACATTACTTAAAAAGTTAGGAGTAAATTGGAGTAACTTCTAACTTTATAAATATTTATCTAAACATTCAAACTAAATACGTGATCTGTTTTACAAGCTCGCATTTAGAGAGTAGTTGGATAGTTAATTCTTACCCAGAAACTAATTGAGTGTGTAAACATAGGTAGTTTACAATTAGAGTCTCTTTTACATAGTTGGAAGTGTGCCAAATGGCGTAAGTGCATCCGTGACACGATAACTTATTCGTCGCAGTCAGTATTAGGTTCACCACAACACACTAAAGGCAATGCATTCTATTGGATTTCGTCAAATAGATCTTACTGTCGCTAAAGTATACCGGTGCAAAATCACGTACGATTGACAACTACACTCTGTAGGGATTAAGGGCTTTTGGGTAAATCATAACAGCCGCACGGATTGATCTTCGAAGGTTAAGCCACGTTTGTTACGTACCTAAACCCTTCCGTGCCTCGGAAAGCACGTTACGCCGTTGGTGCTGGCTGTCAGGAGCCCGAAAGTCTGACTAGTAGTCTTAACAAGGGGTATCGTGTTACCCCGTAAGTGGATTGTGAAGATCATATAGGCATTCGCTCCATGTGTTGACTTAGGCCACTTGATTGTCTGACTCTTTGATCAACAACGATATATATGAAACAAACCACATGTTAGTGAACTGACAGCAAAGACTCTAACTTGGATCGCTTAATCTAAATAACCAGTTCGGTATCAAAATTAAAACGTCAAGCTTGTTCTACTTCCTACTAATACTATAAACGCGAAAGTTTGTGATGGATGGATGGATGGATGTTTGCTACTCTTTCATGCCAACGGATTTTGATGAAACTTTATAATAATATAGCATATACATCAGAATAACTCATAGTGTACTTTTTATCGCGATATTCCCACGGGATCGACACTTATGCGGATGAAATCAGAGGGCGCTGCTAGTAGACAATAAAATCACTTACACACATTTTACGTCGTCAATCAAGCAATCCGACTGTAATTTGAATTACTAATAAGATTTTAAAATATAGATAAACTGGCTGCTAAAAATTTAATACAGGGTATATTGAAGAAATAAATCAGCGGAGGCTTGGAGTCGCCGCCCGTCCATTGTTTTCACTCGACAACAGATTTATCTGGCCAGTTGAACCAGAAATTATTGGTTAGAAGTCCGTGAAAAGGACACCTAGTGTGTCTCTTTTTAGTTCTTTTTTTACGCTGTCTATTGATTTTCGTGGACGAGTGAACACTCTGTGTAACTTTGCAATTTGTTTTAATTTTATGCTAATGTATTCTATCCCAACTCTATCTCAGGTGCACAAATATTATCCAAGATAAATTAAAATTTCACTCTCTAAAATTATCTCACTAGCGTAAAATGTGAAAAACTCCGTAACAGTTTCTCGCCCACATTTTGGTTTTATTTTTTTATGTATATCATTTTACTGAAATATGAATGAAAACGGTAAGGGTCTCGGTTGGACTATAACGATGAAACTACTAACAAGCTTATTTATCACAAATGGACGGGTGTGCTTCGCACTCCCGAAAGTATTCCAAATATAATCACGTGCACAATGGAGTTGGTGGTAAAAAATCTGGTCAAAACTTCATAAAACATAATATAACATCACGCTTTGTTTTCTAGTAGGGTACGGCAGAGGTGAACCTGCAGCTCACATACATTTCGCCAGTTATGTTTTAGTCCCATGTGATAGGGGGCGACCCTACTGCCATCAACCAGGCACAGGTCTCCAGACTGCTACTGAAAAATTCCTGATGGGAAAACCCAAAACACTTTGCCCGACCTGAGAAATGAACCCAAGACCTCATGTTTCAACGAGGCAAGTACAAATACACAAATGCACAATGGAGTTAATGGTAAAAAATATTGGCCAAAATATCTCGTCAATAAATTCTGTACAAATGGTAGCTGAGTCGGGTATTTTGCAAGATAGCAGTTCCGTTGATAGAGATATAAAGTCCCAGCTAAGATTAAGATAAACGTGGTAACGCCTCAGTTATAAATCTTTCACTGAATAGATAAAGGGCCGGTCACGTGGACTGCGTGCCACTGATTATTTAACGGGATATCGGGTCCCAAAATACCCTTATTTACGTAAGATACAATTTATAAATTTTAATGAAAATACATTAAGCGTTATTTTGAGAATTATTTGTAATGGTTTTTGCGTTATCATAATGAATCTGATTCTATACAAAGCTTTTCTCGGCAACATATAATTATGATAAGACAGCTCACTTCGTAAAGGTTATAAATTAATCTCCAAAAACAAAAAAAATATACAACATTAGTTTTACAATGTTGTAGGCTGAACTCAACCGAAGATTGCGTAACATCAGTAAACAGTGTATTTAAATAAGTAAAGAAAGCAAAATACTGAATGTATCAAACAAACATTGCAAAACTTTATCATAACCGGAAAGAAAATCAATCAAACCTACAGAGACTCAATAAAAATATGAGCACACTTCACTCTCTGGATCACAAAGAAACCCCTAACGTACACAATCTTCCTATTCGTATTATTCAAAATCTAAATCTGGTTGTTGCCAAAAGATTTTATCCGGGCTCGAGTATTTTCAAATAAGTAGGTAGTTTTTTTCCAGCGGCGAACCGGTACGGCCCACTGTCCGCCGTATCTGACGTGGGCCAAAGATTTATATTCCCATAATGTCGGCTAGACAATACGTTTGGTATATTTTTCTTAGCGCTCTCGACGCTTTTATAAAAACACAAATTTACTGGGTACGGAAAATAACGTGGTTTTTCTTTTCTCTGGCTCTTAGTGAAAAAATAGTTCGAGGACAGCGCAGTATATTCAACGAGTTCTTTGCTTTGATGAAATAATAATATTTTGCTTTATCCAATCATAGTTGGGTGTTTGTGTAATGTTATAGGATCTTTGTATATTATGTTTTTGTTACGATAATTTGTGTTATGTTATATTACGTCACAGTAAAGGCAAAATAGTTGGTTATAGCGTAAACAAACCGCTTGATAGTCGCTTTTAGAGAGGCTTCATGCAAGACAGTCAACTCAGGGGGTTTACTCTCGAAGTCCGTCAACGAAAATACGGGCCCATCCAAATGTAGTTGATCCGTCAAAACAAGTGTCAATTTTAATTTTATGGGCGGCCCAAAACACGTGGATGTAGGGACAACTGGGAAATCGTGTTGTCATTCATTCTTAGTTCGGGCCCCGAGATAATATTATGTCCGTATGTGATACAGAGTCGGCAAGTCCTGTTACTTCGGCTGTAACTACAGACTTCGAGGCTATGAAGTAGACCCCTGATCCACCTAAATAATTCAAATAATATTCCTTTATTCTCAGAACACAAAATGAAATTACGGAACAAAGAACAACCTTGTTAACTTCATCCTGAGTTATTCTGTCTGTTAAAATGCATACCTTCTATTATCCTTTATACATTACTGTCATACCGTAACCGAAACATAAAACTCTTCGCACAAAATACTTGAAGAAAAAAATAAGGAATACGAGGGTCTCGATCCGATTTATACAATTACCCCAAATTCACGTTTTATTTTCCTTGAGCTTTAACTTTTCATTCATTGTCCTCAATTATTTAAATCACAAAGGGGAAAAAAATCACGAATAGGTAATTAACATCAGTATAAAGAAAATAAGGCTGGGTTCGCACTAGGCGGTTCATCAACGCTTCCGCATACGCCGCGATTTGCATGAAATACGTCTGGTGGTGAAGAGAATGAATAAAACAGGGAGGCATATGAGACGTCTATTGATTCACGCACGGTATTCATTCAGACACTTCCTGTTTGTACTTTAATTTGAGATAGCTCAGCGGTATACTGAATGGAATGAGTGTGTGTCGGATAAAAACGCCGAATTTTTTAAAACAGAAAGTCAATGTCAAATCCATTATTTCAAATAGGCACAAAAAAGGCACTTTTGAACGTCAACTAAACACTTACAAAAAATAGAATTGATAATAGTCGCCCCTTCCAAAACGTAGTTAGGTATGGAGAAAAATGGGCAAGAACCTCCACGGTTACTCTTTTGAAAATATTTTTTAGACACAAATAATTTAATTGGTAGGTACTTATCATCAAGATATTGTACCACACAGACAGCCCGTTTCAATAATGTAATGTACTACAATGTTTTTGATGAATACATTATATTATTAATAAGATGCTATTATATAGCTGCTAACCATTTTCGCCCGAGACCAGCAAAATGCTTTAGTTGGAAACGCTGCAATTATCTGAGCAACTAATTAAATGCTAGTCGAGACACTTTAACGATAAAATATACACACGAAAGGGTACAGATTTTAACTTCATAATATATAGCGTCGTTCAAAATATGACAGCTACCTTAATCAAGACGCCAAATATTCGCAACAAAATAGTCCTATATAAGATTAGCTAAATTAAAGGCAACGAAGCAAAATATGCTCTTGCATATTCTGAGTACGAGAAGAAGCGCTTCATTTAGGTACATCGCGTTGGCATACAAGCTAAAACGTAGCCGCGTCTCCCCGTAATTGAATATTAATAACGCTAATAAAACGTTATGGCTGAACGCAGACTTATAAAAAGTTAGAGCATGAATCAGGGTAGTAGATTAGAAGTGTAGTGGTCATTACACTGCTGTAAAAGCTAACTACGTCTTCATCGCAGAAATTTCTCAGTTTATTTATTACTCGATGCGACGTCCGTTACAATAAAACTAGGTACTTTAAACTAGAAAACAATGAAAAGAAAAATTCAAAATTATCATGTCGTGTTTTGATTATTAATAGTCCTCAATGAGACCAGCGGTGCCCAGTCGTAACGGTCCCGACTTACTTATGGACGTGGGTTTGAACCCAAACAGGCGCTTTACTTTGTGTAAATAATTTCATCACCACTCAAAATGGTGAAGGAAAACATCGTGAAGAAACCGGCATGTCCTAGAACCAAAAATTCGAAGACTGTGACATTTACCAACCCGCACTGGGCCCTCGTAAAGGTAAATACAATGTAATCATCGCAAGAGAAAAGTATTTGAAGAAAAGAACATAATTTACCTTGTTGTTAATCATTCCACTTCTGAACACATTATCATAATGCCCCTTGAAGCAAAATACGACCGACTGTAAAGTCAACAAACTAAGGTTAGGTAGGTTTAAATGTAGGCATTCATTTAGAAAGGTTTTTCCGTAACAACACCTGGGTCAAAGGGCATTACAATTTGTATGACGAACAAAAACGTGAACAGTATCTAGTTAACATATACGATATATTTTTATCTATACCTATATATAAAAATGAATCTCTATTTCCCTTGGTCACGCCATAACTTGAGAACGACCATCCATTTTTTTTTTAAGTTTTCTAATACTTTGTAGAAGGTTCTTACGGGAAAAAAATAAGAAAGTTGCTTTACGCGGACGAAGTCGCGTGCAGAAGCTAGTATATAATAAAAGAGTAAAGATGAAAGAGAGTAACCTGATATCGAATATTTTACTCTTGATGTTAAGCATCGTCAATCGCAAAAAATGGAGGATATTTCGGGATCGAAAATTCTCGAGCAGCAAAATCAGAGCCAGGTACGCGAATATTGTTTAATAGAGCTTGATGTTTATAAGTATGATGGCTTTATAATAAAAATATCTATAACAAGGCTGCTATATATTGTTTGAGAGAGTCTTTTGAATTTCCGATGGGAGTACGTCCATTCAAAGTCTCGTAAAGATCTTAAGACGTCTTTGGAAGACTTTATTCAACGGCTTTTAGTATTTGCGGTGAATTTAATGAACTCCGTGAAGTTTGTTACATAAACATGTTATGGAAGGATTTAATAATATTTGTGTTTATAATTATGGGAAGGCTTTTTGTCTATACATTTTTAATGTATACTTGATGAGTCGCAAGCACTACTGCAGAGCATGAGGGTTTGATTATCAGGTCGGACAAGGTGTTATAGGGTATTTCCGTCTGAGATTTCTCAGCAGAACGGAGTCTGAACTTGTGCCCGGTTGATAGTAATAGGCTCGCTCCTATTACAGGGAGCTTAAACATAACTGGCGTAACGTAGGTGTACATTAGGTACACCTCTGCCTAACTCTTTGGGGATAATAGGGTTATGTTATGTTAGTGAGACTAAGAGCACAAAGAAATAACAAAAAAGAAAGCAAAAAAAAAAGAAAACAAAGAAAGAAAGAAAAGCAGCAAAAGCAAAAGAAAGAAAGAAAAGCAGCAAAAGCGAAAGAAAGAAAGAAAAGCAGCAAAAGCGAAAGATAGCAGCTTTAATGAGTGTTATACCGTGACCCTTTACCATCCTTCGTATTTCTTTCGTGTTCTTAGTCTGTAAATGTAACTAAAACTAGAAGGTTTATAAAAATAAAAAAATACTGCTACATATAAATGAAAAGTTAGTGAGAACTCGCCATTTTCCAAGCACGGTAATGACTAGTCATGTGCTCGCTCTCCTACTATGAATAGCAGCATATTAATTTAAAGTTTTTTTTTACTCTGACGCTTTGAATACAAAATAGATATTTTATAATCAACGAATGAAAAGCAGCAGTTTTCACATGCGTCCTGTAGATTTTTGCCTTACAAAAAATACAAGGGTAACTTCATTTACTTTTAACATATGCATAATAATCGATCAAATCGAAAGGCATTTATTCAAACTAGGCTCAGAATCAGCACTTTTCGAACGTCAAAATTACGTAAGACTGTCCTCAAAAAACGCCCGCCCTTCACCACTTCCTAGTGGTTTGGCTGTACAATTCATAACCAGCCTATAATGTTTATACTGCTGGGACATATGCCTTCTCTCTATGGGAGGGAGTGGGCCGTAATCTACCACGCGGGCCCAGTTGGTGGATGTCACATGTCTTCGAATTTTCGGTTCTAGGTCATGCCAGTTTTCTCGCGCTGTTTTCCTTTACCGTTTTGAGAGCAGTGGTGATGAAATATATTACACAAAGTAAAGCCTTGTCTGGGTTTGAATTTTCAATAATTTTCTTCATTTCTGCTAAAGGTTCAAGGTGCTCCGCGCCCCAAAATCCACCAAAGGATAGTTTCAAGCCAAACACGCGAAGAATTCTCAAGAAAAAGTTGCAAACACTTTCAAAAATTATAAAACTTCTGAGATTTTTCTTAGTACGCATTGTATCTGACTCGGGGGAAATTTTCAACTACCATTTAAAAACTTTACCCTATAACTGAAAACGTAATGACGGAGTTCAAAACAAATAATTAGTATTTGCAAAAAAATCTTTGCGTTTTTTTTTTCATTATTGGAAATCCTTTATTCAGTCTTGCTTTAATTAAGTTTAGGTTTCATGTAACACGGAGTTTTTTTTTTCAATAAATAATTATTTTTAGTGAGTGTGGAGCGCTCATTATTTTAATGAATGATACGTAGTCGTTAATATTGATACATATATATTGATATTTAGTTTTTTCGTAAAACTGAGGTAGGTACTACGTGCTAGTAATAAAAAAATATTAAACTTTTAATTTTAAGCCGAATTAAAAAGTATGAGTAAGTATGTATTATTCGACGTGTATTTCTTTTCTACTCTCTCTAAGAGCCTCGTTGGTCTAGCGGTTGCAAACGCTACTGATGAGCTGGAGTTCCTGGATTCATTCTCCAGGTTGGTAACTTTCAAAATGTGGGGCCACTTACTAATATTAAGTTACCTTCTGCCTAATCCTTCAAAAATTACAGACGTGATATAGTGTTATATTTCTATCTGATAGCGTATTTTTTTTTTAATCGAATGGATTTTTTTTTTAATCCTTCTTGGATGGATCCAAAGGTTGTCTTTAAAAGATCGTTCTTAGAAATAAGACCGCCCATTGTGTCACCCTTTGTAAAAATTATATATTTATGTCTGTTATGTATATGGTGTATATAATAAAGAGATATTCTATTCTGTTTTACGAGGTACAGACGCCACCAGGTCAAGCTACCTGAAACTGTCAAATTTTCCCAATCAACCTTGAACCTTAATGTTTTAGCGATAAAGTTGAAAATCTATTAAAGAAATTTGACAATTGTAGTAGCTTGATGTCTTGGCGTCTGTACTTACGCACAGCGTGTAATAATTGAAATTTCATAAGTCCTTACCGGCTCTTTTCTTTACATCTACTTCCAATCATCAACCTTCGCTATCTTTCCAATAAGTTCACGTCACAACCGAGTTCTAATGACACTTAACTTAGTCATGACAGCTCCAAATAACTTTATCAACTCTTCAAGTAAAATCTCAAGCAAAATAACGATTATAGTCCGTCATTTTCTTATCTGATTGCCAAACGATATTATAAAGAAAACTTTTATCAATCCAATAGCCTTTTGGAAGCAAAACTCGTTTTTAGAATAATGAGGAAAAACTTGAGTTTGCCTCTAGCGTTGTGAATATCAACAACAAAAACAGAAAAACAATTAAGTTCGCAGATCCGTTGAAGAGTTGGAACCTTCGGTTTTAATTAAAAACTGCGGTATTTTTTCGTTACATTAATTAAAATTTTGGTTATCCTGTTTTGAATTAGAAGAAATTAATATTGTTCAGTAATAGATCTAGTTGTAATTAATATTTTGCGTTAATTTTATTAAAATATATTTACAGGAATCATTATTTTAGGTCGACTACCTAAAACAATTTTATTACTTTGTTCGTTCTGTTCCTGTGAAATGCATTTGTTTTTCATAATTATTAAAGCCGAATTTTATATTCTTCCTAAAATATAAATTAAGGAAAAATATTAAAATCGCCTTTGTTATCTTTATTACTTTCGACGAACAGACACTTGCTTGAAAAAAAACGTACACCAACTTTATTCGGCATTAAGTTTTTTTTACAGCATTGGGTAACGCTATGTAGGTAGGTACCCAGCTGTTTAAGCCACAGAACCTAATCGTCTAAATCGATTATTCTAGATGTGGTACCGCGGGAGTCATCAAAGCGTCTACTCGAGCGTACATGGGCTTGTAACGGAGAATTAAACTTTAAATTGTTCTGTTGTTATGCCTCGTCATAAATAAGTAAGTAACTGTGTGAATGTAAAGTTCCTTTATTTGAGGTCGTATAGTTGTGTTGCCTGTGTGAATTTCAGTTTTCATAATATTTATTTATTTATTGGACATCGTACGGGCGGCAATAGAATACGCACGCTCACACAGCAATGAAACGAATGTTGATTTGTTCCTTACGCTCTCTAGATTGCTGTGGCTGTAATAATTATACTTCGTCGAACGGATATAAATATAATCTACTAGCAGCACTCCGCGGTTTCACCCGCATAGGTATCGATTCCGTGGAAATTTCGGGATAAAACGTATTCTATGTGTTATTCTGATGTATAAGCTATATTACTGTAAAGTTTCATCAATATCCGTTCAGTAGTTTTTGCGTGAAAGAGTAACAAACATCCATCCATTCATCCTCCATCCAGCTCAAATAAAATAACTCCTTTGAAATTTTTGAATCATCCAATCCATTAAACATGTTGTAATATTAAACACTATCACACAAATTGATTTGCCGCAGGAACTTCAATGAAATAGCACTCGATACTGAGAATTCAATAATGGAAGCTAATTGACTCGTTTATGAGTGAAATCGCATGCATCAGGGGTGCTACACAAAATTGTTCGGGTCGGCATATTTGATTCTGCAATATTTGTTAAACAACAAAACCGACCCGCACCTTAATTGCGTAACACACAGAAAGTAAGAAATACAATATAAGAAATTCAGTGAATTTTAATTATTCTTCCTGTTAACAAACAAGTTAATAACATTTTCCTAAAACATTGCTTCATAAGTTCGAAAAAGTTATATACTTAACAAAGTAAATAACGCATGGAACTTGAATCGATGGCAAGGCCTATTATTTAGTCAGTGACTAAATTAAAGGCCATGCCATCGATTACCATGATATTTATTGTCATAATATATTACCATTTTATGTGTGTTACGCCATTACCCCGCCGAAACAATCACTGCACATATTCGGTTTTCATTTAGCACAAGCTGAATCAAGTTCGTATGAGCTCGGCACAGTTCTAGTTAAGCCGAGCAGTTTTTTCCCGCACATATTATATATCTCCATAATTATTTTGCCGCCGAACTGTTCCGAATCAGGCCACCCCGAACAAGACAGCGTGTACACCACGCCTTACAGAAGTGTTCTAGAATTCATCAATTTGTGCAGTCATTGAACTAAATAATACCCTTTAACAAATCATTGTAATAATATCGTACAATGCATAAGAAACTTTACGTAACAGAGTTAAAGTTCAAATTACTTTGCTATCGTCAAAAATATTTCATTCATACTTAACTCCATTTTATGCGGGAAGGTCAACTAAATAATATTGAGTTTAACGGTAATAATAAAGCATTTTGTAGGGTGTAATAATTCATACAAGTTGTATTGTAACTAGGAGAAATATATTACTGACGGTTTATTCTCTCGTGCTTATAATGCTGGTAGCTATAATAAAAATACTTCGGCGCCTGAATACGGTACTGTTTCTAATTCGTGGTAATTGTGTTCAAGTTAGGGAGTAGGTATAATAAGCTAGATGGTCTCACTTAGTAATGTTTTTATTTTGCCTTCAAATATAGGTTGTTTTATTTGTTGATCAAAGAATAAATCTTGTTGACGACATGTTTTATGGCCAGTTACTTAATCTTTAAACATAGTCGGTAAGAAGGTCAGACATTTCTTATTATAATATTATCCAATTGAGTTAGATACAGTAGTGGTAACGGCCGCAAATTACGAACGTGGGTTCGAACCCCGGCAGGTGCTTTAGTACTTCGCGTAAATAATTTCATAACTACTGCTCTCATAACGGTGACGGAAAACATTGCGAGGAAACCGGCATGTCCTAGAACCAAAAATTCGAAGACATGTGACATTAACCAATCCGCACTGGGCTCGCGTGATAGATTTCAGCCCCACTCCCTCTCGAAAAGACAAAATTATCTCGTGGGACTAAATTGTATGGTACAAGCATATGCAGAATCAGCCTATAATGTTCCCACTGCTGGGATATAGGTTTTCTTTGAGAGGGATATGGCTTATTATTAATTATTTTGTTTTTGGATTGATATCTTGTTACTATTTGCTGAACCTACTCTGGATGCTTTTCACTTGTACGTCTTTTTTTACATCGTTCTCACATACAGGGTGGCAGGGACATCGACGCACAAACTGTAAACATGAATTCAGTACATGATTCTTAACACCCTAGTGTAGAAATTTGTCGTCGGTTATCAAAATAATGATCAGCTGTTTCGTAGCAAAGTGCAATACATACGCGGTCAAAATGTATGGAACAAAAATTTATTTATTTTTTAATAACTGACAAAAAATTACAGAATCATGTACTGAATCCATGGTAACAGGTTGCGCGTCGATGTTTCGCCACCCTGTATAATTATAAATTCAACATTAATGATGTAACTAATATTTTTGTAAAAATAAAATTTAAAAGAGTGTCCATGGAGTTTCTTGCCCGTTCTTCTTCATAGGTACCTACTACGCTTTGGAATGGGCAACTAGCTTCATATTTTCTAACAGACCGACTTCTTGACAATTCAAAAGTGCCTGTAAATGGTTTAATTGAAATATATGCTTTGAGTTTGAGTTTGAGTAGGCCATAATCAAAGGTGCATAATAATTTTAAATTTAACTTAGGTATATATAGATAATATATGACTCTCCATGTTTTGTCAAGTCGTAAAGTCTGTACGAAGCAGGAGCGGGTTTCTAGCAACCAACAAATTAGATAAGTCCTCTTGGGGATTTTCTACGTGAATAATTTATTAATCAGTTTGCCTAGTCTCTTCCCAAAATATGTTGAGTTCGACTTGGATGCAGCGGAATACCAGTATTTTACATAGCGCGATAACCTATCTGACCTCCACAACCCAGTGACTGGGTAACACGATACCCCTTGGCACGACTGGTTGTCGGACTTTTGGGCTAGAGGTATATTCCCAATCGCCCCCACGTGGATTCCACCAGGTGGCGATCGGGAATAAAATTTCCAGTTGCTACCTGGTGGCGATCCATGTGGGCGACAGGGAATATTCGCCTCCGAGGCATGGAGGTGCCTCGATATGTAATGGATAGTCACCCATCCACGAACCAACCGCGGCAAGCGTTGCTTATCCTTCAACCGACCCGTGCGGCTGTTGGCCAGGAGCTATGATTAATGTATTAAATGTTTCACAATAATTAAACGTAATAGCGTTATGTAATTTTGGCAGAATCTATTTATTAGAAGCTATCGGACCAAGTATTCTATAGACGACCCGTCTTACAACAATAACACAACAAGTCTTGTACACGATCCTATTCATAAGATTTCGATCGTTAGTTTATTACAGGTACCTCGGGTCATGGTCACCGAGGTCTTTAACCTTGAATTGACACAAGTGGCTTTTTACATGAGCCCTCTGCAGGTTACGCTTCTGAAATTACACCTTATATATTCTTGAATTGTTTATAGGTTCATACTTATATTATACTCGTATATCGATAGTAGCTCTAAATGTTTTAAACAAATTTTGTTTGCAACATTGTTTTTTGGGTATTAGGTATCAGAGCTAAACCATAGTTTAGCTGTGATAGCTTGTCATTTAAATATTAACAAAATTCAATTGTAATTTCGTATGCCTATTTCTAGTTCATATTTGTACGCCGTTAACGGCAAAATGTCGCTGTCTCTGCACCTATTAAATTAATATATCAAATAAAAATCTTTGACTTTGAATTCAGTCTGTTACCATTTTACACCTTAACTACTAAACAGATTTGGATGAAATTTGGCACACGGATAGACAATGATCTGGGTTAAGAGGTCGGATATTACCCCACGGGAACGTACGTTTCCCGAATCAAAATAATAATTATGTATAACTGTAGAATTTTTATCCCTATAGTACGTTCCATTCATTTTCGACCTCCACCCGGACGAAGTCGCGGGCAAAAGTTAGTAGGTGTATATAATAATGGAAAACACTTAAAGACGTTGCTATTGGTTGAAAATAAAGATACTTTATTTGTTAAACATGCGTTTATATACAAATCAAGCATGCAAGGTCTTAAATGTCTAGTCCTAGTTAAACAATAAATCTTTATTATTATTATTATTAAATAAACCTATATTTAAAAGTCCTTACATGTTTTGGCTACGAGGCGTACAAAATGTTTTTATATAACAAAAATATAATTAATTCAATGAACCAAATTTCTAAAGACTGGTTCACTAACATTCATTATTAAATTGTTATGCGAATATTAATACTACAGAAATAATAATATAAAAATAATAATATAAAAGTTCAAGCATGTCAAAAGGTATCTGTCAAAGAGTCATTTATATTATAATAACACTTGTCGGTTAATAGATTTCGAACAAGACAAAACAGTAGAATTTTTGTAATTATCTACTTTAATTAGAAGTTGTTTCGTGCCTGTTATTACTATGAAAGGGTTGTTACAAACAGTGAACAGTTACAAATCTTATTGGTTAACCTGTAAATTTACCTGTTTCAAGGAGATTTTAATAAATAAATAAAATAAAATTGTAATCGTTTATTTTTTACGGCACGACATTTGGTCTTTGGATTTAAAAAGTTTAGTTTTACCAACAAACAGTGGCAAATTTCTCGATTTGGACTACCTACCGTACAAAAAATAGATGACGAAATTCGGCTCCAGATTAGTGAGTGAAGCGGGTGTAAAACTAAATAAATAAACTCGCTCGACAATACTAAAACGAAACAAATCCAACTTTAAAAAAAACAAGTACAATTTCGATCAAAATATTTGATTCAGAAACTCTTCTCGCCAAGCTACGGCGCTGGATATTTCAAGCCACAACAAAGGATTTGGAACAAAAAGAAAAATACTATCCGCGGATGGCCGTGGGCAAGCCCCATTGTAAATCTGTTGAGACACTGAAGATATTTATTTCAGAGTATTTTAGAGAAACTGTGTCCGTATACAATATAATTTTTGGAGTAACATTGTTTACGAGTTAGATTATTCAACGGAAAGTCGGTTCATAGAGCTTTGAACTTTCGAGCCTTGAAACGTCAAGCCAGTCGAAAATCCGTTAATTTAGTATAGCATAATCAGCCTATAATGTTTCCACTGCTGGGTCAGTGGCTGAGTGCGGAGTGAGGCTGAGTGGACCGTAATCCACCACGCGGCCTCAGTGCGGGTTGGTCGATGTCACATGTCTTAATTTTTTGGCATGCCGGTTTCCCCACGATATTTTCCTTCACCGTTTTGAGAGCAGCGGTGATGAAATGACTTACACAAAGTAAAGCGCCTGTTTGGGTTCGAACCTACGACCTACAACATGTAAGTCGGAGCCATTACCACTGGACCACAACTGCTCTTAATTTAGTAACATCAGATGAATCCCTGAGTGGAACATATTTTCAATAGCACTGTTCATCTGTTTATCTGCTTTTGTTTTTTACTGAATAATATCATGAGCTCATGATGCATGAGCATGAGTAATTGTGCTGGTCATTTATTTAATAAAAAATTATGTAGAAGCAAAAAAATTTACCGTACAAAGAAGGACTTAATGCTTGAGGCATTTTCTACCAGTCAACCTTAGGCAACATAAGGGATACATAAAACGAAAATCATTATAAAATACAACAATAAACATACGCATATATGAAAAAAAAAATTGTCAGAAGAAATAACGATCGAATGAGGAGAAATAACGATCAGTAGAGGTGAAAAGGAATCCAGCAAATCAGCGCTGGGATGTTTGTGCGAACTTCTTATATAAATGTTCACTGTTCACATAATGTTGTACCTTCACTTAAAACACACCTAAAAGACAACTGACTGGTTATTTTATTTGGTACTAAAATAATATTTTAAAGTTTCTAGAAAGCTCAAACATTTTATTTTTTCCGTCTGTAAAATACAGCCTGAGATTAATTGGATGATAGTCAGTATACAACAACACCGAGGCCAGAAAAACATTCCCGTAGTTACTAAGTCTATGTGTACGAAATTACGATCGAAATCTAGTAGGCATATCATATTATAATTGTACATTCCTCGCCACGCAATGTTCACACGCTAAGTCCTGTCACGACATTCTTTATGGAACAAAAGAATTGGGTACCAGAAAATGTACTTAAAACCATCCAGTATTTTTCGAAATGTTATATAAAAAATCCTGCGGGGTAATTGCGAAACACACTATCAATAACAATGGCTTTCCTTTTGACAGTTCATCAACATTTATTACGCTAGTTACGTTGTTCGAACATATGAAGGAATGGATTAGCAATATCTTTCCAAATGATTCAGGTTGTGATTGATAGTGTATTACGCAAGTAGGGCACTGGCTGTTAGATGAATATATCGTCCTTCAGTATATATAAACTTTGAATGTTATACACGCCTATAATTTGTTTAGACATGAGAAGTAATACGGATACCTACATAATGTTTTAAGCTAATGTTATGTAATGCTGTCACTTTATTGAATTACTACATAAACACAAAGTTTCACTCCCTTGACAACCTGTTAAAATCTGATTTGTGGCGTATGCTAAAGGCGCAAGTTGATACGTATGTAATTTAACCTATTAAACAAAAGAAAGCAGTATTTAAGTTTAAATAAAGGCTCCGGATAAATCAGTCTTCAAGTCTATCTAGTGGAATGGGGTTAATGGTTTGTTACATGCATACATACATAAAATTACGTACCCGGCCTGTGATCCGTGCCGAGTTGGGCCGAGAATTAATGCTAGGACACTACTTGAACACGCTTCTGTTCTGCACTCTCTTTGGTCAATTGGTCGTAGTAGTAAGCTGCTTTAACTGTTATCATTTCTATTTTGTAGGTATTTCGATAATCTGTGCTCCGTATTTTGAACGTTTCTAGTTTTTTTTGGATGATGAATGAGGTGAGATATTCTTGTTAGTTAAAAAAAATAACTACTTATAGGTGATTTTTTATTTATTTATTCATGCAGGATGTCATGATAAACATCCTGGCTGAATAAATAAATAAAAAAACAAAATATTTATGTTTTGTCATGCATCAAAGTTTCAATTTTACACATTTGTGCGTTGAACTTTAACAACGATAATTGCAATAATACTGTTACATTAGCTTAAAAAATCAAATGTTATTATAATATCTCAGGAACCTGTAAAAATCAAATAAATTGAGCTGTGGTGACTCAGTGGTAAAGGCCTCGACTTATGAGTTGTAAGTCGTAGGTTCAAACCCAGACAGGCGTTCTTTTCATCACCACTCTCTCAAAACGGTGAAGGAAAACATCGTGAGGAAACCGGCATGTCCTAGAACCAAAAAATCGAAACATGTTACATCTACCAACCCGCCTTGGGCCCACTCCCTTTCACAGAGAGGAGGTCTTTGTCCCAGCAGTGGGAACATATAGGCTTATGCAGTAAAAAATGTAGGTATCGGGTTAAAGCATCCCAAAATCCTTGAAACCGTCCATATTTATCCAAAAGCATGTACAAACGCAAGAAAACTAACCTAACCTACAACATACTGGTAACAAAGTGTGTTTTGTCAAGTTAGCTACGTGTTCCGTTTAAACCGAATGGAACTTGGAGACTAGCTCCTTCGCAATGTCTTGTTATTTCGTTCTGAACTATGATAATAGAGGCTGCAGACCAAGAAATGTTAGCTACACGAGTTCAACGACCTGTGGCTGTGACGTCATTGTTGTGCGAATAGGAATACATGAATTGATTTGAATTTTGTGTGATGTTTCTTGTGTCTTTGATGTTACGATTTGCTGATTTGTAAGGAAAACTTTTGTGATCTATTTGTCTGATATTTGGAATATTTTAGGTGTAAAGTGAAACGGGAAAGTGACTTCAACAAGAACTGGTCCTTAGCACCTATAAACAGAGAGAAGTGGAAAGAGAGTAGGGAGGCCTTTGCACTGTAGTGGGACATCACAGGCTTTCAATAATAATAATTATGTTGTAACGTAAGCTAAGCTTTATGTTTTGATTTTAAAGTTGTTTTTCCAAAAACACGTATTTGTTTACGTGTTTGGAAACTAAATTGCGAACGCAGTATAGGTAGGTATTAACTGTTCAGTATAACAAGATATAGTGGGTAGGTAATGACTTGAAGAAACCCTAACCTAAACATCGACTAACCACCAATAAATGAACTTGAATCGGATTCAAACGCTTCTAACTACAATCCACAAACTCAGGAAATGCTGTTTAATTCATAACAGAATGTTATAAAGGATAGTTACTGGATTAAAATATTATTTTCCCTTGTGAGCGAATTCTCAGTACCCCCGCCCGGAGTTTGAAATTAAGCTTGGTAGACGGTAATAGGGTCACCCTTTACACTAAAAGACAAGTATACATAACCATCGTATCTTCCAGGTGAGGCAATCTTTAACAAGAAGGCTAAGTTTTTCCATTCTTGTGAGCTCGGTTGATGTCTTGAAAACCCATATTATATCCATGTCACTAATACAGAATAATATTATTATTAATGTTTCCTTTATTTCATTTAAGTTACATTTTTAAATATTTTTATAAACAAAAGGATAAAAAAAAACATTTACAAAATATAAAATATAGTAGCCCACCGGTATCGGGAACAGGGTCCAAGCTACCGGCGGTCAGGGCTCCAGAGAGAGGAACTTCCTGACAATGCGAGCCGTGTCCAGAAGTACCGCTTTCTGAATCAAGCCCTTGATCCATGTAGCGGGATCGTCCGAAAGGGTTACCGTTGCCCTGGAACATAAAGGGCTAAGGAAGGAACACGGGTGGGTTTTAGTCAGTAAGAGTCTGACACTCCCTTCTGCTCCACCCAGAGCGGGAGGGGTCATTTGATGATTTCCTATCCTGGAAAAAAAAAAAGCCCTTGATCCAGCTGCCCAGCGAGAGCCTCCTCAGGTGTTGGTCGAGGCTCTTGGCTATTAAGCCATTGGCTGTCACGACTATCGGCACAATGATTGCTGAGTCCACATGCCAAATGTCGACAACCTCGCGAGCCAAGTCAAGATACTTGATTTGTTTATCTTTCTCGGCTTTCACGAGGTTCTCATCATGCGGGACGGTTATTAATGTTATTATTAACTGACTTCAAAAAGGAAGAGGTTCTCAATTCGATTGTTTTTTTTTTGTATGTTTTTACGCAATATAGATCCCCCCCCCCAATTGTAGATCGATTTTTTCACTTGGTAGTGTTTTTTAGGAAATCTGTTGTTTTATTTTGAGCTATAAATACATAGATTTCAAAAATGTGTATAGGTAAAATCAAGGAGTAAATAATTATTATGTAAATAATGTTTAACTTAATGTTTTACTTGCTCTTATTATTTTTTCGAATACGTTTTTGCCTTTTGAATGAAAATTATAGTCCAAATAAGTGACATGTACCCGTTGGGACAAGGAATTTGTTTGAAAATATTAAATAATAAAAAATGGTAGTAGCATCTTTAAAATATCGCTGTAAGCGTATATTAAGGCCGCCCAATAGGTAAAGGTATGAAGAAACAAAACACATTTACATTTTCTTCTAAGCCCCTTAACTTGTTACGCTAAACAACTAAAGCTATAATGTGAAAATAAACTGTTCACCTAACGATACTCCATGACCGCCCATACATGCCCCTGAGCTTATAGACCTGAGTTTTCATAGCGTTTACTATAATACTCATTCAAAATAATAACGAAAGACACGAAAATTCCAACGAAAAAGTTTCTAGGCCACTGTTATCATAGCCATTACTTATCTAGCAATTCCGATGTACAATATTAATTTTAGTAAAAGAGCAAATAGCTTAAAATATGTACTTGGTACGTTTGAATACTATCTAGATTCTTTTTAAAAGAAGGTCAAATGATAACTAGAAAAACAAATGAATAGTTTAAAAAAAATGTCGTCTTTATTCTGGAACAGAGGTCTGAATGGAGTTGCTATTCAATATACTTAGCATTTTGCCAACTATGTTGAGGTTGGCTTTCAGTATAAATGGATACAGCTGAATACCAGTATTTTCTATAGAGTGACTGCCTATCTCACCTCCACAACCCAGTTACTGGGTAACACGATACTCCTTGGTAATAGTGGTTGTCAGACTTTTGGGCTTCTGACTACCTGTAACGACTGTCAAAGATCTACGAATGACAGCCAGGACCAATGTCTTAGCGTGCTTTCCGAGGCATAGACGGATCTCGATGTATAATGGATGATCACCCATCTACAAACCGACCGCGGCAAGCGTAGCTCAATCTTCAATCGACACGTACCGCTGTTATTATTTATCCACGAGCTGATATTGTATTCAAATAATATTTCGAGCATTGAATGCTATGAAAATGATTAACTGGATAGAACCTTGATGTTTTGTTAATTCACTGAAACAGACATCCATTTTAATCAGTTTTTACTAATGGTTTACGAATGACAACGGTGAACAAAATTCTAATGGACTAACGTCAAATAATTAACTGAAACGTTTCAGTGCCTAATCAATTTATTGATGTGAAAATGATGAAGTACGTACTTAATCATTAAGCTGTAGTGCAAACTAAGCTTTATGTTTTGATTTTAAAGTTTTTTTTTCCAAAAACATTTACATGTTTGGAAACTAAATTGCGAACGCAGTATATGTAGGTATTTACTGTTCAGTATAACAAGATATAGTGGGTAGGTAATGACTTTGATGAAGTACGTGCTTAGATAGTATTTAAAAAGTGATATATAAATCATGATAAATAATATGTTATTGCGAAAAATCTCATTAAGTATCAGCTTCTTCTTCACGTAAAATTTCTCGTCACCCGACTTGTCCGTCGTATCGCGTCGCCTGCCCGAGCAATTACTTCGTTTTCGCTTAAAGATCTTTCTGCCTTTGTTATTTTGCTCTCGAGGGAGTTAGCGTGATGTTAAATACCCTATAGCCTTTCTCAAGAATTGGGCTATTTAACGCAAAACTATTTTTTCATCCGACTGTTAGTTCCAGAGTTCCCTCTACATACAAACAAACAAATTTACCTGTTTTAAATAGTATTAGTATTGATAAACAAATATGCTTATATACACTCTCTTATTATTTGGATAAAGTAAAATACTTCAAATTAAATATACTTTTTTAACAAACTTTGGCCTCAGCCATAAGCAAGGCTAAAAAGAAATCTAAATTACCCTCATTTTTTTTGTTCTTTGTAAATATGTAAATGATGTCTCGGGGTCGCTGTTATCTGCTTAAAGATTTATTATTTAAGAATAAAGTGAGAGGGTCATGCTGTCAACAATCGCTTTTTTTCGACGAATTAATTCAACGACGTTAACGAGTTTTTGTTGGTCGACGATAAAGAAAGGGTTGGTCAATAGAATGCCTTTGTATATTTAAGTAGATATTGTTTTTTCGGATTTATTATTTAGTCCTTGGAATTATGACCCTTTACTATCGCATGCGGGGTAAAGGTCATATTCTACTACCTTATTTTTTATGCTTCTGATGACCAGATTTTTTCGAAGGAATTTAACTTATCTCGTCTCTCCAATCCTGGGTCGCCAAGTCCGTCGACGGAGATAGGCTCGTCCATAAGCAGTTGATCCGTGAAAACAAGTTTCAAATTCATTTTTTCGGACGGGCAAATACGTATCGGTAGTACTGGGGACTACTGTTAAAACGTATTGTCATTCATTCTTAGTTCGGGTCCCGAACTAATCATATTATGTCCATAAGTGATACGGAGTAGGAAACGTCCGCAATAACTTCGACCGAATCTACGGACTTCGAGCTTACGGACTATATCCCGTTGTGACACCCAATACTTGAAAATAAACATTTTCTGACTACTTCAGTGACTATATAATCTCCCATTTCTTGTGGATTCAGACTGCAAATGTTATTAACTGAGTATAGACCTAATGTCCACATGGATAAGGTCGTAAGTACCGATGTCCGTAGTCCCACCGTTTTGCAGACAAATCGCGCTTCTATCTTTGTCCCTTTTTCCACCCCCACGGAAACAACAACGGGCACATACATAAACTTTACTCAGAATTTACGTTGTAATCGAAATATAACATAAGATAATTCATCAAAATTTTATATTAAGTGTCAGCCGTACAGGGTGATCATTTGACATTAACAGCGCTTTAATGTCGCAACACTAATGGCGATTTTTGTAGTGCAAGTGTCTAAAGTGAGGTGGACTGTACAATATCGTCTATAGTTTGACCCTCGAGAAAATGCGTTCCTGACACCTGTCAGTGCAACAAATCTAGTAGCTAATAAAGATCAAATTCGCAAACCACGTATTCGTTTGTATGAAACTGAAAGGTGTTAAGAACGAATTTTCTCGTCGGCCGCACTGTAGTAGGACCAACTGTAGAAAATTTATCTTTATAATACGAAAAGTTTTATAAATTAATAATTCGTAAAAAGAATCAGCTGTTCCCTACATTTATGTTCGTATAACTCGTCAAAATGTAGGGAACACCAGATTTTTTTTTCGCGATTTCGGCTTTGGTCCCATAGTAAAAGTTGTTCATAATGATGATTACAATGACCGCCTAGAGTTATGGGAAAAAAACACGTTGTTAACTCTTTTCGATTGGCATACGTTACTTTGAAGTCTTTTTAAACTTTCCGGACGATACCGAAATGGCTACAGACTGATATATTTTTCAATATGAAAATCTAAAACTTTGCATTAACTAAGGCCTACGCTGTAACTGTTTGTCTATTAACTTCATCGCTTTGGCAAAATGGGCTATTTATATGGGCTACTTGGGGTTAGGCAAGGCTTCCAAACTTAGTCGTTTAGCTCCCAGAATAGTGCAGCAAAAAATACTCTCTGGTTTGAAATAACAGGCGTGTGTTTGGGACTTTGCTGTTTCGGAGTTTTTTTTCACTTGGCGAAAATTGAGATTTATTGCCTTCGTTTTAAAGTTTTTTCTTTAAGCAGCTTTATTAATTAGTTTTCTAGTTAATTCGCTCTATTTATTAGTTTAATCAAGAAGATTAATTGAAAATGCAGACACAAAGCTCCTTGCGTTGCCTACCTATTGTATTTTGTGAATGTTATTGTATTCTTTTTAACAAAGTAATATCTTTGCAGTTATTTTTGGCTTTTTAAGCCAGCTTTAGTAAATTATTATTATAATTAAGAGGGCGCAGTGGAGACGGCAGTAACCTCGCGTGGTGGATTACGGCCCAGTCCCTCTCATAGAGAGGAGGCCTGTGTACCAGCAGAGGGAACGTCTGCTTATGCTATGATCAAATTAACTGACTGGGGAAGCAAACCCTTTTGCCTTTGAAACCGCAAACTGGCAAATTATTGAATGTAGCTTTCTATAGTAGTGATAGCATATTTGACTTTAATAACTACACGAAGTAGACTACATTATAAAATACGACACTGCATGAAATTAATCTCTCGTTGTCCAGCAAGAACTGCCGATCTATTATGTGAAAAAAAAAAACTTAGCGAAGTAAGCTTGAAGTGAGTTGTCAATAATGTCAATACTTACCATTAGATCATTAGATGTGATGACATCTCACTTCACCTTAGTTTTCCTGATGAGATTTTTACAGAATATATCGACTGTTTAAGTATGTGATTACCGTTAAAATGACTAGGTAACGTTTTATTGCATGTATAGATAACTATTTACACTAAGTACTAAATTAAATGACTTAGGGTCGATTTTTCAATCAACAGATAATTTTTATTCATGGATTAAAATTGACGTCTGACGGAAAAACTGTCAGGCGTCAATTTTGTGTTTTTATTATTATCTGGCGTTGAAAAAATCAGCGCTAACTATACAAATAAATACAAAAACAGAAGGACACTTAGGCGTCAAAGTACTCGTCCGCATCGTTGTCACACGGAAACGTGCCCAGAAGACTAAATTCAATCAGTATTCAGTCAGTCAAACCTAAACGTCTTATCTTAAAACAAATGGAATCCAAGCGTGTAAATAGTGGTCATAGTGTCGAGACCTTTTGGCGCCTACGTCCGACAGTCGGCGTAATTTAGCTCACCTGTGGTTCAATAGAGCGGAATTCGGTCTCACAGAGGTTGTCGGTCATTGCCTTCAAATGTTGTCGGTTCGGTTTATACGAAATCTGTTGCTTTGATTTATAGTTCAGTACTTATTCGCTGTTTCGATCCACACTTGGCACTAGTTTTCAAGTCTTTTGGGAAATAGTGCGACATTCACCAAACTCAAATTCAAAGCATTTATTTCAATGAAACCGGTTACAAGCACTTTTGAATTGTCAAATAGTCGGTCAGTTAGTCAAAAAGTTAAAGCTAGTTGTCCATTCCACAACGTAGTTCTCTATGGAGAATAATGGGCAAGAAACTCCAATGACACTCTTTTAAATCAAGATATTACAAAATCCTAGGTTTGTTTATTTTTTTACATTCGTACTTTATTAATGTGTGAAATAATGTCCTACAAGGATCTTATGGCGCCTGAATGACATTGACAGGGGGCGTTGTTGGTGAAAATACATATTGTGTGAAACTCACAGAAATTATATATTGGAAAAACATGATAGCGGCGTTAGTTCCAATTTTGGCCACACGCCAATGATCCTTCTACAACTTTAATTTTCGTGATGTAGCGATTTTTTTGCTTATGGTTTGTAGTTTATTAATAATAGCCGCACGGATAGATCGATCAGGGTAAGTTAAGCTTACCGCGGTTGGTCCGTGGATGGGTGACCATCTTCACATACTAAGACCCCCTCTGTGCCTCGGAAAGCATGTTAAGCCGTTAGTCCTGGCTTTCACTCACGGATCTTTGACAGTCGTTACGGGTCGTCAGCAGCCTGAAAGTCTGACAACCAGTCTTACCAAGGGGTATCGTATTATTCAGTAACTTGGTTGTGGAGGTCAGATAGGCAGTCGCTCCGTGTAAAATAGTGGTATTCAGCTGCATCCCGTTGGACTGGAAGCCAACCCTAGCATAGTTGGGAAAAGGCTAGGCACATGATGTTAGCGATTTTTTGTATTTTATTGACACTATGTGATGCTCTGATGACGAATTTAAGTTCAAATTCTTGACTCCCAATAATCTAGAAAATGAGAAAATGAGTGGTTACTAAAAACGCTAACACATAATTTTCAAGGCTTTCGGAACTTCAAGTTTTTGTGCGTACGCCGCTGGGTGACAAACTTACAACTTCAAGCAAGTTATTATGTAACACAAAACTGTTACCAAAGTTCCAGGTGTAGTCAACCATCACGCCCCCTACACCTAATTACTGAAGACAGTAAACAGCGAACACATAAAATCGAAAAGTCGATAATGAAAACGACTTTGTTCCCTTTATTTCTATCTCTTTCGTTTTATTGAACATTAAGGGTCGTACATCGAGTTCAGCCCTTATCTGTCTTCCAGAGATTTATTTAGGAACCACCCCCTCCAATTTTACAGGCTGCTTGCGAGAAAAGAAAATTACTGTTGAAAGCGGGATTTTAAAAAGTTAATCTTAGACGTCTGCTGTCCAAAATAATTTGCTTTGAAGCTAAGGGGATTCTGGGGGAGATATTTATTTCTGTTTATTTTTACACTGATTTGGAAAGGAGATAAATAGCGGAATGGGATTTAGGTTATTAGAACATGCGGTCATTGCGGAAAACATGACAAAGAGGAGAAAAGCTGACAACACACGGACACACATTACTAACGCTGTGAAGACAGAATTAGCTGCTTTTTAGGGTTCCGAACCCAAAGTGTGCCAAAGGGCCCTATTACTAAGCCTCTGCTATAACGAGAAAAAATAAAATAGAGCTAAAAATTAAAGGGGGTTTCCATACAAGAAACGTGTTTTTTGGGTGTTTTTGCCTTGTGCTACGGAAGCTGAGTATGCGAATCCGACTCGTACTTGGCCGTGTTTTAGAAAAATATTGTTTGCACAAATGTGTGGCTGTGTGAAGTAGCGCTCCAAAAGGCACCAAGTTATAGTGTTCAATTCAAGTCATGCACCAATCTCTCTTTTCTTAATTAACCCACAAAGCCGTATTTGAAGGCAAGAAACGGAATTAGGCCGCTTACAAACCTTTAACGTTGCTGTTACATTGTTCCTCACCGACTCAGAGACCGCACCTTATGGGACCGTCGACGGCCTGCGCTTTTGGGGGGTCAAGGGTGCGGGGCCCATTGCCCCAGGCTTCGCAATAACCCGGTTGTATGCGTTAGTAATAGCTAAAGGCGCTTATGCTGTTTATTCGTGCAGTGTTTCATCGCCATAGCTTGTAAATGTTGGCTACTGTATTTGGGGCTGCCTATTAGGAGTATTACACACGAAAGGCAGTGTGGTGTGGCCACCGCGCCTTTATTTGACGTGCTCTCGGTTTAGTACACATTTAGGAAAGGTAGCACAAAATTGAAACAAAAGCACATCAATTGCATTAGACTTAGGGACGGTTTTTTGATCCTTAGTTAAACTCAACCAATTATTAAAAATAGTAACGAATGGTACAATTTTTGCAAAATTTGTTTTTTGATAAATTTTTAGTTTATCTAACGATATGAAATCATTGCTAATGGTCAAATAATGAACTATTAGTTAAAAAAAAATAACTATTAGATAATCTAAAAATTGATCAAAAACACATTTTTGCAAAAATTTAACCATTCTTTACTATTTTTAACAATTGGTTGAGTTTAACTACGGATCAAAAAATCGGCCCTTAGTGTGTGAAGCTCCTCAAATATTTAATAATTACAAGCTGTGCCCACGACTTCATTCGTGTGCATGTTGGAAACAAATGCTATTTCATGTTTTTTTTTGCGTAGTTATTATAACTTACGTTACTCCTTATAACATCAGAAGGCCAATTCTCATAATTTAAAACGTTTAAAATCTAATCTCAGTCTCATCTTAACGACAAACAAATGTCAAAAACTCGTCAAAATGTAGGGAAATTAGAGGTATTTTTGACAGATTGAGACTGAGATCAGACTGTGAATGTTCTTAAAATTACGAGAATCACCCCTCTGCTATCTGCCAGTGAAAGTCTTGTCAAAATCAGAAAAATCTGTTATTTTTACATTACAAACAGACACTTCAATTTTATTCATTTGTATTTGTATAGATATCGAATAATTTTGAATTTATTTGAATAATATCACTACAAGCAAACGTTTAGTAATCGAAAGACGCGTAAAGTAAACGTCTCGTAAATTCAAACGTTGTTGTAATTGGAAATATTCGTTTATCACAAAATATTTATTTACTTTGAAGACTTTTTCACATCTCTGTGGGATACTAATAAAATTGTGCTAAAAAATTTTATACAACAGTTATATTTTCGATCTGAAAATCATTAGAATTTACGGAAAGTTTGCTCCACGCGTCCGTACTACGCCCTCAGTGTTGTAATTTCAAGTTGTATTAAGCAAAAGCATAATCAGCCATATTGTTTCCACTGATACACAGGCCTCCTCTCTTCAAGGGGGGGTGAACTGCAATCTATCATGCGGGCCCAGTGCGGGTTGGTAGATGTCACATGTCTTTGAATTTTGGTTCTAGGACATGCCAATTTCCGCACGATGTTTTCCGTTACCGTTTTGAGAGTAGTGGTGATGAAATTATTTCCACAAAGTAAAGCGCCTAGCTGGCTTCGAACCCACTACCTACAACTCGTAAGTCTGAGCCGTTACCACTAGGCCCCACTGCTCTGTCTAGTCCTAAAACACGTAAATTTTATATTATAACTATAGATAGGAGACAACCCATCCTTCTATCTCTTTCTACCACATCAGGTTGACAAGGTTTTATGCCCGTAATCCGGCTCTTTGCCGTCGGTTCTAATATGTAGGACCTGCGAACGGAGTAAAAGTTTTTGCTGAATATTTTCGGCCGCTATTTAAGACAGTCTTGATCGATTTTCAAAGACTCTTGGGAAGCCGTCAACTCTTTTTATACATTAAAGAGTTTTCGTCCTGAGATAGAAGACAGATGTTGTGCGTCCCGGCGAATATTTTATGTTTGACCTACTTAAATAATTCGCAAATCGAAAAATAATATACCATAATAAATTATTATGGTAATTATTGATGGGGCAAACATACCATTTATGTTGGATACCGTGTTAGCTTGGTCTGTCCTCAACATGGGGGCAGCAAGCCCTGACGCAACATATGCTCAACGCGCTTGGGACGATGTCACGTCCAAGCTGATCCAGGAACAGATATTGATGGGCTCCTCGGGGGCTGATTTAGCCAGACTCAAGGCTGTATCGCAGCCGGAATCGAAGGCATGGTTGCACGCGCTTCCTTCGCCTCACCTGGGCACGTTGCTCGATGACGACTCTTTGCGTGTGGCGGTGGCCCTCCGCCTGGGCTCCAAGGTGTGTGAACCCCACTGATGCACCTGCGGTTCCATGGTGGAGGCCGATGGCCATCACGCTTTGAGTTGCTGATGTCCCCTGCCTGTTGGACCCTCCGGGTCTGTGCAGGACTGACGGCAAGACAGACGGGCTGACTCTGGTACCTTGGAGGAGCGGCAAGTACCTAATTTGGGACGCAACTTGCGTCAGCACTGTTGCTGCCAGCTACCTTGGTCGCACCGTCCACTCACCGTCAGCAGTAGCGGAAGACGCCGCTGAGAAGAAGAAGGTGAAGTACGCACGGTTGGCGGACCGTTATCATTTTGTGCCCATTGCCGTGGAGACCATAGGTGCTTGGGGCACTGAGGCCAAGAAGCTCATTAGTGAGATAGGGCACAAGCTCCGTGACAAAACGGGTGACTCCCGCTCCGGCTCGTTCTTGGTGCAAAGGGTAGCCATTGCCATCCAACGTGACAATGCAGCAAGCGTTTTGGGCACCTTTGCGCCGGGAACAGTTAGGGGCGGGTTATTTGACTAGGCTGATTTATTGTTCTTATCCTTATATTATTGTTTTTCTGTATAAATTAGCTGTAAGTTTCCCGAACAGAATAAAATACATTATTGATTAAGATATGATATTATATATAATATATTATATTATTATTTCGTATCTTTTTGAGATATATTCTATTTTAGCGTCTGGCTGCGACTTCATCCGCGTGAAGTTTCTTGTTTCTCTGAGTCACCCCGTCGCATCGTATCACCTAGCCAAGCAATCCTTTGATTTCGCTTAGCGTTCTTTCTGACTTTTTTTTAATGCTGGGCTTCTAAATTCCTAGCGTAATATCAAATAACCTTTAGCCTTCCTAAAGAACTGTACTATCAAATGCAAAAATATATTTTCAAATAGAACTGGTAGTTCGAGAGATTAGCGCGTTCAAAAACTCTTCAGTTTTATTATTAGATGTATTGAAAATATAGAAGTCCTTGTCACAGAATGATTACTAGAAATCAATAAAACAAACAAGGTAAGTCTATTTACTGCAAGGTTGCTTTCTAGTAATTTTGCCAATCAATGGTGCATCAAACTAATCCCGAGAAGTTACCTAACGAATGGCGGTTCTAAAGAAAGTGTTATTTCTGCGAATATCGCAAAAATACTTTCAAGAACTTAAACTTCACTGTAATCCTGTCATCAATGTTTTGAAACTTCATTGAGTTTATACCTCAATCAATACGTGCACACTTCTATTTCTTCGAACATGGTAGTTATTAGAAATACGACATACGCCCTTTGTGCACGGCACCGTTTTTTTACGGTACGGCGTATAAACCGTGCCGTAGAAAAAACGTTAACTTCACGTATTTGTGCTACGGCCGCCAGTCGCTCATCCCTAATGTCACTGTCAACCCTAACGATACCAGTGGTTGCGATGTGGTTGATAAAAATGACAACACACAATCGTAACTCGACATGAGATCTGACAATAGATTGAATAAAGCATTCAGAATCAGAAAAAGGACTTATGTGATATCTTGGATGGCAGCAAATTTGATAAACGAATGGAATATTTAACTAGAAAGAAATACAGCCAATCTATTTTGTGGAAACATGTGTAAGCTTGAGGTGAGCTGTCAATGTCCCTGGGCATCAAATGGAATGACAATTCACTTAAGTTTTCATGTTGAGATTTTTACCGAATAGTTAAAAGTCTTTCTTTATTTTCATGTGTGACTATTGATCCTCCAAACGGGTTTAGATTGAAAACTTGACTCAAAATCAGATCAACCTCACAATTTTCCTGAAATAAGAGCCTAAAATCCGTCAGTTCATGTAAACCACGAGCCATATTATGGCTTAACGAACCACGGCCGCCTTCGGGCGACTGCTAATGAGAGGTCGGCCATTTTCTATTAAGCAGTGCGGACACTGGCAATTAGGAAAATGCTTAGATGAGGAAGTAAAAAGTATCAGGTTACCCAAGATTTTGTTTTTGATAGTGATTGGTGTCGGAGGAATAGAATATTTATCTACAATATATTTGGTACTTATGATCTATTCTAAAAGTAACTGATGAAAATGTAAGTAAATAGATCAGAAAACGTACCTATGGATGCTACTTAATTCGTAGTGCCGCAAATTGAGCATTTTGATTCGTTTGTTTGAATATTTGAACCAGAAATTTTAATTTTAAATTACCGTTACTTGATTTAGGTTTAACTATTGAGGTTAATTTGAAACCTCAATTTTCATCAAATTTTAATTACAGTTAATGTTAGTCCAACAAAAGTAGTAACAATTACAATGTATAACAATGTATAATTTATGTAGTGTTGTACTTATATTTCGTGTAATCATAGGTACGAAATTTTTCTGTGGATTATGTGCGTAACGTTTCAAGGATTATTTCTGGCTTATTTCTTTCTTATGACAGATTAAACTGTTTACATGATTTGCCAACAAAACTGATCAAAGACTTCACCACGATTTCCAAATCTAGAATCTATAAAAGCATAACACTGTACATACAAAAATACACAAAACAGATTTGGAATAATATTTTTCTAATGGTTTTGCTGACGAGCCAAGGGAAAAAACATAAGCATACGCACATACATGCAATAAAAATAGGTCAGCGAATATATTTTGTGACATAAAAAGATTGACAAGGCCGGCCAAAGTTTCGCGAGTCCGGATTCTTCTGTATTACATTACAAGAAACACAGAAAACCGAGTTATCACGTCTCTTCAAATGATAAATGTGTTTATTTCCAGAAGTAGGTTTGCACAAATACTTTTACACGTCAATCATATTTGAAAAACTAGATGAGGTCGGCGTTTTCTATCTGACTAGGTACTCTGAGAAGAAAGGCCGAAACAAACTCCGAGGTCTCTTTTAAAGTCCGGACATTATCATGATCAGATCATGTGAAAACCATGTAGATTGATGTCTCTAAAGGTCTTTTGAGGAAAGAATCACACAGATTGAGTGGACCAGCCGACCTATTCTGTACACATCTCACCGTGAAAACTCAGGTGAAGTGAGCTGTCAATAGTAAAAATTTCTAGCATCAGGTGGAATGAAGCTCACCTTGCATTAGTGATCATGGTGAGATTTTTAACCGATTTAAAAAAAGGAGGAGGTCCTCAATTCGGCTGTATTTTTTTTTATGTTTGTTACCTCAGAACTCCGTTACATATAAGCCGATTTGCAAAATTCTTTTTTATATCCTTGTAAGAATATACTTTCAGATTGTTCCCATAGAAATTTCATCAAAAACGGTTCAGTAGTTTGGTTTTTAGAACAAAATTACTGGTAAAATTACAACTAAAAAGTGAAAAATATTTTATTTTTTGCAAAAAAAAACAACCGACTTCCAAAAACAACACAATGAAGTGAAAAATAACTTTAATTTCGAAAGTCGGTGGCAAACAATGAAAATGCAAACCCAACGACACCGATTTCCGAAATTAAAGTTATTTTTCACATTGCAGCGTCTTTTTTGGAAGTCGGTTGTATTTTTTTTTTGCTGTCCAGTCAGTGCAGTGTTAAAAAAGGGAACAAGTTATATTTGTTATCTTTAATCATCTTCTCTTATTAGATATGATTTTGAAAAGCATAAACGTATTCAAGCGAATATAAGGCACCATGAATAGGTTAGATAAAAAAAATTAGGTACACTGGTTCATAGCTTGTGTTAAATTATGTCACGGTAATGTTATCTATTACCGTGATTATGTTCATCTGTTACGAATGCAGATGCAATATTGATGTATTACAACAATGCAGTGTGATACATAGCCCATGTCAATCAATGAAATATCGCAGTCCACTGCTGGACATAAGCCGCTCCCAAATTGAGCAACACGGCCACACCACAACACGTATTTTGGTTAAGCTATACCACATTATGCCTCATTGTAAGTAGTAAACCTTCTACATCTCATATTTTATTGTAAACAGGCTTACATATATCGTATAAACTTCATTATTATTCAGAACATGTTCCATGTCCTTTCTAGCGGTTACAATGAGGCAAATCTTGAGATATTTACCTTGTAAATCTTTTGGCTAATTGGCAAAAACGTGCTTCTTGGCGCTTACTTATTAAGAAGATAAAACTGGCGACAGGTGTGGATATATAGCGACTAGGTATAGTGATGGGTGGGGCTTAATAGCCGCTTTGACCAGCGGGATACTATTATTATTATTGGCAGTTTTTCGCTTCAGTCAGCTGAAACGACCTTCTTCCAGTAACTTGTTAGCTACAGATTTTGGGCTACAAGCCAACACTGTGTCTATTCAAGACATTAGTGTAACGTATGACTCGCACCCTACTTGCGTAACGTACTATTCATTTATATGTATATTAAATTCTCACCGCGTTACAAATTCGGATGTTTTAATCTTTTTTGACGAACAAGTCGAGATAAACTAACTGTTAAGTTATGCAAATTTATGGCAACCAGCGCCCTAATTGCGTTACACACGATCAATCGGAATCTGAATTATTTTGAAGCAAATTGCTAATCCATTGCTTCATAAGTTCGAAAAATTTGTCTGCTCAACACGCAAATAACGCAATGAATGTTGTTGAACGGTCAAAATGAAACGGATTCCAATTGACAATGTGTTACGCAATTGCCCCGTTGTTTCATTACTTCTGGTTAACTAATCAGACATTTTCTTTATTTAATTTATCTAGACTTATTTGACTTCTTCGTTGATTTAGTGGCTGCAAACGGTACCGCTGAGCGTGAGGTCCTGGGGTCGATTCCCAGGTAAAGTGTTATTGGGTTTATCAATCTGGAATTTCCCAGTAGCAGCCAGGAGCCTGGATTTATGCCTGGTTGATGGCAATAAGCTCGCCCCCTATTACACAGAACTTAAACATAACTGGCGAAATGTGGGTGTACTATACAGGGTTACTGGTAAAACACTAACAAACTTGCAGGACTGTATTATTAACATCATAAACAACAACTTTTGTTTTATGACTTTTTACAAAACATAATACATTTACCAAAAACAAACCTTCAAGATTTTGTTGTTCTATCTAACCCCCGCTCCCCTCCGCTGAATTTTTCACTAGACACGGTAGTTTATTTACCTAACTAGCACTTTATTTTACTTCGCGTCGAGTTCGTAACAGAAAATAGAATATTTCAATTCTTTGAATTGAAATATTTTTATTTTCTTTCAATTTATCTAGTAGTTTATAGTGGGCATTGTCAAAACCATAATAACATGTTATTATTTCCAAACACGCCATAGAAATGGAATATTTCCCAATAAAATTCATATTCTTTTCAATCTATCCACAACAGAGCTAGATTATAGTTATTTAACTCTTATAGAACGTTTATAAGGGTTATCACACTTAATAAGTCTCATTGTTATACCTATTGTGAGCCTGGCTCCGAGAGAGTGACGTAATTCATTGTAATCTTCAAAGCTTCTTCTTTTGTCTGACGAAACCTTTTGTTTGACTTTTTCTTGGCGTAGTGATTAAAAGACAAAAGTAATGTGTATAGAGTGACACAGTCAATTGTTTTTGTTGAACTGCGATAGGATTTCTGTTATTAAAACGTGGGATAGTGAATGAGAAAGACGGGGTTTGGGAGACGTACGTTAAAGATAATCGCGCGTAAAAATGACGCTAGACTTAATTAGATATTCTGTGGAGATTCTTGCCCGCTCTTCCACATGGGTACCTACTACGCTTTGGAATGGGCTTCAGCTTTCTGACTGACCGAACCCTTGACAATTATTCAAAAATTCGAGGTATTCCACCCAGAGCACTGATTTCAACCGCACTTGCCCGAACCGCACCTTACCACTTCCACTAATTGCTAAGATAGAATTTATGTGAATAGGAAAACACACCACACTGTATAGTTAGCGGCAGTAAGTTGGCAAAAGATTTTATAGTGGGGGAAGTTCGCGCATGTAAAAATGTAAGAAATTGTGCGTGCGCGAACTTGCCCCACTACAAAATGTTTTGCCAACTTACTGCCGCTAACTATACACAACGTATAGTTATTGCTTACTTAACATTTTTGTTGTTAAAAGATTTGTATTATGGTTTTAGTTTATGTATACGTTTTTACGCATGAATACAGATATATATTTTTCTTTATTTTATTTATATACACACACTATGTTCAGCTAGAATATCACTTATTTCTGCGGAAAGTTAGACTTACCCGATTTAGCATGTCACATGGTGGGACGTCATTACGTCATCCGAGAGGTAGTTGCTGAAAATTAGCGTTGTTGACGACAGGTTCGTTCGAAGTCACAGCATTTTTGCTGCGCATCGACCTGTTCTTGCACAGATGCGACGCACAGCTTAATTGTTGTTTGTTTTGTTACAAAAGTAGGTATACTAGTTATTTCGCCACTCTGCAATTGGCATTTTTGTTTTTGTTATGATTGTTATTGTTTTGATGTCATCTGCCAATGTCTGTATTGTCAATATCAATTAATGTGTGCTGTCATACTACTCCGAAGTAGTATCGGCCGAATATTCGGCCGTTTCCTGCTACGAAGTTACTATTTGGTTCGGTCGTTTCCGATCCTACACTCCTACACTCTTTCGAATATTGACTATGGTCCCGACCCAACTGAGCCGATCCGAACATTTTTCGCATTTTTCAATAATATTCGGTTCGGCCATGTATCGGTCCGATCCGAACATTTGCACTTTGCACTTCGGAGTAGGCCCCCTGACATCAAGCAATAGACAGAAGTGTCAACATTTTTATGCTTGAGTACGAGGCTTTTGACTATGTGTATCTTGTGTCTTTTTTTATTATTATTATTATTTGTAATGTGCGTTTTGTTTGTGCAGAATAAAATATTTTTCTTTTTCTTTTATTTATTTTTTTCACTAACGCACTGAAACAAAATTTCGTAACGTGCGGTTCAGTGGAACAGTTTATCAATATGGTTTTCATTTCCCGAACGGCACCTGCATCATTGGTTCATTTCAAATAAATGATTCGAGCACGGAAGTTAGTTAGTACGGAAAATTAAAATGGGAATTGTAATTCTTTGTTATTATTTAAATGATAAAAAAATGTAATAGTCGCTTATTAATGTGATAGTTTTAAAAATTAAACAAAACCAAGACCTAAAACCATAAAGTTCTTTTTAAAAGTCTACGAATTTTGTATAAGTTTTTTTTTATTAATAACAAATCATTTATTTTAAAAATTCCACTACCCTGTGGGACTCTTAAAATAGTGTAAAGATATTATAGAGTTGTTACAACACAATGTATGCATACCTATTTGGAACAAAACAAGTAGGTAAGTACCTATAGACATCAAAGGTTAGGCAAACCTGATAAATGAATGGGACTTTGTAACATGATAATTATACACGTTGTGTATGATGCTTGACAAAAGCTATAGATGCTGCGTAGATTCATCTATTCTAGGAAAGTTAAAACTGAAGATGATAATGTGGCTTACTAGCAGCACTCCGCGGTTTCAGCCGCATAAGACTTATGCGGGTGAAGCCACGTGGTGCTGCTTCGATCGACACTTGTGGGAATATCGGGATAAAAAGTATCCTGGTTATACAACATCTGTGTGCCAAATTTCATCCAAATCCGTTCAGTAGTTTTTGCGTGAAAGAGTAACAAACATCCATCCATACAAACTTTCAAGTTTATAATATTAGTAGTATAGTAGGAAGTAGGATAGGATTTATCACTACCAATCTGCACCCTCATTTCGTAACAAACTATCAATCTCAATCTGAATCATTTTGAAGGATACTGCTCATTCATTGCTTCAGAATATGTTCGAAGAACTTGTCTGCTCCACGACGTACATAACGCAATGAATGTTATTGAACTGTTAAAATGAAAGTCATTACTACTGATAGTGTGATATGCAATTATTAAAACGGTCTTGCATGAGATTTAGCACTCTTGGTAACAGGAAAATAATAAATGAGCTACTTAGAAGGGTGCATTCTGAAAGTTGTCATCCACCAACCTGCACTGGGCCCGCGTGGTGGATTACGGCCCACTGCCTCTGACCGAGAAGAGGCCTGTGTCCAAGCAGTTGGTACATTATAGGTTGATTATACTGTTCTGAAAGTTGGCAACGTCGCAGGTAGCTGTGAAATATATCGATGTTTTGATTTATTTATCTGCATTACTTTATCGATATTTATTACTACATGAAATTATGAAATATCGCTATGTTTTTCACTGCTATATTGAATTTCATATGAGTCGCAACAATTCATGTGTTATATTAATACTGAACAATAATTTAGTTTTAGGTATAAAAAACATGATTTAGTTTTTATTTAATTTTTGCAACTGTCCCTATTACGGTTAATGAGATACAGCCCGCTGACAGACAGATGGACGGGCCGACAGCGAAGGCTTAATAATAGGATTCCCTTTGGGTACGGAACCGTAAGAAGCTTTGAAAAGTTTCCTATCATATATTCACATCAGCTGTCAAATATTTTGTATATTTGACAGCTATTTGCGATGTTGCCAACTTTCAGCATGCACCCTCCTAAGCTATATCCACATCCACAACCGTCTAAACACCCTTAGAAAACGCAAACACATAAGACGAAAGAAAAAAAATAATCATCGGCACAAAACTAAAGCAGTTACGACAATCAGGAACGGATTCTGAATAATTACCTGAAATAACAGTGTTTTGCGTCGCCGACGGCGCATTTGTCACGGCAAACAGAAAGAAAGCGATCAGAGTCCTTTGTACGCACACTTCACTGTACATTTTGTTATATTTTCTAGCTAATAGTAATACTAACATTAATGATAATTTACATTCGGACTATGGTAGATTTTAACTAATATATTATTACTATCAATTCGTTCAGTTGCGTTCGGGGGCGCCGTGATCTGTAACAAGAAAAAAATTGGATTAGTTTTAAGGTTTCCGTAGACGAGAGTGTGACATACATACTTAATTACATAGGGGAGTACTATGATATGTTACTATGTTTTATCGTTTCTTAGTATTTCATAATATCAACAAAATTGTTATGTTTAGTGATTTGTAAAGGACACACATTTTTTATTTCATTTGTGGTATTCATATCGGCACACGTAAACTTGCAACCTTGTGCCGAAATAATATATGTGGACTTGGCAATGAGATAAATATGTTATTTATAAAAAAGAAACCATGTATTTCACTTTTGCATCGGAGCTTTCCATAACTAAGTACAAAAATAATAAGCGCATGACTCTTCATTTCTAGAAACCATTCACAATGAGCTCTTCAAAACGATACCATCACAAATAATTAATAACGTATTTGTTGTTCAGAGAATACCACTAGATGGCGTGTCTGTCACTTAAGGCATAATCTACCTTCGGAATAGACACATTGGGCGCCTCCGTGCCCCCTGACACACGATTAATTATTTGTACGTGTGTTTTTGGTTGCTACATTTTGTATGAGGCGTGAAATTTGATATTCAGCCGCGCCTTGTTAGGTTTGGAATCAAGACATTGAAGGAAATGCTGGGGTAATTTATGGAGTTAAGCATTTAACCTCGGCAAGATTATTATCCTGTACGTGGTGATGGAATCCGCTAGGCTTCGGTTCAGTACTGTAAAGAGGGTGGAGGGACTTATAATAGTCTTCGGAACCGTAGAATTTTAGTTACCTAGTAGAATATTAACTTAACCCTCCGACTTCTATAACTGACGACCCGTAATGACTGTCAAAGATCCAAAGATGACAGCCTGGATCAACGGCCTAACGTGCTTTCCGAGGTCTCGGTATGTAAAGTTGGTAACCCATCCACGGACCGACCGCGGCAAGCGTAGTTAATGTTAATGCGGCTGTTATTAGTTATCCATGAGCCACATTCCACATAGGAAACAAAATAAGGAGTAATGTCTTGTCGGTAGAAAATCGATCAGTATTTGAGATTTGTGTCCGTCCGTTCCTTGTACAACTCACCGTATTGTCACGAAGAAGTGTCGTATGTCGGAGCTGTGGAAGACATACGACGCTTCATTTATGACGGTTGATGGAGAAACCGGAAGCCCGACAGACTGACAAAAATATCGGGTTTTACCAGAAATGTCGGGAAGAGTGCAAAAAATAATACGGCACAAAATTAAGGTTTGAAGTACCTACATAGTTCTGGAGCGGTTTCTCTATTGAGTGACTGTGACACCATGAACTGTTTAGAACTGACTGGTTTGTTGATTCGTTTTTTATATAAATAAGTTAAAAAATTGTAATAAAACATTTTAAAAGAGTAATGATGAAATTTTATGCAAATTCTCCATACGAACTCAATTCTATTTTTTTTGTAAATTTTGACATGAATAGAACCTTTAACGTGCCTATTTTAAATAAATTATTTGATTTTGACTTTAATATAAAAAAGCTGAGCTATACTCAAGTTCCGTAGGCGCGGGCCTGCGGGCGGAGAGCAATGGGTAGCTCTCCGTCCGATCAGGACCAGGCCCGTGCCGGACGGCGCGTAAGTGTTCCACGTGCGCCTCAAAGAGATGTCAGCATAGTTGACGGGGCCCGACAGGGCCGAAGCCTGCCGGGGTAGCGGGATCCTCCGAAAGGGTTACCGCTGCCTTGGTACATAAAGGGCTAAGGAAGGAACACGGGTGGGTTTTAGTCAGTAAGAGTCTGACACTCCCTTCTGCTCCACCCAGAGCGGGAGGAGTCATTTGATGATTTCCCATCCCCAAAAAAAAAAAAAAAAGCTATACTCAAGTTTTATAATAAGCGCCCATTTTAAACCCACTACAAGTTATTCAATTCAATTTCATCAACCAAAATCAATATAATTCAGAAGTTTACGACCAGATTTATTACAACCCAATCATACTTGCAGCCGTGTTACAGAACTTGCAAGCATGATCATAAGTACTGAGCGAGCTCTAAATTATCCAGCAGACGTATTACTGAAATCCCTTAAATAGTTCTCGCGTGTTCCTCGAACGTTACGTATAGTAATAAAACTAGTTCGAGTAACTTGCCGAAGCTTTTAGGACCGCATCAAAAACATTAGAGATAAATGAAATTGGATATTTCACCGAATAGACTGTCGGAGGTAGATGTTTTAAGTTACAATCCGTTAGAATGGTTGGTTATTGAAATTGGAACTGTTATGTCATGTTACATAACATAACATCACGCCGGTAATCCCCGTAGGGTTAGGCAGAGGTGTACAGTCACCAAAAGAGATAAGTAACCAGGGTCGTCGGATACAGTTCAAGTTTAGTAAGAAACCGATGGATGTTTTCGAATGAAAGGAGATAGTTTTTTTTTGGGCCACCTTTTGTAACGTCTATTAATCGTATTATACTCAAAAAAACGGAACCGATTTATTATTTAAAATGGTCGATTTTTTCAAAAAGTCTAGCCGGAATCACAAAACTGTAATAAAAAGAAAATGTTTTGATAATGCACTCAATTGATTCAATTCCAGATATGGTCGTCAATGTCATAAATGCGTGTATAGGAGCGTCTTTTTACGATTTTAAGAAAAAAAAACACAATATAGTATATCCCTAATTACAGTTCGAGGTGGTAACCGAATCTGTTTCATTTAGTACAAAAATGTACCATTGACGCTGCAGCAGGTCCTCCTGTGTTTAATCACATTTTGAAGTTTGCTTACTCTCGCCTAAAGTAGTTTAAAAATCAAAGTGAAACGGATTGAAGTTTTTTTTGTTGCTTGTCAGATTGACTGTAGTTATGTTACGCAGTCATTAACGTTCAGGCACTCAATTGACTCGATTATGTAATTAGAAATCTTAATTCCCAGCAGCTTCGTACGTTTGAAATGCACACAAAAAAAACTTAAAGAAAAGATTCATAGCACGATACAGGAGTAATTCCTAGTGTGGAGCAACCTTTTTTTTAAAAAAAAAATAAGAATGCAAGATCCAAAATACAGCAACCATTAAATGTTGGTACTTTGAGGTTTAAGTCAGCTACTAAGATCCGCCTTGTTCGACTTTGTAAGGATCGTCTTTTCCTACTCACATTTCAATGTCAACCTGATAATCAATGACGAGACGATGGCGATTTTAATGGCCAAATACACGCTATAAACTGACAGCACTAACCCACAGAATATGTATTTTTGCTCCTATTAAAACCCTGTGACTCTGTACATCACAGTATTTTGACGGTTTATTACACGAAATATCCCTGGTTTATTATCTACCTGCGCATTTAATTATAGAATAAAGAATGACGGTATACCGCCGTTTGCCCGAATTTTATTTGCACTAATATCATTTGCCATAATAGTCAACAGCCATAATATTATATGACGTAATATTCATTTGCCCTACTCTTATTTGCTATATTAGTCACGTGCTAGAAGCTTTATTTCCCATGAAGTGACTTACCATAACATCATTTGTCATAATTATTGTAAGCCCTAATTATCACATGCCCTAATTATCACATGCCCTAATTATCATATGCCCTAATTATCATGTAGCGGTATCTACAACGCCACATGCGAACAACGCGTCATACTGACGTCACGCAAATCCTGCATCTCGCAAGCAGAGTTTACCGCGCAATTAGCATAGATACAATTTCCCAACATCAATCGTTGGGCAATTGCCCGCCAGACAAAACACCCGTCTGGTCGGAGGATCCTCCCTTTTCTATAGAGTATGAGTGAACTTTACACCCTGTTCCGCGCATACCTCTATACTGGTGACCCCGGACATGAACGTCAGCGCAGCCTTCGTGCAAACACTTCAGCGTGACGTCATCATCATCACTCCCGCAAGCTTTAGCGGCGAGTCACCCAGCCAGCCAGCATCCACGGCTTCAACGGGTATCCTGACCACCAGCATGCAGCGTCCGCGCATACCTGGTCATCACCCTCAGCCTCATCAGCAACCTCGGCACAGCACACTGCACTTTCGGCCGGTCAACAAGCAGAGCAACCCTCTCCTGGTCGACGCAGCAGCCAGCCTCAACCTGGCGCTGTACATCCGACGCACTGGAATATAACGCAGCGCCACCCCGACTCACTGGGGACAACCCCGCAGACAGTTCCGACTCACCGTGAACTATGTGGCAACCGGTTCCGACTCACTGGAACCTCAGCTGGCCTGGCAAGCATCGCAAGATACAAGACTCAGTCCAATATCGACCTCCGGTCTCCGTAGGGGAGTGATGTAGCGGTATCTACAACGCCACATGCGAACAACGCGTCATACTGACGTCACGCAAATCCTGCATCTCGCAAGCAGAGTTTACCGCGCAATTAGCATAGATACAATTTCCCAACATCAATCGTTGGGCAATTGCCCGCCAGACAAAACACCCGTCTGGTCGGAGGATCCTCCCTTTTCTATAGAGTATGAGTGAACCTTACACCCTGTTCCGCGCATACCTCTATAATCACATGCCATAATTATCATATGCCATAACATCATTTGCCATCGACATTGGGTGTGTAACGGTTGTTATATTAGGAGAAACTGGATGCAATCGGGACTTTAAGGCACCCCGACTCGGATAGGTTGGGTTAGAAGGCCAACCCACGACCAAGCCCACCCTCGACCATGCATAAATATTTGTCTAATAATTATTATGACATTTAAATATTATGTCTAATAATCATTATGATGTTTAAATATTATGTCTAATCATTATTATGGCAATTAAAAATATGAAAAACAATACGCATGGCACTCGTATCTTATGGTATCTAAGTTTCGGGCAATTAAAAGTATGTCATATTATGTCTTTTAGGGCAAACAAAACATTCAGGCAAATGAAATTCGAGTAAATGAAATTCGGGAATATGATGATTATGGTATATAATCTTCGGGTAAACAATAGACAGCCAAGAATGACAGTTAACTATAGTGGCCGTGTTTGTGATATTTATCTAATCGCGAAAACATGGAGTGGCAACTTAAGAGAAAATGGACTCGTGCCTTTATTTTATTTAGGTAGTCGAGTTACAAGTTTAAAAAAAGTCGAGCCGCATCAATATCTGACATTGTTAGAAAGACAAGTTAGTGTCAAGTGTCAGTCACATTTTATTCATTTAATTTTTCCCTTTTCATTCGAATGGCATGAAATTGATATTTCTGTTTTCCTGTGTGTAATTGAAGGATTGGAATGAATATTGAATTTTTAAGATGCTAATATAGCATTTACTCTAGTAGGATGTTGTGTTAATTGTTCAGTAAGATATCAATGCAATGTGCGAAGACATTATCCGAGACTGCTGCAGATGTGCGGTTACTTGTGTACGCATGGATCGTTCGCTTGTTTCAGTCAAACCATTGGATGCAGTTTGAAAAAATGCGTATTGACGATGCAAGAAAGTATTGGAACTGTTTATTAATTTTGGAGATTTGGATACAGGGATATTTACATTCCATGTCGATCTGCACAACAAATGCATACTATGCTTGTTGACTTTGCAAAAAAGAACATTATTTTGCAGTAGATTCCAGAACACCAAAGAGAACAATAAGAATATTAGTTATACATATACGCTTATTTTCTAACACCAATCTTTTATTTTTTTCAGGTGGATTTAGGTACCTAGAAAGTCAATTTCTAATATTAGCGCTACTCTTGCTCTCTTGGTACCTATTGTTGGCTGTTCTTCACATGTAATGTTGAGCGTGCAGTTTTTAATTATTTTTATCTTGGACACGGTATCAAAGATGAGAGGTGCAGCGACCTGCGTTTTTTTAAGTAGTCTGACGTCGAAATTGATATGCTTATAGTAATAAAAATGCTTTGTTACATAATGTGATTTTTTATTTCATGAACCGTTCAATACACCCTATATTCCTACTTTATATTACTGAGCAGTGCACTATTTTACTACATTATAATACCGATGAGGCCAACCTACTCACTAAACAACAGCTTTTGTAGGTTATGATAGTTTTTCTCAGTCTTCCCGTTAGACGAAGTATAAATTATTACTACCACTGTAATCTAGAGATCATAAGGAACAAATCAACATGCGTTTCACTAGTAGACGCCACAATTTTTGGTGGGCCTAATCGCCGAACAAAAAAAATTATCTCCTTTAATTTGATAATTAATGAACTCTTTGTTTTCTATTAATTTAATTTTATTAGAAAACATCCATCGGTTTCTTACTAAACTTCAACTATATCCGACGACCCTGGTTACTTATCTCCTTTGGTGACCGTAACTATAGTAACCCACATTTCGCTAGTTATGTTTAAGTTATTGCCATCAACTGGGCACAAATCCAGACTCCGGGCTATTACTGAGAAATTCCAAATCAAAAACCCAACATCACTTTACCCAACCTGGGAATCAAACCGACCTCATGGTCAGCAGTAACTGTAGCGCTTGGGACCACTAGAGCAACAAGGCATAACACAAAATGTAATTTTACGAGGCCGTTGTTCCTTAGGATTACAATACCGGGTGGCAGGGATATCGACGTCCAACCTGTTAACTTGGATTTAGTACATGATTCTGAACCTTCTTACATTTTGACCACGTAACTAAAGAAAGAAGAAATAAAATACATTTATTATACAGTATACAGGATGAAATTGAATTCATTGCAATCCTTTTAATGGGTCATTGTAATCATCATTATGAAAAACTTTTACTATGTGACCAAAACTGAAATCGCGAAAAAAAAAAAACGCTGTTCCCTACATTTTGACGAGTTATGCGAACATAAAGGTAGATAACAGCTGATTTTTTTCGCGATTTCAGGTTTGGTTTCATAGTAAAAGTTGTGTATAATGATGAGTACAATGACCCTTTAAAAGGATGCCAATGAATTTAATTTTTATTGCACTTTTCTATGAAACGGCACATTATTTTTTTTATAACATATGAAAAATTTCTACGCTATAGGGTCTGGATTCATGTGCTGAATTCATGATTTCAGTTTGCGCGTCGATTTCCCACCATCATGCCACCCTGTATATGTAATATTCAGTTCATGAATGTTCTTTATGACTGTGTTTAGTAAAAATGGTCAAATAAAATCTGAGATAAATACACAAATTAACACATGCATAAAGTCACGTCTCCTTACAATGAGGATAGCAAGACGCAACCTGCTGCGATCCTCGCAAATACTCCTTTTGCCTCGTTGACGTTCATACATCTGGTCATACACGGACGCCAGTTGCGAATACTATGCACCAGACCTTTCTGAAGAACAACACCAATAAGGTTACTATAAGTCCTTCTAGGGCGTCCCCTTCCGGTGTTCACACTCACATCTGCCTCGTAAATAACTTTTGTTAGCCACCGTTTAATCATCCTCTCAATATGACCTAACAATCTAATCATACTATTTTCAATTGAACACGATTGAGTTCAGTATAAATGTTTAACTAGAATCGGAGGGTAATAAATTGGGCGAAATAAGTATTACTTAGGCCATTAGCATAATAATACCGTAAGAAACAAAGTTAATTGTGAAAGGTACAAATAAAGTAATGAAATAGGTACCAATGGCATGTTCAGTCTGATAAGCCATGAAACAAATAAATGGATACGATTATTTTCAAGGGCGTCCATTGTGTCGCTAGAAAACAGCAAGATATCAGCTTTATTTTATCAGTGTTTGGATAACGACAAGAAAATTGAACAGAACCGTAAAGTTGGGGCCACAGGGGTCGTGGAACAAGAAACAATTAGTTGTCTCATTACTGAAGGTTTGACACGTTTATTTATCAAATATTAATCATGACTAATAGGTCATCTCTTGGATCCAAACGTGAAAGATATTTATTGTTTGAAGCTAGACTCACCCAAAAGGCAATGGTGAGGGCTATATGCTTGAAGTTTCTCTACGTGATCGAATAAGAAATGAGAAGAGAAGAGGCAAGGTTAACGATATAGTCCGAAGAATTGCCAAACTTAAGTGGCAGCGAGCAGGGCACAATGCTTGCAAAACAAATGGCCAATGGGGGCCGAAAGGTTTTGAAGGGGTGACCGTGTACCAGAAGACGTACCGTTGGAAGGCCTCCCTCAAAGTGGGCCGATGACCTTGTGAAAGCCGCAGACATCCGCTGGATGCGGAAAGCACAGAACCGGACGATGTGGCGGTGCTTGGGGGAGGTCTATGTCCAGCAGTGGACGTCTTTCGGTTAAAAGGATGATTATGAAAACTAAACTACTATTTAAAAGAGATTGTTTGTAAGAAGTAATCTCTGGAAATACTGATCCAAATACAAAAATCCTTACTCTGTTAGAAAGCAACACTATAATTGCCAAGTGCCCTAAGATATGTCTTGATAAGATATGCTGTATAGGAGACATCCTCGCGGACGGAAGTCACGGATAGAGTCTAGTCAATAAAAACTAATCAAATTTTACTTGTACTGATCCGATTTCACACATTCTTCCACTGACAGAAAGTTTTCTAACAGTGGAAGAATGTTTAGTGTACATAGTTACACTATTAACAAATGCCATAGGATATGGTCGTATAGTATCGTATCGTATAGTTGGCTTCCACGCGGACGGATGTCAAATGTAGAAGCTAGTCAATAATAAATCGCCAACTTTGACACAAATGAATGCTTGCAACTTCTTAAATGAAAAAATTGCCTCTACTATTTTAGTACTGAGCAAACTTCTGCAAAGTAGGGCACTGTTCATTTTGATGTGACGGCGGAAAGTTAAGAAATATACAAAACTGTCACCCGTCGCACACATGAGGAAAGGAAGCTAAATAAATATTAATTTTATTCGGAGTGTTGACTCCAGACGTCTTGTGGCAGGTTGAAAGTTCTACGTATAAGTGAATATGTAGAATTTTAGTAATGGTTCCGTAAAGTAAATTCATGTTAATATACCAAATCATAAAAGGTTGTTAAAATAGGGGTAAAGTTTAAAACGGAGGATATTGCAAATCTCTCTTTTACTTCTCTGTTTGTGATTTCGATACGGTTGTTACTCAAATAAAGATGATACATGGGGCCTGGTGACCAATTATCTAGGCTTTTGCCTAAGCCTACTTGATATAGCGGTTCAAATAATGTGAATTTATATAGTCCAAAACTATTAAGCGCGTCAAAACTGTTGTGAGAGACAAGAATATAATAATAGTTTGTTAGAAAGTAGAAAATACGCTAAAAAACTAAGCAACTTGAACTAACACTAGGGGACAAAAGCCTACCTATATATCCCTTAGTTGAACGATCGACGTAACCTTCCCAGAGCTATAAACTATCCTTGAAGATTTGAAGACCCACGCAAAACACAAGACAAAAAAAAAGACCGAATCTAAATATTCTTATGAAACAATTTGCAGAAATCACTTTTCAACCTCAAGACAGATAGTAATTCGTTTCGTCATAATTTCTCAACATTACATTTCAGAAGAAAGCTACAACAATTATTTATTTTCATAAACAATCTTTTTCATAATACAGTGCATTCTATCTATCTTTTTTAATATGAAAAAATGTTTTTGGTTCCTCGTAGCTTCAACAATTTATCAAGATTAATTAACTTCCGAGATAGTAATTAAACTAAATTAAATACACGTCTTTGCACTCTAGCAGTAATGCAATGTCTAAAATGTCTGAAGGTGGAAACTACTGGAATAATTTACTAAGTTTCAGCGTATGTTTCTGAGATGCGACAGAGATATTTTTCAGAAATGTAGGGTATCTGGAGCCACAAATATTTAAGCCGAAGTAATATCTGACACTACATACAGGGTTAGTTTTCAAAGACCAGCCAAATTTAAGGTTGTGGTACAGACCATCAGACTGATCCTGTTTCCTCGTGATGTTTTTCTTCACCTTTTTGAAAACAGTGGTGATAAAATAATTTACAAAAAGTAAAGCGCCTGTCTGGGTTCGAACCTATGACCTGCAACTTGTAAGTCGCGGCAAATACGACTGGGCTACCACTGCTCGCATCGTCATTATCTCTGATCTCATCTGCTTTTGTTCTTTAATCTTCATAGAACTTCATAGAGGCTCACGTTCACGACTATCTCACTTTGTGGTTAGTTTGAGGTTAGCAACGGTACACTCTGACCTAGAAGTAACCTATTCAGTGAATTCCTAGTATCCGTCGAAATAATCTCATAAACTTGCCCAAGTCATCTCGTCCTTTAGATCAAAGCCACATAAATTATAGAATTAGGTGGAATCTTACTTGGAAAGCGTAAATATTAAATAGCTACCTATGACATTTGAAAGTTCATAGTTTGAGTGCTAAGGTAAAGAGAGAGGTTATATTTCATGAAATATGTATATTCTATTTCATACGGTTCGGAGGTACAGTAATCTTGACCTTTGAAATTGAGGAGTGAATGGAGTGAATTCTTTACATGTAAGGGTTTTATAAAAAACATCGTCCCTTTGGTAGAATTGAGGATAAAAAATAATATCTTCGGCAGCTTAGTACCTACATATACTACCCCGTTGGTCTCGTGGGCTGCTGAGCGTGGGGATCAAGGTTCGAGTCCTGGGTCGGGCAAAGTGTTATTGGGAATTTTCATTGGGAATCTCTTAGTAACAGCCCAGAGTTTGGAAATCGGCGGTGTGATACAGCACGTTAAGACGTTGGTCCTGCGCCTGATCTCTCTCCAATCGTATTGGATTGCCGTCCTGTCGGACAATGACGGTGAGGGCAGAGAGAGTGAGATCTGTGCACACACTTGTGCACTATAGTATCTTCCGCGCCGATGGCTAAGTCTTCGCTGAGATTGATACACCGGCGACGACGACGACGACGACGACAGCGCGCCGCAGAGTCGGCTAACCAGATCACCACCACCACCACCACCATAATACATACACGCTACATAATCAGTTATTTACTTTAGTGAAATGTTCACACAATTTATAATTATAAAAAGCTATGAATAAGTTTTTTCTTCACGTTGTGTAAGGAAGCAAAAGGAGTATGTAAGGATCGTAGCAGGTGGTGTTCTGTGGTATCTGCCTACCCCCATGGTAAGAAGGTGAGAGTTTATGAATGTATTTCTATGGTCTTAATATAAACAGATAGGTTCCGTCAAAAGTGGAAGAAGGACGCGCGGGCTAGCGAAAGATGGAAGGGGTAGAGGATGGCGTTTGACCAGAAGGGCAATTCTCGTAATTTTAAGAACGTTCACAGTCTGATCTCAGTCTCAATCTGTCAAGAAAACCTCTAATTTCCCTGCATTTTGAAATTTTTTTGACATTTGTTTGTCGCTGAGATGAGACTGCGACTAGATTTTGAACGTTTTAAATTACGAGAATTGGCATTCAGGATTGCGACAGCAGAGGCTAGTAAAAAAATATCCTACTAATATTATAAACGTGAAAGTTTGTATGGATGAATGGATGGATGGATGTTTGTTACTCTTTCACGCAAAAACTACTCAACGGATTTGGATGAAATTTGGCACACAGATGATTTATAACCAGGATTAACATACAGGATACTTTTTATCCCAATATTCCCACGGGATGGAAACTTATGCGGGTGAAACAGCGGGGCGCAGTTAGTGTATAGGTATATAAAACAAAAATTCACAAATCAAACCTATATTGATAAATGGATTAATAACTTTATGTATGTAGTTATAAGAGACCGAATTCAAAATTACAGGACGAACACATTTCTAGATTAATCAAACCCATACCTATATCACATTTAATAGTAACACAGAAGACATAAATTATTTTACTACCGATATACTTATACTATCGAAATCACAGCCTTAGGTACTACAAAGTTACACAATATATGTAGTTAATGTGGTAAAGTTTTGAGTTCGAATATTGGCTCATTAAACTGGTGAGACTTAGGGCCTTAAGGGCCAATTCTGAACGAGAACACTATTTCAACCTTAATAATACATGTTTGATAGTCAAAATGTCAATTAAGGATCCTTAACTCGATAGAATTTAGTTTAGGCAGATGCTTCTTGACTTTCTCGAAGTTTCAAGAATATTATTTACTTTGTGGAGGCTTTAAATCGGTTCAATAAACTCTAGATAAATAAAACTTTCATAAGTTTAGTTTGGATTGATACGAGAGTTGAATGGGGGATGATTTGATTTTGAGTGTTCGGAGAAACTGGTAATATTCTTGACTCTCCGTAACATAATATTATGTATAATATGTCGCAGCCAACTGGTTAAGCCTAGCCTTTTAACTAAACGCGCAAGTTGTAGCCATGAATTCAAAACATGACCTCCTGGCGTAGAAATTTTTCTGCTGTTTCATTGAAGAGCAATACCTACGCGGTATGGAATAGATATAGAGAATTTAAAAAATATTTTAATAACCTATGACCAATTTCAATGCAGGGTTTCAGAATCATGTATTGAATCCATGGTATCCGGTTAACAAAACGTCCAACCTCTTTGTTTAGACCTCTCTTAAAACTTTCGAGTGATCATTGTTCAGGACCTATTAATAATAAAACCAACCTTTCCACTACAGGTAAAAGGCATCATCTCATACAGAGAAGGCACAACCATTGATCACCATGCTTGTGTGTAAAGACCAAGTTTTCTCAAGAAGTTTACCTTCACCGATGTCAGTGATATTCAGGATTAACTCAGAAACATATGAAATGAATAAATTCATATTTTGCCTTGCCCGGATTTGAACCTCACGCATGAGAGGGAAGGGATTAACCTCTGTACCACCACTACATTCACATTCACATAACCTAGTAACCATTCACAAAATCAATCAAAAATATGTAGAGATCTGGTTATCTGGGAAATGGTCCCAACAAATTATTCCAGGCGAATTCTGATAATATGACAATTTATTGTTATTGATGTCTCCAAATTTAATACATGTTTATCATCATCAATGTAATTATTTCCGCTCATTACAATTTATTGTTATAGATGACCCAATGCGTCGTTTATTGAGTCATTTACGAGGAGAGAATACGCATGGATAAGGCTTTTAGTAACTTAAATCCGGTTTTTTTCATGTGCTAGGGCTCTGAGACTATCGGAAAAAACTTGTTACGCGTAAGGTCGCTCGTAGCGGTTGCGTAGCAGTTCGTAGCGGGTACGTAGCAGTTCGTAGCACTGCACGCAATCCAGATCCAGAGGTCTTTGAAATGATCATAGCTCTGTGAGTTTTCATTGTATTACAGCTGCTAAGTATTGCACTAATTTCCTTTGAAAATGATTAATGCTGTATATCGGTGTATGGTAAGCAGAGCGAGAAAATACCTGTTTAATAAATAATTCCTAAGAGACGAAAAATAGTTAGTTTTCAGGTCAACTAGCATCAAAGTTGGTCCATTAGTTGTCATTGTTGCTTCACTCGATAACTCGATACAAATGGTACGTCACAAACAATTTGGACGCAAAAAGCACTGACTGAGAGTTTTGTGAAATAATTTATCTTTACTGTATAATACTATTGAAATCAAGAGGCTATTTGGATGGAACACTTTTATTAACACCACAATAAATAAAAAAAAAACAGTCCTGCCAGCGACACGATGAAGAAGAATATAATACACAACGACTTTTTCTCCTTGACGGAACAGATATATAATGAGTAATGACAGATTCTAAGCAGTATTACTCAAATTTTAAAACACTGTCATGTATGTATTCAACCTTTATCAAATACGGCCTTTATGAAAATAATATTGAAAGCCAAGTAATTAATATATATAATTACTAGCGGACCCGGCAGGCGTCGTCCTGCCCGGAAAAGCAGCGCCACCTACTGAGTCCGATTGTATTTTTAAACCATCCAGGAACCCATTGAAACATACACACAAAATTTCATCCAAATCGGTCCAGCCATTTAGGAGGAGCTAGGTGACAAACACACGTACAGAAGAATTATATAATATTAAGAAGATATATATAAATGAATGTGCTGACTTTGTCCATTTATTATTTAAATAATAATAAATTATCTCTTCAATAAATATAAATTCTTAATAATCAGCAATAATTTGTGTATCATTTTAATAAGCCCAAAAACACTTAAACCATTTCTAAACAATATCGCAGAAATAATAGCAATTTTATCTTAGCACTAACTTTACTCCTGAATGCGATCTTCAAGACAATATTGTCGAGTGTTTTAACGCCAATCGTCAGATATTGTTTTCCCGTTCGCTCAGTACAATTACATTAAATCTAAAACGACTATTCCCAGTATCAGCCTCCCTTATCTGAAATTTCTAAGGGCACAAAATGACAGTAAATGAGATAACAGAAATAAACGTTTATGTAAGTTGGTAAGGAGAGTGCGACTAAAATAGCCATTTAGAAGCTGAATGACGAAGATTTCGCTTGTTTTCATTCCTAAAATAGCGAAGAAAAGTAGACATTGTGCGCTTCGTCGAATATTATGGAATAATTTATAGGACACAAAATATAAACAGGGCCTTTAGTTTAGTGGTCGCTCGCTGCTGATCGTGACATCTCAAACTCAAAAGCATTTATTTCAATTAAACCATTTATAGGCAATTTTGAATTACTCGTATTAAGGAGACGGTCAGTAGGTAACTATGGAGAGGAACGGTCAAGAAACTCCATGGACATTCTTTCAAATTATATTGTTTCAATAATATGTGTAAGCAACATTATTATTGTTGAATTTATAATTATATAATTTTGCGTTCGGTTCCCAGGCTCAAAGTATTTTTGGGTGTCAAGAGTTTCTCAGAAGCAGCCCGGAATTGGAATTGGTACCCGGTTAATGGCAGTAGGCTTGCCCCCTATTACAAACTAGCAAAATGTAGTGTACTGTATAGCTACATCTCTGCTTAACCATTCGGGGATAATTATTTTGTAAGTAGGTATCAGCAGGTACTTTTAAAGAGCTCCAGAATGTCATGGTTAAATTAATTTCTTTAGATTAAATCGATAACACAACAATAATCACGAAACATCTTCCAACTCCATTTCGGATGTACCGAGTTCACTGCCTTAGGTCACGCGAGGTCACAGTTATACACTAGGATTGGAAAAAGGTCTTAAATAGTGCTGTCTCACTATATTTCCAGACCCACTTTAAACTTTTAAAAAGGCTTTTAGTGACTTCTTTGGGTAGGTCCGTTGTAGTTTTATTTAGAGCTATAAACTTACTCAGTTTTACCACGGCAGCATCGCTGATCTAGTGCTTGCAAGGAAGACTATTGAGCAGGATCTATGGTTCATGCCCAGCTGAATCTATTCTGTAAAAATCTCACCGTGAAAAGTTAGGTGAAGTGAGCTTAGAGTGAGCTGTCAATAGTGTCAATCCCTAGCATTAGTTAGAATGACAGCTCACTCCACGCTCACTTCACCTAACTTTTCACCGTGAGATGGTTACAGAATCGTACTGCTGATGCTAGGAATTGACAGTGTTGACTTCAAGCTCACTTCACCTACGTTTTCACGGTGAGTATTTTACAATATATGTCCGACTGGTCGGACTAAGTTTATTGAATTCCTTCAAATGGTATCGGCCTGGAGTCTAGATTTAGGCTCGGTTTATGGCACTAGGCTCGCCTACTTTTACATGGTACCTAAAACATAGGCTAGCAAAATGTGGTTGTTCTTACACTTCTTACACATCTGCTGAAAACAGTCGTGGCGATGTTATGTTACTTACTCAATTCTCACCGCATTACAAATTCGGATGTTTTAATCTTTTTTGACGAACAAGTCGAGATCAACTAGCTGTTAAGTTATGCAAATTTATGGCAACCAGCACCCTAATTGAGTAACACACAATCAATCGGAATCTGAATCATGTTGAAGCAAATTGCTAATCCATTGCTTCATAAGTTCGAAAAATTTGTCTGCTCAACACGTAAATAACACAATTAATGTTGTTGAACTGTCAAAATGAAACCGATTCCAATTGATCGTGGGTTACGCAATTAGGGTGCTCACTCCTCAGTTGTTTATTTTGATTTAAAAAATATTCATGACAAGAACGTTGGAACGCACGGAAGGAAATTTTGACTGCTACGCAATTTCACTTCCATCACACGAATGACGTACGCCAATGCGGAGAAATTCCGGGTGTCTGTACGTTGAACGAGGGTTTGAAGACGACTGAATTATGTATACGAAAATATTCTTAGTACCACTAGGTTTGAGCCACTAATCAAGCGAAGGAAGTTGTAAGTCAGCTCACGGAAACAGTGCTCCTTAGTGATAAGCTAGGAATGTGTCTGTGTGTGTTAAATAAATGAAGGGAAACTTTAACAAATCTTCAGATTAAAAAAGTTTTTCCCAAATCAATTTATTTATAGTCAGATTCAGAGACCAGTGCTGACGACCACGACTTACGAGTTGTTGGTCATAGGTTTGAACCCAGACAGACGCTTTATTTTGTGTAAATTATCTCGTCACCACTGCTCTCAAAACGGTGAAGGAAAATATTGTGAGGAAACCGACATGCCCTAGAACCAAAAAATTCAAAGACATGATGTGACATCTACCAACCCGCACTGGACCCGCGTGGAGGACTATAGCCCACTCCCTCTCACCGAAAGGAGGCCTGTGTCCCAGCAGTGGAAACATTATAGGGTGATTATAAAAAAAACGTGTCTTCAGAGTAAACCAGTTTTTCCAAGGTCAATTTAAACTTCCGTAAGCGTTAATAAACGGCCAGTAACTCCAGCCTTTATCCGAAGACTTTAACCTCTGCAACCATTAAGGCTAAAAGTTTTAGCTGTAACATTATCAGGTCGATGCAACACTCTTGACATAATCCCTTTGTTGTGTCTCACGAGACGGCTGCGCCTGACGGTAACTTAAACCGTGAGATCCCGACTATGAGTATGGTACTCCTTAAGCACATTGTAAAGGAATTTCGCGTGCCAACGATGAGATACGTACAGTCTGTTCCAAAATTATCTGATGGAAATGTAAACAAATGGAAAAAAAATGCACCTGACGATGGCAATTTGTAGTGTCACTTAGAAATTGAGTGCTTCAATTTGGTTATTTATAACCTCAATTTTCGTCGATAAATTTATCAATTTCAATTTAATAATGTTACTCAAACAATACTAGTTGGAAAAATACATACATACATAAACTCGCGCCTTTTGCCCATGGGGGTAGGCAGAAAGTACGAAACTCCACCTGCTACGATCCTTATATACTCCTTTTGCCACGTTTACGTCTATACATCTGGTTGCACGCTGGTTGTGAGTACTACGTAACTGACCTTTCTGAAGAACATCCAACCAATAAGGGCAATATTATGTAATACAGATAAATGTGTTACTTTATTGAGTGATTGCTTAATAATGTAATCTGAGCATGGTTTGCTTACAATTTTGTCAGATATTTTTGGGACAGACCATAGTCTTGCATGCTTATACTCCCGTGAGTCGTAAAAATGTAAGAACATTTCGTGTTTGTAAACGAGCTGACAATGTACCGCTGCTTATTATACTTGTATACTCGCACTTGGGGGCAGAATTTCAAGTGGCGCCAATATAATATACTGCTACAGTCACGTATGTAGTCACATAATATACAAAGTTACAATTTTGGCTTCGAACGGCAATTAAAGGGCAACGATTTATGTCCTGCCCGTAGAACGTAGGGACATACTGAGCTGAGAAATACAAAGTGCTATAGACACGGTATAAGTAGAAGATACTATGACTTTGTAAGACAGCCTTTGACGAATTGGAAGGGTCGTAAATTCGACGAAGTTACGAAAAAAAATATAAAAGATGGACAAAATCCAAAATAACTGAGAAAAAATAATAAAACACCTACATCAGAAAAAATCTCAACACCGAATAAAATTTGCAATGAATTTAAGATATTTTTTATCGTCCCTTCTCCCGAGTCCCAACTCGGGAGGAGGGAGGACAAAAAATCTTATATAAATCATTCTTATCTAAACGCTACACCGAATGATACATTTAATTCCAATACCAAAGCCAAAGGACTACGGGCAAAACGACTTGTGACATGCCAAGACTAAACGATTTCTCCTCATAGATTTGGGTTAACGACGAAATGATTTTACGAATCGGTACCTTCTACAATAATCGAATATTTCCCCGGAATAGGCAATTAGATCGTCGTCTCCATTCCATTGCGGGGATTATGTTGTATGAAATTTGAATAATTTTGCATTGTGATTTGACATTTTGTTGAAATAAACAGCAGTTCCGTTATACGCAGGCAATATGCTGGGGATTTCATTCTCTGGCTATTTTCGTTTGTGGATCCCACTGGTAAAATTTTAAAAGGAAGTTTAATTCTGGTATAAACAATGCTACATCTATTTGTCTCAATCACGGACATTGTTACGTTTCTAAAATCAGTTAGGACCCTGAAGACTAACAGGTGTTCGCCGTGACTTAATCCGCATAGCAGTTGGAAAACAACATTGAGTAGCAAGGTAAATTCAGTATTCACTTAGATAACCTTATGCCTATAATATAGAGGTATGAGGAACAGGGTGTAAAGTTAAAGTTAGTTAGAATAGGAAGGATCCTCCAGCCAGACGGGTGGTGGGCAACTCCTCGACATTTATGCTAGTCGCGCAGTAAAATCCTGCATCGCACAAGCAGAGTTGCTTAGGCGATGCAGGATTTTACGTGACGTCATTGTGATGCGTAGTTCACACGTGGCGATATAGATGGCGCCACACCCACACAGAGATTTGTTGATTTACTGTCATCATTATCATTAGTTTAAGTTCTTAACTGTCGCATTAGCGTAAACCCTGTAATGATAGTTTAAGTTGTTATATAAAAAAAAAACACGATTGACAGCCTTATTTCACTCACTGCTAAGTATTAGCCATCTTACTTATGTATATTAGTCTGAAAACCACATTGAGCAGCAAGTTAAATGCTATGTTCACTTTTAAAATAATGCTGAATTATTTGTTCTTGAAATTCCTGCGACAGCACAAGTGTATATATCATGCAATGTTATAACAAGCTTTGCAACCAAACTAAGCTGAAAAGCTTAGCGTGTGATGCGTGGTACAAATCCGATTGCGGACTTTACACAAAAGTTACTCGGAAACGTGGCATTAGATGTTACACGAGTTTAACATTTTGGACATATTGTTCAAGCATTAGACTGTAGTGAAATCTCATTTATATTCAAAACTAAAAAATTCCGTCCTTTTCCAGGTCATGATCTACCCATGTGCTAAATTTCATCCAAATCCATTCAGCCATTTTAGCGTGAAAGCACAAACAAACATACAAAAATCAAATCTTTTCTCTTTATAATATTAATGTAGATTAGATAAATCTCTATTACTACTGGCAACTGGCGTGCGTGTAAAAACGAGATGTATGGACGTAAACGCAGCAAAAGGAGTATGTATGTAAGGATCGTAAATATGGACCGGAAAGTTTTCATCTGCAAAATTATCATTCAGAACGACGGTTTCGTTAATTTTCACATAGACAGACTTAATTTGGCTAACCGTCATGTACCGTTGTTGTAAACCGTTTGCTACTATGTATACAACAAAGCCACGAACCAAACTTGGGGAACGCTTAAATTAAATTGTTTTATAACGGTGGAGGTGGAATAAAACCAACGTTGGATGACAGATAAGGGTTTGATCACTTTACTTCAAACACTTGACAGATTTTAGCAAACAATGTTAGTCTGAGGTTAAACCTATCAGTGGTTCTAGGGATGGACTGCGGGGCTATCCTATCCCTTTACCAGGAAGTAAAGGGATAGGATAGCCCCGCAGTCCTCAGGAATAGCCTAGCTAGGAAGCTAGGCTATTCCCGAGGGCGACGGGGCCTCCACTCAGGTTAAGCTTATGACAACAGTGGTGACTGCGGGGCTATCAACCACTGCCTTCTAAGTAGCGAGTGCTCGTTCCTATTTTATTTTAATAATGGCATATCGTAGTTGACCTAGAGAGGTCGTGACTACTTCCAGCGCAACATGTCGTGCGGCGTTCCACAGGGCTCGGTCCTAGGCCCGCTCCTGTGGAACGTCGGGTACGACTGGGTGCTGAGGGGCGAGCTCAGACCGGGGGTAGACCTGACGTGTTATGCGGATGACACGCTGGTCACTACCCGGGGGAGCTCGCACAGGAAGGCAGCGTTGCTGGCGACGGCTGCGGTCTCACAGGTGGTGGGCCGCATACGAGGCCATGGTGTTTCATGGCCCCCGGCGGGCGCCGCCACCCGGCTCACACATCGTGGTCGGGGGGGCTCGGATCGCTGTCGAGTCTACCATGAAGTACCTGGGATTGGTGCTCGACAGCCGGTGGGACTTCGGCCCCCACTTCCGGCGGCTGGCGCCCAAGTTATTGGGCGCGGCTGGGGCGCTATCAACGCTGCTTCCCAATCTGGGGGGCCCGAGCGCCGCCTGTAGGCGGCTCTATGTGGGGATCGTGCGATCGATGGCCCTGTATGGGGCCCCGGTGTGGGCCTCTGACCTGACGGCCGGCAGTATCGCAATATTGCGGAAACCGCAAAGAGCGATGGCCGTCAGAGTCATCAGGGGATATCGCACGATCTCCTACGAGGCGGCCTGTGTACTGGCTGGATCCCCGCCCTGGGACCTCGAGGCGAAAGTACTCGCGTCATTGTATCGGTGGCGCGAGGAAGCGAGGGCACGAGGTGAGCGACCGATGCAGCGACACATGGAGCTGCGTCGGTCTCAGCTTCGCGAGGTCCTGGTGGCGGAATGGCGGGACAGGCTTACACGCCCTACCGCTGGCCTCGTCACCATCGAGGCGGTCCGGCCGGTGCTCGAGCGCTGGCTCGGGAGGAGGCACGGCTCCCTGTCGTTTCGGGTGACGCAGGTGCTCTCGGGGCATGGTTGCTTCGGGAAGTACCTGTGTCGCATTAACAGGGAGCCGGACGCCCGGTGTCACCACTGCGTCGACTGCCGGGAGGACACGTCGCGGCATACGCTGGCAGAGTGTGCCGCCTGGGAGGAGCCACGCCGTGCCCTCATCTCAGAAGTAGGCAGTGACCTGTCGCTGCCGGCCGTGGTCGAGTCGATGGTCGGCAGCGAAGAGTCCTGGGACGCGATGGTTTCCTTCTGCGAAACAGTCGTCTCGCAGAAGGAGGCTGCGGAAAGGGAGAGGGAGATCTCGTCCACTCACCCGGCCCGCAGCAGGCGCACCGGGCGTCGGCGGAGGGCGGACAACGCCCTCTTCCAGCCCCCCTAAATGGGTCCAGGGGCGACGGACTCGGGGACGTCCGTTGCCCCCCACACATCAGGACCCGAGGTGGCGGCGCGTAGTGTTTCACGCGCGCCCCTCTTAGACGTCGCGGGGGGAGTCTAACACCTCACTCCCCCCCCTGACCCGAGGAGGCCCGCGGTGGCGGGCCGGCACCAGTCGGGGGTTGCGGAAGGATCGTACGTTCCCGCGACCCCCGGCGTAGGTGTGAGATGGAACACCGGGGTGGTTTTTAGCCGGTAAGAGTCCGGCATGCCCCTCTGCCTTCCCCAGGGCGGAGGATGTCCATGAGGATTTTCCCCCCGACACCAAAAAAAAAAAAAAAAGAGAGGTCGTGACTACTTAATCGGGCTATCCTGTGATTGCCTTAAGTAAACTTAAAGCCTCCAGCCAGGGCTTAAACTAAGTAAAACTAAGCGACTGCACGCCAAGGACTTCCTGGAACAGGCTGGGTCCATTTTTTTTTATTATATATGGTTTGATGAGCACCGCGTTTCCTAGGACTATCTCTGAGAAGAAAAGCCGAAACAAAGTTAGAGGTCACAGTCGGGGATTTAAAACTACACAGGGGTTGGGGGCGGGGGGGGTGGCGTGCTCGATCCTCTATGGGTGACCGTTTACAAAGTCAATTTGACAGACAGTAGTGTGTGTTTTGACCATCTTATGCTTGTATGTGGTTGTGATCGTGACCTTCGTTGACGTCATGGACACTTCACACGGCGAATGATATGATAGATGTCGCTAGTAGTCTGTAGATACTGTTGCTGTTATCGATAATTGATCTTGTTTGTGTTGCGATCTACTCGGGCGGCGTGGTGTTGTGCACATAATCAGGTAGATGGCGTATGGCGACGTGTTATAGTTTATTCCTTCACATGCATCGCTCTAAATTGATATTAATTTCTGGATGCTATCATCATGAACTACATTTATTATGACTGTCTATGATAACAAGATATTCTGATATAAAGATGACTCGTTAGCTTAAAATGCAATCATGCATTCCTTAATATTTTCGTAAGGCTAAACGCGGGCTGATCCATTTATAGATTTCTTTTGGTATTAGAGTAGGTAAAAACTGATGTCAACACTCGCGTTGACGATCTCATTATCTTACAAAAATAATTTGTGTTTGGTAGTTAAATTGACCGGAAAAGTTACGTAAGCAATATACAGTCTGGCAGAACATCGACGCGCTAACTAAAACCATGAATTCAACACAAGATTCTTAACCACTTAGCGTAAAAAAATTCAACGCAGGGTTTCAGAATCTTGTAATGAATCCATGGTAAAAGGGTAGTGCGTCGATGTTCCTGCCAACCTGTATATTGAATCCACACATACATAACTGCCTCGTTGATTTCATGGTCGCAAGTACGACTGCCAAGCGTGGGGTCCTGGCTTCACTTCCCAGGTCGGACCAAGTGTTATTGGATTGTCCATTAGGATTTTTTTTATTGACAATGGGCTCACTCTTGACCTCAATCCAGCCCAGGAATGAAGGAAGTTCTTAAAAAAAGTCCGGAAGTTGGCGGTTTAATATCCCGTCACTCGGAAAGCACGTAAAACCGTTGGTCCTGCGCCTGATCTCTCCCCGGATTTCCGTCCCATCGGACTATGAGAGTAAAAGAACAGAGAGTGCACCTGTGTTTACGTACACACTTGTGCACTATAATATCTCCTGCGTGTTGCTAATCTCCGTTGAGATTGGCCACCGTGACCGAAATCGGTCGGGAGGCTATTATTGTATCCATTTACCAAATTAAAAACTTAGCTGATATTAACAAGTTGATGGTTCTATTCCCTACTTTAGTATCTATCCAGTTTACTGTTGTATTATATTGGTCAAGATAATTATGCGGCAGGCCAAAACGAAGATGGAGGTACGTACTTCACTCTTAACGAAAGAACTGGCCCATAATGGCAGGGGACAGACGTGTGAGGAAAAGGAAATGGGAGACCTTGGCTCAGCAGTAGGACACTACGGGCTCAAAAAATCAAATCAAAAGTCATTTATTCAAATTAGACTGAGAATCAGCAATTTTCAAACGTCCAAATTACATTAAATAGTCCCCCAATACGCCCGCTCTTCATGACTTCCTAGTGCTTTCGCTGGGAAGAAGAAATGACGCAACAAACTCTCCAGCTCAAATGATAGATATTGGTCTCAAAAATCAATGGCAAATGGTTGACACTATTCTACGCAGAGCGACTGTCATATGATCTCCACAACCCAATTACTTGGGAAAGATGATATCTTAAGGAAAGGCCTGTAGCAATAGTTAGGTTTTTATCTCTTTACATTTCGCAAAGGTATTTCTTGTAAAATTGGTACTGTTAATATACTTATACGTTCTGGAACAAATAGTCTTGAGCGTGGATGATGGCTTCGCATAAAATGACCACATCAAGCAAATATAATTATAACACTTGTTTTTATCCCAAAATAGTTAAACAAGTAATGGGGGAAAATGTAATACAACAGCAAAGTTATTGTAATTTGTGTTCAACGAAATTGTGATGGAAAAATTTCCCTGTGGTGCACTTATGTGTAACAAAACCGTATTTTCGCGAACTTTTTAGAACAACTATTTAAGCATAACTTGTTATTTACGGTTCTTATGAAGACCGAAATAAGGAATATATGTATTTTTATAATATTTTTATTCGATAGTTTACATCGCCATATAATATTAAAAAAATATTCAACGCCAAAAAAGCTATAGAAAGAACTTCAAAAAAAGTAAAAAATCGACACGGGCACCTTACATGCCCTCCATTTTAGCGCGCTTGGTGTGACAACAATGGACTGAATCGCAAACACTCCTAAAATACATTGAAATTTTATTATCGCCATAGACTTTTACGTCGCATTCACTCTGAACAATGGCGTCGCTTTTCACAATTTTGAATTTAAGAGCAATTAAAAAAAAACTTTCTCAAAAATAAATTATCATCAAAAAAAATCACGAAGGCATAATTCTGAAGTAAAACAGTTTATTAAAAAAAAAATCCATATTGGATACATATCGAAATGTTTATTCCAACTGCTTTATTTTTTCCAATTCAATGTCCAGCATTCACTCACATACCTATCCAATATCAGAAAAAAAAAATCTATAGAAAAAACTAATTTTTTTGGTAAAATACTCCCTCGTCCTTTCGGTTTCATCATGGTCGGGTAAAATGTAATATTGCCTAACTTTTTCATACTGAAGCGGTCACCGGGGCGGCCTATTTCATCCGCGAGGCAAGCTTTCAGCGAACTTTTTAATATTTTGTAATAATTCAGTCCACTAAAACATTATTATTATAGGTCTGGCCTTCAAACGTCCGAGGGATTACTTTCGTGAAATAATTATTATGAACGGTAGCTAAATCTCGAAATCATAGCAGACTGTTAACTTGAATTGGCTTAAACTTTTAGTATTTTGCTGAAAAACAATCATTAGAAGGGTTGTTCTCGGCACTCCAATTTTGATCCTTAATTTATGTTTTGAATAATTTAATTTTATTAGGCTTATGAAAAGTTCTTTGAGAGAATATATTTTCATAAAAAACATAATGATGATGATAAGCATACCTATTGTGTGAGAAGTAATTGGTTACAACCAGACAATGTTTCATTTTAGACAAAAAACCCGATTATCGAAGTCGCAATAATGAATGAGATTAAATTTATTATAAGCGAACCTGGTGAACTTAGTACCGCCTGAGAATCAATGAATGAGAAAATGAATTATCTTAATAATATTTTTGTTTTTTTGTGAAATTTTCTCATGTTCAAAATCCAACAAATCAAAGATAATAGAATAGAATAGAATAGAAAACTTTTATTTCAGACAGGAGTCCATAGGGTTAGTAACAATTTTACTTTTCTTCTAGTGTTAGTAGGTTACAGACACAGATGTACATACAATTAAAACTCAGCGTGAAAAATCGGTCCGGCCGTTCTTGAGTTATATATTATGGTGTAACCAACCCGACTTTATTTTATTTATACATAGAATACTTAACATAATATCATATTAATTAATAAAAAGAAAATCCCTGTTGTTGAATTATAAAAATGGTTAATAGTACACGTTAATATAATAGCGGTTTAGAGGACCTTTTCAAATACACAATAAATTGACTTGAATAACACGATTAATACCCCCGTTAGGCCTTATGTTTGTAAAAGTTTTAATTCACAGATAGTAAATATTTTATTAGAATACACACTAATGTAAAATCAAACCACAATTATCATTGAAAGGTGTACGATGGTAGCCTTCACTATTTCACACGAATCTCTTAAACTACAACTTACATTCGAGATAAAATCATATTCCATTCACTTAAACTTTGCTTAGCAACTCGGCTATGTCTTCCAAACCAAATAAATCAAAAGCATTTAAATTCTGTTCGATATTTCAGCAGTAGATTCGTCCATATTGTACTCGACTGCAGTTCTCGTCTCGTATCGACGTCGGAATATGTGTTTAGAATATATAATTATTATACGGATTGGTTTACAATATTAATCGAAGCTGTGTGGGTTTTAGTTGAGAGTTAATTAACTTGTAGATACGTGAAGTACGTGGAATAATCAAACAGACGTCTAAATAAAACTCTGAAACTAATTTATCTACTGAAAGACTTATAACGCCCACCGTCCACGAGCATTCGAGTTAAGTAGATTAATTTGGGTATCTGCTAAAAATAAGTCTGCTTCAATGTTCAAAACAATAACTAAAACGCCTACATAAAATGAAATTGTTTATTCTGTAAACAGGATATCGGTACCACTTTTACACGTCATATTATAATAAAAAAATAAGCTAGATGAGGTCGGCGTTTCTTAGCTATCTGTCTACTCTGAGAAAATAGGCCGAAACAAACTCAGAGGACATCTTAAGGCCGATTCCCATAATTAAAAACATTCAAAATCTAGTCCCAATCTCATCTCAGCGACAATCAATGTCAAAAACTTGCTAAAAATGTAGGGAAATTAAAGATATTTTTGACAGATTGAGACTGAGATTAGACTGTGAACGTTCTTAAAATAACGAGAATTGCCTCTCTGACCTACACACACCTACTCCCTGGAAAAATAGGTATCTATACACGTTTTTCTTGTTATTTTGTCATCGTCAACTTGTCCAAAAACTTTTACAAAATAATAATAAAATAACTCAACAATGACAAAATAAATGGAAAGGAAGAGAATTTTCAAACTGCAGAGTCGACCAACATAACCAGGAATTCATTCAGAATTGAAATAAATTCATGAAAACACGATCATTAAAAAAAAAATATAGTAGTAGTAGTCTTGGTCTTAGAAAAGAAATGCCATTTTGTAGTAGTAACTTTACGCAATAAAACTGCGACGCACATAACTGTTTACAAATAAAAATAATGCTCCGAAAGTCTTGTTATCTGTATTCTAAGTATGTATCGTTAACCTTTACAATTCCTTTGGAAGATACTTAGATTCTATCTGGGCTATTGTGGCATACAATTTGGCCTCGATACTAAAATTTTATCCCCAAATATCGTGCGTAGAAGAGCTAAACTTTTCTCCGTTTGAGAACTATAATAATTTTATTTAGTTACGCTCCAATTCAAAGTTTTGGTAGTCGACATTGAATAAAGGAGTTCGGTTTTTTTTTTGTTGAATGGGGACAAACACATGTGACTTCTACCAACCCTCACTGGACCCGCGCGGTGGATTACGGCCCACTCCCTCTCAGAGAGGAAGCCCGTGTCCCAGCAGTGGTAACATTATAGGCTTATTAAGGGGACAAAAGATACACAACTGGTTTGTCTAATTTTTCAATATAATGCCTAAATGCAGCGCACTGAATTGTTCTAATTAAAAAGGACACCGTTTTCCTGCTCTGGGTAAAAAGAAAATTTTGGGACAAAACCTTTCGCCTAATTAATTTGCAATCACTTGAGGCCAGAGGGGCAAATCTCGTAATTTTAATTACATTCACAGTCTGATCTCAGTCTCGATCTGTCAAAAATACCTCTAATTTCCCTACATTTTGAGAGGTTTTTGAGATTTGTTTGTCGCCGAGATGACACTACGACTAGATTTGGAACGTTTTAAATTACGAAAATTGGCCTTCTGACATTTTTTTATGACAATAGTGCATAATACAGCTGCAACCCAACAGCAACCTTATTTCAACAATAATAAAGATAACTGTGATTTTGACAGACTGGACAGTTGTAGGAACCCAACAGTAACTCAAACTCAAAGTATTTATTTCAATTAAACCAATTACAGGCACTTTTGAATTATCAAGGAGTCGGTCAGTCAGAAAGATTGAGCTAGTTGCCCATTCCAAAGCTTAGTAGGTACCTATGGAGAAGAACGGGCAAGAAACTCCATGGATACTCTTTTAAATCAAAATAATATGGTTACAAAGTATTGGTTACATCATTCATGTTAGAAATTATGCATGTGAGAACGATGCAGAACGTTAAAAGCGTCCGTAAAGAAAAGTTTAAAAAAATTTAAAATTAACAATTCAAATATTAAATTAAATCAAAATAAGCCGTGGCAGCAAAGAGATGACCAGTCCCTACTGACGGCGCCCGTTCACGAATAAGACGCATGGATTAGCATCATTCAGCTCAACCATTTTGAAGGGGGCTAAATGATCCAACACATGCGCCACCATCAGCGAGACATTTGAGTGAACATGACATACTCTCAGCCGCCAGGGCACATTGAAGTCAATGAAAGTCGTACCCAGTAAGTGGTAGCTTTATAGTATGTACATAGTACTCACACATGTGCTATACAATTATACAATACTAGGAGATGGATTAACCTTATTAATACGAGATTAAAGATCACTGTGATATTGACCGTGATGAAAAATGAGAGGTGAAATAACTGTGGATGGACTGTAGTATCCTTGAAAACATTAAAATATACTTCTGACATTTATCAGCGTGGGTGGCGCCATCTGTAATAATTAGCTTAGCCTGACCCTCACTATTAAAATATTAAAAATATTTCTGGTTCCAGTTTGAATACGTTAAGAAAAAAAAAGTCAAAATCAAAATTCATTTATTCAAATTAGGCTGAGAATCAGCACTTTTCGAACGTGAAAATTACAAAAGACAATCCCCCAAAAACGCCCGCCCTTCACTACATCCTAGTGCTATCGCTGGGAAGAAGAAGTGGCGCAACAAACTCCCCAGCAGCACAGCTGTCTGTTCAGTTAGAAAATACTTGATGGTATACAATAATAGGTATGTTAAGTAATTAACATTTTAAGATACAGAACATTAAATTAAATTATTTGCCATATGTCAGCTAGCCACGCCAATATACCAACAAATACAATAAAAACTATACGTACTCTAGCTAAAAAATAATTAATTAAAATTAAAATGTAAATAAAAACTTACTACCTAAATAAAAGCCTCCAGGCATAAAAGACAAACTGTTGCAGGTTATCTTATTAAGATATCCTTTTTCTTTAAGGGACTTAAACTTTACCTAAAATGACGCAGATTTGCGTTAATAGAATCGCACTCAGAAAGAAACAAAAATATCATAAATACCTCACAACCGTACGCAAAACAAGCGCTCAGACGTAGAGTTGCGGACAGCCCGATACACAATACAATACAAACATCTCTAAATTAATCATTTGGTCATGTTGAGAGGACGAATGAAAGGCTACCAACAAAAGGTATGTTAGTGCAAGGCAGATGTGAGTGGAAACGCTGGGAGGCGTAGCCCAAGAAGGACATAATAGTGACCAGATGCGTAGCACTCACAACCGGCGTGCGGGTATGACGTTGTTCAGTAAAATGCCCGGCATTCGCGCTTTGATGTCCCTTTAATGTTTAATATCCGTTTTGTACAGGTATGTGGTCGTACGATATCAGGAAACTTCCTGTTTTCATACTTTTCCATAACTTTTTTTTTAAAGATGTATTCATAAATATATAACAATAATAGATACATAGCAATAATGCATGTTTTTTTCGATAATTGCATGAAACAATATTAAGGTATTATCCAGGAACTGGATTATGGAGGTCAGATAGGTTTAGGCAGTCGCTACATGTAAAATGCTGGTATTCAGCTGCATCCGATTAGACAGGAAGCCGACCCCAACACAGTTGGAAAAGGCTAGGTAGGTGACGTACTAATAGAACGTAGAATAAAGTAATTTACGAAAATGTAATCATGATTTCAGCTTTGACGCTCAGAAAAAGAGTACGAAGTCCTATGTACCTACAACATAATCCAGCGTATAATGTCCGGAGACCGGCGAAATATACACACGTGCCTAATGATGTTAAAAAGGTGTACTTAGTTTTCATCGTCATCATTACAGACGAAAGACACTGCTGGACATAGGCTTCCCACAAGTTCTGAGGTTCTCCTCTCCGCTCCAGCAGATTCTTGCGGCCTTCACTTCATCGGGCCTGCAACGCTACGTCTTTCCGTCCTTTCCTCCATCGGCTATTTTTCAGTATTAAAATTATGATAAACAAATGCCAAAACTGATTGATTCATCAAGCTCATTGAAATAAATTTGATTGGTCTAGTATGCCAATTAGGGGTAGCATCATATTATACAGTAACTGGGTTGTGGAGGTCAGATAGGCAGTCGCTCCATGTAAAATAGTGGTACTCAGCTGCATCTGGTTAGACTGGAAGCCAACCGCAACATAGTTGGGAAAACACTATGTAAGTTATAAAAGTGACGACGCTTACTGAAAGCCGTAGACAATTTGTACAGTTTCAGACGAATCAGTAATTTTTTATAAAACATAAGTGTTGGCGACTGGCTGTGGTGCGACCTTTTTTGTACTATAAATGTCTTGTTTTTAAATATAGTTTTTTATGTTCTTTTTGTTTGGTTCGTTGCTGTTGTTACGTCTGAGCGGTTGTCAGGTCTTTGTCTTAATTTTCTAATATTAATTTATAATATTGCTATACGTGTTTCTATCGTTTCATTTCTACAGTCCACTATCAAATACAATCCGCTAGCTATCAATAAGTAATTTTTAAAGATAACAAAAATGCTATTGAATTAAGAGTAAAAGCTTACCAAACGATTGTTTAATTCTTATAAAAAGGTATATAATCCTAATAATGCTTCAAAATTTACAGGGAAAAACTCTTCAAGCGAGTAATTTCTAAGAAATCTAAACAACCTGTGACGTTAACGGGCTATTTTTTGCGCCTGCCTTGTAAATTGCTTTTTAAAACCTGAATAACTCGAACGATTTCAACAAATTAGGCTTTGTACGGTTTTTCTTTGTCACGCAAGCTTACAGGGCTTTGAGGACGAATAGGGGTATTTTTCTGACATGATTCTGAGTTTGAATCTTTGACAGCCACAAAGTTTTGTTGAAAATTAAAAAAATATATATTAGGAAAATATTTATGTAAATAGCTGTTTCCTGGCGGTTATATTCACATTGTAGGAAAACTATATTACTTCATGTACTGTTGCCAAAATCTATATCTGACCACCGTAAGGACTATTCGTTGTAACTAGTAGTTGCAAGCTACCAATCTCCTTGTTCTACTGTATCTACGGTGTCCGACATAGAACCCAAAATAAAGCCCGCCTTTATATGGGTTCTAGGCAAACAGACCCGATGCGACAGCCTGACATGACTCTAGTAGAACAATTTCTATGACATAGAAATCATTCAATCAGAATCACGTCACATCGCGCCTCTTTGGAGAGCCCTAACTAGTATTTTATTTAATCATTTACCTAAATATGCGAAACTTATTTATGAATTTATTTTGTTAGAAAATAAATAAACGATTGCTCACTGTATATTACATCTAAAATGATAAAATAGTTAGAAGTGGGTAAATCTACAGACGCCAACACATCAAGCTACAATCTGTCAAATTTCTTTAATAGATTTTCAACTTTATCGCTAAAGCATTAGGTTCAAGGTTGATTGGGAAAATTTGAAAATTTCGGGTAGCTTGACCTGCTGACGTCTGTACAATCCATGACGTTTCCACAGATTACCTAGGTTAAAGAAGCAGTCAAGACACAATATCCTTATAATAAATTATAAAATCACAAAAAAGAAACTTGTTGTAATATCGTTCAGCCGTTTAAGCGTCATTGAATAACAAACATCAAAACTCAACTTTCACATTATTTTTAATTTTAGCAGGAGGAAGAATATGGTCTCATTTGTTAGTGTTGTCGTATGGAGTAAAAACAATAATAACAGCAGAAAGAGATATACCCCAGAAAGAAAACACGTGTAAACCTGACAAGTATCCATGTTGAAATTGTGTGTGCAGAAAATATCGACTGAGAGCAAGGTGAAATCGTTTGTGCTTCACATTGTTATAGAAGCTGTATAATATAAAAATCGTTGACAGCGATGCGGATGAGTACTTCGACGCCTAACTGTTCTTTTTATTTTTTTATTTGTATAGTAAGTTAGTTATCTATACATACAATAAAAGATCGTTTAATTTAGACTATTTAAATGTCCATATTTTGTTAGTAGGTATCACATTAACTGAGACTATGTTAGTCATGAGGAGAGCAATTAATGTATGTGTATTTAGATAACTACATAAAAATCGAAATAAATTATTGACAATAAATATAAATTAAATTGAAACGATAAAATTCAATGGAAACAATAAAATTCAATTGAAACAATAAAATTAAATTGAAACAAATTAAAATTAAATTGAAACAAATTAAAATTAAATTGAAACAAATTAAAATTAAATTGAAACAAATAAAAATTAAATTGAAACAAATTAAATTGAAACAAATTAAAATTAAATCGAAACAAATCAAATTGAAACAAATTAAAATTAAATTGAAGACAAGAAGTGCCAAAGTTTTTAAAGAAAATGGTATGTCAAAATCATGTAGGAATCTAAGTAGTGAAGTCAGGGAATATAGGTAATTTTTTGAGAAATTGACTAACAACTTGCATTGTCCGTATATGCAAATCACAACTGTAACTCATTGACAGTTGTATGAAATGACTAGAACACGGCAAGTTGAAGTAGTGTGTCAATTGCATAATTAGTGAATTTCTCTGACTGTACAGACGCCATCATTAATTGGTTATTATATGCAAACAAATGCCTTAACAAAAGGAAGTAACCAATGAAGAGTCACATTCAAATCGATATTACAATGTATAATGTATGAACTACTATGAAGAATTAGTACTAAAATGCTTGTAAGCCTGTAGGGCTAATTAAAGCTTAGTTTTACTCTAGGAATTTTAACGACATTCAAAACTTTATTTAATTTATTTAAATGTTAAGACATGGATACCTTTCATTATCTAAAATAATTGAAAGTTGCCGTTTAATTAATTTAGAATACCTAGAAAGATGCTCACTATTGAATCTTATTTATAATTGATGAATTTATTACTAATCGGAAATTAAACCTTGATTAAAATTGTCAATCACAACCACAGAAAAAATGAACGGTTCTTGAGCACTTTTGAAAATGAAGTATTTTTTTTATTTACTTCACAACTGCAGGTCAATGATTTAGCCCAATGAGCAGACAGTGTCAGAAGCAATTGTTGCCTAATGTTCTATAAAACAGTCCATCATACAAGCAAGCAACAAAACATAATCAAACTATAATATTCCCACTCCTTAGGACACAGATCTCCTCTGTGAGAGGGAGTGGGACGCAATCCACAAACGCTGGCCCAGTGCCGGTTGGAGGACGACAAAGGCCTTGACTTTGAATTTTCACAGTTCACCGTCCCATCTACTTATTTATGAAAGACTAGACTTTTCCCGCGGCTTCGCCCGCGTGGAGGTCGGGAATTATCCCACGTAATCGTATTATCGGGATAAAAAGTATCCCAGGTTATAATAAACTGCCAAATTTCATCCAAATCCTTTTAAAAGCATAATACTAATTATTGAAATACTATCGTGAATTCATGAAAGCCTAGTACTTATTGTTTATATTTCAATCATGACTCCGAAACACACGTTGCGCCATATATAGCGTCTTATAGCAATTGTGGCCGTCGAAAGTAATTGTTATTTTCCTACAGAACAGTATTTTTTCTGGATGAAAGGTATTCTATGTCCTTTTCTAAACTCCTGCCAACGTATGTGCAAAATTTCATGATGATCGGTTCAGTGGATTAGGGGTGAAAAGGTAACAAACAAACTTACATTCGCAATAATAACATTAGTTAGAATACTCGTACTGCTGTATTTAGTAGCATACAACGACGTAATGCTTACTGAAAATGATGACATAATAGTGAAAAAGCCGCACAGCAATATTTACATAACAACATCAATCCAGCATAAAAAATGAGACTATCAAATTATTATACAAAAAAAATGTATTGAAAGCATGAATTTTCTCACGTTTTCCGATAACATTCCGATTCTTAGTCACACTCCGGTTTCGATGGATAATACATTGCGGCAGACTTTGATGAATGCTTACGATAAATACGTTCTGACGCGATATCTCAAACAGACTACAAAAACTAAAAAGATTTGATTTATTTCTCCGTATTCATAGGTTGCATGAGAGCTAGGTGCTTACAGTCGACAATTAGCGTAGTAAGTACGTAGTACTGGGAAAGTGCTAAAATTAACGTAAGTTTAAATAAAAGTTGAATGTACTTTATGGATGGATGTGAAAATTTTCGGTTTTCTAACAAAAATTGTCACGTCATCAAGTCTGACACTGATACCTAATAATATATGACTTTTCAGAAAAATTAACATAACAAGAGCCATAGAAAGAAAAGAAAAAATAAATGTTTACTCTGCACAAACAAAACGCACATTAAAATAAATCAAGACTTACCGCTGACAAAATTAAAAAAAAATATGCATAAATATTAATATTTTCAAACTATTAATATTTCAAAGATAATATTATACCATTAAGGATCTAGAAGACAAATCAATAGGATCTGTAATTCATATGTTAGATTAATTGACATCGCTGATTGTGAATACATTTGCACGCCATGTTAAGGCAGGATATACTGAAACAATTTTTTTTTTTTTTAGTACCTTGTGTAATATATTCTAGCAAATAAATATTTTGATTTGATTTGATTTGAAAAAAAAAACATTAATACAAATTAGCCAAAAGCCTCGTATTCAAGCAGTAATAGGTAAAGGTACTATATTTCAGAAAAGCTTACTAAACTAATCCAAACCAACCCTTCAGTAGCAGATTAAAAACTCATATTAAATAATACATACAAACTCATAATAGTCATTTCAATCCAGAACTATAATCTACAACCCACGATAACGTAAGATTACAACACCCTACTGCCAAAATCCCCTACAGGGATACAGAAATTCTAATATAATAAAAACAAATTGAATAGCAAAATCGTCCGGTCTCTAAGTCTTGGTCATGACGCGTTATTTTCTCCGATTCTGTCCTCAAACTTTCAAGGGCCGAGTGACAGGATTTGCGGGACCCACATCTACCCTGTATGACTCTCCACAATTTTGTTCCCTTCTCAAATAGAAACAAGGCGAAATGCGTTTGACGTAGGTATGTGTAAAGGGTTTTTTGGTGACCATTTTTTTCTTAAATGCGGTGCTATGAATATGAATTGGGGATGATTGTACGGATTGAAAGTTGTTGAAGGAATCCTTCCATTGAATTGACATAGTGACCCGATGTTTTGATCTCTACCATGGATGGTCAGCAAGTTATTTGCGGTTTTGGAGTTTTTAAAAGAATCGCTAATGTTTTTTGTGACGTCTATAGTCGCTGGCTGCTTAACTTAGTTTTTTGATGTTTATTTTGTCTTGACGATTTTTATAATTTCTAGCTGAAAAGCCACAAGAATGACCTAACGGTTTCTACTAATGAGAATACAGAAACAGCTTGCTGAATTCAACACCAAGCTACGAGTATCTGCAAAGTGCGGTGATAATGACTACTGAGACTAATTTTCTGACAATATTAATACGAGTATATCGTCAGAAAATTAGTGCATGTCTATCTATGTCTAGTATTTATGGTATGATGATAATAAATAATTTAAAAAAAAAAAAGTTTTTTGTTAATTAAATTCTATGTAGTTGGACTCCTTTAATAAAGATTGGTCCTTGGCACCTCTGGACGGAGAGAGGTGGAAAGAGAGTAGGGGCCTTTGCCCAGCAGTGGGATATTAATTGCTGATAATAAATAAAAATTCACCTGTCTGCCTAAATCATTATTATCGTCTCTAGAATAGAATAGAATACTTTTTATTATGTACACCATATAAATTAAAGACATAAATATAGAAATTTTACATAGGGTGACACAATGGGCGGTCTTATCGCTAAGAGCGATCTTTTAAAGATAACCTTTGGATGGATTAAAAAGGGGAAGGAGAGACAAATACTGTAGGTAGTCTGTGGTGTAACATTTATATAATACAATAAATACATACATAAAGTATATTATACTAATCTAAATAAAGATATACATATAATTATAAACATGTACATATTAATTACTTTAAATGTTACCTTATATAATGTAAATATTATAATAAACATGAAACAGGAGCAAAGTACCTAAATACTTAAAACTTTCGTGTCTATTTATTCTAAAGAACACGCTCACTATTGAACGTAATGGCCAAAGACTTTTACGATACCCACAGGTAAATCCACAATCAAACTTTATCGCGCTCTGATTAACTTGATTGGTGCTTGGTTCTAATTACTACTATTAAAAGATAAGGTTTCTTTATTGTTTCCATCGCAAACTCCGTTTGATTCTTGAGTTCAAATACTCATTTTGTTAATGCAAGACTTCTTTGCGACTTTTAATTGATTTACTGATTGGCCTCGCCTCAGGTCTAGTGGTTGCAAGCGCTACTGCTGAGCATGAGGTCCTGGGTTCCATTCGGACAAAGTGCTATTGGGTTTCTCTATCTGCAATTTTTCAGCAGCTCGGAGTCTGGATTTTTGCCTGGTTGGCAATAGGCTCGCCCTCCATTACATGGGACTTAAACATAATTGGTTGGGGATTAAGAATTAATTATTTATTTTATTTGATAATATTTTACATAATTATATAATTATATTTAAATAATAAAATAGATTATTTATTACTTTAATTGCCCGGGACATCACAGCGGGCCCTATCAGAATAGCAGCGCACATTACGCAGACATTAATTTTTTAAATGTCGTAGCATTATGCTGAGATAGGAGCCTTTTGGCCTCGTACAGGACTTTCTGTTTAATTTTTCTTTTTCTTACTTTTTTAAAATATAATTTGGTTTTTTTATTTTTGATTGTGTTTAGTTTAGTTTTATGATCTTCCTGTGCGAGTCACAATAAATACTTTTTCTTTCTTTCTTTTTGTGAAATCTGCCTAACCCTTGGGGAATACAGCCATGATGTTATGTTGGTTTCAAACTCGAAATCGTTGAAAGAACAATTCTACTGGAATAAAATTTGAAAGGTTTCCTAATAACTATCAGCAGTTCATTAAAATAGATGGAGACCAGTCCGGTACAAGCTTGGCCCAGTAATGGACATAAATAAAACAAAATGTATTATGAAGCAATAATAGTGTTTTAAAACCCTGTATATTTTTGTTCGTTTATTATAATTATAAGGTTACCCGTGAAATATTTACATAATTTAAAAAGCTAACAGTCTTAAAATAATAATCGTAATACAAATATATAAAAAGGAGGACTAATATTCAAAGGGTATCCAAAAATTCGTCCGCATCGCTGTCAATAGGAAATGTGCCCAAAAGGCTGGCAGCATTGCCACGTTGTATGGCAATGCTGATTTTTTCGTATATTATTAACTTTTCGTACTAGGCCGGGTGGATAAAATCCATGTCTTTTTAATTGAATGTTTAATTCTTTTAATTATTTTGGTCAACCTATTAATAACGTCACTTCATTAATAAAGGCATTACATTTTATACGGGATTACTGGGAAAAAGGAAATGGACTGAAATTTTACAATGAAAAATTTAATGAGAGTTTAAATTTAAAGAGCGAAATTAATTTAAAATTCGCCGGTATATATGCCACTGCACGATTAAATCTTCTTCTCAAACAAATAAATAAAGAGCAGTAATGGAAAGTTAACGGCCGCGATTTACGAGCTGTAGGTCGTGGGTTCGAACCCAAGCAGGCACTTTAGTTTGTGCCGGCTATAGCGCGTAGAATGCTGTTGGGGCTGCCACGGAGTCTATTTAACAGCGAGGCCGCTTTCTTACGTAGTTACAGCATTGAAGCAGTCGGTACGTGCCTCAGCGAACATAGATCACACGCTACAGAACCGAGGCAGAAGCAACAGCACTCTAAACGTGTTGTTATTCTGGACCCGCAGAGCATTGCAATATGGTTTATACAGCGTTATTTTGATCATATAGTAATTTTATTTTAGGTACATCGTCTTCACATATAATTATATCATTAATGTATGCAAATATTGGAAAACATTTTAAAACAGTAACGGTGGAGTTTCTTGCCCATTCTTCTCCATACGAAAACTATCTTTTAGAAGCGGTGACTAGAATCCATTATATTTTATGTCATTTTTGACTTTCAAAAGGGCCTTTAATGTGACTATTTGAAATAAATGATTTGACTTTGACTTTGATGCGGTTTTCACCATCATTTAAAGTATTTATTCTTGATCTGTATAATAATAGACATGAATCTGTAGGCTTTTTTTTTTGCGGATGGGAAATCATCAAATGACCCCTCCCGCTCTGGGTGGAGCGGAAGGGAGTGTCAGACTCTTACTGACTAAAACCCACGCGTGTTCCTTCCTTAGCCTTTTATGTTCCAGGGCAGCGGTAACCCTTTCGGACGCTCCCGCTACCCCGGCAGGCTTCGGCCCTATCGGGCCCCGTCATTTATGCTGACATCTCTTTGAGGCGCGCGTGGAACACATACGCGCCTGGTCCTGATCGGACGGTGAGCTACCCATTACTCTCCGCCCGCAGGCCCGCTATCTGTAGGCTTAGGGCTGATTTTTCTAACGCAAGATAAATTTATCCGAAGAATAATTTTGAATTTTTGACTTTTGACTGTTCTTTCACACAAAATCTGTCAGACGTAAATTTTATACCACGAATAAAAATTAAAAAAAAAAAGCTGATTTTAAAATTTTGTAAAGAATTGTTTGACGAACTAAGACGGCGGCTGAGACAGACTGGATGCGGAAGGACAGGGTGTTGTGGCGCAGCCTGGGAGAGACCTATGTCCAGCAGTGAACTGCGATAGGCTGAGTTGATGAAAGAATTGTTTATTAAAAAAAGTACTTAGGTAACATTTTACTAAGTAACATTTTACTTCGCTTACGATTCTATGTAAATAACGTATTCTTTCTTATCCAACCAAAACCATACACACGCCTATAAACATGATTCATGCGATAAAACCACATTGACCCTTCTAATCCGCTTTATTCCGTTTTCGCAATTAAAAAAGTAAATACCCACCCGACCATTGGGCCCGGACATAATTAGAGCGATCGACCATCGTTAAGTCCGTACAAGTTGGCAGAGGATTAACTCCACTCGGTATAAACATGTCACGTATAGCTGCTTAGAGGTCCAGATGGCGGGAGCAACGAGTATTTGCTTGAGGGTTTGAATCTCGACTTAGGAGTCATTTGTCCTATGAAAGCTATTGTTTAGTGATTCACATACCTACAAGTTAGTAAACTTTTGAAATCAAGCATGTTTTGGCAAAGGCTTCCTCTATATTTTTCTACCTTTCTTTGTGCTGTAGTCTCCATCCGATCGGTTAGAAACGAGACCAAATCTTCACGCCAACATTTTTTAGGCCTGCTTCTGTGACGACACCCGTCTTTAGGCACACACTGTGTGACGATTTTAGCCTATTTATTTGGATGCCTCCTATAGGTCACACCTATAGGAGGCATTCAAACCCGCCAAGTCCCAAGCCAGCCTCGCAGACTTATCGCCAATATCGGCGACACGTGTCTTAGAGCGTATTGCGGTGTTGCGAATTTGGTGAGCGAGTTTAATTTTTAAGATGCTACGCTCCAACGTTCTTTAAAAAAAAACTAAAGTCTAAATAAATAACCAGTAGCCAGGATTCCAGAGAACCCGCTTAAAAATACGAGCCATGTCCAAGAGTATCTACCACTTTCTGCATAAAGCCCTTGACCCAACTGCTCAACGAATGCTTCGTGTCGTGTTGGTCAAGGCTCTTGCCTCTTGTTTACATCTTCAGCAAAGTCTACACGTTACGTAGGCACTGAAGTTGCTATTGCTACAGAGTCTTGGTGATGCCAGATGTGAACTTTTGTCATCTGTGTAGGTACTCTATAGTAGGTACATTTTTATTTATTTAGTGACTTGCAGCCGAAATTCGGCTGCATTATCATCCAAGCCCACGGTCGTACGGACGTAAAATTATCGCGGCGGGATTTGTAACTCTCGGTGTCGAGCCGAGCGCTGAGAATCCAACAGGGCGCTTCAAAAAAACACTTTTGGATTTTCAATACCTGCGCGAACCTGGGCTAACGCTGATTTTTAGCTAATTCTAAGTACCTGACATGATCACATTACTTAGGTACCAGTGCTACCAACGTATAGTATTTTTTCATTCTTCAATTTCATGAGCAAACTTTTATTACAAAGATTATATTCCCACTATAAACAAATGAACTTGTATACTTTCTTCATCAACTTACGGATGATTGAGTTAAGTCCGTGCGAGTTGGCAGCGGATAATCCTCTCTTGATATAAACACGTCACGTCCAGCGGTCTGCTTAACGTGACCGGCCGTCACGGTGATAGTAGACTCGAGCACCGTAGTCCCGCTTTTATGCGATATGTCACGGCGACCGCATAAAAATATATTATACGTTCCACGTGGATCGTCCCTTTTTTACCGTTTGAAATGTTGTGACAAAATATTTTGTCGAATTTCGATGGGATAAATTTGATATAGGTAGAGTTTATTAGTACTAAATCTCTTTGGTGAAGATTTTCGTTTTATGAAACAGTGTGAGAATGGTGTTCCTCGTATGAACCGAAAATGATGAATGAATTGATAAATGATGTAAAGTCGGGGATATTAATGGTTTGTCAAATGGACTAACAATTTCGTATTTTCAATTCACAACTGCCATTGTTTGACAGATGTATACAACGGCTATAATAACGCCAAATTGGCGTGGTGTGTCCATTCGATGCGCCATGAATTTCCTAGACTACGTTTATCAGTGGCAGTATTATAGACAGTTCTGACATTATCCTCTGGTGGGGCGTTATTGAGGTTTTCCGAAATTCTCAGTCGCAGGACGGACTCTGGATTAGTGTCCGACAAAGGTCTTATAACGAAACTGGTTAAAACGTGGATGTACTTTTTATACTTCTACTTACCCCTTCGGAAAGAAAGGCATAACGTGACGTTCTACTGTATTGTGAAACATTTGCAAAATACGCAACATTATCCGTGGTAAATTGACTGTAGTTAGAGTATGCAATACCCCATTTCCCGTTCATAATAGTCATGTGTAATTAAACTCATCAATTTGCTATTTTTGCATGTTCATGAGCTGCAGTGTTGCGGTGCTCACTGCGGTTTGTTTCCGTAGCTTTAACTACATATATCAACATTGGTTTTCTGATGTATTACAACACGCAGATATAAACATACCTTGAGTTATCGTATTACCCAGTAACTGGGTTGTGAAGGTAAGAGGCAGTCGCTCCATGTAAAATACTGATATTTAGCTACATCTGGAGCACTGGTGGCCCAGTAACAGCCGCGACTTACAAGTTGTGGTCATGGGTTCGAACCCAGGCAGGCGCTTTACTTTGTGTAAATAATCTGATCACCACTGTCTCAAAACGGTAAAGGAAAACATCGTGAGAAAACGTCTAAGAACCAACAATTCGAAGACATCTGATATCTACCAACCCGCAACCTCACAGAGAGGAGGCCTGTGTCCCAGCAGTGGGAAGCCGACCCCAAATTAGCTAGGAAAGTGAATATAAATTATAGCTGTTTCACATGAACATAAAGATTTTTCAGAAATTAATTTTGTTTAAGTATTTTATTAATCTTGTATTTCTCGCGCCACGAAGAATATTATGAGAGTAACTAATTAATTTCATTAAAACTTTATCCACAAGTAAAAATAACCGTACAAAGGCGGTCTTAATGCCTTTGACATATTCTACTGGTTTACGTTAGGGTGATGCAGATATAAAACCTAGTAGGCATAATATGATTAAAAAAAAACTTCATAATAATTATAAATTTGAATAAAATACAAGAATACTAACATAAATGCATATTTATCAACAAAATATACTAAGGGCTGATTTTTCCAACACCAGATAATTTTATCTGGGGAATAGTTTTGAATTTTTGACAGTTCTTCCATACAAAATCTGTTAGACGTCAAATTTATTCTACGAAAAAATTATCTGTCGATTGAAAAATCAGCCCTAAGTCAAGAGAGATAAAGATGAGACAAATTAACCAATACAGAGTTGCTTTCACTCTGTATTGAATCTGCCATCTAATGCCAGCTTATACTTTGGTATAAATAATAGATCATATCAAAAATAATTTATTCAAATTAGGCCGAAAATCAGCACTTTTTGAACGTCATTTAGTTAAGACAGTCCCCCAAAACGCCCGCCCTTCACCACTTCCTAGTGCTTTCGCTGAGAAGAACTGGTGCAACAAACTCCTTAGCAGCACAGCTCAGCTCAGCTCAGTTAGAAAAACTTTATTCTATGCAATAGCAGGTATGCAAAGTAATTAACAGTACGAGACTCAGAACAATAAATTAAATTATTGGCCATGTCTGATAACACACGCAAATATACCAAAAAAATAATGAAAATTATACTCCAGCAAAAAATGTAAACCAATGTTAATACCTAAATAAAAGCCTCCATGCATAAAGACGGAAGCAAGACGGTAGCGAAGGTCAATACCCAGGCTATTTTCAAAACAGCAACTTTGCTGAATTGAAGGTACAAATTTCCAGAAAACTTGTTACTTAAATTCCCTGATTCAATCTTTCCTACTAATATTATAAACGCCAAAGTTTGTGAGCATGGACTCTTTTACATAAAAACTACTAAACGGATTTAGATGAAACTCTACAGTAATATAGCTTATACATCAGAATAACACTTAGGATACTTTTTATCTCGTTGTTCCCACGGGATCGACACTTATGCTGGTAAAACCGCGGGGCGCGACTAGTATATACATAAACTCATGCCTTTTTCAGACGAGAGACGAGACGAGATTACAGATATTATACATGGAGAAAATAAATTTGAATGTCAGCATTCACATTAATTTTATTAAAGAGCACGTAGTATGTCAAAATCATTTATTTTCCTAGAACTGAGAATATTAAAATAAAATTCTATGTATAGGAAAGCTCAACTATTAATAAATTACCCAAACAATAGATACTACGAGTTAAAACAGTTAGATTTAATTAATATATGTCAAAATGTATTCTTCTTCCTTTCGACCATAGAGTTATGTATATTAAAAAAAAAAATATAAAATGAATTTTATAATTATTTTGATGAGAAAACAACTTAACAATTGTATGCTGACCAGTGAGTGTTGTCGATGTAGTAAGGTTATAGTTAAATTCAGAAGTGACGGTGACCATCTTTACAAACCAAGACCCCTCCGTGCCTCGGAAAGCATACTAAGCTGTTGGTCCCGGTTGTCATTTGTGGATCTTTGTCAGTCGTTACGGGTAGTCAGAAGTCCGAAAGTCTGATAACCAGTCTTACCAAGGGGTATCTTATTACCCGGTAACTGGGTTGTGAAGGTCAGATAGGCAGTCGCTCCATGTAAAATACTGGTATTCAGCTGCATCCGGTTAGACTGGAAGCCGACCCCAACATAGTTTGGAAACGGCTAGGCAAATGATGAGAAGTATGAATTATGATTCTGCTCTCAAAACGGTGAACGAAAACATCGTCAGGAAACCAGCATGTCCTAGAACCAAATTTCGAAGACATGTGAAATCCACCAACCCGCACTGGGCCAGCGTGGTGAATTACGGCCCACTCCCTCTCACAGAATGGAGGCCAGTGTCCCAGCAGTGGGAACATGGCTGATTATGCTATGGAATGTAAATTCAAGTTTAGTGCATAGTGCGTCCAAGAGAAATGCCATACTTAATATTTATATACCTATATGCTATATCTGCCTAGTATAAGCTTCAGGTTTAATTTAAATAATTCAGTACGATGTGTCTGGATCTCCGACCATATACGTGTGCCCGCTTTCCTTTACCACAGGTAAACGGGAATTTTTCATATGAACCTGTCGATATGAATAATTTATCAGCTTAACTTTGATGTTTACTTATTTTTGGCTAATATTAATCATGTTAATATTAATAAGCCTGATCGGTCGGTTGGTGCCGCATTCCGCTAAAGACGTCTTCGACGAGTTGGCTTCGGCCTCTCGTACGCCTTTCAAAAGTCCGGAACCCCAGGGTCCCGAGAAATGTCAAAGACATAATAAGTCTAATCAAAATATTTTATTTTTAGGGACGAGTAGTTTTAAAATATTTTATAAAAGCTTTTTTCCTAAATATATATTTAGGAAAAAAGCTTTTATAAAATTTTAGACGTGCTTACGGTACTGTTATATCTGACAATGATACGGGACTTTTAGTGTGTAAGTGCGCATACACACGAGCGACACGTTTTCGATGGCAGCCACTGACGCGTCGACGGCAGCCACTGACGCGTCGACGGCAGCCACTGACGCGTCGACGGCGGCCACTGACGCGTCGACGGCCGGCGTTGATGGGTGTCGATGGCTGCCATTGCCAGCCGCAGTTGCCTCTGTCGTCGACGCATGTCGCTCGTGTGTATGAGCACTAAGTCTGACTCGTACTTGGCCACTGTTTATTTGATTGAACTAACACTTTTGTTTCATTTTTGAAAATTGAAGTTGGCAACTATCAATTTGTGTCTATATAATTAAAACTATACAGTTGATTGATATACTCAAAATACTATTTTCTGACACTGATAAATAAAATAACTATGCAATTTGATAAAAAAAGTTCCTGGAATGTTTCATTTTCATTCCCAGGCCTAAATAAAAGAGTGTACCTGAAAAAAATTCCTCAGCTTTATAGTTTATTTTATATCGAAACTTCACGTGTACAATGACGCTGCACGTTGCACGCTTGTTCAAATATATGTCGTGTGTTAGCAAGAATGCTTTGACACTCCTGCCAAGTGATAGGTACCTACGATTTCAATTTAAACTAGGAAGATATACTAGGAAGGCGATAGCACTAGGAAGTGGTGAAGGGCGGGCGTTTTTGGCGGACTGTCTTTTGTAATTTTGACGCTCGAAAAGTGCTGATTCTCAGCCTAATTTGAATAAATGACTTTTGATTGATTTTGATTTTGAAACATCAATGGAAACAGCCGAACCGGTCGATTGATCAGGTTAAGCTACGCTTGCCGCTGTTGGTCCGAGGATGGGTGTCCATTCTTACAGATCCCTCCGTGCATAGAAAAGCACGTTAAAGCGTTGGTCCCGGCTGTTGTTAGTTGATCTTTGACAGTCGTTACGCGTAGTCAGAAGCACGAAAGTCTGACAACCAGTCTTACCAAGGGGTATCGTAACCCGGTAACTGGTTTGTGGAGGTCTGATACGCAGTTGCTATGTATGATACTGGTATGCAGCAGCATTCGGTTATACTGAAAGCCGACCCCAACCTAGTTGAGAAAAGGCACCTACTGGCACCCTAATTGCGTAACACACGATCAATCGGAATCGGTTTCATTTTGACAGTTCAACAACATTCATTGCGTTATTTACGTGTTGAGCAGACAAATTTTTCGAACTTATGAAGCAATGGATTAGCAATTTGCTTCGAAATGATTCAGATTCCGATTGATCGTGTGTTACGCGATTAGGGTGCTGAATGTTTTGGAATATGACTAACTTATAAACTTCTCGTATTTGTATTTGGTTTTTATACATCACATTATTTATTTATTAAGACGGTTTAAGACCAATTAAAATAATTAAAGACACTGTTTATGAATTAATACTAAAAACAAAACACTAGAAAGCTGCTCCCTAAGTTGTTTCAAGTTGTTCACCCACCGAGACGGAAAATCAAAATCAAGTCAACAGTCATTTATGCATACTAGACTCCGAATCAGCACTTTTTGAACGTTGAAATTACATAAGACCCCAATACGCCCGCCCTTCACCACTTCCTAGTGAATTAGCTGGAAAGAAGAAGTGGCGCAACATACTCTCCAGCAGTACAGCTGTCTATTCGGTTAGAAGAACTTGATTCTGTATTATAAATAGTATAAAGAATCGACATTACATTACACAAAATTACATAACATTAAATTATTTGCAATGTCTATATATGCAACTGACAAAAAATTTCGACGCTATGGCGTCTAAACTCATGTACTGAATCCATGGTTACAGTTTGCGCGTCGATGTCACTGCCATCCTGTATAAACAGAGACTCAAAATATTTCTAATTAATTAACCACGGTTTTCGATCTAATTTGTGTTGAAAATTTCAAATACGTTTCTGTAAATTTTCAATTCATTCGACAGCACGGAAACTTGGTGAGTAAACGAGGCTTTAACCAACGTCATTAATTAAATTGACGAGTTTGAACACAGCTCCTTAGTTAAATTACTGGAATCAAATAATGTACTACACAAATTTATTGACTTTGGTTAAAATATTTATTACTCATAACTAGAGTCGTCCTTGGAATAAGTCATAACTTAATATATGTACGTAAAAACTTCGAATCAAATATTTTTAGAAATGCCATAAAATTTACTGGTCGTTTTTGTGAGTTCTTGTACACTCGCAGCGCCCCGCGGGTTGACCCGCATAAGTTTCGATCCCATGGGAATATCGGGATGATGGACACAGATGGTTTATAACCAGGATGTTAATCCTGTGAATCCACCTGTGTGCCAAATTTCATCCAAATCCGTTCAGTAGTTTTTTCCTGAAAGCGTAACAAACATCCATCCATCCATACCAACTTTCACGTTTATAATATTATATATATATAGTAGGAAGGGGGATTTTTAAGTAAAGTCAATCTGCCGAGCCATTTCCCAAATATGTTGGGGTCGGCTTCCAGTCTACCCGGATGCAGCTGCAAGCAAGCAACAAGCAAGCAAGCAAGCTGCTGCAAGCTGAATACAGTATTTCACATGGAGGATCAACGGTTTGACGTGCTTTCCGAGTCACGGAGGGGTGTCGATAATATATAATGGATGGTCACCCATCTACGAACTGATCACGATCGCAGCTTAACCATCGACCGGTCCGTATGGTAGTCATAATTTACCCACGAGTCCTTTATTTATTAAGTCAAGTAATAATGATTTATTGAAGCTATGTTAGTAAATGTCGTTACTATAAAATGTTTTCAGCGATAAAAGAACAAAGCATTTTGGTCTCCGGTTAAAAATCACCCTGTATCTGTCCCTGAAAGTCGTTTTCACGAGCAAAGGCACGATTTAAAAGGAAAACGGACCTACAAAAGCTGAAATTCAACTATAGCATGTGTTGAAACGATTTTGTAAAATAAATGGAAACTCATTTAACACTAGAGTGCATGTAAAAAGTCTTTTCGAATGGATAATACTCGTATTTATTAAAAAATGTATGTCAAAAGTAATTTGGTCAGTCACGACTGCTGTCAACCACGCCGATCAGCTGGTAGCTGACAAGCGTAGTGGACCAGCTGATTCACTAAACTTGTACCGAGATGTATTACATCAATTTAATGATAAAATACCTGAGGAGCCAAACACACACACCACACACACACCACACACACACTCCCTCAAACACAACCTACACTATGGGACTTAAATATAACTGGCGAAATATGGGTGTTACTATAGGTATACCTCTGTCTAACTGTTCTGGGAATAGAGGCATGATCTTCTTTCTTTTTTTTTCTTTTTTCTTCTTTATTTGTTGTTCTCTTTTTTTTTTTTTCTTTTTTTTTCTTATTTTCTTGTTACCTAAGGGGCCTGTTGTTACACTGTTGGATAAAGGACACAGAAAGTGGTACTTTTGGATACAGCGTGTATTTTAAGACGTTTCTCTCTTTGAACCCATGAACGTTTGGTACCTTGGACCCTACTCTAGATCAATATCTAGCAATAGCTGCAATTTTTTTTTTTTTTAATGAAAAATAACGCAACGTATCAACTAAATTATTTTACTTATCTAACCACTCAAATTGAACTGAAGTAGCTACTTCTCAATCAATGTTCATAACTCAACAAAACCTCATTATTCATGAATTAACTAATTTAATTTTGAGGTTTCCTAAAGTTACACATTTCATAGTTCCCATTGGTTTTGATTTCATGAACGTATTATATTTTCTAATACCCTTCAAACAAAGAAAACACAGTCAGATTAAAGTTTTAACTTACTTATAACATTTGGTGTCGTATTCTGTTTGAAAACAATGTATCAAGTCGCTCATATCATCAGCATAATCAGCCGACAATGTTCCCACTACTAGGATACAGGCCTCCTCTTAGTGAGAAGGAGTGGGCCATAATCCACCACGAGGGTCCAGTGTAAGTTGGTGGATGTTACATGTCTTCGAATTTTTGGTTATCGGACATGCCGGTTTCCTCACGATGTTTTCCTTCACCGTTTCGAGAGCAGTGGTGATGAATTAATGTACGTGCAAAGTAAAGTGCCTGCATGGATTCGAGCCCATGACCTTACAACTCATAAGTCAGGGCCGTTTCCACTGGGCTTCACTGCTCATATTATGATGTCAGTCACTAGTATTATGTTATAATATTACTAAAATAATGTTATATTTTACGAAGGCCTTGACTGGGTGTTTAATTACCTACCTTTGTAACACCTTAGTAATTAGGCATCTACCTAATTACTATGTCTCGCAGTCTAATGCTATTAATTTATGTATTTTCATGGTTGCTTGCTGACAATTTTATAAAATTCCATATAAGAAATATAAAAAAAATCCAAATATTTTTTTCCGAAACAATATTATTAAATTCTCAGCCTCGATAATCCTTTCTAACTGTCTATTCATAATGCAGAAATTCCAACACTCAAAATAAACCAGTCCTTGCAAATTGTTTTCCTACGGGACCGAGCCCGCGGCCTTGCCCAGCAAGCGGTCACTACCGCCCATCATTTGACAAATAATTTGATAAGAATATCAGCCGGCATTTACCGAAACAATCCTGCGACACTCAACAGAAGAACCATCGGAAAATTTATGAAAATTCTATTTATTCAACCTAATTAATGGCTGAAATGTTTATGAAATAGTAAGATAATTTCAACAAAGTCCGAAGTCAACAAGGAGTTGATTAAGATTAACGGATTAAGGCTCGAAGTCTTCCTAAGACCTGGGGCTGACACTGTTAAGGATTATTATTAATGGACTAACTAAACGGCTATCTGACAGGCCTAGTGTACCCGACACTTCGTGTAACTCGTTTGGAACGGGTTAAAACGGGGCTAAATCTAAAACCTTTTTGCAATCTGTTATATGGTACGATATCCAGGTAAGATTTTAATATCTAAAAGTTTTAAAAGGGCATCTCATTTTAAGCAGAAATTGGGACTGTTTTCATAGTATAATGATTGAATGAATTCATTCATATTTTATCTTTGAATTATATCAAAATAAAGTATACCTACTTATTACAATAAAACCACTTAAGTATTAATTATTAATCAAGTTAAGTATTAATAACGATAACTTGATCTTATTACTATAGATAATCAGGTAAAATTACCTTCTAGAGCAAAAACATCGGTTAAACATTAAGGCATTGACTGCCACCGCGGTCACCGGTGACCGCCAACGATTTTTTATTATGTTTGTTGTCTGGCAGTCAACGTGTTAATTTCCCTCACATTCTTCATAACAAACAAATTCCAAAAAAGAACTCTATTTACTATAAACCAACCATTACATTCCGATCTAATAGGAACGGTCAATGAAATATGAGAAGAAGATAATGAAGGCAAACAGACCGACCCATATTATCTATGGAGGGGTAACGTACTCAAACCTGAATCTTTGATAATGGCGAGATGAGATCCCGATAAATCTCACTTCATGCGTCAGGGTCCGTGTGAGCAGAATAGCAAATACTGTATCAGGAATTTTGATCTTGGATGAAATATTTGATTTACATGCATAGGGCTGTTTTATAATAACAGTCATGTTATACAAAAGCAAACAAAGAATGAAATATCATGAAATATTTATTTAGATCCTATATTTACTCAGGACCCTCCTATCACAGACACATTTCCCTATTTATTAAGATTGTGCATTTATTCAAACGTTTCACACACAAAAAAGGTACAAAGGCGCAATATATTGATCAGTGCCTGTAATATGACATTGAGATAAATAAAGATTGGTTATGATTATACTTAATTAGTTTTTGTGCATAGATGAGATCTCACATCTAGAATATTATCCTACTAATATTATAAACGCGAAAGTTTCTGAGGATGGATGGATATTTGTTACTCTTTCACGCAAAAACTACTGAACGGATTTGGATGAAATTTGGCACACAGGTGGATTCACAGGATTAACATCCTGGTTATAAACCATCTGTGTCCATCATCCCGATATGCCCATGGGATCGAAACTTATGCGGGTCAACCCGCGGGGCGCTGCGAGTGTACAATAACTCACAAAAACGACCAGTAAATTTTATGGCATTTCTTAAAATATTTGATTCGAACTTTACAGTAATATAGTTTTTTACATCAGAATAACACATAGGATACTTTTTATCGCGATATTCTCACGGGAACGACACTTATGAGGGTGAAACCGCAAAGTGACACAGGCTCATAGATAAATACCTCAGCCTAAACATACAAATTTTTATCATTAACTTAGAACTTCACCTGGCATTAGCTTGACGTGGCTTATGCAGGTAGATGAGACGCTCAAGTTTGATTACCTTGAGTAGAAGGTCGATACTTAGAAAAGTGTTAGGGGCATAAGTTATGCAGGATTTCAAAGTCAAAGTCAATGTCAAATCATTTATTTCAAATAGGCACATAAAAGGCACTTTTGAACGTCAAAAATAAAATTAAAATAAAATTGATTCTAGTCGCCCCTAACAAAAGGTAGTTTTCGTATGAAGAAGAATGGGCAAGAAACTCCACCGTTACTCTTTCAAAATATTTTACAATAGTTTGCATACATTAATTATATAATTATATGTAAAGACGATGTACCTAAAAATAAAATTACTGTACCACAATAGGTAAAAGAATTAAAATATATGAAACCCTGATAAATGAAACCATGACATATAAATTAACTATGTGATAGATACATGGTGCTCACATATTCACAAACATTCCAAAAGTAGACGATTTTCATAAATAAATAAGGAGTAATAAGTCCGGGTGTGACCCCAAGTAATTACAGAATATAAATCAATGTCAAAGAAAAAAAAAAAGAATAAATTATACAATTACATTACCAACCAGTTTGATTTTGTCTAGATTTAAAATAAGTAAGTCATCATCTGCCTAGCCTTTTCCCTACTATATTGGGGTTGGCTTCCAGTCTAACCGGATGCAGCTGAGTACCAGTATTTTACATAGAGCGACTGACTATCTGACCTCCAAAAGCCAGTTACTGGGTAATACGAAACCCCTTGGTAAGACTAGTTGTCCGACTTTCGGGCTTCTGACGACCCGTAACGACTGTCATTGATCCACGAATGACAGCATATAAAATAAGTAAGTTTGCTTGGCAAACTGCCTAATTTAAAACGCTACAGAGACAAAATGTTTCAGTTTGATAATACAACGAAATTCATTGCTTTATAGTTTTCTGCTCAGCGACCAAATCAACGCAATGTATACTGCTGATTTTTCACAATGAAAGCAATTGCCTTCAAGAATGTGTTACGCAATGGTAAATGAAGTTACATAAAACACGGGAGCCGCGTGACGACTCCCGGCCACCGTAGGCGCGGGCCTGCGGGCGGAGAGCAATGGGTAGCTCTCCGTCCGATCAGGACCAGGCCCGTGCCGGACGGCGTGTATGTGTTCCACGCGCGCCTCAAAGAGATGTCAGCGTAGTTGACGGGGCCCGACAGGGCCGAAGCCTGCCGGGGTAGCGGGATCGTCCGAAAGGGTTACCGCTGCCCTGGTACATAAAGGTCTAAGGAAGGAACACGGGTGGGTTTTAGTCAGTAAGAGTCTGACACTCCCTTCTGCTCCACCCAGAGCGGGAGGAGTCATTTGATGATTTCCCATCCACAAAAAAAAAAAAAGTTACATAAAACAACAAAAAGTGGTATTGTTCTATTTTGCCGAAGAAAATACTGCTATATTATTTTTGCGCTGCAAAAGTATAAGAAAGTAGTAGTCTGAATTATTTCATGAACAAAAAGATTTTTTATAATTAATAGTATCCTTCAAAGGGTGAGTTTTTTACATTATATAAGTTTATTAACCTTACTTTCATGATTCTACCTCCAATTAAGTCATTTGAACCTGTAGTTTATAACAATAAAGGCTTCATGAAAAAGTTGTGTCAAAAAATCCTGCTCTAAGAGAAACTATTGTTTGAAAGCCTTCATAGCCCCATTGTACCTAAGCTTAAATTGACAACCTACAAAGAAATATAACAATTGCTAGTACACTGCAGCAATAGTAGAACATTCAATTAATTCTCAGCTCGCGGACAGCCTGATTAATTAAATAGGTATCATAAAAAAATCGTTTGTTAAACATTCTTCAATCATTGTTTCATCATCATCATCATCATTTCAGCCGAAAGACGTCCACTGCTGATCATAGCACCTCCACTTTGACCGTTTCTGTGCTTCTTGCATCCAACGGGTGGGTATACGGTGATATTTTTTTATTAAGTTGCAATCAACGACTGGCTCATCAACCCCATAAAATAATGAATACCTTTTTTTACAGACACTGTAAAATGATTTAATACTAGTTTCTACCCGTGAATTCGTCCGCGTGAAATGTATTGTTTTAGCACAAAAGGTCCTATGACACTCGGCAATACTGAGTGAGATAATTTTCAAAATCGGATCAGTAGTTCCAAGGATACAATTAACAACCACCACCCACAATATTATTACAGTGCAAATAATATAACGTACCTCAATATAAGGAATTCCTTGATTTGACGAATTCTTCGTAATCCCATTGAATTGTCCATAAGAGTCAATGTAAAATATACCTTTACATAGCGAAGATTTTTTGCGAACAACCTCTTTATAACGAATTTTCAACTATTAAAAAAAAGTGTAAACCTCTAATTAACGAATTTTGTCAACCCAAAACCTTTATATAACATTCCCAATAATATGTGATTCAGTCGCGACCGATTTGTATACGTTTTTACCTCTTTATAACAAATTTTAGATCAACCTAACCTCAATATAACAAACCTCAGTTTAACGAATTACTTGATACGATTATAACAAATATTTACTTGTTCCCTTCCGATTTGTTATATCGAGCTTGCACTGTATTAATTTATATTATTTGAATAGTACAGACTTGTACTTTCCAAGTTGAAAAGTACTTTTTGCTTCATCAGTGTATCAAAAATGTTTGAAAACTCAAACAAAATAAAAAATATAGTTATAATTTTGTAAAAGCCAAAGTTGTTCAAAAAGCGCGGACATTGTCGCCTCTAGCGGCTCTTTTCTCCTGTTTTTATCGCAGGGGAATCGGCGAAGTAAATAAGGAAAAAAAGTTTCTAAGCTACATTTGCAGTTGTTGAGTTGTTCGTGATACAATTCGCGAAAAGTCTGCATTGAAAATGATAAAAGATTTTTTTTTGTGGTAAAAGATGAAGCCATCTTGAAAATGGAAAGGGACTTCGAAGGTGCATACCCAAATCGTGTAGGTAGTACCTTATAATTATAATAAATTATGGATGAAGAAAACATGCCACATTAAATTTAGGTGTAGTATATTTATCAATATTGTACCTGTCTATATTGTTGTCACCACGACACTCAAATAAAAAACAACAAAATAAAATGTTTACCAATAAAACATCAAGTAAAATAATAAAAAAACAATACAGAACAAACATTTAAGTACAACTTCGATGTTTTATTTCCCTCCATTGTTTATTTGTCGAAACATTGTTGATCTTTAGAATTTCGAAGCGACACAGGAATCAATTATAAGATATCAAATCTCTCACTAAAAATCTTTCACGGAATTTTATCAGTGATTTTGATTACATTGGCCATTTTTTGTCTTAAATTTAATCAGGAAATTGGAAAAATTGTTACGCGTAAATGATAAAGAATAATGGTTTTCAGTTCGTCCTGGCATAAATCCCTGTCTTTATTAATAAAATACAGGCGATTTATTCCGAACATTTTTGTTGGCTCAATTTCAAGTAAAATATAGCGTGAATTAATAAATTAAGAATTTATAGCTAAATCTATATTTTGAATTAAGTTTTCATATTTTATGGAATTTCAGTGTTTTAGATATTGGGTATCTAATTTAGGATACCTAAACCTTTCAACGTTACTCAAGGTCAAAGATGGAATTTATTTAAATAAATAGAATTTTTATTGGGCTATTAAGTCTGCTTCACAATATCTAGATAGAAATAGAAATTCTGTTCCATAATACTCGAACAGAATTTATATGAGACTATGTCTGGTAAAATACGCGACAATTATTTTAAACATTGAGTTGTACATAATATATAACAGTTAATTAAACGAATGGCGTTATATAGAACATGCTGAAATAAGTTTAAAAAAAAAAAACTGTAGGTAGGCACTGTCCAAATATTCCCACGAATAATATTTAAATAAAATATTCCTCCTAATACCCTACGATAAATATTAAATATAAATATTTTTTCATCCGATTCAAAGGAACACAAAACTGAGAATAAAAAACTTCGACATACATTTTTTACGAAGTCAAATAAAACTATTTTCCTAAATAAAATCTTCACGTGTCGCTTAGACTAAGTTTACTCACCGTAATGCGGAAGAAATATCCCACTTTTACAATCGAACACATCGCTCACAAGCACAACTATAAACACAACCGTGAAAAGAACAAACTCTTCAAATTTCCTAATAGTTACCGGTACACTCACAAAGTTCCTACCGACTCGGAAACCCTCGCTCATCATTAATTGAAGTTCACAAAAACTTTTTTACTCTTCAACATTTACGTCATTGGCTACATTTTATTTCGTTTCTAGGTTAATGAAACATCGTCTGTTTAGGGCTTAGATGATATTCGTGTGCACTCGCCGAATGCCGCGTTCGCACTACGTAAGGGCGTAACTTGACGGATCCTCACTGCGCTTGCGTGAAACAGAGTGACTCTTCTCCCTGACGGACTTATTCACGAGTTAATTAATATATCAACTTTTCTCCGTCCCCCCCTATATTAAACGTCACCTTTAATAAAATATTTGGCTTAGTGTCTTTTGCCTCTGCTGGGAGGAACTTTGACCGTTGAAATTTTGAAATAAAATTAGCACTGGCACTGTAGAGTAACCAATTAAAGGGCTAATAAATTAATCTACAGTGTCCGTTGTCTTGACAGGACACTTCAGACTTCCGCGCTAATTACACTTCCTTAGGTATTTTGTTAATCTGTTCATTTATTTAAATAAAGTTTTCGTGGAAGGATCCATTACAGAGAAGCATGATCGATTACATTAATGAATATAAACAAATTAGAGTTTCGAAGCTGTTCTCTATGCCTATCCGGTGGCGGACGTGACTCGAAATGAAAATACCACTCAGTCCTGGGTAAGGCACTATTCAGTAGAATTCGTTTAGTGACTGGATTTTTTTGCCCGCCACACCTTTTTCTAGCTTAAACTTTGGAATAATATTTGTTTTATAGGTATAACTTCTTTACCCAAAAACCAGTAGGCTAGGCTATTTACTTCTGTATTGTAACCATATACAGCGATTATTTTTGCTGTTATATATCATATATACAGGCTGATTTTTTAAAGACCAGCCAAATTTAAGGATGTGGTACAGACCATCAAACTGAACAACTTACTCCATGGGACCAACATCGTAATCGCGAATAAAAATTCAGCCGTCCCATACATTTAGGTCGAGTAGGTATTGAAGTTTTATATGGGACAGTTGAAAAAATTTTCGCGATTACGCTATTTGCCCCATGGAGAAAGTTGTTCAGTTTGATGGTCTGTACCACATCCTTAAATTTGGCTGGTCTTTAAAAAATCAGCCTGTATTTATATACAGTGTGGCACGAACATCGATGCGCAACCTGTTACCATGGATACAGTACATGATTCTAAACCTATGTTGAAATTTTAGCTGTTCCATAAATTTTGACCACGTAGGTATTGCACTTTTCTATGAAACAGCTGATCATTATTTTCGTCCCTGACGCCCTGTAAAGCTAATATGTAAAGCGTTGTGGATTACAATATTATCCATACGTTTTGTGTATTTTTTTTTCTTATTTTATATTACTAATAATAATAAAAATCTTTATTTGTACAAAAACCTTCAACATTGCTTAAAGACTAGGGTCACATGAATTTCAGTGAATTAAAGGTCATACAGATAGAGTAACCCTGACTCCCAAACTAGGAGATCCTGTGTCTTGGGAGTCAGTGTTCTGCTGTCACTGTGATACAAAACCTTTTACTAAAAAGTGTGTTAACAAAATCTTGGCAAAAAACAGATTTGAAGTATAACTAAATTATTTTAACAAAAATTTAAACTAAGAGTGAAGGAATTTATTAAACGGAGTTTATCTTGAGTGTGCATGTGTAGGTAATAATTATATGTGTGGATGTGTAGAATGGGTATGTGAGGGTGAGCGTGTGTATTAGGAGGTGTAATTCTAAATATTGTAGCTGTTTGTTGTTCGTTTTGAATACAATAAAAACAGACTACGAGTAAAAGCCTAAAATAAATAAGTAGATACCTACGAGTGTTGTGCCCAATAATAATATAATATCACAGAGGATTATATAACGTACTGCTATAGTAATAATACCTATATTACTAACAATCTGTCGACAAATCAATCTATCTACGGACACTGTAATTATACCACTAACAGCATTGATTGTTCAAAAGGCTTACGTTCAACCACAGACATTAAGTGTTATTAGAAACTTTTACAGAACTGTGAATGAAATTGTATACAACATCGCAATTGTCGTAAAAGTCAATTGTCCGGCTATTTTTATAGATAGAAGACGCCATTTTCTGCTTCGATGCCATCGTAAAATGCGTTTGTCGGTACTTCTGTTTCTTCAACACGATATAGGTTCGACCTCTTACCTCAAAAGGATTAAAGTCGAACAGTTTACGAAGCAATTTGCAGAATCGATAAAAACGTTTGTGTTTTCGTGGGAAACTTCTAATGACTTCATGTGATGGGATTCTTGACGGCACTTTGAATAAATAACGATGATAACAAGAATTTGTAGGCGTGATTAAAATATCAGAAATGATGACAGAAATATGTTCTGTGTTCGTTGTATCTAAATTTTGTTTAGTATTTCAGGCTCCTGTCAATAAAGTTATAACTAAAAAAAATACATAGTCTAAGAGAAACAAAAAAAGAGACGGTAGTAGAAAAAAACATAATACTGAAAATAACAGTTTAGTCGCAAGAATAACATAATTATCTTTTATTATTTTTCAATAATAACAATTTAGAAAACTTCAAAAACACTACTATAAAGACCCTTATTATTTTCCAACGAGAATAATTGGAAATATCCTTATATTATAAACGCGAAAGTTTGTAGGTATGGATGAATGGACGGATGTTTGTTACTCTTTCACGCAAAAACTACGGAACGGTTTTAAATGAAATTTGATACACATATAGTTTATAATCAGGATTAACACATAGGATAGTTTTTATCCCGATATTCTCACGAGACACTTATGCGGGTGAAACCGCGAGCCGATACTAGTCATGGATAAATTAAAAAAAAAAATAAAATGAATTCAAATAAAAAACAAAAGAATTATTTTGAGCTTGTGTTGTGTTGTGTTGTGTGAGAAAGAAAATGTTGAGTTATTTTCTTTTTACCGGCTGATTTTAACCGCCTACATTGTCCTCAATACATACCTTATGACATATCTTTTATCTTTTTTTTTTTCGTTTGTTCGTAGACAGACACTTGTTTCTTTTCTCATGCCTTTCTTCCTTTTCGCTGTCATTCGTACTCTTTGATGCATTAAAATATAACGCCTTATTTTTTTCAGTGTCTGTACTTGACAATAAAATACTTCTTTAAAAAGAATATGACATCTTTTTACAAAAAAATATTCGGAGAATGCTTTGATCGCTGACTTTCGGAATGTTAACAAAGTTATTGTAAGACTAGTAGTGACCTTATTAAATTATTTTTGTTTAACCATAATTACTTAGAAAAAAAAATCTTAGTAGGTAGGTATTACGTAGGAACCTTAAACCTATTCATAAGTCCTCATCTGCCTAACCTTTTCCCAACTATGTTAGGGTCGACTTCCAGTCTAACCGGATGCAGCTGAATACCAGTGTTTTACATCGAGCGACTGCCCATCTGACCTCCACAACCTAGTTACTGGGTAACAACGATACCCCTTGGTAAGACTGCCTGTCAGACTTTTGGGCTTCTGACGATCCATAATAACCGTCAAAGATCCAAGAATGGCAGCCGGGACCAACTGCTTAACGTGCTTGCCGAGGCACGGATGATTTCGCCGACCGTGCCAGGCGTAGCATAATCTGATCGATCGACCCATCAAATCAAATCAAATCAAAATATTTTACGGCACTTATGAAACGGTTCCAATTGGTCGTTTCCTATGGAGAAGAGCCGGCACGCGCGTCGTCGCGTCGCCGCGTCGGCGACACGAGCCCCCCGCATTATTTATAAGCATGATATAAAAAAGATATTCTAACGCACGCGCACGCATGTTTACCCCCAACATGTTATTTTTTTTTGTGTGTTTATGTTCTTTTATTGCGTCATGTTTGCCGCAAATAAATGCATTTTCTTTCTTTTTTTCTTTCTTTCTAACAAAAAATTACTACTAATCAACCCAAACCTGCCTAATTGCGTAACACCAGTCACAATCTGAATCATTTTGAAGGATATTCCTAATCCATTGCTTGACATGTTCGAAAAATTTGTCTGCTCAGCGACGTATAAATAACGCAATGAGTTTTGTTGAACTGTCAAAATGAAAGCCATTGCCACTGACAGTGTGTTACGCAATTACCTTGCTGAGTTTACATAAAAGAAAACATGCTGATGAGAAGGTAAAAAGGTTACAAATATATTTTTTAAACCTCATACCACTTTGTAACGAGCCCATTCAGCACTTTGCTTACATACTCGTACATTTGTTCTGAATGATGAGCAACGGATACGTTCTTTATTTTCCTTTCCGCCTAGATAAGCGACCATCCAGTTTCAGACAATACAAACGAATGCTTTATTGTTTTGCCTAGTCTGCATATATTTGCATGTCAATTGCAAACGTGACAGCACCTACCAGTATATTTTTAAACGCTGCCACTACATTCGCAATTATTCCGAATACGTACTCGGAATTATTCCTGTATCGTGGATGTGCAGACAGACACAAACAGACTCCGAACAACCATCTGTAGGTTTTGTAACTTTTTTTGTCCGGGAATACAGCCCAAATATGTACTGTAAGCCGACCACCACCGAAGCGGACCACGCGGACGACGACGACGACATCCCTGAAGTGACCAGGGTAGATCTGAGAGCGGCGGTAGGCAGGCTGAAGGCCAAAAATACCGCCCCGGGACCCAACGGCTCGCCGGGTAAAGCCTGGGTCCTGGCCTCGAGGGCTCTCGGGCCTCGACTGGAGGCGCTCTTAAGCGCATGTATGGTGAGAGGCCAGTTTCCACTCCGTTGGAAGACGGGGAAGCTGGTCCTCATTCAGAAGCCAGGGCGCCCTGCGGACTCTCCGTCTGCATACTTTGAGAGAGTGATTGCGGGCCGCCTCGTCGGGCACCTGGTGAGGACGGGGCCGGATCTTGCGGATAGCCAGTTTGGCTTCCGCAAGGGGCGCTCGACGGTGGACGCCATCATGCGCGTGAGAGCCCTCACGACGGGGGACGCGGCGTCCCGGGGTGGGGTGGTCGTGGCGGTGTCACTCGACATCGCCAACGCGTTCAACACCCTGCCCTGGAACTGCATAGGGGAGGCACTCCGGTATCACCGGGTGCCGACTTACCTCCGTCGAGTAGTCGGGGCGTATTTGACGGACAGAGCCGTCATCTACCCCGGTCGCGACGGGAACTGGGACCGGTGAGAGATGTCGTGCGGTGTCCCGCAGGGATCGGTTCTGGGGCCGCTCTTGTGGGACATCGGTTACGACTGGGTGCTGCGGGCCGACCTCCCTGATGGCGTCAGCGTAGTTTGCTACGCTGACGACACGCTGGTCCTGGCGCAGGGGAGGTCGCATCAGGCGGCGGCCGACGCGATGACACGCGGGGTTGCGATAGTCGTGGAAAGGATCCGGCAGTTGGGTCTCGAGGTGGCATTGCACAAGTCCGAGGCCATGTCCTTTCATGGGCCCCGGTACGGGCCACCTTCGGGATCTCAACTGAAGGTAGGAGGGGTTCACATCGACGTCGAGACAACGATGAGATACCTGGGTCTCGTCCTCGACAGCCGGTGGAACTTCGTCGAACATTTCCGACGTTTGGCCCCCAAACTGGAACGGACCGGGGCCGCCTTAAAGCGGCTCCTGCCCAACCTGAGGCCAAACGCCTCCTGCCGGAGGCTTTACGCGGGGGTCGTGCGTTCCATGGCCCTATATGGGGCCCCGATGTGGGCGCGTTCACTGCGGCTGCGAGCCACACACTATCTGAACGCGCTCCAAAAGGTGGTAGCCGTAAGGCTCATCCGGGGGTACCGCACGATCTCGGGCGAGGCAGCAAGCCTCCTTGCTGGACTGCCGCCATGGGATCTGGAGGCAATAGTCCTCGCACGCCTGTATGATTGGCACGCGGAGGCACTACGTCGGGGGGAAACTCCGCACCCGCGGCAAATCGCGGCAGAGCGGATGGACCTCCGGCGCGATTTCATGGTGGAATGGAAGGCGCGACTATCGCAACGCAGGGCCAGCGCAGGGCACGCCACGATAGCGGCGGTAAGACCCGTCTTTGAGGAGTGGCTAGAGAGGCGTCACGACGTTTTCACCTACCGCCTGACGCAGGTCCTCTCCGGACACGGATGTTTCGGGAGGTTCCTGCACATCATCAGGCGGGAGGAGACGCCCGGGTGTCATCTCTGCGAGGATCGCCCAGAGGACACATATTTTGGATTTACTCAATTTACTCAAAATTTATTAAAAATAACATACAACATGCATATATTTTTATAAAGCCCATTTATCAGACTACACTCCAGAATAAAAGAAAACTATTTTTTTTGCGTAAACAATTTTTTATTCAAATAAAGAAAAAACGTGAAATAATGGTAAAACTAACAATGAATGTGTTTCTCAAGAAAAAGTGAAAAATAAGGAAAAATTAATCTGTTTTTAACAGTTATGTGAAAAATCAGTAGTCAGTAAAACCACCCATGACGTTAATAACGGTCCTGCAACGGTTTTTCATGCTTTGGATTAAGTTATCCAAGTCTTGCTGCGGTATATTGTCCCAAGTCCGGCTAAGATGCAAAAAAAGTTGCTCTTCTGTCGCAATGCTTGCAGGAAATTCCTCAAAGCCCTTCTTTGGAGCATCTCCCACGCGTGTTCTATCGGGTTTAGGTCAGGCGATTGAGCGGGCCAGCCTAAGACCGATACGTCGTGCTCCTGCAACCAGCTCGTCACCACTCTCGCTGTGTGCGGAAGGGCGTTATCGTGCATGAGCGTGAATTCTTGGCCCATTTGTAGTCGATGGGGGTAGATTATTGGTACTAGCATCTCGTTACTGTATTTTTCAGCCGTCATGGTGTTTCTGATCCAAACGAGGTCTGTTCTTACACCAACACGAATTCCCGCCCAAACCATAATTGTCCCGCCGTGGTAGGAATAGACTTCCTGAGGATGTTGCAGACGGCTCTCACGACCAGGAACTCGCCAAACACGTACTCTACGTGTATCGGGATGGGAACCGAACCGGGACTCATCGGTAAACAGCACTACAGACCACTGGTTATCTTCCCAGAGCAAATGTTCACGAGCCCACTCTAGTCGTCGTCCACGATTTCCTCGGCGTAGTGCTGGAGTACGAAGCGGTCTGCGAGCATGAAGGTTAGCTTCATGCAGCCTTCTCCTCACAGTTTGGTCACTCACAAGCAACTGGTGCTCTGACTGGAGCCTCTGAACCAACTGCATGGCCGTAACATTTGGTTGTCTTCTCGCGGCAACTTGCAAAAATCAGTCTTGTCGTTGAGTGGTTATACGCTTCCCGCCTGGGTGTCTTTCAGCCACATCACCAGTAGCACGATAACGTAACCATAACCTTGATATCACGTTTTGTCTTGTTCCAATCTCCTCAGCAATACTCCGTTGAGTAGTCCCAGTTTGGAGCATGCCTACTGCCCTTAACATTTCCTCTCTCGTTAAATGGCGCCGCTGCATGATGGACACAATAACATTAATTCGAAATTAACCGATAACTTGTTATAAAACTTAAATTTGACACAAAAAAACAGCCAAAAACTACTGTAGGTAAATGAAACCTTCAGACTTCGCTACCATTATGCCGCGTAAGTCTTTTGTTTTTAATTTATTTTTTCAAATTCAAATTTAGAATCGTTCAAAAAGGTTTACAAAATAAGCTTTCTTCAAATGAATTTAAAACTGGCCAGTATTTTTTGAGTTTAATAACTTTATACAAAATATCCCTAGACGGTGTTGATGTGTGTATAAGCTGCCTCATCTTATTGAATTATATTATTTATGACTTCTTGCTGGCTTTATAATACCGTACATGTATCAGTTTTGGCAAAAAAAATAATATAATTGCTCCCTAGTTCGATCTGTCAAAAACGTTAACCTAGTGGACAGAGTATACATATATACATAAACTCACGCTTTCCTCCTATGGAGGTAGGCAGAAACTACAGAACGCTAAAAAGAAAGGATCGTAGCTAGTGAGCCTTACATACTTCTTTAGTTTCGTTTACGTTCAAACATCTGGTCATTCACGTCCTCCAGCTTACTTTATTTGGGTGCAGATACTTTATAGCTATTTGTCAAATCCTACATTATACAAGAAAACTAATATAATAATATGTAGATTCTTCCCCATTTTACCTAAATACCTAATTAATAATTCTCCATTTTCCCATATCGCTCTGTCTACTTCAAAATGTGACGTGACTGCGAGTACTACGCACTTGATTTTTCTGAAGATCTTCACTAATAATATCACTGTGTCCTCCGAGGATATCTTCTCTCCGCGTTTTCAGTCACATCTGCCTTGTGAATACCTTTTGTTAGTCGCGTTTCATTCAACCTCTCTTTTAAATGTTTGTCCCTTCATCTATATTTTTATGACTGAAACATCATCATCATCTGCCTAGCCATTTCCCTACCATGTTAGGGTTGGCTTCCGGTCTAACCGGATGCAGCTGTGTACCAGTATTTTACATGAAGCGACTGCCTATCTAACCTCCACAATTCAGTTATTGGGTAATACGAAACCCCTTTGTAAGACTCGTTGCCAGACTTTCGGGCTTCTGACGACGACTGACAAAGATCCACAAATGACATCCGGGACCAACGGGTTAATGTGCTTTTCGAGGCACGAAGGAATTTTTATTATTAAACATTTACTATTATTCAATCAAGTTTATTGCATCCACGCCATCATCGTGGGCCTTGTCCACGATACAGCAAATAGATATAGGAGTTTTAACTACTCTAGATTTAAAATCCAATGAGCTCTGCCCTTCTCATTCGTGTAGATTTGTAACATGAGGTGGTAAACCCAAACCAAACCTAACCAACGCCAATCGAACTGAATTACCAATGTATCACCAGTTTGGGCATACTGGAGGTAGAAAAACCTATCTATCTCTTGTTTTAACGTCCCTATAATCTATATCAGTAGCGATCTGTATGATTATATTATACTGTCAGTTATGATTATACTGGCTACCATCAGTAGCGATCTGCCTTTAATTGAAAATAGGTTATTGGGTTCGGCCGTAAGAGAGCCTTCGATTGTGACCGACGACCTTAATACTATAAAATTGTATCCTAAATTCGTAGTCTCTTTATTTTTTATCTTTATCTTTTCAGTCGGTAAAACCTAGATGCTACATAGCTTTTAGAAACGTACAGAATGTCTGCAGATAAGAAATATTAAAACACTGAATTTTCTGAGATAGATAAAATAGTACAGACGCCAGCAGCAGGTCAAGCTACCCAAAACTTTAAAATTTTCCCAATCAACCTTAAAATTTTAGCGATAAAGATGAAAATCTATTGAAAAAAATTGACAGATTGTATTAGCTTGATATGCTGGGGTCTGTACCTCAAAATACTTCTGAGAAATATTCTAAATATTTTTAAATACCAACGGCGGGTGATGACAGATTGAAAATGAAAAATCCTACTAATATTATAAACGTGAAACTTTGTATGGATGGATGGATGAAATCCGTTCAGTAGATTTTGCGTGAAAGAGTAACAAACATCCATCCATCCATCTATCCATCCATACACACAAACTTTCACGTTTATAATATTCCTACTAATATCACTACAAACGTTAGGATTTGATAACCCAATTCTTGAGAAAGGGTAAACGCTACTTAGCATCACGCTAGGGTCCTAGCGTGATGCTAAGTAGCGTTTACCCTACCGTTTAACCCTCAGGAACCGAACAAAAAGATAAAAAGTCAGAAAGAACGCTATGGAAACGAAGCAATAACGTGGGCAGGCGATGCGATGCGATGGAGTGGGTCGGAGGAACAAGACATTTCAGAAGCTAAGTAGTACCTTTAAAAAACTGAAGAGACTTTTTTTGATTGAATGCGCTAATCTCTGGAACTACATCAATTGATAGTCGGAAGGCCAATTCTCGTAATTTAAAACGTTCAAAATCTAGTCGCAGTCTCATCTCGGTGACAAACAAATGTCAAAAACTTGACAAAATTAAGGGAAATTAGGGGTATTTTTTGACAGATTGAGACTGACATCACAATGTCAACGTTCTTAAAATTACGAGAATCGCCCCTCAGGTTATAGGCTATTTAATTTTACGCTACAATCCTCAGAAGCCGAGCAAAGAAAAAGAGAGAAGCAAAAGAAATTGACGACACGGTTGGCGCAGTGGCTGAGCGGTCGACTGCTGCGCTGCGTGTCGCGGGTTAATGTTTGTATTGCCTACAGGTAGTTGTTCCGGGTCTGGTTGTTTGTGTATGTAAGTTTAAATATTTGTAAACGCACCCACGGTACAGGAGTAATTCCTAATACGGGGCAACGTTTAAAAAAAGGTCAGGTAATTTTCTTAAATTAAACGCCAGGTAAAACCGCAGGACACAACTTGTGAAACATAATAATCTTGAAGGCTTACCTACTCAGAGCACTTTATTCATAAGAACCTACTATTTTCTTAAAAAGCTTTTATGCTACATTATTATAAAGATAATTATTATTTTTAGGTATTCCTATAGACGTTATTTTTGAACTAAGTACCTACCCTTTTCCTTTCTTTATCTAAGTATCTTATAATATCAGGATTTATTCTTGCGGTACATTATAATTATTATTCAATACTCAATATTCAGCTCAAAAAGAAGACGTTTCAATATTAAAGCCTCATTTACACGGTGCGAGCAGCGGTGACCCCGTGGTAAAGGCCGCGACTTACGAGTTCCATATTGTGTAGCATAAGCATAATCAGCCTCTAATGTCCCCACTGCTGGGACACAGATCTGCTGTGTGTACTCCCCGTCACTTTTCCCTAAAGGTTCATTAGAAAACCAGCGTCAGACAGCATCTGTCTGGCATTAATGCTGAAATGAACCTTTTTGGCGCAGCCGTGAGGCGCACACTATTGTTGTCTGAAAGATTATTTTAATTTTATTAATTTTGTATTTTGTGTTTCACGAATTGTGTCCAAATAAACTTTTTTCTTTCTTTCTTTCTCTTTCTCTGTGTGAGAGTGAGTCGGCCGCAATCCACAGGGTTGGTGGACGTCACATGTGTTCGATTTTTTGTGGTTCTAGGTTAGCGTCGTCCTGTTTCTTCAAGATGTTTCCCTTCACCGTTGAGAGCAGTGGTGGTAAAATTAAACAAAGTAAAGTGCCTGACTGGGTTCGAACTCACGACCTTTAACTTGTGAGTCGTGGCCGAAATCAGTGAGCCATTACTGCTAGGCTTGGGCAGTGATGGGGCTTAAGTGTTAATCTTAATGATTTGAAATACCTAATCACAGTATAACATTTTCAGAGAGCGAAAGCTCTCGTAAAAGTGTTATAGCGAAGACACATAAAGCTAATCATTTTAGAGATCAAGACAGCTTACAATGTTCTTAGTCATACTAGCTGCAATAAAGTCGCGTAAGAGGGTCATTAACACTTAGTCTGAACTAAGTAGATTAAATAATGAAACTTACCTACAAGCCATTCGGGATTAATGTTTCTTTATTAACGTGCTTGTAATAATGAAGTAGCTATAACTACTACAACACTGAAATAAAACGTAGTTTATGGTTTCACTTTTTTTACGGTAGCCTACACTGTTCCGCTCCTGAGCAAAGGTCTCCCCTAAATCCTTCCAGACATCTTTTTCTAGAGCCACCTCATGCCAGCCCTTGCGGTACGCGTGTAGGCCGTCTTCCTGGGCCGTCCATCATCAATTATTTAATCTGTACATCATGGTTCCACTTATTTAAGCAAAACCATAAAACAATAAAACATTTTAGTACTTTTTACTATTCTAATTACATTCGTGAGACACATCATCATCATCGTCATTTTTATTTGGGATCGACGCAACATGTATCCATAGTGATCCATGCATCACTGACGACCGTGTATATAATACGGCGTAGAAACCGCGCCGTAGAAAAAACGTGTTCATGTTCAAGCTTCCATAGTGATCCATACAACACTGTCGAACCGTGCCTACACCCGATGTATAAACCGCGCCGTATAAAAACGTGTCCGTCAACAAGCTTCTATAGTGATCCATACAATACTGACGACCGTGCCTTAACGCGAATAAACCGTAGTTTTTCACGACAAGCAAAACGTGTGTACACAAGTCATCATCTCGGTAGTCACCCCCTTTCTAGCCATATCATCTTTTACACAGTCCATCCATCGTTTCGTTGGTCTTTCCCTACTCTTATAACCAACTTTTTTTTTTAAACCGCTATCATTTTGCTCGTCTCTGACTTGAACGGGCCTTTACTCAACATTTTAAGTTAATTATGAAAGAGAGGCGGTTGAAAGTCAATTATTTAAACTAGGCTGAGAATCAGCACTTTCAGAACGTCGAAAATTGCATAAGACAGCCCCCCAAAACGTCCGTTCTTCACCACTTGCTAGAACTATAAAGAAGCTAATTCCAATCCAGCCTGTCCTTTGCTGCCCTGCCCAGCGATGCCCTAAGCCGAGATCCGTACCCCACAGGTGGTGCCTTTAGCGTGCAGTGACTTATTTTTAAAGTATTTTAAGCCCTGGCTATAGGCCTTAATTTATTGATGCACCCACAGGCAAGTCCGGTTAAGCAGACGACAACCTCTTTGGTTGACCTGCGAGATGCTGTAAAACAAACTCCTCAGCACAAGGTCAGAACTATAAAACGCGTATACCTACTTTATCCACGTTGATACATTTATAATACAAACCTGTACTGGTTCCAAACACTACACCTCATTGATATACAATATACCCTATTAAACAGAACACTGTTAAAATTAAATGGCTAACATCGAAAACCAAAACAAAATTACAATTAAGTCGGTACACAACATCGGACACGTTGATAATAATTTACTAGCTCAACAAAATTATATTATTAACAAATATTTGATACGTCTACCGCTATGCCTTTGTCGAATGAATATTAAATGCTAATTTCATTACGTGCTGAAACCGGCACAGAGTCGGGGCTTAATTCAATTAATAATGTTTCCCTTAGAATAGATAATAGATATGGATTATTACAGCTTGGACACGTCAGTGCGCGGCCAGTACCCTATGTTATGTGACGGGTTATTGGTGTTGCCAATGCAAATGTTTGACATATCTACGTTAAAAATTATGTTCGTGCGATACTTTATTTAGTTTGTTATTCATTCGAAATTAATACGCTAAAACTATTTTGTGTGTTCGCTAATATTGATGTATAGTTAAATAGTGTATTTAATGATATTTTTTTTTTATAATTTACGTTAAAAAAATGAAGACAATACGTTTATTTCCGGTAAACATGACGCAGAGAAAGAACACAAACACAAAAAAGGACAATTTGGGTGAAAATATGCGTCACACGCAGTCGTAGAACTTGCAAAAGTTCAACATTATAAATAAAAAGTTTCAGATTTTACCACACCACTCAAGAGATCTAATAACGAAAAGAAAAAAAGAACTATTACATCTTTCTAGAAACAGTCATATTCTTGTAATATGCTCACATCTATAAAATTCACAGAATGACTCTCGAGAGTTAGATAAAATTATATTTATGGAGTTATTGGGACAAAAAATTGCAAGCAGGTTTGCGTTACACAGTACGTATAAATAATTACGAAGGAGTCACAACTCCAGAGGGAGTTGGACGGTTTTGACGGAACACACCCGCATGACTAATAAATTATTAGTATGTACATTAATTTGACTTGTATTACTTTGGTTATAAATGACGCAGCTGCGTTGGTCAGCCCTGTGTGCTCTTTTTAATATTCGAAATTGTTAATATCCTGTTTAGGGAACACGCTGTATTTATTAGTTAAGTGATGGGCCACCCATTGTGTCTACTGTTACGCAGTATTTTGACAGGCCACACTATAGTCTGGCCGTCGGGAGAATGCGTATCTGTCAGTGCGACAATTTCAGTAACTAATAAAGATCGAATTCGCAAAACACGTATTCGTGAGTATGAAGCTGACACGGGGATGTCAAGAAAGCATTCTCTCGACTTCCGGACTTTAGTTCTTTTTTTAAATATCAACGGCGGGCGATGACAGATTGAAAATTAAAAAATCCTACTAATATTATAAACGTGAAAGTTTGTATGGATGGATGGATGGATGGATGGATCGAAGTTTGTTACTCTTTCACGCAAAACCGGATTTGGATGAAATTTGGCACACAGATGGTTTGTCACCAGGATTAACATATAGGATACTTTTTATGCCGATATTCTTAAGGGATCGAAACTTATGCGGGTGAAACCGCGGGGCGCAGCTAGTATTTTATAAAAAATAATAGCATGACGTCACGCCTGTAGGTAATCCCAGGGTTAAGGAGAGATGAACCTTTAGTACACCCACATTTTGCCAGTTATGTTTAAGACGTTTAAGTCTCATGGAATAGGAGGCGAGTCTATTGCCATCAATACTGAGCCAGGCTGCTACTGAGGAATTCCTGATGGAAAACCCGAATGACTCTTTGCCCGAGCTTCCAATTTTTACATATTTAATGTTATTTTTTTCTGTTTTGTTGTTGTTTTTTTTATATACACTTTGACATGAATGAATTTTATATATACTACTACGACATTTGCTTACTTTGTAAAGTATTCTATTATTTTAATTATTGTGAATGTGAAGACTATGTGGGTCATTTTATTTATCTTATTTTGTATTTTTCTCTTTGCTCTGTTATTTTTGTCATGGTCTGGCAGTTTGAGTAATTAATGTAGCCTACCCAAATCTCCTTTCTTTGGTATTGTTCGTCGAACCGTCGAGCTCCTTAAGTTTTGAGTTGAGCTGCACGTTTTCTGACAAATGCGTGCACTGACTGGACAGGTCCTCTCAATCTGTGTGGTTCTTTCCTCAATAGACCATCTCAGACATCGATCTGCACGTCTTCATATGATCTGATTAAGAATCAAGATTATGTCTGGACTTTAAAAGAGACTGTGATTTCTGAGTTTGTTTCGGCCTTTCTTCTCGGACTAGTCAGATAGGAAACGCAGACCTCATATAGTTTTAAAATATGATTGACGTGTAAAAGTGTTTGTACAAACCTACTTACAAAATAAAATAATTTATCATTTATCTGGTAACCCAACCCAGAACCTCATTCTCAGTAGCACTTGCGACCACGAGATCCAGGAGGCATTTTTTAGAAATGTATTATAAACCTCATCCATCGTTATCCACTGGGCGAGTTCGACATCAATAGACGGCCCATTTAGCAAAAAAAAAAAAAATTCTTGACAATTTGGTATCTGTATAGTTACCTAAGTTTAATGGTACCTTACAAATCCCTGTAACTTCAACTCAGCATTCTCTTGGATCTTTGTTTGCACTTAGGCCGTGTTTAAATACTGGAACCGCCAAAAAGAATACTAAGTTTAATGCAAATTTTCAATGTAATCTTAAGGATCACGAAGTTTGCAAAATGCAACAAGGTGTAAAGAAACTGGTTAAGTATGTAAATTTATTCTTGCAAATAAACATCAGTCGTAGTTGTGTAATACGAGCCTACTATATAATAATAATAATAATAATTTATTGTACAAAGAAAAAACACAAGATTAGACATACAATAAACATGATTGTACAAGCAGTGGGCAGAGGCAAGTTGAACAGCAGGCTCCTAAACTAAGTAAAAGGATACTTGTATCTCAAGAACCAAAGTTCCTCATAAACATTGATTATTACAACAATCAGGTTAAAGTGACTCAGTAATTACATGTATCAGTATAATTGAGAAATCTATTCATGATCTATATGATGACCTAACCTACATCTCTGCCAACACATTGGCATAAAACACTCACAATTGAACCATATTCATTGCGTCATTAACGCTATCTAGTAGACGAATCATTTAAATATATGAAGCAATGCATTACGAATTTGCTTCAAAATCCTTTGAGTTGTGATAGAAACTACATATTACGTAATTCGGGTGCAGGTCTTAAGATAAATTTCGCTGGGAAGAAGTACCGTAACAAACTCCCCAGCAGCACAGCTGTCTGTTCAGTTAGAAAAATTTAAACAATAAACTCTGCTAACCTTGAGCTGCGGGGAAATGGCGTAACATAATATTGGTAGCAATGGCTTTCATTTTGACAGTTCAACAACATCCATTGCGTTATTTACGTTGTTGAGCAGACAAATTTTTCGAGCATATGAAGCAATGGGTTAGGAATATCCTTCAAAATGATTCAGATTGAGATTGTTAGCAGTTGGGGGCTGTCATGTGGTGACTACTACTACTACTAAAGGGATTAGTTTGCTCAATTTTTTTTTTTTTTTTAAACTTTGCGCCATCCTAGGAATTTCTCGTGTATCGTAGGTGCGTTTTCAAACATTTAAACTCACATACACAAACAGCTAGACCCGGAACAACTACTTGTAGGCCATACAAATATTTGTTCCGTGCGGGAATCGAACCCGCGACACGCAGCGCAGCAGTCAATCGCTTAACCACTGCGCTAACCGTGTCGTCAATTATAATCATTACGACGTTTGTCCAAGCGAACTTGAATAGATTATTACATTAAACGACAATAGCATCAATTTCGATAAATGTTACTTGTATAAACTCAACGTCAGTAATTAAAATCCATTTAGTTTTTCATTTCGTTTTTATTCTACTCGCTCAACTATTGTGAATTCATTGGAAAATGCTTTCTGAGTAATGACTCATTCCACTCGATGTTTTTAATAGTCGATTTTATTAATAGCTTGTTGTTTCACTATGGCCATAAACAAACATTTGATCTAACATTATTGTGCCTACCTAAAATATTGTTTGTAGCTTTTACAGAGGATTATTTTAAACTAGCGGCACCGCGGTTTCACACGCATAATTATCGATCCCGTGGGTATATCGGGATAAATGTCCTGGTTATAATCTATCTGTGTGCCAAATTTCATCCAAATCCGTTCAGTAGTTTTTGCCTGAAAGAGTAACAAACATCCATCCATCCATCCTCACAAACTTTTGCGTTTATAATATGTATTATTAATAGTAATTGTTTTAAATTGCATGTAGGTTTTAATTTGGCGTTATAAAAAATATCTGCTGCGTGGATTGCACATGACTGTTACAATCTTTAACCCTATTCTAGTACCAACGCAATTTTTTGTGCTAGTTGTAGATTTATGAGAAAACTACCATCACATCATTGAGATAGGGCTAACGACCTCTCAATTGCTAAAAAACAAAGCATGTTAAGTAATGCATGCGTGTGTGTGTGTTGCATGCTTTTCTTAAAAATTTTGTACAATATTATAATCTAACAGCCTGGTCAAGATAATATCCAAAACATTATTACCTCGTTACAAACAGAACACGGCGCATCGAGTGCAAAATATCCATTCCTCACCACAAAGGCTGAACTCAATTATAAAACTGTATTCGTCCTTCATCGAGAACTTGCCACGAAGTTCCTTTGTAAAGGAGAAATTTTAAAACGTAAACCTAATCATATTACAGTCATCTGCATATTCTTTGAAGACCTAATCCAATGAAAAGTTTTGCTCACTCCCCACTTATCAACGGTCAAAGTCGCCCTAATAGCTCTAAGGGAATAAAGTTACACTCATTTACATACATTACCTTCTATCCTTAAGAAAGTTAGCCGGAGATGTATTCCGCTTGCCGCCGACTGAATCGCTACTGAAATTTTAATAATACGAATCGTCTAATTGCTGAGCTGAAGAAACTTTCAAAGAAAATTAAAATATTAGTGTCTCGCAATAAAGTTCTACGAGCTCTGCGTGTTGAATAGTTTAATTTTTGTTTCTATTCTAGCAATTTTATTTTTGTAAACAAATGGTTTTTGAAAAAGCGACCGCGTGGGTGTCGGGTTCGAACACGAAGGATTCCGTACCACCGTACAACTACATATCTCTTTAACACGTTCCTTGTATAGGGACCCTTTTTTATTTCTTATTTTGATTGTTGTTCTTTTTATCGTAGCGTATGCTGCACCGGTTGACGTCATCATGGCAACGCTAGCTGTCGTTGAAAACTAGCGCTGGGGCTCTGTCTCGCATAGGGTGTTAGCATTATGCTGAGCGATGGCCGTTTTGTGTGGGAGAGAGATATTTTCCACCAAATTGTTATTTTTTTTTGTGTTTGTGTTCTTTCTCTGCGACATGTTTACCGCAAATATACGTATTTTCTTTTTTCTTTCTAATTTTTTACTTTATTTTGTTTTTATTATTTATTGCAATGGCGGCCTTAGTAATACATATTCTGTGAAAATTATAAGTATGTACAAATTACGGTTCTATAGATACAGCCCTGTGACAGACGGACGGACGGACGGACGGACAGCGAAGTCTTAGTAACCACCGTGTACCCTTTGGGTACGGAACCTTAAAAAGAATATTGAAGATGTTGTCGTATCCCTTGGTAACGTTGAAAATTAATCAAGTCTAACCAAAAGTAATTAAACATGAAATGTCAAATTTGGTATTTACTGGAGTCAGAACACAAACCAAATTAGACGGTTTAATAGTTTTGTTGGAATTTCAAGGCGTTATGTTTGCGGTTAACTATCTACCGCTCAATAGTTGTTATGGCATTGTTGCGATATTATCATCTATCTTAAGTTTCAAGAGGAGTAAGCAGAAACCTCAAAATGTTGACTTTACACACTCGTTTTACATTATTTAGGGCTGATTTTACAATTGTTAGATAACTTATATCTGAAGCATAAGTATGGTTCTAAGATGCTCAATGGGGCTAAATTAAAAGAACGATTGGCAGGAAAAAGTTGAATTTTATTTTACTTTATCCTCTTACACCTAATAACGTCCAATCCCCTTTTCACCTGACATTTCTCTTAAAACATAGACTACCACAGATTAAAACAAGTTAAATTAATACTGACTAAATTATCTATGCACAATGTTTAAACTAACTGTTCACTCCCATATAAATACATACGATGGCACGGTTGGCGCAGTGGTTAAGCGATTGACTGCTGCGCTGCGTGTCGTAAGTTCGATTCCCGCACGGAACAAATATTTGTATGTTTGTAAACGCACCCACGATACACGAGAAATTCCTAGTGTGGGCCAACGTTAAAAAAAAAACGTTTGACATATTTTTATACACAAAATCTGTCAAATTGCAATATTTGATCCCCAAATAAAAAAGGAAAAAAAACTTTTTAAAACAAGCTTTTATTACTTGTTAATAAAAAGAACTAAAAAGTTAAAAATAATTTAAGCCTGATAAGAAATAAATAAAAGCGTGTTACATTTTGATGGAACAATAAAGAACATTTTATCATATTACACCGTCATTATTTTTCTTCTGCAATCACAATGTAACACGCTTTTATTTATTTCTTATCAGGTTTAAATTATTTTTAACTTTTTAGTTCTTTTTATTAACAAGTAATAAAAAGCTTGTTTTTAAAAAGTTTTTTCATTTCATTTTATTTTTAACTTTTAGTATTTTTGATGCGAGATTCACTACGGCGTAGTTCATAGCGCATAGCAGTGTTTTTCCGTTATATGCGTTTACTGCACTTAAGCTACCTGTACATCATCACACACTGGTTACCATCTAGCACCAAAGTACTCGTCAAGACGAATCAAACGAACCTAAACTCGATCGGGTTATGTCGTTTAATTACCTAGTTCCTATGGCCATCTTCCAGCTCCATCATCAGACCCTGGTTACCATCTAGCACCAAAGTTCTTGTCAAGACGGATCAAACGAGTCCAAGCTCGATGGGTTTTTGTAGTTTAACTACCGAGTTCCTATGGCCACCTTCCGGTTCCATCATCAAATCAGCTCCATGTCATAATAATTTTGCATTTTCATCCGATTTACACATGCATGCAAAATTTCAGCTCAATCGGTTGAAGATCTCTTCAAAATTGAGTTGCAAGAGTCCACCCGAACAAACATAGTTACATACATACATACATCGCAAGTTAAATAAAAGCTTGTAATAATAATAAAAACTTGTAAAAATTATCTGACTATTGAAAAATCAGGCCTTAGTAAAATACGGGTACTTAGTAAATTATTGGTAGTACTGTTTTGTTGGTTTGATTAGCTTGTGGCTAAGAAATAACAGCCGCACGGTTCGATCGATCAGGTTAAGCTATGCTTGCCGCGGTTGGTCCGTGGATGGGTGACCATCTTTACATACCAAGACTCCTCCGTGCCTCGGAAAGCAAGTTAAGCCGGTGATCCCGACTATCATTCGTAGATTTTGACAGTCGTTACGGGTCGTCAGAAGCCCGAAAGTCTGACAACCAGTCTTACCAAGGGGTGTGCCCATTATGTGGGATGTGGAGGTCAAATAGGCAGTCACTCCATGTAAAATACTGGCACTCAGCTGCATCCGGTTATACTGGAAGCCGACCCCAACATAATTGGGACAAGGCTAGGCAAATGATGACTTTATTGTTGTTGTATCAGTAGCTAGGTGAATATTTTACATGATCTGTGGGGTAATTTTCGTCATTTTAAGAATGTTCAGTCTGATCTCAGTCTCAATCTGTCGAAAATACGTCTATTAACCCTACATTTTTGACAAGTTTTTGACATTGATTGTAGCTGAGATGAGATTGAGACTAGATTTTGAATGTTTTTAAATATATTCAAAATCTAGTCGTTACGGAGATTGGCCTACCCGTTATATTCAGTCTCTTTTCATTTGTTTAATGCCTAGTTAGGGCCGACATACACGGACTGCTTGAAGCAGTTAGGATGGACTGCTAGAAGCTGTGACTGCATAGTAAACTACAGTATTCTACGTACTGTAGAGAGCATAAAGAGCTCTCTGGGGTAACGGGAGGAATCAAACAACTATTACTCCTTTTATATTATATTGTAAGCACATTTCTGTCGAAATTATAACTCTCTATTCTAAACCAAAATCCTAATTAAAATACACACATCAACACCGTCTAGGGATATTTTGTATAAAGTTCTTAAACTCAAAAAATACTGGCCAGTTTTAAATTCTTTTGAAGAAAGCTTATTTTGTAAACCTTTTTGAATGATTCTAAATATGAATTTGAAAAAATAAATTAAAAACAAAAGATTTACGCGGCATAATGGTAGCGAAGTCCGAAGGCTTCATTTACCTACAGCAGTTTTTGGCTATTTTTTTGTGTCAAATTTAAGTTTTATGACAATCTATCGGTTAATTTCGAATTAATGTTATTGTGTGCATCATGCAGCGGCGCCATTTAACGAGAGAGAAAATGTTAAAGGCAGTAGGCATGCTCCAAGCTGGGGCTACTCAACGGAGTATTGCTGAGGAGATTGGAACAAGACAAAACGTGATATCAAGGTTATGGTCACGTTATCGTGCTACTGATGATGTGGCTGAAAGACACCCAGGCGGGAAGCGCATAACCACTCAACGACAAGTCCGATTTTTGCAAGTTGCCGCGAGAAGACAACCAAATGTTACGGCCATGCAGTTGGTACAGAGGCTCCAGTCAGAGCACCAGTTGCTTGTGAGTGATCAAACTGTAAGGATAAGGCTGCATGAAGCTAACTTTCATGCTCGCAGACCGCTTCGTACTCCAGCACTACGCCGAGGAAATCATGGACGACGACTAGAGTGGGCTCGTGAACATTTGCTCTGGGAAGATAACCAGTGGTCTGTAGTGCTGTTCACCGATGAGTCCCGGTTCGGTTTCCATCCCGATACACGTAGAGTACGTGTTTGGCGAGTTCCTGGTCGTGAGAGCCGTCTGCAACATCCTCAGGAAGTCCATTCATACCACGGCGGGACAATTATGGTTTGGCCGGGAATTCGTGTTGGTGGAAGAACAGACCTCGTTTGGATCAGAAACACCATGACGGCTGAAAAATACCGTAACGAGGTGCTAGTACCAATAATCTACCCCCATCGACTACAAATGGGCCAAGAATTCACGCTCATGCACGATAACGCCCGTCCGCACACAGCGAGAGTGGTGACGAGCTGGTTGCAGGAGCACGACGTATCGGTCTTAGGCTGGCCCGCTCAATCGCCTGACCTAAACCCCATAGAACACGCGTGGGACGTGCTCCAAAGAAGGGCTTTGAGGAATTTCCCTGCAAACATTGCGACGGAAGAGCAACTTTTTTTGCATCTTAACCGGACCTGGGACAATATACCGCAGCAAGACTTGGATAACTTAATCCAAAGCATGAAAAACCGTTGCAGGACCGTTATTAACGTCATGGGGTGTTTTACTGACTACTGATTTTTCACATAACTGTTAAAAACAGATTAATTTTTCCTTATTATTCACTTTTTCTTGAGAAACACATTCATTGTTAGTTTTACCATTATTTCACGTTTTTTTCTTTATTTGCATAAAAATTTGATTACGCAAAAAAAATAGTTTTCTTTTATTCTGGAGTGTAGTCTGATAAATGGGCCTTATAAAAATATATGCATGCTGTATGTTATTTTTAATAAATTTTGAGTAAATTGAGTAAATCCAAAATATCCCTAGACAGTGTTGATGTGTGTATATGACACTAGCTTGAACGTTCGAATGTAACCCGCGCTAAAATATAGCCGGCCTGCACCAAATAAGGTTGCCTTCGGCAGACAAGCCTCTACAGTACACACATATACATACACGAAACCGCGCCAGCAGTTGCAACTGCTTCGGGCGGTCGTGCGGTCAAGCAGTCGCCAGGCATACATTGACTGCACGAGCTATCGACTTCTCTCGCGCAGTTACCTGATTTGAATGACAAGCAGTTGGTATCAGCTGCTCCAGCAGTTATCAATGGCAGTTTCAAGCTGTTGACTATGACTGCAAGAGCGGTCCGTTTATGTTGATCAATTGCTAATTGCTCGAGCAGTCTGTGTATGTTGGCCTGACTGTTTTATTGACTGATGGCAATAGACTCGGCCCCTATTACATGGGACTTGAACATAACTGGCGAGTACTCCTCTGCCTATTCCTTCGAGCATTACAGGCATGTCGTCATGTTATTATTTTGAAGCAGCTAAGTGAAACGAGTTAGAAACACCACGCTGTGCTCCATAACTCAAGTAGCGGATGTTTGAGAAAAAACGGCCAGGCTGAAGTGGGAGTGCATGGGAATGCACCGGCTGCGATGGGCAAAAATCGTCACTCACTAGACGTCTGAGGGAGGACATCGCCGTCGAGGTAGACTACGGCGAAGGTGGTGTGACGATGTGGTAACATTTACAAGGCCAACATGGCCAGAGATCGCACAAGACAGGGAGGTTTGGAAGAAACAAGGGGAGGCCTTTGCCCAACAGTGGGACAGAATGTAGGCTAAAAAATAAGAGAAAAAAGAAGTGAAACGAAGACAATGGAACGTAAATTTATTTTAAGTTCAAGTTATATTCATTATGCATCTTATTCATTGTGCTATTTCAAGTTAAGAAATAACACATAAATCGTACTTTAATTTAAAATTCGACATACCTACCTCTACTAAGAGAGAGACAAGATATTTCGTTTAAAATAAAGGGATTCAACTTAACCGACATTAGCTCATATCGGTTTTCAGAGCCACCTACATACAGGGTGGTAGGGACATCGACGCGCAAACTGTAACCATGGATTCAGCACATAAGTTTAGACCCCATAGCGTCGAAATTTTTCGTCGGTTATTAAAAAAAAATATTGCTGTTCCATACATTTTGACCGCGTAGGTACTTTTCTATGAATCAGAAGATATTGACAAAAAAAAAAATGCTATTATGCGATCAACAGCCAGTTCGTGTGAACTTGGTCGTATGAAAGTTTAGTCGTGGTACTAGTAGAACACATCGAGCAATCAGGAGATACATTTATCAGTATGTAGGTACCCATCAGTGTATTTAATTATAACGAATTCTTACAACCTGCACTTTGATATTTTATGCCAAAACCATCAAAATTTCTTCTAACACGAGAAAAAAACTGGAATACGTCATACATAGACAATGCATTGCAATCAATTCTTGTTTATGTATATTTTTTTCAGCCTACGCTGTCTTTTTGGGCAAAGGCCCACTCCTTCTTTTTTTAACCGACTTCAAAAAAGGAGGAGGTTCTCAATTCGACGGTATGTTTTTTTTTTTGTGTGTTTGCTACGCGATTACTCTTTATTCTATAAAATATTCAAAACTTCGTAAAAGTTAAATGTTGAATGCTAATATCAAAGTTTTAAAACTGTACCATGACTAAGGGTGTGATATTTATATGGTGATGGGTAGATTGTATAACTTGTTCAATAAATCAGTGTGTCGCTAACTCTCGCCTTTCATTGATCCTGCATCGGCGACGTAAACGGGAATATTTAAGGCGAAGCTTTTCGGTCCTGTAGGCAACATTAAAAAAAAAAACATAAATGCAGCGCGACGTATTTATTCACGATGCGCCGCTGACCATTTCGCGGAAAACCCATGCCCCAGTATCAAAATATTTGGAGTTGATCAATAGAAAAAGAAAGAAATAAATAAATACATTTATTTCCGGCAAACATGACGCATAAAAAACAACACAAACACACAAAAAGAAAATAACAAGTTGGGGGTAAACATGCGTGACATCCACGCAAAATGGCTGTCGCTCAGCATAATGCTAAGACCATATACGAGACAGAGCCCCAGTGCTGGTTGGTTAATTAGTTTTTTTATGTTAGATTTCTTTTTCTTTAGGTTTACATTTTATGGTCTGTTGGTTTTAAGTAAACTAAAATGATTACAAAAAATGCCCTGTGTACCTAATGAGCGTTTTCACATTATCAAATAACGACACCAAGCTGATATGTCGGCAGCGATACCCATTATACCGATCCGATGCCAATATAATTATTTATTACTGCCTAGATGATATTGGCGAATATCGATGACTATCGCGACGCACCAAACGATCACAGTACTAAGTATCGAAGACTCAAAGTCGGCAGTGCGAAAAAGTGTCAAGTTCAAGTGAAAGAATGCCTTATATTTTGTTCAGGACGTAAACCAATTAGTGTATAATTTGTATATCTAAAATTGATTCTAAAACAGGCAAATGCCACAAAAAATGTGTGTAATAAATACAAAAAGGCAAAGAAGCACCTCTTATATACTTTCATACCATTTTTATTAAAAATTATAAAATATGCAAATAAAGTTTAAATAACTAAAATATGCAATTAAATTCTTTAAATAACTTTTCCGTGAATTGAAGTAAAAACTCAGAAACAAAATAATTATGAAATACTTTCCAACGGAAGAATTTCAATTATTTTGTTAATTAAAAACATCCCAAACTTTAAACTTTATTGTACAGGAGAACTAAATTACATTTTCGTTGGCACGGAAGTATGTTAAAAAACACACACGTTACCAAATGCTTGTTTAAAAAGTTGCAATCCTCAAGTTCCCATTTTGACGGTCCTCACAAAGCCCCGAGAAACAAAGAAAGATGAAAACAAACATTTTCATCTTGTGATTGAAAACTCGTAATGTAAACGCATACATAGAACAAACTTTACTTACTTAGGGGAATTTAATTTTTGCAATTACTTACATTGATTGATGTGACAGTACTTTGTAATCCCTTTGCGGATTTTCTTTTCTTACCTACCGACTTCCTAAGACGAACTTTCTCGAAATTTAATTTGAGGACCAATGATCTTTACATTTAAGAGCATTTTTATCATAATGTACCGCTTTGAACATCAGCATTGATTTAATATTTCTTTTTGTCCCTTAATTTATTAAGTTGGAGATGAAAGAGGGATTCCGTACGATATTTAAATGGCTTGCAAATTCATCCAATTATTTCGAAGTGTGTGAATGATTTGGTGTGCGTTACTTAACGTGTCTGCTCTCAAACGCCAAGGTAAATACATCAACACGACTTTTGGAGCTACATTTTATTTTAAACGTATTTTTGATATTTTGATTCGTAATTATATTCTCACCATCTTTGTAACACATAATTCTTCTTTCTTTATGTGAATTATTTTTAATAAGAACATTTGCACAAATATCAGTCTTCTATTCGCAATAAATATTATATGAGTCCATATAAACCAGATAGGTAATTTTAATACAAAAAAACTTTTTTACAAAAAAAAAAACAACCGACTTCCATAAAAATACTATAAAGTGAAAAATTACTTTTATTTCGGAAGTTGTTGGTTCCGCATTTTCGTTCTTTACCAGACTGTAGAGTTTTTTTTTGTAAAAAGTTTTTATTTTTCACTGTTCATTCTTTGTACCTACCTACCCACCCTATATCAATTTTGTATAACACTACTATGTAAATATAAGTGAAAGGAAGGTCTTTTTTTGCTTGGCTATATTGTCCCGCTGCTGGGCAAAGGCCACCCCCAAATCCTTCCAGGAATTCTTTTCTTTTCTCGCGCCACGTCGAACCATTAAGATATTATAACATCATCAATATACACTAAGTGGAAAAAAATCGTATTATTGAAGCTAACTCAAAAACTACACACGCAATGTTAATAATATTTATATGAGACTACCCCCAAAGCATACCTTGTTCATTGAAAAATAATTTTCGAAATGGATCCACATATTCCGGAGATACCGCGTAACAAATATACAAGAAATAACTAACAAATATACTGCGATTGCCCGTGACGTCACAGAGGGTCCTATCAGAATACCAGCGCTGCGACATTTATTTTTTAAATTTTGTAGCATCATGCTGACATACGAGCCTTTTGGCCTCGTATAGGACTTTCTGTTTCATTTTTCTTTTTGTTACTTTTTTTATATAATTTGTTTTTTTTTTAATTTTTTTTTATTATGTTTAGTTTAGTTTTATGATCTTCCTGTACGAGTCGCAATAAATACTTTTTCTTTCTTTCTTTCTTTCATTCAAGAAAAAAAAAAGTTGAATTTATTGGGGACCTCCCTCTTTTTGAAGTCGGTTAATGATGCACCCTAACGTCAATCATATGAAATACTCAAAGAAAATCCCTTCAACACTACATAGAAATATTTTTTTATAACCGAATTAAAAAATATTAAATAACTCACCTTTCACTCAAAAGACGACACGAAAAAAATCCAAAGCTCACTACACACAGTACACACGGTCACTTTTTAAATTTACACACTAAGACTGACCACGAATATGTTTAATGATGACACATGGCCACTAAGAATGGGCTTAATGACACCCGCCCATCCGACCAATTACATGTAATTGTATTGACCTAAGCTAACCCGGGTAATCTAATTCGGTCTCATGATGCATGCCCTGCCTTATGGCTAATGTAAGGGATTAAACTGATCTATGAATTGATTATTTCTTGAGTAATCTCGTAATGAAGCAGTAGTGTTTTCATTCATAAGTGGTCTAAAGTTAGACTGTTTACAATACTGTTGGTGAGGTATCCTTTGCGATGAAGGTATTGATGTTACAAACATAATCAACTTATAATACAACCGATGCTGGGGGGCACAGGCATCCTCTCTTTGCGAGGGAGTGGGCTGTCATCTACCGCGCGGGCCCAGTGCGGGTTGGTAGATGTCACATCGTCACGTCTTCGAATTTTTTAAATTAAAATGTGAAGCACTATGAGGTCCACTTCCACTCAATAACTGCCTCGGACTAGACCTCTCAACCATCAGGTTTTTTACCTGCATTTTATCCATCATCTGCTAGCCTGTTCCCAACTATGTCGGGGTCGGCTTCCGGTCTAACCGGATCCAGCTGAGTACCAGTATTTTTTAGGAGCGACTGTCTATCTGACGTCCACAACTGAGTTGCTGAGTAATACGATATCCCTTGGTAAGACAGATTGTCAACATTTCGGGCTTCTGACGACCCGTAACGACTGACAAATATCCACGTATGAGAGCTGGCTCGGTTTGCAAAGATGGTCGCCCATCTACGGACCTACCGTGGCAAGCGCAGCTTAACCTGATCGATCGACCCGTGAGGCTGGAATTACTTAGCCACGAGCCCCTTTTTAAATCCTCTACAAGTTTAATAGTACGTCCAGCATTTTGGGCACTCCCGCTTCCTATCCCTTCCAACCTTACTATCTGGCATAACTAAATATCACGCAACTGTAAAAGTTGTTTGCAAAGGAGAACCTCACATCATGCATACTGGCAGAAAAATGATTCTGGTTGGATTCGGTCACTCCAGAGAATTTAGAACCAGTTTAAAAACTGTAGAAGAGGCGATTGCATTATTATTTGTGTATTTTTTGTAATTCTTTATTTATTATGGCTAGCATAGTTTGGAATAAACGTCTCTTAGCCCCGTATTACAGAACCTCACTCAAGACTCAAGCATTACTTAAAACTAGTTTCAACCAATCGAACGGCACTTAACTAGTTTTAAGTAATGCTCGAGTCTTGAGTGAGGTTCTGTAATACGCAGTCGGGGGTTGCGGAAGGATCGTACGTTCCCGCGACCCCCGGCGTAGGTGTGAGATGAAACACCGGGCTGGTTTTGAGTCAGTAAGAGTCTGACTGACCCCCCAGGGCGGAGGACATCCATGAAGATTTTTCACCCCGGAAAAAAAGGGTTCGGACCTTAGTGTATTTTGTGTCAGGCATAGCTGCGCCATAGTGTTTCTACTTTTGCAGCTATCGTCGTTTCTTTTGTTAATGTATAAACCTAAAACTGTTCCGATGAAATTTGTATTATTTATTGTAAGGCAGATTTTCATTTACATTTTAGCGTGGATAATTCATCCACGCTAAAATGAACAAATTCTCTTGAAAATAAATAGAATAAATTCAGTACGGCCTTTTCAGCCTTGATATTTTATTGGCAGCGTCCCATTCGTCCCAGTACAAAAGGGCTACGGAGTCCAGGCAGTACCATAGTCGTTTACATAACAGGTAATGTGCACTTCACTTTTTGTAATATTAACTGCTATTTGGGTGTATGGGTTACCAAATACTCGCTTAGCAGCTATTCAAGCAAATACGATAATCAACTCAGTCTGCCTCAGTCCACTGCTGGACATGGGCCTCACCACAACACCCTGTCCTCCGCCTTCCGCATCCAGTCTGTCCCAGCCACTTTCTTAAGGTCATTGCTACATCTATTTGGGGGGCGTACCACGTTTGCTACGAGAGTGATACTAGAATAGACGACCACAAAGTGAAACGGAATTCGAAAAAATATCAACCATAAATTCAAATACACCGGAAAATGCACCAGAAATTAAGCATATCTTTCAGCTCTCATAATCTTCCTCCCAGAGGTCACCAAAGTCAACCGAGGGCGGGTTATCGTGGCATCTGAAGGCGAGAAGCTTGCAACTTGTAATTATTTATGCGCGGTTGCCGTCTTTCGTTACCCTTTTGCGTTTGCTTTGAGTGGTACCGACAAACTAGTGTTGATACCGCTTCAAGAGCTCCAGAAATGGAACGGGGAAATTAAGTGACGCATGTTTAAAGCACTGGGTTTTGCATTTTGGGTTGTGTATTTGGGGTGTAAAGTTTATGCAGTAGATTTTCCCGTACAAACTTCATTAGTCCTTAGGAAACCTTTTGGCACAACCCGCCTTCAAATTACCATAAGCATAATCAGACAGGCCTCCTCTCTGTGAGAGGGAGTGTGCCATAATCCACCACACAAGCCCAGTGCGGATTGGTAGATGACACATGTCTTCGAATTTTTCGTTTTAGGACATGCCGCCAAGATGTTTTACTTCACCGTTGAGAGCAGTGGTGATGAAATAAAATACAAAAAGTAAAGTACCTGCCTGGGTTCGAAACTACGACCTACAAACTCGTATGTTAGGGGCCGATACGACTGGACCACTACCGCTCTCAAATTACCAGAATAACATAATATTCATTCTCCACTTGTTTAAAAAAGAAAAAAAAAAGCAGTAATTTAGGCTGTGCATTATCTGTCGATCTGTCAATCACGGAAGTGTTTTATATCAAATTAATTAAAAACAAAATATACTACTTTTGTACGTATTTTTCTGTTCCTTTCTTCTTGTCGGTTTATACATATGTGTGTACATTAATGGTTAAACAAATAAATAGAAAAATGCAGAGACTATAAATATCATCAACTCGTGTTATTGACTCAAACAGAGTAGGAACACATTTCAACGGAATCTTTATCCGCTCAGTTTATGAATGGTGCTATTGACGGTTCCAACTTCAAAGCAAAAATGTACTTCACGCATAAAACTTTCAAAGATATTTTTTCTCAAAGCATGAAACATATTTCCTGCACAAGATTCGTAAATAATCACAAAACGTCCTTGACTTAAAACTAAAAGGAACAGTCAGTCAGTTTTGAATCTATTGTATTTCGGGAACGTCTAACAACTAAATTAAGTGACGTCAGTCCTTCCAAGATGATTGGTTTATTTCAAAATTATGAGGGAAGCATGCCGGTGTAAACAAACGCCAAGGACCCGTTTCACAGCGGCAAACTCTGTTACACTAACTAAAACTTTGTTGTAAGGAACAAAGTTCTAAGTGTATTCCATTTTGTGAATTGATCTTCTTTGGACTTTTAAAAATCTAGGACAACTTCAAACTGTCAAGTATCGTGAGTTGTTCGCGCGAAAAGTTTCATAAATCATACAATTTTGTTGGTTCTTCCTGTCCTTGGCCCATTTTGCTTGGGGTTAGCGCAAGACGTTTTCATAACATAATATCATAAAAAAATATTATTAAATTAGTGTTTTGAATAAAGCAATCCACAAAGGGTATTTTTCAGAATGCTTCTAATTGTTTACAAAGTATTATATTATGTGTTGTGTTGTTGTGTAGTTGTTATGTGTTGTGTTGTATTTATTAGTATTATGCCTGTGCTTTTTTTTTGGTTCACCAACAATTGCTCACACTTATTTTATGATAAAGGTAACGTGCAAAAATGTATTTATGAAATAGTGCTACAATCACTTACAGGCAAACTTCGCATGCATAAAGAAGTTGTACAAAAAAAATGTTTTTAATTTTGTTTTAAAAGCCGCGAAAATGTAATTTATAATGGCTCATTTTCATTAGTCGATAACTCGGTTAATAACTCGGCCGATAACTCGGTTGATAATTCGGTCGATAACTCAGTCGATAACTCGTTCGATAACTCGATCGATAACTTGGTCGATAACTCGTTCGATAATTCGGTCGATAACTCGGTCGATAGCTCGGTCGATAAAGAGCATACGGGGCATCCCCGCAGACGGGGTAATAACTAATGTAAATCATAAGTCGATAACGTGGTCGGTACACAGTCTGCGGGGAATATCCATAATAGGTGTAGCAACCAATGAAAGTCATCGGTTGATAAAAAGCGTGCGGAGACTCACACCCAATGACAATGAGCCTTCGAAGTAAATGCCAAACGTGCGGTGCAGGTTCGCCGTATCCCGCAATCGTTCCCTATGGACTAAATGAAAACGGTTCCCCGCATGCGGGCCCTACCGCATGCCGCGTTACAGAAATCATAAGCATACGGGCCCTATCGACCAATGAAAATAAACCTTCAGTCGTATCGTAAGATTTTTCAGGCAGTGAACTAAACAAGGTTTGGGCATACTTCATATATTATTACATCCATTTATCCACTATACATATTAAAAAGTCGCTTTTCGTGGCCGGCTGTATGGCTGCGTTGTTCTTTTAAACGATTTTGCCAAAATTTTGAGAATATATTCTGGAAGATTAATGATAATCATTCGATTATTTGGGGGAGGCCCATGTCCAGCAGAGTACGTCTTTCGGCTGAAATTATGATGATGAATAATAATTATAATTAGAATAAAACAGACTTATAAAAAAGATATCTCGATGTTCTGACAAATCGTAAAACCATGCGAAGCAGAGGCAGGTCGCCAGTTGATAATAAAGAATACTTTCCAACTATGAGAACAAAAACACTGAAAATGTAGTATTTCGTTCTATATTCTATATTCCTATAAAGGAGGACGAAGGCACCCAGTTCCCGTCACAAACAATGCAATTTCTAACAAGGAAACCTAGGCTATGTGGGTCTCACACGTTCGTTCGTATACAAACGTAGAATTTCACATTGTATACCGAATCCGTTTCAGTTCTGGAGAGCAAAACTTGGAACAGAATCATACAAAATATTCTTGGGAGTAATTTAATTTTCTTTAGGCACTCGCTTTAACTGAAACTGTAATTTAGCGTTCCTTTTCATGGCAATGTTTTACTGTCGCGAAGAGGCTAAAAAAATTGATATAATAGAAGTATATTAGTTAGAAATTTCATTAATACTTCTGCAGGTATTTCTTTACGTCTGATGGATTAATTTAAAAAAAAAAACCTCCCAACGTAACATTACATCATGCCTGTTTTACCCGAACGGTTATGCAGAGATGTATCTATACAGAGTTTATTTTCAAAGACTAGCCAAATTTAAGGGTGTGGTACAGACCTTCAAACTGAACAACATTCTCCATGGGACCAATATCTTAATCGCGAAAAATGTATCAACTGTCCCATAGAAAACTTCAATACTCGACCTAAACGTATGGGACAGCTGAATTTTTATTCGCGATTACGATGTTGGTCCCATGGAGAAAATTGTTCATTCTGAGGGTCTGTACCACACCCTTAAATTTGGCTGGTCTTTGAAAACTAACCCTGTAGTAGTAAAAAGCTCTTCTTGTTTTACAATACACCAGTTACATAAAGCAAGAAAACTAGCCACGTCAAGTCAAAGAGGTAGATCCGATCTCATTAGAAACTCGTAATTAAATGACCTCAGATGAACGGCTATAAGAGACCACCCCGGCCGCTGTTTAACCCAATATTTCCTCTAGCAGATATAGGCTGGTTCTCGATACATAATTAGAAATAGGATATAATAATTACAGATAAAATATTCTTTGGTTATTGCGCCATCGTCTAAGGCTTATTTTCAAAGAGAGCAAGCAGAATTATCTAGTCAGCAGGATGGTTGCACTGCTAATTACCCAGGTTGCGCCGGACGACCACTAAGTGCCGTGTCCGTCATGGAGGCTCTTTGACTGCACCCCAGCTGGCAATAATCTCACACTACGAGCTAAATGTCCATGTCAATTTAATTATCTTCTAATTCTCAACACTATGGGAGGTAACAGGGTATAAATTTGAGTGTACGTCACAGTTTGCTACTTTTACGCCATCTGGGAATCCTCAGTATGTACAGTATGTTTTGTTTGAGTATGATGTTTGCAAAGCTTTCTGCACATGAGAGAACTGGCTTTTACGTAGCATGCTCTACTTACTTTTGTATAGGAGCGTGTACGGCGGAGGATCTTTTTGAGCATCGACTGTTTATTTTTTTAAATCGCAATTTAAGTATCTACTGATTTTGACTTATGATTTGATATAGAAAAAAAAAATATTTTCATAAGGACTTGGACTTGGGTTTTGGACGGACTTTTGGTACAAAGAATTCAGAACACGGCTTTCGGTAGAAGTAAACTGGTAGAAATAGTCACGTAACGAAAAAACGTTATGTCCCCTACATGCGACTTTCTCGCAGCCGTCATCTTGGATTTTCATTTTGACCACACTTTTGGCTTCAGCACCCTCGAAAACCATGAAAGCTATATCTCTGTCTCATTTTATTATAAACGAGTGTGTGTGGGAGTATCCCGTAAGGAACTTCGTTCCTATATAATGGTCCCCCGACCGCACACGTTTTTTTTTATTGAAATACTTGACTCCAGCCCTCGACATCGTGTAAAAATAAGTCAAAAAGTCATACTCTTATCTTTTCAGAATTGAAATTAAATCCCAAGCAGCGCCAAAATTCTATCAACGAGAACAAAACTTATTCACAATAAAATACTCTTAATAGGGACACATTATCTAAAATTACTTTCATTAAGGCACAGTCTAAAAGTAAATCCTAATCTGCTTGACATTCAGCCTTTATCGGGTGAGACTGAGATCTGGGCCCTTTTCTCATTAAGCGATAATTAAGGCCCACGAGTAGCTTAGTCGCCCAGCAACTTTTTTGTCTCCGTCGCTGTCTACTCGCCGAGATTTAGCCAACTTTTGTCTCAAGCCTACGGGTTTGTATAAAAGTGAACATGCGCGACGTGACAGCTGGGGGACATTTTTGTCCACGAGTTTGGAAGCAACTGTCGCCAGTCCATTGTTTGCAATGCAAGTGTACGCGCACGGTGACAAAGAGTTTACGGCTAAAAGTTAAAGAAAAGGCGAAACTTGCCGCTCAGCCAAAAAAGTAGCGTTGCTGTTTCTCCTGTGTGCGCATCGCCCAAATCTCGGCAAGGAGTCGGCGACAGAGACAAAAAAGTTGCTGGCCAACTAAGTTGCTCGTGGGCACCCTCTCTTAGGTAACCTATTTATTGGAAAAAACAATTGCTTTTGTGCCCTTTGATGCATTGTGCTGACTCTATTTATTCTTATCTTGCTATAAGGATCATAACGGATTTGCTAAGGGTCTAAAAATTAAAGAGATTTCGCTTTTGATATTCTGTTTGGGTTTTCTCGTTATTGAAGTAGAAAGGTCTTAGTTATCGTATATAGGTAAATATGTTAGAATAGAATAGACTATTCTTTCACGTTTTCTTTTTTTCGTTCTCTTTTTTTTTCCTATTTTTGTTACTATTTCTCTTTGTTTTAAGTTTTTTTTTAATGCTGAAAAAAGTAAGGGATAATAATATTTTACATTTTCAAGATTTTGACCTCTGCCTGTTTTCATGCCTCTTCTTTGTGAGAGGAAAAGGGTATTCACCACGCTCAGTCCGGGTTAGGTGACAGATGTCATCGATTTTTGAGTTAACAACATCTAGCTTATTTATAACTAACAATCTTTTTTTGTAAGTATTTTTATACTTTTGTATCAGATTTCCCATCAAAAATAGACCCAAACTAAAATTTTACCAATTCGATTTCCGTAACATTGAGTAATTTATTATCTGCTAATTTAATTATTATTTACAAAATTAAACTTATAAAATTTATATTGATTAAATTGAATTAATTTGAGTTTGAACGTTTCCCAAGAGTTATGTCTGATTTTTAAAACAAACAACGAATAAAAGAATGAATCAGTTGTTGAACTTGGGAAAGGCTTTTATTCAGCAATGAACTGGGAAAGGGTAAATTGATTAATTAAAAGGATAAAGTCTATTCACTAAAGGATAAAATAGTACGACGAACCATAAAGGCATCCTACGGCTAGCTTTAAATCTGGATTCCTTATACATCCTGTTTTATCGCTATAAATATATTGCACTACTCCAATGCTCACAATCGATTTTGTGTTTTAAACCACTACGTTAAAGTTCATTTTAGTGTGTTTGAAGTTCTGTCGTTTCAAACTCACCTTGACGAGGCACGCTTAAATAAAGCACGGATGAATTCAGTGTACCGGTCAGGCCCACGGGAGCTCGTAGGAGTTGTCTAACTAATTTGCATACATCGCCCGGGATTTTGAGATGATTCTGCCTGTGTATTGTTTTTTTTTTAAGATAACATTTTTGTTGGATTAGTGACGTGACTGGGTTCTGATTTGTTATTCCCTTTTTTGGGATTTCTGGATGTAATTGTTTGCTTTGGTTAGGAGGGTAAACGTTGTAAAAATACCCTCATGTTTTGTTTTCCGTTTGCCCATTATTTTTCAGACAGTTGTGTAAATTCTTTCACGAGTTATTGCATTTTTCTGTAGCTCAGTAAAGAAAGAAAGAAAGAAAATACGTTTATTTCCGATAAAACATGACGTATAAAAATAACACAAATAAAAAAAATAACAAGTTAGAAGAAGAAGAGAAAGAAGAGAGAGTGAGAAACAGAGTGACTAAGTTAGTAAGTTATTTGTCAGTAAGATTGAATGAATAAGACTGCGTATTTTTTTTGTATTATTCTTTGCGCTATAAAGCATACCTATATTCAAATTTTATTTATGTTTCAAATTGATATTACATAATCAGCCTATAATGTTCCCACTGCTGGGACACAGGCCTCCTCTCTATAAGAGGGAGTGGGCTGTAATCTACCACGCGGGCCCAGTGCGGGTTGATAGATGTCACATGTCTTCAAATTTTTGGTTCTGCGATATGCCGGTTTCCTCACTGTGTTTTCCTTCACCGTTGTGAAAGCAGTGGTGATGAAATTATTTACACAAAGTAAAGCGCCTGTCTGGGTTCGAACCCACGACCTACGACTCGAAGGTCGCGGCTGTTACCACTTTGCCACTGCTCAAATTGACGTTATTTCAAGTAAAACAAATATCAACTTTATATTAATGGTAATTAAGTTGATTTCAGAGTGACTAGCACTATTGAAAAAGTTATAAAAATGTTTGAAGTTGTAGCGTGAACTGAACTTTATTGTGTAAGAATTAAAGTTATTTTTCCATAAACTCATATTTGTTTACATTTTTGGTGAATATATCGCGAATGCAGATTAGGTAAGTTAACTCCAGCCAAAAATTGTCCCGGGGCGTGGCGTGAGTTTGAAGCGGTTATTTACATTACAAAATCTATACAATAAGCAACTAAAAGTCAAAATCAAAGCATTTATTTCAAATATATAGGCACATAAAACTCAATTGCCCACCTAGTTGTATAAATAATGAATTAACTATAGTAGGCTAAATCCTAAAAAAATCTAATTAGTCCGTCAGTTACATTATCAAAAAATATTGAACCCGTATTTTTTCTTTTGTCAATGATATAAAAAATGATGAAGATATCGCCCGTCAAAGTTCCGCGTGACGTCACTTGCTTGCGACATTTTTGCAAGCAACTGACGTCACGACCCCGACTCCCAAATTTTGACACGCTTTATCTTTGTCATTTTTTGTTTGATTGACAAAAGAAAAAATACGTGTCCATTATTTTTTGATAATCTAACTGACGGACTAAATATAATTATTATTTGCTTACCCAGGCGACTACCCTAAAATAAAAAAAGTTCTCTCAACATAATGTTTTAACATATAATTTTCCTGTCCAAGTTTATATAAGTCCTGTGCAATAAGTATCCATGAGCGCCGAGAATGTACAGAAGCCAGCACTTCAAGCTACTACAATCTGTCAAATTTCTTTAATAGATTTTCAACTTTATCGCTAAACTCTAAACTAAGGTTCATGGTTGATTGGGAAAATTTGACAGTTTCGGGTAGCTGGACCTGCTGGCACCTGTACAATGTGCTAATAAATTTGCACCATATTGAGTTATGTTACGTACGAAGTTGCAAACTTGAGTCTCAATCGAAAGTTATTTACGGACAAACCTGTCCAACGTTAATAATAAATTGGACTTTCGCTATAAATAATTTGGCGTACGCTAACCTTGGTTCCACAGGGTAAGAATAAGCAGTAGGATTTTGGCAAAATCTCTCGTGTTTGTCTTGTAATGCGAGTTAAGCCTTAATGTATATCAGCTCTAAAAGCATTATTATTTTCATAACTTAATGTCAAAAGCTTTTAAGTTAACGAAAATGTCATTAGTACGGTAAGTGATTGTGTGCTCAAAATGTTACTACAGAAGATTGGTACCAGGAAAGTAAGAACCATTTTTTTATTATCCTACCTGGATAATAGGAATATAATAATTTTGATCAGTTTCTTAGATCATCCCGGTAGAACTGTCGTCTTTGTCGTTTTTATTCTACATCAATTTATTATACGTTTTATACAATGTGTCCTGTCAACCGGAAGAACTTTCACAGTCTCTCACTAGTAATAAAGAGATGGTTCTTCCTTCTCATAGAAAGCATCGGATAAAATTAATTTCTTGAAAATAAAATAAAAATGAATTAAAACACAATATGCAGCGTCTATGCACAATTTGTACGGTCACCAAAGGAGATAAGTAACCAGGGTTATCGAATATAGTTAAAATTCAGTAAGAAACCGATGGATGTTTACAAATAAAATTTAATTTAATTAATAGAACACCAACAGTTCATTTATCAAATTAACGATCGAAAAAATCCATCGGTTTCTTGCTAAACTTCAACTATATTCGACAACCCTGGTTACTTATCTCCTTTGGTGTCCGGTTTAAACTATGTAATATTATAAAGAGAAAATATTATATTTTTTGTATGTTTGTTTATTACGCTTTCACGCTAAAACGGCTGAACGGATTTGAAAAAAATTAATGGGTAGACCTAGATTAAGACAGGATATTTTTATCCCGATATTCCCACGGGATCGAAACTAACGCGGGTGAAACCGCGGGGCGCAGCTAGTTTTTTTATAAAAATCCCATTTTCGTACTGCATTTCCCTCCTCTGTGACCTCACTGCTAGTTTCTTGACTTAATAATTACTTAGCCACCGCAAAGCACGTACCATAAGCCTCTCGCTCCACTACACAAGATCAATCCATACATCACCCGGCCCGTGGTTTCGTCTGCCTTGGAACAGGTATTTAAACTGGCATGGTGCTTACAATTTATGGCCCAAGGTGGAGACAGATGCCATGGGTTACCGGAAAAAAATGGAATGATCCGAAAAGGATGTGAAAATGTTCGATTTGTAAAATTAATTTGTTTTATTTCTATTTTCTATTCAATTTTTTTAAAAAACGTTGCTCCACCAGAAATTTCTCCTGTATCGTGGGTGCGTTTACAAACATTTAAACTCACATACACAAACAGCCAGACCCGAAACAACTACTTGTAGGTCATACAAATATTTGTTCCGTGCGGGAATCAAACCCGCGACACGCAGCGCAGCAGTCAATCGTTTAACCACTGCGCCAAACGTGCCGTTAGGCATTTGAAAGGATGTTCTGCGGTATAAAGATGCACGGCGTTTTGCGGGACTGTCTTGTAAAATTTTGACGTTCGAAAAGTCTTGATTCTCAGCCTAATTTGAACAAATGACTTTTGATTTTGACGGTATATTTTTTAAGACACAAAAAACCGCCCAATCGTCAAAAGAAAAAGAAATGGAAGGATTTTGTGAAAAAGATGCAAAATATATTTAAAATAAGAAAAGGAAAAGTATTTATTTTGACTCGCACGGGCACATCACAAGCTAAACTAATCACAATCACAAAAATATTAAAAAAAATATATATAAAAAGAAAGTAAAAAACCGAAATTATTAAAATCTACAGTGTGTTAAATAATTTGAATGCTAAGAAGAGCAGTGCCCGCGACGCAGAGATGCATTTCGGTTAGCAGAAACCTCTTTGTTCTCATTAAATGTAAATTAAACAATATTAATTACATTTTATACAGTTGAAACAATTCTGATGTATGGTTAGTCTTATTTTGCCAGATACATTTCTTGTCTTATAAAATAGCTACGCAACGCGAAATATTCATGCATACTGTTATCAAGACGATCTCGCAGATTCATTATACGCATTCCCTAAATTTGTCGGAATTTACTTTCTCAGTCGACCACACAGGATGTTAAACCTATTGAAAAACTCCACAGGAGTATCCACTTTATTACTAGGACAATACTGTCTAAAGTTCTGTAAAGGTTTCAGGGTTAAGTCGCAACTCCATTCAGCAGTTGTTTAGCGTAATCCACAATGAAATAGAGCTGTGTGGCTACGTGTAACGGAAATTGAATTTATTAAAGCGAAGTGGTGTATCTAGGTTCTGAGCCTATGTAATAAGCCTGGAGTGCGTTCTGCTGTTAACTATATAATCTTTCGTTCTTTGTGGCGTACGTTCAAGAGCAGGTGGGATTAAATCCTTTAACTTTAGTGATGATGGCTTTGTTTTAACTGAACAGGTATTTCTGAGAAACCGACTTAGGGTCATAATTTCAGTGGATAAATTCTTAATTCATGCTTACGAACTTAACTGAGGAGAGCAGTGGTGGTCTAGTGGTAACGGCTGCGAATTACGAGTTGTAGGTCGTAGGTTCGAACCCAGAAAGGCGCTTTACTTTGTGTAACTTATTTCATCTCCAGTACTTTCAAAACGATGAAGAAAAACATCGTGAGGAAACCGGCATGTCTTAGAACCAAAATTTCGATGACAAGTGACGTCTACCAACGCGCAATGGGCCCGCGTGGCGGATTACGGCCCACTCCGTCTCACCGAGAGGAGGCCTGTGTCCCAGCAGTAGGAACGTTATAGGCTGATTACGTATGTTATGTACTTAAGTAACTATATATGAGCCCATTCTCACACGGAGAGACGGCAACTCAACCAAAACTGGTTAGCAACGGACGTTGCCAACTGCGATGCAACTGGTACTCTCACATTGCGCAACTCAAGTTGTATCAATTTTAGTAATTTTATCATTCATTCAGACACTGTTCACCGTGCACACGTCTTACAGGATTGGTATAATGGAGTCAAACAACGATGAAGAAGTAATCTTTTATTTTTTATTACAGACACAGAAGAAAAAAGAATTGGTTTCATCCCAATTTAATATATACGCTTAAGATAATTATGTGTACATGTATATAAAATAAAACAAGGGTAAATATTCATAGGACATCAAAAAATTCGTCCACATTGCTGTCAGCTATTGGTACATATATCCTACTAATATTATGAATGTGAAAGTTTGTTACTCTTTCACGCAAAAACTACTGAACGGATTTGGATTAATTTGGCACAAAGATAGTTTATAACCAGGATTAACATATAGGATACTTTTTATCCCGATATATTCACGGGATCGAAACATATGCGCGTGAAACCGCGGGGCGCAGCTAGTTGAAAATAATGTCAATGGTAGAGCATTTATTGCCGCAAAGGAATGACATCATGACGATACAACATTTTTGTCATTCTATAGAATGTTTAAAGACACGTAAATTAAATTATTACATTGACTTAATCCTCACATTCACAAAAAAATACGAAAACGCGGGAATGTGTAAAGCCTCATTTACGGAGACGCGGGGCGTCGCACGTAGCGTGTGGCGTGGCGTCTCGCGGCGCGTCGTACGAAGTTTCTGTTTACGGAGCGGCGGCGCGTCAAGCGGCACTTACCATCGCACGCGTAAATACAAATGTATGGCAATATAAGACGTTGTTCATAGAGACGCGGGGTGGGAAGCGTGGCGGTGCCCGCCGCTGCGCCCGCGGCGAATCCTCAAGCGTGTAGCAAAGCACGCGGCGGGCAACGCTGCGGCGCACGCGGGATACTCAATCAAACCGACCAGTTTTCTAAAAATCGATCATAACGTACTCCATTGTGACAGTGACTACGTCTGCGTTCTGCAATTTCCAAATATGACTGGCAGAAGATTCCGCCGTGGGCATCGCTTCATCGAGAATTGCCGCTGCGTGCCCCGCCGCGATAAACGCTGCGTGGGACGCGGCGGTGCCAGCCGCGCGCTCGGCCGCAAAAAACGCTCCATTCCAAGCAAACGCGTCAAAAATCGCTTCTCCGTAAACGCACTCATACAACGCCATATGTTTGAATTCAGTGCGGGCCGCGCCGCACAACGCGACGCGCAACGCCCCGCGTCTCCGTAAATGAGGCCTAAGTGCCGAGGAATGTATTTTAATAACACTCCCAGAAGATGCTGTGACCTGTATAAAGTAACTAGTAATGTTAAATCAATATGCAATATGCATACTGTATAACTACGTTAGAATACAAGGAGAGTTGAAAGAATGTGTTGTAACGGCAATCATATCATTTGGTCTTAGTAGGTTTTTAGATTTGTTTTATTTTATTTCTCTTTTTAGAGATCCTTTTATAATTTGTATATGTGAAAACGTTGGAGGCCTTGTAGGTTTGTAGACCATTTTCTATTTTGTTAAGTACCTGGCACTTCTTGGCAGGTATACACGGTCCTCCCATACCTGTTAACACTTTCAAAAGATTTTAAAAACCATTTTTTGAGTAACCGTGGACTTTCCTGCCGGCTCTTCTCCATGGGAAACGACCAATTTATTGGAACTGTGCACAGCTTCTGAGGTTTCATAAGTGCCCATGCAGGTTTATGTGAAATAAAATATTTTGATTTTGATGAAAGCATTGAGTACAGTCTACGAGAATTTGAAAATAATCCAGTTCCAATTTCACGCACAATGTCACTACCACAAAATATCCAAATAACTGTTCAATATTCTGCTTATCAATCAATCGCTGTCCACTGCTGGACATAGCCTTTATTCACGCTGAAATGAACACTTCAAAATAAATAGAATAGATTCCCCATAACCTTTTATTGGCAGCATCCCATTCGTCCCAGTACTAACGGGCTACGGAGTCATGCAGTCGTTTACATAACAAGTAATGTGCACTTCACTTTTTGTATTATTGAGTGCTATTTGAGTGTATGGGTTACTAAATACTCGCAAGCAAATACGAGAATCAACTCCGTCTATCGCAGTCCACTGCTGGACATAGGCCTCTCCCACAACACCCTCAGCCACCCCAGCTACCTTCTTTAGGTCGTCCATCCATCACACATCATTATGCTTCTTCAAGAATTGGGCTATCAAATGCAAAAAAAAATGTTTAATCCGACTGGCAGTTGATATCTATCTACTTGTGCTTTGGGTTCCAGATGTTCCAATCCAATTACGATAAAACGTATACATATTTCTTTTATTCAAATTATAATTGCTTTCAAAACCAGTTGCGACTAGATGAAAAGCATTCCACAAAAAATTCGAGACGAATATCTGTAGGTTTTCTCGACACATTTACTCAGTGATTTTTTCCCACTGGTATTTATGTTAAAAAATATGCAAAAAGAAATCAAAACAGTTGGCAACTTCAAATAACTTGTTACAAAAATAAATTCTACAAAGTTAATCTAAAAAGCTCAAGAGCTAACCTTTGCATGACTTGCGTAGGACTAAGAAAAAACACTAACGAATAAGAAACTATATCAACGACTGAAAAAACTACTACCATTCAATATTAAAGACGATAGGCAGATGATGACTTAATATTAAAGAAACTTCATACAAAAGGATGTACATAAAAAGATCAGTCCTTGGTTTGGTCAAGTCGATACGAATACATGGCTTATTTTGGTGTCTAACGGCTTTTAGCACTGGCTCCCTTTTCTACAAAGCTGTTCAGGGGCTGCAGTCTCGATATTCATAGCGATCGCTTTACGACCGAATTCGGTCGCAATGTCCCAGATTGACAGGTGAAATGTATGGAGTGGCAGGACTTTGTGACCGAATTCGGTCGTAAAGCGATCGCTATGAATGTCGAGACTGCAGCCCCAGGTCTGCAACAATTCACACTCTAACATAAGCATAGGCGTACCATGATCAGCCTATAATGTTCCCACTGCTGGGACACAGGCTCTGTGAGAGGGATGGGACGTAATCCACCACGCGGGCCCAGTACGGATTGGTGGATGTCACTTGCCTTCAAAGGATATTGTTCTGCACCCATACATTGTTCGCCCTGGAACCAAGAGGATCGGAAAATTATGTGTTGTATTGTTGATCATTAGTAAACTCCTATAAGATCTTATTTGTATAGCGGACTTGCTACAGAATAGATATATTTTAAAAAAAGTATCAGATTTTGAGGTTATAATCGAACCATAACAAAAAGGTATAGCTTTTCATAGCTTCCGCTGATTTTTAAGAAACTAAAAAACAATACCATAATACATTTAGCTATTTTTTGTACCTACCTAGATAATTAGGTATCTATGCAGTTTTTTCTTTTTCGATACAACAAGACGTTTGGCGAAGATGGCGGCGATTAATGTTATTAGTCGCGTAAAATACTTTAAAATGTTCATTTTGCTATGCAGCTAGACCGTGTTACAAAAGTATTTGCAACTAATACTCGTATAATAAAATAGACAATTAATTATCGTGTATGTCCGATATTTCTTGTACAAAGGGCGATTCCGAACAATGTCCTTTTTGATTCAAAGGACATGCCACTTTCTTCACGATGTTTTCCTTCACCGTTTTGAGAGCCGCGGTGATGAAATTAAAAACACAAAGTATAGCGCCTGTTTAGGTTAGGTTCGACCTACAACTCGTCAGGGCCAGTACCACTGGACCACCACGCCCACCACTGCTGCTACGTCACGCTCTTAAGCATCAATTAGCAAGAAGTTTTACATCCGGAATACGCCCTTAATGTACATAATAGTCCTCCTTCAAGCCACATATTTAGGGTAAAGTGTGTTAAAAGTCGGCAATTCGTTCCGATGTCAAAAGTAACTTTCAAGTAAAGTTAAGTCACAAAGCTAGTTTCAATGCTTGTTCACCAACTTACCTTTACAACTTGTGAGTGAAACTTTGCCAAATTTCTGTAGCTATTGAACTAATCGAGTCTTGAATGTTTAAGGGGGTTTAAATTCCGGATACGTAGGTATTCGCATATTCTGAATTACAACTTCTGAATCAGACTTTAGGGTCTTATTCAGAAGTTGTGTTATGGTGATAATACATCGTGGTTATATATAGATGTATTAATAGTCCTCCAGACCGTATTTCGGCCATGGTGGCCAATTACAATAGCGACTAGCCTTTGGTGCGGGAGATATTATAGAACACAAGTATGTGTGCAGACACAGATGCACTCACACTCATATTCCAGTGGTACGGCAATCTGACACAACCGGAGAGAGATCAGGGGGCCTAAAAAGACCACTTTAAGCAATACCTCTAAAAGCTATTCGTTTCCTGATTTCCCAGCAGATCATTGGCAATTCCTCTAATTTTCGTAAAATTTCATTTCATATTTGGTGTAAACATTGCCGCATGAAAAAAATAAAAACCGTAATTTTATCAGTAAATTTTTCATTACAGTTTTTATTAATCAAATTGGTTTTTTATTTTTTATTTCTACAGTTTATATGTTATTTCATTGTGATATGAATTGCACACAGATCATATTATGAATTGTCAGTTTGTGACCATTTTACGATTTTTAATATGATTCATATTTTTATCCTATTATGATTCTGCCAAAGTGGCCTTTTTAGGCTGCCAGAAGGGCATTCTCGTAATTTTAAGAACGTTCACAATCTGATAGCGGTGTCAATCTGTCAAAAATACCTTTAAAATCCCTACATTTTTAACAAGTTTTTGACATTGATTGTCGCTGAGATGAAATTGCAACTAGATTTAAACGTTTTTAATTACGGGAATTGGCCTTCACGCGCAGGACTATTGTAATTTTGCCCACTTACAAAAGACTAAGACATAAACAATATAAATAGAAACGAAAACTGAGATCATAATGGAAGGTATAGCTTCTAAAAATAAAGGAGATATAAAAAGGTGAAGATTTTCCAAAACTTATGAAGGCATCTATACAAAGACAGGTATACCTATTTTTTTAATAAATTACTGTCCTATAAAAAGGACATTACACTTCGCATCGGTATTTAAAGCCGCTCGGTCCTGTCTGGACAAGTCTTCGCGGCAATTCCACAAATTGCTCGGTTAAAAGCATTTGACACTTCAATTGGTGTTAATTTGTAAAGACATAGGTCGAAGCAATAAAGGCTAACGGTTAGATAATCTTTCGTAATTAAAGCCACCTTGCAGTGAAAGGATCTCCATATTTAATACCGTTAGGGTTCAGTTTACATCCTGTTAAGGGGATTATTCGTAGATTGACAACGAGACACTGACTATCTGCAGACTAAAGCTTCTAAAAGAAATATTTATCTGGAATGTAAGCGTAATACTCATAATTATGACCTTAATGAAGGTCATCTTTATTAACGTCACAATTATGAGTTTTACTACCATTGTAACTGTGGTTTTTAAATACGGAAGCAGCGTCTTTTTTGGTTTAAGCCAATTTATTTTTTTCCTGACTAATAAATAGTTATGGCGGATAGCTTTTACCTGATTTGAATCCTTAAGGCTTTAAATGCATGATGGGCAGGAAAGATAGTGTGAAAACTCTCCAAACTAATACATTTTCTAAGCTTCTTTATACGACACCTAGCCATTGAAACCCTAATTACAATCCTCCCATTCTAAGGTTCATTTGACAATTTAACAACAGTTTTACTCACCTAAAGGATTAGTCCGAAGTAATTGACACTAATGTCCGGAGTTACGATGTCATAAAACCACGTAACAGCTTGCACACGTTCGAGTACATGTCAACAGACTGTTTCTATCATCTTGGGCTAAATTAATGCTTACGTATGCAACACACGTCAGCTAAACCTAAACATGTATTGATTATTTGAAAACTGGTGATGTTCAGTATCTGTATCGTGTGATAGAAGATGGAGACGTGTTTACTTTCGTCTTGCCATTATTTCTTGTTTTGACAACGCGGCAATGGCATAATTGAATTAATAAAAACGATCAATGGTATTTTTCGGATCGTCAGAAGCCCGGAAATCTGACAACCAGTATTATCAAGGGGTATCGTATTATCTAGTAACTGGGTTGTGGAGGTCCGATAGGCAGTGTCTCCATATAAAATACTGGTGTTCAGCTGCATCCGGTTAAACTGGAAGCTGACCCCAACATAGTTGGGGAAAGGCTAGCCAGATGATGATGATCAATGTGTAGCGGTATATCTACAACGCCACATGCGAACAACGCGTCATACTGACGTCACGCAAATCCTGCATCTCGCAAGCAGAGTTTACCGTGCAATTAGCATACATACAAACATCCCGACATCAGTCGTTGGGCAATTGCCCGCCAGACACAACACCGGTCTGGTCGGAGAATCCTCCCTTTTCTATGGAGGATGCGTGAACGTTACACCCTGTTCCTCATACCTCCAAAAGATTCAAATGGTATTTTTTATTCATCACGGGGCGTGGCAGTTGGGAGTATCTCAAGCTCATAAGTAAATGTCTCACTGATGGTGTCGCGATGGTGTTGTATCATTCGGTTTCCTACAAAATGGTGCTGATCCACGCGTCATGTTCGTGAACGGGCGCCGTCGGTTGAGACTAGTCATCTCTTAACTGCCAGGGCTTATTTTAAATATTTTGTTATAAATAATTTCTTCATTAAATTTTTTACATTGTTCTCACATATAGAAGCAATAAGAATATTTACCCAGAACTTTGTGATATCTTAATTTAAAAGAGTGTCTTGGAGTTTCTTCCCCGTTCTTCTCCATAGAGATCTACGTTTTGGAATGGGCAACTTCAACAGCTTCAACTTTCTGACTAACTGACCGACTCTTTGACAGTTCAAAAGTGCCTGTAAATGACTTGATTGAAATAATGCTTTGAATTTGAGTTTGACTAGCTGACCCGACAGCCGCTGACCTGTCCTTAATATTCATACAAAAAACTTGGTTGAAAGAAAGAAAAAGTAGGTATTTGTGTGTTTTTGCTTTTTTTTGGTTGGCTGATGCTATCTTCGAATAACTTGGTTGCTCGGTCAAGTCGGGATCAAACGTTTCAATTAAAATATTATTTATGTTTGGTTTCCGAAACACCGTTGCTGTTACAAAATGTTTCTCTATTGCCGATCAAAATAATTACGTACGTAGGTACAGAAAGGCGAACGTGCTTCGTAATCAACAATGTTATAGGTACGTCAATATATGTATAGTATCAATATACAATGACCTATGAAACGGGGTGAACGCGATACATTCGTCAAGTCCACATGTTCAATTATTAATAAGTCCACTCAACGTTTGTGAAACAGGCACCGGCGCTTTTTAATGACGTTTAAAAATTCAAAACAATTTCAGTAACATTTTCATACAAACTAGTTTGATAAAAGTTTCTCTACAATTCCAAACAGAACGTACGTTTATGGAGCTGGAAAATGGGATTCCAAATATTCAGATACAAAAATAAATAAAATATCAGATTGGATTCGTTTGACATAAAAATGGGTATAAAAGGTTTGTATGCTTATCAATTGGGTTATCGCTATAATAGTGCGTATGGTATGCGATTATGTTTATAAGTGTGTGTGTCGCATAAATTGGTGGATTGATGTGATATGGGACAATTTGTGTTAGAGGGTGACCTCAGATGCAGATGCAGCACATCGGCGCTCGTAAACGCATTGAGAAAAGATATTGCAGGCAGTCTGAGTGGCTAATGACTAGAGGAATAAACTTTTTTACTGCAGTTTTTACTGGATAGCACTCCGGGGATACAGACAGGACACACACCGATTTTATTGGTGATGACATTCTTTAATAAAAATAACAGCTGGATGGAGTACGTAAACATCGTACGACGCAGTGTTCTGATGTTTTTGCCTGTCGCACAAAGCAGTATGAGTTGCTGTTCTTTATGGCAATAAAAAAATACCTCTTCATTGTAGATATACCATTATGCACCTTAAAATTCTAATTTCAACTCTATTAGTGGCTTTTGTGGACATAATAATTATTAATTCAGATTTGTTACAGTTGTAATGGCAAACATGGCATTTTTTAAAAATAGGTTTTATGTTTATTATTTTAAAAATAGATTCTTTGTATTTTGTGATGGAAGAGAATGAAGTGAAGATCAGAGATGGACCATAAAAGTGACATTTTGGAAAGTTCCTCCAGGTAAAAGGAGAAGAGGAAGACCGTTGACACGTTGGGAAAAAGAGATTGGAAGACAGCCGGCCCAAGCAAGCAGAGACAAATGGGCCTCTTTGTAGGAGGCCTTCACCCGATATGAGGTTCCTGCAGATATTGCTATATCAAACTAAATTATGTTATGCTATATAAGTTAATAGTTAACAAGCAAAGCAGTAACGGCAACAAACTAGTTAAGCGAATTATAAATTAGTAATGAGTAAAACAATTTAAAGAAAAACTAGATATGAAGTAAATTAGTTAAGTAACTCAAAACCAATGTAAAGTAATTAGTAGGAAATAAAAGGGTTTTTTTATATTTATTTTATGTTTTGTGAATGTGAGAATGTTGTACGCCTTGTAGACTGTAGATTTGTAGACCATTTTCTATTTTGCGAAGTTCCTTAGTACTTGTTGACAGGCCTACACTGTCCTCCCACACCTGTTACAACTGTAATTTGAAAACATTGTAAAAGCCAATTATTTTTAAAAGAGTAACCGTGGGTGGAGCTTTTTGCCGGCTCTTCTCCGTAGGAAAAGACCAAATGGAACCGTACACCCATCATCTAAAGTTTCATAAGTGCCCATGTAGGTTTACGAGAAATAAAATGTTTTGATTTCATACCATACTTTTAGGTGCTTTAAATCATGGTTTTTTCCGTTTGTAAACGTCATTAAGTTGAGGTAAGATGTCTCAATTTAATTTAGTTAACAAACGAAAAAACCTCTTTATATTTTCCCTTGCAACTCCGACATTTTATTACAACAAAGCAGGCGAACATAATGATCATATCATTGCTTACCTGTTATTTAGAACTTTCGAACTCCATTAATAAGCGCCGTTGTAAAACTTCCGTAATAGTTTCACTAACAACTTTGTTTAAAACACACAGTTTTCCCTCGTGGATAATAGAATTGTGTTACAACCTTTATATAACGTCACACCTACGTTAATTCTAATAACTGTTTGCCTCGCGTTTATGGGGGAATCGTGGTATAAACCTTAGACCATGTGGATATAAACAGAACACCCCACTTTTCCCCATGAGTGTCATAATAAGGGTTACGACTGCAACGGGTGGTTGTTGTTGTGATGGCATTTAAGTAACCCATCCTCATGTGTTGTAAATGGTGACAAAAGGATTTCTATAGGACTGACACTTTCCTATGTCCAAATAGAAGTACTCTGAAATCAAATACGCTCGTACCTCTGTGTATCATAACAACAATAATGGAGTCCGAAACAAAAATAACTCAATAAAACAGTGATTTTACGGACAATATTAATTAAAAAATATCAGAGTTTTATAAAAGTTAGTCCTAATAATACTAAAGAGTTAAGTGACTGCAACCAATTTGGAAGTGGCACTCTCCAGCCACTGCTGCGGCACCGCTCGCTTCGTTTGCTCTCTTCGCGCGCACTTGGTCACAGTTCTAATATATGTAAACCTAAACAGCCCGCCTTAGCCTAGTTACTGCAACCAATTTGGAATTAAAAGCCACACCAAACGCTTATGTTGACTGCAGATAAGCCATTCTGCATTACGTCTAAACGTCGGTAGCAGTTTTGTTAAACGTAGCGCAATGGCAATCCAGTTGAACGTTGTTTAGTTGTTTTACATAACGGAGCTGTTTTGTAAAACAGCGGATTCGACAATCCATCTGCGACAGATACACTGAATATATGCTTTATTGTCCTAAATAATTGAATATAGGTAATTAATGATTGATGATGTCGATTGTTAACAAATACGAGTAGTATTTCAGAGCCGAATGCACGCATGTTTTATGTAACTGTAGTTGACATACCTTTGCACAGGTACTTTTCAGAAACCGCTGACGAAAGCCCTCTCAAGTCTCCAAGATGCTAGTCAATCACAAATCTACCTGAAACAAACAAAAGAACATTTAGTTTGGCAAACGATACGACAGCAATAACTTCACAGCATTTAATTACCAATGCACAATATCGAACGCTGAAAGATATCCAGCTTCGAACTTTATTTTAATTAGAAAAGTTGAACAATTAGCTATTTAGCTACCTCACCGAACTAGCTGGTATTCGAGCCAGATAAATTGGAATTGTTTAATTCGCTTCCCCTGCATTGTACAGCAATGTCGTTAATCTTTGTCGTTTGAGCGTGCTAATGAATTAGAATAAAAAATTAGCATCCAAGCTTTGTCCTAAATGTACAATTAGTAAGAAAGCAGTTACAATACTTGGAAATCACGAGCGCGTGTCACGTGACTTATGTAATTTTTGGGCGATTCGCCTCAAGTGGAGTTGGGCAAGACGACACGATTGGCGCAGTGGCTGAGCGATCGACTGCTGCGCTGCGTGTCGTGGGTTCGATTCCCACACGGAACAAATATTTGTATTGCCCACGGGTAGTTGTTCCGGATCTGGCTGTTTGTGTATGTGAGTTTAAATGTTTGTAAACGCACCCACGATACAGGAGTAATTCCTAGTGTGGGGCAACTTTAAAAAAAAAATCGCAAAGTCGCGGGAAAGCACCTGGATGAGGGACGCACGAAACTGGAGGAGGCTATTTCCAGCAGTGGGTGCTTCCTGGTGCATGATGATTAGGTATGGACTCAGAAAACATACCTGGGTATGCCAATTTGTAGTGCCACTAACAAATTTAGTGCTTCGATTTGATTGTTTGAATACCAAAACCCGACATTATAATCTAAATTACCTTAATTATTTTTTTTCATTTGACAGTTGAGGTTAATTTTATAACCTACATCGTCGATATTTTTTATTATTACTAACTGTCACGCAGTTTGGCAAGTTTATGAAAAGTGACTAAAAAAAATTTTTTTTAATTTTTATTCAATAATTGTTGGAAAAAGTTTAAATGTTCTAAATCCAGATGAATGTGTTACTAACTCTCTTAAGTGAGTGATTACGTACGAATTTAATCAGAACAATGTTTGTTTACACTTTCGTTAGATACTTTTGGAACAGACTATAGACACAAATTGCTATCTATGATTGACGCGTGTTAACAAGTACAGTCCGACCGTCGCGAGAATGCGTTTCTGACACCTGTCAGTGTTCAGTCAATCCTAGTTGCTAATAAAGATTAAATTCGCAAAACATTGTATTCGCTAGTATGAAACTGACAGAACCGCACTGTTCAGTAGATTTGATAATAGTTAAGGAATGGGTTTTGTAGGACCTCGAGTAATCATGTTATCGAAGTAATTTTAGACTGGGAGCTAACTTTGGATTTGTGCTTGAATGTACATCGTAGATACTGCTTTGCAAAACATAGCAAGTGGTCTTGATTGCAAATGCAACTATTATTGCAAAACAGTTATGCTAATGTTTCTTGTATGGGTCTATAAGACCATGTAACTTCTAATATTTTAGTTTACATTTTATGTATCATGACCATCTTGAGAAAAGAAGACGATGAGAAAAGTCGCCCAATTTTTTTTCAAGCAGGTATGTAAGGACAATGCTCATGGATGTATGTGTAGCGGTATCTACAACGCCACATGCGAACAATGCGTCATACTGACGTCATGCAAATCCTGCATCTCGCAAGCAGAGTTTATCGCGCAGTTAGCATACATACAAACTTCCCGACATCAGTCGTGGGGCAGTTGCTCGCCAGACATAACACCCGCCTGGTTGGACGATCCTCCTTTTTCTATGGAGGATGAGTGAACTTTACACCCTGTTCTTGATACCTCAAAATATGGAATCCCGTACCTACCATGCTGCATCAAAGTCAAACTTTGTTTTTTATGGACTACTCTTATCATATTAACTCCTACAAAAGTTCTTTTTGTAAACAAAACCCGGTTTTCGGAGATTTGCAAAAAAATCGAAATAACCTGAAAACTAGGTACTTTATTTTGTTTGACATGTCATACACGCTCGGCCATTATTGCTCTAAAAAAATGACAATCGTTTAAATAAAAAATAAATTTTATTTTATTCTAGTTATTTTTAATTAATGTAGAATCGGCAAAGTATCATTTTTTTTACATGTTTTTTGAAAGACGTGATCATGACACTTTCAAAATTCAAGGTTATATTAATTATATAATTTGAAACGGAACGTCATGTAAAGGGAATAAAACAATATCAACACTTTTTTACTTTAAACCTGTTCAAAAATCAATCCCCAACGCGTATTGTCGTAAAAAATTATGAAAATAATTACTATAATATCTTGATCATGATGCATGAGACTTTTTGGTACGACTTTTGGTCATTCTCTTTTAATTCAGGCTTAGTGGCCATGATAATCAAATCAAATCAAATAATTTATTTCAGATAAAATATCCATAGATAGATTTAACACTTATAGGTGAAGTACAAATAGAATACTTGATTTACTTTTTCTACTGGATTGATAATTCTTAGAACGTGTGTTTTATGCCATCGCGACTATACGTTGATTTTAACATGGCAACACACCTGTTTCCAGGTATGTACCTCATAATAACTTAGTCTCCGGTGTCAAACGAGGGAAGTAGGTTATAGCCAAAGAAAAGATTTCGTGGAAATTCTAAGTATCGTCTTTGTACAAATGCTCAGTAATTTTTCGTGTAATATACTTATTTTCTAAGTTAAAATTAGAGAAATCGTATAACTAGAAACGTGCCTTGGGCTCGGAGAATATGCTTACATGAATTCCAGTGACTACGCGAATTACTAAAGCTAAAGGTATAACCATAAATATATGCCGGTTAATTTGCGTAGGATGAACCACCAACTACCTACGTTCTTGTATACCGGCTACCCAGAAATATTTGTCATCTTTGTGTAAACTCTGCCAGGTCTTTTTCAAACTAGAGGAGTGTTGCGTGGGTTATGAGCGATCTTCAATTTATTTAGAATTTATTTAGAAAACGGGATGGAAAATAGACTTTGCCTAGTTTGTCTCTTGTCTATCTCTCTGTTTGTTTTTTTCTAGGTAGGTAGTAGTAGGTAAGTAACAAAAAAGCGTTATGCACTCTTCAAGCGACTATAACTATTTTATGTTCATATTTCATAGCTTTTCGAGGTTGCTGAAGCCAATAGTGAGGTCAAAATGACAATCGAATAGGGCGGCTGCGACAATTGAAAAAAATTTCATCATGCGTGTCGTTTTTCGGCGTGGCGTCTCGCGACGCGTCGTACGATTTTCTGTTTACGGAGCGGCGGTGCGTCAAGCGGCACTTATCATCGCACGCGTAAACACAAACGTATGGTAATATACGACGTTGTTCATAGAGATGCGGGGCGGGAAGCGTGGCGGTGCCCGCCGCTGCGCCCGCGGCGAATCCTCAAGCGTGTAGCAATGCACGCGGCGGGCAACGCTGCGGCGCACGCGGGATACTTAATCAAACCGACCAGTTTTCTAAAAATCGATCATAACGTACTCCATTGTGACGGTGACTACGTCTGCGTTCTGCAATTTCCAAATATGACTGGCAGAAGATTCCGCCGCGGCCATCGCTTCATCAAGAATTGCCGCTGCGTGCACCGCTGCGTGCGCCGCCGCGATTAACGCAGCGTGAGACGCGGCGGTACCAGCCGCGGGCTCGGTCGCAAAAAACGCTCCATTTCAAGCAAATGCGTCTAAAATCGCTTCTCCGTAAACGCACTCATACAACGCCATATGTTTGAATTTATTGCGAGCCGCCCCGCATAACGCGACGCGCGACGCCCCGCGTCTCCGTAAATGAGCACTAAGGAGTGAAGATAGTGTCCGCAAGTTCAAAAGTAAATTGTATTTATTTCTAATAGATAAGACGTATTACTCTATCGAAGAATTTTTAAATGATAAAATATAACATTAATTATGCCAGCCCCTTAATATAATTTACAATTGACATGCATGTAAAGATAAATTATAACTGAATTATTACTATTTAATATTACATTTAATTGACATTATTTACAATATGATGAAATATGACATTACTAGCCCTTTATTACAATTTACCATTGGCATGCATTTAAAAATAAATTATAATTGATTAATTATGTATTAATAAAACATTTAATTGACATTATTTACTTGAACGTCACTTTGATAGATTCAGACTTATTACTGAAAAAACGAATATTTGTACAGACGCCAGCAGCTCAAGGTAGCCAAAACTGTCAAATTTTCGCAATCAACTTTGAACCTTAACACTTTAGCCATAAAGTTGAAAATCTATTAAAGAAATTTGACAGATTGTAGTAGTTTGATGAAATCATGGCGGAGCAGAAAGGAGTGTCAGACTTTTACTGACTAAAACCCACCCGTGTTCCTTCAGTTGCCTGTGCCAGGGGCCACGGTATCTCTTTCGAACAACCCGCAGCCCCGGCGGCATCGGCCCTAGCGGACCCCGTCAGTTCGTGCTGACAGTTCTTTGAGGCGCGCGTGGAACACAACGCGCCGTCGACCCGGGCCCGGTCCTTATCAGGCGGCAAGCTGCCCATAGCTCGCCGCCCGCAGGCCCGCGCCAACGGTGGCCGGGAGTCGGCTGTTGACTCCCGTCCAGGGCGTCTCCTGCGGCGGCTAGGCGCGCGAGGGTGCAGCGATTGCCTCTCCCTCACGCGCTCCGCCTCCTCCTTCGCGAGCATTACTGCTTCGCAGAAGGAGGTGACGGCCTCCCATTCACTCTCGCTCCGTACCATGGCCTGTATGAGGGCCGGACGCGAGAGGTCGCCGCCGCCGATCGCCGCCACGAGGACATGGCGGGGCCCCGCCCAAGCCGGGCAGACCTCCACCGTATGCTCCACCGTGTCCTCCGGGCGATCTCCACAGTGGTGACACCCTGGCGTTTCCTCCCGCTTTATCCTGAACAGGAACCTCCCGAAACAACCGTGTCCGGTGAGGACCTGCGTCAGGCGGAAGGTGAGGGCGCCGTGGCGCCTCTTTAGCCACTCCTCAAAGAGGGGACTTATCGCCGCAATTGTGGCGTGCCCAGCGCTGGGTTGCGACAATCGCACTCTCCATGCCGCTATGAGATCCCGCCGGAGCTCTGTCCGCTGTGCCGTGATTTCTCGCGGCAGCGGAGCAAAGCCCCGGCGTTTTGCCTCCTCTCGCCACTCCCATATGTGGGCGAGGACTTTGGCCTCCAGATCCCATGGCGGCAATCTGGCAAGGAGGCTCGCCGCCTCAGCGGAGACCGTGCGGTATCCTCTAATGAGCCGGACAGCCATGACCCTTTGGGACGCGATCAACCGACGGGCTGGTCGCCGCCTCAAGGATCGCGCCCATACCGGTGCCCCGTAAAGGGCCATGGACCGCACGACCCCCGCATAGAGCCTCCGGCAGGAGGCGTTTGGTCCCCCTAGATTGGAAAGGAGCCGCCTCAAGGCAGCCCCGGCCCGCTCCAGTCTGGGAGCCAAACGTCGGAAGTGCTCCACGAAATTCCACCGGCTGTCGAGGACGAGTCCCAGGTACTTCATCGTCAGCTCGACGCCGATGTGAACCCCTCCCACCGTTATTTGTGAACCCGACGGTGGCGCGTCCCGAGGACCATGAAAACACATGGCCTCAGATTTGTGCAATGCCCCCTCGAGTCCCAATTGCCGGATCCTCTCGATGATTGTCGCAACCCCGCGTGTCGCTGCTTCGGCCGCCGCCTGGTGCGACCTCCCCTGCGCCAGGACCAGCGTGTCGTCAGCGTAGCAAACTACGCTGACGCCATCAGGGAGGTCGGCGCGCAGCACCCAGTCGTACCCGATATCCCACAGATGCGGCCCTAGAACCGATCCCTGTGGGACACCGCACGACATTTCTCGCCGGTTCCACTCTCCCCGGTGACCGGGGTAGATGACGGCCCTGTCCGTCAGATAAGCCTCGACAATGCGACGGAGGTAGGTCGGCATCCGGTGATAACCGAGTGCCTCCCTGATGCAACTCCAGGGCAGGGTATTGAAGGCATTGGCGATGTCTAGAGACACCGCCAAGACAACCCCACCCCGGGCCACAGTATCCCCCGTCGTGAGGGCCCGTACGCGCATGATGGCATCCACCGTAGAGCGCCCCCTGCGGAAACCAAACTGGCTGTCCGACAATTCCGGCCCCACCCGCACCAGCTGCCCGGCAAGGCGGTCTGCAATTACTCTTTCAAAGAGCTTGCCCACCTCGTCGAGCAGCACGATGGGCCGGTAAGCGGACGGAGAGCAGGGCGCCTCAGCTTCTTGATGAGGACCAGTTTCCCCGTCTTCCAACGAAGTGGGAACCGGCCCCTCTCCAAGCATGCGCTTAGTAGCCCCCTTAGTCGAGGCCCGAGAGCCTCCAAGGCCAGGACCCAGGCTTTTCCAGGTAAGCCGTCGGCAAAGCCGTCGGTAAGCCGGGTCCTGGGGCGGTGTTTCTGGCATTCAGCCTACGTACCGCCACTCTCAACTCTACCTCGGTCACCTCCGGAGCATCGTCGTCGTCGTCGGTGTGGTCCGCATCTGGCATCGCAGGAGGCGGAGCCATGGACGGGGGAGTATGTTCCCCACGCGAAGGGAACAGAGCGCTCACCACGTCCTCCACGAGCTGGGGCCGGAGACTCTGCGTCAGCGGGGGAGCCCATGGGCGGAGTTTATCCCGCACCATCTTGTAGGGGCGTCCCCACGGGTCTCTGTTCAGAGTCCCCAGCGACTCCTCGCGGGCCAGCCCTCTGGCCCGCAAGATCTCCGCTCGGAGGGCGGTCTTCGCCGCTCTGTACCCCTCGTACAGCTCCGCCTGCACGGCTTCCGTATCCGGAGGGCGGATACGGAGCCTGCGGTGCCTGGTGTACCGGCGTCGCGCAGCCACGCACGCCTCGCGCAGAGACGTCAATTCCGGCGACCACCAGTACACCTGGCGCCGGGCGCGTCCGGGCCGGACCCGGGGCATTGCCACGTCACATATTTCGGACATGGCTTCCCGGAACCACTCTGCCTCGTCGTTGATGTCAGCAGGCCTGTCCGGTGGTAACACCCAGGCCTGCACGATCGAGGCTTCCAGGAGGAACTCCCGGTCCAGCTGCTTCAGCGCCCACCGCGGACCACCCAGGGTCGGTCGGACCGGCGCGCTCGAGGTCTGGGCGGAGACGTCGAACCGGATATACCGGTGGTCGGAATAGGTCTCCACCTCCTCCAAGACACGCCAGTTGACGACATGCGGCGACAGGGCGGGGCTGGCGAACGAGATGTCCACCACTGATTCACCCCGCATCCGCACGCATGTTGGGACCGAACCCCGGTTTAGGACGACCAGGCCTGTCTCCAGAGCCCAGTCCTCCACCATTCTGCCCCGTGTGTCCGTATGCCGGGAACCCCAAGCCACATTCTTGGCATTGAAGTCCCCGAGGACGAGCACGGGGAGGGAACGGAAACCGACGACGACGACTCTCAACTCCGCGAGGGAGTTGTGGAACTCGGCGAGAGTTCGGCTCGGGGAGAAGTATACCCCTACCACGACTATCTCCCCGAACCGTGCTGCCACGCAACCCTGTCCTCTCTTGACAGCCTCGAGGGACGGGGTACCGGCGGCGGCCGACGAAATTAGGGTCACTGAGCCGCTCAGGTCCTCCACCCAGTCGTCTCTGGGCGGGACAAAGTACGGCTCAGCGACCACGGCGATGTTAATCGACCACTGCGCCATGCTCTGGAGCAACAGATCCTGAGCGGAGGCGCAGTGGTTGATGTTCGCCTGGACGAGGCGTAATGGGGCTATATTAGCACTCCATATCAGCCTCCCGATCCCCCTGTAAGGGCCCAGCCACGGCGGATGCGGCGGCGGTCACGGTGGAGGCGGCAGCGGCGACGGCGGTGGAGGCGGCGGCTGCGGCGGCGACGGCGGTGGTGGAGGGCTTGCCCTGCCCCTGGCTTTGGCGGGTGGAGCGCAGGCCTTGCTCCCAGCCCGGTGATCGGCCGGCTTGCCAGCTGCCGCACATATATAGCAGTGCGGCATGGCGTTGCACGAGCCGGCGTTGTGACCGGGCTGACCACAGCGGAAGCAGAGACTGCTGCGGTCCACCTCCGAGGTACATTTAGCTCCCACGTGACTGCCCACATGGCAGCGGAAGCACCTCAGAGGTCTGGGCTCCAGCAGCTTAACCTGCGCGGAAACCCAGCCCACCAGGAGCCTTCGGCCCTCCCCGGCTATTTTTTGGGCCGCCGACACGGGGCAGCTCACCGTAATGGCTTGCATCCCCGTGAGGTCAGGGCGGAGAGTGCCCGCCCTCACCTGCTCGGCAGAGCACCCCCCAGTCCTGACGACGGCGGCCACCACCTCTTCCACCGTCGCAGAGTCGTCCAGACCCAGGATGCGCATGTCAGCACACTTGGTGGGTCTGGACACTCGGGCCTCTTCCGCATTTAAGGACGCCCTAAGCCTTTCGGCCAGAGCGTCAGCAGTCGGGCCGCTAGCCGCACCAGGGACCTCCAGCATCCGGGCACCAGTCGCAGTGACCCTTAGCCGGATGCCTTCTGCCACGCCGAGCTCCTGTAGGTTAACCGCCGCTCTCGCCTTGGCAAGCACGTCGCGGTAGGAGATGCCCTTCTTCTCCGCTTCCGGCTGTAGTGTGATCACTACAGCTGCGGTCTTCGGGGCACGAAGCCTAGCCGCGACGCCTCGCTCTTTGCGCCGTTGCCGCCTCTCCTTTCTTATGGCCACCCTTGCAGTCTTGCTCGCCTTCCTCTTCTGCCCGGCCACCTGCCAATCGGCGTCGGCCGGAGGCGATGCAGGAGGCGGTTGGGGCGGCCGTTTCGCCGCCGGGGCTGGGGCTGGGGCTGCGGTTGGGGCTGGGGCTGTGGTCCTCGCGGGTTTCGGGGCGGCCCGTTTTGCTGCTTGCCCCGTGGCCGTGGCTGTGACAGCCGCGGCGGCAGCATACGATACCGCCTTCCGCTGGCCCGAGGCGGGCCGGTCCGCCGCCAGCGGGGGGCGCAGGACGATGGCCTCCAGGGTGGAGAACCGGCTCTGAAAGGCAGCCAGCTCCTGCAGCACCAGGTTCAGGACCCGGTCCTCAGCAGGTACTGGCCGCCCCTGTTGCGCCCCCTTCTGCGGCACCTCCCGGGGGCCGGCTGCTCGCAGCCCGGCCAGGTCCGCTCGGAGCTCCTTATTCTCCTTTCGGAGGAGCTCCATGGCCGCTGTCAAGCGGGCCACCTCCGCCCGCATTTCGGACATTTCGTCGGGCGGGGGCCCGAGGTGGATGGCCTCCGCTGCCGCCATTATGGAGGCCTTTGCCGAGACTATGGGCCTGTTTTTCGAAGTTTGCAACTTCTTCAGGGCCACGTCCCGGATCGCGGCCTCCACGACCGCCGCAAACCTCTTTATGCGGTCCGCTTCAGGGCCGCCTACCTCAGCCGCCTCGTCGCTTGAGGGCCCCGATTCAACCACGCGACCGGTCTCCCCCTCCTTTTTTGCGGGCTCCTCCACTTTCTCTGCGGCCTCCCGAGCAGTGAGCCCCCTCCCGATGCCCCGCTCTCAGGCTCCTCCCCGCCTACTGGTGGGGATCTTTCTGGCCGAAGCCAGCTCCCAGTTAGAGGACGACCCCTGGCCGTCCACTGACCTTGGCCGCTTGCTTTGTACCTTTCTCTTTGCAGCGGCCGTCTCCTGGACACGGCAAGAGCTCACTGAGCCTCCCGTGCTCCCTCCTCCAGATGCGGCGTCGGACTCCGACCCCGCATCACTCCTCACTTCTTCGGTTGGGTTTGGTTTTCTTTTTAAATATTTTTCCATGTTGTTCCCACGAGTACTTTGTGTACCTGCTCAAAATTCAGTGGTTCGCACTAGCGACTAAATCAAGCTACCCATTAGCCAAGCTTACTACCTCCCTCACGGTGCGCCGCCGCTTGGAGGTTTGGGGAATTTTTTATAGAGGTTAATCTTCCTCGCGGTCCGGGCGGTTAAGCCAAGACCCTCGACCCCCGTCAAAAGTCAGAGACATGACCTTGACAATCTTCGGGGCTACGATATTAACGGTGGCAGGAGGGGGGGTAACCCCCCTGCCTGCCCGGCGGCAGGGTAAGTGCACACCAGGCCCGCTCTTACTCCACACAGTTGCCGCTCTGCTCCTCATAGCGACATGTGTGGAGCGTTCCTCTTGGCAGAACATTAGCATGCGGGCAGCGAGATCTCATTGGGAAAAATCCCAATGAGAAATAGCTGCTCGCACCCCAGGATACACCGGCCCGAAAACTGGTCTTCCCCCCGGACGTATCCAGAAGGGAACTCCAGTCCCCAGGTACACGTGGAGGTTTTCTGCCCTGGCACCCCGATATTTAAGACCTTATTGTATAATACCTGTGTTCACAAATAAATAATGATTGATTGATTGAAGAAGCAGGAATCTGGTTATTGAAAGTATGCAATCGAATTCAAGAGCTAAATAGTTTTGTGTAACAATAAAAGTAGTATATATCTTTGTTTGTTCAAATCAAAATCATGATTTTAATTTGTTTCTAGAAATAAAACAACATTAAAAAAAGCGCTTTCCATATATTGGTCTTCACCCGTCATGTTACTTACATAATAAAACACATTACTGACGACCAATTTACATACAACCGAATAAAACTCGCTTTTATCACCATTTTATGCTTAAAAAAAATTCCTGAAACCCTGAACATATTTAATTAATTAAATACTTAAATCATTGCGAAATACGTTCTGTCTCATTAAAATTGATGTTAATGGAGTTTTCACTTGCTGATTTGGGAATAATATTATGTCGTAAATGGCGGTTCTTGTTTTAATAAAAATGTTTTTCCATCTTTTACCAATATTATTAATAGTCTCCGGTGAATAATATTGTCATTTCGATACAGTTGGCGGGGAGATAGTAGTTGATAATATTTAAATATTACTAGGTATCACGTTTATTTAATGAACTATTTTATTGTATAGTTTTTTTTTATCTCAATAAGTAACGCGCACTTTACATGACGTGGTAACCAAGTGTACAAACACACTGACTGTGAATGTGTGCTGGAAGACGAGTAGCGTCAGCACATATCGCACGCAAACACAACGCATGCTTAATGGAATACTGACTTAACTCAAAAAAGACGATTTTTGGGAAATCGCAAAAGGAGATCTTGCTATGAGGACTTAACCTACTTGTTGATGTATAAAAATAAAACTGAGTTATATTACTCATGAATGCTTGAATGCTTGTATTTTGAACGTCTATGATTAACTTTTGATGAGATCTGAGTAAAAAAAAAAAAAAAACGGAAATCACATCAGACCTATCTAATGCCTCAAAGAGATGTCAGCGTAGTTGACGGGGCCCGACAGGGCCGAAGCCTGCTGGGGTAGCGGGATCGTCCGAAAGGGTTACAGCTGCCTTGGTACATAAAGGGCTAAGGAAGGAACACGGGTGGGTTTAAGTCAGTAAGAGTCTGACACTCCCTTCTGCTCCGCCCAGAGCGGGAGGAGTCATTTGATGAATTCCAACCCAAAAAAAAAAAAAAGACCTATCTACTAATGGGTCAGTGTTCCATTAAGCATGCGACAATTAAGCATGCGACAATTCCGAGTTGGCTGTTGTCTCTCAGTCTCGGTCGGTACGCTTACGTGACACACAGATTCACAGCGTGTGTGTACAGTTGCTAACCGCAAGTAAAACGCGCGTCGCTTCGTGAGATAGAAATACCTATACTATTTTTATCTCACGAAGCGACGCGCGTTATAATAACTTAACTATGCTCGTTGGAATGTCTTCTCCAAAACAACTTCGTACTTGCGTCCGAGCATTGTGTCATTCAATTTCTGAAAAGTCGAAAACGTGTTGTTGACGCTTTTGAAAAAACTTAGTTTGTAGTCAGAAAAACAACTAATAATAATCAGAAAATATATATTTTTTTTAATAAAAACGTTGCCCTACACTAGGAATGACTCCTGTATCGTGGGTGCGTTTAAAAACATTTAAACTCACATACACTAACAGCGAGACCCGGAACAACTAGCTGTAGGCAATACAAATATATGTTCCGTGCGGGAATCGAACCCGCGACACGCAGCGCAGCAGTCGATCGCTCAGCCACTGCGCCAACCGTGTCGTCTCGTAACCATTTATCTGAACATCGTATTTATTACAGGCATTGGTTAGTAAAATTTACAATCTTAAATAGAGAAAGATGTCTGTTAGGCGCAGCCGTGAGAACAATACTATTTTAAGTTTTATTTTTATTTTGTTTGAATATTGTGTGCAAATAAATATTATATACCTAAACTAAGATTAGTTTACAGGTAGCAATACAGGCTAGTCAGATGACTAGGCTCTATTGTCCTAAACCTTGTCCTTTGCTTAGGACAATAGAAGCTAGTCTCCCTTTTCTACACAAGTCTGTCAAATCAAATCAAATCAAATGTAATCATTTATTTGCATAACACAGGTTCAAAGGATGTTACAAAAGGTTCATAAGGTACACCGTATTTTAACCATGCGAGGTGTGCAAATATATTAGGAACATTATGACACAATTATTCTTATTCAGTTATATACTTGTCTTATATACCTGGGTCAATTTCTTTTTCCTTTCTTTCTTTGATAGTATTTCTTACTTCGACGTATCTAGATCGAAAACATTCTAGAGCAGGTCCGAAGTAGCCAATCACGGGAACCAGTTTCTAATCAACTTTATAAAGCCTTGGTGGAGTTGACGTGTTTTTGCAGTCTTCCTAGAAAAGAATAAATGCCTCAGCTCTGTGAAGTGCTGACTTTGTAAACGTGTTTACGCTTTTACTTCCCAGAGAATTGAGTTTATCGCTGGGAAGTAGCTGTTTAAAAGTGGTTATTTCAGTCGTACAAATAGTTACGGTTGAAATTGAAAGAAAACATATTTTAACGGGTCCTTTATTGAGTGACGATATTTAACTTTGGCCTTGCGGGCTAGCTCATAGCTCTACCATAGCATCGCCACCTTCTTTATAACATTGCCTAAAAGACAAGAACAGGCAGAAAGGAGATCCTTCGTTTTGTTAAAATGTTAAGAATAATATGCAATTTGAAGGTTATCTGACACATAAGATCGATGTCGTGTGTGCCTGTAGTTTTCACTAGTAAAATCTTACACCTGGACATGTATTGCCTTAGCTTATATGGAAATCTTTAAATATACTCCGGGACTCAGGTAGGCCGCAGCAAAGAAAACCTAATCAGGTGGAGATTCACAGATCATTCCGCCCTGGAGTGTAAATGTGGTGCTGTTTCACTAACAATGGGGCACTTAAAATCGTGTCCAGCGTGTCCTGTTGTCTGCACGTTACAGAAGTTGAAGGACGCAACTAAAGTTGCCAAGCTTGTAGTTAAATTCTGGATTGACTGTATATAAAATGCTATCGACGCGCTAACAAGAAGACTAGTTTGTTCGTATCAAAAATGTTTTTAACAGATCCTGAAACTCTCCATACTAACTTTCTAAGCCCATCCCTTGGCATGACCATGACCGCATACAGGTTTTCCCGCCACACTTATCAAATCAACAACCGTAACAACTTCATCAACACCGTCAACAATTATTAATTGAATTCTCAACTTGTTGCTAACAACTATACTGGTTATCGCTGAGTGGAAATTAAAACGATTTTAAAGGGTTTTGTGGGTTCGCGTGATGCCAACAAATGTAACGAAGTGTCTATTAAAGTTGGCGTGGAGGTCATTAAGTGTTCTAGTTGCTTCCTACCTTCTCTTTGTTACGCATTGTGATGTTTATGTATGCTTGACACGACTGCTGATGGGTAGTGCGATTATGGGAGTGAAGTTTTTAAAACAACGCTGTAAGGGGCGAAACGCTGGATTATTTGTGGCGGTCAGCAAAATGTTATCCTAAAAAAAATTATCATATCTATCCAAATAACGGTTTGATTCAGAAAGCGGTACTTTTGGACACGGCCCGCATTGTTAGGTGTCTCTGGAGCCCTGACCACCGGTATCTAGCTTGGACCCTGATCCCGATACTGGTGGGCTACTATTTTTTATATTTTTACATGTTTTTATAATCTAATTTTTGTTTAAATAATGAAATAAAGGACAACAATAATAGTACCAGCCTATTATTGTTCCACAACAGGGCTGAGGCCTCCGCTGAAGTGATCCACGCGCGCCACTCGAAAGTGGGTCCGACCATTGTGTCAATGGCCGCACGGGGAGGTGGGACTCGCTGAGGAATAGCGGGTCGAAGCCTGTCGGGGGAGCGGTGAATGCTTATGCGAATCCCGGACCCCCGCCATAGGTAGAGGTAGAACACCGCGGTGGTTTTAGCCGGTAAGAGTCACGCAGCACACGCTGTCACCCCTACGATGGAGGAAGTCCATGAGGATTTCCACGGCGAAACCAAAAAAAAGGGCAGAGGCTTCTTCTCATGCAGAGAGGAACGAGCATTGATCAACACGCTTGCGCAAGACGGGTTGGTGATTTCAAACTTTTATTCTTCTTCTATATAAGTAGAACTGAAATGCGGTTCGTTTGTAAGCGGCTTCACTTGAGAACGGCTGGACTGATTTGGTTATTTTTTGTTTTAAAATGTTCGTTATAATCCGAATTAGGTTTCTACGGAAAGAACACCATAGCCATGTTCAGTACCAAGTGAACAACTGTTTAGAGGAGCCGGTTTACTTTATGAACCCCAAAGAAATCGCCTAGAAGATGGCAAGGCGACAAAACTGTTTGTCAAGCTCTGAACTACCGCCTCCGCTACGATGGCCTCTGTAATATCCTGTTAAAGTTAACGTTCTATTTTAAGCAATGGTTTAATTTAAATAAGCTACTATGTATCAGTATATTGCAAACTTTGGGTGGATTTACATAGTTCCTCGAGGACTGAATCGTGTTTTAAACTTGCAGTACATGCGGGCAGGTCATCAGCGGGTCAACGCCAGTACACAAGGAACTATTATGGAATCTGTCATATCTAATGCGGGTACAAGTCGTTTGCGGCGTGAGTTTTCGCCGGGTCGGTGCTCGCTGAGTCGTGGTATGTTGTGTTTGAATGTGTCGCAGTCATTGTTGGTAGTATTTTATTAAAATACTCTGATGTCCCACTGCTGGGCTAAGGCCTCCCTACTCTCTTTCCACTTCTGTCTGTTTAAAGCTGCTAAGGACCAGTTCTTGTTGAAGGAGTCCAGCTCATCCCGTCATCTCCGTCTGGACTTGCCGCGATGTCGCTTGCCATTAAGAGGGACCCATTGGGTCGTAAGTTTGGCCCATTGGTCGTCTGACATGCGGCAGATGTATCCAGCCCAATTCCATTTTAGCGTGGCAGCTTTCCAAGTGATATCAGTTATTTTTGTTATGGAACGGATGGTCGTATTCCTAACCCGGTCTGTTAGTTTGATACCCAGAATACACCGTTCCATAACCCTCTGGCAAACCTCGTTGGTAGTGTGTACTTTAGAATAGTTTTAAGAGCATTAAAATAGCCTCTACTAGGCAAACTGCAGTATTGCCTCTCCTCCCTTAATCCATCCAAAGGTGGTCTTTAAAATATCGCTTCTAGCGATAAGACCGCCCATTGTATCACACTTTGTAAAATTTCTACATTTATAACCAGCTTTTGTCCGCGATTTCGTCCGCGTGACATTCTTGTTTCACCGACCCACATCGCATCCCCCGACCGCATCGACATCGCATCGCATCGCCTGGCCGCGCTATTATTTCGTTCTCGCTTAGCGGTTTTTATGACTTTTTTGTATTTTTACGGATCCTAAGGGTCCTATAATGATGTTAAGTACCCTTCCTCAAGAATTGGGCTATGAAATGCAAAAAGATTTTTTCAAGTTCAATTAATAATTAATGGTAGTTCCAGAGATTAGCGCGATCAAACAAATAAAAAAACTCTTAAGCTTCATTATTAGTAGGTATATATAGATGTTTGTAGTGTACATAGTAAAGAGTATTCTACGTACCAGAGAGTAGTATCTATCTATTTCCATGGGTTGATACATAATTGGACAACCTGGGTATATTAAAATTTTATTTATGTTTCAAATTGACGTTATTTCAAGTTAAACAAATATCAACTTTATTTTAGTGGTAATTAAGTAGTTGTAGTTTCAGAGTGACTAGCACTATTGAAACATTTATAAAAATGTTTGAAGTTGTAGCGTAAACTGAACTTAATTGTGTAGGAACATCACACACGAACACCACATACCTTAGTCACCCAGACTCTAAAAAGAACGCAGTGGTAACTTAATTTAAAAAAAAAACTGTAAACTCTTCTATTATCACTACGTTTTTTTTTTTTCCTTTTTTTTCTTTTATATTTGTAAACTTACCTTCTAATACATGCCATAATTATAACGAATCTCATTTTTGTCTATCGCGCTTCTATATCATATTCTCTGTAAATTGCGAGGACTGGCTCTTGTGATACAGGACCTCCTAGTACAAGCCTAGACCCAGGGCTACACTGATGTTTGTGTCTTGAAGTAAAAATAAATAAATTATTACATAAAATTATTAAAATTAAAGTTATTTTTCCATAAACTCATATTCGTTTACATTTTTGGCGATAAAAAGTCGCGATTAAGTGTAGGTGTGTTAAAATTATTCCTCCGATAAAATTATCTGGCGTTGGAAAAATCAGCCCTTAGTTATGTTGGTTTTTCCTTTTAAAATTCTGACGAATAACACAGTTTACAGACAAATAAAACTTACGAAAATACAGACCTGAAAATACAGACCCACAAACGGGAACTAAATAGTTAAACTACGGTACGCTGGCTGTTGAATTAACAAACTAACTTAACTGAAACTAAGCTCTAACTTGATCAGTCATTGTAATTATAAGTCAAACCTGAATACATTATTTGTTAGCTATGCATACTAATAAAATTGTATACTCAATATTTTACAACGTGCACTACATACAGGACTCGTCTACTTCATCGGCCATCGGTCCTTCGTCAAACATGGCCGGTTTACTGCCACTTCAGCTTGCTTACTCTGCAAGCTATGTCGGTAACTCCTAAAGAACCAAAAGAAGGTGGCTGGTATAAACTGGATGCGAAAGGCGGAGGACAGGATGTTGTGGCGCAGCGTGGGAGAGGCCTATGTCCAGCAGTGGACTGCGATAGGCTGAGTTGATTGATTGATGATACAAATATACTATCTTTAGATTTAGCTTTGATTTAGTATAAATAATAAAATGTAGGGAGCGACCATCGAGATGACGACTAAAGAGAAGTATGGCAGAAAAAGACATGTTTCGTCGACCCCAAATAAATTAATGATTAATAATGTAAAACATTACCAAAGTCCTTTGTTTTTATAATAAGAGGGAGTAGCTTATATTTAAGTATGTTGTATTATGAATACAACATACACGACATGAAAGGAGAATGCTCAAAAAAACCCAGCTGCGGGGTAAAAGAGATGTATCTCAAATTATCAACAATAATAAGTAATAAAATAATAGCCGGTTATGATCGTGATGCTTATTGGCAAACATATAAAAATTGCCAGTTTTATTATTCAGGTGTCGATTAAAAAAAATAGTCTAATTGCCTACTGTAGTATTTTTATCTCACATGTCGCATGCTTAATGGAACACTGACCCATTAGTAGATAGGTCAGATGTGATTTCCGTTTTTTTTTTACTCAGATCTCATCAATAGTTAATCATAGACGTTCAAAATACCAGCATTCATGATTAATATAAATCGGTTTTATTTTTATGCATCAACAAGTAGGTAAAGTCCTCATAGCAAGATCTCCTTTTGCGATTTCCCAAAAATCGTCTTTTTTGAGTTAAGTCAGTATTCCATTAAGCATGCGAAGTGTTTGTACACTTTTTTCTTTTACACAAGTAAAGTGCGGGTCGCTTCGTGAGGTTAAAATACTGTACAAAATATTTATTGAGCCGGGTTGTACTATGAATAATAAGCCTTACAGACTTGCAAGCGACACTGTCTAGGGGTGACAGCGATAGGCAGCTCGTGAGCTTAAACCCTACCTGTTGAACCACTATTGTGGTGAACTTCTCCAAACATAAATATTGTCAGTTTCTGATATGGTTTATAGTTTAAGTTGATTGGGAGTAGACTTGGTTTCAAAATTCACATAGAGATCTAATTTTAAGAGCTTAATGCGTGGGGTTGTTGTCTGGAGTGAATTAAAATCTTATTTATAGCTTCATATTTAGACAACTAAAAAAAAAAGTAAAGAAAGAAATATGGTTTATTCTACACAAACAAAACGCACATTACAAAAAAAAAGAGATAAAATATACACATACAACATAGTTAAAAGCGTTGTACTAAAGCATTAAAAAGTTGTCAATTTTGTCCATTGCTTGATGTCAGGGCCAAGGACCAAAGACAAAACATATTAATTGACCTTGACAATACAAATCAATCCATGATGCGCCCGCGACACTGGCAGATGACAACAACACAACCACAACTCTTTTATTATAGTAAACTTTGTGACTTGAAACATTAAATTTTTTGCTCATTACCTGAACAAAGCAGGAAAACCGCATGTTTTAATGTTTCAATTGTCTCTTCCTATGTATTCCCAAATATTATAATAATATAATTATTAATATTATTATAATATGGTCCACCTAGGACCAAATTATACTTCAATATTTGCGAGACTTTCCGAGAGATGAAACGTGGCTATACCACATTTATTATTCTCATAAAATATAATAATGAAATGCCAGCTGTTATACGAGTACCTATGTTTGCTTTTGCTATAAATTGTACTAAAAAGGAACTCATTTGTAATATTGTTTTTGAAGGTTTAGAACCATTTTCATAAAACTTGTAGTTTCCAATGTCGTGATATGGAAAGATATGTGTGGTTTTAACCGACTTTAAAAAAAGGAGGAGATTCTCAATTTGACTTTTTTTTTTATGTTGATTACCTCAGTACTCCGTTATTTATAAGCCGATTTGCAAGATTCTTTTTTTATTTGTAAGGATATACTTTCAGATTGGTCCCATAGAAAGTTCATCAAAAACGGTTCAGAAGTTTGGTTTTTAAACCAAAATTTTACAATTTTACTGGTAAAAACGTGAAAAATAACACTTTATGCAAAAAAAAACAACCGGCTTCCAAAAGAGACACTACAAAGTGAAAAATAACTTTAATTTCGGAAGTCGGTGGCAAACAGCGAAAACGCGAACCCAACGACACCGACTTCCGAAATTAAAGTTATTTTTCACTTTGTAGTGTATTTTTTGGAAGGCGGTTGTTTTTTTTTTTTTTGCAGAAAAGTATTTATCATTTCTTATGCCTATAAGAGCCCTGTGTTATCTCTAGGATCGTATTTTCGTTTACTAAAGTCGATAGAAGACGAGGGTGTTTAGCCAAGGCAGATCTCGCAAACTTGATGAGCAGAAAGGCTACTGTCGTGAGCCTGCATCAAACAAAGATCTATCATAATCAACCTATATATGATCCCACTGCTGGGACACAGGCCTCCTCTCTGTGAGAGGGAGTGGACCATAATCCACCACACGAACCCAGTGCGGGTTGGTAGATGTCACATGTCTTTTTTGGTTCTAAGACATGCCGGTTGTCGTGAAGCGACAAGTAAAACTGAACTTATAAAAACCAAAGGTAAAATGAAATTAAAGAAAGGGAGGTAGAAAACAATTAAAGGTATATTTATAACAAATTTAGGATGGAGATGAACTGAAGAGTGGTGTGTAGTATGTGGAGGTGGGGTGTATGGATGACGATGCGTGATAGGTGGGCTGAGGAGGCTGAGGTGTAGATCCATATGGAGGGAGGTAGACGCGAGGCAGGTGCCGGCGACAGATGCAGGTACAGATGAGGGCAGGTCGCTGGTGCGTGTGCGGCACGAAGGACACCCGTAGGAGGGCCCACGCAGCAGGGCAGGACGCAGCACGGCAGCAGGAGCCGGCGCACGTACAGGAGCTGGTGCGTGTGCTGCACGGAGGATGCCCGTAAGAGGATCTACGAAGCAGGGCAGGACGCAGCACGGCAGCAGGAGAGAGAGGCACGGCGGAGACGCTATCAGCCCGCCAGGTGAGGCGGCCCTCGGATGAGGCGCAGCCCAATAGACTTAGGAGCCCTTCACGGAGGACGGAGGACGGAGGCGTAGGCAGGGTCCGACAGGTACCGGAGCGGAGAGGTACGCTGGGTATTCCCGCGATAGGTAGCCCTGGAGTATCAGGCTCTTTATAGTATCCGCTTTAGAGGCGAAACCCGAACTGATCCTTGGATTGCGTGGATCTATAATGTCAGCTCGTAGAATAACATCATGTAGAAAATATGAATTTGAGTTATGAAAATGGCCAGTAATTAATTATAATAAGTATGCATATCTAATTAGCTAAAAAGATACAGGCAGGTAAGGATTTGAAAGAAAGGTTGCCATGGCGACGTATTAAACGTCGTTGTCAAAGCTGTCATAATAAAATATATTATTAATAAAATAAAATAAAATCTATAGTTATTTTGTATTAGAAGTATAGTGTTTATAGGAAAAATGATATCCATCAATGTGCGCGAAATTACCAAGCCTTGGATGTCACTAAATCGACGTAGTTTCATGATATAGTTGGAGATGTGTCTGTGTACTGATTGTGGATAAAACGTGTCGTAAGAAATAATCAGATCAGCGCCTAACGGTAACAGAATGCTTGTTCTGACCTGGAGGAATGAATGAAGGTAACTGTGAGTATGTACATTATGTTACACGGTTTCCTCACGATGTTTTCCATCACCGTTTTGAGAGCAGTGGTGATGACATCATTTACACAAATTAAAGCGCCTGTCTGGGTTCGAACCTACGATCGATATTGAAAAAAAAACAAAGATAATAATTATTGTCCATGATTTAAAAATCCAGTGTCAAAGAAGAGTCGTAAAAGTCACAATCGTATTCATAAACTTTTCTTTTCGCAAATAAACAACGAACACAAACACAGTTTCATTCCCACAAACTATAAAGACGTCACGCAACTTTTTTCAATGAACCGCCAAAGTTTTTTACGTTTTCGCTATAGCTATTTAGGGTTCCTTGGCTAATCTATTAAATCTCACCAAACTACTGCTTTCAACACTCAATTCTTATCATTCAGGCCATCAGTGATACGTAGCTGGCTTATATTAGTGCGTTTGGGTCAAGGGCGAGGATTAACTACCCTCAATTTTTACCTTTTTCCTTGTAGTAGGTAGAGGTACAGTCAAGTATTTTATATCTTTGTCTGGTTTCTAATTCTTTCCTTTATCAAGTCTGACCATAAATACCTTTTGAAGCTGCGGCACTGAGTAGACAGCATAGAAAACTATATTTAATTACTTATTAACAAAGATCAAATTACCACTCTAAATAAAATAGAATAATCATTTTTGGATAGAGAAAATATATAGACTATTTATTTATTTATTTAGGGACAACAAACACTAGTGTAATATAAAGTTAACATAGATTAGAACTTAATAATAGAGGTAACAAATATACTACTCACAACGTTATCCACATATTACTTAACAGATCTACTAGTTGTTATGAAGAACGATATAAACATAAACATTAAACTATTTTGCAAGAGTGTAGGCAGAGCGACAGGTGCTACGATTCTATCGTACTAAAATGCCTCTTATAAGGATAAGAGGCATTTTAGTACGTGTACGACCGGATTTATGAATGTAAAGGAAGGCCTTTACATTCATAAATCCGGTCGTACACGTGTGCCGGTAGCGAGTACTACAAACCACATACTCCTACAATGTATTGATAGCACAAGTTTTACACAGTACTACCGATTTCATAACATTGAAGGCCAACGTATGTTTGTAAGTGGAAAAATGCAATAGCTGCCCGGAGTTTGGAAGTTATCGATGCCCCTTGCCACGTAGCACGTTAAGCCGTTGGTCCTGCGCCTGATCTCTCTCTGGTCGTTTCAGATTGCGTGTCGTCCCATTGGTCTATGAGAGTGAGGGAAGAGAGACTGCACCTGTTCCTACACAATCACTTGTGCAGTATAATAATTATCTTCTGCACCGAAGGTTAGTCTCCGTTAAGATTGACCGCATACGGATGACCGAAATACGGAGACCGAAATCTGGAGGACTATTATTATATTATGTATGTAATTCAATTTTAGTCAACAACGGCGCACAGATAAGGGCCTGTGTTTCGGTAGTGGGACATCATATGCTGATTATGCTTTGCTCATGCTGCTTCAGAAAAAAAGTTTACAGTAAAACTTAACCATGCTTTGTAGTCTAAATATTGAACCAAAGAACCTACACTTCATCTCCACCAATCAGGTTTTGGAGTTAATCTTGGCGCCAAAACGTGTATGCTAAGACCTCACCTTGGAACGCTTGTCACGTCCATCAGCATAGAGGAATACTAAACTAGAGGACGGTATGCTCCGCTGGGAAGATCGAATTTTAAAAAGACAAAAAAGAAAGATGAATTGTTTATTCTACACAAATAAGACACGCATTGTAATGTACACAATCACCATAGCTATCCACAACCATTCGACAGGTTGTCGTATCGAGAAAGACACATTAATTTTCAATTACTGAGTTGCCTTGCGGTCGTCTATTTGATTAAAACTGCCAAAATTTGCGGGTTTCGGATTTGTGAACAGCTTTTAGAGAATTCCTTTGATAACATTGATTGATGTTCGTTTCTGCACGAAAGCATATCGAACGTTTGTGAATAGCTATGCTGATACAAAGTAGCCTTGTGTTCAAAAAAAAATAATAGAAAAAGAGAAATTAAAAAGTTAAAGCTATAGGTTTTTACTTCTTGCCGAATAATATTTTTTGTAAAAGGCAAAAGTGATTGTTGTGTTCAATGTCAGTTACAAATCAGAAAGGAAAAGCTATAGGTGTTTTAACTTATTTCGTGTTGTAGGACGTAGGTTCGAACCCAAGCAGGCACTTTACTTTGTGTAAATTATTTCATCACAACTGCTCTCAAAACGGTAAAGGAAAACACCGTGAGAAAACCGGCATGTCCTAGAACCAAAAAATTCGAAGGCATGTGACATCTACCAACCCGCACTGGGCCCGCGTGGTAGATTACCGCCCACTCCCTCTCACTGAGAGGAGGCCTGTGTCCCAGCAGTGGGAACATTATAGGTTGATTATGTAAGTTATTTTCTGGAAGCTTAAAGTTAAAAACAATAATATAACTGCTGTATTTTTTATACCCAGCTCATAAATCATCCCCCTTTTTAACTTAAGTACTAACATTAAACCCGTTTACCTCCATTTTCTTCGAAACAAATTCCAATTGCCTTTAGTAATCGTTATTTAATGGCGGGTACACACCTCACGTAAATATTCACACGCGTTCAAAGTTCACCCACCCTACTTTAAAAGCGACAATCCGAAAAGGTACCGTACAGCCCCAGCTTTCCAAGAAGAGTTGCTAATTATTTCAATTCGTTTACCCCAACGAGTACACTTCTTGCCACCGGATTTATCATTGAACAATTTTGAGTCAATTAATTTGAACCTAATCGTTGAGGTTGGTAAACTTGGGATCGTCGGATCTTCCCCCGACCACTAAGTTGACAATTGATTTTCTAAGTCACCTGATTTAATAATTTTGCAGATGCTGCGTCGTCTGCATCTGAGAGTTTTTGTTAACATTTTTAATGTGTAGATATTGTAAGGAATAAAGTGGATGAAAGATATTTTTTCTTTGAAACGGTTACACTTTGTTTCTATATTTTTTAAATGAATAATTAAATTGTTCGTAGTAATAATGATAGATTTATTTATTCATAATGCTAGGAAAAATTTTATTAATAATGATCGCATAATGCTAGGACATAACTGAACCACATAATATGTCGTTGGAAAAGTCTGTGAGACATGTTATTGCCAGCATTTCCTTCACATCATACAAAGGGTCTCTAATTCATCAGTGGCGGGTCACTCACAGGATGATATGGTGGTTGATATCACCCTGAATCTATTCCAACACAAAATTATTAGCAACCTCAAGCACAACAATAAGAACATTCACCGATCCGTCTTATTCTCCCTCCACCTCCTACAATATAAACCAACTTACTCTCATCTCTTAAAATAAAGACATCTTCTCGTACATAACCAAGTCCTACACTCCAGCTCCCTTATACTTGATGCCGTTATGTAAATAAGGGCTGACGTTAAATTAATTTATCTTCATTCCGTAGTACGCGGCACATTGTTTAGTTTTGTCTTATGATGCTATTTTAGGGGGTGCTGCCAGCTTCGTGTATAATTCATTATCATTATATTCTCGTCCTGTTTTGTGAATGCAGTATGAAGATGGATCTTTGCTGGTTAGTCTGTTTTTTTTATTCGCATTTTAGCCTCAACTTACGAGTAGTCATTCAGAAGCTCTAACCCAGGCAAGCGCTTTACTTTGTACATAATTATAAATGATTTCATCACCACTTCTCTCAAAACGGCGAAGGACCATCGTGAGGAAACCAGCATGTCCTAGAACGAAAAATTCGAAGACATGTGACATCTACCAACCGACACTGGGACCGCGTGGTAGATGGCAGCCCACTCCGTCTCGAAGAGAGGAGTCCTGTGTCCCAAGCGTTGGGAATATTATAGGTTGCTGCTGTGGCTAGCTAGCCACAAAAATTCTTACCATAATCAGCTGATTATGGTAAGAATTTTTGTGTTATAGGTTTTTGTGTTATACCTCCCCTATAGCCAACAAGTTTTTAATATGTTTTGGTAAACTCAGGCACTGTGTAATTTATCTGTTTAACTATAACACAAGTGTCGGTTCTTAATATATTCCTTTACGAGGTACGTTTTCCACTGTGTGTAAATTGAATGGTAGTTGAGCTTGCTTAAGTAATTATGTATGGCGACAAAGAGTCTGAACTGTATTATCTCCAAATTTGATCACTTTTCGTAATAAATATCTAATACCCTTCCAGCTATTTATGCGAATTTACAGCTTGCCGAAATTCTCAAATCATTCTTGAAGAAAACCTTGCTTGTATTAAGCAAGTTCTACAACAATTCTAGTCCCTTCACAATATTTGCCCGTAATTCTCTTAGGAAAATTTTCCAGCACGTGCAAGCAAAATCTTAGCCTAATATTGTACCACAGGCATGTTGACGTACACCGTTTGTGCTTTAACTGTACATATTATATTCACAGACACGTAAATTTCTCGGCAAAACTATGAGCCATCGTCAAGACATGCACCCTCTAATATACTAACGAAAACACCACCACCTAATGTTTACCACGCTAGCAAAATAAACCGAGCTTATAAATACATTGAGCAACTATGAGAGATACTATTAATACTAAAAATATAATAACAGAAGTTCCACTGAAAGAAAAACGAATATTGGTAAGAATACGACCCGCCTCTGCTTCGCACGGGTATAATGTACTAATGTACGACTCCGCCTTGGAGTGTAAATGTGGTGCTGTTCCACAAACGATGGGTCACTTAATATCGTATCCTGCTTGTCCTGTCAGCTGCACATTACAGGAACTGATCAACGCTGGTGATGGCGCCAAACATGTTGCTGAATTCTGGGCTGAGTCCATTTAGATTGCTATCGACACACTAGGAGAAGAATGTACTAATGTAGCGACATGCAAAAACATCGTGACTTTGTACTAAATCTAAGTTTAATGAATGTAGTGTACACAAAAAAGTTCTGAATTTTCTTCTTCTTATAATAAATGTATAGATAAAAGAAACCACTGCTCTTAAAATAGTGAAGGAAACCGGCATGTCTTAGAACCAAAAATTCGAAGACAGGTAACATTTACCAACCCGCCCGCGTGGTAAATTACAGCCCACTCTCTATCCAGGAGAGGAGGCCTGTGTCCCAGTAGTGGGAATATTATAGGCTGATTAGAGAATCAAGAGAGCCCATCGTTGGTTTGATAAAAGGAAATAACAATTGCGAATCGCAAAATCTAGCTTTTAATTTTAATCCCCAAACAGGGGAGACTACTTACAGGTAATTGTTACGTCTCAGAGGTAAATGTTTTTACTTCAGAGCAGAGCTCTAGAAAGAATAGTCACTCATCGTTATCGGGAACCGGATCCCAGAAAGAGGAACTTATCCTAACAATCGTGCCGAGTTCAAGAGTCTTTGTGTATCAAGACTATGATCCAACTCCCATCATTATTTCAGAAGACTAGCGGGGTACGAGTAACTGCTTAAAACACATACAATGGCAATCGACGGCAATACCTTTCATGTTGAAAGTTCAGCCACGTTCTTTGCGTTATATAGTCGTGCGTCGTGAGCAGACGAATTTTTAACCGACTTTAAAAAAGGAGGAGGTTTTCAATTCGACAGTATTTTTTTTATATGTTTGTTATCTCAGAACTCCGTCATTTATAAGCCGATTTGCAAAATTCTTTTTTTATTTGTAAGGATATACTTTCAGATTGGTCCCTTAGAAATTACATCAAAAACGGTTCAGTAGTTTGGTTTTTAAACCAAAGTTACTGGTAAAAATTAAAACTTAAAAGAAAAAATAAAAACTTTATTGCAAAAAAAAACCGACTTCTAAAAAAGACACTGCAAAGTGAAAAATAACTTTAATTTCGGAAGTCGGTGGCAAACAACGAAAATACGAACCCAACGACACCGACTCCGAAATTAAAGTTATATTTCACTTTCTAGTGTCTTTTTTGGAAGTCGGTTGTTTTTTCTTTTTTGCAAAAAAGTTTTTTTTAAATCTATGAAGCAATGGATGGCTATGCAATCAACCCTCGGATTGTAATCGAAAATGTGTTACGCAATTATGGTACTGGAGCATTATTAATTTGCTAATTTAGTGCTGATTTTTCCAACGCCAGATAACTTTATCCGAAGAATAATTTTGAATTTTTGACAGTTCTTCCATACGAAATCTGTCAGACGTCAATTTTATTCCACGAATAAAAATTATGTGTCGATGTATAAATCAGCCCTTAGTGGAACTTCTTCTATTTATTTCTATTACTATTGGGGGAATAACAGACGTGTATCTAGTCTTGTTTTGAAATATGGTTTGTTTGCTCTCACAGTTTAGTTAGTGTTACTATTTTCTTTACAATATGCAGACTGATTTGCTTGCTAACCGTTGATGTGAAATTTTTCTTTGTTGTTTTTATTTTAAACATCCTTTTATATTCCTATTTTTTTATTAAATATTATTAAAAAAAAAAAAATTACCTTACGGGGAACAGGCGTGAATATTATGACAAGAACGTTTTGTATTATTAAAAAATGCACCGAAAAATCTGTGTTATTGTATTATTGAGAACTAAATAGTTAGGTGACTTATTTTTATAACATTTTTCTGAAAAAAAACTTGCCACGTAAAAACCAATATGTCCTAATGCATGTTGCAATAAAAACGTCCCACTACTTAAATATGATGGAGATCGCCGTAAGGCTTATATATGACAACGTCACTACACGTAAATGGGATGCACGCCATATGCTTAAATATTCCCCTCTTGAAAGAAAAGCTCCCCTCGGTGCCATTAGCGCGGCACATAAAAGTGCTTGAAAGATCGAGAAATATAATATGAGGGATATTAGAGTCACACTTTTATATAAAACATGGTTTTACGTTTACATATAATAATGAATGAAAAATGTATATTTAGAAAAGGATGCGTGGAAGGATTTGGGGGAGGCCTTTCCTCAGCGGTGGGACAGTGTAGGCAAAGTAAAAAAACCTTCTTAGCTTGGTTGATGACTCTATTGTGCACTAGTTTTTTTCCTGCGGCTTCGCCCGCGTGGAGGTCGGAAAGTATCCCACAGGAATGTACTACCTGGATAAAAAGTGTCCTATTTCATTCAAAATCCGTTCAGCCGTTTTTGCGAGATAGAATAACAGACATGTAAACAGACAAACTTTTACATTTATAATTAGGAAGTAGGATGCTGTGGTCTCCTTTATGTGAAGAAGTACACCTACGTACTTAATACCTGTAGGCCAATTCCCGTAGTTAAAAACGTTCAAAATCTAGTCGCAATCTCATCTCAGCGCCAATCAATGTCAAAAACTTGTCTAAAATGTAGGGAAATTAGAGGTATTTTTGATTGATCAGATTGCGATTGAGATCAGACTGTGAATGTTCTTAAAATTACGACGATTGCCCCTCTGATGTTGCCCTTTATTTATTGGTCAGATATTGTGTATATCTTTTGTTGGAGGTCCTAAATAAATACGAGCCAGAGCAAATATTCTAACCACTCAGTAATAGTAATATTCTCTCACTAGTGTCGTAGTGTCAAGAACTTGTATGCCCTGCGTGTATTTGCGTTCGTAGAAAGTGAATGCAAGTTGCATAATACCGTCAGGTATTCGAAGCTGGCTGCACAAGCATTTTATTAGTTTCCGCTCTAAGAATAATGTTGCTGAGGTTTTTCATGTAGTTTAGATTGAAGACTAAGTTTTAGTATTAGATACGGGTTTTGTTATAACGAGTTGCGAGTTGTTTTCTGTTATTAGTGAGTGCGAAGAGTTAGTTTGGGGTTAATATCGTAATATTATTGTGAATTATAATAGCTGTCCCACAATTTAAGAAAAAGGACGTATTTTATGATTCTTCTAGGTAAGTGCTGTAAAGGTTGTCTGCAAAAGTTGACCTTCTCTAGTGCAGGCTGGCAGTAAAATAACTCTGTTTACGTTCGAACAGTCAAGCGAATTTAGAATGAACTTGCAAATTTTTGTATTAGGTTTTGATTGGAAGAACCAGTGATAGTAATAAGCGAGGTGATCTAAACACATTCGTTTGAAATAAACGCAGTAAATATATAACGTTGTAGAATTTTAAAGCCCCTACAAAATATTACACGCAACTCATACATCACAGTACATACATGTGTACAGAGCTAGAATGTTTCTGTAGTAAAATCCGAATTAACTATAATCACCATACTTAGCGTAAATGATTGGTGATTAAATAGTGGTTGTACAGATGAATGCTCTAGAAATACCCTTTCTACTAACCTTAATTATTTTTGACCCTCATGACGAATTGATAGTTTTTTACTAGACAGACAAGAAACTACAAATAAACCTTACCTTAGCATTATTTTTTTTTAGCGGGCGGAGAGCAATGGGTAGCTCTCCGTCCGATCAGGACCAGGCCCGTGCAGGACGGCGCCTATGTGTTCCACGTGCGCCTCAAAGAGATGTCAGCGTAGTTGACGGGGCCCGACAGGGCCGAAGCCTGCCGGGGTAGCGGGATCGTCCGAAAGGGTTACCGCTGCCCTGGTACATAAAGGGCTAAGGAAGGAACACGGGTGGGTTTTAGTCAGTAAGAGTCTGACACTCCCTTCTGCTTCACCCAGAGCGGGAAGGGTCATTTGATGATTTCCCATCCTCAAAAAAAAAAAAAAAAGCATTATTTTCCCAAATATGAAATTTCTCCTGTTGTTTTCTCACGACAGCCTTAACATATTTTAATCTACAACCAACTTAAAGCAATTACGGTAGGGCTAAAAGTCCCAACAAAAGATTGCTTCTTTACAAGTTAGATGAATAATGTCATGAAACCTTGTTTGTTCTGACTTTTAAGTCTGATTAGCTGAGTTAGGGAAAGCTGGTTGAACCAAAATTATTTGAACGATTTTCAGTAAAAGTTTTGTTGGCGTTGTGGCTTAGTAATTGGCTGCTGTTCTACGGGTCGTGGGCTTGTTTCCAGTATGGTACAAATTTTAAGGTATGGTTATGTTTTGAGTTTTATGTATGTGAGATTTTTGTCTGTATTCCATAAATAAACACATTAAAGGAAATAACTCTACTTAATAGGCAATGAAAAAAAAAATAAATAACGGTCTCAAGAATCTAGTAAAAAAATGTTTCTGCTTCTACAAAAACATTATTTTTTATATAACCAAATCCAAATATGCGAAAAAGATTTTTTTAAGTTTGAAAGAAAATATGAAATAAGACCACAAAACCGATTAATTAACTATATTAACCAATTAATTTAATATTTTTATCCTTCACAAGGATAAATGACACAGATTACTTGCGAAGATAAAACGGGGTAAAAAAAGATTAAGAACACCAAAAAGATATTCTCCGGGAAACAGTAGGAAAACGACCGTAATTACGGCAAAAAGCCTCCTTAAAAATAATTGTAAGGGGATCTTTTATCATCCCTCAGAATTTAAGACGACTGTAAAATTCATCTAAATTGAATTTTGTAGACACATTTAATTCTACTAAGTGTTATATGGAAATTTTAAAATGGTTTTAGCTGCAGTACGAAATTGGAATTAAGTATTAATGAGCGGTCGTAAAATTTATTGGCTCTTGGGTTGTAATTTGATGATGGTGAATGATGACCTTAACGTTTTAGTACTGATATATAGTTGGTACTGGTGGAAACCTTGAATGAAGTTCAATAGCATAATCAGCCTATAACGTTCCCACTGTTAGGACACAGGCCTCCTCTCTGTAAGAGGGAGTGGGCCGTAATCCACCCACGCGGGCGCAGTGGGGGTTGGTAGATGTCACATGTCTTCGAATTTTTGGTTCTAGAACATGCCTGTTTCCTCACGATGTCTTCCTTCATCGTTTTGAGAGCAGTTGTCATGAAACAATTTTACACAAAGTATGTACGTCTGGGTTCAAACCTACAACTCGTAAGACTCTGTCGTTACCACTAGGCCGCCATTGTTCGCAATGAAGCTTGATGATGATTAGGATTTGAATAATAAACCGTACTTACAAAATGGATAGGACTATATCTGTCGCGTTTTAGCATGACAATAGCAGTCTTTACCCTTTCCTTAATATCTCTCCATAAGAACCCAAACAATAAACTATGTAAGGTTTTTCGTTGTTGGAACATGTTGAAGATCACGATAGATGTTGATTTAGGACGTTAACGGAGTTTATTTCAGTTTTTTAAATAAAACATGTTAAGTTTAGGAGGGTCAATTATAGCTATTGCTATGCAAAAACGCGACCACTTTGTAAAAGATATATTGGTAAACAACGTAGATGAAGATATTTTAAAGCTATGTGTCTGACAAACGTGTTTGATTCAGGCCGCTCATAGTGTGTCGACGAGACTATTTAATTAGGTAGCATTCAGAGGAGCAAGTCTCGTAATTTTAAGAACGTTCACAGCATGATCTCAGTCAAAAATATCTCTAAATTCCCTACATTTTTGACATGTTTTTGACGTTGATTGTCGCTGAGATGAGATTGCGACTAGATTTTGAATGTTTTGAATTACGGGAATTGATGACATTTCAGTTCCATGCATTTTTTTAGTTCTAAATTTTTAGGCCCATCCTTGTAAGGCATACGACTCAACCAATTCCAAACGAGTTAATAACGCGTTAGTGTTCATACACACGAGCGGTACGCGTCAACGACAGAGGTACCTGCACCCCGTCGACGCGTCAACGTCTGCCGTTCACAACGTAGCCGCTCGTATATTTGAGTACGATGATCAAATACACGAGTGACACGTTGTCGACGGCCGCAGTTACCTCTATCGACGGCAGTCGTCAACGTGTATGCGGCTGATGTCGACTAATGTCGGCTGCTGCAGTTATCTCTGCCGTTGGTAACGTGCCGCTCGTATATTTGAGTACGATGATCAAATACACGAGTGACACGTGGTCGACGGCCGCAGTTGCCTCTATCGACGGCAGTCGTCAACGCGTATGCGGCTGATGTCGACTAATGTCGACTGCTGCAGTTACCTTTGCCGTTGACAACGTGCCGCTCGTATATTTGAGTACGATGATCAAATACACGAGTGGTACGTTGTCAACCGCTGCAGTTGTCCCTGCCGTCGGTAAATACTACTGCTGTGATTTCTGGCTGCTCATTGGTGAATTTAGTTTGTATCACGTTACTAAACTTTTGAGTAGCATCGTCGACGACGAGCCTACGTGTCATTTTCACTGAGTTACGCTCAAGCCCGGAGCTAAAAGACCTAACTTATTATTTTAGCTCACCAGCAGTTTGTGTCATGTCCACAACAATTTCAGGGAAAAGTTCTAGTGCAATAAATTTAATGGAAAATGTTAAGAGCCCGCACTATTTATGTGCTTTACAGCGAGGTTTACACAAACCATTTCATGCTGCAGCGCTGTATGGGATGGGGTGCAAATATTGCACGTGTTTGGTTTAACTTACGCAGTGTTTACGAAACATTGGCGATTGAAATTGTTGATTCAACCATTGAATTGATAATTAATTTTTATTAAAGTAGGTTTTAAAATTATGTAAATACTAGCTATTGCCCGTGTCTTCGTCTGCGATCCAGGGTGAAAAGTAGCCTATGTCCTTATCCAGCACATAGTCTATCTGTGTGCCTTTCATTGAAATTCGTTCAGCCGTTTTAGAGTGAAAGCGTAACAAACAAACTTAGTTACGCATTTATAATATTAGGATAACTAAATATATTTTGGAGTTACAATATAAATACTTTAGGATCCTTTTGAATGTCAAGTACTATTTCTTTTTGGTTTAATAAAAAGTCTCAATAAAAAAAAAAACTTATATAAAATCTACAGAAGGTGTAGGTAGATTTAGAAGTTGAAACTAAAATAACTTAAAATCTCTTAAGGGATCGTGGTACCTATCATTATAAACTATTTTTACAATGGGACCAAGCCTAAAATTGCAAAAACAAATGATCTGCTCCATATTTATTTGCATAATTCGAAGTAATATTATAGGTAACAGCAGATTTTTTTTCGCGCCTTTTTTGTGTGGTCCCGTGGTCAAAGTCGTTCATAATGATGTATGTATGTATGTATTTATTTATTTCTCAGTATTATTGAACATTGAGGTCTTATAATAAACATTGTTTCACACATACTACCATTGCTGATGTAGAAATATTAAAAGCTATGTACATGCAGACTGTTTAAGATTTATCAAAAATGCATTATTTATAATGTCAAAATATTAATAGTTAAATCTAAAATAATTATAAGTCAAAATGTTGAAAATATAAATCATAATGTCAAAGGACATTGTAATTTTTATTTTGACATTATGATTTATTCATAATGTCAAAATAAACATTACAATGTCCAAGAATTCATAATAATGTCAAAATATTAATAGTTAAATCTAAAATAATTATAAGTCAAAATGTTGAAAATATAAATCATAATGTCAAAGGACATTGTAATTTTTATTTTGACATTATGATTTATTCATAATGTCAAAATAAACATTACAATGTCCAAGAATTCATAATAATGTCAAAGTACTAATGTCATTATTAATCTTTATTATAATATCAAAAAGTATGATTTAAAAATTCGTATTGATGCGTAACAATTACCCTTTAAACGTTTTTAGATATTTAAGTTCCAATTGAAATTCCTTCCAAATTTGTTCTTTTTTGTGTTATTTCTCTGAGTCATGTTTACCGCGAATAAACGGATTTTCTTTTTTATTTCCTTCCATAGTTATTTTTCATGAAAGTGAGAAGTAGGTAGGAATTGTGATGGAAATTTAATTGAGTATAAATTGATAGTAAATTCATTGTCCCACTGTTTTATCAACCAACCTCTCAGCACACTCAATGTTATTCTTACAATCTCAAGTTTCCCGAAATTACCGGTGAAATCGAATCTCGAATCCTTGGTAGAATTAATTAAGTTAGGGAAGGGACTTCCCGTTATTGTTAATATTAAGTTTACATACTTAAGTGAGTCTTGTATGTCTTCGTAAGTCGTCTTGTAAGTAAGTCTTCACTAAAGTTTAAGCGCTCATATAAAAATGTGAGTGAAAATTTGCAAATCCGAAAGGTTAAAAATTGGTTAGACTCAAACTTTATTACCTGTTTTTTTAATACCATTTAAAAAGCAGTCGTTTTACAGGCTTTTTACTGGTATACAATATTCATTCGCTGCAAAAAACAACTATATCATTTCGTATATATACGATAGTTGTTTTTTGTGACGATTCCAAGCGCGATGTGCGTCTCAGGAACTAAAATAGATACATTATTGCAAATGGCCGTCGTGTTGTTTTGGTACGTCTCTAAGTCGTGGAATAAGACTATTTTGTGTTTACTACGAGATATTTAGAACATTTTTATCCTGAAAGTATATGCATTTTGTAAAACTCACTATCAAAAATATTAGTTCCATGGAACGAAGACATTTGATTTCGTGAGCGACGTTGCTATCGGCACCAAAGTGGTGAAAATCAAATGTCTTCGTTTTGTCATCGTCAGTATGATGTTCAGCGTACTTGTATAATATAGGTAAGTGCTATTACCCTTGCGTCTAACTAAAAATATGCATTACTGAAGTCTTAACACAAAAAGCAAACCTCAAAGTAATCGTTCGACACCTTGCATGTCGCATAAGTAAACTTAGCGGGCGGCAGTATCAACACGGACAAAGCTAAACTTGAAGCGTTTGTAACACTAATTGTAAATACTATTACAAAGTTGAAGATCACTACTGAACAACAGGTAGAGTGAGAGCGAATCAACTTTGTTGTAACTTGTAAGTTAAGCGAGTGAATGCCTGTGTAACTGAAGCTAAAGTGCCCAAATTCGTGATACTTTGAATAATGCTGGAGAATCACTATTATCTGCAGGACTTAGACGGATGATCGATACGTAAGTTTAGTCAGAGAAATTTATTTATAAGCAAAATGGCTGCCAATACTTAAGACGAAAGCGGCAAGGTAGCCCCTTTCCAGCCACTTTTTTTTCAATTTGCAGGTCAGTATAAGGTAGTATGACGATCTAAATATGATTCGCGACCGTAACTAATATTTATTTATGGAATTTAATAATAACAATCATGAACATAGATAACATTTAAAAAAATAAGTGACCAACCGCGCGCTAGCCGGGATACCGCGGTAGCGGCCGGCGAGCGCGAGTTCCAAGTTGGTCGCTAAATAACTTAGCTATTTAGTATTTTTAGGACCCCAAAATATAAAATATAACAGGTTCACAAGAACGGGCCTCCCGTTTTATGAAAGGGTTCAATAATATTTTGAGGAGCGCAAAATTAGAATTATAAGAGCTTCGATTAAATACATGCCAAAATAAAGTTCTTAAACAAATCATTGTTATTAAACTAATTCTATTTTGAGGCAGCAAAAAATAGTAGGTACTATTGAAATATAATCGCGTAGTTCGACTATGTATTTTCTAAAGCCAGATAATCCAGAAAGTCACGACAAACAGCCGTGTCCAAGGAAAAAAGAGAGACCAAGGAAAAGTTTTTAGTTTACTCTATGGCAAAGCGGCGGACAGAAAGAACTGCTAAAGAAGCAACTCGCAGAAACAAAAAAAGAAGAAAAGCTGTCTGCAACTGTTCGGAGCAAACAAAAAAATTTTACTTTTAGTATCGAGTCCATTACATTCATTTACTCACGCCTTCTTCCCATGAGGGTTAGACAGAAACGACAGAACGCCACCTGCGACGATCCTTTTTTTTGTGTGGAAATCATCAAATTACCTCTCCCGCTCTCGGGAGTAAAAGCCACCCGTGTTGTTTCAGTTGCCTGTGCCAGGGGCCACGGTATCTCTTTCGAACAACCCGCGGCCCTGGCAGGCCCTAGACCCCGTCGATTACTGCTGGCATCTCTTTGGGGCACGCGTGGAACACAACGCGCCGTCGACCCAGGCCTAGTTCTTACCGGGCGGCAAGCTGCCCATTGCTCGCCGCCCATAAGCCCGGGCCTACGGTGGCCGGGAGTCGGTTGTTGACTCCCGACGTCCAGGGCGTATCCTGCGGTGACTAGGGGCGTGAGGGCGCAGAGGTTCCCTCCCCCTTAAGCGCTCCACCTTCTCCTTTGCGAGCATTACTGCTTCGCAGAAGGTGGTAACGGCTTACCATGCACTCTCGCTCCGTACAATGGCCTGGACCAGGGCCGGACGCGAGAGATCGCCGCGCCGGTCGTCGCCACGTCGTGGTCCGTCAAAGCCGGGCAGACCACCACCGTATGCTCCCCCGTGTCCTCCGGGCGATCCACACAGTGGTGACACCCTGGCGTTTCCTCCCGCCTTATCTTGAACAGGAACCTCCCGAAAGAACCATGTCCGGTGAGGACCTGCGTCAGGCGGAAGGTAAGGGCGCCGTGCCGCTTCTCCAGCCATTCCTCAAAGAGAGGATTTATCGCCGCAATTGTGGCATGCCCAGCACTGGGTTGCGACAATCGCACTATCTATGTCGCCATGAGATCCCGCCGGAGCTCTGTCCGCTGTACCGTGATTTCTTGCGGCAGCGGAGTTACGCCCCGGCGTTTTGCCTCCTCTCGCCACCCCCATACGTGGGCGAGGACTTTTGCTACATACTCATTTTGCACCAAGGTCAGGTGCATAGTATTAAAAAACACCACCAATAAGGTGTCCTCCTTGGACGTTTCCACTCACATCTGCCTTCTAAATATATTTTGTAAGTCGCCTTTCGCAAATGCCAAGGTAGAATATGATTCGACTTTTGTTTGTCGACGTTTTGGGTCGATTTTGATGCAAAACGAACTTATCCACAACTGAATGAACTAAAATGTACAGATCGGGAGAAAATTAAATAGCAGCCCTAAGAAATAGTCCGTCTATTGTTAAGAGAGCATAAATAATTTTGCCGTGCAAACGAAGCGTTTCAGGAGTTATTCATTCAAAAATTGTTACTTGGAGAAAGCAGGCCGCCTTTGTAAAACATTTGTCATTATAATCACCCAAAGCTGCCGTCTGCGGTAATAAAATTATTTCACAGTAAACATTTTGAAAATTAAATTTTAAAGACTTCTCACTTGGAGTAATGGCCCGTTTTAAGTACGGACGTGACGTAATAAGTTAGCGCCCTGAAAACTTTATATAGGTTTTTTTTTTCGTTTTGGTGGCAGGTCGCGAGATTTGTGTAACTGGAACGATTTCGCAACCTAATTATTTATGAAAACTTTACACTAGTTTTTAAACATAACCTAATTAAAAAAACTTCAGTTGAAAAACGAACCAGATTGTATTTCATTTGCTTTAAATAATTATTATAACACTCCATCCTAGGAGCACTGGTGGCCTAGTGGTATCCGTTCCTACTTACGAGTTACAACTCGTAAGTAGGAACCCGTCTGGGTTTGGACTCATGACCTACAGGTCATGAGTCCAAACCCAGACGGGCACTTTACTTTATGTATTTAACTTCATCACCACTGCTCTCAAAACGGTGATGAAAAACATCGTTTGGAATCCGGAATGACTTATAACCAAAAATTCGAAGACATGTGACATCCACCAACCCGCACCGGGCCTGCGTGGTAGATTATGGCCCACTCCCTATCCCCACAGAGATTAGGCTTGTGTCCCAGCAGTGGGAAAATTATAAGCTTATTAGGTAATGCATCTCATACTTACCTACAGCTTCTTTCTTTTTCTTCTAACATAAGAAACCGCTGAAAATGTCACTAATCTATTTATTTAGAATCTCAGTAACTTTTTTATAAATATAATTACTAAACTATCGCTTGATAATACCTTTGAAACTAAGACGTACTATCAAAATATGGCTTCCATCCATTCATCCTCAGCCCGACTTCACCCACTAGGCCTCTCTTATCATGTGCCAATCCCCACAATCCTGTACCAGCCTCATCCAGGTTCTTCCCACAATGGTAACAATGTCGTCTACCCATCTCGACAAAACACACGGACGGACTATCTAATGATGGACAACTAAGCCATCTTTCGTTCGACATAAACAAAAGATACTATTTTCTTAGAATTAACTATGAAAATTCTGACTTTTGTTTTTCCACGAAGCAAACAATTTTATTAAGACCACAAATATTATATAAGTAAATATGCTGAGTTATGTACAGCGAGAGCTGTACATAAACTTGTAAACTTGACTAGAAATGTTATGGAATTAAAATAAGCCTTTCGTTTCCAAGAATTTCGGTTCAAAGCAGTTTACTGAAAATAATTAGGCTACAGAATAACAAGACTTGTGTACTCAGATGACTTAGGTATTCCAAAAAGCCTGCGTCAAAAACCATCCAAAATAACGTATTTTGATTATATCAATATCTCAAAGCATTTATTTCAAACTAGCAACGCCCCGCGGTTTCACCCGCATAAGTTCCGATCCCGTGAGAATATCGGGATAAAAAGTATCATATGTGTTAATCCTGGTTATAAAATATCTGTGTGCCGAATTTCATTAAAATCGTTCAGTAGTTTTTACGTGAAAGAGTAACATACATCCATCCCTCCTCACAAACTTTATCGTTTATAATATTAGTTGGATAAACTAATTACAGGCACTTTTGAATTGTGAAGGGATCGGTCAGTCAGAAAGATGAATTTGATGATTTGCCCATTCCAAAGCGTAGTAGGTTCCTGTGGAGAAGAACGGGCAAGGGCGGTGAGTAATAATTAATCAGCCTCTGAAACTTCCACTGCAAAACAAGTAGATACCTCCAAATAACTTTATCAATGACTAGCTGTTCTGCCCGCGACTTCGTTCGTGTGGAGGTCGTAAGTATCACGCACGTACAAAAGAAAAGCGCGCATAGAAAAGTGCAATAATACCTACGCGGTCAAAATGTATGGAACAGCAATATTTTTTTTTAATAACCGACGAAAAATTTCGACGCTATGGGGTCTAAGCTCATGTGCTGAATCTATGGTTACAGTTGGCCCGTCGATGTCCCTGCCACCTAGTATATTAAGAAAAACAACAACATTTTTATAAAACTCCCTCGGCCCCCGAGCCGCCGCATCGCTCGCCTTTGCTTTTCTTCGTTTTCGCGTAGTGTCCTTTCTGACAATTTTTTCTTGCTCGGCTCCTAACGGCGAAGCGTGATGTTGAATAACCTTCCTCAATATCAAATGCAAACCGATTTTTTTTGTATAGCCGGAGACAAGCGCGTCAACCAAAAAAATAAATCAGTATTAGTAGGTGTTGCGCCGCTCCTCTCAACATCGCAATGCGCTGGCAGCAGGGGGTGCGGGTACAGCGGGGTGTCAGCCGGCCGACGGTCGAGCGCGGGTACGCGGTACTTCACCAGTCAGCTGTTGCACCACGCACTGCTGTCACAGATTACCTGTGCTTGCGCGTTTTATTAACGTTCATATATAACATTATTATTTACATTTAAACTGACCTCTTACCGTTGTAATTTCATCTTTTCTTATTTTACGTTACAGTCTACTCATCATATGCGCACCTTTTTCCCAACTATGTTGGGGTCAGCTTCCAGTCCAACCGGTTGCAGCTGAATACCAGTATTTTACATGGAGCGACTGCCTATCTGACCTCCACAACTCACTTATTGGGTAATGCGATACCTCTTGGTAAGACTTGTTGCCAGACTTTCGGGCTTCTGACGAGGTTACGACTGTCAAAGATCTACGAATGACAGCTGGGACCAACGGCTTAAAGTTCTTTCCGAGGCATGGACGGGTCTCGGTATGTTAAAGTCCACTATCACTTTCATTTTACTCCACTACGATCTGTCGTCGCGATCAGTAGGTATCAATAGTATATATGAACAGTCAAAGGGAAAATCATTATAAGATAGTTGCCTTATTCACTTCGTTTGCAGGACATATTTGATGATTGCAGTTCAATGTCATAAGAAAATTAGCAGACGGGCCAATGTTGCTGCTCATCTGCTGCCTTTTGTCACTTTTTACGATACTCACTATTGAAAAAATCTGATGTCTAATATTCCAATATTCGCCGCAAACTATACAAAGCTCCACTATAAGTTTATTAAATCAATTTTGCCCAAACTTTTAGCATATTAACAGCTAATATGAATATACCAGTATTCAAATATATTAGCACTAGCGACCTGCCCCTGCTTCACTCAGTTTTTACAACTTAACAAAACATCGTGATTTCTTTTTAAATGTAAGTTTAATATTAATGTCTTAAGCACATTAAACCTTTCGGAATATATTCTCTAAATGATGGTGAAAACCAAATAAAAATCCGGATAACAACTTGGTGACAGAAACATACACGATTAGCGACTTTAACTCATAATACGGATACCAAACGGCTTAACGTATATAATATACGTTTATAGAAGTAGCATTATTATAAGACCTAAATTTTGTTAGAGAATTCAAATTGCCTCCCGAAAATAAACGCACAACACTATTCCTTTACTACGGCGCGGTGCTACTAAAAACAAAATTAAAATGAACTACCATGGCAATTCGTTCCCATCTCTAAACTCGAGTAATAAAATGTTAGAAACACAAAACCTCACTTCATTTTGCTACCCAATCTGTTTTACCTGCTAACGTGAAAATATATTTGTGCGTAGGGTTGGCATAACGTACTCTGAGCTGGTTCATTAAAATAAAAATGTTTTTAGTGAAATTTAACAAGTGTAGTCGATGATCCTGTGCTTGCTTAATTTTTCGTTGGTGTATTCAGCCCATCATCAGGATTCCTCACGATATTTAATGCTAACCTAAAGAAATAAATGAAATATTTGCAGGTGCTATTCAGGAAAAAGGTCTACATAACAACTCTTCTCTACCTGCATACGGTTAGACTGGAAGCCGAACCCAACATAGTTGAGAGAAGGCTAGCCAGTTGACGATATCCACATGACAACTCTTATAGAACAAACGAGCGCTCATCATTTTGCGTACAGTTGGTAATTTCAGAACATTATAATGTTAAAGTTTACTCTCATACATACATAACATCACGCCTGTAATTCCCTAAGGGTTAGGCAGAAGTTTACTGTTAGTACACCCACATTTCGACTGTTATGTTTGATTCTCATGTTATAGGGGGCGAGCCTATTGCCACTAACTGGGCACAAATCTGGGCTGATGTTGAGAAATTCCTGATGGAACAACCCAATAACACTATGCACGATCTGGGAATCTAACCCAGGAACTCATGCCCAGCAGTAGCGCCTACGACCACTAGACCAAAGAGGCTCTTACTTCCTACTAATATTACAAGCGTGAAAGTTTGTATGGATGGATGTATGGTTTGTTACTCTTTCACGCAAAAACTACTGAACGGATTTGGATGAAATTTGGCACACAGATGGTTTATAACCAGGATTAACATATAGGATACTTTTTATCCCGATATTCCCATCGAAACTTATGCGGGTGAAACCGTGGCGCGCAGCTAGTTTTCTATAACAACCAAAAATTTATAAAAAAATAAATATTTTTCCTCAGCGTGACAACCATAGTAAGGTAAAGTCAAAGTTCGCCTAATACGTTCTTATTTATTACCTGTCTCTATCTATACAAGCAAGCCATGTCGAAAATGTCATGATTCAAAGGGACTTACAAATTGCAACGAAGCACCATTACTATACAAGCTTGCCCTGGGGCGATGTCCGTTGAAAATAAATTTTATCCCTTTTTACCCCATTAGGTATCGTAAAGAATCCTTTCTTGACAGTAATGCTTACGTAATGGAAACTAGTTAATGCATTGTCTTTTGCAATTTTCCGTTTTGGTTTTATTTTAATTGTTTTATTTGTATTTTTCTTTCCTGTTACTGATATTTAGATAATTAGTGTTAAATTAAATTGTGTGGGATAGGTGCAACTGGAAAGTGAAATTTAAAAGCGTTTTGACAAAAAAAAACCACCGACTTCCAAAAAAAAAAACACTGCAAAGTGAAAAATAACTTTAATTTCGGAAGTTGGTGTCAAAATACGAAAATGCGGGAACCAACGACACCGACTTTTTATCAACTTTTATAAAATCGTCTTACTTAATACAGGGTGTAAAAAAACCCTTTACGAAGCCGTCATCTACGCATTTTGTATATTAAACTACGTAACTTCGAAAAGCAAAAATCATTGCTGGCAAAGGACTTTTATTTTTGGTGTGAAAATTCGCTGTTTCCGGCAGTGCGCCATGTAACACACGCAAAACATTGTGTTAATGGGTGCATGCAACGGGACAGGGGTTGTGAGAGTATTTAAAGTTTAGAGTTATAACACTTTTACTAGTTTTCGTAAAAAACGTCAAGAGTATTTGGAACTTTGACTTTAAATATTTCCGGCTAGTAAAAAAAATATCATAGTAACGGGAAAAACAAGTGTGTTTCGGCTTTATTAAGGCCCTTTGTACACACACGTTTTTCTTGCCGTAAAAATTATGGTTTATTCGCCGTGTGTAGGCACGATCAGTGTTATGGATCACTATGGAAGATTGTTGACAGACGCGTTTTTTCTGCGGAGCGGTTTTTATTTGTCCGCATCGCTATCAACAGGAAAAGTGCCTAAAAGGTTAGCCGCAATTCCACGTTGTATGGCTGATTTCTTGAACAGTGGTTGCGCAGTGGTAATGGACCCGACTTACGAGTTGTAGGTCGTGAGTTTGAACCCAGGCAGGCACTTTACTTTGTGTAAATTATTTTCATCACCACTGCTCTCAAAACGTTTAAGGAAAACATCGTGAGGAAACCGGTATGTCCTAGAACCACAAATTCGAAGACAGGTGACATCCAGCAACCTGCACTGGGCCCGCGTGGTGGATTATGTTACACTCTCTCTCACAGAGAGGAGGCCTGTGTCCCAGCAGTGGGAACATTATAGGCTGATTATGTATGGCTGATTTTTTGGCCAAAAAAGGGCCTTAGAGTATTTTTACCCAGAATAGTGCCAACATGTTCTGCGCTTTATAAAAAACTATGCCAAACAGTTGTACCTAATAGATTTCAATATTCCTCAGAATTCGGTTGATATTTTCAACGTCGAATCAATCTAAGTTCTAATAAAGACGCTTTACTTTGTGCCAAAGTTTATTAAGAAATCCTTTACAGACAGTTGAAAACAATAAAGCATTCAGGTAGAAGGATTAGAAATTAATTATTTTGTGATTGAGTTCAGAATCTTCGTCTTACTATTTTAATTATTTGAATGTTGTCTAGCAGTAATTAAAAAAAAATGCAACAAGACTGTGTTTAGACTAACTAGAGCCCTATAAAAACGCACTCACAAATAAACAGTCAAGGTTGAGAAATATCTACTAAATACTGACACTAAAACAAAAATATTTTGAGCTCTAGCGCGAGGTGTACTTCCAAGTGCTCACGAGTGTCGACGCCCGACGCCGACGCATCGATGCAGTTGCGTCGGCGTTGACGCCTGTCGCTCGTGTGCATGCACACTTATACAGCCCAACGCCTACACATCAAAATGGCGAGCGGTTTTCAAACCTTTTTTCTCAATTCTGTCTCTTGGCTAAATGTACACCTTTTGGAAACGTTTTTTTATTAAATAAATTAAGTAAATACTTGTCACAAAATTTAAATTAAAGACCGTTTAAATTAAAGACACATTCAGCGAACAATTTCCTCCGCAATTATTTGTTACCGCATGATTTTCCTGATAACAAGAGTGATGTGTGCAATCAATTATACGCCGTATTACTTACATTATAAACACGAGATTGGCATGTTAAATAATGGAGCTGTTAATTGTTGTTGCGTACGTAAATTGGGTAACGTATTTATAGCCTCGGTGATGGATTATGGGTACTTAATACAATATTTAAGGATGGTAATGTTTTGTGCGTAATATTTTCATTGGTCGTAAATGTATTCCAGCCTAGTCATTTAGACGTTAAATAGGTAGGTATTACATTTTCATCATTTCAGTCTTCTCAGACTTATCAACATTACATAGTTAGACCTATTAATAGTAGTGTTCATAATCTCAGATAATTTACATTCCATCGCTATTTAATCAGTTATCTACTTTAGTGTAATGTATTCTGAGTTGATTTTTGAGTGAACATTTGTTATGAAAAGGTCATAATAAGTTTTGGTTGCATAGGAATTTCAACTCTGTTAATGACATTAAAAAATGTCATAAAATTTAACTGAAAAGTTTAATTTTTTACTTTTTTGGCATCACAGTTTTGTTAGTACCTTTATTTTATGTGGATACTACTTACCTCCTTTTTTGGCGAAGAAACTATTATGATTATAATTCGACAATTTTATTCATGCCACGATATTTATGTAAATTTTAGTGCAGGAAGAGAAATGTTTCGTTTCCATTCTGGAATATTCCGATCCTCACCGGTTATCGCTATTTCAACTAGATTGATTTCAGGTCAGGTGGCTGTCACGTCAAGTAAAATATAATCCGTTTTATCCGTTCTGGTTAGACCGGGATCAAACCGTAGCATAAATAGAAAAAAAAATGCGGAAATTTCGTGATAAATGACTGGTTTTACATCATAATCGTAGAACCTCAAGTTCACATGGCCTGCTGAGCTTTGCGCTTTTGATACAAGATGGAGACGACACTAAATTAAACTGCGTATATCTCATGCTTTCAAAACGTTTAAGGAAAACGTCGTGAGGTAACCGGTATGTCCTAGAACCAAAAATTGGACGACATGTGACATCTACCAACCCGCAATGGGCCCGCGTGGTAGATTATGGCCCACTACCTCTTACCAAGAAGAGGCCTGTGTCCCAGTAGGAACTTTATAGGATGATTATGTACATAATGATTATTACATATATCATGGCGTAGTCTATATACGAAAAATCTATTTAAAAGATTGAATAGTTACGTCACTATAGCTAGTTAAGGATTGGCAAAGCCCATAGTCGGCCCATCACTATCTACGAAAAAATTACATTATAATTTTGACGCCAGGATTTTTTTTTTTAAATTATTTTTTTTTTTTTTTTTTTATCCATCCAATAGTTCCAAAATACTCTGATGCATTAGTATGGCCAGTGCTTTCATTTATGTTCGTACATATTGTATAACGAGGTTGTTTGAACTCATGTTTTGATTCAAAACCTGTATCACGTAAAAAATCTATTAGCTAAACGAAGAAATATTTTTCACAAAACTTTTTTATCCACAGATTTCCCATAAAATCCCGATTACCATACAATGTGCGCTTCAAATCAAGAAGCCATTTGAACTCTGTCAAAAATTCATCAATTAAATCCAACCATAGCCAAACAAAACACTTATAATCCGAATATGTAAAGCGTATTAAAAAAACACGGGATAAAACCTGAAGCGATATTAATTCCCTTGTACTAAACGCTATACATTTGTTCACGAAGATATATGATCAAAGGAACAAAGGTACGTTCGGCCATATTAATTTAGGGCTATATATCATAACAATATGTTTTCTGCCAGCGTTGACTTTCGAGTGTGGATAGCCATTATTGTACGTGGCATTTAAATTTCGAACAAGGGTCAGTGTCATAATAAAAAATATAGGCCATTGTCTTTTGGTTGCGGCAACATTGATCGATATTCTCTGTGGTCACTGTTTTTGATAACCCTTTCTTACACAGTAGAGCTATGGTATGGTAAAAATGCTCACGGAGTTTCGATAAGTAAGTGATATTTTAAGTTACAATAGAAGGGCTGTAGAGTTATCTATCTTTCTTTTAGATTTTTTTAAGTTTCCAGCAAAGTCAACAGGGTTCGTTTATAATCGTTGCTTATTAGCGACTGTTTAAACATACAATTTTGACGTTTAAACTTGTCTTAACTTAAAGCAACGTTTATAAAGACAGGGGATTATGTTTATGTCAATAACTATTAAATTATTTATTTATTATTATGTAGATCGAATTTTAAGGCAGCAGTCCTGATAACATTGAAAACTGTTAGATTTCTCCACAACCTTTATTTATGGCATGGTTGTAGTCCACCGAGCTGTAGTCTTTCCACACAGGCCAATGTGAAAGATGATGTGGCTGGAAACTAATGGTGACTAGCGAGATGACGACTAATAGAGAAGTATGGAAGAAAAAGACATGCTGTGCCGACCCCAAATAAATAGGCAGAAGAATGATGTCAACAAGAAAATTTAGTTCTACGAGCCAACCATTTTTTATTTCGGAATCAGAATCTTTATTTGTAAACATAGGTAGAGTTACACAGTGTGTGGGATGTTGTTGTTATTTCTATAGGTTCTCTATGTTTTACCATTAGGCGTACAAATACATTATATCAATTTAAATTCAAATTAATTAAGTACTATAACAATTACTGATTATTATAAGTTATAGAAAGCACCAGAGTAATGGATCAATAATTCCCCTCCAAAATGTCCACTGTAAAATGTTAAGAAAACACATAGATCCGATGTTAAAAATTACAAACCAATAAAAATAAATAAAATATTAATGTCAAAAGAGGTCTCTTAATGTTGAGGAGGAGGGATTATCGAGGATATTATTTCGCTTCATTTCTACTCCAACACCATTACCACAGTAAAAAGTATTCCCTTGAAATTAAGGATTAAGTATAACAGTTTTCACTAATGAACTAGAACACTATAACATCATTTTAATGTTTGAAACGAACGAAACCACTCAAGTTGATAGCACCCTTTACGAGGATTCTGAAACAATATGGCTCGACTATTATAATTAAAAATATTTTGAAGTTACCACGTTTATGTGTATAGCTTCGTTCACATACATCCAAAAGTTAAAGTTAGTCAGATTAAAATTAAAGCCAATTTGGTAGCCGATGTTATTAAAATTTCTACTGTACTGTAACAGTCTTTATTTATTTAGCTACGACTCAACGGAGCTAGAACAAAAGTGGATTTCTTCCACCAGGGAATGGCGGTTACAATATGCCCCTGGATTGTCGTGCTTGACATCATGTATTACAAGCCTATTATTGAAGCGGGAGCCACGCTGTTCGGGCAGATGACCGTAACCGGCGCAACCCGCATATATATTGTATATATGTTGGTTGCGCCGGTTGGGGAATTAAAAATGAGTCGAGAAATTTACGTAGAACTTATAGGCCAATTTCAGTAATGCTAACTTAGCGTCGAGTGTGGCACACAATGTGATGTGCAACCGAATTTTAAAGTTTCGGCGATTCATTTTGAGTCACGATAATGACGCTGACTTACGTCCTTTACCTCATCCCTCAGGCAATATCTCGCATAATAGTAGTAGATGGGTCATTTAGTTTATGACTAAAAATGACTTAAGAATTTACGCTGAACTTATTGTCTAATTTCAGTCACACCAATCACTTTGCGTCGAGACTGACGAAAAATACATAATGTTGTAAGCAACCGAATTAAAAGGGCTTTCGGCGACTCATTTTGAGTGACACAAATGTCCTTCTCTACTCACCCCTTAGGCGATGTGTCGCATAATAGTAGTTGATACCACTCAGTTTATTACTCTGAAAGTAACATTATTAATTTAATATGAACTCAATGTATGTAGTTGGGATATTGTTCTCACAACTTTACTTCATTAAATATCTGCTCGTTCGCGAAATTGTGGGGTATAAAATTTGATGAGCCGTTCATATTTTATGCAATAAATATTATAATGGGTTTGACTTATAACCTTTACGTTCAAGAGTTTCAGTGTACTTGTACGTCAGTTTGACCTCGCTGTTCAAACGTTTGAGAATAATTTCTAATAGTTTGACAATAATTTTTAATGGTTTAATATTCTAAAGTGTATTTTTATTATTTTTTTATTGGAGTACTAGATGTTTAATGTGGCGCTTGGAACATTATTAATAACGGCTATAAATATGGCAACTTGTGGCAGCATTTTGAACTGTTTAGTAGACGGTTTGGAAGGTTTGATTAGGTTCTGCGGTATAAGGTCGCAGGTCCTATTAGTTTTTGCAGTCGGTCAACCAATATTTGGAGCAGACATTATTATTTTAATGAATTGAGTTATTTCTGTTCTTTTTTTTAAATATTTTTTTAATTATTTTTTTAAATATACTTACTGTTGCCCGCGACTTCGTCTGCGAACCAGGATGAAAATAGCCATCTGGGTCTTCGTCTACCCATGTGTCAAATTTCATCCAAATCTGTGCAGCCGTTTAAGAGTGAAAGTGCAATAAACCAACCAACTTACTTTTTCATTTATAATATTAGGATTAGGATTGTGTGGATACAAAATAATTATGACTTGCGCCAAATAAAAATAATTTCTTTCTTTCCAATCTTCTGTACTTCTGTCGACTGTAGTAGTCACCGTAATAGTACCGTACCGTAGTTTATTAGAAATCTCCTTCAGTTAACTTTTATTATCATAGTAAAATGCACAGGTGCACTTCTTGTCATAAGTATGAGAGTTTTTACTACCCACTTATAAGAAAACTTGCACTAATCTTCGTTGAGGAAACAATCTCACTGGAACTGAATTAATCGTGAAAACGCAGTGAGGAACAATGATGTTCAATACATGTTTGTGTTCATTACTGTTACGGAGTTATGACGTCATGTGTATTGTCTTTGGTCTTGGTGTGACCATTAAACTGTAACCTGCCCAGACATCAAGCAATAGACAACATTGTCAATCTTCAAACTTTTGTGTGAGTAATACGAGACTTTTTGTCTACATTGTATGTGTTTTTTTTTTTTTGTAATGTGTTTTGTTCGTGCAGAATAATCCATTTTTCTTTCTCTCTTTCTTTCTCTTTGCAGTTGGTAAGTAGGTTCTTATTGATTCTGTGAAAATAGTTGCGAACAAGTCTATCAGTGTTATTTACAACTGAAAATAAACTTCATAAATGTAATACTAAAGTGAATTTAATAATGATATTGAAGAAAATAAGCATACAGGGAAAATTCATCCAGATTGGTGATCAGCATCAGAACTACTAGTAGGTGTGTGTACAATTCATTGAAAGATGGTTAAAAGTGGTTAAAATATATGTACTTTTTAAACCACATTAAGAAGCAAAATGGATGTCAACACACCTGAAAGCGATATTCAACTTTGTGTAACAGTCCGACCATCGGGAGAATGCGTTCCAGACACCTGTCAGATCCGACAATTCTAGTAGCTAATAAAGATCAAATTCGCAAAACACGTATTCGTTTGCATGAAACTGACAGGTATCAAGAACGCATTCGTCTCGTCGGCCGCACTGTAGTATTGCTCTTGTTGTTACAACTGAAAATAAGTAATGTGTTAACCAAACAAGCAAGCCAGAAACAAAGCTAATTTAAATCCTCTTTTACGGTGTCCTTTGCTAAGTAACTTGGTGATTTATTTTGTTCTCCCAAAAGGCTAGAACATAAGTAACTACTCTAAACTTGGAACACAAATACCTAATCTCGTTGCACACACCTATTCTCTTGTTTATTCCAGTAAAGAGTTTACGGCCTTGTCCGTCCATTACCGTAAATTCTAATTTATCGAGTCCCTCATGACTACATAGGAGCTATTAGATGATAAGTAAAGGTAAGTGTTTGTTTTGAGAATATTATGTAGACTTTCTTGGAATTATTAAAGTTTTTCATAGTAGTCTACCTTAATTTTATTTACCTATTTATTTTATACTTTCAAACAAGATAATATTTACATAATATATAAGCTAACAGACTTGACTTAATAATGTACATGTATTTAAACCAAAACAAGAGTAAAAAATCATAGGACATCAAAAAATTTGTCCGTCAGCGGGAAAAGTGCCCAAAAGTGCGATACTGATTCCTTGGCCAAAAAATAGGCAAGCCGAGAGGTCTTGCCTATTTTTTCATCTGGTCACGTGAAGCGTCAACCAACCGCTTGGCGATGTTTCGAAATATGTTTATGTTTTTTTTGGAAATAAACCATGCCTATCAAACAACTTATTTATTTTCAAGATATTTATTTTAAGGAAAAATGTGAAAAGTTTGGTAGAAAATACGTAATTTAGTAATAACAAGGTCAATATTTTACACGTCTCGCAAAATAACAACTAGCCGCGTCTTTACGTAGCGGTGACGCCATACCTAGTTGATTTGTCATCGGAATTTCAACACAAATTACTACTAGATCAAACAAATGTTCAAAGAGACGATAATACTCTGATTGCTACATATTTGTATATAGTCCCATTCAGTGTGACTTGCAAACTGCCTAGCTGTTACCCAACTAGGTTGCGGTCGGCTTCCAGTCTAACCGGATGCAGCAGAATACCAGTATTTTTCATGGAGCGACTGCCTATCTGACCTCCACAATCCAGTTTCTGGGTAACGCAATACCTCGTGGTAAAACTGGTTATCAGACTTTCGGGCTTCTGACGACCCGTAACGACTGTCAAAGATCCAAGAATGACAGCCGGAACCAACGGCTTAACGTGCTTTCCGAGCCGCGGAGGGGTTTGGTACGTAAAGATGGCCTCAATCCACGGACCGACCGTGGCAAGCGTAGCTTAACCTGATTGATCGACCCGTGCGTACAGGTACATTACTAACTTTTGCCTCCTATTTCCTAACACAGTACACCTTTTTTTCTTAGCATGTCGATGGCAATCTAAATGGACTCGGCGACAGGACACTAATTGCGTACCACACAATCAATTACAATCTGAATCATTTTGAAGGATATTGCTAATCTATTGCTTTATATGTTCATAAAAATTGTCTGCTCAACAACGTACATAACGCAATGAATGCTACTGTTAGTGTGTTGCGTGATTAGCCCACTAATTATGATCTATCCGTGTGCCAAATTTAAACAAAATCCATTAATCCGTTAAGGCAAGAAATAGTAACAGACATACAGGCAAAAAGAGTTACTTTCGCGTTCAGAATATTAGTGTGAATTTTACTCTCTTCTTTAAACGACCTTCAAACAACCTTCACAGACAAAAACACCCAAAAGCACAAAAATACAAACAGCAAAAGGTCCCCGCAATATTGCAATAGATACGAAAGAAAATCCAGCGCTTTGCTTCATCAGATAGCTCTGGGTGAAGTTTGAATCGAGTTTCCTCCACGCAAGAGGTCAAAGGAATACTTTCCTTGTAAAATGCAACTGTTACCGATCGTAAGGTCGCGAACTGTTCGTTTTGTATCGATATGGCATTTATTGCGTTTTATTTTATGAGGATTCTTGCTTGTTTCTTTTTATTGAACGTGGTGTGGACTTTGTGTGTGTGGTCTGTTTTCTCGTGGTTTTTCTTTTGTAATATTGAAATACAGGACACATTTTAATCAGTGCGCAAACTGTAACCGTGAATTCAGTACATGATTCTGAAGTCTGCATTGAAGTGTGAGGTCGGCTTTAAAAAAAAAAATACCTCTGCCATACATTTTGACCGCGTAGGTATTGCACTTTTCTATGAAAAAGCGGATTTTTTTTTATATTCGATGAAAATATTCTACTCTAGGGTCTACAATCATATGCTAAACTCATGGTTACAGTTTGCGCAATGGTTAAAAATATATCGTGTATTGAATGAAAAAAATACGGTTAAGATTGGTCGCAGGCGAATCTCACGCTGAATTGTAGTTATGGGATTAGGAAGTCACACGACTATTTCTGTCAGTTTGAACGCCTCCATAGGTACAAGTTAGTTGACACAAAAGGCGCGTGCTAATTTCATCCTGTATCCCGCGCGGGATTTGCCTTAGTATGATCAGAGCTTTACAGCATTCATTTCTCGATACTATTATAGTACGTGGTGACCGAAAAGAAACTAGAAATCAGAATAAACGCTTGACCTATAATCAGCCTAAATGATTAAATTAAAATGTATATCATCTGCCTAGCCTTTTTTCCAACTAAGTTAGGGTCAGTTTCCAGTCTAACCGGATGCAGCTGAATACCAGTATTTTATATGGAGCGACTGCCTATCTGAACTCCACAATCCAGCTACTGGGTAATACGATACTTTAGATTGAATTAAAATACGCTATGCATTTTGCCAAAGAAAAACCCAGGAAAGATTTTATCAAAGGTATGCAAACGGTACCAGTAACATCAAACAGAAAAGGAATACAGTCGAGGAGATGTCTCCATCGTCGTATAAAAAGCCGTTTGGAACGTTACTGCATTGCTCTTAATGCTCATAAACAGACTCAAAACAGGAACGCAAAAGAGCGAGTCTTTTGGTATAAGTAACTACGACTCTTTTCAGCAATATAGAATCTTTTTCAGCAAATTCGCTTGTTTTTCCACATTTCAAACTTTAGCGTGAACTATTTTAGTGTCTTGATTACACTAAATGCTTAGGTTTGACTGCAATAATTAGGGCTAATTCCACCAAACTTTCAGACCTAGTCTAGTCCAGTCTTATCCTGAGCATACATTTTTAACTTTTGACAGCTTTTTCATACTAGAAGTGTCGGACATAAATTTTATTCTAAGGATAAAATATATCTGACTTGAATATCCGAAACTGAAGAAACAATGTTTTGAAAAAAGTTTTTAAAAATAGACAAAACAAAGTTTGAACTGGCCAAAACAAGATAGGTGGAAATTTGTTAGGGTTAGAAATAAAACGTCGACAGCGTAAAACTATCAAAAAAGCTTCACGATCCGAATGCGTGGTTCGTTAACAGTCGTGTACGAACGTCACGTGACCACGCTTGTCCCCTGAGACAAGTCACTGGAACTGCCAGTTTGTCACCAATATATGGCAGGAATGAAAGCAGAAAATCCAGTAGGCTGTACACCTACAATCGCAAGGGCATTCTTACGCAAATTGTTACACAACGCTTTTCTAATACCAATGCAGTTTTTCAAAGAGTCCACCAAATGTATTTAATTTCATTACCATTGATCTCAAAACTTTGTAACCATCGCGGGTAGAATATGATGAGGCTGGCTCAGGGGCGTGGGTTACTTAGAAAGAGAGGCCAGCTATGCTCAGCAGTGGGAAAGGCATGGATGATGATGACGATGATCTCAAAATGGTGAAGGAAAACCTCGTATGGAAACCGGCATGTCCTAGAACCAAAAATGCGAAAACGTGTGACATCCACCAACCCGCACTGGGCCCGCTTGGTGGATTTCGACCCACACCCTCTCATAGAGAGGAGGCCTGTGTCTCAGCAGTGGGAACATTTATATCTCCTTTATTTTAATGTAATCATATAAATTATATTTTTAAATATTAGAATATAAAAAGTATAAAAACATTTAAAAATATAAATATAGTAGCCAACGGTATCAAGAACAAGGTCCAAGCTACCAGTGGTCAGGGCTCCAGAGAGAGGAACCTCTTGACAATTCGAGCCGTGTCCAGAAGTACCGTTTTCTACATTTATATTATTATTAAAAGCCTATGATGTCCCACTGCAGGGCAAAAGCCTCATACTCTTCTTCCATTTCTCTCTGTTTAAAGCTTCTGAGGACCAGTTCTTGTTGAAGGAGTCCAGCTCATCCCGCCATCTCCGTCTGGGCCGTGGGAACATTATAGGCTGATTATGCAAAACCAAAACTTAATAGTGCGATGTCCAAAATGTCCTTCTGAAATAGTTTTTCTTTAATGAACAACGTAGGTGGACTCATGTCATGACTCAAAAACAATTACGTGACGTAAGTATAAAGATAATTTTGATGTTACAAAACACAGGGGCGATGTCCTTTGTGTACTGGTGTTGAAATTACACGTTTTTTGTCTATTTAAATAAATGACTGTTATTTTTTAGTTACGTTTGTAGTTTTGAATCGAGTGTGATAATATTCATGTATTGATGGAATTTTCAGGTTGCTTGGATGATTGCATACGTTTTCAATGTTCACTATGGTTTTTAATTAATTTTGCTTGAGTTTAGAATGGGGTAGATAGTAAAAAAACTCTATCTTGATCTTTTTTTTTTGTTTGTCTTGAGTATTGTGTCTGTATTAAGGTTTTCGTCAGCAAACAGTAAATAAACTAAATGACAAAGTATGTAACTAGACACGATAAGATATGTATAGTATTTATTCTTGTATTTTATAATTATTTTCGAGGTATCTATCTTTTATGATGCACCTGCAATGTTTTTTCTCTGCATTACTATAAGGTTGACTGGTATAAAATGCCTCGAGCATTAACTCCGCCTTTGTACAGTATTTTTTTTCACTCGTGCATGAAGTTTAGTAAATAAATATATAAAATGACACGTCTACCTTCAACTCTTCTTTATAAACGCGTAATGTTACACTACACTACACTAAATAACCATTCCGTTAAATTATTCCGTGAGAGTACATTCCGTCGTGGCCTCTTCGCCAAATATGCACACGAGTGCCGCTTAAGGCGAGCTGACATAAAGAAAACATAAATTCCGAGCTTAAAGATTGCAACACTGCAGGCACGGAGGAAATGGACCTTCATGGAAATTTACAATAGTAACCTATTTACTTTAGTTGCTTCTAACAACTTGTGGAAAGTTGTGAAGGTGAGATCGTTTCAGTTGAGATTTTTGAAATGAAAATTTTGAAACAAATGGGTTTGTTTTACATGGCGTAGCGAATACCTAATCTTCTTATATAATTAATATATAATTCTTCTGTGCATGTGTTTGTCATCTAACTCCTCCTAAACGGCTGGACTGATTTGGATGAAATTTTGTGAGTATAGGTAGCGCCACCTACCGGGTGCGCTACTTTTCCCTTGTCGTTGTTCCCGGCTGTCATTCGTGAATCTTTGACAGTCGTTACGGGTCATCAGAAGCCCGAAAGTCTAGCAACCAGTCTTACCAAGGGATACTTTATTACCTAGTAACTGATGGGTTGTGGAGGTCAGGTAGCCAATCGCTTCTTGTAAAATACTGGTATTCAGCTGCATCCGGTTAGACTGGAAGCTGACTCCAACATAGTTGGTAAAGGGTTAGGCAGATGATGATGATTAGCTTCTGCCCGCAACTTCCGTGCACGTGGAAGTCAACTTACTGTTACTGTTAGCCTGCATCAGCCCACTGCTGGGCAAAGGACTCTCCCCATGACTTCCAGCTCTTTCGATCCAGGGCTAAAGTAGACCACTAGTCGTTTGTTTTGTCCAGCTCGTCCCGCCATCTTCTAGGGGGTCTGTCAATTATGTCAACTATACCACAAAATCCTATGGCACTCAGCAGTAGTGTAGCTTTCTAACAGCAAAATATTTCATGTAATCGGATCATTACATCCAGAGATTTCCAAGAACAAATAATATACAAAAAATTATACCTCTTTAAAATAATAATAATAATTATTATAGATTTATTCGTTGAACTTGGATATTCATTGTTAGTCTACAAAGTTTGTTATATAAATGTCAATAGTAATAGACAAAATATTTTGCTTTGAAACTTTCGCAATAAAAGTTCAAATGTGCCAACTGGGACAGCAGTTACACTTAGTTTCAAATAAAGTTAATGAATCTTTTATTTCTTATGAAGACGAGAAATAGAAATTAGTTAAACAATAATTGTTTTTATATTCTCGGTGAACGAAAACATCGTGAGGAAACTATAGAGCGATTAACGCCCAAGTTGGATGAAAATGTTCTAGAACAAAAAATTAGAAGATATGTGACATCTACCAACCCGTATTGGGGCTGCGTGAATTGCGGCCCACTCCCTCTAACCGAGAGGAAGCCTGTGTCCCAGCAGTAGGAATATTATAGGCTAATTATGCTTATGAATTATATTCTTGCTACACAATAAAAGTTCTTGCCAGTCAACAGGTTAGACGCGAGGCTGACTGCCCAGGGCCATTATTTATCTAATTGTCATTTATGAAAACTCTTCTATAAACTCTAAAGCTCACCTGCACCAAAAATCACTAAATGTATTTAACGCTAAACGTATTTTAAACATCGTTCTGTCATCTTCAAACGATTTTCAGAAAATACATAGAATGATGTTTCATTGTTAAGCGCTAAACGCATTTAGTCATTTGTGGTGCAACTGGGCCATAAAGTACAGTAAAATTTATCAGCATTTAGTCACGCCCACCCCTTATTCTCCAAATGCATGCAGCAGTAAGTAATTGATATCCAGTATTTCCCAACACTTTCCAATAAACAGAATTTAAAACACTACCACAGCAAGCGGTTTCGGTATCGCCAGAATCGCACCTATTGCCATAAGATATCGCGTTTAATGGCACCGCGTGAATTATTGGAAGCCATTGCCAACGAATACCACATACGTTTCTCACTTTATGTCCGTACTTTTAAATTGCATGCTGCGGTAAGAAATTTTTCGGATACCAGTCTAACAGTCATAGCAAGGCCGACCTATATTTTGATACAGAGGAATGAAACCAAACAGAAATTTAAATATCAACAACAAGTAAAAACTGTGATATATAATAATAAGAAATAATTAGCATTGCCATTCAACATGGTAATGCTGCCACTCTTCTGGGCACGTTTCCGGATGACAGCGATGCGGATGAGTACTTCGACGCCTAAGTAATAATATAGCAATATTGGAAACGAAACCGATTTCAAATGTTTTTTTATTTTTTTATTTCACTAGTCGACTTTGATGTTTTCAATTAGTCATCAAATCTTTAAAACAAAGAATCACTCTCAACCAACCGTTCCTACTAGGTACTCATGAGCCCTCAAACACAAGTACCAAGTTCGAAACAAAAGCTAGTGCTTCACAATATATATCATTCTCTTATTCCCCCCACGTGATGCGTTATCAGTCAAATTTCCTAACTAGGATGTTCGGTTGAGTAGGCGCATTAAGGGCAGCCGCGTTCTTGGCACGTTCTCGTATCGTACGACACCCTTACGTGACGAATAGCTCCCCAGCGGATAGCTGTCTGAAATAAAACCCCTTTTTTCGACGGAATTGTCGCATCGCCTGCATATGAAGACATTTCTAATAATGTTTGAAGAGGGACTGAAATGAATCTGGCGTTTTTTTCGCTTTACCGTAATTAACTGTTTCCTTTGGTTTTTGGTTTAACGTGTTTTATTTTAACTTGAATCTTGTTGCTTTTTGAGCCGATTTGTGATATTAGAAATATTTATGAGCGATAAGTCTTTTTTTTTTTTTTTTTTTTTTTCTGGGTGGGAAATCATCAAATGACTCCTCCCGCTCTGGGCGGAGCAGAAGGGAGTGTCAGACTTTTACTGACTAAAACCCACCCGTGTTCCTTCAGTTGCCTGTGCCAGGGGCCACGGTATCTCTTTCGAACAACCCGCAGCCCCGGCGGCATCGGCCCTAGCGGACCCCGTCAGTTCGTGCTGACGTTTTGCCTCCTCTCGCCACTCCCATATGTGGGCGAGGACTTTGGCCTCCAGATCCCATGGCGGCAATCCGGCAAGGAGGCTCGCCGCCTCAGCGGAGACCGTGCGGTATCCTCGAATGAGCCGGACAGCCATGACCCTTTGGGACGCGATCAACCGGCGGGCTGGTCGCCGCCTCAAAGATCGCGCCCATATCGGTGCCCCGTAAAGGGCCATGGCCCGCACGACCCCCGCATAGAGCCTCCGGCAGGAGGCATTTGGTCCCCCTAGATTGGGAAGGAGCCGCCTCAAGGCAGCCCCGGCCCGCTCCAGTCTGGGAGCCAAACGTCGGAAGTGCTCCACGAAATTCCACCGGCTGTCGAGGACGAGTCCCAGGTAATTCATCATCCGCTCGACGCCGATGTGAACCCCTCCCGCCGTTATTTGTGAACCCGACGGTGGCGCGTCCCGAGGACCATGAAAACACATGGCCTCAGATTTGTGCAATGCCACCTCGAGTCCCAATTGCCGGATCCTCTCGACAATTGTCGCAACCCCGCGTGTCGCTGCTTCGGCCGCCGCCTGGTGCGACCTCCCCTGCGCCAGGACCAGCGTGTCGTCAGCGTAGCAAACTACGCTGACGCCATCAGGGAGGTCGGCGCGCAGCACCCAGTCGTACCCGATATCCCACAGATGCGGCCCTAGGACCGATCCCTGTGGGACACCGCACGACATCTCTCGCCGGTTCCACTCTCCCCGGTGACCGGGGTAGATGACGGCCCTGTCCGTCAAATAGGCCTCGACAATGCGACGGAGGTAGGTCGGCATCCGGTGATACCCGAGTGCCTCCCTGATGCAACTCCAGGGCAGGGTATTGAAGGCATTGGCGATGTCTAGAGACACCGCCAAGACGACCCCACCCCGAGCCACAGCATCCCCCGTCGTGAGGGCTCGCACGCGCATGATGGCATCCACCGTAGAGCGCCCCCTGCGGAAACCAAACTGGCTGTCCGCCAAATCCGGCCCCACCCGCACCAGCTGCCCGGCAAGGCGGTCTGCAATTACTCTTTCAAAGAGCTTGCCCACCTCGTCGAGCAGCACGATGGGCCGGTAAGCGGACGGAGAGTCCGCAGGGCGCCCCGGCTTCTTGATGAGGACCAGTTTCCCCGTCTTCCAACGAAGTGGGAACCGGCCCCTCTCGAAGCATGCGCTTAGTAGCCCCCTTAGTCGAGGCCCGAGAGCCTCCAAGGCCAGGACCCAGGCTTTTCCAGGTAAGCCGTCGGGTCCTGGGGCGGTGTTTCTGGCATTCAGCCTACGTACCGCCACTCTCAACTCTACCTCGGTCACCTCCGGAGCATCGTCGTCGTCGTCGGTGTGGTCCGCATCTGGCATCGCAGGAGGCGGAGCCATGGACGGGGGAGTATGTTCCCCACGCGAAGGGAACAGAGCGCTCACCACGTCGTCCACGAGCTGGGGCCGGAGACTCTGCGTCAGTGGGGGAGCCCATGGGCGGAGTTTATCCCGCACCAACTTGTAGGGGCGTCCCCACGGGTCTCTGTTCAGAGTCCCCAGCGACTCCTCGCGGGCCAGCCCCCTGGCCCGCAAGATCTCCGCTCGGAGGGCGGTCTTCGCCGCTCTGTACCCCTCGTACAGCTCCGCCTGCACGGCTTCCGTATCCGGAGGGCGGATACGGAGCCTGCGGTGCCTGGTGTACCGGCGTCGCGCAGCCACGCACGCCTCGCGCAGAGACGTCAACTCCGGCGACCACCAGTACACCTGGCGCCGGGCGCGTCCGGGCCGGACCCGGGGCATTGCCACGTCACATATTTCGGACATGGCCTCCCGGAACCCCTCTGCCTCGTCGTTGATGTCAGCAGGCCTGTCCGGTGGTGACACCCAGGCCTGCACAATCGAGGCTTCCAGGAGGAGCTCCCGGTCCAGCTGCTTCAGCGCCCACCGCGGACCACCCAGGGTCGGTCGGACCGGCGCGCTCGAGGTCTGGGCGGAGACGTCGAACCGGATATACCGGTGGTCGGAATAGGTCTCCACCTCCTCCAAGACACGCCAGTTGACGACATGCGGCGACAGGGCGGGGCTGGCGAACGAGATGTCCACCACTGATTCACCCCGCATCCCCACGCATGTTGGGACCAAACCCCGGTTTAGGACGACCAGGCCTGTCTCCAGAGCCCAGTCCTCCACCATTCTGCCCCGTGTGTCCGTATGCCGGGAACCCCAAGCCACATTCTTGGCATTGAAGTCCCCGAGGACAAGCACGGGGAGGGAACGGAATCCGACGACGACGACTCTCAACTCCGCGAGGGAGTTGTGGAACTCGGCGAGAGTTCGGCTCGGGGAGAAGTATACCCCAACCACGACTATCTCCCCGAACCGTGCTGCCACGCAACCCTGTCCTCTCTTGACAGCCTCGAGGGACGGGGTACCGGCGGCGGCCGACGAAATTAGGGTCACTGAGCCGCTCAGGTCCTCCACCCAGTCGTCTCTGGGCGGGACAAAGTACGGCTCAGCGACCACGGCGATGTTAATCGACCACTGCGCCATGCTCTGGAGCAACAGATCCTGAGCGGAGGCGCAGTGGTTGATGTTCGCCTGGAGGAGGCGATATGGTGCTATATTAGCACTCCATATCCCCCGCCTCCCGCCTCCCGATCCCCCTGTAAGGGCCCAGCCACGGCAGATGCGGCGGCGGTCACGGTGGAGGCGGCAGCGGCGACGGCGGTGGTGGCGGCGGCTGCGGCGGCGACGGCGGTGGTGGAGGGCTTGCCCCTGCCCCTGGCTTTGGCGGGTGGAGCGCACGCCTTGCTCCCAGCCCAGTGATCGGCCGGCTTGCCGGCTGCCGCACATGCATAGCAGTGCGGCATGGCGTTGCACGAGCCGGCCTTTTGTCCGGGCTGACCACAGCGGAAACATAGATTGCTGCGGTCCACCTCCGAGGTGCATTTAGCCCCCACGTGGCTGCCCACATGGCAGCAGAAGCACCTCAGAGGTCTGGGCTCCAGCAGTTTCACCTGCGCGGAAACCCAGCCCACCAGGAGCCTTCGGCCCTCCCCGGCTAGCTTTTGGGCCACCGACACGGGGCAGCTCACCGTGATGGCTTGCATCCCCGTGGAGTCAGGACGGAGAGTGCCCGCCCTCACCTGCTCGGCAGAGCATCCCCCAGTCCTAACGATGGCGGCCACCACCTCTTCCACCGTCGCAGAGTCATCCAGACCCAGAATGCGCACGTCAGCGCTCTTGGTGGGTCTGGACACTCGGGCCTCGTCCGCATTTAAGGACGCTCTAAGCCTTTCGGCCAGAGCGTCAGCAGTCGGGCCGCTAGCCGCACCAGGGACCTCCAGCATCCGGGCCCCAGTCGCAGTGACCCTTAGCCGGATGCCCTCAGCAACGCCGAGCTCCTGCAGGTTCACCGCCGCCCTAGCCTTGGCAAGCACGTCGCGGTAGGACATGCCCTTCTTCTCCGCTTCCGGCTGTAGTGTGATCACTACAGCTGCGGTCTTTGGGGCACGAAGCCTAGCCGCGACGCCTCGCTCCTTGCGCCGTTGCCGCCTCTCTCTTCTTTTGGCCGCCCTTGCAGTCTTGCTCGCCTTCCTTTTCTGCCCGGCCACCTGCCAATCGGCGTCGGCCGGAGGCGATGCAGGAGGCGGTTGGGGCGGCCGTTTCGCCACCGGGGCAGGGGCAGGGGCTGGGGCTGGGGCTGGGGCTGGGGCTGTGGCCTTAGCGGGTTTCGGGGCGGTCCGTTTTGCTGCTTGCCCCGTGGCCGTGGCTGTGACAGCCGCGGCGGCAGCATACGACACCGCCTTCCGCTGGCCCGAGGCCGGCCGGTCCGCCGCCAACGGGGGGCGCAGGACGATGGCCTCCAGGGCGGAGAACCGGCTCTGAAAGGCAGCCAGCTCCTGCCGCACCAGGTTCAGGACCCGGTCCTCAGCAGGTACTGGCCGCCCCTGTTGCGGCCCCTCCTGCGGCACTTCCCGGGGGCCGGCTGCTCGCAGCCCGGCCAGGTCCGCTCGGAGCTCCTCGTTCTCCTTTCGGAAGAGCTCCATGGCAGCCGTCAAGCGGGCCACCTCCGCCCGCATTTCGGACATGCCGTCCGGCGGAGGCCCGAAGTGGATGGCCTCCGCTGCCGCCAAGATGGAGGCCTTTGCCGAGACTATGGCCCTATTTTTCGAAGTTTGCAACTTCTTAAGGGCCACGTCCCGGATCGCGGCCTCCACGACCGCCGCAAACCTCTTTATGCGGTCCGCTTCAGGGCCACCGCTTACCTCAGCCGCCTCGTCGCTTGAGGGCCCTGATTCGACCACGCGACCGGTCCCCCCCTCCTTTTTTGCGGGCTCCTTCGCTTTTTCAGCCGTGAGCGATAAGTCTAGTGGAGTATTTTTCGGAGCTGCCGATGCCGGCCCAAAATAAGGTGATGAGATGACCCAGACGCGTACTGTAAGGGCTGAATTGAGGGGGCGCTAAAATAGCGTTACTGGAAGGATTTGAGGGAAGCCTTTGCCCGTGGGGCAGAAAGGGCTATACAGAATATATTTTAAAGACAACCTTTGGATGGACTAAAAGAGAAGAAGGAGACACTACTGCAGGTAGTCTGGGGTGTACGATTTATATAAACAATACAGACTCACATAAAATTTTATACTTATCGATATAAATACGAGTATATGTATAATATACAATAATAATCGTGACATATATAAGGAGAGATAGTATTTTTTGCTAAGTGCTGCTTTGAATTTTACTTTCATATTCCATTACACCTGGCTCGAACCTTCATAAAAGCCCACTATAAATTCGCGCCTCATTCCATGGATAACATTTGTAAAGTTTTAAAATAAGACAATTTTAAATTGTTTTCCGTCCACATCCGCGTCGGAACGAAACAAAAGGGATTTCTGTTTCACCGTGTTACTGAAATAGAGGTATTTTTCTTTGTTATGTAAAAGAAAATAGTGTTAGCTACGCGGGGTGGGAAATGTGATTACATTGGTACACGATACATGTTTTAGAGCCTCGAAGAGGTGGGGGATGTTAATTTATTTGACACTTACTTTTGGAACCATTATACAAAAAGCGAGCAGTGGTGACGGCATCGACTTACGACTTGTTGTTCGTAGGCTCGAGCCCAGACAGCCATTTCACTTTGGGTACATCTGGTCAGGTCAGGTACACCTCTGCTCTTAAAACGGCGAAGGAAACCATCGTGAAGAAACCGGTATGTCTTAGAACCACAAATGCGAAGACAAGTGACATCTACTAGTCGACACTAGGCCCGTGTGGTGGATTATAGCCCAGCCCAACTCGAAGAGAAGAGGCCTGTGTCCCAGAACTGGGATTATTATAAGCTGATTATCCTTATCAAAACAGGTTAGTATTTGGAAGCTATTTGCGACGTTACTCACATTCAGAATGCACATCCTTAACCATGAATACGAACCTCAAGAGGTAATTTGATATAGTTAGCATTACATTCAGGAACCTTTTACCCCAGATACATTTCACGTTTCAAGCGTTACTCATAATGCTTGCCCTACTTAAACGTACTTACTTAGTTTCCATCAGTACCCTACAATTCTAAAAATTCTCTTCAGGAGCACTCATACCGCGTAACTAACGTGTATGTCACTTGCAACTCATTTTGCATTTCTCTGCCGCAGTTGCAATATGTACAGACAGTGGTATAAATGTACTGGAAGAGGTATTACCGTAGGGTAGTGTAATTTTGAATTTTACTTCAATCTAAAGTGACAAACGACATAAAAGAAAGAAAGAAAAATTGGTTTATTTGTCACAGAAACACGTGCATACTTATTTTTTTTTTTCAATTTAATTAATACTATTAATAAGGGAAAAAAAAAATTATAATCATGAGCACAAAGCTGAAATAGTAGTCGACGGCTGGACGTCATGACTGTGTAAGAAGAAGGCTTCCACTCAGCATGATGCTGTCGCCAAAGGGCAGTCTCCTTCTTCATCCGTCATCGAACGCCAAAGGGCAGTCTCCTGCTTCATCAAAGCAGGCTGGTCAGGTCAGTGATCTGACAAGGCAGGCCAGGGCAGGGTTTGATATTGCCTTCTTGGTAACGAATTCCCCAAAAACGTATTTGTAAGTTAAATTAATAATAAAACACCTACGAAACTCCCACACGACGACGCAACGGACGTGCCCTTTTGGCGTGAGTCCGTCTATTTCGAAATTTTGAAAATGATATTGTTTCTAGCTGTGACTTAGTATCTAATATTCCCCATTTAATGTGTTTTCTTCAAATTAACTGTGTTTTGAATAAAAATAATAATGGTTGTTATATTGCAGAGGGGCTTGTGGCTAAGTGATACCAATACCGCACGGATCGATCGATCAGGTAAAGCTACGCTTGCTGCAGTTGGTCCGTGGATGGGTGACCATCTATACATACCAAGACCTCCCCGTGTCTCGGCAAGCACGTTAAGCCATTGGTCCCGGCTGTCATTGACAGTCGTTACGGTTTGTCAGAAGCCCGAAAGTCTGACAATCAGTCTTACCAAGGGGTATCGTATTACCCAGTAACTGGGCTGTGGAGGTCAGATTGGCAGTCGCTACATGTAAAATACTGGTATTCAGTTGCATCTGGTAAGACTGGAAGCCGACCCTAACATAGTTGGGAAAAGGCTAGGCAGATAATGATGGTATATGTATAAGTGGTGGGGGTGACGCCCCGCTCTTTGTGAGCTCACTTCCGTTCCATACCACGGACAGGGTGGACGTGATCACAAAATGATGTGTACACCCAAATACCTTCCATGTAAGTATAATATATTATTTCAGAATTGCGCACGCACCAGGGAAACATGGCACGAAAGAGCATACTCAGCACCACCATAATCATTACCAGCATAATCAGCTTAATAGTGTTCCCACTGCTGGGATACAGGCCTCATCTCTGTGAGAGGGAGTAGGTCGTAATCCACCACGCCTACAGGTTGGTAGATGTCACATATCTTCAAATTTTTGGTTCTAGAACATTTACATCCAACTTGGGCGTTAATCGCTATATAGTTTCCTCATGAGGTTTTCGTTCACAGTATGCCTTAAAATCTTTGGTTCTAGTACATGCTGGTTTCCTCACGGTGTTTTCCTTCACCATTTTGAGAGCAGTGCTGATGAAATAATCCACACTAAGTAAAGTGCCTATCTGGGTTCGAACCTACGACCTTGAACTTGTAAGTCGCGACACGATGATGATGATGATAAAATCTACAAACTGGCAAAAACCTACAGCAATAGAACTATCAATATCATCTCTAGAAATACGAATGCCTATAAAGTTACAGTGATTATGCCAATTCGAACCCAAAATCGTTTTTATGAAGGTTTGAGTGGGGTCCACGCTCAGCAGAATTGAGCCAAGAGCTTGTGCAAACAGTTGAGACTAGTTTTATTTTAGTATAATGGCGCAAAACTCAGATTTTATGACTATCGTTTTGTAATAAAGTTAATAATTTGCTTTGTAAAATTTTATGTAGACATTTTTATTTCAAGTAAAACTAAAGTACGTAATAATTTGTAAGATTATTACTAGATCAATGAGAAGAAAGTACATGAAAGTGTAGCTTAGTAATACTGCTTGTAAACATTTATTTTATTTATTGTTTTATTTATTTAATATAACCACTTACATTTGTTTTTAGAAAGAAAAAAGAAAGAAAGAAAGTACATATATTTGCGGCAAACATGACGCATAAAACAAATACACAAAAAAAAACAATTTGGGGGTAAACATGCGTCACATCCACGCAAAACAGCCATCGCTCAGCATAATGCTAAGACCCTATACGAGAGAGAGCCCCTGCGCTGGTTGCGGGTGCGCAGTGCAACATATACAAAGATGGAGTTGGTTGTGGTTTTACAGGTGGGAACCCAATACAACAATGCAGTAACAATTTCCACACTCGGAGATATCACCTAAAAACCAATTAGATACAACCACCAGCAAAAATGAAATGTTGAAAATAATTATGTCTGTCTGTTGGTCTTTTCACGCCTTTACGCCTGAACGGATTAGTATGAAATTACACAGGGATGGACTATGACCTGAGTTAGGATATAGTATACTTTTTAATTTCGGTAGTAAGTTCTCGTAGGATAATTACCGTTTTTCTAGCGGGCAAAGCCGCACGCAATAGTTCCTATACCTATATATATATAGCAGCTGCGCCCCGCGGTTTAACCCGCATAAGTTTTGATCCCGTGGGAATATCGGGATAAAAAGTATCCTATATGTCAATCCTGATTATAAACCATCTGTGTGCCAAATTTAATCTAAATCCGTTTAGTAGTTTTTGCGTGAAAGAGTAACAAACATCCATCCATCCATACAAACTTTCGCGTTTATAATATTAGTAAGATAGTAGGACTAGTAAGATAAGGCCGCCCATTGTATATATACAATCTATCTTTTGTTATGTATTTTTGTATGTACAATAAAGTATGTGTAGATGTACATAAATTAATAATATTATTTATCTCTTTTCAGTGTTAACATTAAGAATAATATATATTTATCTTTCTATCTACATATATTCTGTTTCATATTCATTTAATCTTCCAAAGCCTGTGATGAAACTATCTATGTAGTACAGTATTAATCCTCCTGTTACTGAATCCACTATTTGGCCCGATGATCGATCGCATTGACACCAAACTCTAGACATAATCGATCACCCCAGATATATCTATAGAGAAAAAAACTTCCTGTAATATTATTCCTTATCCCGTATATTGAAAGAAAACCGAATTCCCGAATTTTCCTTGTACTGGTTCGATTTGTCAAAACAATGTCGGGAGTGAGTGCTGTAAGATATACGAGGTAAAATTGGATGGGAAAATGGGAGGGTGAAAGGGTGGGATTATAAAATGCATCCCTTTAGGGCCTGGAGACATTATTCTACATGATGTTTGAAGGGAAAAAAACGTAAAGATTATTGCGGAAATAATACCTACTAAGGCATAGAAGTTTCTTATAAACCAGCTGCAGTATCCTATACCACTGGAATACCGCCAGTAGGTTCTCTCTTTTTAACTGGTTTTAAAGTTAACACTCAAAATAAAAAGAGCACACCTGCCGCTGTATATGTATTGTGTAAAAATCTCACCGTGAATCTTAGGTGAAGTGAGCTGTCAATACTGTCAATCCCTAGTATCAGATGGAATGACAGCTCACTTCACCAAAGATTATTCCTGTTGATTCTTTCTGTGTTTTTTGTTACTTTATTTTTATATTATATTGTTATTTATTTTTGAGTGTCTGTGTTCCGTAGTTTTGTTTGTGATCTTCCTGTACGACTTACAATAAATACTTTTACTTTATTTTACTTTCTTCAGATGTTTATAGAATAGAACGGCTGATCTATTTACCTTTCGCGTCACATCATAAGATCAAAATTATTTCAACTCTTACTCCCACTGAAACAAACCTCATTTCCATTAAAACTGCTATTACACAGCAACTTTCTAAACAGAATTTCTCTCCATCATTCCTTCGACATTCCCATCTATTAGTTCCACATCTAGGTAACAGCCAGCACATCCCGTTTCTAACTCTTTTCGAATGCAGCTCGCTACAGAACCGCTCTGAATGTGACGTTTGAACGGAACGCTCGAGCGACGATTAAAAGCACGCTTAGCTATACACATGACGTTTTCAGACGGACTTTATGTCGACGGAAATTGAATCGGATTGAAAAACACACAGCGACCCGTTAATTGCCGTGCGACATGACGTCTGGTTCATTTTTTTTCTGGTCTTTTGAGCTGTAAAGCGTTTGGTCCTTTGAGATTTGGCTTTATCTCGTGTGTCGTTAGCCTTAGAATTTGTTTAGCTGTTTCGTTTTCCTAATTTATAATAGTGTCAAGGGAATGGGGGCGTTTGTCCAGCTGTGGGACATTATGGGCTAAATAGATAAATAGAAAAAGTGCCCTCCAAAAATTACATAGTTTTAATTTTTCACTCCAGCGCATTATGATTTAAAATTATGATTTTAAATGTTTGAACTATAAGGTTTTATTGACTAATTCATCTACCTACGATTCATCATAAAAAAAATCAGGTAGTTAATCTGGGTATTACCTGATATTTTTTTATTTTAAATCATAATGTGGCATCACAGGTGAAGTGGAAAAATGTCAACTAACTTTTGGAGGGCTCTGTACATAGATAATATTGTCACGTCCTCATACATATCAACATCCTATATACTTTTTTTAAGACGACAAAAAACTCTAGTAAAGATGCAAGTTGTCAACATGTATATCAAATGTGATCGCAATGGTGCTACTTTAGACCGGTCCGTCTTGCAGCTGTCGTGTTGTTGCTGCATAGTAAACAGATATAGCTTTAAAAACCCCAAAAACAATCTAATTGGCTTGCATACAATTTGGTCTTTCTGATCCTGTAATGCATAATTTACATAATTATTCACTTAGATATTAATTATCCGTAAAACTACGAACGTATTGATTTAATTTAATTTAATAATAATTTAATAACTAAATTTATAAATAATAATTTAATATAAAAATTAAATTTTGTAATTGTAAGAAGTAAAATTGTAATAACTTTATACTTAATACCTAATGCTTATTTATGACCTGTAGTCACTATGTGTGAAAGTATGTGTATGTAGTTATGTATACAATGCCTGAAATAATATGATTTATAATTATTATTATTAATTCCCAGAAAAAAAAAATCATATTCTGCTTATAAACAAAATTCCAATTCATAAAGGTTAAGTAGATTTCCGTCCGTTTGTTAATGGAAAATAAAATGGGGAGAAGTTAATTGACGTGAAATTAAAACAGTCAGAGTTTAATCTAAAAGCCGTGTTTAACGCCGAGAAAATCTCGTCTCTTCAACAAATTAGATGAATTTACTCCTTAACTAACGAAAGTTGAATCTCATAAAATGTTTTGCATAAATAAATAATGTTTTCAAACAACAGTTTTTCCAGTAATTAATTACATACTTACCTTGTTTTTCACAGACTGAATCTAGTTAGGTAGCTCTCTCAGTATTTTTTTGAATAAGATTTTCCCATTGTTGCGCTTAAATAAATTATGTTGCAGCATTACTGAAAGTTCAGTGACTTGTTCTCTTTTTAGGGTTCCGTAAAAAATGGCACAAATCCCTATAATAACCAACGAAAGACGGAAAAAAGCCAATTAAAAATATTTGCCTGTCGGTCAGTCTGTCACAAGGCGTCGACTGTATGTTGATGTTGATATGGAATAAAAATATGTAAGAAAATTCAATATATAGAGCATTTTTCATTCATAGATAATATGTCTAGTAGTAGTATAGTTGTATACAATAATTATAGATTTAAACTATACAATGTGGATACAACATTACGATAATTTATAAATCAAAATACTGGCAATTATAATACTAGTGCAAAGGAGTACGTTTAAATTTCAAATAAAAAAAATACAAAAATGATTAACATTTGATTTAATTTTTGTATGCAGATTGCAAATGTCATCAGATATTATATTACGAAGTTTAAATTATTGTCGTATCGTCGTCCCCACATCGTAGCTATATTTGTAAAACACAACAGTACGATATTTGGTGGAGTGCAGAACCCTAAATAACTCGCATTCGACCGGTTATTTTGTTTGCTTTTATCCTTCCACTGAATCAACACTTGCGATGGTTTTCTAATCTTGAATACTTCGCAACCACAATAATTTTTCCACTTTTTTTTTTATTATTAAAATAGGAATGAATGAATACACTTCGTTAAGAGTGTATTGTGTGTTGACTGCCCTGTGGTCTCGAGGTCGCAAGCGGTACTGCTAATGGTGGGGTCCTGGGTTCGATTCCCAGTTCCATGGATGGATGGTGGATTTCCATTAGCAATTTCTTAGTAAAAGCCCGGAGTTTCAAAGTTGGCGGTGTGATTCCCCCGTGTCTCGGAAACTCAAAACTCAAACTCAAATAATTTATTTTAATTAAACCATTTACAGGCACTTTTGAATTGTCAAAATTAAATAGTCGGTCAGTTAGTCAGAAAGTTGAAGCTAGTTGCCCATTCCAAAACGTAGATCTCTTTGGAGAAGAACGGGCAAGAAACTCCACACACAAAGCAAGTTGAGTTCTGCGCCTGATCTCTCTTCGGTCGTGTCCGATTGCCGTCCTCGTCGGACTATGAGAGTGAGGGAAGATCCGTACACCTGTGTCTGCACACACACTTGTGAACTATAACATCTCCCATGCCGAAGGCTAGTCTCAGTTGAGATTCGAGTCAAAATTCGGTCTGGAGGACTTTATTTACTCTGTTTTATTTTTTCCACAACTTTGTTCATGCTGCCAAGTTCCAGTTTTTTTATGATGTGACGGAAACAATTTGGCAATGCTGGTGTCTACAGTCAGTATAAGGTGAACATACACTCTACAGGTAGGTGCCGCACATTCTTGCGGTAGGTATGTTCGATATATGTCTTGATAATTATGATTATTAAGCAAAAAAGAGAATAATATTGACTACCTACATAATTTTTTTGGAATTAAATTTCTTAGACGATAACTGGACTACAATTGAAACTAACGCGTCACATTTAATTACACGAGAGGGAAGAAGAGATATCTTTCTTCTCTCTCTGCTTTTTACACTAAAACTGCACTTACAAAACAGCACCACGAAAATCCTCTCTGACCAATCTTAGATCTGACGTCCAAATATTGCGCCTGAGGGAAATGCGAATAAAGCAACAACAGAATTTAAATACAAACATTTACATGCCCTCGACATATTTGGCCTGAAAGATGGCATAAAATGATACGTAAGAAAGAGCAAGGGTTCTGTATCGGTTGATTTCCATAAGCGGTGTTTACAACAACGTAACTTAGGATCAAGGAGTTGAAATCTCTGCCGGGATACCATATCTTAAAGGTTCCAACGTGATCGGATTTCCATAATAGGGGACCAGTCGGCTTTCTTCTATGTAAATGTTGAGTTTTTCGTACGTTCCCCGAATGGTATTAAGTGTAAAGGCTAAGGGATGATTGATACGAAACGGATGTGTTCCCACATGATTTATGTGTCTTTGGAACATGTACATAAAGGCTCGCAATTCCATGTTGGATGGTGGAAGACCGTATACCACGATGGTATCTTTACAAAGCGACCAGTTTGCGTTGGGATGTAAGTAAAATAAACTTGAACATGTTTTTCTCATCAAATACCTATTGTGTATAGTTTTTTTTATTCTAGGTGCATTGTCTTCACATATACCTAATTATAATTAACTAGCTTCTGCCTGCGAGTTTGTCTGCGTGAAATTTCTTTTACCCTTGAGCCACCGCGACGGGGTGGCTCGCATCACCTGCCCACGCTATCATTCGTTTTCGGTCAGCTGACTTGTTGTCTTTTTACACAGCACCTAAGGATCATAGCGTGATGTTAAATAGTCTATAGCCTTCCTTAAGAATTGGACTATTAAAAGCAAAAAATATTTTTTGAAATCAGACCGGAAGTTCCAGAGGTTAGCGCGTTCAAACAAACAAAAAAAACAAACTCTCTAGCTTTATTATTAGTATGTACATAAATATATACAAAATATAATAACTAAATATAATAATAGGGAATAGGTAATACTCCGGAACTCCACGACAATGTGCGTATTTTTTTTTTACTGTACCTAAAAAAAATTAACCGGGTTTCTATGTAGTTTCTTGCCCATTTTTCTCCATACGAAAGTACTTTTTGAAAGGAATGCCTAGAATCAATTATTGATATATATGTCGCAGCCAACTGGTTAAATTGGCCGTTTAGTTAACCACCTAATAATAATAACAAAAAATTATTTCTAGCCTTTTAACTAAACGGCAGCCGTTGAACTAACGGCCTGAATGATATTCAATAAATTATAGTTTAGGTTGGAACTGTAACCAATTACGGGCGAGCCGAATTGGTCGCAGTAACAAATCCAGGGCACCCCGACCAAATGGGTTAGGTTAGAACTGTGATCAACCGTGTCCAGCCGAGAGACCGAAGCGAAGCGCTACTTCCAAAGGCCGAGCGGTTGACTAAACGGCTAATTTAACCACTTGGCTGCGACATATATATTTCCTTGAAAATTTTGACGTTCATAACTGCTTTTTAATGGCCTACTTGAAATAAATGATTTAACTTTTACTTTGAAATGGTTTTCAATTGTGCTATTACAGTCTAACCATGTTGTCCATTAATGTCATAAACCTTTTAAATGACATGCCATAGAACTTAATGATGGACGGAACCTATTATTTTGATAAAATGTTTAATAATCCGTTAATTACTTTTAATAACCCCTTCGTGTGTAAATTATTAACTAATATCTCGTGATAAAATAACATTCACAATTTGAAGTTTGTTTACTTTGAAGGTAGTTCCGTCACAGTTATGGTTTTAGGTATAATTATGATTATTGAATTCTGGTGTAGTCTGCGTCATTATTACTGAATTTATAAAACCCTTTTATTTTGACTGTTTAAAAACGTAACAGAATTCCGTGATTGTTCGTGGGTGATGAAATCAGCTATGCACTCTTACACTGTTAAATGAGGCATTTATCATTCACCATGGTTCATTTTTTTGGTAGCTTTTCCTTCACGAACATGGGGGCCTAGACAAAATCCAAGCGTTTTCCGTCAAGCGTTTTCCGCTCACGCTAAGGACTTAACGTTAGCGTGTTGAAAATGGTAGACAAGTGACACATGTAACGCAGAACGCCCATTCCGCAGAGTTAACCGAAACACCCTTGATTTAGTCTATGGAATAGTGTGTAACAACTGTCACAGTGACACTGTTGCGTGTAACAGTGTCACTGTCATCTGTGTGTATGTATATCTTATTCTTCGCTTCGACGTTCCTTTCCGCATGAGGAATAATGACTTTGTGTACCAATTTAGCAGCAGTCACGTGACATCTGGTAAGCAAATGTCAACTCCTTACAATTTTATCTTTCCGTTGGCGTTAACGTTTACAGAAAAGGGATTTTGTCTAGGGCCCATGTTCGGATCGGAAAACCATTTTCAACAAAACTCGTCCACTGTTAGACTTAGATCTTCTCTACGAAATACTCTTATAATAATGTATTAAAGAAACGTGTAAAATTATCAAATTGTCGGATTGCCGCATGTCGGTTTTTTTAAACAGTCCGCTCACCCATGGGAAAAAGGTGTGAATTTATCTATGTCCCTACATAATTAGGTACGCAAAATCTCGATACCAAAATTTTTTATTCATTAAAAAAAATACACAACAAACATCTCTACTTTCATTATTAAACTAACTGCCTTATTATTTTAACCCCACAGAAATGTACGAGTATATTACTTGAAACCTACCTGTTTCTGCTGAATAAATTTGTACATAGAAATGGCGAGCAGCGAAGCAAACCTATGCTCGCGGACGACTGCATACTGTATGAAGAATACATACAAATGGAAGGAAGGTCACATCATCTGTATATAGGGATAAGTGAACGAGGTTTACCTACGCATTCCGAAATGCAGATATAATTCGCAAGATTGTTCACTACTATTTACGAATGTAAACCGTAACAGTTTTAGGCAGAAATAGAAGATTCGAGGTCGAAAGTTCTGTGATTGCCCCAGTCCATGCAAAAAAAAAAAAACAACCGACTTCCAAAAAAGACACTATAAAGTGAAAAATAACTTTAATTTCGAAGTCGGTGGTAAACAACGACAATGCGAACCCAACGACCAAAAAAAGTTTTTATTTTTCACTTTTACGTTGTAATTATTACCAGTATATTTGGTTTAAAAACCAAACTTCTGAACCGTTTTTGATGGAATTTCTATGGGACTAATCTGAAAGTATATACTTACAAATAAAAAAAGAATTTTGCAAATCGGCTTAAAATAACGCAGTTCTGAGGTAACAAACATAAAAAAGCAGTACAGTCGAATTGAGAACCTCCTCCTTTTTTTGAAGTCGGTTATAAATCTTCTCATGTCCTGCCTTTAACCTGTCCTGATAATCTTCAAGATAGTACTATCAGCAATAATATAGAAATACAACCAGGAGGACTACCCACCTGTAATAGCAGCATTATTTATGTGCATAACCTTACTTCACACACAAGTAATATTTAAGTAATATGTACTTCCAGGCACACAGCGCTGTGGCTAACGATGTGACAGTGGCTGTCACAGCGTCGCACAGACACTCTTATTGGCTTATGGTAAGAAATTAAGTCTTAATTAAGTCTTCAATGTTGTGTCCTGCAAAGTTCAACTGAACGGTCAAGCCATACATGAAATTTTGACCAAGATATTGTAGAGTAAGGCTTTGAAGAGTTAGCTCTACGTTCAGATCTGATATTTTTTTACCAAGAAAGCGTTATGTGAGTCTTGGCAACTTACTTAAACGTTTTTGGTGGGATTTAATTTTTTTTTTTTGGAGAGTGCCTATTATTTATCCGTAAGAAATACAGATTTGCACGTCCCTTTAAGAAGGTGCAGAATGAAAGTTATTTTTTTGTTCGTGTGCAAATCTTAGCCAGCAGCAAATTTAAACTTTCTATAACTTTGGGAAGTGCCCTCTAGGTTTAGGTTATGAGTGAGTGAATCAGGGACAAAATCGATGTATTTTAGGTATCCATAAAATCCAAAGAATAAAAGCTAGACATATTAAACTTAGTGTGTTTTATAAATCTGCTATCTTCAACTTGTCCTGAAAATTCGAGGTCTCTAGCATTATCCAGGCCGAAGCTATAATGGTTTGAAAATACGACAAAACGCTTCGAGGAACGGTAGATAGTACCCTCCTGCATTAATGTTTTTGGCTTGTCTTAGATAAGAGGTGGTGGTAGGCTCTCAGATTCCAAAATGAGGATAATGTCAAAGCGAGACAAGAAAAACAAAATTCACTTGAAACGCCACAAAGTTGTAAGTCAAATAAAGACGTCTACCAAATCCACAAATACAAAAAGCCACATCAAACACAATGAAAATAGATATCAATTAACTACACTTCGTTTCAAAGAAGAGTGTTTATAATTTGTTTAATAGTTCGCCATAAAATAACAGTGAAACACGATCGCATCTCGTAATTATGATGAATTAGACCTCAAGAGACCCCCCGACCCCCAACCCACCGATAACGTCAAGTAATTAATCAACTTCATTAAACTTCCATTTTACGTCCAGGTTAAGTTACATTTTATCGGCCGCGGCGGTACAAATAAAATTGTTTGTGATATTTATCCATGTTTCCCCTTTTTCGCGAATGTATTCCCGAAAGCGTCAGCTTACTCTATATTGGCCAATTTTCGAACCTAGTAGGATAACGTTTCGTAGTTTCAATAAGCAATTAGATGGCAATTAGGTTAGCTCCAATAGAGCTAAGTGGTTTGATACCGATGATGCTGCCAATATGTTTTGACTACGAATAATCATAGCGTTTATATCGGGAAAGAGATTTGTTTTTTTTTTCCTATATAAATTATCACAATTGGTGATACTTTATTTACAATATAATCTAGCCTATTAGCTCATACGTAATTTAAATATAACTTAAGGCTGATTTTTTCAACGCCAGATAATTTTATCCGAGGAATAATTTTGAATTTTTAACAGTTCTTCCATGCAAAATCTGTCAGCCGATAATTTTATTCCACGAATAAAAATTAGGTATCTGTCCATTGAAAAATCAGCCCTTAAATAGTTAAGCAACTTTAAAATTAAGAAATCGTCCAATAACGTCTTTCTTATACACTATAAGTTAAGGGGAAGACACCTGATTCACGTGTTCTTTATAAGATTCAGCATTACACTACAGATTTGAGAATGATGTTGGAAAGGACACTGTTACTATTAAGGAACCAAACATTTCTCAAAGCTGCTACATTGTTTTCACATATAGAAGCAATAAGAATAATGAACCCAGGATTTTATAATAATATATTGATTAAAAAAAATGTCCTTGGAGTTTCTTGCCCGTTCTTCTCCATAGAGATCGACGTTTTGGAATGGGCAACTAGCACCACCAAAGGTATTATAACTCAAAGTGAGTTCACTCTACGTCCCTTGCTTCGGTTGATTGACGGAAATCAGCCATTTGACTTGGCGTAGACATAGATAATAAGGCCAGGATCCAGGACGATGCGACGTATTCAAAGTGTCCAAACTGAGGCAAACCCCACACGATCGTGACTGCGCTCGTCAATGGTTTTAATGATTAGGAACACACGAGTTTTCGCGCCGGTTTGAACACATCAAAGGGGCAATTCTCGTAATTTTAAGAACGTTCACAGTTTGATCTTAGTCTCAAACTGTCAAAAATACCTTTATTTTCCCTACATTTTGACAAGTTTTTGACATTTGGTTTTCGCCGAGATGAGACTGCAACTAGATTTTGAACGTTTTAAATTACGAGAATTGGCCTTCTGATGGCCGATTCCTATAGTTTACGTACCGTTATTAGTTAAAATTAAGACTCTTGTATCTTTACCAATAATGAAGCAAAGACCATAGTAGACCCTCCTACATGGAACTAGCTATCAGAGGTAAAATCAGCTAACGAATCTATTTACGTATATGCCCAGTTTAGCAATAAAAAATGCTACCATTGGTAAGCAACACGATGCGTTTTTGTTTATAGGAACCGAGCTTAACCAAGTTAGTTGATACAATTAGCGCAACAGAATTTTGTCCCGCAACACACGTGGGATTCGCTTCAATGTGATCAGAGCTTGAACAAGAATCTCTTACTACAAAACATTTACATAAAATCCAGCCAGACACACTACACCATATTTTTCTTTCACCGCAGCACACAATTTAGGAGCATAATTTTTATAATTTCAAACGTGTTGTGACATGTCTGAACAACAATATCCCGCTTAGTCCACGGATTTTATACTCAGCAAAATTTATGCCACGTCACAGTATATTCTCGTGAATATTCATATTATTCATATCATGGTGTTGTACTCGCTGCGTAGACGAGAATTATAATACGTACAAGTATGCCTAGGTATTTGTGTATGAAGTCGTATGGAACTTAGACGAAGATTTAACGGATGGAAATGGCGTTGAGTGATACACGAAGGAGGTGAGTTTGGAGTGTTTAAATTACTGTGTTAATTTACGACAATTTTCGTTCGTACCGGCAACTCCGCGGTCCGGAATCCGCTGGATGCAAGAAGCTTTATATCTAGCACCACTGCTAGATACAAATTTCAGCCAACAGACGTCCACACGTCTTTTGGCTGAAATGGTGATGATGAAGTTGATGATACCGGCAATCTAAAGCTGGGCAGACTGCATGCATGCGGGAACTTTGGGCTTGTCGATGCTCCCTAATCGAGAGCATTCGCCAATGATGTAACAACCCAAAATTCTACTGTAACGGCTAGTGCTTTGCAAATAGACTGCGCAGGCCATCTTACAGGGTAACCTGCAGTACAATATTAAAATAATGCTACAACTACTCGCCCCTGCTTCGCATGGGTGCGATGTTCTGATGTGGTGACAGGTCAAAACAGGTTGACGGCACTGTTGGCGCAATGGTTAAGCGATTGACTGCTGCGCTGCGTGTCGCGGGTTCGATTCCCGCACGGAACAAATATTTGTATGGCCTACAAGTAGTTGTTCCGGGTCTGGCTATTTGTGTATGTGAGTTAAAATGTTTGTAAACGCACCCACGATACAGGAGAAATTCCTAGTGTGGGGCAAAGTTTTTATATAAAAAAAAAAATATCGAGGCTTCTGTGATTTATCTAAGTAAAATATTTGTGTATTCAACACAAGATATAAACCTTCCGGAACATCATCATTTGCTTAGCCTTTTCCCAACTATATTGCGGCTGAATACTAGTATTCTACATCGAGCGACTGCCTATCTGACCTCCACAACCCAGTTACTGGGTAATACGATACCCCTTGGTAAAACAGATTGTCAGACTTTTCGGACATAAATATTCCGGTACAAATTTTCTAAATCCACTGTGTTATTTAGAAGAACCAAGTGGTTACACAGACAGACACGAAAAGTGAAGTGAGGTTTTGTATAGATCAAGACACGTAGAAGCAGAACAACGAATTCACAACGTCCAAATAAGGTTATCTATTAAAAAAACATGTGGGGTCGTTATTGAAAATATTCGTAGCCGCCATATTGATTTTTCTTAATGGGTGTCATTTTTATGATTTTCGAGGGTGCTAAAGTCGATAGTGAAGGCCAAATAAAAATCCAAGATGGCGCATAAGCTTTTTCTCTACGTGACGCTTCCTCCCATTTTATTCTCAAGCTCCGTTAAAGAACTTCGTTCCAAAAAATAACTACAACATTTTTGCAAATAGGCCATGAAATATGAATATATTGTAGGTACGCACGGGTACATATCAAGCTATGTACATAACCAGTATAAGCTGACTTCAGACGGGCAATTCTCCCAATTTTATGAACGTTCACAGTCTGATCTCAGTCTCAATCTGTCACAAATGCCTCTAACTTCCCTACATTTTGACAAGATTTTGATGTTTTTTTGTCGCCGAGATGAGACTGCGACTAGATTTTGAACATTTTAAATTACGAGAATTGGCCTTCTGATTGTAACAGAAACCTATACAATGCGAGGTCAGCTAAAACTGGAAATGCATAGCTTGATGTGTAGCCGTGTGTACTATCTGTTAAAATGAAACGTAACAAGAACAAAATAATGCCATAGTTTTTATATAAAAACCAGTTATGTGGATTGTAACACAATATTGTGGTTCCGAACAGGATTGAAAGAAAGAAAGAAAAGTATTTATTGCGACTCGTTCAGGATCATAGACTAAACTAAACACAGTTAAAGTTAAAAATAAAACAAATGATATAAAAAAGTAACAAAAGGAAAAATGAAGCAGGAAGTCCTATACGAGGCCAAAAGGCTCCTATCACAGCATGATGCTTCGACATTTAAAAAATAAATGTCGCAGCGCTGGTATTCTGATAGGGCCCGCTGTGATGTCACGGGTAATCACAGTATTATATAAATAATAAAATAGATATAATATTATGTAAAATATTACCAATAAAATAAATATTATTTATTTTTAATCCGCGCTAGACGTAACCTCATTACTTGTCTATGCCCTGAGTGTCAGAAGCACTCTGTGGCATTGTTGTGACAAATAAACGGTCGCATGCGCCGAAAATAAAAAACTGGCGAAAATCAATAAATACATTATATATTACGGTTGTGTAGTGGAACGGTATTACAGTGAATATACAATAAAAGTGGAATGTGGTAGTTAATTAGCGGCATGGATGAAATGGAGAAATAGAAATAAACTAATGATGAGAGTGTTATCGAGTTATAACTTTTAGAAACAAATGACAGACAACGAAACAAAACATTTTGTAGGCCGGCAATAACAATTTGTCTGATGCTGCCAGTAAAAGCGTGGAATAAAGAACATTTTATTAATTAATTATCGAACATTACCCTATCGAACACAAAAACAAGATGCGAAACAACTGCTGTGCCTGTTCAGTGAACAATTGCTGCCAAACGCTCGGGCCACCAATGCTACCTGCGTGCACATCAATTCGTATACAATTTATTTTTTTTCCTGAAATTGTAATTAGTAGATTCATCTGTAATGTTCAGGTTGTCAATACATTATGTTTTGTATCAATCCAATATCACAAAAGGCAAAATATATACTATCGCCGGTTTTTTATTATTATTTTGTATTCTATTACATTATCGTGAGGAAAGTTTTGAGTATGAATGTGAATGGCTATAAGAGTAGGGGAAGACCAAAGAAACGATAGATGGACTGTGTGAATGATGATATAGTTAGAAAGGGGATGACTACCGAGATGACGACTAACAGTGAGAATTATGGAAAAAAAAAAACCTGTTGCTCCGACCCCAAATTGACTAACATAGTTTTAAGACCTTTGATACTAATAACTATATGGACATGTAATAATAAATGGATTTATTTATTATTATTACTGAGGCATGGCAGAGGCTTGTGGCTAAATAGTAAAAGCCGCACGGGTCGATCGATCAGGTTTTATTAAAAAAAAAAAAGGTTAAGTTACGCTTGCCGCGGTTAGTCCATAGATGGGTGAGCATCTTCACATACCAAGAACCCTCCATGTCTCGGAAACCACGTTAAACCGTTGGTCCCGGCTGTCATTCGTGGATCTTTGACAGTCGTTACGGGTCGTCAGAAGCCCGAAAGTCTGACAACCAGTCTTACCTTAGTCTGACAACTAGTCTTGTAGAGTTCAGATAGGCAGTCACTTCATGTAAAATACTGGTATTCAGCTGCATCCGATTTGACTTGAAGACAACCCCAACACAGTTGGGAAAAGGTGAATGATGACACAGCAAAGATTTCTAATTGAATTACTTGATTTCCGGGGCACGGAGGGGCTTGGTATGTAAGGATGGTCAACCGGATCGCTTAACCTGATCGACATGTGCGGCTATTACTAATTAGCCACAAGCCCCTATCTTTTCTGTGTAACTTACTTAATAAATTAATTATAAGAACCAGTAGGTATTCAATGCGTCAACCACTTGAATCCATCCATCATCTTCCTGCCCTTACCCCAGGTTACTTGGGGTTGGCAACACGTTTTCTTCTTCCATTCTCCCCTGTCAAGCGTCACGCTATCATTCACTCCCTTCTCTTTCATATCATTCCTCACACAATCCATCCATCTTTTCTTCGGCCTTCCTCTCCCCGTCCATCCATCAACATGTATATTCATCACTCTTTTAGTCACATGCGTTTCGTCCCTTCTCATCACATGCTCATGCCAAGCCAAACGATTTCCTTTCAACTTTTCTGTCACTGGCGCCACTTGAATCCATCCACTATGATAAAATCAGGAGCGACAAAAATAATTATTATTAAATTAATTACTCGTTTATTACGTCACTAAAGTTGCTATCGGCCAAAATAATTGGGTCAGTATTAATACCCTCATCATTCTGGTAATTAACAATTATTAAATACGGTGACGATACTTTTTTGTGGTTTGTATAAATTGGGCTGTGGTAACGATATGTGAACGTATATTTTCTTTTTAAAATAATATAAAATACCAAGGGAATTTATAAATTAGAATTCTAGACACCGACTTCATATAAGTATAAAATGCCCAAGAGGTGTACGATTTCATATCCAAACACGCCACATAAAAAAAAATAAACGACATACTTCAATTATTAATATAACATTCACAGAACACTGCATCTCTCTCCTCTTCTTGGTGAGAGGGAGTGGGCCGTAATCCACCACTTGGGCCTAGTGCAGACTGGTAAGTGTCACATGTCTTCGAATTTTTGATGCGAGGATATCGGCGTTTCCTCACCATTTTTGCCATCACTGTTTTGAGAGCAGTGGTGATGAGAATAATAATTATACACAAAATTAAGCGTCTAGGTTTAAACCTACGACCTACATTTTGTAAGTCGCCGCCGTTACCACTGAGCCATCACTGCAATACTAGGTATTTAAATACAAGTTAACTACGAACTCCTAAAATCTGCAACAGAGTTTACAATCTTAAGATTAATAAAGAATAAAGATATTCCAACATTATCCATATAATAGAATCTTCGAACTCAATATCCAATGACAGCTGAGATATCAAAAAGCAAAAATGGACAGTAACCGCAGTGGTTTTTAATCAAAACTTAAACAATACAAAAAGTGAGCCTTAGTCCGGTTTCAGCTGACACTTCTCACAAGTAGGCCGTGTAGTGCACATGCTGCCAAATTAATATGCACAGCGTTTCTTGTTACTTGAATATTAATTTCGGAAAGTGAGATATGTTGCAAGTTTAACACGGTTCTGTCATTTGAAGTCTGATCTTTCGATAGTGGGTTTTCCTCATTTACATGAGGCCTTTAAGCAGTTTATTGTTATTCATTTCAGCCTCAGCATATACCTTTGAATCTACATAAAAGGGCCGCGAAAAGTAACGGCCGCGCCTACGCAATCATTCAAAGTCCTGAACAAATACGTTTAAAAGCACGTGCATGTTTTCACAAAAAAAAAGGACTTATCCAGTTAAGGAAAATGGACATGTTAAATATCATATTCAAAAGCTTTTAACGGAAATCTTGTACTCCTACTCCGGCAATGCGTAAACCAATATCTACTCCAACACGCGTCACCCAACGATGGCCATTGTTGCATTCTTGGAATTTTCCTGGGAGCAGTATAGACTGGTAGAACATTTCTGACAGCAAGTGTACAAAGCCCAGTCCGTTGCATCGGACGCATTGTGTACAATACAGAATGGCACGTCTCGCTGTGAATGAAAAACAAAAGAAGATCCACTCAGCTTTAGTTTCAGCGTGTATTGTGGCAACACAACGCGATTAATATTGCTTTGAGCCCTACTTACCCAGTGGGGAATATAAGAAGATTTGATGCACTAAGGATTATTGGATTAGAAAAGTTTCTCCCTATGTAGTAGAAGTAGATTATTCTGTCAATAAATGTTAAGTATCTATACATACATACATATAGACCAAATAGTTATACATCTTCTTAATATATATAATTCTTCTGTACGTGTGTTTGTCACCTAACTACTCCTAAACGGCTGGACCAATTTGTATGACATTTGGTGTGTATATTTTAATGGGTTTATTTTATTTATTGAGGATCTTCAACAACGGATACACATATACAATAGAAATTTACAATAATAAAAAAGGTTATTTTACGTGTGCTCCTTCAATTACAGAAGACCACAGCATGCACATATAACTAGGTGTAAACACGATAAAAAAGGGTTCCTGCATGGTTTGAAAACACAATTGGACTCGGTAGGTGGCGCTGCTTTTCCGGGCACGACGACGTCTGCCGGGTCCGCTAGTACAATATAAATAAATAAAATTAAAGTGTCTGTTTGTAATGCAAAATAACAGCTTTTTACTAGGCGCATATAATATATACTAATAATGATAATAAAGCTGAAGAGAGAGAGCAGTCGGATTTGAAGAATTATTTTGGCATTTTATAGCCCAATTCTCGTGTAAGGCTATAGGCTAATTAACATCACGCTAAGACTATTAAGAAGCCGAGCAACACAAAAAATACTTCAGAAAGAACACTGATCGAAAACGAAGTGATAACTTAGACAGGCGAGGCGATGCGATGGGGTTGGGTCGGGGCACAAGAAATTTTCACGTAGATGAAATCGCAGGCAGATGATAATCCTACTATTATTATAAATGCGAAAGTTTGGATGGATGGATGGATGAATGGATGTTTGTTACCCTTTCACGCAAAAACTACTGAACGGATTTGGATGAAATTTGGCACACAGATGGTTTATACCCAGGATTTAAATATAAGATACTTTTTATCCCGATATTCCCACGGGATCGAAACTTATGCGGGTGAAACCGCTGGGCGCAGCTAGTCTAATATAAGATTATATTAGACTAGCTGCGCCCCGCGGTTGACAGATAATTAACTATTAAAATAAAAATATATATTTTGTAGCTACGAAAGATAACATTCCATACTGTCGAAAATTCTATGACATCTTTATACATAATTTGATACTCAGTCAGAAAATTAGAGCAGGTGGTCTCCTTGTAAATTATGACGCATGAGCTTGAACAAATTTATAATATGTAAGGCGAAATCTGACTCATGAGTTCATGACCCAATTTAATTACCCTTTAAATTGAGTGTGAAATGGAGGTGCCTGTTAACTTGCACTGCACCTTACGTATTACATAATACTTCATCTTTTAATCTGCTCTGTTACTAAATTTCGTTTTTGATCTGTTTTAATTTTAGTCAGATGCTAATCTGACATTTAAGTCTTTTGTGTTTGCGTTTTTTAGTATAGGAAATTGACACTACACCTGTCAAATTAGTGTCTGGGTTTAAAAAACGAACTTTTGTAAAATATATTTTACTATTATTATTTAAAAAAGAAAAGAACGTTGCCCCACACTAGGAATTACTCCTGTAACGTGGGTGCGTTTACAAACATTTAAACTCACATACACAAACAGCCAGACCCGGGACAACTACCTGTAGGCAATACAAATATTTGTTCCGTGCGGGAAGCGAACCCGCGACACGCAGCGCAGCAGTCGATCGCTCAGCCACTGCGCCAACCGTGTCGTCAATATATAGGGGGCTTGTGGCTAAAAAAGTACAGCCACACGGATTGATTGATTCTTCGTTACTATTTTTTTACATGTATAGAATATATTTATGTAATTTAATTAATTTTGTAAAATCAACGTTGTTGGTTTTTGTTTTATTAAATGTAATTTTTAATTTGATTTATTTTGTGTAAATTCAGATACAAATGTATGTTTATGACTAAATTACTTTAACTAATACTAAGACTACTTTCCTAGCCATAACTTAGTTTTCAACAAACTCAAAGTCAAATAATTTATTTCAAATAGGTCCATAAAAGGCACTTTTGAACATCAAAATGTACAAAAAATAGTTTTTTTTTTTAATCCATCCAAAGGTTGTCTTTAAAAGATATCTCATAGCGATAAGACCGCCCATTGTGTCACCCTTTGCAAAATTTTATATATTTAGGTTTCTGAGATTTGTATGCTGTACTCTCTTCTATCTATTGATTCTAGTCGCCCCTTCCAAAAGGTAATTTGCTATGGAAGAAGAACGGGCATGAAACTCCACCGTTACCCTTTTAAAATGTTTCACAATATTTTGTATACATTATGTATACATTAATTATATACACAATTATATGTAAAGACAATCTACCTAGGATAAAATTTACCACAAAAGGTCTCTCTCACTCTGTAATCAGTCCCTAATGTCTGAGGATCGTTGTCAGCTTCAGAGTTGCATCTGGTGCGGATAATCCGCTACCGTGTAGAGTTTAGAGGACAATGATTCCTTCACCTGATCGGTCCAAGGTGTTGGTGAACGACAGCGCGATTACTTCCCTTCGGTGTTCCCAACCACAATAATTTTTTCCATACTTTCATCGCCTCTGCGTACTATGTAAAAAGGATTAACAAAATCAAAATCGGTTTATCCGTTCAGGAGCTACAATGGCACAGACAGACATACACACACACACACAGACATGTCAAACTTATAACACCCCGTCGTTTTTGCGTCGGGGGTTAAAAATAAAGCAAAGACAGGTAAATTAATTATTCTTATGTGATACGTAGATACATGCAGCGTTTGTTTTTACTGAGAAAACAAAATGCCTTGTGCAAATGCAAGCTTATCCGAAGACACCGGTTCATTGCCTTTTGCACCACTTACCATACGAGCATAATTTATCAAGTAAAATTGTAAACGGATATTCCAATATAGGCAGCCATTTTCTCAAGTGGCTATTAAAGTAAAGTTACACCGTATGAGCGGTATACGTCAAAAATACTTATGAAAGTGCCCCTCTGCTAAAGCGGTCGGGTTAAAATTAGACAGTTAAGGGTGAGATATTTTTACGTTTATAACGTAAATTTAACATGTAATGTTCGTAATGTTACGTTTAATCGTGTTTACAAACGTTTTATGTTTAATTTTGTATTCGATGTGCGTGATACTATATAGGGTCAAATTAAATTAGCTAGCGAAACTCCACAGATGTGAGGGGTATCGATGTCTACACACGACAAAATATTTAATGTTTTTTTTCGCGTCAATGCTGGTAATGTTGTTACTTGAAGTGAGAGTTGATAAAATCTGTTTTATCGGATTGAGATATCGATATCCATCATGTCTCTGAACTTTAAGCTAAAATAAAAATATTTTTAATCTGATACTTTAAGTGACTACACACTATCGGCGGTTGATGACCCCAAAACATCAAATTCTTTTTTTTATACCCATCACGTCTGCGGAGTTTCGCTAGCTAATTTAATTTGACCCTCTATCCATTAATGTGGTAACCAAAAGTAGATTAGATTAATAACGTAACAACAGCTTCGGCTTCAGCAGTAGCGCTTGCGACCACTAGACCAAGATCGCAAGAGCTACTGCTGACCGTGAAGTCCTGGATTCGATTGCCAGATCAGGCAAAGTATTATTGGGTTTTTCTATCTGGAATTTCATAGTCGCGGAAGTCGGCAGTCCGAAGTCCGGATTATTGCTCGGTTGCTCGCAATAGGCTTATGTATTACCTACATAGGGCTTAAACCCAGCGAAATGTAGGTACAATGTTAACTACAATCTGTCAAATTTCTTTAATAGATTTTCAACTTTATCGCTAAAGCATTAGTAAGGTTCAAGATTGATTGGGAAAATTTAACAGTTTCGGGTAACTTGATGTGCTGGCGTCTGAACACCTCTGCTTAACCCTTCGAGGAATACAAACGTGATGTTATGTTATGTAATAACGTTTTCATAAAATAGAAGTAATTTTTTTTAAGCGCAAGCTTTACGATGGTGGTTATATTAATAATATAATTATAATGGCTATTATTACACTTAAATGTAAAAATGTTTTTTTTCATGATTTACCATACAATTTTGTAGCATGCCATGTTTATGTTAATGCCACCATTACTTCTAAATTCGTTCTCTAAAAAGAAACTGAAGCATCGTAACAATTCAAAACTGACAGTTTAATATAAAATCTGTCAGATTTGAAAAGATGTAAAGAAAAGAAAAGTGTTGGTTGCTGTGTTTTAAATTCTCACTAGTTTGAATAGATGCAGTCATTCAAATTCAGATTGACACAACATGTTTATCGCTTTACGTAAAAGAAAATTCTGCAATACGAGCATAAATAAAATGGGACCAAAAATACGAGTAATCAATGGTACGATCTGAACATAACAAGGCAAATAACTAAGTCGTTCCGTGGACATCTGGTGATATTCGAGGTTATATTGCTTTTTGTCCGAATAAGAGGCTACAAAGCCCGTTACGGCTTTTTTATTGCTGTACTCCATAACGCTGTATCGCGTCGCGAGCTCAGTGGATTATATTTATTAAGTTACGTTTGTATTGGTATGTGTTACTTTAGTGTGCTGGCTTTTTTTAGCCTTTAATAAAGTGAGTGCTCTGTAGCTTAACTGATGGAATAAATGACGCAAAAGATGACTGTGTTTTAAAACGAATAATAATATACTTGGAACTTTCAATACAATACATCTACATCAATAATACTACTATAATATACAGCAAGCATGAACATTTTAAAAATATGCCATAGGAAACCAAACCAAAAGTAACTAGGTAGGTACCCAATTCGTCATATTGAGACAAAACCCCCATATAGAGAGCAAAACCTACAATTCGTCATATTGAGACTCACTGTCAGCCTTTTGGTCTCAAAATTGTTAAATCGATTCCCTGGGCGCCAGAAACTTCATTATTCGATTTTTCGAAGAGAGAGGCCGAGTCATAATGTGTGTTCGGAAAAGTCTCGAAAGCCCCACGCAATTACGCTCACAAATATCCGCAAAACGTGGACACTAACGTTCTCCCAATTTGGGCTTCTCAAACACTATCTTTCAATAACCTTAAACACACAGCAGGATTTCGAATTTCACCTTTGATCCCAATAGTACCGACTCGACGTTCCAGAATTCAAAATTGCAGATACCTTGTTCGGGATCACAAGCACAAATGTTTATACGAAAACTTTTGATTACGGAGCCGGCAGTTATGAAAACGAACTGGACCGATATTTTGTCATCTAACACGCTGAGGCGAACCCTAATAATATGTATATAGCGAACCCCTTTTTATTGGAAATCAAAACTTTCTGCCTCGCAGCATTTTGATGAGAAAAATTTTCGACGGTTTTTTCAAAAAATCGTAAACGATATTTATGTGGTATTTTTGCTTTATGGGGTTTTTATTATACCTGTTGTTGTTGCAAATTAAAATTCATGGAGTTTTTTTTTTTTCAAATTATTTCTGATACCATTTCAAGGGCAAAATGTAATAACAGAAAAGCCTCTCATCAAAAGTAACAATTTCAAAGCTGGACCTTGTAAATTTAGAAAGCTGAAATTAAATTCATTGAGAAAATTTGTAAGCGAATAGTTTGGGCATTGTTTTATACTTCATTACGATCTTATAAAAAAAAAGTGAGTATAATCCAAAACAAAATTAAAGTCGAAGATTCTCAAACAATTTGAATACGTAAACGACCGTACCCTTTAAAATTCCACCAAACAAAAGGAACATTAGAAGAACAATTATTTAATGAAACGGTTTAACATCCTATATTACACAACATAGTTGTACGCAGCCGAGTTTGTGTTTAATGGATGGAAAATGGATATTGCAAGTAGCTCCGGCTTCATCACGCGACCTCAAAAGTATCGTTAAGCCTTGTCTCAGGGGATAGAAAAGATATGGAGCGCGTATGTCAGCTTTCACTTCCTTGTGTGCACTGAGGCCTCGCTCCTGCCGATGCTGGTCTATTTTGTAAAAATCTCAAACCTAAAACTTAGATGAACTGAGCTCGAAGTGAGCTGTCACTGAAAACCAGGGCTGGGGCTCTGTCTCGCATAGGATCTTAGCATTATGCTGAGCGATAGCCGTTTTGCGTGGATGTGACGCATATTTTTCCCACTTGTTCTTTTTGTTTTTTTTCTCTGCGTCATGTTAGCGCAAATAAACGCATTTTCTTTCTTTCTGTAATTTCATACTAGGGTTTGACACTATTGACTAGTCACTTCACAGTGTCAAATCAGTCAATTGCTGTTGATTTCAGGCCTCAGCAGGTTTATATACAAAATAGATACTTACAACCAAACCGAAAGAAGCGGCAACTTACAAAATGAAATCAACAAAATATAAGAATCGAAATGTCATTTTCATTTTAATCAAAATCATAATATTTTATTTCACATACGCCTAATCATAATATTTTATGGGCACTTATGAAACGTCTGATGCTACATAGGTGCACCATTTCAGTTCTTGATTTCCTATGGAGTAGATTCGGCAAGAAACTCCACGGTTACTCTTTCAAAAATAATTGGCTTTTAATGTTTTAATTAAATTACAGTGTTAACAGGTATGGGAGGACAGTATAAGTAGGCCTATCATAAACGATACTGATACAAATAAAAAAATGGCAAAGAAGACACAAGACGTCATTTGCATAAGGTACCAACAGGCGCTCCATAGCTATCGATACTCCTTCAACTCTTAACTTCGAAGTGCAAAATGTTCGTTTACACCACATTCGTGATTCCAACGCTCAAGGTAGGCAGCGCAAGTAGGCTCTAACCCATTTAAATTAAAATTACTAACTTCGCACACCCAGCGAAGAGTCGTGTTTATCCTGGGAAACTTTCCCCGCAGATTTCGTTTAGCGCGCCATTAGAAGGAAAGGCGAGAATTCGAAATTTAATTCCCCTGATGTTTGCGGTAGTGTGATATAAGTGTGAAATGATTCGCAACGCTACTAAAATGACATATATGTGGGAACTGCTTTTATATGAAAATCATCATTCATCATCATTTCAACCGAATGACGTCCCCTGCTGGACATAGGCCTCCCCCAAGCAACTCCACTTCGACCGGTTCTGTGTCTCGCATCCAACGGATTCCAGCGGCCTGGAAATATGTAGTTTTGTTTAGGTTTTTATAGAAAGATTAGAACATGTTTCCCGGTGGCTATGTTTACTCGTTGCAAATTAAGGATGGACGGGTGCGTACTCCAAAGCTAGCTGAACATTTGATAACAAGGAATAAAGGTTTTCCTCATAAAATTATACGAAAATTTCGTATTTTTTTATTTTTGGCTCGAGGATACCAATTTTTTCATTGTTGTTTCAACAACAATCTTTGTTTACAAAATCATTTAATGAAGGAGAAGTTTCCTTGATTATGATGCCATTTAGTCAATCATAATTATATTTACCGAACTTTATGAGAAGGAAAAAAACGATAAAAAATCCCGGATTTTTTTTCGGGCGAAAATTGTTAGCGTTGACTTTTGATCTATAAATATTTCATGGGCTAACGTTAAACTTATGAGCTCGTCTATCTCATTACCAAGAAGCATCACCATATATGCCAATATTAGTCAGACAATATGTGAAAATGAAATCCCGCATATTATATTGTAAGGGATCCAATAACGGCCCACAGGAACATCTGCGCAAAAGAAATTTATTATATACAGTGTTACGCCCGCGGTGCCACCCACGTGTGGTTTAAAGGGAAGAACACTTTATTTGTTTGCACGATCTACATTATGTTTTGATGAAATATTTAATACGAAATGTTCTATTTCTGTAAATAGTAAAGACGCGGAAGCTTTCTCCTGGATATCGTAGATATTTTAAAAGGGCTTTATGATACAAAATAATGACTAGATGTCATTTCAATATTGATATTTATAACTTCTCAGGTTTTATGATCAGAATGATTCTAAATTAATTTAATTTTTGTATTGATTCAGAGACTTGTTTTTTATTTTTTTTTATTGATATCAGTAAGCTTAGAGTCTAATATCTAGGGAAATAATGTTCAAATAGCGCTAACAGTTGCCATTTACAAGCTTACACAAATTGAAAAATGTTTACCTAAAGTTAAAACAAATAAAAATACATACAAAAATAAAATATAAAGTCGAATCTTCTTTAACAAATAAAACAAAACAAACAAAACTTACTTACAGACTAGAATAAAAACAAAGAATAAAACGAGATGCTATCTATACCTACACGTTTGTAAATTAACCCGTACGACCAATCCAACTAATTTCACGGATGTTTCTACAGTAAACTAATCCAACAGACGTTGTCCTGTCCAAAGGGCTTTGAAGATCGGTGGCATACCTACCAGTCCGCAATTTTATTTTTTTCTTTCAAAATGGCGGGCACGCATAAACCGATATAATTCAGGTCAAACCTACCAGGACCTATATAATCAGGCTCCATATAAAAATCGTCAATCCCCTTTCAAGTCATATTCTATAGTCTCCCGGTTTTATTTTCCTGGTAACTTATTCATGATTAAACAAATAAAAAAAACATTACCTACGCTTTTTTTTTTTTTTTTTGTGGATGGGAAACCATCAAATGACTCCTCCCGCTCTGGGTGGAGCAGAAGGGAGTGTCAGACTCTTACTGACTAAAACCCACCCGTGTTCCTTCCTTAGCCCTTTATGTACCAGGGCAGCGGTAACCCTTTCGGACAATCCCGCTACCCCGGCAGGCTTCGGCCCTGTCGGGCCCCGTCAACTACGCTGACATCTCTTTGAGGCGCGCGTGGAACACATACACGCCGTCCGGCACGGGCCTGGTCCTGATCGGACGGAGAGCTACCCATTGCTCTCCGCCCGCAGGCCCGCGCCTACGGTGGCCGGGAGTCGTCACGCGGCTCCCGACGCCCGGAGCGTCTCCCTCGGCGGCTGAGGCGTGAGGATCTTTCCTTCGCCCATCCCGCCACCTCCTTCGCTAGCATGACTGCTTCGCAGAAGGAGGTGACCGCCTCCCACTCCCTCTCGCCCCGGACCATGGCTTGCACCAGGGCCGGGCGCGAGAGGTCGCCGCCGCTGCCGATCGCCTCTACGAGGACACGGCGGTGCTCTGCCCAAGCGGGGCAGACCTCCACCGTATGCTCCACCGTGTCCTCTGGGCGATCCTCGCAGTGGTGACACCCGGGCGTCTCCTCCCGCCTGATGATGTGCAGGAACCTCCCGAAACATCCGTGTCCGGAGAGGACCTGCGTCAGGCGGTAGGTGAGAGCGCCGTGACGCCTCTCTAGCCACTCCTCAAAGAGGGGTCTTATCGCCGCTATCGTGGCGTGCCCTGCGCTGGGTTGCGATAGTCGCGCCTTCCATTCCACCATGAGACCGCGCCGGAGGTCCGTCCGCTCCGCAGCGATTTGCCGCGGGTGCAGAGTTTCCCCCCGACGTAGTGCCTCCGCGCTCCAGTCATACAGGCGCGCGAGGACTATCGCCTCCAGATCCCATGGTGGCAGTCCGGCAAGGAGGCTTGCTGCCTCGCCCGAGATCGTGCGGTACCCCCGGATTAGCCTTACGGCTACCACCTTTTGGGGCGCGTTCAGGTAGTGTGCGGCTCGAAGCCGCAGTGAACGCGCCCATACCGGGGCCTCGTATAGGGCCATGGACCGCACGACCCCCGCGTAAAGCCTCCGGCAGGAGGCGTTTGGCCCCCTCAGGTTGGGCAGGAGCCGCTTTAAGGCGGCCCCGGTCCGTTCCAGTTTGGGGGCCAAACGTCGGAAATGCTCGACGAAGTTCCACCGGCTGTCGAGGACGAGACCCAGGTATCTCATCGTCTTCTCGACGCCGATGTGAACCCCTCCTACCATTAGTTGGGATCCCGAAGGTGGCCCGTACCGGGGCCCATGAAAAGACATGGCCTCGGACTTGTGCAATGCCACCTCGAGACCCAACTGCCGGATCCTTTCCACGACTATCGCAACCCCGCGTGTCATCGCGTCGGCCGCCGCCTGATGCGACCTCCCCTGCGCCAGGACCAGCGTGTCGTCAGCGTAGCAAACTATGCTGACGCCATCAGGGAGGTCGGCCCGCAGCACCCAGTCGTAACCGATGTCCCACAGGAGCGGCCCCAGAACCGATCCCTGTGGGACACCGCACGACATCTCTCGCCGGTTCCAATTCCCGTCGCGGCCGGGGTAGATGACGGCTCCGTCCGTCAAATACGCCCCGACTATTCGACGGAGGTAAGTCGGCACCCGGTGATACCGGAGTGCCTCCCCTATGCAGCTCCAGGGCAGGGTGTTGAACGCGTTGGCGATGTCGAGTGACACCGCCACGACCACCCCACCCCGGGACACCGCGTCCCCCGTCGTGAGGGCTCTCACGCGCATGATGGCGTCCACCGTCGAGCGCCCCTTGCGGAAGCCAAACTGGCACTCCGCAAGATCCGGCCCCGTCCTCACCAGGTGCCCGACGAGGCGGCCCGCAATCACTCTCTCAAAGAGCTTGCCGACCTCGTCGAGCAGCACTATGGGCCGGTATGCGGACGGAGAGTCCGCAGGGCGCCCTGGCTTCTGAATGAGGACCAGCTTCCCCGTCTTCCAACGGAGTGGAAACTGGCCTCTCTCCATGCATGCGCTTAAGAGCGCCTCCAGTCGAGGCCCGAGAGCCCTCGAGGCCAGGACCCAGGCTTTACCCGGCAAGCCGTCGGGTCCCGGGGCGGTATTTTTGGCCTTCAGCCTGCCTACCGCCGCTCTCAGATCTACCCCGGTCACTTCAGGGGTGTCGTCGTCGTCGTCCGTGTGGTCCGCTTCGGGCACCGCAAGTGGCGGAGCCATAGGCGGGGGAGTATGCTCCCCCCGTGAAGGGAACAGAGCGCTCACCACTTCCTCCACCAGCTGGGGTCGGAGACTCTGCGTCAGCGGGGGGGCCCAGGTGCGGAGTTTATTCCGCACCATTCTGTAAGGGCGCCCCCATGGATCTCGGTTCAGAGTCTCCAACATCTCCTCGCGGGCCGTATCCTTGGCCCGCTTGACAGCCTCTTGGAGGGTGGTCTTCGCCGCTCTGTACCCCTCGTACAACTCCACCTCCGTGGCTTCCGCATCCGGAGGACGCATGCGGAGCCTGCGGTGCCTGGTGTACCGATGTCGCGCGTCGACGCACGCCTTGCGTAGCGCCCCAACCTCCTGCGACCACCAGTACACCTGACGTCGGGCGCGTCCTGGCCGGACTCGGGGCATTGCCACGTCACAGATCTCGGACATGGCCTCCCGGAACCACTCCGCCTCATCGTCAATGTCAGCAGGCCTGTCCGGTGAAAACACCCAGGCCTGCACGATCGAGGCTTCCAGGAGAAGCTCCCGGTCCAGCTGCTTTAGCGCCCACCGTGGACCACTCGGGGCCTGTTGGACCAGCGCGCTAGAGGTCTGGGTGGAGACATCAAACCGGATATACCGATGATCGGAGTATGTCTCCACCTCCTCCATGACGCGCCAGTCAATGACACGTTGTGACAGAGCGGGGCTGGCGAACGAGATGTCCACTACCGACTCGCCCCGCATCCGCACACACGTAGGAACAGAACCCCGATTTAGGACGACCAGGCCTGTTTCCAGAGCCCAGTCCTCCACCATCCTGTCCCGCACATCCGTGCAACGGGAACCCCAGGCCAAATTCTTGGCGTTGAAGTCCCCGAGCACTAGCACGGAGAAGGCGTGGTTTCTGGCGACGACGACACTCAACTCTGTTAAAGAGTTCTGGAACTCGGCGAGAGTTCGGCTCGGAGAGAAGTATACTCCCACTACTACAATCTCTCCGAACCGTGCTGCTACGCACCCCTGTCCCCTCGTGACACCTTCGAGGGACGGGGTACCGGCGACAGCCGACGAAATTATGGCCACTGAGCCGTTCAGGTCCTCCACCCAGTCATCCCTGGGCGGGACAAAGTACGGCTCAGCGACCACGGCGATGTTAATCGACCACTGCGCCATGCTCTGGAGCAACAGGTCCTGAGCGCAGGCGCAGTGGTTGATGTTTGCCTGGAGAAGGCGTAGTGGAGGAGTTATTACTCCTCCATTTCAGCCCCCTCCCGGGCCCCCTCGGCAGTGGTGGCGGCGGCGGCGGCGGTGGCGGCGGCGGCGGCGGTGGTGGCGGCGGCGGCGGCGGCGGTGGCGGTGGCGGCGACAGTGGCGGCGACGGTGGTGGTGGCGACGACGGCGGAGGGCCTGCCTTTCCTCCTGGCTTCGGCGGGTGGAGCGCAGGACTTGCTCCCCGCCCGGTGATCGGCCGGCTTGCCAGCAGCCGCACATGCGACGCAGTGCGGCGCGGCGTTGCACGAGCCGGCCGTGTGTCCGGGCTTGCCGCAGCGGAAGCACAGAGTGCTGCGGTCCTCTAAGGTGCACTGGACGCTCACGTGGTGCCCCACGAGGCATCGATAGCACCTTAGAGGTCTGGGCTCCAGCAGCTTGACCTGCGCTGACACCCAGCCCACCAGGAGCCTTCCGCCCTCCACTATCTTCCTCGCCGCCGTCACGGGGCAGCTAACCGTTATGGTTCGCATACCCGTGAAGTCAGGACGTAGGGTGCCCGACTTCACCTGGTCGGTCAGACACCCGCCCGTCCTGACGACGGCGGCTACCACCTCGGCCCCCGTCACCGAGTCATCCAGGCCCACAATGCGCATATCCGCGCACTTGACGGGCCTGGAGACTCGAGCCTCGTCCGCATTGAGGGACGCCCTTAGCTTTTCAGCCAGGGCGTCAGCGGTGGGGCCACTCGTCGCACCGGGGACCTCCAGCATGCGGGCACCAGTGGCGGTCACCCTATGCCGGAGGCCTCCGGTGATCCCCAGCTCCTGGAGATCCACCGTCGCTCTCGCTTTGGCGAGCACGTCGCCGTAGGTCACCCCCCTCTTGACCGCGTCCGGCTGTAGCGTAATGACTACAGCCGCGGTCTTAGGGGGGCGAAGCCTAGCCGCAACGGCTCGCTCCTTGCGGCGCCTCCTCTGCGCCTTTTTCCTGGCCGCCTTGGCCGCCTTCTTTTTCTCCCCGACCACCTGCCACTCGGCGTTGGTCGTGGGAGATTTGATTGGGGGAGGCGTAGGCTCTGGGGCCTTCCCCTCCCCAGCCGTTCTGCCCTTTTTGTGGGCCGGAGCCGCGGGTTTGGCGGCAGGCGCCAATTTTGCCGGCGCCGAGGCTCCGCCAGCCGACGTTGGTTTCGCCGGCGCCGGGGCTCCTCTAGCCAACGCCGGTTTGGCCGGCGCCTGGGCCCGGCCAGACGGCCCGGGTTTAGGGGCGGCCGCGGCCGCGTACGAGGCCGCCTTAGGCCCTGGGGCCGTCCTACCCGCCAAGGGAGGGCGCAGAACAATACCCTCCAGGACGGCGAACCGCGCCTGGAAGGTCGCCAGCTCCTGCCGAACCAGGTACATTACCTACGCTTATCCATCCTTTGACTCGTTCATACAAAAATTCCACAGAAAAAGAACCTTCAGTTTTTCCCGAATTTGAAAATATTCCGGGAAACTCTTCTTATTTTTCTTTTCATAGAAACCTAATTCGGATTATTAAGATCATTTTAAAACAGAACATAGCCAAATCGGTCCAGCCGGTTGCAAGTGATGCGCTTACCAACGAACAGTATTTAATTTTTATATATCATATTAAATCAGTCAGCAAAACTCTCCAGATAAGATGGTTATCGGTATATAACTGATGACGATAAAACAAAAATAGGAATATTTTCTTAACTCATAATTTCAAGTGACTACACAATCAGCGGCCGTTAACCCCAAGCGAGATGTAGTTATGTGAAATTAGGAGTGTCATTGTTTTTTTTCTTCATTAGATATTTAGATCCATCACATCTGCGGAGTTTCACTAGCTAATTTAATTTATTGATTGATATCATAAAAATCGACACAGCCATACTTACATTTAACTGAAAAGGCCTACAGCACAGCTTTTGACAATAAATTGAAAACTAAATCTTCTAACTTATCGTCCACAGACGGTGGCTGAGCAGCCAGTCTTAAAAAGGGCACCCTCGTATACTCTTCCCCCTTAAACGTTTTAACTGAACAACGGACAAACGTACAGTCTTGTTATATTAGTAGATATCCAAGACATTGTTTGAAGCAAGCATCCAAGAGCGGTTTTACATAAAAAGCCACTTACGTTAAGTCTTCTTATAGTAAAATCTTTGCGTTACATTCGACAGCTACAGCAAAAATTGTGTCGACGATAATATTGTACCTACTTACGTAGATGAGGAGCTATGTACATAAATAATACATGTGTATAATATATCATATATATGTGTTTACATTCTGTAATTACTTGGGGTCACAACCGGACTTATTACTCCTTATTTCTTTATGAAAATCGTCTACTTTTGGAATGTTTGTGAATATGTGAGCACCATGTGTCTATCACATAGTTAATCTATATGTCATGGTTTCATTTATCCATTTTAATTCTTTTACCTATTGTGGTATAGTAATTTTATTTTTAGGTGCATCGTTTTCACATATAATTATATAAATAATGTATGCAAAATGTTGTAAAACATTTTAAAAGAGTAACGGTGGAGTTTCTGGCCCATTCTTCTCCATACGAAAACTACCTTTTGGAAGGGGAGACTAGAAACAATTTTATTTTAATTTTATTTTTGACGTTCAAAAGTGCCTTTTATGTGCCTATTTGAAATAAATGATTTGACTTTGACTGTGACTTTATAATAATATCTACATTAATAATAAAACTGAAGAGTTTGTGAGTTTTTTTGTATGTTTGAACGCGATATTTTCCGGAACTACCAGTTACGGACTCGCGCTCCGTACAGGTATGTAACAACAAATTTACGGTTTTCGGATTTTTTCTTTTACTTGAGCTTCTTGCCATATTTCATGATTCTAGGTCAACGGGAAGTACCGTATAGGTTTTGATTCCCTTGTGATGGTCAAACTATCCGACATAAACAGAACATAAACGCCCGTATCTTTTGATTGCGTTGATTTACTAGTTTTATTTTTTCACTTTAAGGGATTGCAGTCTTAAGTATTTAATTATTTATTGACAATTCCACGCGTTCGTGAGAAAAAGGGTCTTGACAAACGTGTGACTTAAGTAATATTACTGCACGGCGCGACGTTTTGCAGTCTCGCTAGTCACACGTACCGTAATGTACTATTTGCGTTTGATAGCTCAATTCTTGAGGAACGTTAAAGGTTACGCTTAGGAAACGAGCAAAAAGAAACAATGTCAGAAAGAACGGTAAGTTATAACGAAGTAATCGCGCGGGTGTGCGACGGGATACGACGCGATAGGTCAGGAGTAAACTAAAGTTTACGCGGACGAAGTCGCGGCCACAAGCTAGTTATTTAATGAAGCTGCAAAGTTTGTTTGATTGACACGCTAATCTCTGGAAGTACCAGTCGGATTAAAAAAAAATCGTAATTGTCGGTAACCTAGGGCCGCCGTAGGATGCATAATTATATTTTTACGTTAAAACATGAAATTTCACGTTTCTCTCTGAGGGATCGAATCCGCAACGAGGTGATCCAGCAGAGAACCAAAGTTGTCGACATAGCTCACAGAATCAGCAAGCTGAAGTGGCAATGGGCCGGCCATATTAGCCGTAGAACTGATGACCCTTGGGGTAGACGTGTTCTTGAGTGGAGACCGCGAATCGGTAAACGTAAGATGGGACGCCCTCAGGCTAAGTAGAGCGACGATCTTTGCAGGATGGCTGGTAGCAGCTGGATGAGAGTTGCCGAAAATCGAGTTGAATGGCGTGCAATAGGAGAGGCCTATGTTCAGCAGTGGACTGTGGTAGGCTGATGATGATGAAATTTCACGCGGACGGAGTCGCGGGCAGAAGTTAGTTAAGAAATAAACTAAGAGATTCTTAACATAACATAACGCCTGTATTCCCCGAAGGGTATGACAGAGATAAACCTATTAGTACATCCACATTTCTACATCATTGAGATTTTTGTGTGGGCGTTTACCTCATTTATATAGAAGAACATTGCCATTAACATTTTGCTAACAAGCTTTGTGCGTGTACCTAATGATCCTATTATACGTAACAGAACAGAAAGCAGAACAGGAAGCCGGAAATGATAGTATAATCAGCCTACAACGTTCCCACTGCTGGGACAGCGGCCTCCTCTCGGTGAAAGGGAGTGGTCCGTAATCCGCCACGCGTGCCCAGTGCGGGTTGGCAGTGACAACTGCCATGATGTAGACATGTGACAACATGTGTCTTCGAATGTTCATAGATATTGTCTCCTCAATATCTGACTAGTCTTACCAAGGGGTATAGTGTTACCCTGTAACTAGGTTGTGGAGGTCAGATAGGCCAGTCGCTCCATGTAAATTACTGGTAGATATTCAGCTGCGTCCGGTTAGTTTGAAAGTTGACCCCAACATAGTCCCAACTATGTTAAAAAGGCTAGGCAGACTATTTTGTAGGACCTTCACGAAGAGGTCTGCAACGTTGGCTGCGCGGTTCATTTGTTTGCCTAGCCACGCATTCGTGCGTAGCGTGGAGTGATCCCGTATACGTTTTCATTCAAAGTGAAGCTGTTAGCAAGTGATTTAGCTTAACGTTAACCTGTTGTGGAGAGGCTTTTAATGGAATATCGGAGGTACCTACTGCCTATTTCCAAGTATTCTGCTAACATAATTTTTTGCGTTAACAAAATAAATAAGGAGTTATTACACGTAATGTATATTTTTTGTATGTAAGATGGGACTGTCAGTTGCGGCTGGGATATGTCAATATTATAGTACCGATGTTGCCTTTGCGAAAATGATGTAGGTGCAAAAAAGCCTCTTTTTACGTTAGATATATGGATAAACAATAGCAGATACCTACCGACACTCACCGTTTTGAGCACAGCTGCTAATAATTAACAAAAAAAATATTAAATCTGTTATTTTAGTCCCTTCAGTATCGGTATCTGATATATTACGCAAAGTAAAGCGCCTGTCTGGGTTCGAACCCACGACCTGCAACTCGGAAGTGGGCTACCGCAGGCTGCTCTCATCTCATTTACTTCTTTATTAACCCCGACAAAAATAGAGGTATGTTATAACTTATGAGTTTAACGTGTGTGTTTTTAATCTGTGTCTCTGTCTGCGCCATTGTCCAAATGGCTGCACAGATTTCGTTTTTTTTATTTGATTTTTATTATAGAGTAGGCTGCACGTTGGTGGTAACACTTTGAACTTGAACTGGCATAGCGTGGTACGCAGTTTCCATAGAATAATAGGCCAGCTTATACTCGTTTTGTTACCAGTGACTTGCGGCCTATTGTACCAACTGTGTTTCTCTTAGCTGTACTTACCTGTCAAAAAGAGTAAGGGGAACCAACCACCATGACAAAGTTTATAGTGGATCAGATCTGAGGATCCGACCGGAATACCTGAGGGGCAATTCTCATAATTTTAAGAACGTTCACAGTCTGATCTCAGTCTCAATCTATCACAAATACATCTAATTGCCCTACATTTTGACAAATTTTTGACGTTTGTTTGGCGCTGAGATGAGACTGCGACTAGATTTTAAACGTTTTAAATTACGAGAATTACCCCTCTGGTCTCTGTTCATCGCATCATGACGTAACATCATGGCTGTATTTTCCGGTGTAGGTAGTGGTTTACAAATACACCCACACTCCGTCAGTTATGTTTATGTCCTACGTAATGAGGGGCGAGCCCAGTGCCATTTACCGGGAGGACTTTAGTAACGATAAATTATATTTTTTTCTGTAACCCCTCGCAGGAGAATAATTTAAATGTTGAAATTGTTAGGGACTATAGTATTTACGTAATATATAAGCTAACAGACTTAAAATAATAAGAGTAATGTACACATATAAAAAAAGAGAGAAAAGTATCATAGGGCATCAAAAAATTCGTCCGCATCGCTGTCAACAGGAAAACTGACCAAAAGGCATGTTGTCTGGCGTGATTGACTGATTCTTTGGCCAAAAAATAGGCCAGTCCTCTGGTCACGTGAAGAGTCGACCAACCGCTTCGTGATGTCTCGAATAACCAATTCAGCACTTCGACCCCATTGTAAGGTAAATTATTATTTACATACCTATTTAATGGTTAGAGAAATTTACAGAAAAAAATGGTTCTATTTAATTAAACACTATGGCACTGAAACGTGGTCGCTCACAGTGGGCCTTATTAGGAGGGTAACAGTCACCCAAAGGGCAATGGAGAGGGCTATACTTAGAGTTTCCCAACGAGAAGAGATCCACAGGAGAACCAAGATAACCGAAGAATTGCCATACTTAAGTGACAGTGGGCAAGTCACCTTGGTCACTAAACAGATGACCGATGAGGTCGAAAGATTCTGCAGTGGCAACCACGTACTGGAAGACGTAGCGTGGGAAGGCCTCGTGATAACCTGATGACCTTCCGAGGGCCGCAGGAATCCACTGGAAGCGGGAAGCAAAGAACCAGTCCTATGTCCAACAGTGGACGTCTTTCTACTGAAATGTTGATGATGATTTGTTTAAATAATCTGTGTGCATCAGCAGACACAGTCTAATTTATAGTTCTCAGCATTATTCTTTTAAAATACGCATATATTCACTCATGGTCAGATTTAATTTAACACTATTTATTTTGCTTCACTTTTACATGGTAACACCTAAAAGTAACCTCTTTAGGAACAACATCCGGTGGAAAGTACAAATTAAATAATTTCGTACCAACTTTGCATAATATTCTCCCAGACTGTCGAGAACTTGGCGATACAGATGAATATGTTAATTTTAACAAACAAAGCATATCTACGTCTCATTAATGCCTTAAAAAAGGCAATTTATACAGCCTTCTTTTAAATGTTTTGCCTGAATGTCCTGTTTTTCTAGGAAGGATTTTTGTTTAAGCTCGCTTTCTTTTAAGAAAGAAAGAAAGAAAATGCATTTATTTGCGGCAAACATGACGCATGAAAAAAGGACTTAGCACACAAAAAAACAAGTTGGGGGTAAACATGCGTCACATTCACGCAAAACGGCCATCGCTCAGCATAATGCTAAGACCCTATACGAGACAGAGCCCAAGCGCTGGTTTTCAGCGGCAGCCGGCGTTGACGTGATGACGTTAACCAGTGCAGCATGCAATTATACATAAATAAATAAAAACAACAATCAAAACAAGAAAATAAAATAAACTATTCAACATATGATTCGACACAAAACAAAAAAACAAAAATCAAAACATGACCTATAATAAAAATAAACATACATAAAAGAAAAGATGGTGAAACATGAAACATATATGGTAACATTCCGGGCAACGAATCTCGCGCCGCGCCGGATATAGGTTATCTGTGCGCGTTCGCAGCGAGTCGCTCGTCGCTCGTCGTTCGTTTCGCGAATTTGTATGCCACGGAAAATAATCTTAGGAGGTACGTTAATCTATAAATAAAAATTCTCCGTAGCAGTAGATTAATATTACTACCTAATTAATTTACACATCATCAAGATGACTGTACCAGATTACAAAATATTAGCTTCTGATCGCGACTTCGTCCGCCATAAAATATATCTTATGCCCTCAGAAATACTGTAGCGGAATAGGATCAGTAGTTCCGAAGATTACCCCCTACATACAAATTCACAAATTTTACCTCTTTATAATATTATTAGTTTTTAAAAATGATTTTCTTTATTCAGCTAACTACCTTGTCCTTAATCCTAACCTTAAACCTTTCTAACTAAAAGAGGTTGCTTTGAATAGAAAATTAATCTTATTACAAGAATTGCGTAGCACCCTATCAATCACTATCTGAATTTTTTTTAAGGGTATTGCAATTCTTTTCCTTCATATATTTATGTATGTTCGAAACATTTGTCTGCTCAACAACGTAAATAACGCAATGAATGTTGTTGAACTGACAAAATGAAAGCCATTGCTAGTGTTAGTGTGCTACGCAATTACCCCGCAAAAAACACATTCTTGCTTGTTTTCTAATGAACGCCAGACAGTCTCCTAGATAAAAGTAATTTTGGCAGAAGTATTCCAAGACTACAGAGAGACACAAGACCCACCAAATTCAAGTGTCGCCAAAAATAGGAAAAGATTTTAATTAGCCCCAACAAGAGGCACACATTCCCGACGCAATCTCTTAAAAGGCTGTTAAAAAGATTAATAGAAGGGTCGATGAGGTCATTGGTTCGTATTTAGTGCCCTCAAGGGTTGCATATAGCAGGCCCTTTTGTCTGCCCTCGTGAAGTTAACAGTCTCGCGCGATTAGATATTGTGTAGCTAATGGTTATCCGTGATGAGGGCTTTCGTCCTTTCAGGATTACAATATACAGGCTGGCAGAAACATCGACGCGCAAACTATAAGCATGAACTCAGCACATGATTCTCACCTCCTAGCGTAGAAATTTTTAGTCAAGTATTTTCCTGACACATGCTGAGCTGGACATTTGGTGCAACCTTGAGACGCAAACCACATTTTGTTCGTTATTTGGTTGAAAGTAAGTTGTAGTATCACTTTATTTCATTAAGGGCTGAATTTTCAACGCCAGATAATTTTATTGAAGGAATACTTTTGCAATTTTGACAGTTCTTCCATACAAAAACTGTGACGTCAAATTTATTCCTGGGACAAAAATTATCTGCCGATTGAAAAATCAGCCCTAAGTAATATAATTATATTTTTATATTGGCACCTTGTTTTTATATAAATATTCATGTAATTTGTCATCAGAAAACACACACGAAAGAACTACACTAAAGAAAAATTAAATGATAAAAATTGTTCTTTTGTGCTGAAAAAATGTTTTATCTATTTATCAAACTAGCTAAAAAAAACAGCTGTTTCATAGCAATACCTACTGTAGCGAAATAAAAACTGAAACTCACTTGTACACATTTATTTAGTAAAATAACAAAATAAAAATGTAAACAAAAACTTAATGAAGAACACACCATGATTCTTAATACACTAAAGAATAAAATTGAAACGCTGACGCGACGACCTTGGTGTTAAAACCCTAAAATAATTTTCACAGTTACGCGTCGGTCACGAACCGTTTGCAAACATTCCTATAACTTCCGCAATAAATAAAAAATCTGGAAATCCTAAATGGGTAACTTCGCACCAAGTCAATCAGGTAGCGAGGCAACAAACTAAACGAACGGAAAAAATTATATTATGGACTTCCGTCCTGTGTCCAAAAAAACTTCCAATCAATCAAATCTCAGTCAGAGAAAAAAACATGACACTTTTAGATTCAAAATTCAAAAAACCATATGAAGAAAATTTCCTTTCTGATTAAAAAAATAAGGTTGAATATGTTATAAAAGAAGGTCGTTCGTGATAAAATTATAATGTAGCATTCGCCAATGCTGCACTACGCAGTCAAAATGTATGGAACAGCAAATAGTTTTTTTTAATAACCAACGGACCACGGAATTTAATAACCACGGATAATTTCAACGGTTCAACATCATGAACTGAATCCATGATTGTGCGTCGATGCCACCTTGTATAAATAAACTACAGAGAAAGGTGCCTTTTTATCTAAGACAAAGTTAGGTGTTGCGTATAACCATAAAGTTGGTAGTTTTGCAAACACTTAAGTAGTTAGTGCTGCTTTTTCTACGCCGAGGTATCGTGGTAAAGTTCTTGTAATGGAAACTTTTAACTGGACCACAATCATTACAATCTTACGTAGGTAATAGAAATGTTTCTTAAAGATCTTCGATAAGAATTGATAAGTAAGTAATTGGAATCACAACAAGGGGAAAGAAATGGGCAGTAGCATATAACTTACGATTGGATATACTACGATCTCATCCACGTCTGGCGAAGCCTAGTAATTATGGTTATTCCCCAAGAGACCATTAATTGGGCTTCCTATTTAGAGCTGGACATTGTCGATCTGATATAATTATGATAAATAATAACATAATAATAGCGTAATTCATTGCCGTGATGGCCCAGTGGATAAGGCCTTGCCTCTCATACACGAGGTTATGGATTCAAACCCGGGCGAGTACCAATGTGACTTTTTCATTTCATATGTACTTTATGAGTTTATCTTGGAAATTACTGACATCGGTGAAACAACGTGCGGAAACCTGAACTTGTAGTTAATATGTATAAGTCTGAAATCGCCAACCCGTCTTGAACAAGCGGGGTGATCAATGCTCGTACCTTTTCTCTCTTTTTTTTAAAGTGAAAACTTCTTTAGCGGCGTTGTGCACTTTTTTTGTGATGGGTAAAAATGTTAAGCTCGCGTCAGGACATGTAACCTAATCGAAAATTCGTAAGACGGAGCTCGCGTCAGGACACGTGACCTGATCGAAAATTCGTAAGACGGAGGGAGAGTAGACCGCATTCCAAAATATAAAAAATGCACAACGTTAATATGCAAGTTTTCACTTCTACCGGCACTCCCGGAGTGCAACCCGTTTTTTTTTAACGTTGCCTCACACTAGGAATTACTCCTGCGCCAACCCTGTCGTGTTTCTGTCTGAGAAGAGGCCTTTGCTCTGCAGCGGGAGAGTAATAGGATGGTATTACATTTACAGTAGCTAAGTATGCTCCAGTCAAACGGTTAATCAGAGTAAATATTCTTGCTTAATCATACGAGATCGGCAAAATTGTATTTAAAAATACTTGGTAAACATATAGCCTTGTGATTCTCCGAATTTGTTATTATTTATTTATATAACAATTGCTTGCTGCAATTACAGTAGACACCAAAGCCCGCAACAAGCAAACAACATAACATTTAATGTATGTATAATATAGATTTACTGCTATACATATATATATCAACTTCCGGCTCCTGAGCAATCAGGGCGTTCAGCAGATTATTATAATCAAGGCTGAATAAAAAATAAACAAAAAAAATATACTAACAACATTAATTTAGCGATGAATTATTGATAATAAGACTAACGTAAATCAAATTCGTCTCTTCTTGATCTCACACACTATTGTGTACATTTCATTTTCATTTCTTCTTTCGCAGGTCTGCTGGAAGAAATTTCTTAAGAAATGAGCAGTACCTTTGTACTCAATACTAGTATGTCGTATCTGTATCCATTTTACTGTGCGTACATAAATAACAAAATAAATAAATAAAACCAATGTTTAGATGCTAAGGCATCTAAACATTGGGACCTATGAGTCCCTAAAAATAAATACAAATATTTTTATGTGACAAAATACTAAAACTGTAAATAAAATTTCAAACAACTTACAGTTCTGTCACCGCTAAATATCCTTTGACCACCATTAATTTAACATCAATGACGACTCAAAACACTTCACAACAAGCTAAACTGTCACCAATCACAACCGAATAAGATCTAGATTCATTTACACAGTTTAAATTACAATGGCGCGCACTCGTTAGTCACTGAATCAGAGGACACAATTTTAAAACTAATATTTTTGTAGAAATACACTTTTACAACAAAACACTATTACACAAAATGGTTTGTTATAAAACTAGAAACATTTTGAATTAGTTTTGATACGGAATATTGCTTATAAAAGCCACTTAAACACAATATTTGCTCGGAGCGTGTTCGTTAGTTGAATTAATTGTTTGAATTGAACATCCAAAGACAAGACACAGTGTATAAACAGACAGATGTAACTGTATTAAATATGAAGACATACTGCGGTTTGATTGGTAATACGATAGTGCTAGAATGTAGGATTCCCAAGGTCCCACTTCACCATTTCAGCCGAAAGACGTCCACTACTGGACATAGGCCGTCCTCTTACATAAATGTAATATATGAACTCGACAAGACCCTTTATTTTTTGATTTTGACGATCTTCCGGGCTCTGGGATTGTTCTGATAGACGTGAAATACCTCTTCACTCCTCAAGCACCTCAGCCCCCTTGTCGCTACGTCACTATGTGCTAGCGACAGTTTCCAGGGGCCCATTACTGACTGTGCAAGTCAGCCCCTGACATTTTGTCCCTGTATATTATACATGACATACGAATATTATGAGTGTTTCATAAAAATACAAAAAATATTTTTTATTGTTTACAAGATTTTTACAGAGAAAAACACCGGCCAAGTGCGTGTCAGACTACGTACAATGAAGGGTTCCGTAGAAAACATATTCTCCCATACTTTCCAACTCCAAATGTAAGTTGGTCGACTATTACTCGTTAACTTGTAAAGCCTGCTTATCTGTGATAGTTTCCCTTTTAACTTATAAATATATGCTACTTCCATGAATTTTTTCACATATCTAAAAACCAATACCTATTTTGCTGGCAGGACACACTTGACTCTAACAAAAATGAGAACATGAATCCTTAATATTTCGCAAACGGATCCCTGAATCGAAAAATGATGTTTACTCACCCGCAGTATTTTTCAACGGCCTATCCAACGACATTCCACACCATGGGATAGACGAGAAAAAAAACATCCCCATTTTACGCGTAGGGTGTAACCTAAAAAAAGGGTTTTATTTTGCCACTTGGTCGGCATCATTAATATGTACACCCTTGCCACCACTTTCTATTTCGCAAACTTTGAGCTAAATGACGGACAGACAGACTGACGGTCGAACATGGCGAAACTATAAGGGTTTTTTGTTTACTATAGAACCCTAAAGACAGCAAAAATACCTTAAGTGCCTAAGTAAACAAGAGTTATTATTCTGGCCGATTTAATTTGATATGAGAATCAGTACTAATGTCTAATCTCAATTCGTTGAAATGAAATACTGCAAAAACTTAGAGAAACTTTTCAACCTTGCCCCAAGTTGACTTGAGCGACCCCTGTACGCAGATAATTCGTAATCTGTAGCCCCATTTTGTTAAAATATTATGATTTAGAATTTATCTTGCTAATAAACGAGGTCATAAGTTCAATTACTTACGAAGAAGCTACTTCATAAATTTTCAGTTCTCACTTGTTTAATTTTAAATGCTAAACATAATTATGGGATCCCTTCTTTTCGCATAATATTCTTTTTCCTAATATACTTTGGCATAACGATTTTGGTATAATTTGTTTTGCCATAATAATACTTTGCCATTTTTTTTGTGGCATACAGTTTATGTGGGCGTAATTATCTTGAAGGCTAATTTGTTTTGGTATGAATTTAATTCGCATAATGTTACAAGGCCTAATGACTCTAATTAGCATAATAGTATTTAGGCATACAATTATTAGGTATGATGTTTCCTGATATTTACTACTGTTACTGAATCATCTGGGTTAGGTTAGGTTATAACAGTGACCATAAACGAGCGAAGGCGAGCGAGCGAAGCGAGCGTGCCGCGGCAGCGGCCGCCGAGCGTCAGATTTCCTCTATTGTTGGTGTTGTGGGTTGTGGTTTGGGTTAGATAAGATTATAACAGTATGATGTTTCCTGATATTTACATATTCATTACAGAATTTTGAATTTTTTTTAAAGGATTAAATTACAAATTTGCAATAATACACTTAGTGACACAATAGTTTTATGACACCACCGTCCACTTAGAAAAATAAAAAAAATATTTATTCTACCTACAATGTAAAGTGCCTACAAATTCTATTAGAGCAATATTGTATAAAAATGTGTATTGATGTCGAACATTTTAGGAGTTAATTATTATGCTTATTTGTTATGCCTATAAATTTATTTATACAGGCATTTCTGTCCCACTGCAGGGCAAAGGCCTCCCCTCCCTCCTTCCACTTGTCCCTATCCAGTGCTGTCAAACGCCAATCCTTGTGGAAAGAGTCGAGCTCGTCTCGCCATCTCATTCTGGGCCTGCCGCGTTGTCGTTTGCTGCTGTTTGGGACCCATTGTGTGGTTACTTTAGCCCATAGCTCCTCCGGCATGCGACAGATGTGACCAGCCCAGTTCCATTTTAGCTTGGCAGCCGTGTGACCTACATCGGCAATTTGAGTTTTAGAACGCAGTATCGAGTTCCTTATACGATCAGAAAGTTTAACTCCAAGGATACTGCGCTCCATTGCTCGCTGACAAACCCCGAGTGCGGACTTTTGACGATTGGTTAGTGACCATGTCTGCGCTCCATAGGTGAGGGTAGGAAGAATGCACATGTCCATGAGTTTCCTCTTCAGTGAGAGAGGGAGAGTTCCTTTCATTATTTGCTTCATCGACCAATAGCTCTTCCAGGCGTTCTCGGTGCGTCGAGCAACTTCTTTATCGTGTCTTGCCTGGAAGGAGACTATTTGGCCGAGGTATATATACTCATGGACATATTCAATCATCACACCCCCAATTCCTATGTTACGCTTGGTGCTGTTGGTCATCACCTTGGTCTTCGTCATATTCATCGCGAGTCCGACCTCGCGGCTGGCACTGCTCAGTTGGTCGAGCATTAGGCCTAACTCGGCTGCCGTGGAGGAGAAAAGAACAATATCGTCGGCGAAGCGGAGATTCGTTAATCGTCTATCGCCCACGACGATGCCCCTGTCCCTCCAACTGCTTTTTAGTTTTCTAAAGACTTCTTTAAGCGTGGCTGTGAAGAGCTTTGGAGAAAGAGGGTCGCCCTGTTTAACCCCTTTTTGGATAGGAAATGATGGTCCTGTGGTGTATATTTTTATGGCTGCTGTGCTATTTTGGTATATTTTTTGTAGTAAGTTAATGTATGTAGGTTCGATGTCTTGGTTTTGAAGAGATTCAAATATGGCGTTGTGCGATAAACTGTCAAATGCTTTAGAGTAGTCGACAAATGCGAGGTATAAAGGTAAGTTGAATTCGAGATGTTTTTCTCTAACCTGATTAAGAGACTGTAAATGGTCGGTAGTGGATAGGCCATGGCGGAACCCGGCTTGTTCGGGAGGTTGATGTTGATCTAATTGGCCAGAAATGCGGTTTTCAAGAATTTTTATGAATATTTTGTAAAGGTGTGAGATGAGGCTGATGGGGCGGTAATTGCCGATGTCGGTCTTATCACCTTTTTTATGAAGGAGGATAACATTTGAGTGGCAGAAACTACTCGGAAAGACACCTGTTTGTAATATTGAATTAAATAAGTTGCAGATGTATGGCAACAAGACAGGCTCCGTGGCTCGAAGTGATTCGGTCGTAATACCATCTTCGCCGGGACTTTTATTACACTTCATGCCTCTGAGAGCCCGGTGTATTTCATAGCCAGATATTATCGGGACCTCCTCAGGACATGAGTAAACTTCGGTTGTTTGTTGGGATGTTTGGTCGTTGGAATATAGAGATTTATAAAACTCCGTACTTATCCCAAGAATTTTTGCCCTATCTCCTTGCTTAACACCATTTTTATCTTTTAAATGTGTGATTGAAGACCTGCCTACATCCATACCACGCATAGCTGATCTTAGGGATCGGTTGTTTGTCAATGCAGTATGGACGAGTTGTGTGTTATGGTGCCTTATGTCCTTTCTGATGCTCCTCTTTACTTTTCTGTCTAGATCCCTATAGCCAGCAGATTGGTACGTTACATTCTGTCGCTCTTCTATAAGACGTGTTGTGCTGTCAGTAAGTTTATGCCTATAAAGTATGTTTTAATATCATTATGCGTAAATAAATTTATGCTTTAGAATGTTATGCTTCATCATTATTATGATTAGAGAAATTATGCTTGAAAAAATTATGCGTAAGCTGTTATGCGTAAATAATGTTATGCGAAAATATAATTAGGAGAAACAAAAGTATGCCAAGTTATATTAGGTCTTACAATTTTATGCAAATGGATAGGGAACCTAAAAATATACGAGGCGGAATACCTCGTATATTTTTAGGTTCCCTATCCATTCAGAGAACTTCTGTGGATTCTAATCAGAAGACTTGATATAAACCTTTAAACGTAGGCTGAAACCAAAATAAAATATAAATTACATAACCTATAAGGTACAGACACCAGCAGATAAAGCTACCCGAAACTGTCAAGTTTTCCCAATCAATCTTGAACCTTAATGCTTTATTGATAAAGTTGAAAATGTATTAAAGAAATTTGACAGATTTTAGTAGCTTGGTGTGCTGGCGTCTGTACTTCAATACTAATATTATAAATGCGAATGTTATCTTTTCCCACCTAAACCACTGCACTGATCGTTATAAAAGATAGACCGGTAGCCTGGGACCAGTGGATTTATTACGTAAATAGCTTCCATTATGACAGTTTATCAACATTCATTGCCTTATTTAAGTAGTTCAGCACAAAAAAAAACGAACATTTGAAGCAATGGACCAGCAATATCCTTCAAAATGATTCAGATCGTGACTGAAAGTGTATTACGCAATTAGGATGCCAGAGCTGGAGGTTGCTGACTTTTTCATCCTGGTTCATCATCATCTGCTTAGCCTTTTCCCAACTACATAGGTTGGGGTCAGCTTCCAGTCTAACCGGATGCACCTGAGTACCAGTATTTTACATGGAGCGACTGCCTATGTGACCTGATTTTCCATCCTGGGTATTTGTTTGAAAATTATGAAATCCAAAACTCACGTAGTCGAAATCGTGAGCAGTTTAGTATCAATTAGGTACATTTAATTTGTTTACCAAGTGTGACTACACTGTGAAGAAGTGGAAACAGTCGTCTCTTAGAAACAGTCGTCTCGTATACGTCATGACGGCACGAAATGCTCTTTTTTTCTTTCTTTATTTTATTTAATTGTTTACATACAACTAAACTCCAATCGCCATAAAAAACATGAAGGGCTCAAAACTATTTATTCTATCGTTTAAGTTAACATTTAATTCAATTTGACTGAGTTAATCGCAATTATTTTGGAAATGAGAAAAATATATAAAAGGGAAATACTAGTTTCAGGATCCACACAAAGAACCTGTTCGGGTTTCTAGTTATTTACGCTCATTACCACAAGACACCTGTCTTCGATAAACCTTATAGTTTGTTTCCACCATCACATTCAGAAACCCATTTCTTGGAAATAGAACGGATCTTTTAAGAAAAGGCAAAACCCATAATAGAGGATGGAACCCAAAAAAAGCTTAAAGTAATGGCTTTTACGTGGATCTACCAGAATACGGCTTTTCCCTTTGCAACTTTTTCCGTACTACCGTATTTACTTTGGTAGGGACCAATGTACAAATTGATGAACTGTGTACAATAGAACATTTTAAATGTTTTCAATGGTAAATGATAAATACGTTGAATCAAAGCAATGAAGAAAGTAATAGCTATATAATTACAAATGCTGGATTATTAATTAATATTATGATTTTAATGACTGAGTAGTTAGAAGGCAGAGATTTGAAATTCAAAAGGACAGATTAAAAGCATTAAAACATAATTTATAACGAAGACTCTATTCTAATCTCAATTCAAATCTACTGCTTACCTACATTTAAATTAGATTCATAACTGAGTATCATTTAAGCATTGGAGGCCCATTGATAACGACCTTGACTTACGTGTTGTAGCACAGAATAAATAGTACAAGTAGTTGTAGTCGTAGGTTTGAATCCAGACAGGCGCTTTTCTTTGTGCAAATTATTTCATCACCACTGCTCTCAAAACGGTGAAGGAAAACATTGCGAGGAAACCGACATGTCCTAGAAACAAAATTTCTAAAATATATGACGTCCACCAAAGCGCACTGGGCCCGCGTGGTGGATTATGGCCCATTCCCTCTCACAGAGAGAAAGCCTGTGTCCCAGCAGTGGGAACAGTACAGGCTGATTATGATATCATTTTAGAATACAAGCCTAAGGCAGCTAATTTATATCATGTTTCCATCGATGAACAAAATAAGGTATAAATTATTCACATTATCGTTCAACACAATTTCATCCATACAGGCCATATTCCAGAATTTCGGCATTAAAAGCTTATCCTTTTACTTCATACACGAATTAATGGAACCAATCTCGCTCAAAGTCGGAGGAGATTATAACTTTCCGTGAGCCAGGAATGAAAGTTTTTTTTCGGATTTTATCTTTTTGCGTATCGATGGGAATAAAAATGTAACTTGACTTTTCATATTTGTAAGGTATTCAGGTGTTTAGGGTTGTTTGGGTGTAAAAGAGATAAGATGATTTAGATGACGGTTTTGCTCACATCACTGGAATACGAAGAAGCTTATACCTACGTTTTCTTGTTCAATAAAAAGAGTATGACGACCAATAGTTGGACCACACCAACTAATTAGGAATCTCGTTATCATAAGTGCATACAGAGTCTCAATCTCCAAGTCATTTTCGCGGTTTTACCCGCATAAGTCTCGATCCTGTGGGAATGTCGGGATAAAAATTACCCTAGTCTTACTTATTTGTCTACAAATATTTGACTAAACTCAATATTATTTTTTTTAATTTTTTTACAAATATACTTTATTGATCACCACAAATAAACATTAAGAAAAAATATCGAATTGTTGTTCTGATGTGTACCTATCTGTAAAGTTTTATGAAAATTCGTTCAGCAGTTTTTGCGTCAAAGAGTTCGTATTTATAATATTAGTAGGATAGTAGTATTTTCAATATAAAATTGTTCTATTCATGAAACCTGACACGAGACAGGGAAACGTTATCTCTCTGAAACTGTTGCACTGTCGCACCGCTGCACTGGAAGATGTCTTCAAGGTTCTGGATTGGAAAGTGGTTGGCATCAACACCAATGGCGAGTACATCACTCACCTTCGGTTTGCTGACGTTATCATAGTCATCTGCCCGGCTTGGGCGGGGCATCGCCGTGTCCTCGTGGCGGCGATCGGCGGCGGCGATCTCTCGCGTCCGGTCCTGGTCCAGGCCATGGTACGGAGCGAGAGTGCATGGCAGGCCGTCACCTCCTTCTGCGAAGCAGTAATGCTCGCGAAGGAGGAGGCGGAGCGCGTGAGGGAGAGGCAATCTCTGCGCCCTCACGCCCCTAGCCGCCGCAGGAGACGCCCTGGACGGGAGTCAACAGCCGACTCCCGGCCACCGTAGGCGCGAGCTTGCGGGCGGCGAGCAATGGGCAGCTCGCCGCCCGGTAAGGACCAGGCCTGAGTCGACGGCGCGTTGTGTTCCACGCGTGCCTCAAAGAGATGTCAGCACTAACTGACGTGGTCCGCTAGGCCCGATGCCTGCCAGGGCTGCGGGTTGTTCGAAAGAGATACTGTGGCCCCTGGCACAGGCAACTGAAAGAACATGGGTGGGTTTTAGTCAGTAAAAGTCTGACACGCCCTTCCGCTTTGCCCAGAGCGGGAGAGGTCATTTGATGATTTCCCAGCCAAAAAAAAAAATATCGTAGTCATGGCTGAGACTATGGAGGACCTCAATACATTGCTCAATAACCTCAGTACAGCGTCCGAAAGAGTGGGACTTATGAACATGGACAAGACAAATAACGTCCACCCACCCATATTTGTACCGGTAAACACTCTGAAACTACATATTGCTATTACGGTACATACATACTGAGGCGATTCAGATTTCCCATATACCTAATTAAGTAAGTTGATACTCCAAGGAGCTCGCAACTAATAGCTGTCGAACGAGTAAAGTTCTATCCAGCAAGAGGTTTTGACACCAATAGCGGATAATAGCTCACTAGCTATACTGTACTATCAAACTTTTGAGATTAACTAAGCTAAAGGTTTTGAGCTTGGGATTAGGAAGATTAACAGCAAAGTTCTATCGATTTTGGTACCAAGACCCGCGGCACTCGCAGCAGCAATGCAGACCAATTCAAGGGAAAAGAACAAAAATAAGCATTTTATTCATAATATTTGAGTGTTTATAATTTTATATCAGGGATTATCAATAAAGAACTCAGCTATTTTATTAAATAAAATCTCCCTTAGAACTATCATTACAGGTGAATGTACTCAGTGCGAGAGTGCGGTCATTTTACAAATCTATTCCTTTTTTTTTCAACTTATTTATTTAAGTATTATTCAAAGAACTAAAACATTACAAATCAATATTATATATTTCTGTCTTTATGTTTTGGATAAAAAAAACCTTTAGACTGAACTTTAATTCGTTACAACAAAAAACGTTTACAAAAATCAATCCTGGATTCAATCCAAACCGATTGTCAATGATCAAAAATGGTCGTGACACCAAAAATTAGGATTGCAATCCTCCATCCGCCACAGTTTCGCAGTTTACTCAGAATCTGACCTCTGCAAATAAACGAGTTTCTTTTTTTTTCCAATGTGTATTGACGTGGAAATGGGATAAAAGACCTTCGGTTCAATTCAAAGGATAATCAAATAGTTTACGGTTGGAAAACATTTGCGTTCCGTACTTTTGGGTAGCAGGTTTATTTATGTTCACAATAGCTTTCGGCGGCCTCCCCTCCTTTGACAGATCATTTTGTGGTTAATGAAATGGACCGGCTACAAAGAGAGATAAGTATCGCGACGCAATTGACTCCTTCGGAAAGTTTCTTAATGAAATTCGGTCCTTCGAACGTATGTTTTATTTGTGTTACTTTCCCAAGACTTTGTTGGTAGTTAATGATTTCGTTCTAGTGATTCTGGGGTTGATATAACGTAATGATATTATCTTAGTTCGACGAATCCCTAAAGTTTTCGCCAGTTTGACTGTGAATTTAGTTGAAATTAGTTTTGTTTTTGATCACTCTATTTGATAAACATTAAGCTAAAGTAGTAGAAGTTTATAAGATTAGATGCGAGCCAAGAATAAATGGATACATGTTGCAGATAGTTAAAAACTCAAGTCTCCAAGCACTAAAGAAACTTCATGAGCATTCCCGAACACACGCTCATGATTCTATTACGACAAACGAGACCGTTGGAAACTTTCAGTATCAATTCCCGCCACGGAACGGAACAAATTCTTTAGATTTTAAACCAAAACATTCCTTTAAAGTCAGAATTTAATCTAAAACAGTAATTACACTCGCTTCTAACATTGTATGTACAATCCCGGATAGCATCTGTTGGAACAATTATCTGTCTAATTACTAAGTCCACGAGTTCTGCGGAGTAATTGTACCGAGTCCCTCTAAGTCCGGATTTGTTCGTATGATCCTGTAGTGTCCACAGAATGTGCTAATTGGAAATGGAAGAATCGAGATTAAATCTGGATCCCATGACGTTAGAAGATAGCCATTCTAATAAAACTGTACTTTCTCCTCTATTTATTTTAGTTAACGTATATTTTTATTGAAACATTTGTATTTTTAGTTTTGTAGCGCATATATCGTGTGAAAAATTCGGTACCTAGTGCATTGAAGAGCAAATTCAATCGGATAATACAATTTCATGGAGCAGGGATCTAGTCCTTGCTCTCTCTCTCTGCATGTTATTTGGTATTCTGAATCCTATGTGAGGCTTTAGTATTTCTATGAAGTGGGGTTTATCTAGTCTTATTTACATTCTTAGAATTTCGTAGGCTTAATATCCGTCCCTGTTTGTGTAAGGGCTTGACAGTATCTTCCTTCGCTTTATCCCCTTTTACTTGTGGAATTATTATGACGATAAAATGATAAAATCTTTTTGATAAGACTTATATTTATCCTAACGAATTCGTATTTTACTGTTATTTTTGTGTTCTTATTTTTTAATCCCATAGTGGGATTTATAGATGTCCGTAGGTATATTCGAGGCTTCACAGCGGGCCCTTTCAGAAGCTGATAGCACTGCGGTATTTATTTTATACTAGCTGCGCCCCGCGGTTTCACCCGCATAAACTTCGATTCCGTCGGAATATCGGAATCAAAAGTATCCTATAGGTATGTTAATGCCGGTTATAAACCATCTGTGTGCCAAATTTTACCCAAATCCGTTCAGTAGTTTTTGCGTGAAAGAGTAACAAACATCCATCCATCCATACAAACCTTCACGTTTATAATATTATTAGTAGGAAATATCGCGGCATTATGCTGAAAGCCTTTTTGGCCTCGCAAATTTCTTTTTTTTTTGGTTTATTTAGTTATGTTAGTTTTAAATGCTTCTTTTTTACTATTTCTATTTTGTCCCAAATAAAATATTTTTCTTTCTTTCTTAAGACTACGATATTATTAACATACCATTACGCCTTCTTTTTCCATGTTAATTAAGGAGGAGTTTTTACTTAAAAATATATATGATTGAAAAGACAAAAAAATATCGTACGTACGCAAACTGTAACAGGAAAAACGCATGTGCGCGATTATGTCCGCCAGTGCACATCTGTGGCAGCCTTCATACATCGACGCACACGCTTATGTCACTAGTTGTGACTGACTGACCTTGCCTATTCAGTTTCCAGGCCTTTTTATAGCACTAATGTAATGCTATCGTTGATCTGTTTGTTGGTTTTCAAGATCAGACTATAATTATGTATTTATTTTTTAAACGGATGTTTTGATGGTTCAATGTTCTAGTTTTCTTTAGGATAAAATCCTTTGAGCTGTTGTTGGTATTTTTTGCATCCACACTTGCTCTATAAACAACGTTTTTTCTGGCATATTAGTCGATTTGCAAAGGCAACCCCTCCATGGAAAGATGTGATCTTGGGAAAGAGCAACTTAATCCCCCTGATCTCTTTGTCAAACCATCAGAGAGTCTCTCATCCGGGCATAAGAAATACAAAATGCGTTTCTATGAAGACAAATACATTTATTCTTTCCATAGTAACGACGAGCAAATTTTAAAATCAATATAGATTCTTGTCTAAGTCCAAAGACATTAAATTATTTATTGTACCTATCTTAAATCTCTTTGTCTAAGTCCAATGTGATGTTGACTATTTCACACTTGTTGAGAAGAAATGTTCACCCAAGTGTCAAAAGTGGAGATAAATTGGAAGTCATGCTTGACATTGTACCTAGACTTTTCTTGAATCAAGTATAGAAACATTTTTTCTCTTCATCGCCATGCTTAAGACTTTAGAAATCTATCTACAGTCTGTCATTTTGTCTATTTTTCCGTCGACAAAACCCGTTTCTATGGTGATCATGACGTTACACGTGCTGTAAATTGTGACTTGCCCTGACATCAAACGAAACATTGTGAAACTTTAAAGGTTTTGAATACGAGGCTTTTGGCTACTTTTTTTGTAATGTGCGTCTTGTTTGTGCAGAATAAACAATTTTTCTTTCTATTTTTACGAATGTACGCGAAGTCTAAATGGACACCCAAATCACGTGGAGTTCTGCCAATCTTCTTTAATCTATATCAAGTTGTACTTTTAGTATAAATAAGGGCTGATTTTTCAATAGACCGATATTTTTTATTCGTGGAATAAAATTGACATCTGACAGGTTTTGTATGGAAGAACTGTCAAAAGTTCAAAACTATTACTCCGATAAATTTATCTGGCGTTGGAAAAAATTAGCCCTAAGTCAATATTACTTTGCCAACTGAAAATAAGACTGATAATACCTTGAAAATAAATTGTAAGTGTAATCGCAAGCATTAATGTCACTTGCACATCATTATAAAAACTTGTTAATATAAAAATTAAACCGCCAAAAAAACTGAAAAACCAAAAATAATAAACCTTTTTTTATTTAACCTTAATAACTAAGTTCTTAAACTAATGTAAGTACTAAACTAGTGTAAGTATACCTAAATAATTTTGAGTCGGCGCCAAACAATCAATAAACAAAGATCACTAAATTGCCTTCAATTTAAACGGCGCCGACTCAAAATTATTTAGGTATACTTACATTAGTTTAAGAACTTAGTTATTAAGGTTAAATAAAAAAGGTTTATTATTTTTTGCTTTTCAGTTTTATCGGCGGTTTAATTTTTATGTTAAAAAGTTTTTATTTTATAATTTTTTGTGGCTATAATCTATTAATTTTATTGTTTGCCAAAGGGCAGGCATATGTGGCACTGAGTAGAGTAATAATACACAACTCAGCATTCAAATCTGTGAGTGAACAATAAATCACCCCTATTTTCCCACCCTTAGGATTGGATTTTTTTTTCCAAATTTATATGGGACCAACTTTGAGGTATGCCCTTTCCAATAAAAAAAGAAATATCAAAATCGGACTATTCTGAAAAAGTTATGCGTGGTGGTTATACATAAAAATAAAAATTATGCGTGGGATTGAGAACCTCCTCCGTTTTTTTCGTTGGTTAAAAAACGACGCGGGGTAATTGTGCAACACACTGACAATAGCGATGGCTTTCATTTTGACAGTTCAACAACATTCATTGCATTAATTACGTTGTTGAGCAGACAAATTTTTCTTACATACGTAGCAATGGATTAGCAATATCCTTCAAAATAATTCAGATTATGATTGAAAGTGTGTTACACAATTAGGAGGCAGGTCTATTTTTGCCTTACGACTAATGCAACTTATGTCATTTGGTAATACATAAATATACCAGATGACATGCTTAGCTAAAAATAAATTGCTCCTAAGTTTATTAAGATGTTGTAACAATAAACAATGTAAGGTTCTATGTAATACAGTGGCTACCAAGAAAGGTCTGCACTGTTTACATATCAAAACCTCTTCGTGTCTAGCGGAACACGGAAATCGGTCGTTCTCCGAAGTTCATGCAAATATTCACTTGTCACAAGCATACCGAAGCTTGAAAATTACGAGCTGAACATGAGCTGTGCACGTAGATCTATTATATTAATATACTATGAACATAATATTTATAGTTTGAAAAGTGCAGGAGCAACTTGGTAATGTCCCAGTGACACATGGTAATTTTCGTGACTAAAACTATAAATGATGGACTTTAAGACCGGATAAATCTCGAAATGCCAATTTTAGAGGTTAGTTGATTTGAATTGTATGTGACAGTGCTGTTGGTGCGTTTATTCTTAATAAATATATACACAGATTAAAAATATTTACATATAAAATATATACTAAATAAAAGAAAAGCATACTATTTTGGTCACTCACATCAACGTATGCATATCACAAAACCGACAGCAAAAAACGAAAAAGATTCCACGTTGTATACTGATCTCATTCGCTACAAAATGTATACATTGCTCACATACAAATGCGACGGTGCATACAATATCGCAAGAAAACTTTCAACGGTCACGTGGGATGGGTCCTTACGAAGCTTTCCGACTAGCTGGCTCTGTAATGCTCAGCTCTGAAATAACTATGCATGAACAGAACGCATATACAGCGCTACAGCGGGCAGTAACTACAAATTGTTTGGGCCAGTATTACCATCTTTATTAGTCGAGACTCTGTGTAATTTGTCCGGAAGCCGGCTCTCATATTTCCCGCACGGGTTTATTTAGGCAGGCACCATTAGCATAATACTGCATTACGGTACCCGCAGCGTCCCTCGTGCGGACATTTCTGTACATTGTTCAGTGCAATTATCCAGATTTTATACCGTAAAAATATCGGCGTTAATTTTCCGTAATTAACGGGCGACCGTTGCATGTTGCCGTGATATTGACTAACGAGAATTATTCAAAATGTTAATTTGCTAATGAACGTGTAACTTCGTTTCTGAATTGGTTTTTACCGAGTATCTACTTAAGAGTAAAATATATTACTCATTAATGCTACGCCTGTATGAATTTTGATTTGAATACTGCTTAGTTCTTCGATATGAATTTACTTATTTTTTCATAAACCATAGGCCTCTCCAATTGCACGACATTCAGCTCGATTCTCGGCAACTCTCATCCAGCTGCTACCGGCCACCCTGCGAAGATCGTCGCTCTATCAGCCTGAGGGCGTTCTACCTAACGTTTGCCGATTCGCGGTCGCCATTACGAACAAGTCTACCCCAACGGTCATCGATTCTACGGCAAATATGGCCGGCCAACCTTGCTTATAATCGACCACTTTTGTTCTCTGCCGGATATCCTCATTCCGGATTCTCTCATCCCTCAGAGAGATGCGACCTTGAATTTATGGACCAGCCATATAGTGAGTGTCCACGTTTCGCCTCCGTGACTTACGGAGGCGAAACGTGGACACTCACTGTATATAACAGGCCTTTTTTTCCTAAAATTGCGAAAACGATGCCACTGACATAGTTGTGAGATATTCACAGAAACATTACTTAAAGTAATGATGAGCATCTGTTTAACTGTACATTTGTGATGTTTCTTAACTTTAGTATCGTTTATAAACGCGAGGGCTTTTAATCCTTTTAGGTAATATGGGCTGATGTCCACAAATCCACGTCAAAAAGCGTATTTTGCATACGGATGGGAAAATTGTTTATTCCATCCACCTCAGGTCCTCAAGGAAGGCCAGCAATTATTTTCGATAACAATTTGGAATTACGTTGAAGTTCGATACAAATTGGATTTATTTTTCTTTAGTGCCTGTAGAATAATATTAATATCTTACTAGCTTTTAACACAAACCTGAAGAAATTGGGCACATTGTTCATTTAGAATATTCAGCAAACATGGTACTCAATTTTCAGCACTATAATAATATTTGCTCAGTACCAAGCCCGAATCAATATTAGACGTGGCCTCCAAAATTTATCTTCTCATATAATCATTTTCCAAATCCTCCAAGTTCAAGTAGGTATTAGTTTATAAGATACCTAGAAAGTTGGAAAAGATAAGGACCTTTCATCAGGCCTTCAATAACCCTAATCTTTCTGTACTAAGATTTATTTACGAAACTTTGGATCACACCTGGTTTTACTTTAGTTATTTAGAAATACAGAGTGATGTTGAAAATGGTACGATGTTTTTATAAGATGAGTTTTTGAATGTAATAGAATATTATTTGACGTTTAATAAATAGTATTTACAAGGCAAATATGAGTGTAAAGGCCAGGAGGGGAGGGGACTATATGTCTAGTGAACTTACTGGTGATGTTGTTCAGAAATATCAGGTGTGTCAATTATCATTTAGCATTTTTATTTGTTATGAAAACTTAAAGTATCTTGGTTGGTAAAAGCGAAAACTTTACGTTTTCTCGTATTCTTTTTACATTTTGGTAATTTTACCTGTTCCGCAACTGATACAAAATTACACTTTTAAAGCAAGGATATTACAAATTAGAGGATTTTATCCATGATAAGAATGCTTGGAAACATGCTGGTCTTGCTCCATAGGACAATCTCTAGAGTCTAGACCAAATCAAACTGGTTGCTAATGTAATTGTATAATATATTCTTTTTTTTTTACATTGATTTACATTCTGTAATTACTTGGGGTCACACCCGGACTTATTACTCTTTATTTAATTATGAAAATCGTCTACTTTTAGAATGTTTGTATTTATGTGAGCACCATGTATCTATCACATAGTTAATTTATATGTCATGGATTCATTAATCCATTTTAATTCTTTTACCTATTGTGGTATAGTAATTTTATTATTAGGTGCGTCGTCTTCACATATAATTATATAATTAATGTATGCAAAATATTGTAAAACATTTTAAAAGAGTAACGGTGCATTTTCTTGCCCATTCTTCTCCATACGAAAACTATCTTTTGGAAGGGGCGACTAGAATCAATTTTATTTCAGTTTAATTTTTGACGTTCAAAAGTGCCTTTTATGTGCCTATATGAAATAAATGATTGTACTTTGATATTTAATTTTAACATTTTATACTGAATTTTGGTTGTGATTTTGACTAATAATAAATTATACGTGTGAAATTTTCTTTTTTATTTTGCTACACTATTTACGTCCTCTAGGATAACTCAATTATAATATTATTGGTAAGTATATTCGACCTCGGAATTATCACTTTTGACAACAATTCCCAGTAAATTGAAACTTCACTAATGTTGAAACTAATCATAATGTTGAAACTTCATAATGTTGAAACTTTCTAACTCTCACATAGACAAATCGACCTTAGGTCCTAGACAAGGGACAACCGGTTTCAAAGCGTCCCGTACTTCTACAACGACTACCAATAAGATTGACATAAGCTTTTCGGTTATGTCAATCCAATACATTGTTGCTTATAATGTTCCCACTGCTGGGACACTGGCCTCCGCTCTGTGAGAGGGAGTGGGCTGTGTAGATGATCACGTGTCTTCGAATTTTTGGTTCTAGGACATGCCGGTTTTCTCACGTTTTCCTTTACAGTTTTTGAGAACAGAAACATGATTATTCTATACATTTTTGACTTCTTCATCATCGCGATCGCTGATAGACTGTCACTTTGTCTAGACCCTCTTGTCGTTTTATGACGTGTAAGTGATGTACAACCTAAGGGTGGTAAACCAATTATTTATTATTTTATTTATTTAATAAAGCTTTATGCACAAATAAAACAAAAAAACTCGGTACAAAGGCGGACTTAATGCCTGAGGCTGATTAATGTAGGTATTAGGGGTTAAAGTATGAAATTGCCGATTTGTACTGAAAAATTGAAATTCGCTTTTTTTTTAATTTAACATATTTATTTAATCAAAATAATTACCAATATTATCTATACATTGCTGCCATCTAGTAGGAAGGTCATTTATGCCTTTGCGATAGAACTCTCGTGATCTAGATTCGACAAACTGTGTGAAAGCATTTTGTACTGCCTCCTGAGAAGAAAACTTTTTATCACGTAGAAAATTGTCCAAATCACGAAAAAAATTATAGTCCGTTGGAGCAAGGTCTGGCGAATACGGAGGGTAAAGAATGGTTTCTAATTGCAGTTCCTGTAGAGTTAAAACGGTTTCTCGTGCTGTATGAGGTCTCGCGTCATCATGGAGCAATAATGGTGAAGATCGATTCATGAGTCGGGGCTGTTTCACTGCTAGTTTTGCTACCATTGTTCGGAGTTCGGCACAGTAGACATCTGCCGTTATTGTTTGACCAGATCGGAGAAAGCTATAGTGAATAACACCATGCTGAGACCACCAAACAGTTACCATTACCTTTTTATTGGTAAGCTTTGCTTTTCCATCACGAAAGCGTTTAAACCAAAATCGCACGGTGCGTTCATTAGCAGTCCCCTCTCCAAACGCAACATTGATATTGCGAGCTGTTTCTGCCGCGTTAGTTCCGCGTCGGAACTCGTATTCAAAATTAACTCGAATTTTCGATGTATCCATCTTGCTTGTCTATGCTAAATAAAAAAAACAACTGAAAGTCGATAATCGAATGTTGCACATTTTTAAAAGAAAACTTCATAGGTACCATGTGAAAAAAGTTTCACGCAAAAATATCAAACCATGAAGGTTCTATGTTCATTCGAAGTACCTATTACAATGAAACGACAATTTCATACTTTAACCCCTATTATTATGAGGCTGACTATATCTAATAGATCAAGTAAATAGTGAGTTCACAGCCGATCTTGCGTTCGTACGTTTAAATTGGTGCAACTTGTTGAATTTGTGGTAAATCCAGCCTCAGTTTAAGCGTATATTCAGATTCATCAACAAGTATAGGATACCATGGGATCTAGGTGTCACGAATAATTCATTTAATATTACCTTTTATCAAAATTCCACCATTACTGACCGCATCATTTAACATTAAGTGAGTAATTTACAAGAGTATTTCCGATATTAAAAATACATTGTTAAACAGGCTGTTTTAGGAAGCATAAGGTTGAACGTAATTGTTTCAAAGAAAAGTAAAAGATTTCATGCTAAACAACAGATTTCTAAGAAAAAATTTACGAAACAAATTAAACCGAACAAAACAATCCATCAAAAACAAACACCCTTACACAAAAACAAGACAAACTCATACATGCGAAGCCATATGAAAAACCAATAGGGAGGGGGTAAATAATCCTCCTGTAACTTTCGCAATATCGGCTCTTACGGGATTAATTCATATCCTGATACCATAAGTTACATGCTCGCATGAAAGTTTTATCCGTTCTGACGTTAACGAGTGTAGTTCGACCTGATTTGACCTTCTGGAACACGTGTGTTTGATGTTAATTTCATGTGGATGAGTTACTGCTTCAGTCTTCGGAGTTAATGCGTGTGTAACTTCTTTGTGCTTAATTTTGCTCTATTCAAAGTTATCGATTTAGGTTTGCATGGTTAGCTAATGTCGGTTTCCAGTCTAACCGGATGCAGCTGAGTACCAGTATCTAACATAGAGCGACTGCCTATCTGACCTCCACAACCCAGTTACTGGGTAATACGAAACCTCTTGGTAAGACTGGTTGTTGGACTTTTGGGCTTCTGACGATCCGTAACTACTGTCAAAGATCCACGAATGACAGACGGGACCAACGGCTTAACGTGCTTTCCGAGGCTCGGAGGAGTCTTGGTATTTAAAGATGGTCACCCATCCACGCACCAACCGCGACAAGCGTAGCTCAACCTGATCGATCAACCCGTGCGGCATTATTACTTAGCCACAAGCCCTTCACATCCCCCCAATTATCACATCAAACTTCAAACACGGTAACGTCTCCAAAATCAAAGCATCATTTTCCCATCACAAATTCAAGAGCCCGCAAACAGCTGTTAACCAAAAATTCACCGAATTTCGGGCTCGAATGAGCACGTCTAACGTTTCACATCTCTATTTAGCTGCCGGGCCTAATTACCATAATGCAACATTGCGACGCGCGACGATTTTGATTACATTGCCGCCTCACGCGGTGAATGCTAATAGACTGTGCATACAAGAGCGGCATGCTATTCGGAAACGTCTATGATTGTGGCGTAATGTAATATGCCATTTTCTTGTAATGAGTAGATGGAGTAATTGTCAGTGTTTTCATTAGGAGCTTTGGGGTTGGAGTGGTTTCTTTGTTTTGTTGCAAACACAGTAATTAATGTGTTTACTAAGTAAAACCTCGTTTAGAATGTGTTATTCACTACGTATTGTGGTGGGAATAATGTACAGTCTGGAAAATTTATACACTAAGTCAATTTGCCGAGTTATATCCATTTCATACAACTGTCAAAGGAGTATGATTTGAACATACGGATAATTTGAGTTGGTAGTCAATTTGTTGAATAATTAATTTACATAACTTTAGTAATTTTAATTTTTTTTAAGCCTATTTCGTTCACGAATGACAACCGGAACTAACGGCTAATCGTGCTTTCCGAGCCACGTAGGGGTTATATTATGTAAAGATGGTCACCTATCCACGGACCTACCGCGGCAAGCTCTGATCGATCGACCCGTGTGGAAAGAAAGAAAGAAAGAAAGAAAAAAAGTTTATTTGGACACAGTTCGTGAAACACAAAATACAAAATTAATAAAACTGTGGCTGTGGCTGTTTTTACCACCAATCATAGGTAGTTAGTTAATTTTTTCGACAGCAAACATTCTCATATAACGTTTAATGGAAGATGTTCTTTGTCATAATACAGATAAATAGATACATAAACCCACGAATATGTCGCTTAGTCTTGTTTCCTCCCGTCCCTCCAGCGTCGTGACTATGGAATTAGTGAGTTAGAGAGATTATCTTAAGAGGATTGGCGGTGTTAGCCTCCTGGGTATAATACACTATATGGTCATAGTGCAAATTAAACTGACATAGTACAGAGGGGCAATTCTCGTAATTTTAAGAACGTTCACAGTCTGATCTCAATGTCAATCTGTCAAAAAGACCTCTACTTTCCCTACATTTTGACAAGTTTTTGACATTTGTTTGTCGCCGAGATGAGACTGCGACAAAATTTTTAATGTTTTAAATTACGAGAATGGTCTTCTGTATATATACCTAGTCTTGCCATAAATATTGTCACGAAGAAAAAAGTTTTTTTTATTGCAAATAATATTTATTACTTTTACAGTGTGTTAGTTACATAAATAAAAAACAATTTAAAATATAAAAAGCTTATTCGAAGTGGTCTCCACTGGCTGCAATACAGTCCTTTAAACGTTGAGGCCAGTTATCAATAGAAGCACGAACTCTTTCCATGGGAAAATTCTTCACTGCCAATAGTATGGATGGTTTTAGGGACTCCAAATTATCATGGCGTTTAGAGCAAGCCGTACTCTCTAAAACTGACCATAAATCATAATCCAGCGGATTAAGATCGGGACTAGACGACGGCCAGTCTTCAGCTCTGATGAAGTCCGAAACGTTCACTTCCAACCAAGACTGCGTGGACCGAGCTTTATGACCCGGCGCCTAGTCTTGTTGGAAGGACCATACTTGGTTATTGAACATGGTGTTGTTAAGGGGCTTAACTACCTTCTCAAGAATGGTATCTTGATATACTTGTGCCGATGTTTTGATACCTTTTTCACAAAAATATGGCTCAGTCACTCCTTCATAGCTAACACCCCACCAAACCATCACTGAAGTCGGATAATGCCCACGTTGCACTCTGTCGACTAATTGGGAAGCTTCCTTAGAGCTTTGAGCATAAATACGATCATTTTGTTTGTTAAAATGTTGCTCAATTGTAAAGATTTTCTCATCCGTAAACAAAATTTTTCTGTGACCTCCCTTTGCGTACCGCTTCAGTAGTTGTTTCGACTTTACCACCCTATTCTTTTTTAAATTATCAGTTAAAAAAATACCAGTGCGTCTCTTATAGGCTGCAAGTCCTAAGTCATCTTTTAAAATATGCGACATGCTTCTGGGTGCTATCTTCATCTCCCGAGATAAAATCTTTTGCTTTCGGACAGGATTTCTTCGAATTCTTTCCCTTACTGCTTTGACCACCTTTTTCGTACGAACACAACGTGGACGGCCAGATTTTTTTCTATCACAAACAGAGGAGGTCTCATTGTACCTATTAATAGCCCAATACACAAACATTTGACTAATACCAAGCGTATGGAGAGTTTTAAAAATTGCATTTGGCTCCATACCAACTTTGTGTAATGCAATCACAGCGATTCGGTTCTCTTTATCACCCCACTCCATTTTAATATCGCAAAATATTGTACAATGTATTGGCGCCAAAATTAGAAAACTCAATGAACAATCGTATAAAAATGACAGATTCCAAATTCAAATGTAATATCTTTCTTATTTTTAATTGTAACAGTATTTATGGCCAGACTGTGTATATATATTTCTGAGGACATTGTTTCAGGAAAGAAAATTAGGCCGGCAAACATTTTAAATCGTACTACAACGGAGACACGGTAAGCCTTAAAACAAAGCCAGCTAAAAAAAACCCCAAATTCAATAAAAATCTTTTCGAATACTTACTAATGAACTTACGGCCACCCTTAGGTGAAAGATAATATGGCGAGAAAGGGCGTGACTACCGAGATAACGACTAATAGAGAAGTATGGAAGAAAAATACATGTAGCGCCGACCACAATAAATTGGGATAAGGTCACTATTTAACTTAGGGCTGATTTTACCAAAGTCAGATATCTTTTATCCGTGGAATAAAATTGACGTCTGATAGATTTTGTGTGGAAAAACTGTCAAAAATACAAAATTTATGCTTAGGATAAGACTTATTCTAGGTATAAAAGTTAGGTGGAACTCGCCCTTAAAAACATTAACTTAGCAGCCATTCAAACGTTAAGCAAATAAACTCCGAGATTTAACCACAAAAAACTTCACTCACTCGAAATCCAAAAGTACTGGCGACAAATAACAAAAAAAATAAAAAATAAACCTGGGAAATCTTTGTTTATCCGTCGTTTAAAACTAACTTTTTAGCTCAAATGAAATTGGTAAAGCTTTATTACATTCATTCCACCTGGCTCTACATTTTGCTATGAAAATGAGTGTGCAAATGAGGTCGAAAGTTGCCGGTGACACTACGTCCACAATGAAGTGAGGCCCTTAACTGTTGCGCGAACAGAATTAAAGAGGGGCTGGAAGAGGTTTGTTTTAAAAAAAACAACAAAAGAAGTTACTGTAGCAGAAATGCGGAAATAAAGAAATACACAGCAATGGGACTTCACTATAAAATCTCACCCCTGAAAATACCAACGACTGTAAACTTTTACACGTTCATAAAAGTCCCTCTGTCACTACAAATTGTTAGTGATAGTATAAGAGTTTATGGCGACTTTAAATCGAGATTTATTTTAGAAATCAGACATCAATCTTCTTTTTGTAGCAGTCCCGACAAGGAACTGCTTGTCGGAAACAATATTAAATTTTCACTTGTACAGCTTTAATTAGTGAAGACTTGAACATGATATTCAATGTACCTATACAAGGTGCTTCCTGTTAAGGTGGACTGACAATTATTTTTCCACTAAACCGATTAAACTGGGGTAATGGCGAATTGATCCGCGGGACGCTGGTGCTTTTTGACATTATTTTCTAATTTAACAGAACTTAAAATACAATAATAACAATGACGAGAAAACTTCCATTCCCCGTACATCTTTGGTAACGTCAACTGTATGTCACAGTACGTAATTAAATGACTCGGGCGCACAACTCGCAGCGCAAGTTTCTACAACGTGTACTGTGAACTGTCACTGTGTACAGTCAACAAAACCGACAAGTATGCAAGCTAACTGCAACAACTTTGTGATCTAAATTGAGCATGTGTTGAGTACATTTGATACTAAAGATTAGAGACCTTTAGTATCTACAGTTAACAAAGGGTATAATTTAATATGCCCACTACAGAATTACTTCAAAACTTAGTGATGCTGCATTGCATGTGCTGTGCCGAGTAGACAAAATATCTCCAGTATCACAGACCCAAATATAAGTGCCAAGTAAATGAATATAAGCCCAATAAGTGTTGCAAAGCATTTAATAATCAAAATATGTATTATGATTATTAATTGGTGTTACATCTCATGTTATTCCCTTTCTTCATTGCTGAAGGGCGTGCCCGTCTTGGAAAGTGTGTTGTATTACTTGTGTTAATTTTTTTAAATTATTTATGTTTTGTTGTGTGTTTCTAATGTTTTTATTATTGTAAATGTGTGCGTAATTGTTCTACTAACACAGTTTTTAAGTAATTGCTAACACTAACACGCTATGGGTTTTTGAAGCCTGAAAATAAAATTATTTACTTTTATAGGGAAATATACAAGAGAAGGATGTTTTCAGTTAGCGTAAATAGAAAAGAGTAAACATGTGATGTATCCAAACGTGTTTAAAACCGCGAACAAACACCACGAGGCGATGCCAGGTCATTTTTAAAGTAAAACAATTTATAGCCAGTTCAAACTTCACGATACACATGTACAATTTAGAATTTTCTAAACAAGAACTGATTAAAAAAAATTAAATTAATACGCATAAAATAAATTCACATGAGCTGAACTCCTTCAACAAGAAGGTCTGTTAGACAGAGAGAAGTAGAAGAGATTAGGGAGGACTTTGTCCTACAGCGGGACATCACAAGGAATTTAATAATCCTACTAATCCTACTATCCTACTAATATTATAAGCGCGAAAGTTTGTATGGATGGATAGATGGGATGGATGTTTGTTACTCCTTCACGCAAAAACTACTGAACGGATTTTGATAAAATTTGGCACACACATGTTTTATAACCAGGATTAACACATAAGATACTTTTTATCCCGAAATTAACACGGGATCAAAACTTACGCGGGTGAAACCGCGAGGCGCAGCTATTTAATAATAATAATAAATTCACGCCTTTTTCCCATGGGGGCAGGCAGAAAGACAGACTACAGACCGCCACCAGCTACGATGCATACATACTCCTTTTGATTACATTTTCTATTATTACCTGCTTATTAATCTTGTTTGCCTTGTGTACACAACAATCGTGTTGGTCTATACCTACCTACCTAGCTATTTGCATATCTGATTTGCTAATGGATTTCTATGAACAAAGTTATTTGTTGTGTAAGCTTGCACGTGTAAAGTCTTTAGGGATAGTGTGCATTGAACGTATGCGGATTCAACGCGAATGCACTCAACTGGGATTTCAGTACAAAATTAAATAAGTTATGGTCTATTTAATCTGTCACCTCGATTATTTTAACTTACCTTCATCATCTGACTAGCCTTTTCCCAACTATGTTGGGGTTTGTTTCCAGTCTAACCGGATGTAGCTGAATACCAGTATTTTACATGGAGCGACTGCTTGTCTGACCTCAACGACCCGCTTACTGGGTAATGTACCCTTAGTAAGACTTGTTGTAAGACTTTCAGGCGACTGACTACCCTCAACGACTGTCAAAGGTCTACAAATGACCGCCGGAACCAACGGCTTAACGTACTTTCCGGGGCACTGAGGGTTCTCGATATGTAATGGATGGTCACATCCAGACAAGCGTTACTTAACCTCCGAACGACTCGTGCGGCTGTTATTATTTAGCCACGAACCCTTCCCCCCCCCCCTATTTAACTCTTCCTGTCCCCTTTTAACTTACTATAAGTAATGTTTTTTAACTATCTATCAAACCAGTATTAACCCCAGTGTAGAGCCACTCCTTTCAGTTATTCACACACTAATTTCCTTACTCTCTTTTCACCTCTCTCTGTCCAGGGCTGCCAAGGAAAGGTGAAAAGAGATCAGGGAGGCCATTGCCCAGCAGTAGGATATTAACGGCAAAAAAATATTCTTACTTTTATTTCTTTTTGGGCTGATTTTTCAATAATCAGATAACTTACGTAATATAATAAATACGAAAGTTTGACATATTTGATATAAAAAACAGCTGCCTAATATATGCTGTCAAACAGCAATATTTATTCCCCAGATAAAAATTATCTGACTATTGAAAAATCAGGCCTTAGAGCTGATTTTTCAATTATCTGATAACTTTATTCGAGGAATAATTTTGAAATTTTGACAGTTATTTCATACAGAAACTGGCAAACGTCAATTGTATTCCTCGAATAAAGTGACCAGATGATTCAATAGCCCTTAGGGCTGATTTTTCAATCATCTGATAACTTTATTCGAGGAATAATTTTGAAATATTGACAGTTATTTCATACAAAAACTGTCAAACGTCAATTTTATTCCTCGAATAAAAGTTATCTGGCGATTGAAAAATCAGCCCTACGTGCTGGTTGTTCCATCGCCAGATAACTATTAATGAGATAATGTATAGCTAGCTCAATCTTCATGATATACGTTGTGCAAGGTTGCATGCATCCACAGCATATCGTAAGCAAACAACGTCAACGTCAACGTCAACGTCGTCAACGTCTGAACCGCGGTTTTAGACATCCTTTGAAAGAAAGTAATTAGGTACTTCATAAGTCGTCACAAATGACAATATCCTGGATACGAAAGCTTAACCCTAAAATCAATACTTCATCCATCCAATTTCCTTCCACATCGCGTAAAAATATTTCTATAATAATAATAATATTTCACAACTTATAAATTTTAGATACACAACCATTTATTAACACGCCAACATGTTTCCCGACGAAAATTTTCAACTTTCCGTCGTCTAGGGAACGATTTATCGTTTAATATAGCTTCGCATAGCTGCGGTGAGCCTTCCCACGAGATAGTATCTTACCTGACATTAAGATGAAAACTATACAAAACTTAATTTCGTTCATATGTGGTGGGACGTGATTTAGAAAATAAGTTCTTAGAAGTTTTGTGCTGGGCGAAATTGTTTGAGTTTCGGGTTTAGTTTTAAAGTTGGATGTCACACATGTTGTTAAGGGTAATAGAATTAAGAAAGTTGTTTTCTTTACAAATTAAATTTCGAGAAATCTTGAAGAGGATGTGGAGGAGAATGCCATTGGCTGGGACTTATGTAACCTACCGCACTTCAGACGAAAAATGAGTCAAACTCACGAGCCAATGGGTCCCTCTAACTGGCGAACGTCATCGTGGCAGGTCCAGACGGAGTGGTACAATGAGCAGTAAAACTCCTTTTATACAGACCAACCTTAGATTGTGAGAAGTGGACGAATGCAGTGGAACAATATAGGTTTTACATCGTTCCCTCTCACATATACATTCAACATTAATGATGTAACTAATATTTTTGTATCAGTATAATTTAATAGTGTCCACGGAGTTTTTTGCCCGTTCTTCTCCATAGGTACCTACACGCTTTAGAATGGCCAACTAGCTTCATATTTCTGACTGACCAACTCCTTGACAATTCAAAAGTGCCTGTAAATGGTTTAATTGAAATAAATGCTATGTGTTTGAGTTTATCAATGTATCAGAACTAGCGCCGCCATCTTGTTTTTCCAACGCAGTTCACAAAATAATTGCACAAATACACCAAGAGCGTCTCCCAGTCAACGTCATTCCAGCGCCAAAGGATGTTTGTAGTACCCTACGACGTTAAATTTTGATCGTTTTAATCCTAATTATGAACAACTTTTACTACGGGACCAATCCTGAAATTGTGAAAAAAAAAATCCGTTGATCCATAGATTTATGTTCGCATAACTCGACATAATGTATGGATCAACTGATTTTTTTTTCACTATTTCAGGGTAACACGAGAAAAGTTCAAGTAACTACATACCATATATATAAAAATGAATCCCTATTTCCCTTGACCACGCCATAACTTGAGAACGACTTTACGGATTTCTTTCGATCGATCTTTTTTTTTTAAGTTTTCTAATACTTTGTAAAAGGTTCTTACGGAAAAAAAAATAAGAAAGTTGCTTTACGCGGACGAAGTCGCGGGTAGAAACTAGTATAACAATAATGAACCATCGATTACCCCATTACTTTCCACCCACCAGTATCAAAGAACGGTGGGTATTCAAAACATAGAAACCTCTTTACGGCTCATTTACATTGAGTTTAAGCGATCGTTACACGAAGCAAGTGCTTCCGAATGTGGGCAAACGATTAATGAAAACGTTACGCTGTTTCACCAAACCTATATAGAACCATTTCGGTTTTCTATGTACGTTGTTAAGTTAAAGCGAATACATTAATTTTGGGTTATTTTTACTTCCCAACCTACTAATATTATAAACGCGAAAGTTTGTATGGATGGATGGATGGATGTTTGTTACTCATTCACGCCAAAACTACTAAACGAATTTGGATGAAATTTGGCACATATATGGTTTATAACCGGGATTAACATGTATGATACTTTTTATCCCGATATTCCACGGGATCGAAACTTATGCGGGTGAAACCATGGGGCGCAGCTAGTGACAATATAAAAAACCGACATTTTATTTATTGAGAAAAAAAAGATATAATATTTTGGTACAGTATCCAACTTGCATCAACCCGCGTTGGGACTGCGTGGTGGATTATGACCTACTCCTTCTCGCAGGGAGTCCCACGGGATAGAAACTTATGCGGGTGAAACCGCGGGGCTCTGCTAGTATTGTATATATGAATTAGGATTTAAGTTCTGAAATTGACAATTAGAAGAAAATAAAAGGCAGTATTTCATGAAGAGATTGGAGGGGAGTGTTATTATGAGTTTTTGCCTAACCCTTCGGGACAGGCGGTTGATACATAATATTGGTACATAATATTATGTTATGTAATGGATAAGTAGGTGTATCCAATAGTACACCCACGTTTTTTTTTTCTTTTATAAATGGCATCTCGTAGTTGACCTTGTCGTGTAGCGACAAGTAAAATTGAACTTATAAAGCTAAAGTTAAAATTAAAATAAAGAAAGGGAGGTCATAAAACAATTAAAGATATATTTATAACTTTAAGATGGAGATGGACTAAGAGAGGTGTGTAGTTTGTGGATGGTGGGGTGTGTGGATGACGATGCGTGATAGGTGGGCTGAGGAGGCTGAGGTGGAGATCCAGATGGAGGGAGGTAGACGCGAGGCAGGTGCCGGCGACAGATGCAGGTACAGATGAGGGCAGGTCGCTGGTGCGTGTGCGGCACGGAGGACACTCGTAGGAGGGTCCACGCAGCAGGGCAGGCTGCAGCACGGCAGCAGGAGCCGGCGCAGGTACAGGTATAGATGAAGTGCAGGCGGAGGACACCCGTTGGAGGGTCCACGCAGCAAGGCAGGACGCAGCTCGGCAGCAAGAGAGAGAGGCACGACAGAGACGCTGTCAGCCCGCCAGGTGAGGCGGCCCTCGGATGAGGCGCGGCCCAATAGTCACAGGAGCCCTTCACAGAGGACGGAGGACGGAGGCGTAGGCAGGGTCCGACAGGTACCGGAGCGGAGAGGTACGCTGGTTATTCCCGGGATAGGTAGCCCTGGAGTATCAGGCTCTTTATTGTATCTGCTTTAGAGGCGAAATCCAAACTGATCCTTGGATTGCGTGGATCTATAATGTCAGCTCGTAGAATAACATCATGTAGAAAATATGAATTTGAGTTATGAAGATGGCCAGTAATTAAATATAATAAGTATTCATATCTAATTAGCTAAAAAGATACAGGCAGGTAAGAATTTGAAAGAAAGGTTGCCATGGTGACGTATTAAACGTCGTTGTCAAAGCTGTCATAATAAAATATATTATTAATAAAATACGATAAAATCTATAGTTATTTTGTATTAGAAGTATAGTGTTTATAGGAAAAATGATATCCATCAATGTGGGCGAAATTACCAACCCTTGGATGTCACTAAATCATCGTAGTGTCATCTTAAAGATGGAGCTGTGTCTGTGTACTGATTGTGGATAAAACGTGTCGTAATAGATAATCAGATCTGCGCCTAACGGTAACAGAATGCTTGTTCTGACCTGGAGGAATGAATGAAGATAACTGTGAGTATGTACGTTATGTTACAATCTTCAGAGGTCGTGACTACTTAACCGGTCTATAAGTACACCCACGAATTTCACAGTTATATTTAAGTCCCATCCCATGTAACAGGGGTGAGCTTATTGCTATTAACTTATTCAGAATCAAGGCCGCTACAAAAATTTGCAACAAAAATCTCTACAACACTTTGCAGTGTAGGAATTCCTGAGGATCAAAACTCTGACCCCAGGCTGTCGAGACGCGATTGTCATCACTAGACCAAAGGTATCATCACAAATTGAGGAGTTATGTTCAAACTGAATTATTACGATAATTCAAGATACCTAGTATTTCCTACATGATGATCCAGACCTCAGGATATTGGTAGTCTCTCATAATTGGTTTCCGCAGAATAATTGGTAGTTGCATAGTGTGTTGTTACTCTATAGTTTCAAGTTAGGTTGGAAGCTGACCTCAACATAATTGACATGGAAGGGTGAAATGCTGGCGTGATGATTGCAACTATATTAAACTACATGTTCCTTAAAGTGGCGATTAGGTTATCACATTAAGGGTGAATTTTACCAAACTTTTATACCTACAATATGTCTTATCCAGGGAAAAAAAACAGTTAACAGTTTTTCCATACTAGAACTGTCAGACGTCAATTTTATTTCACGGATAAAAGATATCTACTTACTAAGAATTTGGTAAAATCAGCCCTAAATAGTACAGCGGTGAGGGAGAGATCCTCACGCCTCAGCCGCCGAGGGAGACGCTCCGGGCGTCGGGAGCCGCGTGACGACTCCCGGTCACCGTAGGCGCGGGCCTGCGGGCGGAGAGCAATGGGTAGCTCTCCGTCCGATCAGGACCAGGCCCGTGCCGGACGGCGCGTATGTGTTCCACGTGCGCCTCAAAGAGATGTCAGCGTAGATGACGGGGCCCGAGAGGGCCGAAGCCTGCCGGGGTAGCGGGATCGTCCGAAAGGGTTACCGCTGCCCTGGAACATAAAGGGCTAAGGAAGGAACACGGGTGGGTTTTAGTCAGTAAGAGTCTGACACTCCCTTCTGCTCCACCCAGAGCGGGAGGGGTCATTTGATGATTTCCCATCCTGAAAAAACAAAAAAAAAAAAAAAATAGTACAGCGGTTATTACAAGTAATTGTTTTTTTTTTATTATTTTGTCAGTCTGATATAATAATAAAATCGTCAATTTTAAAGCATTGAGTCCGCCTTTGTACAATGTTGTTTTACTTCCGCATAAAGTTTAATAAATAAATAATTTTACTAAAAATAGAAAACGCAATTTATCAAACAAAATATTTAAATAGCGTAAAAATTGGCACCAAATGAACAGCCTTGATAATAAAGTACTAGCTAGACACGCGGGGCGATGGTATCAACAATGAAACACAAACTCTATGGTATTGTTACCAAATAATCACAAATTAAGTTTAATGTTGTGAAATACTAAAAAAAAGAAAAAAGGCCAGACTGTAAATTGTTATTACAGTGTATGTATAAAATACGAATGCCTGGTTTCAATGAATGTGATAATCTTATCGCCACACTGTATATGATGCTAAATGTTGTTCATATATTTTTTGGTAGGTAATTGTTATATTAGGGTTTTTTTTTTTTTTTTTTTTTTTTTTTTTTTGTGGATGTGAAATCATCAAATGACTCCTCCCGCTCTGGGTGGAGCAGAAGGGAGTGTCAGACTCTTACTGACTAAAACCCACCCGTGTTCCTTCCTTAGCCCTTTACGTACCAGGGCAGCGGTAACCCTTTCGGACGATCCCGCTACCCCGGCATATTAGGGGTTAAAGTATGAAATTGCCGATATGTACTGAAAAATTGAAATTCGTTTTTTTTTTTTAATTTAACATATTTATTTAATCAAAATAATTACCATTATTATCTATACATTGCTGCCATCTATTAGGAAGGTCTTTTATGCCTTTGCGATAGAACTCTCGTGATCTAGATTCGACAAACTGTGTGAAAGCATTTTGTACTGCCTCCTGAGAAGAAAACTTTTTATCACATGGAATATTGTCCAAATCACGAAAAAAATGGTAGTCCGTTGGAGCAAGGTCTGGCGAATACGGAGGGTGAAGAATGGTTTCTAATTGCAGTTCCTATAGAGTTAAACCGGTTTCTCGTGCTGTATGAGGTCTCGCGTTATCATGGAACAATAATGGTGAAGATCGATTCATGAGTCGGGGCTGTTTCACTGCTAGTTTTGCTACCATTGTTCGGAGTTCGGCACAGTAGACATCTGCCGTTATTGCTTGACCAGATTGGAGAAAGCTATAGTGAATAACACCATGCTGAGACCACCAAACAGTTACTATTACCTTTTTATTGGTAAGCTTTGCTTTTCCATCACGATATCATTTAAACCAAAATCGCACGGTGCGTTCATTAGCAGTCCCCTCTCCAAACGCAACATTGATATTGCGAGCTGTTTCTGCCGCGTTAGTTCCGCGTCGGAACTGGTATTCAAAATTAACTCGAATTTTCGAAGTATCCATCTTTCTTGTCTAAGCTGAATAAAAAAAACTACTGAAAGTCGATAATCGAATGTTGCACATTTTTTAAAAGAAGAACTTCATAGGTACCATGTGAAAAAAGTTTCACGCAAAAATATCAAACCATGAAGGTTCTATGTCCATTCGAAGTACCTATTACAATGAAACGGCAATTTCATACTTTAACCCCTATTACCTAATAATAAAAATTGCGCGTGCAACACCGAACACGTGATAGAAGTCAAACTTCTTAAAAAATAAAGAATAAGAGAAGGTAAGTGCGAGAGACAGAGAGAGTTATATCTTTCTTCTCTTTCATGTAACGAAATGTGCCTAAACGTGATGCGTCTTTAAAATTTCACTCTCAATAATTCTCGTCCAATTATTCGAGTTTCAAACATTGGATTGAAACTAGTCATACCAGCCTATAATGTTCCCACTACTGGGATACAGGCCTCCTCTCTTTGAGAGGGAGTGGGCCATAATCCACCACACTGGCCCAGTGCGGGTTGGTGGATGTCACATGTCTTCGAATTTTTGGTTCTATGACATGCCGGTTTCCTCACGATGTTTTCCTTCACCGTTTTGGATTGAAACTAAATTGATTGAAATAAATAAATAAGAATGATGATGATGAAGAGTGATGAGGACGAATTTTTTGATGCCCAATGAGCTCCTGCCTTTTTCTATATTTTTTCGTATTATTTCGTGTATTATTTCGTGTATTATATAATTGTATATAGTATATATTAGTGTAAGAATGATTGGAATAAGTTTATTTATTTTCTCTAAGTCTTAGCATAAGTTTTTATTACCCATACAGTAATATTACAAGTATACCTACGGTAAGTACACAACAAAAAAAATGCAATTTAAACATAAAATTATTAACTTGGCTCATAAACTCTCAAGGAAGTAATTCCGCAAATGAACATATAAAATGCATTAACACTGGAATGAAAACAATTAGCAATCAAAAGAGTGATTATGTTCGTGAATACGGCTTTCAATAATAGAGCTGTGAATAGCCCGTTTTCGTTTATGGACGTCGTTAGTTAAATCTAGGGCATGCGGTCTAAGGCATAATGTTAATTAAATTTTAACATTAAGATATAAGCACCTTTAGTTTATTTTAATATAAGTTATTTTATATTTAAAAGTATATGTTGCCTAGTGGTGATGCTTTACTTTGTGTTAATTATTTCATCACCACTGCTCTCAAAACGGTGAAGGAAAACATTGTGGCCTGTATAGTGTGAACTTTATACATAGGTTGATTATGCTTATGCTGTTAAATATAATTTAAATGAATTGAACATATTTCTGAAGCAGGCTGCTGAGTTCATAGTACTGTAAACAAATGTAAGATCCTGTAAACATTAATTAACCGTGTCTTTTATAACTGTGTAAAATAACCATTAGAAAATTGGTGCAGATTTCCCTGAAAAAGTATGCGCTCCGGCAACCAGAAGGGCAATTTTCATAATTTTAAGAACGTTCACAGTCTAATCTCAGTCTGAATCTGTCAAAAATAACTTCCCTACAGTTTTGATAAGTTTTTGACATCGATTGTCGCTGAGATGAGATTGTGATTCGATTTTTTAGAATTTCATTACATAAGACAGTCCCCAAAACGCCTGCTCTTGGCTTCAATTACGCTAAATGCAATAACAACAGGTATTCCATAGAGCATAGATTCCATAGCGCAAGGGAAGTACAAGGATATTGACTAGGTAAGAGGATAATAATTAATTAGCTTTTAGCGTAATTTCAGTTAGACGTTGGTTGGAACCAAAATTCAATTCCGAGTTTTGACAAACACATTTCCAAAGCTTTTGCGTTGTGTTCAATATTGTGTAATATTATAATAATTAGAATAAGGGGCTTGTGGCTAAGTAATGACAGCCGCACGGGCTGATCGACCAGGTTAAGCTACGCTTGCCGCGGTTGGTCCGTGGATGCTGATGATTACTGTAAATAATATAGTATTAAATGAGAAAAAAACTAAATGCATTAGATTCGCTTTACCGAATGTTAGAAGTAGTGAATGTCACGTTGTATTGAATAGGGGGATACTTGAATTCGGCGAAAATACGATTTTCTTGGGGATCACGCTTGACTCAAAACTGCAGTGGGGTCCTCACCTAACATCACTTGCAGGGCGGCTAAGTTCAGCCGCTTACGCTGTTTGGAAAATCCGTCAATTAACAGTCGTGGATACCGGGAGACTGGTCTATTTTAGTTACTTCCATAGCATCATGTCTTACGGTATTTTGCTGTGGGGACGGGCTGCAGATATTGATTCTATCTTTATTCTGCAAAAGAGGGCTGTTAGAGCCATCTACAATCTCAGAAGAAGCGAATCTCTAAGGGAACTGTTTAAAAACTTTAACATCATGACGGTTCCTTGTCAATATATATACGAAAAAATTATGTACATACGTTCGAAAAAATCTACATCTTTTTAGTAAGATAAGTGACAGGCATAATTTTAACACTAGGAATAGGAACAAACTAGATCAACCGCGCTTCAGATTGTCTAAAGTAAAAACTTCTTTCATGGGGTACTGTGTAAAATGTTATAATAAAATACCACTCGATATTCTTCAACTAAATTAGAAGAAATTTAAAACATGCATTAAACGCACTATATGTAGACAAGCATATTATAGGTTGGATGAGTATATCGTAGATAAAAATGCTTGGCTTAAAGCTGGTCCTGCCCCACAGGCACCTGGGCTCACTAGTTGATCACAATTTCAATATTTGGTAGAGATGCTTCCCCCTTTTTTTTGTTATTTTTTTTGTGTTTCTGACATTAGGAACTTAATGTTTATTTTATTCAATCAGTATTTAATTCTTAATACTTCAATATTAATACCTCTTCCCGATTGGTAGTATTTTTTTTTCTCATTTCTTAAATAAATTGCAAACTATAGTTTTGTCTAATTTAGAAGCATTTTTTAAATTGTGTGAATGTAAGAACCATGGATCCGTTTTTTTATGATAATTTGATGTTGACTTGAAAGAGCATGGCAGTTGAGAATATGTCATGCTCACTTAAATGTCTCACTGGTGGCGCGTGTGTTGGATCATTCGGTTCCCTACAAAATGGTTGAGTTGGGTGGTGCTGATCCACGCGTCATGTTCGTGAACGGGCGCCGTCGGTTGAGGCTGGTCATCTCTTAGCTGCCAGGGCTTATTTTTAATTTTATATTTTTAATATTTAAAATGTAAAATATATATAATTATAATAATATTATATATATAATTTCTTTTTTACTACATTGTTCTCACATATAGAAGCTTGCCCGTTCTTCTCCACATAGATCTACGTTTTGGAATAGGCAACTAGCGTCAACTTTCTGACTAACTGACAGACTATTTAATTTTGACAGTTCAAAAGTGCCTGTAAATGGTTTAATTGAAATAAATGATTTGAGTTTGAGTTTGTTGGGTGACCTTCTTCACATATCAAGACCCCTCACGAAAAAAGGACGTTAAGCCGTTGGTCCCGGCTGTCATTCGAGGATCTTTGACAGTCGGTACGAGTAGTCACAAGCTCGAATGTCTGACAGCCAGTCTTACCAAGGGGTATCGTATTACCCAATAACTGGGTTGTGGAGGTCAGATAGGCAGTTGCTCCATGTAAAATACTAATATTCAGCTTCACTCGGTTAGAATTGTTGGGAAAAGTTTAGGCAGATGATGGTGATTATAATAATTATAATAATAGGGTATTTGCCTGGGTAAAAAAATAATAATAATTATAGGGGTTAAAGTATGAAATTTTCGTTTTATTGTAATAGGTACTTCGAATTGACATAGAACCTTCATGGTTTGAGATTTTTGACTGATAGTTTTTTCACATGGTATCTATGAAATTCTTCTTTTAAAAAATGTGCAACATTCGATTATCGATTTTCAGTTGCTTTTTTTTTCAGCTTAGACAAGAAAGATGGATACTTCGAAAATTCGAGTTATTTTTGAATACGAGTTCCGACGCGGAACTAACGCGGCAGAAACAGCTCGCAATATCAATGTTGCGTTTGGAGAGGGGACTGCTAATGAACGCATCGTGCGATTTTGGTTTAAACGCTTTGGTGATGGAAACCTTGATTTGAAGAACGAACCACGTAGAAGACCGCACACACAGGTGAATAACAATGAATTGAAAGAGATGGTGGAAGCCGATCCGAGCCAAACTACCCAGGAATTAGCGGCATGGTTTAACGTTACCTTACCAACAATATTGACTCATTTGCGTCAAATAAATAAAATAAAAAAATATGAGAAATGGGTGCCTCATGATTTGACTGATCTGCAGAAAGAAACGCGTATTGAAACTTGTGTTGCCTTGTTGAATCGATACGGAAATAAAGGAATATTGGATCGAATTGTGACATGATTGTGATGAAAAGTTGATTCTTTACGATAACCGTAAGCGAAAAATGCAATGGCTGACCCCAGGTCAAACGCCGCAACAGTGTCCTAAAGCAAAGCTTACCAATAAAAAGGTAATGGTTACTGTTTGGTGGTCTAAGCATGGTGTTATTCACTATAGCTTTCTCCGATCTGGTCAAGCAATAATGGCAGATATCTACTGTGCCGAACTCCGAACTATGATAGCAAAACTAGCAGTAAAACAGCCCCGACTCATGAATCGATCTTCATCATTATCGTTCCATGATAACGCGAGCCCTCATACAGCACGAGAAACCGTTTTAACTCTACAGGAACTGCAATTAGAAACCATTCGTCACGCTTCGTATTGGCCAGACCTTGCTCCTACGAACTACCATTTTTTTCGTGATTTGGACAATATTCTACGTGATAAAAAGTTTTCTTCTCAGGAAGCAGTACAAAATGCTTTCACACAGTTTGCCGAATCTAGATCACGAGAGTTCTATCGCAAAGGCATAAATGACCTTCCTATTAGATGGCAGCAATGTTTAGATAATAATGGTAACTATTTTGATTAAATAAATATGTTAAATAAAAAAAAAAAAACGAATTTCAATTTTTCAGTACAAATCGGCAATTTCATACTTTAACCCCTAATATTTAGTCCGCCATTATTTTTCGAAAATCTATGTCGATAAATAATGGACACGTATTTTTTCTTTTGTCAATCAAACAAAAAATGACAAAAATAAAGCGCGTCAAAATTTGGGAGTGGGGGTCGTGAGGTCACTTGCTTCCAAAAGTGTCGCAAGCGAGTGACGTCACGTGGAACTTTAACGGGCGATATCTTCATCATTTTTTATATAATTGACAAAAGGAATAATACGGGTTCAATATTTTTTGATAATCTAACTGACGGACTAATTAGATTTTTTTAGGTAAATAGCCTATTAGAATAATTATCAAATTCAAAAAAGATTTTGACTACAATCACCCTTATTCGATAAACTATTATTATCATACATAGTTAATTAATTTCATCATAATCATCTTCTCCTGCCCTGGTCCACATTTATTTGGGGTCCGCGCAACATTTCTATTTTAGTCATCCTTTCTAACCATATGATCATTCACACAGTCCATCCATCGTTTCTTTGGTCTTCCTCTACCCCTATAGCTATCGACATGCATACTCACAACTTTCCTCACGACGTTTTTCTCAATCCTCCGTATCATGAATATATTATATCAGGGTTCATGGTTCTCCTGGAAAAGCTTTAATTATTGACAACTGGGTCAAGTGACTCATGAAAAAGCATACAATGTTAGGAAATTCTCTCTTAGAGCCCTGATGACCACCAGCGGAGGCATGGATTTAAGTTCCTAAGTTAGTTCAAATTTAATAGCATAATAAATCTGAAGGAGAAGCGCTGAGTATAACTGGTTGGGTCTCAACCAAGTGTGGCTGGTAGCCTGCAGTAAGTCTGGTAGTCCGGTAGTAAAATGGCGATGGTAGGATCAGGTCGTGGATCTCCTGCGCACACTCTCCGAAGATACATACATTGAGATATAGGCAGAGGGATGATAATGAATAGATTCTGCACGTAGGCCACACTTACCTACGTGCGGAATAACCAGTTTGAACTAAATTGGTTACTACTGGGTAACTAATCCAGTATAAGCTGGTTTCTTATCCTATTGAAACTCCATAGTACGCTAGGCCAGCTCAAGATCAAAGTGCCACCACTGACGTGTACCAATGGGTAAAGGTGTTATACAGTTCCATTGAATCGTGATTCAATTGAACTGTATAACACCTTTCTATACGAAAGGCGTACACACAGCAAAGCACAGAGAGAATCTATAAACCATTTCAGGATCAAACGGGTCAGTACACTCTTTCAATCGGCAGAAAATCCACAAAAAATATGGCCAACAACTTGTGATCCGGAGTTTCGAATGTCGTTTTTTGACACGGCATATGGCGGTTAAAATATAAAAAAAGACAATAAAAAAATGGAATCTAGAAAACCAGCGGAGCGTACTACCCATTCGCGATATTTGCGCAGTTGAAAGTCAGAAAAACTGGACGTATCGGAAAAAATGGAATAGAATGACTTGAAATACGAAGTTAACTGGAGTGCAAAAATGTTATTTTAGGACTCTGGAGCTTCGTTAAGGTTCTTAAGTTAAGGGTTATGTGAAAAGTTACCACCGTTTGTTGAGTTAGTAAGCTTTATTTATTCTATCGTTTTAGAAACCTACACTAGAAATCAATATAATACAGGATGGCAGTGACACCGACGCGCAGCCTGTAACCATGGATTCAGTACATGGTTCTAAATTAAGCTGAGAATCAACACTTTTCAAACGTCAAAATTACAAAAGACAGTCCCCCAAAAACGCCGGCCGTTCACCACTTCCTAGTGCTATCGCTGAGAAGAAGAAGTGACGCAACAAACTCCCCAGCAGAACAGCTGTCTGTTCAGTTAGAAAATACTTGATTGTATACAATACTAGATACCTATGTTAAGTAATTAACATAACAAGACACAGAACATAAAATGAAATCCCTGTGCAGGGCTTGCATGGAAGCTGATGAGACCGTCGCGCATGTGCTCTTTGAGTGTACAGGCGTCACCCAGATTAGGTTGAAAACCCTCGGAACACCCAAATCTTACACAGATGTTCTCAATAGACCAGGAGACTTAATAAGCTTCTGGAGGGAGGTGGGCTGGTTGGAATAACCACCGACGGCCGCCATGGCCCACACACAATGGTCCACTTGAAGGACTAAGTGCGGAAACCAAACCCGTAACATAGAACATTGGGGGATTCCGTTATTACTCATTTCGATTATGCCATATGTCAGCTAGCCACGCCAATATACCAACAAATATAATAAAAACTATACGTACTCAAGCTAAAAAATAATTTATTTAAATTAAAATGTAAATAAAAACTTACTACCTAAATAAAAGCCTCCAGGCATAAAGGACGTGACAGCTTACATGTTTATGCATTGCTGGGTTCTGTCCACATAGCTGTCAGGTCGTGATAGTCAACGCATAGCCTAACTAACCGAAAAATGAGACGTACATATTTGTCTTTAGATATCATTATTAAACAAACGCAAAACAAACAGCTCAGAATTTGTGTGACGTCACTCCCTCATCTTTACACACATACATTTGTATTTGGTCTCTATATAAAACTTTATTGACAGAGTAAATTGTAGGCACTACAGTTATAATTAAGGTTGGTACACACGTCCCACATTGTTCGATGTCTGTCTGTCATCACCCTGTCACTCCGCATAAAATTGTTCAATTCAATTTACTAAATGTGATCGTTAAGCCGGTTGTCGCTAGGCCTACAGTTTTCTTTTTTAGATCAAATGATTTGGAAAATGTTTCACCATTCTAACATCCTACTTATGTATATTATAAACGCGAAAGTTTGTATGGATGGATGGGTGAATGTTTGTTAGTCTTTCACGCAAAAACTACTCAACGGATTTGGATGAAATTTGGCACACAGATAGTTTATAACCAGGATTAACGCATAGGATACTTTGATCCCGATATATCAACGGGATCGATACTTATGCGGGTGAAACCGCGGGGCACAGCTAATAACAATATTTAAAAATAAAACATTTATTTCAGGTACCACATAACCCAAAACATCAATAGAAAACATCTTTAAATTAAAATTAATCAAAATTATTATAAATTAATAAGCACAAACGAATAAATACAATATAAATACAAAAAAAACAGATATTTTATTTATTGAGAGAAAAAAATATTTTTTAAATACTTTGGGTACAGTGTTCAAGTTGCAACAACCCGCGTTGGGACCGCATGGTGGATTATGATCCACTCCTTCTAGCAAAGAGGAGACCTATTCCAGCATTGGGAACATTATAGGTTGATTATGAGAATCCCAGTTGAATAGTGAAGGCAAAAATGACACCTGTATGAGCAACTCAAAATAAAAAAAAGACCTGTGAAAAATCATTCAGAAAAATATGCCATCAATTTAAAATATAAAAAAAAACGTGCGGTTGGGGGACACCCGTCAGGAACAAAGTTCCTTGCGCGATACTCGTACACACACTCGTATAAGTAGAAAGAGACAGAGAGAGAGGAAGTCGCATGGAGGGGACCTAACACTTTTTCCCAACGTGACGATTTTTACCAGTCCAATAAAAGATGGACAAAATGATGAATTAAAATTAACTGTATAACATCAATAACCGTACGGTAGTGAGTTCCCGCCTTAACGGTTCTGATATGAACATTTGAGCAACGAATATACGAAATGGACTTGCTACGTTTCAAAATTACTATTTGGTGAACAGTTAATGGCCCACGTCATACCAATTTAGAGGGTATTTTTAAAAACGTTAACGTTACACTTTTTTTAAGGGTACGAGGATTATTCCATCATAGCTACAAATATAGGACGGTGTCGTGACTGACGTATTGAATATTGATTGATTGACGTTTATTATACAGGGTGGCAGGGACGTCGACGCACAACCTGTTACCATGGATTCAGTACATGATTCTGGACCCCAAAATTAATTATTGTCTTATAACTGTTCCATATAGGTATTTTGACCACGTAGGTAAGAAACAGCAGATTTTTTTTTAATAGAAATAAAAAATGATAATGATAAGATATAAATTATAGAATAGAAATATTTCAATGGGGGTCCAGAAACATGTACTTAATCCATGGTAACAAGTTGTGCGTCAACGTCCCTTTTTTTTTTTTTTTTTGAGGATTGGAATTCATCAAATGACCCCCGCTCTGGGTGGAGCGGAAGGGAGTGTCAGACTCTTACTGACTAAAACCCACCCGTGTTCCTTCCTTAGCCCTTTATGTTCCAGGGCAGCGGTAACCCTTTCGGACGATCCCGCTACACGTCAACGTCCCTGCCACCCAGTATTTATTAGACGAATTAAATCTCCTTTCAATTACTCCACTGATGAACTTAGTGACAGACAACGCGCCTAAACCACTGAATACAACTAGCATAAGCATTAATACTTAAGGCATTAAAGTCTTGGTCACGTCATCGTCACAACTTGTGCATAAAGTTTTAAAAAATCATTTTTTTTCTGTTAGCCTACATTGTGTTGTGTCCTACTGGTGAGCAAAGGCCTGCCCTTTCCCTTCCAAACCTCTCTGTCTTGTGCGATCTTTGGCCATGTTGGTATCGCCGTCGAAGTAGACCACAGCGAAGGTGGTGTGACGATCTGGTAATAAATCTATGTAAATTAAAAAAATATAATACTGATGGAAAGGATCTCTAAACGCGTGTCAGCTTTTTTTGTCATGTGAACCTCTCTTCTAACTTAACTAACTTATGCGTAGAAAGAATTCTTTTGGAAATTCGACGTTTTTGGAAACACAAGTCCTGTTAACGGCGATTAAATTGTTTCGGTTTTTATAGTAATAAAAAATAAAATTCGGTTAATTCAGACTATTTCAATGTCGGTATTTTGTCTTTATCTTAAAACTGTATTAGTCATGAGGAACGACTAGATACCTAGTCGCTTATAAATAACGATTAAAAATGGAAAACTTTTGTCTACCAAAACAGTTGGCAACGGCCATCTATTGACGATTTGTCGAATGCAGCCTTTGACCTTGTAACAATCGACGTATGGAGATTGATTGATTGATTCGACGACCTTAATGGCATGGTGGTTCAGTGTGCCTTTTTTGCTGATTCGATTCTCGTATTGGAACAAAAATCTAATTCCAGAATTTTTTTTTCCAGAATGAGTATTGATTTTTATTTTTTTGTCCTGACTTACATATATAGAAAAGAAAGGAAAAAAATTACGGTAAACATGACACAGAAAAATAACACAAAAGGTAGCAAGTTAGGAGACAATATGCGTCACATCCACTTAAAACGGCCATCGCTTAGCATAATGCTACGATCATATGCGAGACAGATTCCCAGCGCTGGTTTTCAGCGACAGCCGGCGTTGACGTGATGATGCCAAACCCGTGACTAGATATACATATAAAATAAAATAAATAAATAAGAAATAAAATAAAATTAGTTTAATTCAGACTAAATGTCCATATTTTGTTAGAATTACATTATCTTAAAACTATGTTAGTACATAAAAAACGAAGCAAATTATTTAAAATAAATTATAATGATATTTAAATAAATAATTAAATAAGTAATATACTCGTATATAGCATTTTTTTTCCTTCACTGAATTTTAGTAATAATACTTTCTTTCGGTTAGATCATAAAGATACCTCTACCATCACCCCGTATTATTTGGGTGTGGGTCAGAGATAAACTTAAGATGTAATAGGTACAAATAACACCATCCCTATTTTGCAACATAAGCATGGTTCTGACACTTTATGTCCATAAAGTGATCCTGTATACCTGCTAACCGTTCTAATGACAATTACATTGTATAAAATCACAATTGGACTCAGCCCAGACATTAATAAACGATACTCAACATGTGGGGTAGCTAAGCATTATCCCTATCACTATCGCACAACTGACAAACTACAAAAGCAAGATAGAGACGAGAAAATAATATACAAACTATGTACGTACTAAGTAACGTTTATTAATCTTGGCCCTCAATATCGCAGTGGGTGCACAACTTACAGTGCATGATATATTTGATAAACCCACCCCCCACCGCAAGCGAATTTACTTTAATTGGAGGGACCGGGTTCCGTCTCTCAAACGGGGTGTTACATTTTTCAGCTTGACGTGTGGATCCCTGTTTGCAGGGTGGATGAGTATTGGAGTGATTGTATCATTACACTGGCGATGAGTTTTCTGGTAGCTATATATGTAAAACGCGAGCCTATCCAATATTGAAAAAATGCCCGGCTTATAACTGCAGGATGCCATTGAAAGTAAGATGGCGTCTGAGTTAACTTAGACGCCATTTCTACTTCCTAATGTTTACTTTTCTTGCTATACAAGTTGTTAGAAACATCGACGCGCAACCTGTTAGGATTCAGCACATGATTCTGAACCATCATGCGTTGAATTCGTCGGTTATTAAAAAAAAAAACGGTTTTGTACATTTTAATCGTGTAGGTAGCGCTCGTTTTCTATTAAATAGCCACTTTTATTTTTGGTAACCGACGAAAAATTTCTAAAATCATGAGCTGAATTCATGGTTATAGTTAGCGCGTCGATGTTCCTGCCACCCCGTATATAATACTGTGCTCTAGCCTGTAATGCAACACATTCCAATTTCTTCTCTAGTTTTGGCGACGCATCGGAAACCTCCCTGTACTTATGGCACATAATATATCGAGCTACAACTACGGCCAATAGATATTGTCAATGGCATCGACCCAACAAACCAATTACATAAAAATACTGTGAAGATAGCACAATACATCAGACTCCTGATAAATCATTTAAGCCTCTGATTAATCTTCTCAATTAAAAGTGGGGTGTATTAAAAGAGCTAAAGAATTTAATTAGCACCGTGAAACATGCGAATAAGGGTTGTCCCTTGTATATTTTCTTTTTATGTTGGCTTTCCATACATTTACGTTGTTGTGTGATTTGGAACACCTCTTATTTATAGTTGTATACTATATACTGATGCTTGTTTTTAAATACTGAAGGCCCATTCTCAAAATTTAAAACGTTCAAAATCTAATCACAGTCTCATTTCGGCGACAAACAAATGTCAAAAACTTGTCAAAATGTAGGGACATTAGAAGTATTTTTGACAGATTGAGACTGAGATCAGACTGTGAACGTTCTTAAAATTACGAGAATTGCCCCTCTGATATTTTACACACAGCTGTGCTGCTGGGGAGTTTGTTGCGCTACTTCTTCTCAGCGAAAGCACTAGGAAGTGATGAAGAGCGGGCGTTTTGGGGGACTGTCTTTTGTAATTTTGACGTTCGACGTTCGTTCTCAGCCTAATTTGAAAACATGACTTTTGATTTTGATTTTATACTTTATTGTATACCAGAAAGTACAAAAGCTACAATTATCACTACAAAACTTAAAATGGGCGGCCTTATCGCTTTCTTCGATCTGTTTAAGGCAACCTTGGAATGGACAGTGATTGCATGGATATAAAAAATGGGGTTGTCATTGGTTCAAAATAATGTATAGGTACTACTCTACTCTTATTAATGTCACATATTGTTTTTTCAGGGAAATATTTAATTGAACCTCTGAAAGACCTAATGATGTAAACTTATTAAAATGAATTAACCTATAAAAACTTTTTGGTCTTTTAATGATGAACACTTTTTTTTAAATAAATGAGCATCTTTTTAAATTTTTGTCCTTTTCTCACAGTTGGTCGCGGTAACTAAGATAGGGTGGTAACCCCTACCAAACGGGTAAGCGTGCGCTTCATTGCAGTTGGTGGCAGTTACTTAGCTGTATATTTAGGTCCCAAAATAGGAATTATTTGAGGTTCGATTCAATACATGCCATTTTTTAATGCATAATCAACCTATAATGTTCCCACTGCTTTACCACAGGCCTCCTCTCTGTGAGAGGGAGTGGGCTGTAATCCACCACGCTGGCCCAGTGCGGGTTGGCACACTGCACTCTGTGCTAATATAACAACGTTTATTTCGGTCTTAGTTGTGTAAATGAGCAAGCCTTTAACTTTTAAATTACATATAGTTATATAGTTTCTTGATCAGTCATACTTCTAAAAATGTTTTTTTAGGGTTTGTAATAAATTTCTGTACAAGTAACGCCTTTGCATAATTCAGAAAACTATAGACTTGAAAAATAAGAAATTTTGTAGCTTACCCAAACTCAAACACCAAGCATTGATTACAATAAAACCATTTACAGGCACTTATTCAAGGAAGGAGAAAGAATAAACACCGAACACTTTTACTATCGCCATAAAACCAACATCACCAAAAAAACATCCCATAGCTTCTACTCTATACTGAGCCATCAAAATATTACGTCATCGAAACCGGGGCTGAGCCCAAAATAATTAATTAATAACCTCGACTCGGTACTCCGGATCGATTAGGCAGAAGTTTAGCTAATATCCTAACTTGCCGTAGATCGCGTTCAATTTGTTACTCGTTCCATTTCATTCTTAATTCCGTTCGATCAAGAAAGTCTTAATTAATTGATTTTTAATCAACTTCATTATTTTCGGCGATCGTTAACGTTTTGTTGGTGTTATGTGCGGAATTTTTAGAAGTAGTAGGGAACATGGAGAGAAAGAAAGGTATTTCAGTAAAAAATGTTAAGGTAGACTAAGTGTGTATGTTGCGATGCTTGCCAGAGCCAGTTGAGGTTCCAGTGAGTCGGAACCAAGTGTCGCATAGTTCACGGTGAGTCAGAACTGTCTTCGAAGATTCCTCAGTGAATCGGGGTGGTGCTACGTTATGCTCCTGTGCGTCGGATATAGTACAGCGCCGGGTTGAGGCTGACTGCTAGCGTCAACCAGGAGAATAAAGGTTTTGCTTGCGGATCGGTTCAAAGTGCAGTTTTTTACATATTTCTTTAAGAACTATTTAAAAATGTATTTTGTATAGAAAATAATGAAAAAACGACAATAATGCCATCCATCCATTCCATTCCATTTTAAGGACAGAGCTACAAAATTACGGCGTCTACAAAACTAACAAAAAACATGTTTGTAACTAAACGAGTGTTGTAGAAATGGGTTAGCCTTATCGTATAGTCCAGGTATTATTTGAACTAGTTCGCCTTTATAAAAGTTTTGTTAATTAAAAGTGCTCGAATAGTGAGGAAAATAAAACAAGAAGTTGCAATTCCTTTCGACAAGGAAACAACAACCTATAATAGGAATATTTACTTCTACCATTACTTTATCACTTGACCTAATTTGAACTCACAACCTCTTTATAATACCTGGACATTGGAAATTATATCTTTTCATAATTAAGAAGGATCTAAGAAATCATAATTTCTCTCCCATTTCAAATTCCTGACTTCAATACGATAATTCCGGTGGGTAATTCCACCATAAGTGTACCGGTGTACCTAATAAATTACTAGTGTGTAGCTTACGGTAATATAGGTAGAGCAATTATGTACTGGAGCACCGCAATGAGGACATAAATAATGATAAACTGCTTACCTATTGCTTAATGTTGGTACGTACCAACTATAATTACATAATTACAGGGCTGTGCCTATTTGTGCCTCGTAGGGAACACGTTGTACCACTTAGGGTTCTTTGTGACTTTAAATTTTTCTTTGCCTTTTTTTCTTAATCAAATTCGTCGTCGTTGGTGATGATGTCTTCTCCTTCTTCGTAGCATTCTTGTCAGAGCGGTCGTGGTCCTCGTGTAGTTTCTTTTCTAGGGGCTGATATGATTCGCCTCACGATTTCTCACCACCTACGCCGCTTTCTGGTATGTTTGATGATCATGTAGATGATGTTAATACGCAGTCTTTATTTCCCGCACTAAGTAATTTCATTAACTCTATCTTTATCTTTATTTTGTCTTGTAGTTATATCATCATAATCTGGCCTTCTCGCATCCAGCGGATTCCTGCGGTCTTCACTAGGTCATCAGTCCACCTTGTGGGAGCCTATACCTAAGACATAACCGCTGTAACGGTCGACCTGATTTCTTAGGAGCCGAATGTTGTCATATTTACGTATAGCATGGCATATATGTAAATCTATAATATAATGTTTGCATGAAGTTTTTTCGTTAAATATTATGTTTTTGGCTTACTGCGCGCTTTGGTGTTTACTGCAAATGCAGCAAGCAAATAAATAACTGGCATACCTAAATGTGTAAGAAAGGAGCGTAAAAATGCAAAAAGAATGTATGAACGCATATTTAATTTCTGCAAAACTGAAAAGCTCGTATCCAATTTATCACACACTCCATTGTTCACAGAAGATAAAAATTCTTCAATTTCTCGTCAACTTTATTTAAAAGTTGGTTCACGTTCAGCTGAATTTTAACAAAACAAATGTCTGAACGATTCAATATGGTTGCTTCGGCGAAGGTTGATACTTTTGCATGTAGTACGGACGGCCCCATTCCATTCGTTCTATCTGTTTCCATGATTGTTATTGTATCTCCGTATCGTACAATCCACATTCTATTTTCCTTTAGATCGGATCCGTTGTGACGGGTTTTCGTGATCCAATAGTTGGATTTGGTGTTTTTAAGCTTGGTTCTGTGCAATAGTGTTGCGTTTATATTTTTTCCGAGGTTGTTTAAATTCCCTATTGTTTGCCTTCTAAGTTCCTTTTATTCCTTTATGGTTTTCAGTTGCTGATTTCCGATTTTTATGTCATACAGAACTATAAAATATTTGTTACTTTTTATCAAAAGTCAATCGATCAACTCAGCGTCCACTATACTAGATAGGGTGTTGTGGCGCAGCATTGGAGACGAGTATGTTCAGCACATACTCGCCTCCTATGCTGCGCCACAATACCCTATCTTCCGCCTTCCGCATCCTCTCTATCCCAGCCACGTTTTCGAGGTCGTTTGTCCATCTAGCTGGGGGGCGTACCACACTAGGTAAACTTGCTGATACGCGGTCTCAACTTCAGGACTCGTCTGCTCCACTGCCCATCGATCCTTCGACAAACATGGCCAGCCCACTACGATTTCAGCTTGCTTACACTGCGGGCTATCTCGAGTCTCCCGTTCTTTTCCGGATAACTTCGTTTCAGATTTTATCCTCCAAATTAACTCGAAATCAATAGGTTACGCATTAGCTAATCATCATCATAGTGAAAAGGCAACATTTTTTCTACAGCCTCGACGTAGAATAATTTCCCAAGAAATAAAAAATATGTGTACATTTTGACTCAATTACTTACACGAATCCACCAAAAATGTACCTATGAATAAAATTAAACGAATGAATGAAGGTGCACCAGTCACAATTCGTCGGACATTTGGCATCAATAATTCAAACAGCCGGCCGCGATCTCGTCCAATCTCTGATTTATACGCGAACACATTCAATGTACGCATCCCTGATGGAATACTGAATTAGTCGTCGTAAATAAAGTTTTGAATTTTGGGAGCTGATCGAATTTCAGATTCGAGTGTATTAGAATTGATTTTTGGTTGGCTATCTAGTAGGTCAGTGTGGACTATGACGTATACAAACTGATGGGAATGATAGGATGATGTTCAGTTTTGACTGATTCTGAATCAAAAAAAATTGTAGGATTTCTAAAAATTTTATACTTCCTTAGCTACGTTTCCTTTAAGGGTTTGTAGCGGTATCTACAACGCCACATGCGAATAACGCGTCATACTGACGTCACGCAAATCCTGCATCTCGCAAGCAGAGTTTACCGCGCAATTAGCATAGATACAATTTGCCAACATCAATCGTTGGGCAATTGCCCGCCAGACACAACACCCGTCTGGTCGGAGGATCCTCCCTTTTCTATAGAGTATGAGTGAACTTTACATCCTGTTCCTCATACCTCTATACTGGTGACACCGACGTGATCGTCAGCGCAGCCTTCGTGCAAACACTTCAGCGTGACGTCATCATCATCACTCCCGCAAGCTTTAGCGGCGAGTCACCCAGCCAGCCAGCATCCACGGCTTCTACGGGTATCCTGACCACCAGCATGCAGCGTCCGCGCATACCTGGTCATCACCCTCAGCCTCATCAGCAACCTCGGCACAGCACACTGCATTTTCGGCCGGTCAACAAGCAGAGCACCCTCTCCTGGTCGACGCAGCAGCCAGCCTCAACCCGGTGCTGTACATCCGACGCACTGGAATATAACGCAGCGCCACCCCGACTCACTGGGGACAACTCCGCAGACAGTTCCGACTCACCGTGAACTATGCGGCAACCGGTTCCGACTCACTGGAACCTCAGCTGGCCTGGCAAGCATCGCAAGATGCAAGACTCAGTCCACTATCGACCTCCGGTCTCCGGAGGGGAGTGATGTAGCGGTATCTACAACGCCACATGCGAACAACGCGTCATACTGACGTCACGCAAATCCTGCATCTCGCAAGCAGAGTTTACCGCGCAATTAGCATAGATACAATTTGCCAACATCAATCGTTGGGCAATTGCCCGCCAGACACAACACCCGTCTGGTCGGAGGATCCTCCCTTTTCTATAGAGTATGAGTGAACTTTACATCCTGTTCCTCATACCTCTATAGGTTAATGGAGTGGAAAATGATTGTGTTGTGAATCGGTGCAATAAAACTGCACGATAAAGTTGGATGCCACGTTATAGGTACTTGCTGATTATAGTAGTGCAGGTTACCTTATGTAGACATGATTTTGTTTTTGTGTAAGAGCGGGCAAATCCTACACTTGGGTTCGTAGAAAACTACTCGCGCTAAACTTCTATTAGTTATATAAAGAGCCGAGAAAAGAGGGTTATGTAAGAGGCTAGGTATTTCAAAGTGCTAAAAGATATCAAAGTATACTACAGAAAATGTTAACAAAATGGACCTATCAACATGGAGAATGATACTATTAAAACAAAAAATTTAAGCCAACCTCCACAACCGCTTAACATTTAACCCAAACTGCATCAATCAAACAAGTTTAGATAAAATGAAATAACCTGTATCGTCCACATAAAAATTCCGAAGTCATTACTATATCAGAGGCACAGAGCGCAGTCGCTGGTCATCAATAATTCAGTGAGGCGCTCTCAATCCGTATCTGGTGTCGCGCCGCTAACGAGATTACCTGGACATTGTAGCTACACGCTTGTACTCGCTATATTTATGACGATTTAGTATTTTTTGTTAGGAGTTATTTATTATATGAAAGAATATTATTATTTATTATGTGAAGGTCGCGGGAACCTGCTGGATGCGGGAAGCACAGAACCGGTCGAAGTGGAGGTGCTTGGGGGAGGCTTATGTCCAGCAGTGTCGACGTCTTTTGTCTTTGAAAGACTAGTTTTTATCCCCTAAGATATTGTCAGACGTGAGACTTAAACCTAGCCAAAAAATCTAGGCATTCGAAAAGGACCAAAAGCTAGTCAAAGAACTTTCTTTAGATTTACATAGGCTGGTCAAAGATCGTACATATAATAGATTTACGAATTTAAAAGCAACTCAAGCATCGAATACGTAGTTCTCAAGTTAAAAGCGAACTCACAGACTGACAGAGACACGATGCCTTTTCCACAAATATTCAGAATCTCAATTCAGGAATCTTTGGTAAATCTTTAAAATGATAAAAAACTAGATTTGAGTATTATGAATTATTCATCCTTGAAAATCTTTCTAGGATACCGACCTAAAAATGGTTCGTTGATATTAGTAAATTATTCAAGCGTTATTCTTGTCTTACAAAAACAGGAGGATAGCCTTTATAATATTATTACAAGCTTTTATTTAGTTTCACCTGTCCCGATGTTTGTCTGTAATCAAATCTTGCAAGTTAAATTTGATCCACTTCCCGGTTACCGATTGAGCTGAAATTTTGCATGCATGTGTAAATCGGACGACAATGCAAAATTATTATGACATGGAGCTGATCTGATGGTGAAACCGGAAGGTGGCCATAGGAACTCGGTCGTTAAACGACACAAACCCATTGAGTTGGGGCTCGTATGATTTGTCTTGACGAGTACTTTGGTGCTAGATGGTAACCAGAGTCTGATGATGGAGCTGGAAGATGGCCATAGGAACTCGGTAATTAAACGACACAATCCCATTGAGTTTCGGCTCGTATGATTCGTCTTGACGAGTACTTTAGTGCTAGATGGTAACCAGAGTTTGAAGATGGAGCTGGAAGATGGCCATAGGAACTCGGTAATTAAACGACACAATCCCATTGAGTTTGGGCTCGTATGAAATACTCGTCAAGATAAATATCTTGACGAGTACTTTGGTGCTAGATGGTAACCAGAGTCTGATGATGGAGCTGGAAGATGGCCATAGGAACTCGGTAATTAAACGACACAATCTCAATGAGTTTGGGCTCGTATGATTCATCTTGACGAGAACTTTGGTGCTAGATGGTAACCAGGGTCTGGTGATGGAGCTAGAAGGTGGCCATAGGAACTCAGTAATTAAGCGACACAACCGCGTCGAGTTTGATTCGTCTTGATAGGTGTACCGTTTTTGATGGGTGGTGAGTGGTGGTGGTTTGGTGGACGTGAATATGCGACCCCATATTTGGGAAAATAAGTTCCTTCGTTCATTAACGGAAAAACACTGCTATGCGCTACGAACTACGCCGTAGTAAATCTCGCATCAAAAATACTAAAAAGTTAAAAATAAAATTAAAAGAAAAGAAAAATAAAAAAAAGAAATAAAAATACCATTATATTTGTACCTACTAAATAAAAGCGTAGTTTTTTTTTCATTTAATTTTATTGTTCCTGTAACAGTATAAACTACTTCTATCAGACTTGTAACTACATAATTGTTTCAGCGAATGATCTTGTGCAAATAGACCGGTACCAAAGGTCATAAGAGGTCAAGCCATTGTCCCAGCCAATGGAGCATAATTAACTGTGTATTTAATTATTTATCATGGCAGATTCTAGTGAAAACTGAATTAAACCTGAGAATATTATTTTCTAACAAAGTCAAAATTAATGTCTGGAGTTAATAATGAAGTCCAAGGCTTTGAAGTTAGATGGATTTGATCCATTTAGTTAACGTCTTTAGGTGGGTTTTAACTTTGATTTAATCGAAGCCGGAGCTCATTATAAATCATTATATCCTGCTTAGCATTTTTATCTATTTATTATTTATTTATCCATTTATTTCAGGCATCAAGGCCCATATAAACACCAACTAAGCTGGGGCTAGGGCTTTTTCCCAAATATGTTTGGGTCGACTTCCGATCTTAACAGATTCAGCTGAATATCGGTATTTTATAAGCATTGACTGCCTATCTGACCTCCACAACCTTGTTACTAGGCGATACAATACCCCTTGGTAAGAATATAGTTGTTAGACTTTCCAGCTTCTGACAACCAACTAACGGTTGCCAAAGATCCACGAATGACAGCCAGGACCAACGGCTTAATATGCTTTCCGAGGCACGGAGGGGTCACCTATCCACGTAACAACCGCGGCAAGTATAACTTAACCTGATCGATCGACTCCCATGAGTCGATCGATCAGGTTAAGTCAATAACAGCCGCGTAGCTGTTATCGCCATAAGACCCTCATGGTACATTAAATACATAGGTACGATAAAAACTTAAATTATAATCGACAAATCGTAATCCAGCTTGACTAGTTTGCATGATAGAATATAAAATGTTTATTAACTGAATCGAATAAATGTTTCATGCAAAAACATAAGCCGTGTTTATTGAAATAGGATCAAAGCCTTTATTGTAGTTTATTTTATTTCAATCTAAATACATTTGTTTGCTGGCAGAGTCAAATTTTATTACTCTTTTACGTTTGCTAATAAATCAATAAAACAGGTTTTATTTCACAACAGTAAACTCGTGCTTTTTACGATTTGAGAAAGACTAAAAGGATGAATCTATCACACAATTATATTTTTATTTATCAGGATGTCATAAAATCTAAGTGCTACGCGATTTTTGTAGAGCTATTTCCATAAAGTTTTTATAAAAATTGTTCTATCTAGCGTTGCGTTGCGCCTTATTTGCGGGAGCCTTAATACTAAATGACTTAATGACTTGCTTTAGCTTACTTTCGACACACATATAAAATGGACTTATTATTTATTTAAAAATAAAATTAGCCATCAGATTTACCTACTTATATTTTCTTCAACGTTATCATAAGAAAAAGAAATAATAATAATAATAATTTATTTCAGATTCATCCTAAGATTACATCCATATTTGTTAGTAAAATTGCGAGCTTACAAACTAATGTTAGTAATAAAATAATGGACAAACAAAAAAATAATAATAATAATAATAAAAAAAAATTAAAAAAATGTAGTTTTATTAAATGACATACAATAAACAATTTGTATGTCATTCAACTGAACACTAGTGGCAGGTCCGGGTGGACAAATGCATGCGGTCGGAGGTCCCCGTCAAGAACGATGTACTTTACGCGATACTCGTACGCACACACATTCGTATATAATAGAAAGAGACACAGAGACACATAATTGGCGTCGATTCCCTTGTTCACAAACTAAACTAAATTTAAGTTCTGTGCATCTTTTTCTTTCTGTTCCAATAAGAAAAGGACAGAAGATAAATATTAGTTTAGTCCTGTCAAATTAAGATACTCCATAGACAAGTTAGACGTGATTAAAAACATGGCGACTAAAAATACGTCAATTAACGTCAGGCGCTGATTATTTTGACAGGACTAAACTAATATTTATTTTCTGTCCTTTTCTTAATGAAATAAAAAGAAAAAGATGCACTGAACCCAAATTTAGTTTAGTTAGTGAACAAGGGAATCAGCGCCAATGTGTGAATTTAATACGCGTTTTTGATACAGAGCCATCTGGTATAAGTTTCAAGATGTCGACAACTTTATGAGAGCTTTGGATGCTCTCATAAAGCTGTCGCCATCTCGGATTTTCATATTGACCTCACTATTGGCTTTAGCACCCTCGAAAACCATGAAATGAACCACCCTTGATGTAAAATTTGAAAATTTTCGCAGCCGCCATTTTCGATTTTAATTTTGACCTCACTATCGGCTTTAACACCTTCGAAAACCACGAACCCATGCTCATGAAGAAAAAATTTAAAAATAAGCTCTCTTTAAAAGACGATTGTTTAATAATCCAAAGGGCTTTCAGATTAAATTCAAGCAAAGCTTCTTCATACTTACTTACCGAGTATTTTCTTCGAGTATTTTCAACTGATATCTTGCGGGATACTAAGGCTGCTTTTCCACCGTACCTATCACTTCACTACGTAGCTTATCACAAACGGTCTTGTTACAAAATAAGTGCTAACTTCGGCCCAAGCTTAAACAAATCACCCAGTTTTTTTTTATTTCGAACCTTATTACTACAAATATGAAGTTCTTAATACAAAAATTGACAACATAGACTTGCGGTTAAAAATCAGTTTTGGTATTTAGAACTTTGTCACTCACTTTGTTTTTCACTTTGTCTGTTTATATATGTGTGTACATAAATGGTAAAATAAATAAATAAATAAACTTTATGTTAGTAGTAATAAGGCATCCAAAAAGCAAGTAAGGAAGTAGGGCAATCAAAAATGACTTGATTGCCTTATTGCTGGGTCTAGGTAAATCTTCTTTTGTAATAAGACCGATCGCTTCGTAGCTTTCCTTCGCCGCACCTCGGTGGAAAGGCAGCCTAATGCGGGTCCTCGGACATCTTAGTAGTATTTTTTGTGTCTGAACCCGCTGTGGTGGTATATACCAGAGGTTCTGGGAAATCTAGATCCATTCCGCTGTCTTAGTCGCGACTACTTTTGTATCTACATAGGTACTTAACTGTTGCTAGAACTGAAGTTTCTAAGAATTGTAGATTTGAACAACGACACAACGGCACGACACGACACGACGACTAAGTCACGATTATGTATCAACATGCACAGACTTATAAATAGATAGCTATTCGAATTATATATACACTCAATATTGTCATCTGCCTGTAACAGTCAGCAACTGAACATCGGCCTCTCTAATTGAACGCTAGGTAGAACCTACTGTGCTCGGTCGGATATTCTTTTATTGTTATTATTTATTTATTTTTTGTTATCTGGCTCACAAAGGAAACTGTCCACCGCATTCAAGTTGCACAAAGGGCCATGGAGCGAGCCTTGCTTAGCATAACCCTACTACACCTAAATCCGTCGTCGGTCGAAATTCCACGACGTTGAGGACAGGGCGATGCGCCTCAATTGGAGCTGGGCAGGACACAGGCGCAAAAACTCGTTGGGTCGAGGTCGCGGAAAACATCTGGAACCGGGAAGTATGGCAGAAGAGGGGACGCTTAAACCCAGCACTCATGATGATGATGATCTGGTAGGTATTTCTATTTGTGGCGCATGGCTACTTTTGTACTTTTTTTTGTTTTCATATATGCCTCGTTTATATCCTATTACCCCTACTAATATTATAAACGCAAAGTTTGTGAGGATGGTTGGATGGATGTTTGTTACTCTTCCACACAAAAACTACTGCACGGATTTGGATGAAATTTGGCACACAGATAGTTTATAACCAGAATTAACACATAAAATAATTTTATTCCGATATTCCTACAAGATCGAAACTTAAGTGGTGAAACCGCTGCTAGTTCTGTATATTTTCTATCCGTTTTGTAAACATTCTAAAAACAAGCATTGGTACCTAATAACGATTAAAGAACATACAACTAGTTGCTGGAGCCGTTAGTTGATTGTAAAGTAATCTGGGAGAGTGCAAGACAATTGCTAATACGGACTTTGAAGTTAACGCAATTTTCTACAGCAATACCTACATGTTAGAATCCCTTGAAATTACACCTACTATAAAATGTAGAAAGAAAGACCTGCTGTTAAATTAAAGTGGTTTCTTTTAAACTATTATTTACTTTACGTTCTCAGAAGATTGCATGCTTATGAATATTTCAGGAAAGTACTACTATCATACCTAGTACTGCCATCAATTCATAATCTTGCCTTCTCTCTTCGAGAGGGAGTAGGCTGTAATCCACCACGCGGGCCCAATGCAGGTTGGTAGATGTCACAAGTCTTCGAATGTTTGGTTCTAGGTAATGCCGGCTTTCTCACGATCTATACCTTCACCGTTTTGAGAGCAATGGTGATGAAATAATGTACACAAGGAAAGGGTATATCCCAGTTCGAATCTACGACCTACAACTCTTAAGTCGCGGCCATTACCACTGCTCTAAAAAAAACCGGTTAAGAGCGAGTCGGACTCGCGCACCGAGGGTTCCGTACCATCATATGTTTTTTGTTGATGATTTCTGAAAAAGTGTGCTATTTAGAGACATGGTTTTATTTTTTCTTTAATCTTTACATAAAACTATCACATAGAATAATTTCAGATTTTTCTCTATCCAAACTTCGGAAATAAGGGTGGGGGGGGGGGAGGATGGTATTTTTTTTTAATTTTTCATCAAAAGTCGAAAACTATGCGGCTTAAAAAAAAATAAAAAAATGTTTGAGAATGTGCAAATAGCGTTCTTTCGTATAATACCCCACATGCCCTACTGGCACCCCACTTTGAATTTTTAAGATCCCCTTTAAGTGTTGCAAAAAAAAAATATAATACATATATTTATTTCATTCTTATTCCAAATTTCATGTAGATCGCATTAATACCTCTTGAGATATCCAGCTTTGACAGACGAACAGAGAGACAGAGTTGCACCATAAGGGTTCTTTTTTACCATTTTGGCACGGAACCCGAACAAGCAGGCCGTTCAATAAAAATACCTGTACTAAATAGTCCAAGTCCTAACTAATATTATAAATGAGAAAGTAAGTTTGTTACCTTTTCACTCCTAATCCACTGAACAGATCATCATAAAATTTTGTGTATACGTTTTCAGGGGTATTTACTCTTTAAATGTTATGTACACCTATAATTTGTGTAGGGGTACATAAGTAGTAATACTAATAACTCTCCTAATACTTTTTAAAATCAATGTTGAATGTACCTACATTCTGTTGGTGCTTTTTAATAAATAAATATCTGACAGTATATTATACACAGATGACAGTGTAAAAAGGTTGTCTTTAAAAGATCGCTCTTAGCGATAAGATCCCCAATTGTGTCTTAATTTACATATATCTGTAATTTATATGATATCCTAACTTAATATTATAAATGCGAAAGTAACTTTGTTTGTCTGTTACCTTTTCACGCGTAATCCACTGAAAAAAATTTGCATATACGTTGTCAGGGGTATAGGAACAGCTCGCCGCCCGGTAAGGGCCAGGCCCGGGTCGACGGCGCGTTGTGGTCCACGCGCGCCTCAAAGAGATGTCAGCACGAACTGACGGGGTCCGCTAGGGCCGATGCCACCGGGGCTGCAGGTTGTTCGAAAGAGATACCGTGGCCCCTGGCACAGGCAACTGAAGGAACACGGGTGGGTTTTAGTCAGTAAAAGTCTGACACTCCGCTCAGCCCGCTCAGGCCAGAGCGGGAGAGGTCATCTGATGATTTCCCACCCAAAAAATAAAATAAAAAGGGGTATAGGAAAGGACATAGGATACCTATCAGCCATAAAAAATAGTGTTCCCGAGAAAAATAACAATAACTTTCGACGGTCACAATTGCTTTAGGACGCTAGATGGCGCTACGTGTCTTTCGAATCATGATTGAAATATATAACCCGACTTTGAGCAGTATTCTAACAAAAAGTACTAGGCTTGCATGAATTCACGATACTATTTCAATAATTAGTATTATGCTTTTAATGGGATTTGGGAACATAGAGATCTCTGTACCTATTCTATTAAAACACCTATTTTTACATCTATGTTTAACAAATAAAATCTTTGACTTTGACTTTGGGTGAAATTTGGCACACAGATAGTTTAATATACGCATAGGATAATGTTTATCACGGTAATACGTTTCCGTGGGATAATTTCTGACCTCCACGCGGGCGAAGCCGCAGGCAAAACCAAGTATAAATATAATCCAACAAAAATCTTCCCAAATTAATACCCTTTCAAAAGGTCGAAAAGGAATCTTTCCTCTAATATTCCTTAATCCCATAAGATTACCCTTTCTAGGTACCTACCGGGCATTCGTCTCAATGCTCACGCTAATCTCTTTCAGTGAATATTGTAGGAGCAAAAATCCGACGCCATTTAGACCGTGTGCTCTCTAAGGCAATCTGTTCAATAATTCAGCGCGCCAGTGTGACTCCGGCTTTACTTGGTCTTATTATATGATTAGTCTGTAGTGGAAATGTATTGCTTTATATATTGGTTTTACGAGTATATTTGATGAGGTAGAAGAGTAGCTATGTGATTTTTTCCTAGTTGGAAGATAGGATGTTGGTATTCAGGGTGGCAGGGACATCGACGCGTAAACTGTAACCATGAATTCAACACATGATTCTAGACCCTTTAGCGTAGAAATTTTTAGCAGGTTATCAAAGAAAAATTGCTGTTTCATAGTAAAGTGCAATACCATGCACGGTAAAATGTATGAAACAGCTACGTAATTTATTTTTTTAAACCGTCGTTAAATTTCGTCGCATGCAATGTCCCTTATACAGGAAATAAATTTAATCAGTGCGCAACCTGCAACCATGAATTCACCACATGATTCTAGAACCCCTAGCTTCTCGAAAACCATGTCTAAGTATCGCACAGAGAGTGACAAAAGAAATTCAGCCCATACACACGGAGAGCGAGAGAAAGACGCATGAAGGGAGCATAACGCTTTTTCGTTGCGTGACGTTTTCTACCAGTTTACTCCTACTGCAAGCCGGGTTAAAGAACTATGTTCAAAAAAAAAATACTGATTTCCTGCAGTAGCAGATTCCTAGATATTATATTACAAATTCTAGAATTTACTTTCCAAGTTGCTAGATGACATTTCATATGAATAGCAACAGTAAAGTCCATGATTTCTTCGTATGTATGCATTTCACATAATTTCTAAGTAACCAACGAAGAAGGCTAGAAGGCTGATGCTATGACATGCTCGTACTATAAATATAAACAACTCCAAACTAAGCATATAAACGGTTTTTACGTCTTCACAAATCATCGAGATTTATTTATTCTATGTAAGTTTAATATTAATCTATAATAAAGCTGAAGAGATTGTTTGAACGTGCTAATCTACCAACTACCAGTCGTATTTGAAAAAAAACTATAATACCGCATCAAAATCCGTTGCAAATTTATAAAAACATCGCGGTCACACAGGCAGACACGAAAAGTAACTTTAATCTAAACTAATATTCTAAAGAGAAATTGACAGATAACAAAAAAGACACATTTCACCTACAATAATTGAATTATTTATCACCGAGTAAAATGGGCTTTTTTTAGTATTTATTTATTTTGGTGTCTTACGACTTCCACACGAACGTCGTCGTAGGCAGAAACTAGTATATAATATTTCATTTATTTATTCATTTATTTCAGGCATCAAGGCCCATATAAACACATACAATACAATATTAATATAACTTAAAAATACTATAAATACATACAACATTATAATTACACTAAAAACTAACTAACGCACACGAAGTGTCTGTGTGTGTGTGTGATAATATATGTAGATGTGCTGACCAGCAAGGTTGTATAAGTCTAGCGCTTTCTGAACTAGAAGTATGATATCAGTTGGCCGTTAAAGTTTTAATTTAATTAGTCCTAGCTCTGTAAAGTTGCGCGGAAAGTTTATGTGAAAGAGCTGTTTATAAATACCGCGTATTTCATTTTCAGTATTGAAATGTTAAAGGACGCTGTCGTGGAAACAAAATTCGTTTGCCATGGTTAAAGTTCGCAGCCATAGGTTTTATCTAGCCCCAAATAAGCTGAAAAAAGAAATTTATACTCTACAATAATTTATACAAAGAATTAATGACAGTTTTTATAAAGCTATGGGCTTGCCTTTTTCTGTATCAGAAGAGGCCTTTGCCCAGCAGTGGGCAATAATAGGCTGATGTTATTATGTTATTATTATATACTAGCTTCTACTCGCGACTTCGTCCGTGTGAATTTTCTTGTTCCACCAACCCACCCTATAGCATCGCATCGCCTACTCACGCTATTACTTGGTTTTTGCTTAATGTTCTTTCTTTTTGCTCGGCTCCTAAGGGTCCTAGCGTTATGTTATATAGCCCCTAGTTTTCCTCAAGAATAGGGCTATCAAATGCTAAAAGAATTTTTCAATTCCGACTGGCGAGGCAGTTCCCGAGATTAGCGCGTTCAAACAAACAAACAGTTCAGCTTTATTATTTATATTATGCTTGGCAAGAAAAAAAATGGCATCTACCTAGCAGTTAATTTGATGTTTACATTACAACATACTTATCATTATATTGAATGTAATGTAAATAAACGTCCCAATAAGCTGTTGGTCAGTGGAATTTTCGTACAGAAATCCGAACATTCCGCATACCGGATACTCGGAAACAATAATAATGCGATGTTTATATTGTTAGAAGTTTCCAAGTTCCTATTTATTGAGAAATTTCCTCATTCAAGAATAAAGGGTTGTAGACAATCTATCTATATGTAAACGAACAATAAAGCTGAGGAGTCTGTTTGTTTGAACGTGCTAGTCTCTGGAACGTCCAGTATATTATTAGCCTGTGATGTCCCCCTGAAAGAAAGCAAGTCATCATATTCCTGCCCTTTTATTATTATTTTTTTTTCTGGGTGGGAAATCATCAAATGACTCCTCCCGCTCTGGGCGGAGCAGAAGGGAGTGTCAGACTTTTACTGACTAAAACCCACCCGTGTTCCTTCAGTTGCCTGTGCCAGGGGCCACGGTATCTCTTTCGAACAACCCGCAGCCCCGGCGGCATCGGCCCTAGCGGACCCCGTCAGTTCGTGCTGACAGCTCTTTGAGGCGCGCGTGGAACACAACGCGCCGTCGACCCGGGCCTGGTCCTTACCGGGTGGCGAGCTGCCCATAGCTCGCCGCCCGCAAGCCCGCGCCTACGGTGGCCGGGAGTCGGCTGTGGACTCCCGTCCAGGGCGTCTCCTGCGGCGGCTAGGAGCGCGAGGGTGCAGCGATTGCCTCTCCCTCGCGCGCTCCGCCTCCTCCTTCGCGAGCATTACTGCTTCGCAGAAGGAGGTGACGGCCTCCCATTCACTCTTGCTCCGGACCATGGCCTGTATGAGGGCCGGACGCGAGAGGTCGCCGCCGCCGATCGCCGCCAAGAGGACACGGCGGGGCCCCGCCCAAGCCGGGCAGACCTCCACCGTATGCTCCACCGTGTTCTCCGGGCGATCCCCACAGTGGTGACACCCTGGCGTTTCCTCCCGCTTTATCCTGAACAGGAACCTCCCGAAACAACCGTGTCCGGTGAGGACCTGCGTCAGGCGGAAGGTGAGGGCGCCGTGGCGCCTCTGTAGCCACTCCTCAAAGAGGGGACTTATCGCCGCAATTGTGGCGTGCCCAGCGCTGGGTTGCGACAATCGCACTCTCCATGCCGCTATGAGATCCCGCCGGAGCTCTGTCCGCTGTGCCGTGATTTCTCGCGGCAGTGGAGCAACGCCCCGGCGTTTTGCCTCCTCTCGCCAATCCCATATGTGGGCGAGGACTTTGGCCTCCAGATCCCATGGCGGCAATCCGGCAAGGAGGCTCGCCGCCTCAGCGGAGACCGTGCGGTATCCTCGAATGAGCATCATCTTCCTGCCCTTACCCCATGTTACTTGGAGTCGGCGCAACACGTTTTCTTCTTCCATTCTCCCCTGTCAACCGTCACGCTATCATTCACTGCCTTCTCTTTCATATCATTCCTCACACAATCCATCCATCTTTTCTTCGGCGTTCCTCTCCCTCTCCATCCATCAACATGTATATTCATCACTCTTTCATTCACACTGAAAGGAAGTAAATAAGTTTATTTGACCCAGGTAAGGCACACAATATTCCCAAAAAAAAAAAAAAAAATACAACTTAAAACCGTGTTGTGTGCATCACGACTGCGCTAAATACCAGTTCCAGCAGCCCAGCTCAGCATAAATGTCAGACAACTAATGCCTGACGCTGATTTTCAACTGGACCTGATGTTACGAGCACGTCTTATGGATGTAAATCAGTTTTATGATGTCTGTAAATAGAAAAATAAATATGTGTAGCAAAGGGCAAAGGCCTTTCTACTCATTTTCCCCTTTCTCTTTCTTTCTAGAAATTGAAAAATCTTTTGGTTTTATCATCTTCGGTTATCGATTGCCACCACGTCTGTGGAGTTTCGCTAGCTACTTTCATTTCATCCTGTATAGAAACCAAACCCTAAAAAAGTATCCAACATTCAACATTCGACACAAAAAGTTCTCACAGTTCGAAAATATATCGAATTTTATCGTGCCCACTAAAAATGTCACCAGACGCTTTCCCTCCACAATGTACTGCGTTTGTTTAGACCCGACAGTCGTGCATGAGTCATGCAGTACGTGTTACTGCACAAACTGTAGGAGCGTCGCTTGAAGTGGTTCGGCCATATTGAAATAGACCTACACGGACTTTGTTTGGAATGTAAACCTTACTGGAGTGTGGGCTTCGGAACAATCAATACTGGATAAATTTGGAGATAATCCTATGATTTGGTCGTTGTTGATTTAGCTGACCATGGCTTCGCTAGCGCGTACGCATAGGCATGCTAGAAACTAGTCGGAGAACATGTTTTTTTTTTAAACACTTCGTTTTAATTCTCTGGCAGATAAACAATGAGACGTTAATAGTGTTTATATGTAATGAGGTTTATATTATTATATTTATAGTTTTAATAGTTCTTTGTGTCCCTTTATATTTAAAAAATATTTATTCCTCCATTTTTCACAACCCCCACCTACCACTGTTTGTCTCTGCATCACCCAAAGGTTGACTGATAGAAAATCCCTAAGCATTAAGTACATTTGTGTGCTTAAAGTATTAAATAAATATGTACCTATGTTCAAATTTCTAAAGCATTAAGTTTCAAGATTAATTGGGAAAATGAAAGTATGTATTTTTATCAACCTACACGTTACCTTTACCTAAGGTATAGTGTTTAATGTCCTACTGTTGGACAAAAATCTCCTTCATAGGCTTTCATATCTCTCTCTTCTGCCTCCCCTAACAAAATTCCTTCCTGAGTCATAAGAATCAAAATAGAAAAACTAAATCATAAATTTAAAGCCCGAACAACGAATAATTTGCTCGACATTAAGAATAAGCTAAGAAAATTTTCTCACAAAAAGTCAGATAAGACCCACCCATTAAAATGAACTATTACCCTTTATCTAGTTTCCAATACTTTAGCATATTAGTGGTAAAATAACCCGGTAATTCTTAAAGCCATGAACGAAACCATGTTTTAATTACTGATTGTAATCTGCTTTTAGCGCCGGAGTTGGGAACTTTGCGCTGTTTAGGCGAACGTCAAAGGGTTTCGCATCAAAGAGCTTTTGAAGTTTAAAGAGACGAACGTTTTTACGTTTTTCGTTCGTTGTCTGAAGGCAATTAATGTGTCAGTCGGAGCTGTAGCGGATTTTTTACTATAGTTGTAAAGGATTCCCTTTTGTTTGTAGGTTTTAGAGGCTATTTTGTTTTGAATTAAGTCTGAGCTTTTAAGGCGATGGGAAATTGTATTTCAGTTAAAGCGAAAATGATTTAAAACTTGTTTTTGACGTAGCCTTAAATAATTCGACACATTGTGACTAAACCATCATACGGACATCATAACTACGTAATCAGCTTGCATTTAAATTGCTTGGTGTTTTCTTGACAGAGTATTTAGAGTTTTATTACAATTTTCTTAAAGAATGTCGTATAGCGACAAGAAACTAAACTTATAAAGGAAAATGAAATTAAAGAAAGGGAGGTAGAAAACAATTAAAGGTATATTTATAACTTTAAGATGGAGATGGACAGAGAGGTGTGTAGTTTGTGGAGGTGGGGTGTGTGGATGACGATGCGTGATAGGTGGGCTGAGGAGGCTGAGGTGGAGATCCAGATGAGGGAGGTAGACGCGAGGCAGGTGCCGGCGGCAGATGCAGGTACAAATGAGGGCAGGTCGCTGGTGCGTGTGCGGCACGGAGGACACTCGTAGGAGGGCCCACGCAGCAGGGCAGGCTGCAGCGCGGCAGCAGGAGCCGGCGCAGGTACAGGTATAGATGAAGTGCAGGCGGAGGACACCCGTTGGAGGGTCCACGCAGCAAGGCAGGGCGCAGCTCGGCAGCAAGAGACAGAGGCACGACAGAGACGCTGTCAGCCCGCCAGGTGAGGCGGCCCTCGGATGAGGCGCGGCCCAATAATCACAGGAGCCCTTCACGGAGGACGGAGGACGGAGGCGTAGGTAGGGTCCGACAGGTACCCGAGCGGAGAGGTACGCTGGGTATTCCCGGGAAAGGTAGCCCTGGAGTATTAGGCTCTTTGTGGTATCCGCTTTAGAGGCGAAACCCGAACTGATCCTTGGATTGCGTGGATCTATAATGTCAGCTCGTAGAATAACATCATGTAGAAAATATGAATTTGAGTTACGAAGATGGCCAGTAATTAAATATAATAAGTATTCATGTCTAATTAGCTAAAAAGATACAGGCAGGTAAGAATTTGAAAGAAAGGTTGCCATGGCGACGTATTAAACGTCGTTGTCAAAGCTGTCATAATAAAATATATTATTAATAAAATACGATAAAATCTATAGTTATTTTGTATGAGAAGTATAGTGATTATAGGAAAAATGATATCCATCAATGTGGGCGTAATTACCAACCCTTGGATGTCACTAAATCATCGTAGTGTCATCTTAAAGATAGAGCTGTGTCTGTGTACTGATTGTGGATGAAACGTGTCGTAATAAATAATCAGATCAGCGCCTAACGGTAACAGAATGCTTGTTCTGACCTGGAGGAATGAATGAAGATAACTGTGAGTATGTACATTATGTTACAAGAAGAGCCAGAAAAATAACATAAAGAAGATAAAGAACAAAATCTTCATAATAACCTAGGACCAGATTAAATATCACTATGAAACTGTAGCGTACTGGTGCGAATCTGAACGCGTTACAAGCGGAGGTGCCGCAATTGTACGAGTACCTTTGAAGTACAATTATTTTGGTCTAAAGCAATAGTTACAATGAGGACCTACTCAAAAACCGATTAATCGTTTGCCAGCACCCTAATTGTGTAACACACTTTCAATAACAATCTGAAAATATATCGCTAATCCACTACTGCTACTGAGTGTGTTACGCAATTACCCGCTGTTCTGGGTAACCTCTTTTTATCGACTCCAGTTCATTCTAAGACTACTATTTTTTAAAGGACTCCGATAAAAATCCGATCCAATATACACGACAAATTGCCATGTCCGAACTGGCCCAAAATTGATATGCGCACATGTGTCAATGTACTGACGAATGATTGATACCGACGTGAATGAGTAATTGGAGATCCAACTTTTCGGAGTGATTGCATCTGTTTTGGTTGGTTACTGAGTAAAAGACTTAATAAATCTTAAGACAATAAAGAATTCTTCGATAATTTGGTAACGGCACTTAGCTTCGACAATGTAATTTTTGAGTGTTGGTAAAACGATTACCAGGTTGTCAGGTTGCTTTTAGCAATAAGACCGACATTGTACCCTTGAATATAAATTAATTACTGATTTTTATGTTATTGGGAGGTAAATAAACTGGCGATAAATTTGACGGTAAGTGGTCACCGCCACATCATGGCATCTGTAATACCTACCAGAGGCATCATACCCATCTGTGTTGTCATTTCTGGGACAAAACTGCATAACGCCTAGTCACTATGTGCCTGTTATAATACCATTTACGTAACGCTCAAAATCTGCTTATAATGTTCCCACTGCTGGGACACAGGCATTTTTATCTATGAGAGGGAGTGACCGAGGGAATCTACAACGCGGGCCCAGTGCGGGTTAGTAGATATCACATGTCTTCGTATTTTTGGTTCAAACACATTCAATACCATTGATGATCCCAATTTATAATACATATACCCACGTACCTACCATTTGTGTTTGAACTCGTGACTATTCCAAGATTCAAGATCCACATTGGTTACGAACTGGAAGTGGTTCTCGAAGTATTGACTGCAGGGCAGTCTCGGGGGAACTTAAACTGTTCCTACTCGTAAAGCTCACGAACGAGGCCAATCGGAATAGATTGAGTTGTTAGAAGAATCACTGTGACATGTCCAATGAAAATGTCCGGGAATGAAAAGGGCATATAATAACTCTTGTTTCAACTGTTAAGCAAATACCTACTTAAACATTTTTTTTTTTTTTTAAATAATATCACCGATCGTTTAGTACAAGACCGTAAATGATGATCACATTGGTCCCTCTTTGCATAGATACCCATAGATTAGTAAGTATCTACTGAATTTCTTAATAAATAATTAGTACAGTCAGCAAACAAAGTAATTGATTGCATTGCTCAACGATTCAAAACTGTTTTAATGCCATGAATAAATACTATTCATTGTCATCATCCGAACGATATTAAAATTTCACAAATATCAAAAAATAATATTGAATTCCCTTTAGTCTCGCATTCGATGCTCGAAATCGAGTCGTTCGCCCTCGAGATGAGCTGAAATTCAAATAAAAACGTCATTATAAAACATTCAGACCGACACTTTGGACGCTCCGTAATTTAAAAACAAATGAGGTTAATTAATCGAGGGATTATCCCGAGTTCCATTAAAATATATTTTGCGAAATTTCTATAACACTTCACCATTACACAGGGGTGGGCAACGTGTGGTGAAATAATGAAAATTGTTTAATTACTGAGGCCCCCAGCGGCCCCCGTTTCGTGTGTCGCGTTGAGTAGTTTCGGTACATTCAAGAGTTTTCGGGTCGAGTGCTTTTGCATGTTGCACGTGAGTAGGTTTTAACAAAATGGATGCCGCTGTGTCGGTCGTAAATCTTAAAATGGCGGCTCCCTGGACGCGGCCCGTGATTTGGGGTTGCCAAAAAGATCGCATTGAAGCGGCTGAATGTTAACAAGCTGTCATTGGTGGCAAACATTTTTTCGGTGATTGATTGTGACGCAAGGCTGTTTGCAAGTTTCAAATTTTATTGTTGGATGTAACTTTTTGTAAGCCTGTTTTTTTTTCAAAGTATTATAAATCATTTTCTACTGGAACGGTACTGCTCACGTATATTCAAATAAAACGAACAGAATACAGACAGTGCACCAGAAATACTTTTGTGTCTCTTCAGTCATGCGCTAACAATATTTATTTATATTCCGTAAATAAATATAGTAAAGCTCGATGTTTAATTTATTTTTATAGAATGTAAATGAAAAATTCAGCGTAAAAAAACACGTAACAAGGGCACGCATGTGTATGACGGACACGGCTATTGTCCATTTATATGACAATTTAAAATTTTTGACAGTTCTTGCATGCAAAATCTGTCAGACGACAATTTTATTCCACGAATAAAAATTATCTGTCGATTGAAAAATCTGCCCTTATTAAAATAAAATATCAGAACGATCCCATCTAACTCGCGGTAACAACTAAGTACATACCTACTCAAGAGACCATTGTATGATACGAGACTCAAACAGAATCGCTCACCGTAAAATTGTGTTTTAAAATTCTCGCAAACGAATCCCACGCTTGAGTTTCTACGAATCTGTTGGTGCACTAACCAATATATCATACTGTTTTGACAAACTGCATTGTGTTTTTGTCCCCTGGACACGGTTCGTTAACCCCTGCAGGATTGCGTCCGTGTGAAATTGGTAAACTTGGACCGCATATTCTAGTGTTTTGGTCATAAGCTTGCTTAACTTGTTTGTGGTGTGCTGTTTTTGTATTCTATTCATCGGTGGCCAGCTATTTCATGTTACAGTACATGATAACTAAAGTTTTAGTTGGTCCGGTTGATTTGAACTGCTCGTGTGGTTTTGTTTATCAAAAATTTGTTTGTTGGGTACGAAATGGTCGATGACTCTTTCACAAAACTAGCGCTCAAAAAGAATATGCATGAAGTTGGTGCGAGGCCATTTCGATGCAAACGGTCTTTGGCTGGTCCTGAATACTTCAGGACCAGCAGCTCATCACCACATAAAATCAGCAATTTTCTTCCAAATATAATTTTTTTTTTGAAAAATTATTGCGTTACTCTTTTTTCATCTATTAACACATTCATCACATACATACATATATGTTACATTATATAAACTAACATTTAAAATAATAATATGTATATACATACGTTATTCTTTTATATTAACAATACTCGTTATTTCCGTGCTTTAAAAAAAATATTAAGGGAAAACGTCATCGCATCATCCACTTTGTAAAATTATCAAAAACATTCAAGTCACGCGTATATACGAGTACCTAAACCATGGGTTATCTCTGCCCCTAACTGAAGTTAGAATAAAAATAATACTGTTATAAGAAGTGGTATTGCCAAACTTGAGTGGCAGTGGGCAGGGCACATTGCTCGCAGATGGCCGATGGGACCGAAAGGTTCTGGAGGGCGACCGCGTACCGGAAAATTTAGCGTTGTAAGGCTGGACAAAGTGGACCGATCGTCTTGTAAAGGCCGCAGGGATCCGCTGGATTCGGGAAACACAGATCCGGTCAAAGTGGAGGTGCTTAGGGGAGGCCTATGTCCAGCAGCGGACGTCATTCGACTGATGATAAGAGGTGGTAGTAGACTCCAAAAATAATTTTTATTTAAAATAAAATAAAAACACATTCGATGATAAAACTGTGCAACAAAGTATCTGGTACATCCGTCAATACAATTCGCTCACAAAGATTTTTATTACCATCATATCGGATCCGAAGCCAGTGAAATTTTACAACTCGCTAGTTGCCCGGGGCGTAGGATTTCACTTTGCCTCAACAATATAATTACGCTATGTCTCCGGGCGAACAAATAATTAATGGTGCGAATAAATCTTATAACTTTTGTCGAGTTTTGTTACTTGCCGTATTTATTATTTTAATACGGGCAGAAGTTTTTTTTTATCTCCGGCAAACGTCCCCGGATTTTCGGCTAAGTCGACGGCGAAGTTAGTAAAAAGTTTGGGTATTACACAACTAAATATGTTTATAAATATGTATGATATTGCAATTCGGGGTTTGGGATTAAAAGGTAGCTTTGGAATATGCCATGGCGATTTTTTCATAAGATTTGCCTTTTTGCAATATAAGGTCTTGAGTTTTGTGTACTAGGATATAATTTTAACTTCTTAAGACCTCAAGTTCTTAGTTGAGCGACACGATTACTGACAAATGCTGGCACTGACTGTACTGATGACTACTCAAATCTGTGTGGTACTTACATCAAAATTCCATTTCAGACATAAATCTACATAGTCTTCACAAGATCTGACCAAGATTATGTTTGGACTTTAAAAGAGACTGTCAACTCTGAGTTTGTTTCGTCCTTTCTTCTCAGAGTAGTCAGTTATGAAACGCCGACCTCATCTAGCTTATTTTTTTAAATAATATGACGTGTGAAAGAGATTTCGATATCCTATTGACAGAATAAACAATTTCATTTTATATCATTGTACATTTTTTCTAAATGCCTTTTCAATAAGTTTAGGAGTACATACTCATATACAAATAATAAAGACTTTTTGTAAGTAGGTATCAACTCTATCTACTTACAACAACATAATCCGCTTAGCCAATTCAAAGCACGTATCAAAACACAGGTTGTTTGATGTCTCAAAATGTATGAAACGTTAATATAAAAGGGTAGTAGGAACAGGGGATGCTGAAACTTAAACTCGGGATCAAGTAGTGAAGTCTTTCTCAGAGGTACTTAAGACGAGACCTCAACGGAATCGGTAATGGGTTCGTGACGAAACTGACGATATTCTCAATAACATGCCGCCGAAAGCATCGCTTTTAGTAACAACTTATTTTTTATTTTTTTTTATAGTTTGCTACTAGACTCGTAATGGCGTCGAGGGAATAAACGTTAAGTACGTCTTTTTGTGATACCTTTTGGTCGAAAAGTAATAAAATGATTGCTCTTTTTGGTAAATATTTCAGTATTACCTTAGAATCGAAATCATCCTTCAACGTTCCCACTGCTGAGACACAGGCCTCCTCTCTGTGCGTGGGAGTCAGCGGAGTTCGGGAAAAAATTCGAAGAGATGTTCCATCTCTTCGAATTTTTGGTTTTAAGACATGCCGGTTTCCTCAAGATGTTTTTCTTCAACATTTTGAGTTTCGAGAGTAGCGGTATAAATGAATTACCTAACTCAAACTCAACGTATTTATTTCAAATAAACCAATTACATGCACTTTTGAATTGTCAAGGGGTCGGTCAGTCAGAAAGATGAAGCTAGTTGCCCCATTCCAAAACGTAGTAGGTACCTATGGAGAAGAATGGGCAAGAAACTCCACGGAAACTCTTAAATCATAAGACTGTTATAAAATATTGATTACATCATTCATGCTCAAATTATACATGTGTGAACGACGCAAAAAGACGACTAGGTTAAAAGCGTCCGTAATAAAAAAAGACTGAAAAAATAAACTGTACCTTATTATATTATATACCTTATATTACCAATTACTCTTTAAAATTTACTTTTAAAAGGCTACACAATTAATCAAACAATAGACCTGTTTTTGAATATGATATTAATTGGCAGACGGATTACCGATCTCATGAATCAATTGCTATATGAGGACAGTGCGCCCACGTTTTTGACTTATTTTTATCTACACTCACGTATGAAAAATTGGCTGATTGGCTACCGGGAACAAGTTTAAAGAATTACCAATATAGCATTTTAAGCCAGTAGAAATATCTGAGTGGCGATTTTCGTAATTTTAAGAGCGTTCACAGTCTGATCTCAGTCTCAATTTGTCAAAAATACCTCTAATTCTCCTACATTTTTGACAAGTTTTTGACGTTGATGGTCGCTGAGATGATATTGCGTTTAGATATTGAACATTTTCGTTATTAAAATTAAGAATTGTAACCGAAGTTACGCAAGATCAGTAAATAAAAGTGTTTAATAAACAGCAATGAGTAGGTAATGGATAGCTGCAAGATAGGTAGGTATTAATGTTTCAATAATGATGAAACTTCCATAGTTATTGTGTCTATTTGTGTTAGTTCCTCGATTAGTTTTAGTAGTTAGTGGTTTAGTTGTTTATCTGGAATTAATATTACCTTAATCTTAAAAATGTTTTAAGTATTATAAACGATAGATATGTGTAGTAACGCCAGGAGGGGACGGCCAAGGAGAACATTCGTTTCTTTATTGGCGATGTTCTTCAGAAAGGTCTGGTGCGTAATCGCAACCGCACTTATGCATGCATGACAAGATGAATAAAAATAATATCAGAATCGCAGCAGGCTCTGTAGTTTCTGCCTACCCCCATGTGAGAAGATGTGAGTTTATGTATTGCTGTCCCATACATTTTGACTTTGTAGGTAGGCATTTTTCTATGAAACAACCGATTTTTTTTTGGTAACCGGCAGAGAATTTCTACGTTATGTAGTGGGGGTCTAAAACCTGTGCTGAATTCATCCTTTCAGTTTGCGCGTCGATGTCCCTGCCACCCTGTGTATGTGTCATCATCATCATCATTTCAGCCGAAAGACGTCCACTGCTGGACATAGGCCTCCACTAAGCACCACCACTTCGACCGGTTCTGTACTTCTCGCATCCAACGGGTTCCGCGCCTTCACAAGTTCGTCAGCCCACCTTGTGGGAGGCCTTCCAACGCTACGTCCTCCGGTACGCGGTCGCTACTCGAGAACCATGTGTATTTGTATTAAACTACAATTCGTAATCATACTTTTTCCACTACCAGAGTTAGAAAGAAAGAAAGAACAAACAAAAAAATAATAATAACATTTTGGATTTGGGGGTAAACATGTGTCACATTCACGCAAAACCGGCCATCGCTCAGCATAATGCTATGCATAGTTCAATCAAAGGCCGCACCACCCTTACACACGCACGCTTCAATTCACCCACACATCCACGAAAGTATCCCGGGAACTCCGCACAAAAGTCTGGCATCAGTGCCTCTATTAGCAAATACCCCGTACAGTAGTTCAGAGTCGGATTAAGGCCCAGTGACCTTATTTAATATCCCGACGCAGTCAATAAGCCGACGAAATGAAATCGTAAATCCCACCCGAAGGGCATGATATATTGGAGGGTATTTAATTTGAATCGCAAAATATGACTATTGTCCAACTATCTTTGGGAAAATTTATTGTATTATTGTTTGGGGTAAAGGAAATGTAGGTAACTAAGTGCATACCTACTGTCGCATTCAACGTGTCGCTACAATGGCAATATTAATTTAACACACGGGTAGGGCTAGTGGCCAGTAATCACAAAACCGGCTTTATTATTTATTATTAAAGTAAAAATACAACTGAGTATTTTGTGAATATTTCAAGTGCCTACCTGTTGCCATTATTGATATCGAGCAAAAAAGGGCAAAAAGTCGCGTTTGTTGTATGGGAGCCCCCTTTTTTTTTCTTTTTTTTTTCTGGGTGGGAAATCATGAAATGACTCTTCCCGCTCTGGGCGGAGCAGAAGGGAGTGTCAGACTTTTACTGACTAAAACCCACCCGTGTTCCTTCAGTTGCCTGTGCCAGGGGCCACGGTATCTCTTTCGAACAACCCGCAGCCCCGGCGGCATCGGCTCTAGCGAACCCCGCCAGTTCGTGCTGACAGCTCTTTGAGGCGCGCGTGGAACACAACGTGCCGTCGACCCGGGCCTGGTCCTTACCGGGCGGCGAGCTGCCCATAGCTCGCCGCCCGCAAGCCCGCGCCTACGGTGGCCGGGAGTCGGCTGTTGACTCCCGTCCAGGGCGTCTCCTGCGGCGGCTAGGAGCGCGAGGGTGCAGCGATTGCCTCTCCCTCGCGCGCTCCACCTCCTCCTTCACGAGCATTACTGCTTCGCAGAAGGAGGTGACGGCCTCGTATGGGAGCCCCCTTAAATATTTATTTTATTTTTAGTATTTCTTGTTATAGCGGCAACAGAAATACATAATTTGTGAAAATTTCAACTGTCTAGATATCGCGGTTCTTGAGATACAGCCTGGTGACAGACAGACGGACGGACAGACGGACGGACAGACGGACGGACAGACAGCGAAGTCTTAGTAATAGGGTCCCGTTTTTACCCTTTGGGCACGGAACCCTAAAAATGATAACAACATAAAATAATTATTCGTAATTTGGGAACTACCGCCTGACTTAAGGCTCTCTCTCTTTCCTTCAATTCACCTACTCTATGCACGTTATTCGTTTTAATTTGATTGATGTGATGTTAAGATCCGTGACCCCGATATATGACCCCTTTTTTTTTTTTTTGAGGATGGGAAATCATCAAATGACCCCTCCCGCTCTGGGTGGAGCAGAAGGGAGTGTCAGACTCTTACTGACTAAAACCCACCCGTGTTCCTTCCTTAGCCCTTTATGTACCAGGGCAGCGGTAACCCTTTCGCCCCGTCAACTACGCTGACATCTCTTTGAGGCGCGCGTGGAACACATACGCGCCGTCCGGCACGGGCCTGGTCCTGATCAGACGGAGAGCTACCCATTGCTCTCCGCCCGCAGGCCCGCGCCTACGGTGGCCGGGAGTCGTCACCCGGCTCCCGACGCCCGATATATGACCCTGTAGAAAATCGGTACGGTCACAGATTTTCTACCGGATTGGGAATCGAACCCGTACTAATAATTATATTAGCTCTAAAGCGTAAGGCGTAGCGTAAGCGGAAGGATGAAATAATGTTGTGAGTACAGATGAAGAAATGAAGAATATTATTAAAGCGATTAGATACTTATATTTAAATTAAATTACTCAGACAAAACTCAGCGATTACAATAATAATAGCGCGGCGCGATCCGATCGGCTCGGTAGGCGGTCAAATGACGACTGGTGGTCCGCAGCTCGGCTCATGCGCCAGTGGAAGCGCGTGCACGCAGTCTCCCGCAGCCCGAGGTCATTGACGCCGTCGCCAGTACAATTATCACGCGCGCCTTGAGTGCGCGCGGCACGTGTAAGCGTGCGGTCATTCGGTGCAACCGATCGTATGATCTGTATGTTTGGCCCAAGATTCATGAGCGGAGCGATTCCGCTCTAAAATGTAAGGTGGTGGTCCAATCGGTTATTGTTCCGCCACATATTCCCCCTGGCCAGACCGTAACTACGGTCGATAAAAATCGGGGAATCTTACTCGCCGCCCGCTTCTTGTACTCTTCTCTGTGTCTGTTGTTGCTGGTGTTGTAATGACTTCCGGTTGCTTTTCCTCTTCTTTCAACATATAGGCGGGTTTTAATCTGTCAACAGAGACGTTAGTTGTTCTTCCTTTTACCTCTATTGTGTAATACTTTGGATGCCTTTGTATCACTTTGTAGGGGCCAGCATAAGGTTGCTCGAGTGGGCTTCGGACGTAGTCTCGGCGTAGAAAGACGTGTGTAGAGGAATGCAGATCTCGAGGTATGTAGAAGGGAGAAGTTGTATGCCAGGAGGTCGGCCTGGGGGTGAGTTTGGCCATGTGCGCACGTAGTCGTGTTGCGTACTGTGTGACATCGGCTGCAGTGTAGTCTGTAGCAGACAGAAACTGACTAGGTAAATGGAGAGCTTCACCATATACAAGCTCAGCAGGCGTGGCTTGGATATCTTCTTTCCAAGAGTTACGCATGCCGAGTAGCACCAGCGGTAGGACTTCTGTCCACTGCGAAGAAGTGTGGCACATGATGGCTGCCTTGAGCTGCCGGTGTAGCCGCTCTACGATGCCATTCGCAGCTGGGTGGTAGGCGGTGGTGCGGAAGTGGTGTGCACCAACCAAGGTAGTAAGGGCCTTGAACAAGTGGCTCTCAAACTGGCGACCTCGGTCTGTAGTTACCCTTGCCGGACAGCCGAATCTAGCTATCCAGCCGGACACCAAGGCAGCTGCGCAGGTCTCCGCGGTTATGTCCTGCAGCGGGTACGCCTCAGGCCACCGAGTAAATCGATCGATGACAGTTAGGCAGTACCTGTAATCACAAGAAATGGTTAAGGGCCCTACGATATCGAGGTGTATGTGGGTAAATCTGGAAGACGGAGTATGGAAAGAGGATAAAGGAGTTACGGTGTGGCGGGTAATTTTACTTGCTTGACATTGCAAGCATTGTCTGGCCCACTCTCTACAGTTTTTTCGGATCCCCGGCCACACAAAGTTTTGTGTCACCAGTCGCACTGTAGCAGAACATCCTGGATGATGTGTGTTGTGCAACGATTGGAAGGCTTGCTTTCTTAGTTGTGGTGTCACATATGGGCGAGGCGTCGGCATTGAAGTATCGCATATAATGTGCGCGTTTCCCGTCAGTGTAGCGACCTTTCTCAGCTTGAGTGAAGAGCCGTTTCGAATCAGGTCTTGCAGTTCTGGATCTGTTTCCTGTAATTTTGCAAGATCCTCAAAGTTTATTGCCGCTGACATCTCTTCAACCCGTGACAATGCATCAGCGACGACATTTTCTCTGCCAGGTATGTACCGTATGTCTGTAGTGAATTGCCCTATGAAATCTAGGTACCTGAATTGCCTTGGCGAATGACTGTCTCTGTTGGTTTTGAAGGCGAACACCAGTGGTTTATGGTCGGTGAAGATGGCAAAGTTCCTAGCTTCAACCATATGCCGAAAGTATTTTACTGCTTCATATGCCGCTAACAATTCGCGGTCGTATGGGCTGTATTTCTTTTGAGCACCGTTAAGTCTGTGCGAGTAAAAAGATAGAGGTTCCCAGTCGTCTCCTTTTCGCTGTTGAAGCACAGCGCCGATGGCGGTATCAGATGCATCAGTGACTATAGCTAATTCAGCTGACGAATTTGGATGAGCGAGGAGAGTTGCGTTGCATAATGAAGTCTTCATGTCTTCGAAAGCCTTCAGGAGTTCAGGAGTCATGTCGACTGGATGTGCTCCTTTGCTTTTGGGGCCAGCAAGGACAGCATTCAATGGAGCTTGGAGTTTAGCTGCGTTTGGGACAAATCGGCGATAAAAATTTATCATACCCAAGAATCGTCGAAGCTCCTTGACTGTCTTGGGGACTGGATACTCCTGGATAGCCCGTATCTTGGTCCCGAGCGGTTTCGTCCCTGCGGCTGACACACTGTATCCCAGAAAAGTTACCTCTGAACGTCCGATATTACACTTTGATGTGTTCACTACTATACCGAAACTTCTCAAGCGGTCGAACAGTTGCCGTAAATGCTGTTTGTGTTGGTCTGGAGTTTGTGAGAATACGAGAATGTCATCGATATAGCCGTAGCAGAATTCCAAACCAAGCAGAACTTCGTCGATGAACCGTTGAAAAGTTTGAGCAGCGTTCCTCAAACCAAAGGTCATGTAGGGGAACTCGTAAAGACCAAATGGTGTAGTGATGGCAGTTTTTGGAATGTCGTCTGGGTTGATGGCTAACTGGTTGTATGCTTTTACCAGATCTATGGTAGAAAATACTGCGCAGTCTGATAGCTGGTGGGAGAAGTCATGAATGTGGCGGATGGGGTACCTGTCTGGTATCGTTCTTGCGTTTAATGCTCTATAGTCGCCGCATGGTCTCCATCCGTCCTCCTTCTTCCTAACCAGGTGAAGTGGAGCAGACCAGGCACTCTCCGATCGTCTAGCCACGCCAGTCGCTAGCATGTCTTCAAACTCCTTCTTAGCAGCTAGAGTTCGAGCAGGATCAAGGCGACGAGGTTTGCTTGCTACAGGTGGACCTGGAGTTGTCCTTATGTGGTGCATCGTGTTATGCTTACTTGGTAAATGTGTACCTGGAGGTCGCGTAATTTCCGGATACTCGCGGAGAATTTCGTGATAGTCCGAGTCACCAACTACAGCCTTCACGGATGCGATATCGTCTGTTGGCTTGCAATGAGCTCCTGAAACTGATAGTGTCGTTATGTTGTCTATCAACCGCTGGTTTCTGCAGTCTACGAGTAAATTGTAGAAACTAAGGAAGTCGACCCCTATGATAGGTCGTGATACATCTGCTACTGTGAATCTCCAGGTGTAGTCTCTTCTGAGACCTAAGTTAAGTCGCAGCTGCGTTGGTCCGTAGGTGTGAATCACAGTATTATTAGCAGCGACTAAATCGAATTTTGATTGTTTGACAGGCGTCTTTACTGCCGACCGAGGGAAAACACACAAGTCTGAGCCAGTGTCTACTAGGAACTGCATTTTCGTAGTCCGGTCGGTTATGAATAAACGGCCTGTTGAAGTAGGGCAGTCGTTAGCCGCTACTTGCGACCACCCTTTGAGTTTTCCGACGTAAATGTGCAGGGCTGCCTGCACTTGTTCGCTTTGTCCCCGTAGGTGAAGTGGTAGTAGCAATGCGGGTGATTCGGTGGTGGCTGCTGTGGTCTATTGTTATTTGAGCGATCGCGATCATACCTTTTCTGGTTACGCCGGGACTGTGAGCGTGAGCGGGAACGTCCTCTCCAATTACTGTTCATCTGCGATGTCAGTAGTGCCACTTGCTTTGTGAGCTCGCTTACTTGCTTGAGCAAGTCTGGTGAAGTGCTGGTAGAGGCGGTGGCGGCAGCAACTTGTGGAGTGGATGGCACAATTTCGTACACCCTGTCAGCAATCTCAGCTAGCTTTTCTACCTGTAAGTCGGCAATCTGTGAAGCAATAACAGTTTGTATATTTTGCGGCAACCGGTTAGTCCAGAGACTCTTCACAAAATCCGAAGCTCCAGCGGGTCCAGCTAGGTTTTGCAGGTGCCGAAGAAACTGAGATGGCCTGCGATCGCCTAGCTCCTCATGAATTAAAAGTTGTTGAATCCGCTTTTCCTGCGAGGCAGACAGTCGTTTAATTAGTTCACTTTTTAATTTGTCGTACTTGTCTGTTTCCGGTGGTTTCGTAATGATGTCCTTTACTTGGAGTGCATATTTAGTTTCCAACTGTGTAGTAACGAAATAGAATTTTGTCGCGTCGCTGGTAATCCTTGACAGGATAAATTGGCCCTCTAATTGGGCGAACCATAAAGCCGGCTCCTCTGGACAAAATGGTGGACAGCGTAATGGCAGTCCTATTTTCGACACTTCTCCTGAGACAGCAGTGACTGCTTCTTTAGCGTCAGCATCGGCAAAATTCTCGGTATCGGACATCCTTCAGCAAAATATAAAATCGCTCACCGCTTGTGTTTTAGACCACAGCCTACTTTTTTCTCCGCTCCGATGTAAACAAACTAGCACCAGTTGATTCGCCACTCTTCTTGCTTCACTGAAACTGCTTGCTCCTTGCTGCACTCGAGTCTTCAATATGCGCGGTAGTCGAGGGTCACCAATGTAGAAAATCGGTACGGTCACAGATTTTCTACCGGATTGGGAATCGAACCCGTACTAATAATTATATTAGCTCTAAAGCGTAAGGCGTAGCGTAAGCGGAAGGATGAAATAATGTTGTGAGTACAGATGAAGAAATGAAGAATATTATTAAAGCGATTAGATACTTATATTTAAATTAAATTACTCAGACAAAACTCAGCGATTACAATAATAATAGCGCGGCGCGATCCGATCGGCTCGGTAGGCGGTCAAATGACGACTGGTGGTCCGCAGCTCGGCTCATGCGCCAGTGGAAGCGCGTGCACGCAGTCTCCTGCAGCCCGAGGTCATTGACGCCGTCGCCAGTACAATTATCACGCGCGCCTTGAGTGCGCGCGGCACGTGTAAGCGTGCGGTCATTCGGTGCAACCGATCGTATGATCTGTATGTTTGGCCCAAGATTCATGAGCGGAGCGATTCCGCTCTAAAATGTAAGGTGGTGGTCCAATCGGTTATTGTTCCGCCACAACCCCTTAAGTACAGGTTGCTCCAAGATGTTATTTTAGAAAATTGTAAATCCTATCCTACCAATATTATAAACGTGAAAGTTTGTATGGATGGATGGATGGATGTTTGTTACTCTTTGATATATGCATCTTTTTGTTACTATTTTTGTCTTTAACTTTCCTTTTTTTCTGGTAACAGTAACAAATATGTACGTGTTTGAACAAATTCCAAAAGATATGAAGAAAGATTACAATAGCTGCGATCAAAGGAGACTGTAACGGAAATAGAATTTCCTTGTAAGAATTGGAATTCTGACTGTTTATTGAGTGACGAGAAAGGACAGTTTGTTAATGGTTATATCTCTTGAGTTATTACAGCATATTGTTCACTAAAAGGTTGCTCTTCTAAACGTACACTATATCAGCAGCTGGTCAGCTGATCTTCAGCTGATTTTATTTATCAAATCAATTTATTCTTCTAGATATTTATGAAACGGTTTGGCCTGTGTCCCAGCAGTGGGAACATTATAGGCTAATTATAGTTAGGCGCACAAAATACATACAATAAGGATATTTTATCACTTAAAAAAAACCAAACCTATAGCTATCATGTTTTTGATAATTATATACGAATCGAATGTATAACCTAACCAAAAAATTCATTACTTCATCAAGTCATGACACATACCAGCTAATACCTCTTGAAGCTACGGTACTGCATAGAAAACTATATTTAATTACTTGATAACAAATATCAAAATAGCATGCACCTTTGACCGATGTCGAGTTGACAACAACAATTAGGTATATTAATTAAAAAAAAAAAACATTTTTTATTTAGTCTGTCATGTGAAGGGACGAAACGCATGTGACTAAAAGAGTGATGAATATACATGTTGATGGATGGAGAGGGAGAGGAAGGCCAAAGAAAAGATGGATGGATTGTGTGAGGAATGATATGAAAGAGAAGGGAGTGAATGATAGCGAGACGGTTGACAGGGGAGAATGGAAGAAGAAAACGTGTTGCGCCGACGCCAAGTAACATGGGGTAGGGGCAGGAAGATGATGATTTAGTCTGTCATGTAAACAAGGTCACTGAATGTCCTTATGCGTCATAATTTATAATGTTGAGTCGCAAAAGTAGAAAATATAATAGTAGTATATTTCATCTGGCAAAGAGCAGACAAAAATAGCTCCTAAGGTGACAAACATATTTAAGCTGTGACTGTACCTACATAACTTGTTTATTTTATTCAACAGTAGCTGCTATATAATGCGTTTGTTGACATCAACTCTCACTGGCCGGTTAATATCGTTGTTGAAAAAATAAACTGAAGAATTAATATGTACTTCCTCAGAAAGCACAGCATAATCAACCTATAATATTCCCACTGCTGGGACACAGGCCTCCTCTTTTCGAGAGGGTGTGGGCTATAAACTACCACGTGGGCCCAGTGCGGGTTGGTAGATGTCACATGTCTACGAATTTTTGGTTCTAAGATATGTCAGTTTCCTAACGATGTTTACCGTCACCGTTTTGAGAGCAGTGATGATGAAATTATTTACAAAAAGTAAAGCGCCCGTGTGGGTTCAGACCCACAACCGTAAGTCACGACGGTTTCTACTGGGTCACCACTGCTCTCAAAAAGATCGAAGATTATATATAATTTGTGTTTTAGACCCTTATTGACAAATACATTACGTCTAACAAGATTCTTCTAAAGGTGGAACATTTCACTCCAATGAGCATTATAAAACATAAAGCAAATCCGATCCGTCCTATACGATGTAAGTCAATAAGGTTCCGTAGGTCCTTTCTTTTCTCCGTAAAATTGGCTTGAATATCCACGGAGAAATTCACATTCAAAATTATATATAGAAAGAGCCAGTCATTGGGAGGCAATATGAACCCGCTAGAGCACTCAGTCAGATTGGAGGCATTCTCAGGGCTTTCGTGTAGCGATCGGAAGCTTTCAAGATTTCCGACATTTTTCGCTCGAATAATATCGTCTACGGCAAGATCTAGGCTAACGTCTACTTTTATTCTAATGTTGGTGTGTTTCGGGAAAACAATAAAATCCGAGATATTTTGTCTGGGATTGCCGTTTTATGTTCGTAATTGGGTGAGCCGATTAATAGACCCGTTTCGTCCACATAGCGTGGTCGTTACTGAATTAGGGAACCAGCTGTTTCTTATATAGTTGGAAAAAATATGTGAAATTTTCGATTTTCTTGTCTTCTGATCTCCGATACTTACTGTGTTAAGGCAAGATGTAATTAAAAATATGGTCAGATAACAGAATTTTAAGACGTGACGCATCTTTTCCCCGGTCTTGTTCTTTTTTGTGTTTGTGTTCTTTGCGTCATGTTTACCGCAAATAAACGTCTTTTGTTTCTTCAAGGTGCAACAAATTTGCGATCGATCGATGACATCGATCATTCAGATTGATCCAGAACTCGAACATCGCTTATGTTTTATGGCGATCAATTTCAACTGGGGCCGTATTCTCTCTGACACAATGAACGAAACCACGCGAAATGAACAAGAGATTGGCGGGATTAGCTAAAGAATTGGCTTGGTTTTGAAGAAAGGAATCCTTGAGTGGCCATAGTGAATTAGGGCCCTGGTTGACGTCATTCGACCGCAAACTGTAAATTTATTTTTTCTTTGTAACTATTGTATGCCCTAAGGGCGGGACATAGCTGATCATAATTTAACTATTAGATACCTGTATTATGTACTTACCTATGGTCCACAATAAAGATATTAATTGATTGAAACTTGATTGTACGTTTTTAATTTTTACTAGCTGCGCTCCGGGGTTTCGATCCCGTAAGAACATCGAGATAAAAAGTATCTTATATGTTAATCCTTGTTATACACCATCTGTGTGTTAAATCTCATTCAAATCCGTTCAGTAGTTTCTGCGTGAAAGAGTAACAAACATCCATCCATCTTTCCATCCATCTGTGGTTCCACATCCTTCCATCCGCTCATAATAATTGTTGCTATTCTTATTTGTTATAACTTACTTATTTCTGTAATAATATACTCATTTCATCTGTCTCCAATAACATTCTTCAGTTCTCCGTCTTTCAGATTCATTATTCCCGCTAAACTTCGCTTGCTATTATAACGCTTAATGGCTTGACTATACGGATTAGATTCCCGTGTAGCGTAGTATTAAGTATCACACTATTACTACACATCCATACAAACTTTCAGGTTTATAATATTAGTAGGATAGGATTAGCCATTAATGTCCCACTACTGGCCAAAGGCCTTCGTACTCTCCTTCCGCCCTTCTTGTCCAGAGCTGCCAAGGGCCAATCTATTGTACGTTTATTAAGTGTAAAACAATAACTTTTCCCGATCCCGTAATCCGACTAGAAATGATCATGATGATGAAATGATGATGATAATGAATGATGATGATATGAATGATCTTGCTGGCGCGTCAATGGAACGTGTTTTCTCGATCCGGGATTTGGGAGTAATAATGGATAGCAAATTAAATTTTGACGAGATATTCATAAAACTTGCAAAAATAAAAATAAACGATAAATGTCTTGGTTTCATCATCAGATTATTATCTCAGTTTAAGAACACTCAAGTTATAAAACAAATGTACAATGCCTATTTCCGTAGTAAATTAGGACATAATGTCATCATTTTGAGTCCTCAAGAGTCATTGTAAACTATTATGATAGAAAAAATTCAACGTAAATTCTGTGGATACCCACACAAACGTCAATATGGATACTACCCCTTTCTATATCCTTCTTTGTTCGTGTCAGGAATTGTGGGTTTATACATACTGAAATCCAGGCGTTAATCCACACATATAATTAATTATTATCTAATATTATTAGATAAGATAGATAGTCCCGTTCTACGAGAGTCAATAAATTTTTATGTTCCTGACCAGTACATGCGTGGCGTTGTAAGACGACAACATAGACTCCTCTGCTACCCGCCTACATGGCGTGCTCCCCGAACCAACAACACTCCCACTGCCAGAGCAATTAAGTTAATAAATGACTTCCCAAAATATATTCCTGATGCAGATTTTTTTTTTTTCTCTGAATGGACAGTCGCTAAACATGTGTATATTTATTTAAATATGAAGAAATAATTGTTTAGTTTCTAATTTTATGTATAAGGTTGTTTTTGTTTACAGATTTTATGTTACTCCGTTTTTTTTTTTGTATTTTTTTTTTTTAGTCTAAGAAGGTTTAATTAGAATTTTAATGTAATTTTGTAGAATTAACATATATATAAACGATTTGGTGTAAACTGTTAGCTTTTATTTGTTGAATTAAATCAATATGAATTAAACTTTATTCCTTGTAACGGTATATATTCTACCTCCAGATTATTACGGTAGGTATAAAATAGAAATTAATTCGCCCACGACACCAACGGGGATTCATTGCGGAAGACTAGATCATATTGAAAATGCGATATTAGTCGCTCTTAATTGATGTTACTTTTCTAGGAAAACGGAAGCCCTTATTTTATATTGTTCAGTGAGCCGTTAGTGAAAAGCTTGTTACTTTCTAAGCACCTTTTGTATTTTACTTAGTTTTAACTAAGTAAAATACAAAAATAATCGATGTTACGCAACGTACTGAAACTAAACCTTTAAAAAAAAGTTTCTTGCCAGTGCCCCTAAATTATTCTATTGAAAAATAGTACAAAATCTAATTCTCTCTTTGTTATAATTGAAATGTATATGGGTAAATTAACTTTGCTTTGACTTTGGAGCAAGGCAGTAAAGATGAAAACTCCAAAAAAAGGTGTTGTTATTCTGCATCACGAACACAACAATCCTTTCTAGCCCAACACAATCCGAGGCCTACAAAGTAAGAGATGTCAGCATAGATGACGGGGCCCGACAGGGCCGAAGCCTGCCGGGGTAGCGGGATCGTCCGAAAGGGTTACCGCTGCCCTGGTACATAAAGGGCTAAGGAAGGAACACGGGTGGGTTTTAGTCATTTGATGATTTCCCATCCACAAAAAAAAAAAAAAAAAAAAGGCCTACAAGGTAGGGGGTTTAGGGAGCCGGTCACCTCCTTCTGCGAAGCAGTCATGCTAGCGAAGGAGGTGGCGGGATGGGCGAGGGAGAGATCCTCACGCCTCAGCCGCCGAGGGAGACGCTCCGAGCGTCGGGAGCCGCGTGACGACTCCCGGCCACCGTAGGCGCGGGCCTGCGGTCGGAGAGCAATGGGTAGCTCTCCGTCCGATCAGGACCAGGCCCGTGCCGGAAGGCGCGTATGTGTTCCACGCGCGCCTCAAAGAGATGTCAGCGTAGTTGACGGGGCCTGACAGGGCCGAAGCCTGCCGGGGTAGCGGGATCGTCCGAAAGGGTTACCGCTGCCCTGGTACATAAAGGACTAAGGAAGGAACACGGGTGGGTTTTAGTCAGTAAGAGTCTGACACTCCCTTCTGCTCCACCCAGAGCGGGAGGAGTCATTTGATGATTTCCCATCCACAAAAAAAAAAAAAAAAAAGGCCTACAAAGTAAGACCATTACACAAACTATGACAGACACGATTCACCTAATCGGTCAATGAACCTGCGTCACGCGATTCCCCTAAAACATCCGGCTCGCACATTACACCCTTTTAGCAGGAATTGTCCGAATCTTTTTCATTATAAACTGAATAACAAAAAATGTTTTAATCTATTTGGTCGTGAATAAAAATGCCCACGATATGAGAAAGCGATTCGGAGGAATGACCGGCTTGAAGTGAGGAAATTTTTGGCCTCTACGGCTTTAAGAAAAGAGAGAGGAAAAAAACGGCGGCAGCATTGTGTTAAAGATGAAAATGACTAGAAAGGGATACTGAGATGACTTCTAATAGATCTCTATACCTATTTTCTCTCTATGAAACAAAAAGTGAAGCTGCACTGCTGCATTCCCAAATTATTTGGATAAGGGTACGAGGTAATGATGATTGTTAATAAGAATAATAAGTATGGTTTCTAGTTTTGGAGAGCAAACAATCTGCGAGCCGGCTTGATGGAAAGCGGTCTATGCTTGAAATCTGCGATAGCAAGGTGCCTTGTCACTCTGGAGACAGAACAAAGACATCTAATTACATACGGACATAATCTACCTTAATGTTCCCACTGCTGCGACACAGGCCTCCTCTCTGTGAGAGGGAGTGGACCGTAAAGCACCACGTGGGCCAAGTGCGGGTTAATAGATGCCACACATGTCTTAAAATTTGGGTTCAAAGACATGGCGGCTTCCTCTCGATGTTTTCCTTTACCGTCTTGAGGTGGTGATGGTTATTAAATAAGAATAATACTATTCAAGTTTACTATACAATACTATCAAGTTACTGTAGAGCAAAGAAGTACTAAGCTGGTTTGATAGTAAGTGGTCACAGATGCTTATGGAAATCTGCGATACTAAAGGCGAGAGGTGCGTTGTCACTCTAGAGATGGAGCGATGACATCTAATTCTGTGCGTGCAATTATAGCCGCAGTTATTCTTTTCAAATTGGAGCACAGGCGCTCGGCTTCAGCAGAAACAGGCATGGTGGTACGTAATAGTTTCACCTCTGACAGTGTCAGCATTTGGTTTTGCAAAAGAGGTATTTCACAAACAACTGCGCTTACTAGGACTAAATAAAAGTGCTCATTTCCTGAACCCACAGCATAAACAAACGTTTCTATCGTAACGTGTTCTTCGATAACCAGCTCTCGTAAACTCGATACTATAAGTATGTCAACAAGAAGGTTCGTGGTTTCTTCTCACGACATTTATTCCACAAGTTATTTTAATCCGGTCCATACTTTGTTTAGTCCTAAATATAATCCACTCGATACGGTTACAATTTTCAGATTATTTTTCCATATTTTGAATTCGACGTTCTTTTATTATAACATTATGTGTTAATGCTACAGAAAAAGTGTTTAGTAGAAATACATGTTACCTACCTGTCTATTTGTATGATGCCACTAAGTGGGGCCTGGTGACCTGTAATACAGGTTTTATTTCTAAAACCTACTTCAGGCACCAGCTCTCACAATGTGAATTTATGTTGTTCATATTGTTAACTACTACAAACCATTGTGAGAGAAAATAAATAAACCTATTATTAAAAAGATAATTATTTTGCACACAAGCAGGCAGGTGGGCGGTAAAAAGCTGTTATTTTGACATCATACACACACCATTCAATTTTATTTATTTTTATAGATATAGATCACCGACTACTTAAATTCGCGATTATGAATGTAGCGTGTTTACTAAATAAAAAGTTCAGTAAATAATGAAAATGATAATGTTTCCTTGCCTATAAATAGTGTGGCGTATTATTGTCTCATGCCATATTACAATATAAAGATTTCATACCTTACTTATAAAGTAAAACTGGCTAAATTTCCATTCCCACCAGCCAGGATTTTCACTGAATTAAATAAACTCTCTATTAGCACATATAAATTTACACTGCCTCTAATTAAAACTCGATAATTATGCAAATTGATTCCCACTGCGGAAAGCCATTGGGACACACCGACCTAAAATAATTCAAATGGAAAAAAAGTCATGTCTGCTCCTCAATCAAGAGAAAATTTGACGCGTCACCAATAAAAAGGTCTATTTTATTATTCACTTAGAAACTTTTAACGAGAAAAGTTGATGTTAAAGTTTTCGACTTTTTAGTAGGCCTTGCTTTGTTGAATAAAAAAAAACATGGAGTTGCTCGCTTCTCGGAACTCGTCACGTTGAGTGTTTCAATAAAGTTAAGAAAATAATGATTATCTCTAGTCTTTCGATAATTGTAAGTGACATAATATGGAAATGGGAATTTCAAACTACGCGAAATGGCTTTTGACATTTTTCTAGTAAACTGATGTTTTTAAATAACATAACATATCATCGAAGTACATGCATTAGCAGCCTATAATGTTCCCACTGCTGGGACATAGGCCTCCCCTCAGTAAGAGGGATTGGACCGTAATCCACCACGCGGGCCCAGTGCGGGTTGGTAGATGTCACATGTCTTCGAATTTTTGGTTCTAGGATATGTCCTAGGACCAAAAATTCAAAGACGTACCTTTCGATGCAGAGATGTACCTGTAGTACCTACACGCACATTTTGTTAGTTTCGTTTATGTATGTATAGGGGTGAGTCTATTGCCATCAACCGGACACAAATCCAGACTTTGACTTTGACTTTGACCAAAAGTCGTACCAAAAAGTCTCATGCATCAAGATCTAAATATTATAGTAATTATTTTCATAATTTTTTACGACATTACGCGTCGGGGATTTGGTTTTTGAACAGGGAATTTAATTGAAAGTAAAAAAGTGTTGATATTGTTGTATTCCCTTTACATGACGTTCCGTTTCAAATGATATGATTAATATAACCTTGAATTTTGAAAGTGTCATGATCACGTCTTTCAAAATACATGTATAAAAATTATACTTTGCCGATTCTAAATTAATAAAAATAATAAGAATAAAATAGAATTGATTTTTTATTTAAACGATTATGATTTTTTTAGTGCAATAATGGCCGTTCGTGTATGACAAGTCAAACAAAATAAAATACCTAGTTTTCAGGTTATTTCGATTTTTTTGAAAATCGCCGAGTCCCGGGTTTTGTTTACAAAAAAAAACTTTTGTAGGAGCTAATATGATAAGTGTAGTATAAAAACAAAGTTTGACTTTGATGCAGCATGGTACGGGATTCCATACATCCATGAGCATTGTCCTTTATAAACTTAATAATAAAATTATGCTTGCTATCAAAATGGGTCTACAAAAATGAAAATTATTAATAATTCTAACGTTAATAATAAATTAGTCTTTGGGGATTAGCAGCGGACGTTTACAGGCGTATAAAAATAAAAACAATAATTCACTTTAATTAAACGGAAACAGCCATTGCAATAATTATTATTATTATTATTATTTTTCATTATTATTATTATTATTATCATTATTTTTATATTTAAATTAGTGTAATTATAAATTTATACCCACTCATAAAACATTCAGTTTTAACGTTTCAACAAAAGTTATAATAAAGTATTTTACGGGCATACAATAAAATTTGACGATTGAAATTATGGGGTCGTATAAGAAATTTTATGTCTTATAACTTGGTGATAAAGTTTAAATTTGCTACTAGTTGGTGGGTTAGTGGAATATCAATTTGTGGTGGTAGTATTATTGGGTCACGTTAGGTTTCTGTGGGTCGTTACAGGTTGGTGGACACGGAATGGGCGTGCACTCCTGAAGTTATACTGCAAGTAATGTTACTGATATAAGTGGATTTAAATTACGTTAAGGAAGATTTATTGAGTTGCCAGGTGGATTGCTGGAATGTCTGAAAGTTTTTAGTTGATAGAGGTAATGGCTTCTCAAATGGGTTCGGCTTTATTTTCGTTGAAAGCAGTTTAGGTCATGTAACCCTGATTTTCAGGTTCTGAATATGACGTAATAATCTATGATGCAATAGGATAGTTTAAAGCTTGACTCACACTGATGCGAATATCGTACGTAGCTTACATCAGTCTGCTTGTACTTTGAAATATAACCAATATTTTGACAAGAGGTCGGAAAATGAGGCAATAGGAGTATGTAAGGATCGTAGCAGGTGACGTTCTGTAGTTTCTGCTTACCCCCATGGGAAGAAGGTGTGAGTTTAGATATATGTATGTATAAGTTGGAAAATGCGTCTGTTACCACTTAGGCTGATAGACCATTCTATGCTAAAAACAAAGATTCACGGGCAAACCGTAGCCCAAGAGTATTTAAACAAAATATTAAATCTCTAAATTCTTGGTAGTGAAATTACCTTATTACCTATCTACTAAGCACTTCATGAAAGACGTTTCCTAGAACTAATCTTCGTCTAAATGACATGATATGTTAAATTCTACCAAGAATCTATCTGTTTTGGTGTTAAAATAATGAATAATATGACCTATAAAGGTCATATTATTATTATTTTTTTTTTAATTAAGGATTCGCACTTATGCGCGAATCCTAAATTTATTAAATAAATCTGAAAGGAAATGTTTTTTATTCTCCGCATTCAAATTATACCGTTTTTAAATACGTTTACAGGATTCTCCTTTCACGGTAAATTTTTTAACCTTTGACTTACAAAAGCAAAAATCTACCAAGCCGGCCATCAATCGGTCGTTTCCTCCTTTTAATCTTATTATAGCCCAATCATCTTAATTTCGCCCCTAACAAATGGGATCTTTTTCACTTTTCCCTAGTCACCCCATAATATTTCTATATAACCCGTGTAATTCTCCGAAGATTCGTCGTTATGGTAGAACCATTTTTAGGATTACGAACTTACGTACCCAAAGAGTACCTGCAGGATCATCTAAGGCTCGGCTGTGCGTCCGTCCATTCGTCCGTTTGTCACAGGACTGTCTTCTGAACCGTAATAGGTAGATCCTTGAAATGTTCTTAGTGTGAAGTACTACTGTTTTGTGCTCATGATTATAGATCGGCACCCTAATTGCGTAACACACCAATCGGAATCGGTTTCATTTTGACAGTTCAACAACATTCACTGCGTTACGTGTTGAGCAGACAAATTTTTCGAACTTATGAAGCAATGGATTATCAATTTACTTCAAAATGATTCAGATTCCGATTGATCGTGTGTTACGGAATTAAGGTGCTGTTTTGTTTTTTATCGTTTTGTTTGCACGTGTTTTTGTGACTAATAAACTATTTTTTCTTTCTTTCTTACAATGGTCGCTATAACAACAAATAATAAAAATAAAATTAAGTTACATAGAAAAACCGTGTTTTTTTCGACATTTTTCATAGATTTTTCGAGAAATACTATGAAATACAAACTTATTGTGGAAGCGTCACTATTCATTCAAACAGAACCCTTTACTGTGATGGTCCCCGTGTTACCCGGGTACCCGTGGGTTGAAACGCACTTGGCCGTTTTGTTCCCTATTCACCCCATACGCGATAACCCGTGTAATTCCCCAAAAGACGCAACATTATGATAAAACCATTTTTAACAATTTGTTTGGGAAGGCACGCCCACACAACATGATTGATTGCGCAATATATTCAACAACAATAATAGACGTACGTAATTAAATGTAGATACTGATTAAAAATGTCACGCGAACTAAACATTTTTGTGTATTTGTTTTTATGCGTAATATGTTAAAATATTGTGTAAGTTATGTATAACTGGAACTTGTCGGTGAATGGATTAATTGGCGTCTTGTTACAGGAATAATTTCACTACGGCTAGAAATGTTTCAGTTTTCTGATTTTGCTTTTCATATTATTTTATTACTTGTATTTTTTTGAGTCTGTTCATACTAGAAATTGGTGCGAGCTTTCAGAAAACAGTTATTGGGTACCTTCAACTTGAACGTATCCACAGAGTTACTAACTGTGGGATATTGGCGTGTGATGGCCCGTTTTGTGTAGGTACAATCACTCTTCGAAAACGTTGGTCACTATGTTACTTTATCTCAACAAAGTGACAAAGTATGAAAAAAAATTAATATTGCATTAAATTTCAATTTATGGATGAAGCGGCATCAAATTTTTTGAAGGATCGTTTTTGACGTCCGCTACATGATACATAATATAGCAAAACTCAAACTCAAAAGCATTTATTTCAATTAAACCATTTACAGGCACTTTTGAATTGTCAGAATTAAATAATAGGTTAGTTAGCCAGAAAGTTGAAGCTAGTTGCCCATTCAAAAACGTAGATCTCTATGGAGAAGAACGGGCAAGAAACTCCAAGGAAACTCTTTTAAATCAAGATTTTATTACAAAATCCTGCGTATTAAGTTGCGCATTAAGTTTGCATGACATAGTCAGGGTTTTCACAGGTCGTCTGTACTGGAGACAAGAGCTAGGCCTGAGCTGTGGCTGACCAAATACTACCTGTATCATGTTTGAAGTAGTTGACCAAACGTTTGCTTTAGTAAATGAACGTGTTCATTAGGACAATGAACGCAAATCATGACCTGGTTAAGTACTAAGCTTGGCTGCCATACGGGAGATCGAAGCATTTAGTATACAGATGATGATGCGTGGCCATTATTATGCTAGCATTATTTTATGATAGTTTATGGATAAGCGTAGTTTACACCGCTCAAAGTGAGTCACCGAAATTACGTTGCATTCTGTTTAGTAACATGTTTAATATTGCGATTTTGAGAGACTTGACGGTAGTACTTAATTTTAATATTCTAAAAGTGTTTACTTGTGTCTCCCTCAAGTGTACTCTTGACAAATATAATTCAAATCATAAAGTGTGATATAAACTCGTAAAAACGTAAGTCAAAAGAATGACAGTTGACGTCCTTAATCAATAAAAAAATGGACCGAGTGCTTTTCAAATACACTTTTCCAATATAATATTAAAAGCACTATACAACAGTCACATATTATGAAAAAAGAAATCTAAAGACGAGTCTATCAAACTAAGTAAACCTCAAGTTTTTATAAGAGAAAAAAACACGGGCTTGAATTACGTTCATAAGAAAAATTTGATTTGTATAAAGCAAATTGCAGGCCAAGTCCACAGCATTTATTTATACTTCCTTTGCTCTCTATAATCCGCAATGCATTTAGCGACTAGAAAAGACATAAAGGAAAGAGAATAAACACTCGCTCACTTAATAATTCCTTTGTTTCATCTGCAGAGAGATGTGATTCAACTTTGTTGAAGCATTGCAATTATATAGGTAATTATTTCTTTGCATTAAAACAACCTCTACAACCAATAGATACATACCTTTTTTTTTTTTTTTTTTTTTTGTCGCTGAGAAATGCTTTATGCATCCCCGTCTCGTATGTGGGACTCCCTGTCGGAATGACAGTATACCCACTAAAACTCAGCGGTGTTCCCACATCGCCGTGATGGGAGGGCCATGGGAAACCGGCATAGCCTTTACTTCCACAGCCCTCCCGGCGCATGCCCGCCTAGGTGGTATGGCGGGCCCCGCATGCCCCCCAGGTTGGGGGGCTACGGGCATGGCCGAGAACACCTGGCCATTCCCGTCCCACACTGGTGGAGGCCTGTGCGATACAGGCAACGGTGCCCCCGCACCCGTTGCCTGCTGACCTCCACGCCCGCCTAGCTGGCAGGCCCCGCATGCCCCCCGCGTTGGGGGGGCTACGGCCGCAGAGGATAGGGAGAGCGGCAACGTAACACCGACACTCCTCTTCCCCTGCGACCCCACCGCGTCCGCCATCTAACGGTGGCGGCCCCGTTAAGGCCGCGGAAGGTAGGGAGAGCGGCAACGTAACACCGACACTCCTCTCCCGCCGCGGCCTCAAATCCTTAGCCGCGATGTCTCCCATACGAGGGACATCGCGGCCCGCCTCAGGTAGGTTGCGATGTCACCCAAGCGGCACCGCAACCTACCCGCTGGCCGCTACGTCGTTGGCTTAGCCGCAAAGCCCTGACGAGCGGCCCCCGCTCGGGTTCCTCTTCGCTTCAGCGTGGTTCTCCAAGCCACGGCTACTGAGCCCCCCCGCCTCGTCAATGCGGGAACCCACCGGGGGGGATAGATACATACCTTGGGTGGCCTTCCTGTCCAACTGGATGCAGCTGAATAACAGTATTATATATACGCAGTGAATGCCTATCTGACCACTACAACCCAGTAACTGGGTAACACGCCACCCGTGTTCCTTCAGTTGCCTGTGCCAGGGGCCACGGTATCTCTTTCGAACAACCCGCAGCCCCGGTGGCATCGGCCCTAGCGGACCCCGTCAGTTCGTGCTGACATCTCTTTGAGGCGCGCGTGGAACACAACGCGCCGTCGACCCGGGCCTGGTCCTTGCCGGGTGGCGAGCTGCCCATTGCTCCCCGCCCGCAAGCCCGCACCTACGGTGGCCGGGAGTCGGCTGTTGACTCCCGTCCAGGGCGTCTCCTGCGGCGGCTAGGCGCGTGAGGGTGCAGAGATTGCCTCTCCCTCACGCGCTCCGCCTCCTCCTTCGTGAGCATTACTGCTTCGCAGAAGGAGGTGATGGCCTCCCATTCACTCTCGCTCCGTACCATGGCCTGGACCAAGGCCGGACGCGAGAGATCGCCGCCACCGATCGCCGCCACAAGGACACGGCGGGCCCCGCCCAAGCCGGGCAGACCTCCACCATATGCTCCACCGTGTCCTCCGGGCGATCCTCACAGTGGTGACACCCTGGCGTTTCCTCCCGCTTTATCCTAAACAGGAGGTAACACGTATCGTGTTACCTCTTGGTATAAAATTGGTTGTCAGACTTTTGAGGTTTTAACTATCCTTAACGACTGTCAAAGATCCACGAATGACAGTTAGGACTTAGGATCAACGGCTTAACGTGCTATCCGAGGCACGGAAGGGACTCAATATGCTATGGATAGTCACTCATCCACGAATCGACCACGGCATGCGTAGTTTACCTTGCGATCGAGCCGTGTGGCTGTTATCATATTTAAGCCACGAGTACTTGTAATAATGAATACATATAAATAGTTAGATGTACGACCGGCGCACCCTGTGCAATCAGCCTCGCTACCAAGTTGCCGAGAGATTAATTTCTGGGTTTTAAAATCAACGCCGATACGAGAGATAAATTTTGTTTACAATTCATGGTGGGGTCAGGTGAGCGAAACGCATAATTGACGCCACTTAAGTGAGTCGCGTAATCCACAGAGCCTAAAAACTATGGTCTCCAGTCAGTGCGTCCTACCTGTTTTATGCTGTGATAGTATATGTATTCTGCTGCTGATAGTATTCCAGATGTGGACTGCTGTAGGTTGATGATGAATTGAGTCACCGAATTTACGTTGGCTCTGTGTTCAACAAATATTGCGGCTCAAAAAATATATTCTCGCAAAAAAGCTGATCAAGTAGGATGAAAGTATCACACATTTTGAGCGACACAAATTAAGTTCATCTAGCTCTTCTTTATAAACAAAAGACATTGAAATCCTTTGGTGTCGGTGTGTTATATTTGGTCGCAAACACCGAAATACCACCTTCAACAATATGGACCCCAACTTTTGTTATTGTTCTCACTTCTGCATCAAAATGCGGGGGGAAATGTTGATTTTAGCTTATCGTCACTTTCCACGCGAATTCTAAATGACGTTATAATACGTTATTTGAATAAGATTAGACGTAAGAAATTAAAGTAATGCCTCGTTTAAAGCCGTTCGCGAGATTTGGCTTATCTTTGGGAACTTTAATTATTGGATTTTAGTACCGCTGTTAATGACGTCACGGCTGTTTCGGAATCGCTGTTTTTTGTGTTGTATAATTTTGAAAGCGATAGTAAAGGTGTGATAAGAAATGCAGCTTAAATCAATGGACACAATTTTTTTTATTCAATTTTATGTATGAAAGTGTTTATTGCGATGAGACATCATTTGTTTTGCTAGGTTTGCTAGGAAAGCGGTTTCGTCATACAGGGTGGCAGGGACGTCGAAGTGCAATCTCTAACAATGAATTCAATGTCAAATTCATGTAAAAAATATCTTCTGCTGAAAAAAAATGCTGATTAATAGAAATGTGCAATCCCTTTTTTTTTTTTTTTTTTTCTTTCTTTTTTTTTTTTTTCTTTTTTTTTCTGGGTGGGAAATGGGTGGGAAATCAAATGACTCCTCCCGCTCTGGGCGGAGCAGAAGGGAGTGTCAGACTTTTACTGACTAAAACCCACCCGTGTTCCTTCAGTTGCCTGTGCCAGGGGCCACGGTATCTCTTTCGAACAACCCGCAGCCCCGGCGGCATCGGCCCTAGCGGACCCCGTCAGTTCGTGCTGACAGCTCTTTGAGGCGCGCGTGGAACACAACGCGCCGTCGACCCGGGCCTGGTCCTTACCGGGCGGCGAGCTGCCCATAGCTCGCCGCCCGCAAGCCCGCGCCTACGGTGGCCGGGAGTCGGCTGTTGACTCCCGTCCAGGGCGTCTCCTGCGGCGGCTAGGAGCGCGAGGGTGCAGCGATTGCCTCTCCCTCGCACGCTCCGCCTCCTCCTTCGCGAGCATAACTGCTTCGCAGAAGGAGGTGACGGCCTCCCATTCACTCTCGCTCCGGACCATGGCCTGTATGAGGGCCGGACGCGAGAGGTCGCCGCCGCCGATCGCCGCCAAGAGGACACGGCGGGGTCCCGCCCAAGCCGGGCAGACCTCCACCGTATGCTCCACCGTGTCCTCCGGGCGATCCCCACAGTGGTGACACCCTGGCGTTTCCTCCCGCTTTATCCTGAACAGGAACCTCCCGAAACATCCGTGTCCGGTGAGGACCTGCGTCAGGCGGAAGGTGAGGGCGCCGTGGCGCCTCTCTAGCCACTCCTCAAAGAGGGGACTTATCGCCGCAATTGTGGCGTGCCCAGCGCTGGGTTGCGACAATCGCACTCTCCATGCCGCTATGAGATCCCGCCGGAGCTCTGTCCGCTGTGCCGTGATTTCTCGCGGCAGCGGAGCAACGCCCCGGCGTTTTGCCTCCTCTCGCCACTCCCATATGTGGGCGAGGACTTTGGCCTCCAGATCCCATGGCGGCAATCCGGCAAGGAGGCTCGCCGCCTCAGCGGAGACCGTGCGGTATCCTCGAATGAGCCGGACAGCCATGACCCTTTGGGACGCGATCAACCGGCGGGCTGGTCGCCGCCTCAAAGATCGCGCCTATATCGGTGCCCCGTAAAGGGCCATGGCCCGCACGACCCCCGCATAGAGCCTCCGGCAGGAGGCGTTTGGTCCCCCTAGATTGGGAAGGAGCCGCCTCAAGGCAGCCCCGGCCCGCTCCAGTCTGGGAGCCAAACGTCGGAAGTGCTCCACGAAATTCCACCGGCTGTCGAGGACGAGTCCCAGGTACTTCATCGTCAGCTCGACGCCGATGTGAACCCCTCCCGCCGTTATTTGTGAACCCGACGGTGGCGCGTCCCGAGGACCATGAAAACACATGGCCTCAGATTTGTGCAATGCCACCTCGAGTCCCAATTGCCGGATCCTCTCGACAATTGTCGCAACCCCGCGTGTCGCTGCTTCGGCCGCCGCCTGGTGCGACCTCCCCTGCGCCAGGACCAGCGTGTCGTCAGCGTAGCAAACTACGCTGACGCCATCAGGGAGGTCGGCGCGCAGCACCCAGTCGTACCCGATATCCCACAGATGCGGCCCTAGGACCGATCCCTGTGGGACACCGCACGACATCTCTCGCCGGTTCCACTCTCCCCGGTGACCGGGGTAGATGACGGCCCTCTCCGTCAAATAGGCCTCGACAATGCGACGGAGGTAGGTCGGCATCCGGTGATACCCGAGTGCCTCCCTGATGCAACTCCAGGGCAGGGTATTGAAGGCATTGGCGATGTCTAGAGACACCGCCAAGACGACCCCACCCCGGGCCACAGCATCCTTCGTCGTGAGGGCTCGCACGCGCATGATGGCCTCCACCGTAGAGCGCCCCCTGCGGAAACCAAACTGGCTGTCCGCCAAATCCGGCCCCACCCGCACCAGCTGCCCGGCAAGGCGGTCTGCAATTACTCTTTCAAAGAGCTTGCCCACCTCGTCGAGCAGCACGATGGGCCGGTAAGCGGACGGAGAGTCCGCAGGGCGCCCCGGCTTCTTGATGAGGACCAGTTTCCCCGTCTTCCAACGAAGTGGGAACCGGCCCCTCTCCAAGCATGCGCTTAGTAGCCCCCTTAGTCGAGGCCCGAGAGCCTCCAAGGCCAGGACCCAGGCTTTTCCAGGTAAGCCGTCGGGTCCTGGGGCGGTGTTTCTGGCATTCAGCCTACGTACCGCCACTCTCAACTCTACCTCGGTCACCTCCGGAGCATCGTCGTCGTCGTCGGTGTGGTCCGCATCTGGCATCGCAGGAGGCGGAGCCATGGACGGGGGAGTATGTTCCCCCCGCGAAGGGAACAGAGCGCTCACCACGTCCTCCACGAGCTGGGGCCGGAGACTCTGCGTCAGCGGGGGAGCCCATGGGCGGAGTTTATCCCGCACCATCTTGTAGGGGCGTCCCCACGGGTCTCTGTTCAGAGTCCCCAGCGACTCCTCGCGGGCCAGCCCCCTGGCCCGCAAGATCTCCGCTCGGAGTGCGGTCTTCGCCGCTCTGTACCCCTCGTACAGCTCCGCCTGCACGGCTTCCGTATCCGGAGGGCGGATACGGAGCCTGCGGTGCCTGGTGTACCGGCGTCGCGCAGCCACGCACGCCTCGCGCAGAGACGTCAACTCCGGCGACCACCAGTTCACCTGGCGCCGGGCGCGTCCGGGCCGGACCCGGGGCATTGCCACGTCACATATTTCGGACATGGCCTCCCGGAACCACTCTGCCTCGTCGTTGATGTCAGCAGGCCTGTCCGGTGGTGACACCCAGGCCTGCACGATCGAGGCTTCCAGGAGGAGCTCCCGGTCCAGCTGCTTCAGCGCCCACCGCGGACCACCCAGGGTCGGTCGGACCGGCGCGCTCGAGGTCTGGGCGGAGACGTCGAACCGGATATACCGGTGGTCGGAATAGGTCTCCACCTCCTCCAAGACACGCCAGTTGACGACATGCGGCGACAAGGCGGGGCTGGCGAACGAGATGTCCACCACTGATTCACCCCGCATCCGCACGCATGTTGGGACCGAACCCCGGTTTAGGACGACCAGGCCTGTCTCCAGAGCCCAGTCCTCCACCATTCTGCCCCGTGTGTCCGTATGCCGGGAACCCCAAGCCACATTCTTGGCATTGAAGTCCCCGAGGACAAGCACGGGGAGGGAACGGAATCCGACGACGACGACTCTCAACTCCGCGAGGGAGTTGTGGAACTCGGCGAGAGTTCGGCTCGGGGAGAAGTATACCCCAACCACGACTATCTCCCCGAACCGTGCTGCCACGCAACCCTGTCCTCTCTTGACAGCCTCGAGGGACGGGGTACCGGCGGCGGCCGACGAAATTAGGGTCACTGAGCCGCTCAGGTCCTCCACCCAGTCGTCTCTGGGCGGGACAAAGTACGGCTCAGCGACCACGGCGATGTTAATCGACCACTGCGCCATGCTCTGGAGCAACAGATCCTGAGCGGAGGCGCAGTGGTTGATGTTCGCCTGGAGGAGGCGATATGGTGCTATATGAGCACTCCATATCAGCCTCCCGATCCCCCTGTAAGGGCCCAGCCACGGCAGATGCGGCGGCGGTCACGGTGGAGGCGGCAGCGGCGACGGCGGTGGTGGCGGCGGCTGCGGCGGCGACGGCGGTGGTGGAGGGCTTGCCCCTGCCCCTGGCTTTGGCGGGTGGAGCGCACGCCTTGCTCCCAGCCCGGTGATCGGCCGGCTTGCCGGCTGCCGCACATGCATAGCAGTGCGGCATGGCGTTGCACGAGCCGGCCTTGTGTCCGGGCTGACCACAGCGGAAACATAGATTGCTGCGGTCCACCTCCGAGGTGCATTTAGCCCCCACGTGGCTGCCCACATGGCAGCGGAAGCACCTCAGAGGTCTGGGCTCCAGCAGTTTCACCTGCGCGGAAACCCAGCCCACCAGGAGCCTTCGGCCCTCCCCGGCTAGCTTTTGGGCCACCGACACGGGGCAGCTCACCGTGATGGCTTGCATCCCCGTGGAGTCAGGACGGAGAGTGCCCGCCCTCACCTGCTCGGCAGAGCATCCCCCAGTCCTAACGATGGCGGCCACCACCTCTTCCACCGTCGCAGAGTCATCCAGACCCAGAATGCGCACGTCAGCGCTCTTGGTGGGTCTGGACACTCGGGCCTCGTCCGCATTTAAGGACGCTCTAAGCCTTTCGGCCAGAGCGTCAGCAGTCGGGCCGCTAGCCGCACCAGGGACCTCCAGCATCCGGGCCCCAGTCGCAGTGACCCTTAGCCGGATGCCCTCAGCAACGCCGAGCTCCTGCAGGTTCACCGCCGCCCTAGCCTTGGCAAGCACGTCGCGGTAGGACATGCCCTTCTTCTCCGCTTCCGGCTGTAGTGTGATCACTACAGCTGCGGTCTTTGGGGCACGAAGCCTAGCCGCGACGCCTCGCTCCTTGCGCCGTTGCCGCCTCTCTCTTCTTTTGGCCGCCCTTGCAGCCTTGCTCGCCTTCCTTTTCTGCCCGGCCACCTGCCAATCGGCGTCGGCCGGAGGCGATGCAGGAGGCGGTTGGGGCGGCCGTTTCGCCACCGGGGCAGGGGCAGGGGCTGGGGCTGGGGCTGGGGCTGGGGCTGTGGCCTAAAAATGTGAAACGCTTCACGATTTTGCGTGTCATCCTTGCGCAGGGGCCATGCTAATCTTCTCTGTATCGTTCCAATTTTAGTATATGTACTGCCGAAGCAAGTACAAATGTGCAATCCCTACGTGGTCAAAATGTATAGAATATTACTATTTCTACCCGGGTCTAGAATAATTTATGCTGAACTTATGGTTACAGTTTGCGTACTGGTTAATAATTTTTCCAGTATAACGTTTATTTTGCTGCAATATTCAAGGAGGTATCTATATAAACCCTCTTCATTTCTATAGAAGGCCAGCTATTTAACTTTAATTGAAACTGTACCCCATTAAAAAAATCTTATAAAAACTCTACCTCACTGATCGCTGCTTCATTAATTAAAAATTAAATAGCTTTTATAAAGAGCTGACTCCATCAAGACGCTTAAGTAATTAACTTGCATAAATAAATTGACTGTACAACTATGATAGATCGGGCGTTGTTTTTGTCTAGGGAAAACGAAGGCTTATGTAAATCTTAAAAGTTCGCAGTGAACTTACTAAATGTGCATACACACGTGTGCCACGCGTTAACGGCAGAGGCAACTGCATCTGCCGTCGTCTAGTGTCAATAGCAGCCGTCGACACACGTCGACGCCCGTCGTCCATGCGTCGTTAACTGCCGTCAACAACGTGCCGCTCTGTGTATAAGCTCTAAGAACGACAGTAATGGTGGATCAGACGTGGTAGAACCGGCGACATACGAGTTTTAGGTAAGTAGTTGGTTTGAACCCCTGCAAGCATGCTTTGTGCAATTATTTTATCACCAGTGGTCTCATAAAGGTGAAGAAAAACATTGTAAGGAAACTGACGTGTCCTAGAACCCTAAACTGGACCCATCATTTTTACCTCACCACCACCCCAGTGGTTACCATCTGCACATGGAAGAGGGCACAGTTAGTTTTAGTGCTCTTAAAAGACACGCCCCCCCCGTTGTTCAATGCCTATTAGAACAAATCCCTGGGGAGGAGTCTACAAGGGCTACATGATCTCATGTCTCATGAAATCAAACGAAGATCACCCTTCACTACGTTTTAATAATTGTTTGAAAGGAAAGAATACTCTCACTATATACGTATCTCCTCATCATCTACCTAGCCTTTTGCAACTATGTTGGGGTCAGCTTCCAGTCTTACCGGATGCAGCTGAATACCAGTATTTTACATGGAGTGACTGCCTATCTGACCTCCACAACCCAGTTACTGGGTAATACGATACCCCTTGGTAACACTGGTTGTCAGACTTTCAGGCTACTGACGACCCGTAACGACTGTCAAAGATCTACAAATGACGGCCGGGACCAACGGCTTATCGTACTGTCCGTGTCACGAAGGGGTCTTGGTGTGTGAAGATGGTCATATCCACGGACCAACCGCGGCAAGCGTAGCTTAACCTGATCGATCGACCCGTGCGGCTGTTATTACTTAGCCAGAAGCCCATCATACGTAACATTATACGTAATATAATATATATATATACGTATCTATGTTTAAAATAAGACACTCTTCCTTGTAGAAAACAGAGAACTGTATAAATCCACTTCTTTTATAATATTGAAAGGCAACACTATCGAGACGGGATTTATCCATATTCCCGGAGGAAGATAGAAAATGGGTCACTGAAATTTTGATGCAAATAGAAGTAGCTTAGCTTTTAGATCCTGGTGTTATTTTTATTTATTTCTGAACCTGAAGATTTTATTAGTAGTGATTCGAACAGTGTTATAATTTTAACAGAAATAATAATGCCGGAAAACGTATGTAGATGGCGGGAAATTTTAGACACTGCCTCGACATTTATTACGGTTGCCGTTCGTACCGAGAGCAGGAGAGAAAACACGATGCCAGTAAAAATATATGTTATCAGGAGTTAGAACCAAAGATTTTCTTCTTGTCTCTTGTGGAAGTCTCGCTTGGTATCTTGATTATTTTTATGAAAGGTTTTAGCCTGTCATAAAGCTGAACGAGTAATGTGTCTAGAAGTCGACAGAGTATTGCAAGTAATACAGTCATACTATAATTATAATATTATAAATTCGAAAGTAACTCTGTATGTACATATTATGTGACCTCTTCACGGCTAAATCACTGAACGAATTTTAAGAAAATTTGGCAAGAATATAGATGGCATCCTGGGGAAGACCATAAGCTTCTTTTTGTTCCGGTAACATGTTTATGTTAGGATAATTTCCGACATTCACGCAGTGAACCCGCGAGCAGTAGATAGTACAATTTTAAGAGTAGAAGAATGGATCCTTAAGGGGACCCTATATTCTCACCTACCGCCTGACGCAGATCCTCTCCGGACACGGATGTTTCGGGAGGTTCCTGCATATCATCATACGGTGGAGATCTGCCCCGCTTGGGCGGAGCACCGCCGTGTCCTCGTAGAGGCGATCGGCAGCGGCGGCGACCTCTCGCGTCCGGCCCTGGTACAAGCCATGGTCCGGGGCGAGAGGGAGTGGGAGGCAGTCACCTCCTTCTGCGAAGCAGTCATGCTAGCGAACGAGGTGGCGGGATGGGTGATGGGGAGACCCTCACGCCTCAGCCGCCGCGGGAGACGCTCCGGGGGTCGGGAGCCGCGTGACGACTCCCGGCCACCGTAGGCGCGGGCCTGCGGGCGGAGAGCAATGGGTAGCTCACCGTCCGATCAGGACCAGGCCCGTGCCGGACGGCGCGTATGTGTTCCACGCGCGCCTCAAAGAGATGTCACCATAATTGACGGGGCCCGACAGGGCTGAAGCCTGCTGGGGTAGCGGGATCGTCCGAAAGGGTTACAGCTGCCCTGTAACATGAAGGGCTCAGGAAGGAACACGGGTGGGTTTTAGTCAGTAAGAGTCTGACATTCCCTTCCGCTCCACCCAGAGCGGGAGGGGTCATTTGATGATTCCGCATCCACAAAAAAAAGGGGAACCTATATTTACATGTACGTTAATGTCATGTAATTTTTTTGCCATCCGTTACCTGTAAAGTAAGAGGTATCAAGGATTACTCATCACTGTATTATTTCCTGTGTGAACTGATAGTTTTTTTTCTTTCTTCTTTTCCAGTCTGGTTGACAGCCATTCCCTATCTTCTGTCTCTGTCTACTACAAGGCCATACAACCTCACATACCTATTCAATTATACAGAGTGTAAGGTCGTAAGTGTTTCCCTCGTTTAACCTAACACCTGTATACAATAACACCATTATTATCCTGGCACCATCGCGGCCTAATTTTTTCACCATTGTTGGACATAAAGAGTCCATAATCTCTTAAGTGAAGACCGTTCCCTTTGCGTCCATTAACGATGTAATCACCTTTGTGAGTAATTTTTTTGTAGAATATTTAATGGAGTCAAAAATTCATGGCATGCTAATTTAATTTTGTCGTGGCTGAATTTGGGTGTATGGGAAGGACTGGAATTGATTGATGCTTGTGATAACATTATTAAACTTGTTAATGATTTTCTTTAACACATTTGTAGCGAGCACCTATGAAATTTCAAAACTGTGGGCAGTCTTATATCTGTTTATGTGCAACCTTATTTTTTTTTACTAATACCACTTACATTTGTTTTAACATGGTTAAATGCCCGTTAAAGCATCTGATTGTATTTGATAGTTCTATGATATAACATCTAGGTTAAGATTACCGTATCTCTATTAATTTTTTATTGTTTTTAACCATGCGGATATGCCAACCTCATCGTACTTTATCAACAATTTAACTTCAATTGAGGTACCTTCATACTATACTAATAAATAATAATAATAGAAATATTCACTAGCCATCTTCACCAGGCCACATAACCGTTTTGCAATCCAATCTTGGGTTTGCTAAAATATTTTGAACTAGCCCGTCTATTTTAAAAATTGACAAAGTCGCAAAAGCTGTTTCATTTTCTATTCAGTATTTTTACAGAATGAGTAGGTTCATGATTAGTCTTGCCAATTAATATTAAAATGGTATAGAACCGAATCCAAGACTCGTATTTTGATGATAAAGGTATTTAATCCTCCGTAAAGACGTCAAAACAATTTTAATTGATACTTAAATAAAGCTCTAAAGGTGAGACATACATATTTGTGCTGCCATTAGTTTTTTTTAGCTCTGTAGTATATGAGGTCCATCAATTCTATTTTTATTTCAAGATTAGCTGTGCCCGCGATATCGTTCGCGTGCCTGATGGAAAACCAATTGGACTTGGATGGGTTTTTTTTTTTTTTGCGCGGAACATTAGTACAGTAAAACGGGGTGAATAGGAATGCAGGGGTAAATCGGGCCGAAACTTTAAAATGGATTTGTACTTTAAAATAATATAGTTTGCTGCAAACAAGGACACTTAATCTTTAATTAAGAAACAGTAAACACATTACAGTCTTTTCTGGCAACAAACTATATTATTTCAACGTTGAAATCCATTTTAAATTTTCGGCCCGATTCACCCATGCATCCCGATTTACCCCGTTTTACGGTACTGTTTCTAATAAAACCAGCTTATTACAATATTAGCTATCTGCCAGTGAACGTTCCGTCAAAATCGGTCCAGCCGTTTCGGAGATTACTCGAAACAAACAGACGGACAGACAGACCATTATAAATAAAATTTGTTTTTTTTGTTGTACGTACCGTACATGCTTTCATGTGCATTTAGTAAAAAAAAATACATTACAAACAGACACTTCAAGATAATTAATTTATGTTTAGGGCTGATTGTTTAATCGACAGATAATTTATATTCATGGAATAAAATTGACGTCTGACAGTTTTTGTATGGAAGAAGTGAATTCAAAATTAGTCCACTGATAAAATTATCTGGGGTTGGAAAAATCAGCCCTTAGATGTTTAAATTACTATCTCAAGATTATTGCGTCAGTAGTTTTATCAAGTTGGAACGATTGAGCGGATAGTAGAATTTGATCTAGATTAATTTAAGAAACAATAGTAATCCGAGATTTAATTAATGAAACAAGAAGCTTAGAAACTTTCGTCCAACTAACGACTGAATTATTTCATATTATATTTAAATAAAACCTAGATCTATCTTGATATCAGAAATCATTTAGCTATAGTAATCTAAATGCTAATAAACAAAACATCCTGCTAAACTAAACATCTATATTTTAGTTGTTTCTCATTTTATGTCAAGTTAAAAAGCAATTTGGCTAATTAGTCACTATTTTTTTATTTTGACATGGAAATATTATTTCAAAGTGGAGTTACTAAGAATGAAACACGTGTTAGAATATTTGACCTTGGAGTTCTCTTGTTTAAAGAATATAGTTTATTCATAGGCAAACGTATACCACTGTTAACCCTACAATTGGTTGGTCATCTTTAAGAGTAACAAAAATAAGAGCAACTGGGTTTGTATAAACCCTTTTACACGTCACTCATATTTTAAAACTAGATGAGGTCGGCGTTTCCTATCTGACTAGTCTGAGAAGAAAGGCCGAAACAAACTCAGCGGTCACAGTCTCTTTTAAAGTCCAGACATAACCTTGGTCAGATCATTGAAGACTATGTAGATCGATGTCTGAGACGGTCTCTTGAGGAGAGAACCACACGGACTGAAAGGTCCTGTCCAGTCAGTGCACGCATTTATCAGAAATCGTGCAACTCAACTCAAAACTTACGGAGCTCAACTTAGGAGTAAACACTAGTAAAAAAATCCTAAGATTTACCTATACAAATGGTGAGACTTCTATAAACACCGACACACCCTGGGCGTCATCAGCAGGATGATAATCCTGCTGACTGGATCAATGTTTACCTCAGCAGTGCTAAAGCTTAGATCATCGAAATCAATTTACAATTGGCGAAGATATCGCTGAACATTTATACAAAAAAAAAACCATTCAGTCGAATTGAAAACCTCCTCCTTTTTGAAGTCGTTATAAGAATAAGAAACATGCAACAATAATAAACAAAACTGGACAACAGCAAACAAACAAACAAAGCAAAGTCATATAAACAAAACAACAGCAAAACGTGTAATATACTTAAAAATATACTTTCCCTATTTGTTTTTTCAATCAGTCCCATTCACAAGTTACCAAGTTCGTCTCCGCGGAAGATTTCCGGAGAATCCTTTCGCATCTCCGCGTAGATTTGCCGGAAACTCGTATTTTCTTTTCATCGATTGGTAGGGGCTTTATTACTTTGTTCAGAAGCCATTTTTCAGCCGCTTAGCGCAAACGCAACCCTCTCCAAAATACCTTAAACAAATTTATTCAAGCTTACGTGGGTTGTTTTGTTTGCATGACAAAAGAAGTGCTGTAGACTGTACTCTTCCTTGACGGAAAATTTTGGAGGCCGTAACTGTTTTCGTGTACGTTAAAGAAAGAGATTATTTTTGTTTTTTGACTTTAGATTTAGAAGATTATATTTATTTAATTTAGTTAAGAACCGAGATACTTTAATATAAGTAGATAGAATAAATAATACGAAGGCTTAAAACTTAAACTGTAAACATAAAATAATTTTTATGTCTAAGAAAATACTTAGCCTGAAATTCAAGTTAGTATTTTAAACATAATAATACTCAAAGACGTAATTCCGCGATAAGACATTTAACGACCATAGTTGCTACAGATGAGTCCATTTGTAAATGTGTTCTTGAGAGACTCTGAATATTCGGTGAAATATCCATCTTTCAAAAGTTGGGAGTTTGTGAAGGAAACTTAAGACTTGAACTCTTACTTATGTTTCAGGATATTGAAGAACTTAGCGACGCGACAACTGAAGAGTCTTAGCTACTTCATTTGCTTCTAAATAATGAAAATGGTTCGGAAATAATTTGATTTTTTTAAAGATTATTTTTAAGAGTTCAAACAGTTGCTGGGATACGCCTATTTACTTATTTATTTATGAAGCTAAATAAAGGTTTTAGCCTACTGGTAATGTAAGTGATTTCTCTGCTGAGACAGTAAATTAACCAGTAAAAAATACTGTTCACAACATAACCTTACTTAGTAAGTTAGCTTATTTCTCTGATTCATCGTTTTATGCATGTGGTGCTTACATATAAGTAACTGATGCACTGTTATTTTACTTTAAAAAATGTATTATGTATCGGCGTAATCAATTGTTGGTGAATCTAATAAAAAAAAACGGAAAATAATCGGACGACGTTACCTATTCAGGACAAAATGTAAGAAAAGGTAATCATGTAACAAAATCTATAAAAATCAGTACTTTTTTATTTTTTTTAACGTTGCCCCACACTAGGATTTTTTCCTGTATCGTGGGTGCGTTTACAAACATTTAAAGTCACATAAACAAACAGCCAGACCCGGAACAACGACTTGTAGGCCATACAAATATTTGTTCCGTGCGGGAATCGAACCTGCGACACGCAGCGCAGCAGTCAATCGCTTAACCACGGCGCCAACCGTGCTGTCAAAAAATAACTTCAGTGCAAAAGAATCAACGTTGGTAAGAATCAACGAAATTAAAGAAAATAAGCTGTCATTGTCAAGAGTTTTCAAGTTCCACTTCCCCTATTTCTCTTTATACGATTTATACTAGAAAATAATCAATCAGTTTTGTAGTGAGTGCATTTGACCGCTCCGATATCGGCACGTGATGGATGGTGCAATGCGCTGTATATTTCGAATATTAAAACTTTTGAAACACACCTGAGTTTTTATTAATAGCGTTTACGACGATTTTGTTAAAATCTAAAAACCAATTTTGTTTTTTGTTCCATACAAACTGTGGAATTTCCCAAATGTGGACTACACTTTTCACACTCTAAATTATTTAGTCAAACTCATCATCCTTGTCTTTATCTAAGACCAAAACCAATTACTCGATTAAACTTCGAAACAGTATTTTTCTAATACTATTTACACAGGGTGGCAGGGACATCGACGCGCAAACTGTAACCATGGATTCAGCACATGAGTTTAGACCCCATAGCGCCGAAATTATTCATCGGTTATCAAAAAAAATCTTCTGTTTCATAGAAAAGTGTAATACCTACGCGGTCAAAATGTATGGAACAGCAATATTTTGTTTTAATAACCGACGAAAAATTTCGACGCTATGGGGTCTAAACTCATGTGCTGAATCCATGGTTACAGTTTGCGCGTCGATGTCCCTGCCACCCTGTGTAAATAGTATTAGAAAAATACTGTTTCGAAGTTTAATCGAGTAATTGGTTTTGGTCTTAGATAAAGACAAGGATGATGAGTTTGACTAAATAATTTAGAGTGTGAAAAGTGTAGTCCACATTTGGGAAATTCCACAGTTTGTATGGAACAAAAAACAAAATTGGTTTTTAGATTTTAACAAAATCGTCGTAAACGCTATTAATAAAAACTCAGGTGTGTTTCAAAAGTTTTAATATTCGAAATATACAGCGCATTGCACCATCCATCACGTGCCGATATCGGAGCGGTCAAATGCACTCACTACAAAACTGATTGATTATTTTCTAGTATAAATCGTATAAAGAGAAATAGGGGAAGTGTTGTTGTTGTCCATTTGTAAATGTGTTCTTGAGAGACTCTGAATATTCGGTGAAATATCCATCTTTCAAAAGTTGGGAGTTTGTGAAGGAAACTTAAGACTTGAACTCTTACTTATGTTTCAGGATATTGAAGAACTTAGCGACGCGACAACTGAAGAGTCTTAGCTACTTCATTTGCTTCTAAATAATGAAAATGGTTCGGAAATAATTTGATTTTTTTAAAGATTATTTTTAAGAGTTCAAACAGTTGCTGGGATACGCCTATTTACTTATTTATTTATGAAGCTAAATAAAGGTTTTAGCCTACTGGTAATGTAAGTGATTTCTCTGCTGAGACAGTAAATTAACCAGTAAAAAATACTGTTCACAACATAACCTTACTTAGTAAGTTAGCTTATTTCTCTGATTCATCGTTTTATGCATGTGGTGCTTACATATAAGTAACTGATGCACTGTTATTTTACTTTAAAAAATGTATTATGTATCGGCGTAATCAATTGTTGGTGAATCTAATAAAAAAAAAACGGAAAATAATCGGCCACCCTGTATAGAGTCACCACCGTCATCAGTGTCAATCCGGAATCACCCACAGCTGGATATAGGCCCTTTCTCCCCTTTCTCCCGGCGTCCCTCATCTAAGTGTTCCCACGGCTTTGACAACATCGTCAACCCAACGTTCCTGGTTTCTAAGACCTTTCTTTGGCCACCATTCGGTAACAGTTTTAGTCCATCGGCCATCTCCTCGTCTAACTAGATGTCCCGCTCAATATATATAAAGCGTAGGTAGCTTTTAAGAGTCATTGATAAACTAGCTGTAAAACTATAGCTCTACAAGTACAGCAATAAATACCCCTTTCATAAAACAGACAGATGGTACAGTAATAAAGAGACAAGTGGGAACTGCCGTGATATATCTACAAGTATACTGCAACGGTCTTATAAGCACTCCATTCATTTCGCTAGAGTTGACAAGCTCCAGTTTCATCCAGATCAATACTGAACTTAATTAAAACTCCAGCAAACTATTAAATAGTAAATGAAACCCTAGCAAATATTAATATCGTACGTCGAAATATTATGTTCTTTCATAATATTCAGAAGCATGTTTGAATGTTGGGAATTCAATGGTTTCCTTTACGTTTTGCTTTTAATAGCAATAGTATGAGTGGATAGGTTGTTTGCTTTCAGTACTTTGTTTTAAATGAATGTTTTATTAACATTTTTATTGTATGAGGCTGTTAAAATAGGTTTTTTTCAATATTTGCTGTATGTAACGTTAACGTAACGTTAAATGAACGTTTAACCTTCGTTTAAAGCTGGTCTTCGATATCGGAAAGCGTATTATGGAACTCAAATGGAGTTGGGCAGGACACCTGACACAGTGGTGACAGGTGGCGTAAGGCTGTGACAGAGTGGCGTCCAAGGACTGGAAGACGAGATGTCAGTCGTACGGCGAGATGGGCAGATGACATTGTTGCAATCATGGGCAAAACCTGGATGAAGCTCGCACAGGGGCGTGGGGATTGGCATATGACAAGAGAGGGATAAGCCCCGCAGTGGGTGAAATCGGGGTGTGAATGATGATAATAATGACATTTGAATATTACCTTTCTCACCTTTAGGCCCCTCATCCACGGCGACTTTTTGTAGCGATGCTGTCGCGCGTTTGCATCGATACGGTCGCGATGCGGTCGCTAGCTGTTTACCCTCGCCCACACCATAATTCTCAGTCGTGGTGCAAACGCGATACTATCGCGATGCGAATTGCACTGATGCTCGGTTCTCCACTCACGCGCCACCCTCCCTCCGTTCTCTCCCCGATGTCGTCCGACACGGTCGCGCGTTTGCATCGATACAGTCGCGATGCTGTAGCGCGTTGGCATCGCTTCTGTAGCGCGTTGCAAATGCGACTAACGACCGTAGCGATGCTGTCGCGCGCTTACGAAACGCGCGACAGCATCGCTACAAAAAGTCGCCGTGGGCGAGGGGCCTTAGTAAAAAGCAAAAAAATATATAAAAATTTTACTTTTCTATGCAAACGCTCTAACTTATTTAATTCTAACTTTCCTAAAAATAATAACCCCAAATTTTTTGCTTCTGCAACTTTTAGTCCTAAAACGGTCCAAGTTTTGCTACCAATATCAAGCCTAGCGAAATAACTTATTCAGCAGTCCTAGAATCCCAAAAGTCCTAGAACCCTTATAATTTCGTTAAGGGCGGCGGTGCGCGGTTCCTCCAGGTGACGTGACATAGTTAGAATGCTTCGGCTTGCCTATTTGAGGAATAAAACATATTTATTAGAGGACGACGGTAAATTTCAGAGCACAAATGTAAGTATTAAAAGAACTTATGAACGTTATAAAACACTGTTGTAGAACTATTTTGTTGAGAATGTTTAAACGTGTACAAAAAGGTATGTAAAGATATGAAGGAATCTTGGGTCACCGATTAATACTCTCTTACTAATCCCCTGCCAAAGCATTGATATAAACTGCTTAAGATAGGCCACTACAAGCAAATAAGTATAAAAATGACACAGGCACAAAAGTTTGCCGTCTCAATTAATCTATAGTGTTTGTTGGTATATATAACCAGCCTTTATTGTTCTCACTGCTAGAACACAAGCCTCCTATCTGTGCGAGTGAGTGGGTCGTAACTTACCACGCGGGCAACCATCATCACCACTGCTCTCAAAACAGTGATGGAAAACATAGTGAGGAAACCGGCGGAAAATGTTCTAGAACCAAAAATTCGAAGACATGTGACATCTACCAACTCACCCTGGTCCCGCGTGGTGAATTACGGTCCACTCTCTCTCCGGAGAGACCGGGCTGGGACACATGCCTCCTCTCGGAAGAGGAGGCATGTGGCCCAGCATTGGGAACCAAGGCTAGCTATAATTATATTGAATACAGTTGGTTCGATTTCGCAAAAAGTAAAAGTTGGTTGCCCAGTATTTGTCACTAGCAGTTAAAATTCAGTCCCAACTGCTTACTGCTCTGTTAATGTTATTTTGCATTTGGCTTGCACTGGATGCAGTTAGTATAAACTCTAAGTTACACTAGGAAATGCAAATGATATCCCCAAAAAGTCGGCTTACTAACAAGCCTCGAGATTGGCCCAAGTATTTTGCACTCGACCCGAAGAAAGTTTGTCTTTTGCTTAAACAAGCGACCAGTATTTGTGTTACTTAACCGTTTCAAGTTAGAGAAATAAATGGATTTAATTTCAGAGTTCCCGGTGCATAAGCTAACGGAAAGTTTCTTATTGAATTTCGTCGCTAACCAAACACTGCATGGAGACAAGGAGGATGATACGTCACTACTGACAAAATAAGTAAACCGAGAAAAAAAAAGATTTTTTTAGATACTAATGCTATGTAATGACTTAATTCAAATTGTCTAAAATTAAATGATTAAAAAAAATCTAAATATTTAAAATATCTGTTTTGGTTACCGCAATAAATATGACTAGTCATATAAAGGTTACATAATATATAGGTACGTTTATGGATATTAATAATAAATGTTTTCCTACCGAAGGCGTGTTCTCAATATCAGGAAAAACAAATATTGAAGTAATTTAAACGGAAAACTTGAAGGAAACCTGTGGGACCTGTTAGAATGATTGATTGAGTACTTAGCCTTAAACTTGTGATACAACGTTATAAATAACTAAATGCTTCATATTCATTTTACTGTTCCCTTGGTACCAAGTTGTTATTTTTTTTAAAGTTGTTTGTGCTGTTGCCAGGCTTTGGTTGGTGATAAAAATGTCAATATGTATTGAATTCCAAACTGTCGCTTTTTGATTACAACTTTTTTTTATTTAGCTTTTTCTGTGATAGTTTAGAATATTCAAATAAAGCTATCGTTTATTATGGCAATATTATTTAATTTGAGGATTCGGATCGTTTTTATTATAGCTTGTGTCAAAACAAGAGAAAAAAAATGCATCTGAGTTCGTCAACGTCTTGTCTTGCAGGACCTGATGACGGCAAAACCCATTAAGGCTGACACTGTCAAGAGGGTGGAGACTGGTACAGTCACGGAAAGACATTTTATATCCAGCAGTAGCCAAAGGATGACGTAATGAAGACCCGTTGAAAAGAATCATTGCCCTCGAAGCCTCTAGATCAAACCAAACAGCCAAACAAAGAAGGTCCAAAAATACATTTTCAGCGCCTTGCAGAAATGTTTAAAAACCAACCAATCCATCACATCTGACAGTGCTGTATGTTCACATCTCGTTGGAAGCCAGCGCTTGAAACGCTTTAATAAAGCGTAATGATGACGCGACGCACGCTCAAACGAACTTAGCAGATTGAAAATATCCGACGTTCTGCGCGACAGAATGACTGATGCCATACGTACCCTAATATACGTAGCTTTAATATACCTTTATTACTTTCCTGCGAACCAAAACGCGTAACTCGTGATGTAAAAATATCGTGTACAACGAGTGTATTTAACTTTCTACCTGCTCATTTTAAGGTAGACGATTAATTTGATTGATGCGGCTTTCAAGGATATTTTGGGTTTAAAATTCAAGTAGGTAATATTAAAACGGTAATTTGAAGTGAAAATATTTTTCGTGAATTTTGAGTTCGGGATTAAGAGAAAGCTGAGTACTTACTGATCTTCCCACACAAGTTGTCGAGTGAACAACGTAGGTAATCGTTTGAGTAAATGTTTTGTTAGTCACTATATACCAAAGGTTGTTTTTTTTACTTTGAAGTCAGCTGAATAATTTCCTTAGAAATTCTGTAAATAGATATAATACCAAATATAATATCCTTTTAGTTATTCTAAATGATTCAATAGATTTTGATGCGGGTCACCATCATTTCACCAAATACTCATTTATTTCGAAAGGTTTATGTGTCGCCTATAATGTTCCCACTGCTGAGACACAGGCCTCCTCTCTTCGAGAGGGAGTGCCCAGTGCGGATGGGTAGATGTCACATGTCTTCGAATTTTTGGTTCCAGGACATGCCGGTTTCCTCACGACGTTTTTCTTTACCGTTTTGAGAGCAGTGGTGATGAAATTATTGACACAAAGTAAAGCGCCTGTCTGGGTGCGAACCTACGACCTACAACTCGTCAGTCGCGGCCGTGACCAATGGGCCACCACTGCTCTCATGTGTGCTCTCTCTAGGTGTTTATACAGCGTGTATCAGAAAGGTATGAGAAAAAGTAATCAGCCGTCCCATACTGCGTCGAATTTTTGTATGGGACAGTTGTTTTTTTTTTGCGGCTATGATGTTGGTCCCGTAGAGAAAGTTGTTTAGATTGATAGTCTGTATCACATCCTTAAATTCGACTACACTTTTCTGATACACGCTGTACACATAAGCACATTATAATTAACTTAACCCTAGAGTGGCCGCGCTACCCGCATAAGTCTAGATTCCGTGGGAATATCGGAATAAAAAGTATCCTATGTGTTAATCCTGGTTATAACCTATACGTGTGCATAATTTCATTCAAATTCGCGGGGCGCAGCTGGTGTAGAATAAGTTAAACAAGTCTATAAAAAGTCAATTTAAAAAAAAATATTATAAGCTTAATATTGTTTTCTTATGAATTATTTCGCTTTCAGTTAAACCCTGAAAAAATAAATTAATTGTAATTGAAGTATTCTTCCTTAAAATTAACACACAACATGAATACGAGCGGCAAAATTTTCCCCGCGCGTTATACTGGCGTTATACGGAATAGCGCGCCCACTCTAGGGTTAAATATAGAATATAAATCTCGATGTTTTGTCATTTCGCCACATCAATAGGTAACTTGCACCCGTGTGAAACCGCGGCGGGTCACCAAGTACTACTGAGACGTTTTCTTGTGAGGTCTGAAATAAACGACCCAGGAATTACATAGTGCACACTTGATATGAGAAACGAAATCACCACGACATGACTATAATTCTCATATTTCTCATGCCGACACTAGTAGCAGGAAACTCTCATTGTGCTAGGCAATTTAAAACAAAGCTCAACCCGCAAAAAAGTCTTGAAAAAATCTTGAAAGAAAAAGTATCATTTAATTTAATTTCGTATCTAATTTCAACCGTCGTGATGGATTTGCAAGGGAAAAAAGAGAAATCTTATATATTTTTTGTTATTCTTAAAAAGTCATTTACGATGAGTTTTTGAGGCAATAAAATTAATTCACTAAGAGCCCTTTTTGATTCTCAACTTTCGTAGGTACCGACAAAATGTTTTTTCGAGAGCGGATCAAATCTTGGCAGTACTTTACGTTTGTTTAAGAGAAATATTATTGTTGCTTAATTTAAGAATATATTAAGGGTTTCTTTGATATATTAAGTTCGCAACCTCATTGTGGTGAGCAAAATTTTCAAGCATAAAAATAAAAATTTCAAGAGAGAAAATTACTTTTTTGAAGAATTGCAATGTTGCTTTGTAAATTATATGAAAAGATCACTTGAGAAATCAAATTATTATCTTATTACTTCTTAGAAATCTACTTGGAAATTTTGTCGTAATATAATTTTTATTGAATAGTTTTGAGTATATTGTCTAGACGGCAAAGAAGAACGAACGAACGTTGAACGTCTCGTTCAATTTGCTTATCTTCTTAGACTCGAGTTATTTATTCAATTACTGGTAAGAGGATCGCCGTTGAATATATGTATGTTACATGTGATTGCAAAATTTTCAACTCCTTGTTCTCGAAACGCGCTACAATACAAAATATCAACTTTGATCGATTTGAACTATCGATATATTGATATCGATAGTTTAAATCGATCAAAGTTAATATTTTTTTAAAGTTTGTGCAAAACAAGATTTTGAAAACCAGCTAAGTGCAAGTCGAACTCGCACACGAAAGGTTCCGTACCGAACTGACGGGGTCCGCTAGGGCCGATGCCGCCGGGGCTGCGGGTTGTTCGAAAGAGATACCGTGGTCCCTGGCACAGGCAACTGAAGGAACACGGGTGGGTTTTAGTCAGTAAAAGTCTGACACTCCCTTCTGCTCCGCCCAGAGCGGGAGGAGTCATTTGATGATTTCGCACCCAGAAAAAAAAAAAAAAAAAGGGTTCCGTACCGTACAGTATTTAACACTATATTTAAAAAAAAAGTTTTTGTGCCCCTTTTTAATGTTTAACTTATTGTTTTTGTTATTATAGTGGCAATAGAAATACAGATTCTGTGAAAATGTCAACGATCTACCTATTACAGTTGTGCACACATGTGTCATGACACATGGCAGCTGACAGACAGACGGACGGCCAGCAGAGCCTTAGTAATAGGTTCTGTTGGCACCCTTTGGGTACGGAACTAAATAATACATTATGAAAGTGTTGAGCTAAAATACTTATTACCTTGCAATATTCCCTTAATGTTATTAATATCTTGTAAAAAAAAAATTAATTAGTTTTGTAGTGTCAACTTTATTGTATTGTTGCTCATTCTAGCAGATTCTTATATCAACAAATATAACACAGTCACTTCCGTCAGAAATAAAAATAAACATAAGTATGTTCCGACAAATATTCATAAAAACATACCTTTAACTCAAGGGCACAAATCAAATAAAACCCAGAACGATAAAAAAAAACAAAAACACAAAAGAAAACACCGTTAAATTTTCATGAAAAAATCAGAATCTAAATGCACCCCTTTTCACAGGACAAACATGTTGAATGTCTTCATTATTCCACGTTGGAGCTATGGTCACTGCCACGCCAGTTTTAATATTTAAGGATTTATGGTCCCGCAGGCGACATTCATTTCACCATCTCTTTACACTTGAGGCCACATAAAATAATGTTATGGAAATTTTTCGCGAAGAACTGTTTGTAATGTGTGGAAATGTTCTGTTTGTTGCTTAGGCTTAGAATGGTGTTGTGAAAGTTTTTTAGAAGTCATTGTTTGGTTTGAAAGTAATGTTTAGTTTTTCTTCGTCAATCTGCCTCGTCTTTTTTACAACTATGTTGGATTTAGCTTCCTGTCTAACTGGGTGCAGCTGAATACTATGATTTAATGCCTATCTGACCCCCACTACCAAGTTACTGTGTAACACGATACCCCTTGGTAAGACTGGTTGTAAGACTTTTGGGCTTCTGACTACCCGTAACGACTGTCATAGATCTGCGAATAACAATCGGGACCAATAGTTTAACGTAGGTACATACTTTCCAAGGCATGGAGGGGTTTCCATGTGTAATGGATGATCACCCATCTATAATCCAACTGCAGAAAGCGGAGCATAACCTTCGGTCGACCAGTGTGATACTTATTAGTTAGCCACGAGTTCCTTTATTTAGTATTTTTTCATAACAAATCAAATACTTCGACTAGTTTAGTTAGAAGTAGTACATTTTACTTAAGGGTACATTAAAAAAACCTGATTTTTAACCGACGAAAAAAAACGGAGGAGGTTCTCAAGTCGATGCGTATATTTTTTAAAAATAATTTGGAGTCGGCGACGTTGTATAAATTGAAGGCAATTTAGTGATCTTTGTTTATTGATTGTTTGGCGTCGACTCAAAATTACTTAGGTATACTTTAATTGGTTTAAGATCTTAGTTATTAAGGTTAAATAAAAAAGGATTATTATTTTTTGCTTTTCAGTTTTTTCGGCGGTTTAATTTTTTTGTTAAAAAGTTTTATACATAGGAATACTCGCAGAGGTTTGTTGTCATATCAATTATAATCATAATAATCAGCTTCACATCGTCATTATTTTATTATTATTTATTATTTATTTATTTTTATATTATTTTTTTCTTTGCTCTTGTTTCATGTTTTTTATTATATGTATATATTTATTTAGACGAGTAAAATATACTATATGTATATATATTTATTATATAATATAAATGGTACACCACAGACTACCACCTATATTTGTCTCTCCTTCATTGTAATCCATCCAAAGGTTGTCTTTAAAAAATCGCTCTTAGCGATAAGACCGCCCATTGTGTCACCCTTTGTAAAATGTTATATATTTATGTTTCTGTCATTTGTATGGTGTACAATAAAGAGTATTCTATCTATCTATCTTATAACATTTCCACTGCTGGGTCACAGGCCTCCTCTTTGTGAGAGGGAGTGGGCCGTAATCCACCACGCGGGCCCATTGCGGGTTGCTAGATGTCATATCAATACAACTTTATATTTAGAATTGGCGTCAAATGTCATTATTTTATGAAATAACCATTCAATAGCACCCTATTGAATGATTGTTTGAGTATTTATGGTATTGGTCGGTATTTTGAGTAGCAAATGTACTTTGTATCACCATACAAAGTACATTTGCTACTCAAAATCATCATTTTCCCACTACACATAATCATCCAATAAACCTGTAAGTATTTGCTGCAGGTGACAATATTTAACAGAATTTTGCAGGTTGTAATTCAAACGCTTGGCATGGAAATTCGTATCATGAGAACAGATTATTATGTATGCGCACACCGCTAATTAGAATTCCAAGCGGAAGCCGCCACAGGGATTAAATGCAATAGCACAGTTCGGAACGCTGTCGCTGTGAACAATAATAACAACTAGTCTTGAACAAGAATTATATCACTACCTGGAAATATAATATGAAAAGATTTTTTGATAGCTTTGACAACAGCTCACAAAAAAAGGAGGCCGAAATCTTAATTATCTTTTCACGGAATTAAGTCAATCAGACTTACACGTGTATGTCTTATTTTGTTAGCAAGTTACATGAAGTATGATTAAAATATGTATAATAATTATACTACATTTTGTGCTTATGTTATTATAACGGGCACACACTTCCCTATGTGTTTGTTATTTCAGCGTATGAAACCCGTGGGTTGCAGCTGAAAATCAGCGTCAGGTGGTACACCTTGTGTTGTCATCTGACATTGTGCTGAGCTGAGGCCCTTTTGGCATTACAATCTTTGTTTACTGTTTTAAGGTGTATTTATTTTACTGAAATACCAATAGACGCATTTTCTTTCTTTCTTGTTACAAACAAAACAAAAAAATACTTTTGCTGTGCCAATAATTTTGGCTTGCACTACACAAAAGTATATAGTGTAGTTACCTGCGAAGCTACCCAAGTAGCATCCCGTAGAGGGTAATACAACATTTTGGAGAGTATATTAAATGTGACCCTAACTGACCTCCGGCATTGTATGAGAAGATTCATCCCCTTAGAGCCATCCTCTTATTTACCCTTCTGTTAACTTTACGTCACTATAATATGCTTCGAGGGATCGCTTTGAAAAAAGCCTTTGATTTTCTACATTTGCATTCATGAATAACTTAGATACCATTTTATACAGTGATTTTTTATTCAAGTTGTTCGGATTTGTATAGTGTTCTTCACTGTCTGATACATTATACCTATCTGTTTAAATATTTTGTGATATTTTTAAAGACTGTACTCTATAACATACCTTTATTATTATCTCTTAACAAAGGTTTACACAGATATAAACATAGATACAAGAACGTTGACACAATCCACAAACAATATGATACTTTGTGAGAAACTGGCTTCCATACTTGGTTACCCTGTGTGACGGATCACCAGGCTCTCACCCCGAATTAACTCTGCTCAAATACCTCTTCTATGTCATAGACTGTTTAAAACTTAAAAGTCCTACAGTCATCTCTACTTTAATACTATTTTAGTATTCAAGTGGCGATCTTGAATAGATAAACAAAAGAATAAACAATATGTTTACAGCCAGACAATTCGTTATCACAAAAAGTTACTATTACTGTTAGCTTACATCATCCCACAGCTGGGCAAAGGCCTCTCCACATGACTTCCAGATCATTTAGTAAAAGTGAACCACAAAAAGTACAATCCAAAATTAAATACCACCAAATTGAGCAACAGACTTCGAAAAACACCAAATTGAGATAGGTCCAATTCCAAACCGATTGAAAGACTCCGCAGGGGACCTGAACATGTTAAGAAAAGAATTACATAGGACACAAACAAATGGATAGATTCAAAATGGGATGTGAGGACACGAAATGGACGTTGATTGACAAGGGTAGTACTAGTAGGTACTGTTGAGGGATGTAACATTAATTGAACAGGTTCCGATGATGAATAAGAAATGAGAGCTGGCCACGAGATGGAGGTACACCTGAATATGGTTTATGAGCGTGGGATGGAGTGTGACCGCTTTGGGTTTAATTTTCATTAATTCTAAGGAGAATTACCAGTAGGTATGGGTCATGGATACCTACCTACTACCATCTGCTTACTGAGAGTAAACAAACATCTATTATATTTGCTGCATAGCCAGTGTTGTTATTTTGGCGAAGTTTTGGATGAAGTAAAAATGTGTCATTAATTGAACAAAAACTGGATGAACCAAGTTATATCATATACAGAAATAACTATACTAAGGGCTGATTTTTCCAACGCCAGATAATTATATCCCAGGAATAGTTTTGAATTTTTGACCTTTCTTCCATACAAAAACTGTCAGACGTCAATTTTATATACAATTAAAAGTTATCTCTCGATTGAAAAATGAGAAGGCTAATTCTCGTAATTTAAAACGTTCAAAATCTAGTCGCAGTCTCATCTCAGCGACAAACAAATGCAAAAGACTTGTCAAAATGTAAGGAAATAAGAAATATTTTTTGACAGATTGAGACTGAGATCAGTGGTGGGGTAATTCTCGTAATTTTAAGACCGTTCACAGTCTGATCTCAGTCTCAATCTGTCAAAAATACCTCTAATTTCCCTACATTTTGACAAGATTTTGACTTTTGTTTGTCGCCGAGATGAGACTGCGACTAGATTTTGAACGTTTTAAATTACGAGAATTGCCCCTCAGCCCTAAGTACAGATGCATCAGAGAAGAAAATAATATGAAGACATAACTGTAAAAATTACTTGAAGAATAATATATATTGATTTTATTAGACACAATGATAAACATTTGGTTTGCAATTCTACACAATTACTTACTAGGTAGACAAATAGCACCTGCACCAAATTTAATAGGCAGTGTTACCAGTTAGCTTGCAGCCTGCTAAAGCAATTACATTGCAATGTATAGGCACGCTGGGGTGAGCAGCATTCCAGGCGTTCCTGAGGCGAATGCAGTTACAACCACATATGTATAGTAATATTGGTGGGACTCAATACTGAGTGATATTTGACAAATTGTTGTACTGACAATGTGTTTATTGTTGATTGAGAGGTTGAGATTGATAGGTATTCAATTGTGCTATCTTGCTATGTTGAATTTATTGTTAGAGAGTTGCTGTGGCTGTTTATCAAACAAATTACTCGTATGTAAAGAATGCGTTTATAAAAACTTTAAAATTTCTTGTTCCCCCGTTCCACCCCGTCGCATCGTAGCGCATCGCCTTACTTCGCTTTCTATTACTTTCGGTTAGCGTTCTTTCATACTTTTTTTTCTTTTAGCTCGGCTCCTAAGAGTCTAGCGTGATGATAAATTGCCTTCCTCAATAATTGGGCTATTAGTTCCAGAGATTAGCGCGTTCAAAACAACAAACTCTTCAGCTTTATTATTAGTATAGAAGTTATGTATATATTAAAAATAAAAACTCAAAGCATTTATTTCAAATAAACCAATTACAGGCACTTTTGAATTGTCAAGGGGTCGGTCAGTCAGAAAAATGAAGCTAGTTAATCATTCCAAAGCGTAGTAGGTACCTACCTATGGAGAAGAACGGGCAAGAAACTCAACGGAAACTTGAAGAATCGTCAATAACTCCACTAAAATAATCGTCAATAAGTTGGTATGCAAATAAACCAATCCTTTATTCGTTGTCAACCCTTACTCACAAAACGAAACACGAGAAAACAATACAAGGACACAAAAACAAACATTGACGGATTCCGAAACAGTTTTTACGTTACGCTAACCTTAAAATGGGGCTAGAAAAACGTTGTTTTATTCAAATGTGCGATACACCTGTGCGGATTTAGATTACAAGCAAACAATCCGTTGCCTATAGAACATTTGGCTCGTTCCATGTGATCCCTGTCGGCTCTTTTTACGTTTACAATGTTTACGAGTGTGGGAACTGGCGTTTGTTTCAACTATTGATTCGTGTTTATTAATGTTTACTGTTTTTTGTTCTTGTTTAATTTAGGACCCGAAGAATTGCCAAATTTAAGTGGCAGTGGGCAGGGCACATTACTCGCAGAACAGATAGCCGATGGGTTCTGGAGTGGCGACCGTGTACCGGAAGACGTAGCGTTGGAAGGCCTTCCACAAGGTGGACCGATGACCTTGTGAAAGCCGCAGGAACCCGTTGGATGCGAGAAGCACAGAACCGGTCGAAGTGGAGGTGCTTGAGGGAGGCATATGTCCAGCAGTAGACGTCTTTCGGCTGAAATGATGATGATGATTTGGAACTGCCGCGTTTCGGTCGCAGACCTCATCAAGGGTTCCAAGTTGAACAAAAACTCTTGAATGAATAACATCCACTAAACACATACACTACATGCTTTTGAACTGTTGCACTACAAGTTTTCATAGAAATCTAGGTCAGAAGCGGTAAAGGAAAATATCGTAAGGAAACCAAAAAAAATCGAAGACATGTGACATCTATCAACGCACTCTGGGCCCGCGTGGTGTATTACAGCCCATTCCCTCTGATAGAGAGCAGTCCTGTGTCACAGCAGTGGGAAACGTTACAGACTGATTATGCATTGAATCCCATAATCTAGAAATTCCAAGTAACCACAATTAAATACCAAAACACATGATACACCTATAAGACAAGTAGCCAACTAAGTGAGAACATAACTAATTAACTGCATGGATGGAATGCCGATCGGAAGATAAGGAGTTACTGTGGTAATCCTACATCGTGGAGCGCTGGACAAAAGTTGAGCACACTCTCTTAGAAATTCATACTTAGAAATTATATAGTTACAGGAAAGTTAATAATGCACTATTGGTAAGTACTTACATAGTTCTTAGTAAGGATGAAGCTCGAGGCTGACGTAGCTAAAATGAACGCGATACGTAAAGTTAAGCTGCACTTGCTAACGTCAGTTGCTTAATGGGTTATCATTTTACACAAGATTATGCCGCAAACCAGTGATTGCAGGTTATATTTTTCGTGCAAATACAAAAAAAACATCGTAGTCTGTAATGTTCCCACCACTGGGAAACAGGTCTTCTCTCTTCTAGAGGGAGTGGGCCAATAATCCACCACGCGGGCCTAGTGTAGTGTTAGTAGATGTCACATGTCATCGAATTTTTGGTTCTAGGACAAGCTGGTTTCCTTATGATGTCAATTACCTATCAGTTAAGCATCTTGATTATGTCTATGAAGAAGACACGTGTTTTATTCACTGAACCGTAGTCTCAATTTTATCAGCCAACAGCGCACGAAATACAAAGTTTAACACAGATACCTACACCATGTCAGCGTGGGTAAAACCAGAGGTGACTCAATATTGCTAAATTGACTGCACCCACGCACTGAATCATCCTATATTGGTTTGGTTTAAGATAAACCAGCTGTTGGTGTAAGACTTTCCTCGTTAAACCACTTAAAACCTTGTTTAATATTTCTCTGGAAATCCTTTCATACTCACTGTGTACGGTTTACGTACAATGTATTAATATAATGTAGATGAGTTAGCAAATTGGTCGATTCCCATCGTTGGTAATAACTATTGTAACTGTACTCAGTGTGCACGTTAACCACAACGCGAAACAGACGTATGTGAGAATCTCCACATTTTATCGTGTAGTGATCAATAAACCTTTTGCATTACTGTACGAGTATTTTCCATCTTAGCTACACTCACAACTAACTAACCTACAAACAATTATAATGTACAGCTCATTAAACTGTACACACTGTAAAGACCTTTTTCTATGTGTTTAAGTCGTGTTGTTTGCCAATTGTAGAAGACCAGTTATTTCTTCTATCTCATAAAATTTACTAAGTTTGTGAGATGATTCTAAAAAGTGGGCAATGTTACAAACGAAGAAAAAAAACAAAATTAAATATAAACGTGCGCATCAGAGTGCTCTTTATTATTTACTAGCTGCGCTCCGCAGTTTCACCCTCATAAGTTTCGATCCCGTGGGAATATCGGGATTAAAATTATCCTATTTATTAATCCTGGTTATAAACTATCTGTATACCAAATTTCATTCAAATCCGTTCAGTAGTTTATGCGTGAACGAGTAACAAACATCCATCCATCCATCCATCCATACAAACTTTCACATTTATAATATTAGTAGGACTAGCGTTTGCCCGCGGCTTCACCCGCGTGGACGTCGGGAATTATCCCACGGAAACGTATTACCAGGATAAAAAGTATTCTATGCGTTAATCCAGATTATATTAAACTATATCTGTGCCAAATTTCATCCAAATCCACTTTAAAGCATAATACTAATGATTGAAATACTATCGTGAATTCACGCAACCCTAGTATGCTCTGTTAGAATAGTTCTCAGAAAATCGGGTCATATTTAATATAATAACGGGTTCAGGATGTTGATGGGGCTGCCCCGTTTCTGCAGTGCATCAGGTATGTTTGCACAAGCACACGTCGATGGCTTCCACGCCATCGTCAGACAGAAATCTGCCTCTTTGCTCTGCAGAGTGCGGGGGGGCTCCAACTCCATCCTGAAGACCATAGCAGGGAGGTGCGAGTCTCCGTTATTAGGTATGTTGTTCGAAGATGTATTTCGAACAACAGCCTTGTTTCCAAATGGATAATAAGTTTACTAATATAGGTATAAGTTATCTTTTTTGTTTTCCTAACCCATATGGATGCTGCTTATCCGAATTAAAGTTTTTTTTTTTATATTTCAATCATGATTCGAAAGACACGTAGCGCCATCTAGAGTCCTAATGCAATTATGATCGTCGAAAATTATTGTTCTTTTCCTTGGGAACAGTATTTTTTTCTGGATGAAAGGTACCTACCCTATGTCCTTTCCTATACCCCTGACAACGTATATGCAAAAAAAAATCAGTGAATTCGGCGTGAAAAGGTTACAGACAAACAAACTTACTTTCGCATTTATAATATTAAGTTAGGATATTATATAAATTACAGATATATGTAAATGTAGACACAATTGGTGATCTTATCGCTAAGAGCGATCTTTTAAAGACAACATTTATATAATGCCATCTGTGTCTAATATACTGTCAGATATTTATTAAAAACACCAACAGAGTTTACATTCAAAATTGAATTTAAAAAGTATTAAGGAGAGTTATTAGTATTACTACTAATGTACCCCTACACAAATTATAGGTGTATATAACATTTAAAGAGAAAATACATTGGTCAAAAGCTACATAAATCAGAAGTAAAATTTAAACAAAGCTAAATCCTACTAATAATAAATAATAGTAATAAACGCGAAAGTTTGTATGGATGGATGGATGGATGTTTGTTACTCTTTCACGCAAAAACTACTAAACAGATTTGGATGAAATTTGGCACACAGATGGTCTATAACCAAGATTAACACATAAAATACTTTTTATCCCAATATTCTTACGGGATCGAAACTTATGTGTACTGTATGTGTGTGTGTGTAATTTTCGCAATGAGTTATGGTACTTTTCCAGTTCCTACTTTTAGACAGAGAACCATGATTTAACTCGGTTTTACTCCAACCAGTCCATTAAACCAAGCTTCAATATAAACCAGCGCAACATAGCTAAGGTAGTGAAGTGACACAGAAAACCTAATTGAAGGCAGCGAGAGGGGTCATGTGTCACTCTTAAGCCAGATTACATGCGGTAATCGGCTTATACGCCAAACACCGACTTTTACGATCCCCGTTCGTTCTAATACCTAAAAATAGTGCGGGTTTACGGTGTTGCCAACTTCGGATAGGGTTAGAAAACTAATCATATTTATGAATTGGTTGGAGTGGGCAAAGTTGTTGGGCACGTGTTATATGGTGTATTGCATGTGTGTTATGGTATCACGTCAACGCCGGCTGCCGCTGAAAACCAGCGCTTGGGCTCTGTCTCGTATAGGGTCTTAGCATTATGCTGAGCGATGGCCGTTTTGCGTGAATGTGACGCATGTTTACCCCCAACTTGTTTTTTTGTGTGCTAAGTCCTTTTTTCATGCGTCATGTTTGCCGCAAATAAATGCATTTTCTTTCTTTCTTTCTTTTCTTTCTATTGTTGTGGAAGTTCTTGTTGTTGTTATTGAGTAAATATAAGTCGTTAGAGCGAATAATCAGAGATGTAGATCTGACTTAGACTGATGCAGAATAACAAGTGGATTTGTCCATGAGCCCGGGATGTGAGTAAAGGAGGACATAGTTTTACCCATTTATTATTATGACGTTTTTTGGGTTGGAGAGTTAAAGGAACTAATTGTGTACACGTCATAATCAGTTTTAGTTTAAATTGACAAAATCAACAGCCATTAATAATTTCCTTATAAATATATTATGACTACACGTTCCCACTAACGTAACGCTAATAAAATACGCAGTAGTGTGAGCGAAGCAGCGGGCACAGCTTGTGCCGTAATATAATTATGCATACTGTATTTAATAGCTTGATGCATAGACCACAGTGCAATCATTTTCCTTACAATAACAAGAAAAAAACATTTCAAAAAGCTTAAAGCCGCAGAAAAAACATCACTGCATTCAATTAAATTCTTCGTGCAACAGCTGCTGAGCTGCGCCATTCGTTTTCTTACATAATAAAGAGTAGCAAAAAAAATACACACTTCAGGCCAGATTTTAGTACAAACGTTTTGCGGCTCAGTAGGAAATCTTATTCCAAGTACGCGACCATGTTCTATCGCGATTAGTCCCTGATAAAAGGGTGGAGGGAACTCATTTCCGTCGGCGTGGACTCGTGTCGGACCCGGCGGAGGAAATGACGTTACGTTCCCAGTTTATTCTCTTGAATTTATAAACGGTTTTACCAGCTGGAATTATAAAAATAAAAAGTTTGCCAGATGGAGTTATGAAAATGAAAAGTTCTTTTTTTTTTTGGTGGGTTGGAATTGGGCGGTAGGTTGGTTACTTTGGTTTAGATTGTAAATGGTGTTCAGTCATGATGAGATGATGGTTTTAAAATAAGCTAGGTATAACAATGGAAGCAATACCAGCACTCAGGATTTGATGGCTTTAAACGTTGCGAAAGGCAACTAATTGAGTCGGCACGAAAGCTCTCAGAAAATATTTGACTAATTCAATTAAAATTAAAAATTAAACGCTCAATTTGATCAAACTGTTCAAACAGCATAATTTTCCAAGAACCCTCAACAACAAAAGAAAACGAATATATCTATTACCTTACTAAAAGGAATCCACCCTTTTCTAAACAATGAGATTTGGAGGCAAAAATCACAAATCTGAAAAAACGAAGCCTAAACTAAAAAAGGTCTTTACTCTCTCCTTACGATAACGATCAAAGAATAATTGCTTTGCCTTGTGACGCAGACTAGTGTGACCCTTGTAGGCAGGTCAGCTGACACATTATTTGGGGGTCATTTATCATATTGTACCTACGTCAGTATCCAATGCTCCCAAAAAGGGTGAAGGAAAACATCGTGAGGAAACCAGCATGTTCTAGAACCAAAAATCCGAAGACATGTGACATCTACCAACCCGCACTGGGCCCACGTGGTGGATTACGGCCCACTCACCCTCTCCGAGAGGAGGCCTATGTCCCAGCAGTGGGAACATTGTAGGTTAATTTTATATTTAATGTAATTGGTTTGCTTTCGCAGAAAGTAAAAGATATTTTGGTATATTTGGCCCAGTATTTTGGTACCACAAGTTGAATTTCAGACCCAATTGCTTACTGCAGTCTTCCCATTTGCTTGCACTGGATGCAGTTAGTGTAAACTCTAAGTTACACAAGAAAATGCAAATGATATCCCCAAAAAGTCGGTTTGGTCACAAGCCTCGAGATTGGGTCACTCCCACTTATAAAGGAGGCCTGTGTCCCAGCAGTGGGAAACTTATAGGCGGATTATGCTATCATATTGTACCGACGTCAGAATCGACTGACATGAGAATCTGAAATCTGAAGACTAGAAGCCTCAATTGAGATTACATTATATTATACCTAGTATTTGATGTCATTCTCGAAAGTGTGTACTTGTAAGTTTAATATTATATTACCTAATAGAGAGTATGGGTATCGTGTTACCCATGATTGGTATTAAGGGAGATTCGTCAACGTAGCCAGCAAAATTCAAAATTACGTTTTTTTGCGATTACAATATTACTCAAATACTTTTGCAGCACACAACATTTCAGCTATACCTGTTTTATCTTAATTTAATTAAGTCATTATTTTATCATAATTACCTCGTAATGAACTTCAATCATAGAATTTCGCGGACTACATTGAAGGAAGCACCTTATTAGTACGGGCTGGTGTCCGCAACTCCACATCACAGCGCCTATTTTCCGTACAAAGTGATCTGGGCCCTAATTCACTATGCCCACACGATTCCTTACTTCGAAACACGTAAATTCCTTAGCAAATCTCGCCGATCCCGCGTTGATTTTGCGCGGTTTCGTTCATTGTGTCATAGAGAATTACGGCCTTGATTGGACAGGAAGCTGATCTATCACGTTGGGTGGTTGCAAAAGACTAGGTAAATGATCATGAAAGCTTGAAAAACAAAAGATGGATGGACAACAGCGTCTTCCTGACTGCTCATAATACTCGTAACATACTGTGCAAGATTATTATGACGTTTAATTATAACCTCGACGACTACGTAAGTTTTCATTGAAGTGGTCATTTGTATATCCCTTTTGGATGCGTATGGTGGAATGGACTATGATAAAAAGATCCCAGGCAAAAGAATCCAGGTGAGACAATCAAACAAAAATATTTGTTCTTTTTACATTTAGCTCAGAGTCGAGCAATCCGGACAGATAGCCATTCGCAATTTCGTTTTCCAATAAAAGTCTCCTCGATAAAAACATTTAACAATTCATGAAAACAGCACTTAGTGAGTATTTGGAAAGTAAATTATTGAAGGCCAATCTAAAATGATTACTTTGGGGAACAGACGAGAAAATTTGATTGATTCTATAACCTTAGAGTGACCTTAGAGACTATCCGTAAAAATGCCTTTTCGAAAACTAACTTAGTCAATATTCTTTCTCGTCGAGATGATGAATTCGAAAAAAATACAATTTAAAAAATTCTTTCAATAATAAAATTGAAAACCGAACTCATTGTCAAGTTTTTATTAAATTTAATAAACCCTACTTCTCCAACTTTGCTACAGCAATTGGGGAGATAAAATTAAAAAATATCGGGTAGAAAAAAATGAGAACGAAGGCAAAAACGTCTCACAGGTGCGTTACCCATTTATATTCTTTCTGAAGCTGAAATTGGGTATTATAATGTCTCGTTTCACAGTATGACAGAGAATTTGCACTTCATAAGCGTTAAATTGGTCATTAGGCCTCCCCGTCGTCAAATAAGCGGAGCAATAAAGTGTGAAATATTTATTATAACGTCTTTGCTCGAGTGTTGAAATGGGATGTGTTCAGTAAATTTTGTATTACCCAGCATGAATGCCGTGATATAACGTGTGAATTGTTCGTTGTCAGCTGAATATCATTATATGACGCTAGCGAGGCGGAATCTTAAGGAGTTATCAACGGAGATTCGGGCGGAATTATATGAGTAGGTTCAGTTGATAACAGTCGCTTCAGTGCATTTGTCTTATGATGAATTTTGTGGGGAATTTGTTTTAATTTCAGTGTTTGATGTATTTTTGTGACTCGTGCGTTTCCCTTAACATATTTTTCAACTTACTTCCTCCAAGTTTTTTGTCATCACGCTATACTTTTTTTAAAGAAAGAAATTTTCAACTGATTACCTTGAGCAATTTTTTATTATCTTATTAATTTAAACCTATATTTTGCCTTCCCTTAAATGTAATGTAGGTAACATTACGCCACTGTAAAAAAATACCTTTAAATACATTGTCCAGTAGCTTCAGAAACTTGGAAACGCGTGCAACGTCACAAAATGCAGTAAAATATTTCGCTGTTTTGTGTAATTGGTCAATAACTAAATTAAATTACGAAATAACTCTATGCACTGCACTAAAATATTGATTTTATGAATTGCAATATTATTATTTAGAAATATCGCCAAATTAATCTAAAAAGCAAAATATTTGACCGCTATTTGCGACGCATCGTTGCCAACTTTCTGCACCATCTTTTCCCCATGCCTACTGACCTATCAAAACAAATACGCAGTACGTAACATGAGATAGTAAATGAGTGTTAGGTAATCAGAACCTCAATCTCGACTGAAGGTAATGCCGTGCATAAAGTAATTTACGAAGTAAGCTTCTAATTAGCGCCAACCAACATTCAGACAGTAATGAAACTCGTAAAGAATGCCGTAAATTTAATCGGTGAAGCCATTCGTGTAACATACGTAATTATGAAGATGTGGAAAGTAGCCCAGCCTAACATGTACCTATGCATGTTCTCATATTGCCAACAAACTGTTTTGCAGTTTAGCAGAGGTAATATGTCTTGTAAAAAAATATTTCTCTGAATAAATACTTTTTCACTTTCACACATTTAAAAAGATTTGAAAAAAAAAATCAAAGATAAACTATAGTATAGTATAGTAGTATAGTAAAACTATAGTATTTTTTTCAAATTTTATTAAAAGCATAAATTCTTAGATGGTAACCTAGATCAGGCTGGCAAGGAGCATGAAGATTGGCACAAGAAAAGAGAGGTCTATGCTCAGCAGTGGGTGAAGTAAAATGATGATGATGACCTATTAGTAGTTTAGGAGATATAAGAAAACAGCTGAATATACATAGCCTGCAAAAATTATAATCTTTTTTTGGCTTTGCTGTAGTCGGGTACAAGGAGACAAGGGTGGTAAACTCAAGTCAATATAAAATTCTGTGTATTCCCTCCCTAATGTGTTCAATCTGAGGGGCAATTCTCGTAATTTTAAGAATGTCACAGTCAGAAGGCCAATTCTCGTAATTTAAAACGTTCAAAATCTAGTCGCAGTCTCATCTCGGCGACAAACAATTATCAAAAACTTGTCAAAATTAGGGAAATTAGAGGTATTTTTGACAGATTGAGATCAGACTGTGAACGTTCTTAAAATTACGAGAATTACCCCTCTGATCTCAGTCTCAATCTGTTAAAAATACCTCAAAGTTACCTACAGTTCTGTCAAGTTTTTGACATTGATTGTCGCTGAGATGAGATTGCGACTAGATTTTGGACGTTTTAATGTAATTACGAGAATTGGCCTTCAGTTATTCATCTAGCGAATTTTCCCATTAAACAATTATAAAAAAATGAAGGTAAGATTTTTATAAATCAACAAACGGTACGTGAAACCGCAACAGATATTCAATATTTCAATGAACTCACAAATTGGCACCAATTAAATTTTACCGCGCTCTTTCCGCTTGTTTTTCGTCAGCAATATATATATATGAGAGGCACCGATTTTTTACTTAAAAGTTTTAATATTTTTATTGGTAAGAATTTTTATTCGGAATTAAAATATAATATTTATTACTTTTATTGTATGTACTAGCTGCGCCCCGCGGTTTCACCCGCATAAGTTTCGATCCCGTGGGAATATCAGGGTAAAAAGTATCCTATGTGTTATTCCTGAAGGCTAGTTCTCGTAATTTAAAATGTTCAAAATCTAGTCGCAGTTTCATCTCGGCGACAAACAAATGTCAAACACTTGTCAAAATGTAGGGAAATTAGAGCTAATTTTGACAGATTGACACTGCGATCAGACTGTGAATGTTCTTAAAATTACGAGAATTACCCCTTTTTTTTTTTTTTTTGAGAATGGGAAATCTTCAAATGACCCCTCCCGCTCTGGGTGGAGCAGAAGGGAGTGTCAGACTCTTACTGACTAAAACCCAGCCGTGTTCCTTCCTTAGCCCTTTATGTACCAGGGCAGCGGTAACCCTTTCGGACGATCCCGCTACCCCGGCAGGCTTCGGCCCTGTCGGGCCCCGTCAACTACGCTGACATCTCTTTGAGGCGCGCGTGGAACACATACACGCCGTCCGGCACGGGCCTGGTCCTGATCGGACGGAGAGCTACCCATTGCTCTCCGCCCGCAGGCCCGCGCCTACGGTGGCCGGGAGTCGTCACGCGGCTCCCGACGCCCGGAGCGTCTCCCTCGGCGGCTGAGGCGTGAGGATCTCTCCCTCGCCCATCCCGCCACCTCCTTCGCTAGCATGACTGCTTCGCAGAAGGAGGTGACCGCCTCCCACTCCCTCTCGCCCCGGACCATGGCTTGCACCAGGGCCGGACGCGAGAGGTCGCCGCCGCTGCCGATCGCCTCTACGAGGACACGGCGGTGCTCTGCCCAAGCGGGGCAGACCTCCACCGTATGCTCCACCGTGTCCTCTGGGCGATCCTCGCAGTGGCGACACCCGGGGAGAATTACCCCTCAGGTTATAAACTATCTGTGTGCCAAATTACATCCAAATCGTGAAAGAGTAACAAACATCCATCCATCTATCGATCCATCCATCCATCCTTACAAACTTTCGTATTTATAATATGAGTAGGATATAACTAACTATTTACACTAGATACTAAATATGTCTTGATCATTTTTCTTTACCGAAAACTTTCGCTTTTAAATCCTGTAACACGTAACTGGTCCTTTGAAAAGAGCATCAAGGCTATTTTACCTGTAAACGTTTCTATAGGATAAAAAGGTTTCTTTGGTAAGTTTCCTATAGGTACACCTATAAGGTTTTGATATTGGTAAAGATATGAGAGTATTAGACCAAGAAATCGAGAATGATACCGATCATTGTTACAGAAAGGATTATCAACGGATACAAGATATAAATACTACCTATTCCTCGTGAATTTCTTCTCATACTAACGTAAACTTAGCAAGCTGGGTTGTGGTGGTCAGATAGGTAGTCGCTCCACGTAAAATACTGGTATTGAGCTGCATCCTGTTAGACTGGAAGGCAGCACCAACCTAGTTAGGTTAGGGAATCCGATAAGAGTTTTTGACTAACCTAAATCAACACGATCAACAGGCTCAGATTTAGAAAAAGTCTTAGTGCACTTCAAGACCTTGTATAGAACAGAATGCCTTAATCCTGCTCATGTTTTTATGTTGTGGGTTAGACATTGCGTTGTAAGTCAGTCATTTATTCAAAGACCGTATCCGAAATTTAACTGAAGAACATGACTACATAATATGCAAGCGACCAGCCCCTGCTTAGCATGGTTTTTACGACTTGACAAAGCATGAAGATTTCTTTATTATATCTACGTGAAATATAAATGTTACGCATAAACCTTTCGAAATAAATTTTCTAAGCGATCATAAAAATCGCATCAAAATTCGTTGCAAAGATTTAAAAGAACAATGCGGTCACACAGAAAAAAAATTAAATTAAAAATACGTACTTACGTAGGGTCATAATTTCAAGGTTATTTTTTTCTTTTTATAGGGTTTCACGTTGTCGAGGGGTTTTTAAAATTTTAATTGAATTTTTTATTTCATGCTTTTTGTAGGGACTCCTTGTTATTTCATTTCTTTTATTTTCTTGCGTTTTAAGATTCAGGTAATTTGGTATTTAATTAGGTTTTTTGTAATTCGCCATTTTGTGGTAGTGGCCATCTTGGATTTGAAATTTGTCATAGTATATAGTATTCTACTAGTCAAGCCCTTTCATTTGATACCCATATAGAGGGAGTTGTGAAAAAAAAATGTAATTCGCCATTTTGGGGTGGCAGCCGTCTTGGATTTGAAATTTATCATAGTGTATAGTATTTTACTAGTCAAGCCCTTTCATTTGATACCCATATTGAGGGAGTTGTGAAAAAATATGTAATGCGCCATTTTGTGGCGGCGGCCATCTTGGACCGATTTTCATCAAACATAGCTAAGAACACTCCCGACAAATTCACCTTTCAAACAAAGAAAACAAAATTAAAATCGGTTCTTCCGTTCGGGAGCTACGATGCCACAGACAGACATACACACACACACACACACACAGAGAGAGAGAGAGAGACACGTCAAACTTATAACACCCCGTCGTTTTTGCGTCGGGGGTTAAAAACGAAAAGTGACTTTAATTTATAATAGCATAAGCATAATCAGCTTTTAATTTTCCCCCTGCTGGGACACAGGCCTCCTCTCTGGGAGAGAGAGTGGGCCATAATCCACCACACAAGCCCAGTGCGGGTTGGTGGATGTCACATTTCTTTGAATTTTTGGTTTGCCGGTTTCCTTACGATGTTTTCCTTCACCGTTTTCAGACCAGTGGTGATGAAACAATTTACACAAAGTAAAGCGCTTGTCAGGGTTCGAAACCAGGACATACAACTCTTAAGTCACGGTCTTCATAACTGGGCCACAACTGCTCTTAAATGTATAGATATTTAAAATCTCGTAAATCGGATAAGTGATCCTTAAGTTATCAAACTGTCGGTTACGTTGTGCTTAGTAACATGTAAATATAGGTAAAGACAGAAGCTCAGTGCCCATTTTCGAGAGCTGATCCCAGCGCGTGCGAACCAATGTCAACAATGTTTATTCGATCCTCTGGAAATGAGTGGAGTGTATGCTTTGTGGATCTACGGTGTCGTGTCTCGTTAACAGATTCAATTGTATTTTATTATACTCACACGCTGTTCGGATATCGGGGCGGATTGAAAATAGAGGTGGATTGAAAATGGGGCGGATAAAAACAATGTTTGCGTTGAATGGTTTTTGGTGGGATTTACAAGTTAATAATTGGTTTTGAGTCTGTTTTTATAATTGTTGTTGTTTGGGAATATAGAAGGTATGCAAAAAAACTGAAGTAACCTAACGAACAATGTGGTAGAAGGATTCAATTGTTCATTTACAATAATGTTTTGGTAACACGTTCTTATCGATGGAGCTGAAAGGTTCTGGAGTGGCGACCGCGTACCGGAAGAAGTAGCGTTGCGGAAGGCCTCCCACAAGGTGGACCGACGACCTTGTGAAGGCCGCAGGAACCGGTTGGATGCGAGAAGCACAGAACCGGTCGAAGTGGAAGTGCTTGGGGGAGGCCTATGTCCAGCAGTGGATGTCTTTCGGCTGAATGATGATAATGACACCTTCTTATATCACTACAATTATTATTAAACAAAGTGCCTCCGCCGCGTTTGTCTGTCTGTCTGAACAAAATAAACTCAAAAATTACCGAACGAATTTTCATACGGGTTTCACTAATGGACGGAGTAATGATTTATAAGGAAGGTATAGGTAGATCGCTCCGGGCGTCGGGAGCCGCGTGACGACTCCCGGCCACCGTAGGCGCGGGCCTGCGGGCGGAGAGCAATGGGTAGCTCTCCGTCCGATCAGGACCAGGCCCGTGCCGAACGGCGCGTATGTGTTCCACGCGCGCCTCAAAGAGATGTCAGCATAGTTGACGGGGCCCGACAGGGCCGAAGCCTGCCGGGGTAGCGGGATCGTCCGAAAGTGTTACCGCTGCCCTGGTACATAAAGGGCTAAGGAAGGAATACGGGTGGGTTTTAGTCAGTAAGAGTCTGACACTCCCTTCCGCTCCACCCAGAGCGGGAAGGGTCATATGATGATTTCCCATCCTCAAAAAAAAAAAAAAAGTAGTATAGGTAGATACGAGTAATACAATACATTGTGGTTTTTTTTATAAATTGGGTGATATATTACGATGATTGTTGAAGATGATATTATTATTTTTTTGTTTGTAACGTGCGATTTGTTTCTGCCGAACATTTTTTTCTTTTTTTCTAAGATGTCGGAAAAAGTCAGGTCGACTGAGAGTTTTACTGGCGTCAGCCAACAGAGTAACACACATTAGAGCACTTTAGGTAGATTAAGTTCAGCTGCATATGCAGTTAATAAAAATAAGGCAGTTGACAGATATAGCCGGAGCTAGGTTAGTATACTTTGCTTATTTCCACAGTATTATGTCTTATGATGTTCTGCTGTGGGGATCAAAAGAGGGCAATCCACGCAAATTATTAAATGGGTCCTCGCGAGTCTCTTACAAATTAATTCAAAGAAATTGATATACTAAGTCTGCCTTCTCTTTACATTTTAGAAAGTAATTTGTATGTTCGCAAAAACTTAGGACTTTTCAAAATAAGAAGCGATTTCCATAATATAAACACACGTAGTAAAAATAAAATTGTGATCAGATTAACTAAAACTAGCAAGTCATTTCTTACAAACAGCATCCGCTTTTATAACAAGTTGCCAATTTATAGAACAAAGTTACAGAATTTAGCGATGGACAGTTCAAAACTCTCATCAAACGTGTCCTTATCAAAAAAGCATATTATAAGATTAAAGACTACGTTGAAGACAAGGTAGTTTGGCAATGATTTCTTCTGCACATGTGGCTTCTCTGGCGACTCATTAACGGAATATCTGCCTAAATGTCTAATAACTGCTCTCAAATTACGATGTTTATTTATTTTTTAATTACTTCTTTGACATAATCTTTTATTATTTGACATTATATACAGACAATTCTAGTTTCAACTCTTTATTAGTGGTTGTAATGGCAGTCATGTCACTTGGTTTTAATAGGTTTTTATATTTTATCTGTCCTTTTGATGGATTCTTCTATATTTTCTAAATGTGAGGACTTTGTAGGCCTTGTAGACTTTAGATCTGTAGACCATTTTTTATTTTATCACCTACTGTAATTTGAAAACATTGTAAAAGCCAATTATTTTTAAAAGAGTAACCGTGGTGTTTCTTGCCGGCTCTTCTCCATAGGAAACGACCAATTGGAACCGTGCACTTCAGCTTCTGACGTTTCATAAGTGCCCATGTTGGTTTATGTGAAATAAAATATTTTGATTTTGAACATGAAAACAATCTATTACGGAATTAATACTTTGTTTACCTGAATGAACATATAGGGTACTTTTAATTTCGGTCGTACGTTCCCATGGTATATTTTCTGACATCCACACAGGCGAAACCGCAGGCAAGCGCTAGTGCATCTTCTAAAATTATTGACGAACTGTTTCCTTCACCGATAAAAAAATGGACTGTCAGGCAGAAACAAAAGCAATCCTTAAAAGTAAGGGACACTAAACTAAGGGACACGGTTGTTTCGGGAGGTTCCTGTTCAGGAAAAGCCGGGAGGAAACGCCAGAATGTCACCACTGTGTGGATCGCCCGGAGGACACCGTGGAGCATACGGTGAAGGTCTGCCCAGTTTGGGTGGAGCACCGCCGCGTCCTCGTGGCGGCAATCGGCGACGGCGATCTCTCGCATCCGGCCCTGGTCCAGGCCATGGATGGCGCGTTGTGTTCCACGCGCGCCTCAAAGAGATGTCAGCACTAACTGACGGGGTCCGCTAAGGCTGATGCCTGTCAGGGACGCAGGTTGTTCAAAAGAGATACCGTGGCCCCTGGCACAGGCAACTTAAGGAACACGGGTGGGTTTTAGTCAGTAAAAGTCTAACACGCCCTCCCGCTCCGCCAGAGCGGGAGAAGTCGTCTGATGATTTCCCACCCAAAAAAAAGGAATATTAACATTGGCACTATATCATTTTTGTGTCATTCACATCACGGACGCAACTCTAAAAAGCTACAAACTTGTTGAAATCAGTATTCTAAAGCGCCGCTGAAAAAAACTTTTGAATTCCCAGCATCGTGTTTAAATTGCGTGAAAATTCTACTGTACACTTATCGCAGAAAATTATACTGTGAAGCAAATGCGAGGGAAATCTTTTTGTATAAAAAAATCTGACAAAAAAATACCTTCATTTGTAGTTATTAACTTGTATTAAAGGATTCGCTTGCAGATATTTAAAATGTTTCTTTGTAGAAACTTTTTCATAGTGGTCGACAATTTAGAACTTATTGCATTTGATTTACCTATGGGGAATTTATACTAGAATGATTTTCGTCATGCAGCTGGTCGCTTACCATATCGCTTCACAAACCGAATCGCCACCCCATTTACACAAGTTGATACAATTCGCAGGTGACTAGTAAATGTTGCATCATAATGTCGAACTTCATGCGGCGGCCGATTGCTTGCGACTGAGCATTTTCATGGTCGATTTTAGTCAATCGCCGCACGACAAAAGACGAAACTTACCCTACTTTGGAATTTGCGATTTAAGTCACCAGTGGCCTAGCTAGCCAAACTGCCATTTAGTGCGGCTATAGTCACCTGTGTAAAGCCCGTATAAAATTAAACGACAGCATTAAGTAGGAATCAAAACCCTATTAAAAAAAAGTTTTCAACCAGAACTGTTCCACACGTGTTCCAACCAAAACAACTACATAACATACATACATAATCAGCCTATAATATTCCCACTGCTGGGACACAGGCGTCCTAACTGCGAGAGGGAGTAGGCCGTAATCCACCACGCGAACCCAGTGCGGGTTGGTAGATGTCACAAATGTCTTCGAGTTTTTTGGTTCTAGGACATGCTGGTTTTCTCACGATGTTTTCCTTCACCGTTTAAAGAGCAGTGGCTATGAAATAATTTACACAAAGTAAAGCGCTTGTCCGGGATCGAACCTATGACTTGTAAGTCGCGGCTGCTACCTCTGGGCCACCACAGCTCTCAAGACAACTATTTGTAAAGTATTTTAACCTAATTATAAACGTGAAGAATTCGTAACATTAATTGCGCCTTATTTACCCGTTTTTGACCGCTCTAATTTCTTTCATCATTTCCCGAACACATTTCACAAGCGTTCCCAAATTCAAAAGCCTTTTAATTTAATAAAGTATCCACGTTATTCACATACCACGCATATGTAATCAATTGAAATGAAAAGGCGTATTTTAAATCCGAAGAACTGGCATCATTTGCTTCAGATAAACATACGTTTCACGGAAAAAAAGTATAAATGAGGCTCAGTGAGGCCAATCAAAGGCACTCTTTGTTATTCAATCCCGTTGCTTTCACTAAAAAAAGAGGCTGAAGATCTTTCGAAAAGGCTTTTCATGAGCTAGGAACCGTTTCATATCAACTCGAAATAGAGTGTGCATAGTACATTGCGTCGTTGTTCAAACAGCCCAAGACGCACTCATTCAAATTGTACACTCCACTTAGACTTGGCCTTTCTTGCATCGTTCGCATAATCGCGGGCAATCTTGCTGCATGCGGCGTACGGGAAAACGCACAGCTTCACCGATTCTTGCAAACATTTAGCGCGCTTGGAGCAATATTTGTGTACGTCTTTTGAGTAGGCTTGTGAGGTAAACTGCACTGATGTTTATTGAAAGATGATTAGGTTAAATACCTAGTACGATGCTGGCGTCTATTAGGTTTTGGTAAAAATTGATCTTTAGGTAAATGATCTACTGTTTGCATATCCATCAGGGTGGCTAATGTTATGTTTTATGTGTATTTATGTCTGTAATTTATATGGTGTATGTCGGCGCATCATCGCCGTTGTTGTTATGTTCACACATGATTTTTACGAAAATTCACACAAATATGATAGTAGAGGATAGTAATGGCGTAAAGGAAAGCACTTACTTCAACTTGAGGTGTTTATTCACTGCTGAGCGTACAAAGTATCCCCTACTGGCCACATTACGGCCTTTTTATACGGATTTCTCACAACGGTTCACAATCAAATTCGTCAAAACAAAAAGCGGAAGTGATAACAAATATAAAAATAGAATAAACCAATCAGAAATGCTGTCGAAGTCAAAAATAAAACCCTTACATACTAATTTAATTCACAAACGGAAATTCAAAATAAAAACTTACTACATTTTAAATTAAATCACAAACGGAAGTTCAAATCAAAAACTAATACAGTGGATGTGACGTAACAGGACCGATATTTTAAATCAACCGGAAGTTAAAAATAAATAGTAAAAGAAATACAGTGGATGTGACGTAATATCAACATTATTTTAAATTGACCGGAAGAACAAAAATGAAATAGTTACTAAAGCTGTCAAAACAAATACTAATTGAACGGAAATGATATTTAAAATGAATTCTAGGACTTCAAATTAAATCAAACATTATAAATATATGAAAATCATCAAATTATTACAATTTAAATTCAATTATAAGTTCTGCGCCCATATGTACTTAATAAAGAGTATTCTATTCTATTTTTTGATTTGAGTTCGTAAATATAAGTAGGTAGTAGTAGCCTACTGATAAAAATATGACCTGAATATTTCCGCTCTCAAAATTTGATCATGAGTTAATACTAAAAATTATGTCCTTATTAGAAATCCAGAAACCATTTCAATTTCCCGAAGCGTATTTCAATTTAAACACCATTATCCATAATAGACTGTTCAGTTAATTATTATTGGATATTTTATACCAAATTGAATTCAAAATCATTGTTTGAACCAATCTAATTATATGGAATGTTTTGACCAAAATCTGTTAAACGTTAGTTGATATGCTGAAATTATCACTTATAATTGAATTATCAAAATGAACAAAATATTACCCATTGTTTACTGTCAAGTAATTATACCTAAATACGTTCAAATGTTCTGTGGTAAATATTGCGCCATTCAGGGAAATTATTTAGATACAACTTGGGAGGAGCAAAAAGGTAGACTTTTGACCGTTGCTTTGCTTTTGACGTTTGCCGTTGTTGCCGTACAACTGCAAAGTGGCTGTATTAATATCTCCTAGGCCTTGACCTGGGAGTTCCTCCGTGTTCTTGAGTGAATACCGCAAATTGGTAAACGTAAGGTAGGTCGCCCTCGGGCTAGGTGGAGCGACGATCTTCGCAGGATGGCTGGTAGCAGCTTGATAAGAGTTTCCTAAAATCGATTTGAATGGCGTGCAATAGGAGAGGTTTGTACTGCTAACAGGCTGATGATGATGATGAGGCCTTGAGCGATGTGACAAGTCAGTCGCTTGAGTTTATCGCCTGCGTCACTCGCTGGTCTTCGAAAGTAGTGTTTTACACTTTCATGGTTTTTAGTGTCCATTATTACTATAGATGTCGCCTGCCATGAAGAGGGACCCATTGGGTCGTAAGTTTGGCCCATTGGTCGTCTGACATGCGGCAGATGTGTCCAGCCCAATTCCATTAGCACATTAGCATGGCAGCTTTCCAAATGACATCAGTTATTTTTGTTATGGAACGGATGGTCGTATTCCTAATCTGGTCTGATAGTTTGATACCCAGAATACTCCGTTCCATAGCCCTCTGGCAAACCTCGAGCGTGGACCTCTGCTGATTTGTCAAAGACCTAGTTTGTCCGCCATATGTGAGGATGGGAAGAATGCACACGCCAATGAGTCTCCTCTTAAGGGACAAAGGAAGGTCACCCTTCATTAGATGTTTCATGGCCCAATAGCTCTTTCAGGCATTTTCAGTGCGTCTTGCAACTTCTTTGTTTTGTCTTGCCTGGAAAGAGACTATTTGACCAAGATAGAAATACTCATCGACGTATTCAATCTCCCCACCCGCCATTGTGATCCTACGATGCGGGCTGTTCGTGGCAGGCCCAGACGGAGATGGCGAGATGAGCTGGACTCCTTCAACAAGAACTGGTCCTTAACAGCTTTAAACGTAGAGAAGTAGAAGGAGAGTAGGGAGGCCTTTGCCCTGCAGTGGGACATCACAGGCTTTTAATAAATTACTATAGAGCCGCGGGTTGTTCGAAAGAGATACCGTGGCCCCTGGCACAGGCAACTGAAGGGACACGGGTGGGTTTTAGTCAGTAGAAGTCTGACACGCCCTTCCGCTCAGCCCAGAGCGGGAGAGGACATTTGATGATTTCCCACCCAAAAAAAAAAAATGGTTGCTACAGAATATTTTTCATGTCAAATTTTCTGACTAAGTAAGACCAACACTGTACCAATATCTATTGGTACTGTAGCGGTATCTACAACGCCACATGCGAACAACGCGTCATACTGACGTCACGCAAATCCTGCATCTCGCAAGCAGAGTTTACCGCGCAATTAGCATAGATACAATTTCCCAACATCAATCGTTGGGCAATTGCCCGCCAGACACAACACCCGTCTGGTCGGAGGATCCTCCCTTTTCTATAGAGTATGAGTGAACTTTACACCCTGTTCCTCATACTTCTATACTGGTGACCCAGGGCATGAACGTCAGCGCAGCCTTCGTGCAAACACTTCAGCGTGACGTCATCATCATCACTCCCGGAAGCTTTAGCGGCGAGTCACCCAGCCAGCCAGCATCCACGCCTTCAACGGGTATCCTGACCACCAGCATGCAGCGTCCGCGCATACCTGGTCATCACCCTCAGCCTCATCAGCAACCTCGGCACAGCACACTGCACTTTCGGTCGGTCAACAAGCAGAGCACCCTCTCCTGGTCGACGCAGCAGCCAGCCTCAACCCGGCGCTGTACATCCGACGCACTGGAATATAACGCAGCGCCACCCGGACTCACTGGGGACAACTCCGCAGACAGTTCCGACTCACCGTGAACTATGCGGCAACCGGTTCCGACTCACTGGAACCTCAGCTGGCCTGGCAAGCATCGCAAGATACAAGACTCAGTCCACTATCGATCTCCGGTCTCCGGAGGGGAGTGATGTAGCGGTATCTACAACGCCACATGCGAACAACGCGTCATACTGACGTCACGCAAATCCTGCATCTCGCAAGCAGAGTTTACCGCGCAATTAGCATAGATACAATTTCCCAACATCAATCGTTGGGCAATTGCCCGCCAGACACAACACCCGTCTGGTCGGAGGATCCTCCCTTTTCTATAGAGTATGAGTGAACTTTACACCCTGTTCCTCATACTTCTATAGGTACAAATAAATGATTATGATTATCGGCAAATACCGGAGATGTAGGTAACTTAAAGATTGGGAATGAAAATTCAAAGAGCATAAGACCAGAAAAGGTAGCTTTACTTAGCAATCCTTGAATTAAAAAAACTACCTATGTCTTTAAAAGAATAATTGTGTTCAAAACCACATCAAACAAAATGACGCACATTCGTTAGCAACCTGACTCAAATAAGAGCATATTGCGACTCGTAATTAAAACTAAATTAATTTCTACTTGCCACTGTTTCCAGAAAACCTTTCGTGAGTTCAGGAGCTATACAGGGTGGCAGGGACATCTATGCGCAAACTGTAACTATGAATTCAGCATATGAGTTTAGACACCATAGAGTCGAAATTTTTCGTGGGTTATCAAAAAAAAAAATCTTCTGTTTCATAGAAAAGTGCAATACCTACGCGGTCAAAATGTATGGAACAGCAATATTTTTATTTTAATAACTGACGAAAAATTTCGACGCTATGGGGTCTAAAGTCATGTGCTGAATCCATGGTTACAGTTTGTGCGTCGATGTCCCTGCCACCCTGTATAGCTAGCTATATTAACCCGGGGCGAATGACGTGAACATAATTACGCCGACGATGACACCGGGTCATCATGACCCAGATTTTATCGAGCAATTGTCATGAAATTTAAGAAGTTGTCTACATTTTAATAATGATTTATTATAAAAGAGTTTTTTTGCATGTGTAGTAAAAAATTAATAAATCCAAATATTTTATAATTCAAACTTTTACTAGCTTTCTCAATAGCGCATGCAAAATCAACTCTGAAAACATAACATTAATATTTTTTTAAATGATTCTAAATAATATTATAAATTAATTATCGTACATAATAAATTAGAGAACAAACAAATTTCTTATCATAATAATAGTAACAAATCAGTCTTCTACTTCCTCATTCAGAGACATAGAACTACTTTATTATTGCAGTACGGAATCAAATGATCTGGGCACATGTAAATCTGGCATGCATTACAAGTATTAGATGTCTTCTTATCCCTTTGAGACGGTCATATTTGACATCTTCGGTGAGTTCCTGGAACCTTCGGGGGACCTCCCCCGAAGGTTCCTAGGTGGGGTCACTTGCACAACCTGCGATTCTTTTGCGCAACTGTCGAAGCAGGATTTGACCCTTCTTCGTCAAACCGCAAATATTCTCTCAGTGTGTTCTATCAGTGCCATATTTAACAAAAACTTAAAAAAGAATAAGGTGAATTGACAAAAAATACTAAATGACCTAATAAAAGTATGCCACAAAAATACTCCGCCAGCGATGACGCTGGGTCATATTTACCCGTTTTGAGTTGGTGCACGTATATCTCGCTGTGTATGTGGCGTTGCACTTAGCATACCTGCGGTTCGGTTAGAAGCAAGTCGTATCTCCAGCTACACAAACGCTAAAATTGCGCGGTCGGCGTAAAAAAGAATAATGACATATTTAAGTCGCCTCAGGTCAATATGACCCAGCGTCATTGGCGCCGGGTTAATGTAAACAGAACCAGGAACAGCAGCTATGCATGTGACGTTACACAAGGCGGGAGCGACATACGTAGTAAGTGATGCGGTTATAATACCGCAATGAACTTACATCGAAAAAAAAAAAACCTGTAGCAAATGCAATATTGGATACAGCGGGATGATTGCGTAATGCACTATCAATAGCACTGGCCTTCATTTTGACAGTTCAACAACATTCATTGCGTTATTTACGTTAATAGGCAGATACATTTTTTAAACATAGAAGCAATGGATCAGCAATATCCTTTTATTTATATTTATTTATTTTATTTTTTTGCGGATGGGAAATCATCAAATGACCCCTCTCGCTCTGGGTGGAGCGGAAGGGAGTGTCAGACTCTTACTGACTAAAACCCACCCGTGTTCCTTCCTTAGCCTTTTATGTTTCAGGGCAGCGGTAACCCTTTCGGACGATCCCGCTACTCCGGCAGGCTTCGGCCCTATCGGGCCCCGTCATTTATGCTGACATCTCTTTGAGGCGCGCGTGGAACACATACGCGCCGTCCGGCACGGGCCTGGTTCTGATCGGACGGTGAGCTACCCATTACTCTCCGCCCGCAGGCCCGCGCCTACGGTGGCCGGGAGTCGTCACGCGGCTCCCGACGCCCGGAGCGTCTCCCGATTCAAATGATAGTGTTACGCAATTAAGGTTCTTGTTGAAACTATGTTAATGGTAATTTGATGAAGTTTGGGTTTCCCTTTCATATACTAAACGAGTTACTTATCAGCACCCTCAGATTATTTGCCAGCCATTTTAGGCCACGTTCCAATATTTTGACCAATAGAATACAATAGTATAAATTCTAATAGAATAGAATAGATTATATTCTATTAGAATTAAAAATTAATATTACTTAGAAATAATAATGGCTATATTATACTTTTGCTTAGCATCAAGACGATGGACATCTCATCTCATGACCATACGTAAGACCATTATAAAATAAATTCCTAGAAATAAAAGAAAAATAATAAGACTCCATTCACAAACACGAACCCAACATTTATAATAAGGTAATTAATTAGCAGCGGATAATTTAAATCAGAACAGTTCCAATCATTTAACCGACATCACAAGTCAAACGGTATCAAAAGCCTCCTTCAATAGCACCCAGTCTACAGAGCAACGAATACGAATGCTCTTTTCGAAATGAAAAGAAAACACTACGATGTTTCCCAGCATAAATTCTTAGCACTCGGCAAAATTGAAAAGTCCACTCAGTAGAAGCTTCCGTTTAGGTAGAAGGCACAATCTCAAATTGTTTACGCTCTCGTGCCCCTTAAGACAAGAATGGTGGCTGTTAGGCGAAGGAAATGAATAGGTATTAGAGTGTTTACATGTTTGTGTGTTCACTTCGTAAAATATGGATGACGTACGGAGGCGCTAAACGACGGGTAATAGTTTGTTCTATAATACAAATTGACAAACACTTTTTGGGGATTTCTCATTATTTTTTGATGACATTGAATTAACATTCGAGTGTTTGTCACCTATGTTGTTTGCCGTGTAAAGTGAGTTGTGATAATGTAAAATGTATAGATTGTGGCTATTTCATCCGTCTGTAAGGATTCATATGTATGTAGTAGACGTTTAATGTGCATACACACAAGTGTCACGCGCACTGCAAAGTTCGACGCGTCAACGGCTGCCGTTAACACGCGTCGACGGCTGCAGTTGCCTCTGTCGTCGACGCATGTCGCTCGTGTGGATGTACACTTATGTGAGTGAATTTGTCAAAAACGATACCCATGGAGACGGGATGAGACGAGCATAGACCAGAGAAGCATGGCAAAAAGTCAGAAGGCTTTACCCACCAGTGGTTGGAACAAGACGCGGCCTAATGATACGTAACATACAAAATCAGCCTATAATATTCCCACTGCTGGGACCCAGGCCTATTCTCTGTGAGAGGGGGCCATAATCCACCACGCGGGCCCAATGCGGGTTGGTGGATGTCACATGTCATTGAATTTTTGTTTTTAGGACATGCCGGTGTCCTTACGATGTTTTCCTTTGCCGTTTTTGAGAGCACTGGTGATGAAATTATTTACGCAAAGTAAAATGCCCGACTGGGTTTAAACGTACGACCGTACTCGTAAGTTGCGGCCGTATCTACTGGACCACCACTGCTCAATACCGACCCCAATGATGATAATGATTTAGTAATCACCATCATTGGCCTTGGCATTGAGCATTGGATCATTGCCTTCGAGGGTGTTGGTATAGTTACCAAAACCTTCGAAGGCAACGATCCATTGAACAATTCTATATACTAGACCAAACCAGTGAGATTTCCAAAAGAACCGTCAGTACTAGTCCGAAATGGCGGGATTTCGGGATTTTTTGTACCGTTAGATTTACTGTGAAACACTTTAGACAGGATCGAGCCGCGCAGTTGAAATACATGGCAGGAACGGGCGAACAGAAAAATCGCTCGAATATAGAAAATAGTGCTCGATTCCGGGCGGCCATTGCTGCACCTTCCTTGATGTTCTTTTTTAAAATTCACGTCACTCGTAGGATGTGCTTTGAGGGTGACTTGATTTAAAACTTAGGGTTGAGATTTTCTAAATCAAAAATTTTATAAGAATATTAGCATTATATAATTTTGTTATAAAAAATATGAAGTGTAACGAAAAAAAGAACATTTTACATTTACATTCCATCGCCGCACCGCATAGTGAAATCTATTTCAAGTTGATTTTTGTGTGATCATTAATTATAACAAAAATGTCCGAATAAGTTTTTGGATGCAATGGATTTTAACTTATGACATTCAGTTTGTTGTTTCATAACTTCAAAATTATCTCAAATTGTTCATTTAAATATAGTTACTATTATCAAACAGTGCGGTCAGAAATTAAAATATCAAACCTAGAACCTCTTTTTAATTGTTAAGTTAACGTTCACTTAACCAATAAGGGGGAAAAATATTTTCAAGTAAGTCCACATGATTCCGTAACTTAATATTGAATACGATTTTTTGTGTGTCACCTGGCACGTTCTAGGCGCATTTACTTTGTAAATTTTCCGGGGAAAGTATCTTTTGAGGAAAAACGGGTAAACAGGAAAAAGATTAACAACTTTGTTAGCAATTATAAAGAGTAGAATATTTTATACTTACCAGCGTAAAACATATTGTATTAATAATTGTTGTATCGTTCGCGTGGGAATGCGTGTCACTTTGTGGCAAAGATCATGTAATTGTTTGTTTTTCCTTTGTAGCTTCTAAGCGTATGTTATTGATTGTTGTTGTTTTATTTTGCTGTTCTTTTCATTTTTTTTACAAATATTTTATCAACATTTCATTCCCTTCACCAATAAATAATTAACATTCAAATAAAAAATTCGGACACTAAATTTTAACACTGTATCTGTAAGATTGTCAGTTTTTTCGTTTTTGTTCATATTTTTGTAAATATTTTTCATCAACATTTAATTGTTTCACGAAAAAATAATTAACTGTTTGTTGTAAAGTCAGTGGAGTCTTTGATTTTAAAGTTAAAGTAAATTTAAAAAACAATTTTGGCGATTCAAATAAGATGTTGATAAAAATCTGAAATATTGTCAGTATTTTAGATAATTCATTCATTTATATTTCCATCTGGAAGTATAAACGGATTACCTAATATACATTCTAGATCTAGATCCTTGCAGACGAAATATCTATAATAAATATTGTAAAAAATGCATTACGTTTTTATGTGTGGCCTTAATTCTTCTAAACTACACTAAGTATAAAGCGGTTTTCAACATCATAATTATAGAGAATTTATTCCGAAAGTTTAAAGTGTATAAAACATAAATATAATATAACAAGGGACCCGAGTGCGCGTATCCTTTTAAGGAAAATTCTCGCTAACTGGTCGACATTTAACGTAACCAGAGGGCTGGCTCGTTCTTTGGCCAAAGAATTAGCATTGCCATTCAACGTTGTAATACTGGCAGTCTTCTAGGTACGTTTGCGGATAACAGCGATGCGGACGAGTACTTCGACGGCTAAGTGTCCTTTTGTTTTTGTATGTATTTGTATAGTTAGTTAGTCATTTAATTTATTTACTAGCAGCGCACCGCGGTTTCACCTGCATAATTTTCGATCCCGTGGGAATATCAGGATAAAAAGTATCATATATGTTAATCCTGGTTATAAACTATATGTGTGCCAAATTTCATCCAAATCTGTTTAGTATCTAGTTTTTGCGTGAAAGAGTAGGACCAAACATCCATCCATCTTCACAAATTTTCGCATGTATAATATTTGTAGAATTTAACTATTTAGTACCTAGTGTGAATAGTTACTTGTGTTTGTAAAAGTTTTATAACTTAGATATAGCATAGAAATCTCGATGTTTTGACAACATTTTTAGACCAACATAATGTAAATGCATTTATTGAGAAATAAAGATTATTATTATTATCTTTATTCCAACAATTTTTTTGTCTTTTTCTTAACGTCGGCAACGTTAAAAAAAAAAGAAAAAAAAAAATTAAATATATATATTTTTTTTTTAAACATACCTACTAGGAATTACTGCTGTATCGTGGGTGCGTTTACAAACATTTAAACTCTCCTACACAAACAGCCAGACCCGGAACCACTACTTGTAGGCAATACAAATATTTGTTCCGTGCGGGAATCGAACCCGCGACACGCAGCGCAGCAGTCGATCGCTCAGACACTGCGCCAAGCGGGTCGTCAAAAAAAAAAATACATTGAAATTACATTTTAAAATATTTTAATAAGCAAAAAGATTTAAAAAAAAACATTTAAAAATATAAAAAAATACTAGCCCACCGGTATCGGGAACAGGGTCCAAGCTACCGGCGGCCAGCTCCAGAGAGAGGAACCTCCTGACAATGCGAGCCGTGTCCAGGAGAACCGCTTTCTGAATCAAGTCCTTGATCCTTTATTATTATTATTATTACATGTCACAGTAATCAGTAGCGGCGGGTCACTAGTCTACGCAATACCGAGGATATTGACAATAATCAGTGATATGCACAAACATTTAATGCAATACGCTATTGCGATAGAGACGATCGTCGATATCTCTTTGAGATAGCTACACTGCGTTGCTCGTGAATGTAGTCGCCAATTTGATTCACGGAATTACAAAGAGAATATTGAAGCGAGTATCGTTTTGCATTGCGCTGTATTGTGGTGCGACTCTAATATTATTGGAGAATGTATTCATTATGACTGTTTACTGGCCCATGATTGCGGCACTCTAGAGGGAATTAATGTATTTAATTTAGTCCTACAGAGTACAACGAACGATTATTGAACACAATGCTTGCTGAGTGGAAGCGTTCTTGGCGCGTTACGACGGTAACGTGTAGATGGCCACTATTTATTTACTATATACTTTATTGTACACCAGATACTTCTTACACTACTAACAAAAAAAAAACATTTAACACTACAAAACATACTATGGACGGCCTTATCGCTTTCTGCGATCTCTTTCAGGCAACCTTGGAATGGACATAAAAATAGGGTACTATTTTTGGTGTGTGATTATAGATCTGTTTTGTTTTTTTATTCCAATTAACTTACTTATCTTTTTATTTGCACGTGTTTTAGTGACAAATAAGGGCTGATTTTTCAATCATCTTATAACTGTATTCGAGGAATAATTTTGAAGTTTTGTCATACACAGTTGTATCATACAAAAACTGTCAAATGTAAATTTTATTCCTCGAATAAAAGTTATCTGGCGATGTAACAATCAGCCCTTAGTCAAATAACAGTAAAGGCAAACCCTCAGTTAAAAGTTCATTGACATAATAAGTACAAAGGCCAGTAGGTCAAACTACCTGAAACTGTCAAATTTTCCCAATCAACCTTGAACCTTAATGCTTTCCCGATAAAGTTGAAAATCTATTAAAGAAATTTGACAGATTGTAGTAGCTTCATGTGCTGGTCTGTACTACGCTTTACTTTGTGTAATTTAATTCATCACCATCTCAAAAACGGCGAAGGAAAACTTCGCGAGGAAACGGGAATGTTTTAGAACCAAAAATTCGAAAACATGTGACATCTAGCAACCTGCATTGGGCCCGCGTGGATTACGGACCAATTTCTCTCACAGAGACGAGGCTTGTGTCCCAGCAGTGGGAACTTTATAGGCTGATTATGATTATATACTCAAGAATCCCTTCACTATGGCGCGTTCTTAACTTCTTAACAATCCCGCAAAATTGTGTAAATTTTAATAAACCGTACATCCACAAAATACTCACATGTGACGTCACATCGAATGCCAAGTAAGTCGGCTGGAGACGACGAATTCCAATCTCTTCCCTTACACTTCATAAAATCAAAGAGTATTCTCATGTCGCGTTTCAACATATCCTAAACGATTGCCAAACTTCCTTTGTGTCCCTTACTATGAGTTTATGAAACAATTAAGTGGAAGCGGTAGTTTTTTTATATATCCTTTTTAATGCTATATGGTCCTGGCCGTGACCTCGATCTCGCCTAGTAGAAAGCGATGGATAAAATCTACTACGGAACGAGCAAGCCCAGAAGATGTCAGTTTACTCTTGCTTTGAAGGCTGACGGGTTATACGTGGAAGGGTACAAAGACGCTGGTAGAGAGTTAGACACTTTAGCCTTGCGCATAATAAATGTGGAGAAGAAGCGCATATAAGTAGAAGGAAAAAATTGCTTAGCTTGAAAGGCTAAGCTTTTTTTTCTCACTCGCTTTGTTTTGTTAAACAAACGCGATATAAAAAAAGATTTTTTGATAAAGGACAAATTTCTTTTGTTTTTCACAGTAGTCACTTACTTTTACAAAACGAAAACAAATGGTAGCAGCAATATTTTAATGCGATTGTGTTGTCTCTGATATTGCAAGAGCTTTAACCATTCCTGTGCCTATTAGAAGCTCTTCAGGCTCTTATTTGAGTCTCAATGTTCAGCATTATTACTTGTATATCTTGGTGATTTGAATGTATATGTTCTTGTCGTCTTCTAGCTTTGGTATTGTTGGTTTTTGTGCGTATTTACACTGGAGTTGCCAGTTTTTTTTTGTGCTTACATAATAGGACAAAAGTAGGTATTGTTTAACATGTTTTCCCAATTTATGGGCTTCAAAGCAAAAAGTACTTTAGATGTTCTATAAAAATTCTTAATTTATTATAAAATCAAAATTAAAAGCCATTTATTCAAACTAGGCTGAGACTCAGCACTTTTTGAACGTCAAAATGACATAAGACTGAGAGGAGAAGTCTTCCAAAACGCCTAGTGCTTTAGCTGGAAAGATGAAGTGGCGCACCAAACTTCCCAGCAGCACAGCTGTCTGTTCAGTGAGAAGAATTTGATTCTAAGTAAGTAATCATTTATTTACTAAAAAACTTAGTCTAGGTAACATCAGTGTTGTTTCAATAAGGGATGGGTATGGCTATAACAGATGAGAAGGCTCCTGCGCTTCAAATTAGGAAAATCCTGTATCTTGAAGGACAGTGAACTTTTAAGGGATTGGCACGTTTTACAAAATATTCATAATTGAGCACCAATTAATTACAGAATTAAGACAAGTACAAGTTTGTCTTGATTCTGTACCAAGAGTAAGTAATTAACATTGCGAAACACAAAACATTAAATTAAATTATTTGCCATATGAAAGCTAGCACACGCCAATTTATATTATCACTTACCCATATTTATTTTACAGGCAGGAACACAATAGAACAATGTTGTCACCAACTGGCACTCAGAGACACCACCACAATCATCACATCCCACGTCATTAACATTTTAAATTCAGTAAGTCGCGGAGCAAAATAAAAATTACAAAATAAAAACATTTATTTATTTAGGATCTCCAACAAGAGATGTACACAAAAATACATTACACCGAAATAAAAGGCAACATCAGAAGGCCAATTCCCGTAATTAAAAACATTAAAAATCTAGTCGCAATCTCATCTCAGCGGCAGAGCAATCAATGTCAAAAACTTGTCAAAAATGTAGGAGCATTAGAGGTATTTTAGACAGATTGAGACTGAGATCAGACTTGGAACGTTCTTAAAATTACGGGAAATGCCCTTCAGGTAGGTGTACTCTTTCACCTATAAGGGCCGACATACACGGACTGCTTGAAGCAGTCAGGATAGACTGCTTCAAGCTGCGACTGCATAGTCTTCCACGTACACACATAGGTACGAAACCGCTCGAGCAGTTGCAACTGCTTCGGGCGGTCGTGCGGTCAAGCAGTCGCCAGGCCTACACTGGCTGCACGAGCTGTCGACTGCTCTCGCGCAGTTACCTCCGCCCACACGACGACGACGACGCGCAGTTGGTATCAACTGCTCCAGCAGTTATCAATAGCAGCTTCAAGCTGTTGACTATGACTGCAAGAGCGGTCCGTCTATGTTGATCAATCGCTAACTGCTCGAGCAGTCCGTGTATGTCGGCCCTAAGAGACCACAGCATGCACAATAAAGTTAACAACTAAGCTAATAAAGTTAAAATATTAACAATAGTTTAATTTGCAAAACTTAAACCTATCTTATAATATCATTTTAGTTAGTTTTCGGCTGCGCCTGCGTGGAGGTCGGATATTGTCACAAAAAGTCTCCGATGAGTTAATCTAGGTCATAAACTATCTCTGTGGCTTTCATCCAAATCCGTTTGCCAATTTTTTTGTGATTCAGTGACAAACATCCAATCATACAAACTTTCACATTTATAATATTAATATATATTATTGCGGGTACCATGGCTGATAGAAGGTATTCAGCTTTGTAGAACGACGCGACTAAAAGTAAGTCTCTTTCTAAAGCACATTTTATTTTGTCTAATAAAATAACAGCAATCTTCCATAATTGGAAAGAAATAATTTTTATTTATACAGTAGTATAAACTCAATGGTAAAAAGTTTAACTCCAAGCTCGATAGATGGCGTTGTTAGATGACGCACCGTTTCTGAATCGCGCTATGGTTTTGTTACAAAGTCTGATATAGTCGGAGCCCGGACTTGTACGAATTTACCTATGCAATATAAGCGCGCCAAATCCAAGAAGGGAAGTGAGAGCTCTACGGAGCCGCGAATGGCAATAGAATTTTTGTAGAGGGTTGTGCAAACTGGTGTACCACCCTTATTTAATCGAAGTATATATTATTATTTATTTTAAAGGACAATTACGTCTAAAAAAAATATATACATATGTATATGACAGCTTCGTTAATCTATAGGTCTTAATGCTAATAGCGCTACGTACTGCTGGCCACTTGGTTTAATTCCCAGGTCGGGCGTATTTAGATTTTTCGGTCAGAAATTTCTCGCTATCGGCCAGGGTCTGGGTCTTGATCGGATTCACCTCCTGTTACAAGGGCCTTAGATATGGCTTAGTGAGTGCATTATGGTAGCGCCTAAACCTAACCTTTCGTGGATAGCGGGCGCAATAATGCTAAATAGCCTATACACCTTTGTCAAACTGGGCTACCAATTGCAAAGAGTTTTTTTTTTAAATCCGGCTTGTAGTTCCAGAGATTAGCGCGTTCAAAAAAGTAAACCAAGTCTTCAGCTTTGTTATTAATAATATATAAAGTATAGATGTCTTAACAACGTAGCATCTCAGTACCTAGCTTATTCATGCAACATCAAAAAAAAAAAAAAATTGTTTGTTGCCGAGGTGAGATTGCGGCTAGATTTTGAACGTTTTGAATTACGAGAATTGGCCTTCTGGTTTTCAGTTTTTTTGTTTTTTTTCAAGGGTAATGTAGAAGCGATACAATTGGGAAGAAAGAAAAGGTTGAAAAATGAATGTTAATAGTAATATATTATAATAAAGTTAAAGGTAAGCCTTAGGTACAGTCAACAGCAAAAGTAGATGATCAAAATCAGAAATTCAATACTAATGAACGGAGTTCACGCCAGAACTGTGTGACGTCGAAGTGATTCAAAAGTATGTGATTGTAAATTATACCAAACATTTACTACTAGTAAAGCTGACATATATTCGTGATCAGTTTTGACATTGGTTTGAATTTCGGATTTTGATCATCTACTTTTGCTGTTGACTTACCTAGCCCTTAGTTGTTAACCTAATGGCAACTACGAGCTAATAGATTAAACTAATTCTAAAATGTAAATGACATTTGACAACTTTGGTTAGGTACTGTAGCGGGAATAGTAAACACTGAAAAATAATAACACAAAAATGATAATTCTACATCTATTTAGTAACAAATTCATTGACACATCTTTTCGAAGCCGCCTATTTTTGATGCAGCGTCCTATATTTTGTGTGTGTTCCTTTGATTTCACGTGTTTGTGCTGCCACTTGTACCTATGTATTATGTTTTCCACAAATAATCGCCGACAGGAGAAACAAGCTCGTCGGTTGGAAGAACAGCTCCAACGTGATAAGGAGGAGCAAACGCGCCGCCAGGAAGAGCAGATCCTTATTTCGATTTTTTACTACACATCGCAGCTCCCGTAGCTACAACACCTTCGCTACGTGGATTTAAAGTGCTACCGTTCGACGGAACTTCTTCCTGGTCAGCCTACAAAATCCAATTTGATGCTATCATGAAGGCGAACGGTTGGAATAAAAGTCAGGCCATGACTGCCCTCACCCTAGGCCTGCGCGACCAGGCCTTAACTGTTCTGGAAGCTCTCGGTAAGGAAGTGACTTACGAGCAGCTCCTTGAGGCATTGGAGGCTCGGTATGGCGACGCTCACCTGGAACACGTGTTTCGTGCGCAGCTTAAGGATCGCGTGCAACGCAGTAACGGAAACCTGCAGCAGTGGGCCCTTGAAGTGGAGAAGCTGGTGCGTAAAGCTTACCAGTCCGTACCTGCGCTTATTGATGGGAACCTGGTACAGGCATTCATCGACGGCATCCGCGACCTTGAAGTTAGAGCTGCTGTGAGGCTCGGGCACCACGGGACGCTTAAGGACGCCTTGGCCCATGCACTGGAGGTGGAAGCTGTGCGGCAGAATCATAATTCCCATCGTGTCAGGGAGGTTGCAGCGGCTACAGTTCGCGACCGCAATAAAGGGTACAGCCCTAGGTGCTACGGCTGTGGGGAAAGGGGCCACCTTTGATCCAGTTGCCCTAAGCGAACTGCAGAAAGAGAAGACGGCCGATCTCCAGAGGGCAGTGCAGCTAACAGCACCGCCCAGCACCAGCAGCAGCGAAACGAGTAATAGCCAGGACTGCGGGGCGGGTGCTGGCTGATGTTCAAAGAGCCCCAAGGGTTTCGATCACACAAACCCAAGACGGGCGAGGTCAACGGAACGCCGTGTAAGCTGACCATAGACACTGGAGCCTCTCGCACGGTTGTCAGTTCCCAACTCATAAGACGGTCCCTTGGGGACTCCGCATACAACCGGGAACACATTAATTTGGTAACCGCCACCGGTCAGCGCATTCCCGTCCATGGAGAGAAGAAGATGGGGTTGAAGCTAGGCAACAGAATCTCTGTTATTCTGTTGCCTAGATCTGTTGCCTAAATCTGTGTTAAATGTTACAACAAAATACCTTGTGAAATATTGCAATTAAATGAAAGAAAATTTAAAACTTATATTAAAATTACACTTTGTAAGCAAGGATATTACAAATTAGAGGATTATATCCACGATAAGAATGCTTGGAAACATGCTGGTCCTGCTCCATAGGACAATCTCTAGAGTCTAGACAAAATGAAACTGGTTGCTAATGTAATTTATTGTATAATTTATTCTTTTTTTTTTACTTAGACATTGATTTACATTCTGTAATTACTTGGGGTCACACCCGGACTTATTACTCCTTATTTATTTATGAAAATCGTCTACTTTTGGAATGTTTGTGAATATGTGAGCACCATGTATCTATCACATAGTTGATCTATATGTCATGGTTTCATTTATCCATTTTAATTTTTTTACCTATTGTGGTCTAGTAATTTTATTTTTGGGTGCATCGTCTTCACATATAAGTTTATAAAAATAATGTATGCAAAATATTGTAAAACATTTTAAAAGAGTAACGGTGGAGTTTCTTGCCCATTCTTCTCCATACGAAAACTACCATTTGGAAGGGGCGACTAGAATCAATTTTATTTTAATTTTATTTTTGACGTTCAAAAGTGCCTTTTATGTGCCTATTTGAAATAAATGATTTGACTTTGACTTTGAATCTACCTGCATAATGTCATTGTGGCTGATATAATGGACGATTGCATCCTGGGCCTTGACTTTATGAGGAAGAATTGTTGCAAAATTGACGTCAAGCAAGGCGTTTTGAAATGTGGACAAGAGGAACTTTTCGTGGAAGGGGCGTTACCAGGGAACGTGTACAGCCTTAAGAAGATTGTACTTCCGCCGAGATCGGAAACGATTGTGCCAGTTAGTCTTCCTCGGAATCCTGGGCAAATTCATCGTTGTGTACTCGTGGAAAGGGTAGACAATGACCTTCCATGAAAAGTGGCACGAACTTTGGTCAGAACCACCGACATCTCAGGGGTACGTGTGCTGAACCTTTGTGATCAGGAACAGGTTATAGAAAAAGGCACACTAGTTGGTACTTGCGAGGAAGTGGATTAGTTGCGTCGATGCCAATATCTATCGACTGGTACCCTCAGCAAGGATGCACAAACGAGAGTGACCACACTTTTAGAAGACTGCCGCAGCGCTCTATCCCAAAATGAAATGGTCAAGGCGAAGAAAATGTTACTTAAGTATGCCGATGTTTTCTCGTCAAACGATGCTGACATCGGGAGGACTGGCTTAGTTCAACACAAAATAAACATAGGAGAAGAATTGCCTATCCGTCAGCGGCCAGTAGTGAAAACATTATTATAACTAATATAAATAATAAAATAACAAAACAACACACAAATAATAACTAATCACAAATCATAGTCTCACAGTTATAAGCGGTTATGTTAATTAAGTATGAGAACAAAATAAACAACAAAGACATTTAACTCATTTGATCCCACTATTTTACTTGGTTAGCAAAATATTCTAAGTAGATATCATGAGCTAATAAGAGATGTTAATTGATTATCTATTGATAACATGTTTATTCACATAGTATGCTCATGATTGTAACCCTGCCAAACTAACTTCTAGGTCCTAGACAAGTTGCAAACGCTTCAAAACTTGTCTCTTTTGATGTCGCTTGTCAGACTGTCAAATGTCAAATTGGTATGCTTAGACGACATGACACGTCACGTGACATTTCGTTAGCTTATGTCAATCTAAAATATTTCTACCGCTTCCTATTTTATCGTTTGCGTTAATAGGATGCCACTTGTCTAGGGACCCATTTGTGTCAGTTGGCAAAATATGTATATTATGATAACTGTAAATAAAATTATCAAATCAAATAAAATTATCAATCAATCTTTGTTGTAAAATAAGATCGTAGTTTTGTTAAATAATAGCAATAATAAATATGTATTATTAAATTATTTTATTTTTCTTGATTTTTTTATTCTATATAAATAATTACTACTTAAAACAAAATAGAAAAATATATTAAAATAATGTAATCCACAAAAAGCACGTGTCGTGCCTAGGATTTGAACTTCCAATCATAGGAAGGTAGGAAGTGAAATAGTAGGAAGTAGGATGGTAGAATAATATGATGTAGGATGGTAGAATAGGGATAAGTAGAACAGTAGGAAGAAGGACAGTAGAACATAGAATGATAAGTAGAAATGTAGCTGTACAATGGTAGAATGGTAGGAAGTAGGATGGTAGGACGTTTTATGGTAGAATAGTAGAATGGTAGAATTGAAGAATAGTAGGAAGTAGGATGGTAGAATAATATGAAGTAGGATGGTAGAATAGGGATTAGTAGAACAGTAGGAAGAAGGATAGTAGAGCAGTAGAATGGTAGAATGGTAGAATGGTAGAATGGTAGAATGGTAGAATGGTAGAATGGTAATGGCAGACAGTAGGATTAGTAGAAATGTTGCTGTAGAATGGTAGAATAGTAGAATGGTAGAATGGTAGAATGGTAGAATGGAAGCGTGGTAGAATGGTAGAATAGTAGGAAGTAGGATGGTAGAATAATAGAATGGTAGAATGGTAGAATATAAGAATGGTAGGATGGTAGAATAGTAGAATGGTAGAATAGAAGAATGGTAATGGCAGAAAGTAGGATTAGTAGAAATGTAGCTGTACAATGGTAGAATGGTAGGAAGTAGGATGGTAGAATAATATGAAGTAGGATGGTAGAATGGTAGAATTTTAGAATATTAGAATGGTAGAATGGTAGAATGGTAGAATGGTAGGATGGTAGCATCGTAGGATGGTAGCATCGTAGGATGGTAGAATAGAAGAATGGTAATGGCAGAAAGTAGGATTAGTAGAAATGTAGCTGTACAATGGTAGGAAGTAGGATGGTAGGACGTTGTATGGTAGAATAGTAGAATGGTGGAATGGTAGAATGGTAGGATGGTAGAATCATAGAATGGTAAAATGGTAGAATATTAGAATGGTAGAATGGTAGAATGGTAATGGCAGACAGTAGGATTAGTAGAAATGTTGCTGTAGAATGGTAGAATAGTAGAATGGTAGAATGGAAGAATAGAAGCGTGGTAGAATGGTAGAATATAAGAATGGTAGGATGGTAGAATAGTAGAATGGTAGAATAGAAGAATGGTAATGGCAGAAAGTAGGATTAGTAGAAATGTAGCTGTACAATGGTAGAATGGTAGGAACTACTTCCATCCTACGATGGTAGGACGTTGTATGGTAGAATAGTAGAATGGTAGAATAGTAGGAAGTAGGATAGTAGGAAGTAGGGTGGTAGGAAGTGAAATAGAAGGAAGTAGGATGGTAGAATATTATGAAGTAGGATGGTAGAATGGTAGAATTTTAGAATATTAGAATGGTGGAATGGTAGAATGATAGAATAGTAGGAAGTAGGATAGTAGGAAGTAGGATGGTAGAATAGAGATTAGTAGAACAGTAGGAAGAAGGATAGTAGAATAGTAGAATGGTAGAATGGTAGAACGGAATCGTGGTAGAATGGTAGAATAGTAGGAAGTAGGATGGTAGAATAATAGAATGGTAGAATGGTAGAATATAAGAATGGTAGGATGGTAGAATAGTAGAATGGTAGAATAGAAGAATGGTTATGGCAGAAAGTAGGATTAGTAGAAATGTAGCTGTACAATGGTAGAATGGTAGGAACTACTTCCATCCTACGATGGTAGGACGTTGTATGGTAGAATAGTAGAATGGTAGAATGGTAGAATAGTAGGAAGTAGGGTGGTAGGAAGTGAAATAGTAGGAAGTAGGATGGTAGAATAGTATGAAGTAGGATGGTAGAATGGTAGAATTTTAGAATATTAGAATGGTAGAATGGTAGAATGGTAGAATGGTAGAATGGTAGAATGGTAGAATGGTAGAATGGTAGAATGGTAGAATGGTAGGATGGTAGAATGGTAGAATGGTAGAGTGGTAGAATGGTATAGGCGCGTCTGTACTATTTCCCCATAGGATTACTCCATATTTGAGCCATGCAAATGCGTACGCGTAGTATGTTACTAGTGCTGTTTTGAGGTCTGTTGTTTTCTTGATTTCTCGGAGAGCGTATGAAAACTTGTATAATTTCGTTCTTACTTTTTGAATATGTGATTTCCAATCTATGTGTGAGTCTGTCTAGGCCTAAAAGGGTGAATTTATTTACTGCTTCTAATTTTGATCCGTTGTATTTGAAATTTATACTTATAGGTATTTTTTGTCGAGGGTGGAAAGTTATTATTTTTGTCTTATTGTAGTTAATTTCAAGGTTGTGTTCGTTCATCTAGTGTGTTGCAGTGTCAAATATAGAACTCAATTTTTGGTTCAAATTTATATTATTATCACATGGTGTTAAAATATAGATATCATCGGCGAACAATACGCATGACTCATTGATGTGGTTAGGGAGATCGTTAATGTAAACAAGGAATAGCAGGCACCCTATCACACTTCCTTGTGGTATAGAAGCGTTTACGGGCATGTTTTGGGATCGATTTAATTCTATTTCTTTAGATTTATGATTGTAATGTTCAATTTCTCCAACTTGTTCTCTGTTTTTTAAATAAGATGCGAACCATTCGTAACTTTTTCCGCGGATACCGATGTTATATAGTTTATTTAATAATATATCAAATTGCACCTTATCATAAGCTTTTGTCATGTCTAATAACAATCCTACAGCATATTTTTTATTATTAATTATATTGAGGGCTTCTTGTATATATATAAACAGCCAAAATGGTAGATCGGTTTTTGCGAAAACCATTCTGACTATCATTGAATATATTATATTTTTCACAAAATGTATAAACACGATCGCACATGGCTTTCTCAAATATTTTTGAGGCTGTTGGTAAGAGAGCAATGGGACGGTAGTTGTTTGGGTCGGTTTTAATACTTTTCTTGTGGACCGGTTTTATAAGAGCTTTTTTTAGTAAATCGGGGAAAACGCCTTCTTCAAAAGATTGGTTAAGTAATATGTAAAATGGCAAGGTTAATTCGTCAGCGCATTGTCTAAATAGAGTGGGTGGAAGTTCGTCAATTCCATGTCTTGTTTTGTTTTTTAAGTTTTTAATTATTGTATTTACTTCGTAAGGATCCACTGGGGTAAGATATAATGTATTTTGTGTAGCTGAGATCGCCGGGGGTCCTTTTGGTTTTGCGCCGGTAGGTGTTGTGCTGTCCCCACCAATGGAATAAAATAAATAAATAATATAATAAATAAATAATAAAATAGATAGAAATATTTTTTAAATAAATGTGCAATAAACAACCAATTTATCACCGTTGATATTCTAAATTTAAAAGTCCCGAACCAAAAAGTTCCGAAGTGAGATACCATCGATCATTCCATAAGTTTTATAATACCCGTGATAAATGATAGGAAAGGCGTCGACTGTAACTTATTTTAGTTTTCCTAACTTTCTGAATAATCTCTTTGACAATTTTTTCCCGGAAACTTGTGAATTTCTCTTTTATGAAGTGACTTTTCTGTTCTGTATAAATATTTTCTTTACCAATATGTACACTAGAAGATGTCAGAAAAAATTACAGTTTTTTTTTTTTTTGTTCAAAGTCAAAGTCAAATCATTTATTTCAAATAGGCACATAAAAGGCACTTTTGAACGTCAAAAATAAAATTAAAATAAAATTGATTCTAGTCGCCCCTTCCAAAAGGTAGTTTTCGTATGGAGAAGAATGGGCAAGAAACTCCACCGTTACTCTTTTAAAATGTTTTACAATATTTTGCATAAATTAATTATATAATTATATGTGAAGACGATGCACCTAAAAATAAAATTAAGTACTATACCACAATAGGTAAAAGAATTAAAATGGATAAGTGAAACCATGACATATAAATTAACTTTGTGATAGATACATGGTGCTCACATATTCACAAACATTCCAAAAGTAGACGATTTTCATAAATAAATAAGGAGTAATAAGTCCGGGTGTGACCCCAAGTAATTACAGAATGTAAATCAATGTTAAAGAGAAAAAAACAATAAACTAAACAATTACATTAGCAACCAGTTTGATTTTGTCTAGACTCTAGAGATTGGACTATGGAGCAGGACCAGCATGTTTCCAAGCATTCTTATCTTGAATATAATCCTCTAATTTGTAATATCCTTGCTTACAAAGTGTAATTTTAATATAAGTTTTAAATTTTCTTTCATTTAATTGCAATATTTCACAAGGTATTTTGTTGTAACATTTAACACAGTACCCCATAAAAGATGTATGTACTTTAGATAATCTGAAAAAAGGTTGATCTAATTTATCTTTATTTCTAGTATTAAAATTATATCTATCACTTATTTTATTAAAAAGATGTTGATTTTTTCTTACATACATAATATTTTCATAAATGAATTGGCAAGGTACCGTCATAATATTAACCCTTTTAAATAGTTCCTTAAGAGATTCGCGGCGACGTAGATTGTAAATGGCTCTGACAGCTCTCTGTTGCAAACGAGGTTAGAGAAGTGGTGGCCCAGTGGTAGCGGCCCCGAATTACGAGTTGTAGGTCGTAGGTTCGAACCCAGGCAGGCGCTTTACTTTGTGTAAATTATTTCATCACCACTGCTTTCAAAACGGTGAAGGAAAACATAGTGAGTAAACCTAAGTTCTAGAACCAAAAATTCGAAGACATGTGACATTTATTAACCCGCGCTGGGCTCGCGTGGTACATAACAGCCCACTCTCTCTGTCTCTCGAAGAGAGGAGGCATGAATCCCAGCAGTGGAAACGTTATGAGCTGATTATGCAAACAAGGTTTCCACCAGATGGAAAATGGTTATCGACATAAAGGAATATAGAAACTAGACGCATCTTAGGTCTTTTGACAACCTTTGGAAAATGCAAAAAAATGCATCGTGTGCCTGTTGATAATTAAACAGGCATCCATAGACTTTAAACAAGAATACAGCAACGCGGCCTATACCGTAGTTGTATTACACATAATCACAATCTGAATGATTTCGAAGGATATTACTAATCCGTTGCTTCATATTTTCGGAAAATTTGTCTGCTCACCTACGTAAATGACGCAATGAATGTTGTTGAACTGTCAAAATGAAAGCCATCAATAGATAGTGTGTTATGACATTACCCCGTTGACGGCTAATGAATAAGGTATGGCACTAATAATTCCCCGGAAACCATTGTACTTACTCCTACCACAACAGAAAAAACATACATAATACAAGTCTGGATATTTCTGTATACCAGTGTAAATATAACACCAAGGAATAAAGTCCCATACACTCATAGTGAAACCGCAAGAAACGAACAGTTAGAAGCACTTTTGCAGACGGAACTTTTTTTGTTGATACAAAGTGGAATGTTGCAGCCAGCTTCCCAGAATCTTTGTAGACAGGCTCTTTTTGTGAGTGTAAAGTGTGCAAGTTTTTCTAGTTCTGTGTTTAAATTTTAACTTTAACTTTGGGGTTGGTATCAATTATTTTAGCAAGGTTTAATCTTTGGAAGTGTTTAGGCTATGCTAAAAAATTGGGCTATTGGTAATAGTTAGCAGAATCTAGTTTTTTTAAACAAAAGGTAACTTTACAGCTGGCCGTAACAATAGGACCGCCCATTGTGTCACCCTTTATAAAATTTCTATATTTATGTCTGTAATGTATATAAAGAGTATTCTATTCTATTCTTCTAAATCTAAACATTAGACCAATGACGAAGTACAAAACAAAATTAAATAAGTCTGGCTTGAGTGATATAAGGGTTCTGTACCACCATATAAGTTTCGTGTGTTTTTCGTGTTTTTTTCGCTTTAATTTTATTATTTGTTGTTATAGCGGATATAATAGTACTACATACTGTAGCGAAAATAAAAGGAATCACGACGTTCAACAGCCAACGCGTGGAACTAGAAGTACAGGAATACTCTGCTGTGCAGCTAGGTTGAAGTATGCAACAACTTGTGACCCGCAAACCAGTAGACGATCCGGAATCCACGAAAAAGGCAAGTCACCCTTTTTGACTGGCTCTACACCAACGACAAATAAAATAAGGTGTCAGAGCAGAGAAATAGGAGAAAAGTTCGCTGAGGGAGAAGAAGGCCGGAAATAAGAAGAAAAGACATACCAGGTTTGGAGAATACCTTACACCTGATAGAGTGGTCAGCTTATGACGCGAAGCTCGACATCAAGACTTTAACCATTGCACGCTGGCAGGAATCAGTGCATGATTTTATAATATCAGCAACTTGGGAACAGATTGTCATCATCATTATTATTTTGAAAAAAAGGTTTTAACCTAAGAGGTGAGGTTTTAACCGCAGAGGTAACGCTGCAATACTCTATAAAAATGTCAAATGTCTACCTATTACGGTTTAAAAGATACAGTCCTGTGACAGATGCATGACGCCGGACAGCTGAGCTGCTGCTGCTGCTTAATAATAGGATCCTGTGGGCACCTTTTGGGTAAGGAACCCTAAAAAATTAATGTGTTCGTGCGAGCGTGCGTGAGCAGTGTGAATGTGTATACAGGGTAACAGTGAAACTCGACGTATTCCTTGAAAGGGGTTATACTAGAGGTAATTAGCAACAAATTAAGTCCAGTGAACTAGGGGTCAAAACTGAATGCTTACCGAGCGGTGTCGGTTCTTTAATTTTTTAGAAACTTTCTGACTTGATACCAATACCAATTATGAGAAAAAACTACTCCACCCCAAACATTGAATTGATACTTTTCTGAAAGTTGTAAAATGAGTAGTCATTTTAAAAAAATGCTTGCAAGACTTACATAATTTCAGAAATAAAAGGTCATTAATAGCAATTTTTTAACCATCTAGTTTTGACCCCTAGTTCACTGGACTTAATTTGTTGCTAATAACCTCTAGTATAACCCCTTTCAAGGAATACGTCGAGTGTCCCTGACATTTGTGTCCGGTAAATGGAGGTAGGCGATATCAGGGAACTTTTTGAGCAGAAAATTTGTAATGGAAAAATCCAATAACATTTTGCCCGACCCAGGAATGGAACCATCATTCTCAGCAGTAGCGGTTGCGACCACTAGACCAACGATGCAATCTGACGGCACGGTTGGCGCAGTGGTTAAGCGATTGACTGCTGCGCTGCGTGTCGCGGGTTCGATTCCCGCATGGAACAAATATTTGTATAGCCTACAAGTAGTTGTTCCGGGTCTGGCTGTTTGTGTATGTGAGTTTAAATGTTTGTAAACGCACCCACGTTTTATATTTATAAAAAAATAAAAATAAATCTTTTAGAAACACGGGCGTGATTATTTTATGCGTTGTATAGTTTCCAGTGTTAATTTGAATCAAAATATTATTACAACCATCGTCTCGTCAACAAACCAGAGACCCCCTAAGCAACAGAACTTTGTATGTAATGAAAACAAAACACGTAATGTATTAAACCAACCACAACATGATACTGTGTTTGTTAAATACACAAGAATTTGAATGGAACGAAAACAAATATTTGTAAAGAAATATTGTTACAGTAGACTTGTTCATTCCTACGTGTAATCATAAGTTACGTATGTGCCAGGTACCAGCATGTGTAGAAATATGCGCACCTATTTATTCAAGGTAATTACATAGATTTATCGCGGTTGAAACAGCGAAACGTCGAGTATTATGTCTTCCACGTGGAAACCTAAGGAATGTTCTGTAATGATATACCTACCTATCTTACTTCAGTTTCAGGAAACTGCCGCAAGAAACCAGATGACTGGCGGCAACGGTTTGGAACTCAAGGTGGCACGTGCAAGCCTCTGGCTAGTACATTGTCTGAGTGGCCATGAAAAAGTAAGGAAATAAAAATGTTCAAGCCACTTTGTTCTGAAGGATAACACCCCTCATTTTTGTCGCGGGTTAAAAATGAATTAGATGGGTTTAGTGAAGCTAGATTGGTGAAAGATTATGACTTTACACGTGTGCCCCGAAGGTAAGGTAAGTAACAAAACATAATTGCTTATTTCATTATTCAAGACTTAACATTTTAGGTGGAATAACTCTTACATACCGGATAGTCTTACTGAGGCATCGTGATACCCAGTAGCTGGGATGAGGAGGTCAGATAGGCGAGTAAAATACTAGCTATCAACTGCATCCGGTTAGACTGGAAGCCGATCCCAACATAGTAAGGAAAATGCTAAGCAGACAATGCTAATGTTTATTTGTAATGAGGCCAGCATTAGTAGTGGCATCGGTCACCAATAAAACCAGCCATTACCAAACGGGCAAGAACATTCACACACATTTACATAATTAATTCGAAACATTAATTCGTTATCATAATGTCACATATCCCACTGCACATTTGCCTTATTAGTCCAAAAACTAGGTTCTAAATTAAATTGGGTGTACTTTATTTACACATTACATATAATACCGCTTGACCTACACTTTGGACGGTTGAATCTAGGGTAAGAGCTAAAACTTTGTTAATTAAGCGAAGGCTTAATTGCTCAACTATACCTAATTATATGAAAGTATGACCTTAAATTATTTTGGATTATATTTCGGTAAGTAATGTTTATGAATATCACTCTTGGGTGCTTTAGCGTTAAAACTTTTTGATAGTAACACCTAAGCTAAGATTTTCTAGAAGAACGTTTCCGTTCTATTTATAACGGATGTCATGAAAATCTGTCATAACTTTCCACCAGTCATCATCTGCCCAGCCATTTTGTAACTATGTTGGGGTCGGCTTCCAGTCTAACCGGATGCAGCTGAGTACCAGGATTTTACATGGAGTGACTGCCTATCTGATCTCTACAACACAGTTGCTGGGTTATACAAAACCCCTTTTTAAGACTGGTTGTCAAGAGACAACAAACGACTTTTGGGCTTCAGACTACACGTAACGACTACTGTCAACAATCTACGAATAACACCCGGGCCCAACGGGTTATCGTGCGGAGAGGTTTTGGTATGTAATGGATGGTCAACCATCCACAAACCGACCGCGGCAAGCGAAGCTTAACCTTAGATCGACCCGTGCGGTTGGAATAACTTAGACACGTTCTATCCGTCCAATTCTATTTAATTTTAACTTGGAAACAAAAGAACGCTACGTTCATTTGTTACGAACGTCTTTACCCAGCATTTAAAATATCAATACATTATCTTCCCGTATTAGGAAACAACGACGTTCCTGCTTATCCCGTCATCCTCTTAAGCGTTTGATTTATTATGTTGTAGATATCATTGGGCACAGCTATCTGGAACCACTTAATCTACACATTTTACAAGCCAACCTGCTTCTATAACGTGCTTAGGTATTTAATTTTTTTTTTATTAGAGTGCGGTTCGGTGGTGTCTTAATTTGTAGGGGTGAAAATTAAAAAAATAATACATGTAAGTGTTAGTTTCTATCTTATAACCCTACTTATTGAGTCGACTAATACTCGTATATCACTTAGGGCTGATTTTTCAATCGACAGATAATTTTTATTTGTGGAATAAGATTGACGTCTGAAAGTTTTTGTATGGAAGAACTGTCAGAAATTCAAAATTATTCCTGCGATAAAATTATCTGGCGTTGGAATAATCAACCCTTAATCGATTAATCGTTCACTATGACATTCGCTGGCATTCTCTATGGGAGACAACTGACAGCCGGCCTTCTTGTTCGAGATGCCGAGCAGTGAATACGTCGAAAGTAGCAGCGCAACAAACTGATGTATTTTAAATTTAAATCTTAGTGAGTACGTCTCGACTTATTTTTTTCGTGATATCTGAGTGTTTTTACAAATATTGTGAAAATGGAAATAAGTTATGTTTGTGTTTAAATAATGTGTTTAATTTTCTATTGTGAACCCCTTTATTACTGAGCTGTGGCTAACATACTCGTATTATAAGTCGGTACCAATTTTGTTTTTATATGTAGTGAATAAAAAGGTACAAAAGTGTGAGGCCCTTTGTACACACACGTTTTTCTTGCCCTGAAAAACTACGGTAAATAAACCGGCTTTATATTATGACGAGACCTCCCGACTTTTCATCAAAGCCAGTTTTGCTAATGAACAAAGAACTACGGTGCCAGGGTTCACCTGCCAACACTTTTCCCTAGAAGTTTGGGTTCAGCTTTTAAGCTGCCCAATTGTAATTAAAAACAACAGCTGGCTTTAAGATGCATCAACGTCACCTATGTTAATCTGTAAGGTTTATAACCGACCTTACTTAACGCCGAATTTACTTTTTTTTTTTTTTTATAATAAGCCTTTTCAACTAAACACATACACAGGCATTAACCCAGTCTTTGTCGTAATAAAAATCTCGCATGTATGTAAATTATAAGAACGCACGGCACTATTAATTATCGTAGGTACTAGAATATTATTAATAAAATATAAACTTCAAATAATAATAAAAATATTTTTTTATACTGAATACTGCGTTATAACTATCAAATGCTTGTTTTTTATAATAACAGTTCACATTTTTTTAAATATTTTTCTCTTAAATTACATAACAAAACTACCTACTCGTAGTTGTGTATTAGTTTCAAGACATACTATTTACACGTAAAACTATCAGTGAAACTAATGTCATGTAACTACTAGTAATATGGCGCTACTAATTTCGTGATGTGAGTTCGGCATAAGTGACCGTCCATAGTTAGAAAACGAATTCACTTGTTTTTTTTAGAAGTAAAACAAATGATCACGGTTTCACAAATCGATATCGTTTTTAAAAGTGATGTTTAAAGAATAGTGAAAGAACAACAACACTATGAACAAGATTTACTAATCAGATGAAATCATGATGGAATGATTGGAGGTGAAAGATGATAATCAACCAGCAACCAAATTGTGTAAGCACACTTTCTATCATAATCTGAAGAACTTTGAAGTAAATTCCTAATCCATTGCTTCATTTCGTTAAAAATTCGTCTGCTTGACAACGTGATTTGCGCAATGAATGTTGTTGAACTGTCAAAATGAATGGCATAGCCTTTGAAAGTGTTGACCCACAGAACAATGAGAAGCGATTATAAAAACAAAAATTTTAAAAAAATTGTTACATTTAGCAGAACGTACCCCTAAAGGTAGGATCGAAGCGGACCCTATTCTTTCCTTTGTTTTAAATATTCATCACCTGCAACTCTCCGACTTAATTTAGGGGACATCGTAATTTGGCGTTCGGAGTAAGCTTTAAATACCTTTTTAACTTACCTTTGTTTTTTTTTACAATTTATTTTCTACTAATGGATTGCCTTGAGATTGTCTGCAGTATTTATTGTAAATCTTGACTTTTCTGTTGTAGGAAATAAAATGGGAGAGTGTAAAATTTGTATAATTTATTACGAAGGCTTCTTACAAAAAAAAATCGAAGGCAGGCATCTTGGTAGATGTCATAATATGTACTTAACACCTAGTATTGTATACAATCAAGTATCAAGTATTTTCTAACTGAACAGACAGCTGTGCTGCTGGGGAGTTTGTTGCGCCACTTCTTCTTCCCAGCGATAGCACTAGGAAGTGGTGAAGGGCGGGCGTTTTTGGGGGACTGTCTTTTGGAATTTTAACGTTCGAAAAGTGTTGGTTCTCAGCCTAATTTGAATAAATGACTTTTGATTTTGATTTTCATTATGTCTTGATTATTTTTTTGTACGAAGCCAGCCGCCTGTTCTACGGGTTGATGCCCGCACTGGGTCCGCGTGTTTGATTACGGCCCACTCTCTCACAGGGAGGAGGCCTGTATCCTAGAAGTGAGAACGGTATAGACTGATCATGATTTTGAGGGCTTTGCGCATTAATAGAAGAATGTTAGCTAGGTGCATTCAGACATTGTATAAAGCAAATAACATACACGCACCGCAATAGCAGATAGCTGCTATTTCTTATAATATTTTCACTATTCTTTTTCAACTATACGATGGAATAGAATAGAATAGAATAGCATTTATTTGCAAATATGGGTAATACATAAGTAGATAGTAGTAGGTATAAATCAGAGTTCTGTCACTGTTCTGTTCTGTACAAGGAGAAAAACCGATTTTGATATCACCAAATTACGAATTGGCAGGACCCATCATCATTTCAGCCGAAAGACGTTGCTGGACATAGGCCTCTCCCATGCCCTGTTACTTCGACCGGCTCTGTGCTTTTCATATCCAGCGGATTCCTTCATCAGGTCGTCGGTCCACCTTGTGGGAGGGCTTCCAACGCTACGTCTTCCGGTACCATGGATTCATAAATCATTAAAAAATATATAGGCTTCCATAGTCTATGTATCCACCGTCATCGGTATCTTTGACGATGATCATTCATCAGTAATGTATACGAGTATGGGCTGTTGTTATAGTAACTATACTAGCTGTACCCGCGACTTGGTTCGCGAGGATGTCGGAAAACAATAATGTGCCTCTTTACTAAGTATTTTTCTAAAATAAAAGTAGCCTAGGGTAAACAAATGTTGTTTGTTGACATTTTTTTTCAAATGTATTAGGTATTTTGTGTGTTTTGTTGTTCTGTTATAAGTAAGTACTTATAAAAAAACAATATTTTTTTAAAATTTATTCTTTCTGGCTGTCTATCTGTTTGTTCCGGCTAATTTCTGAAACAACTGGACCTATTTCGATGGAACTATTTACTAAATGCACATGACAGTTCATATGCATTTAGTAAATAGCTGTTACTTTGACATTACAAAAACAGACACTTCAATTTTATTTATTTGCATGTAGTATAGATGTCAAGTTAAACGTAATGTAAATTACAAACCATCCCACCAGAAACCACAATTATTATTTAAACTCCTTTATCATCAATTCACTTAACCAGCAAAAACGAGCTTGATGCTGAACAAAATGAATTTTTAATCTTACCTTAAGGAGCTCATAGAGCAAAAATATCAACGTAATATGCTATATAAAAGGGACCGTTTCTTTATTTATTTAAGACAACAGCTTTTCGCTTTCTTCGCCAGTACTGTACTCGAGCTGCCGTCCTATTAAAGGCTCCTTCGTTCCTGCTAGTTGCTTTTACTTTTTTACAAAAATGTTTTTAGTTTTTAAAAGGTTTTTTTTAGAAACTGTGTTAATAGAATTGTGAAGTTCTGTTAAAGTGCTAAGATAGAGAGTTTTTATTTGTTTGCTTGTGAACAAGAAATGTCATGTTTATTATAGTTTTATAAGTATCTCTTTTCAAAGTAGGTATACCAGCAAAACTTCACATCTCTTTGCTAACAAAGAGATGTGAAGTTTTGCTTAACGACTAATCGTTGTTTCTTGAATCAAGAACTACGTGTATTAATTACACATATATTGCTTAATTTTTAATTGAAGGAACCATTTTCTGTCATGTATTTAATTGAAGCTCTTATAATGTCCATTTTGCGTTTCTAAAAATATTCTTAAACACTCTAGTAATATAATGATTGTGAACCTTTAATAATGACTTAATAGCAAAGTAACTGCGGCCAACTTGGATGTTCCGCACGCTTAGCTCGCGCGTGGTTGGTCACAGTTCCAAATCAAAATATTTTATTTCACATCGACCAACATGGGCACTTATGAAACGTCAGAAGTTAGGTGCACGGTTCCAATTGGTCGTTTTCTATTGAGAAGAGCCGTCAAGAAACCCCACGTTTATATTATGTTAGTAGGTGTGAGAGTGTTGTAATCTAACTCATGTGGTCATTGTCATCTTAGTTACTGCGACTAACAGTGAGAAAAAGCTAGAAATTTAATTAGTGATTGAATTAAGTGTGCATCATTGAAAACGCAAAAGTTTTTACAGATTCACAAATTTTCAAAAGTGTCCTCCATTAGGTCAATAAGTCTTTAGAGAATTACTTAAAAAATCCCATCTTTTTCATAGAAGGAGCGAACCTGAGGGCTAATTACGTAATTTAAAACGTTCAAAATCTAGTCGCAGTCTCATCTCGGCGACAAACAAATGTCAAAATCTTGTCAAAAATGTAAGGAAATTAGAGGTATTTTTGTCAGATCGAGACTGAGATCAGACTGTGAGCGTTCTTAAAATTACGAGAATTGCCCCTCTGATTTTCTTAAATAATCGTTATGGTAAATGTTTGATAGGTACCTACTAGATTGCGTGCTACATCGGTAATTCATGCGGACTCGTGCCCAATGTAATCCTGGCAGTACCAGAAACGGTTGTCGACGCATTTTCGTTTTTTGAGATCTGTAAATGTAATGGGATTGATTTAAAATAGGGAACTTGACGGTTTTATAATTGCTGGATCAAATTATTATTGTTTTGTTTTTTTTTTTCAATTATGCGATTATAATTGAACAGAGGTAAACGTTTTAAAACTGGTCCTTGGCAGCTTTGGAGAGAGACAGGTAGAATGAGAGTAGGGAGACCTTTGCCCAGCTGTGGGACTTTGATGGCTAACAAAAAATTTTAAAAAGCATTTTGAACTACCAACCTATTGTTTTCTATCAATAAGCTTTTTTTAAAAGGGCTTTTGTGCACAGTCACAGAATTAAAACACGGTTTATAAACCAATTTCAACGAACCTCAAAAATTAAACTGTACCGAACAAAGTACCAAACAATTTTTACATCCGCCAACGTATGTTCGCGTCGAAAAACTGACGCAAAAATTCTAACAGACACCACCGAAGTTTTCAAATCCAGTTTTGCAAGTTTAAACCTACTTATGAATAGTGAATACTCGTGTAAATTTTCACAAATCCACGGCGTCGTTGGAAACTTAAACCGTGTTTGAACAGGTTTCAATTCAGCTATCGAGAAATGCAAGTTGGTGAGTTTCAATCTATCTGGAATCAAGACTGTGACAATTGTGTTGAAATGAATTAGTGGTTGGAATAATGGGTTCTGTGGTACTCAGGATTATACGAATTAATTACTTTGGAGAAGAGGACGGCGCAAATACTTACTTACCCTATAATAAGTAGATTTCATTTCATTTGAATTTTATTATTTTATTTAATGACTGGCTGTGCCCGCGACTTCGTTCGCTTGCACTTCGGAATACAAATTGGATATCATGGGCTTAAATTTTTTGCACAGAATTTTTTTAGGCTTATTCTTTTTCTAAAAAATCAGCTATCTTCCGATGATATTCCCGTCAAAATCGGTCCAGCTGTTTCGAAGATAAGTCGGAACAAACAGACAGACAGAAAAACATAAAAAAAAATGTTTTTTTGTTATGCATAAGTACCTTATACTTTCATATGCATTAAGTCAAATGCTGTTATTTTGACATTACAAACAGACACTTCGATTTTATTGATTTGTGTGGCTATATACATTGAGTTAGTCTATTCACAGGAAAAGAAAAAGCTTTATTTTCTCTTAAAAAAGTTCCAGCATATTTTTTTTAGTTCCGTATTTTTCAGAGTCGAAATTATTTTATAATTGACATTTATAAAATAATTACGACTCGGAAAAATACGAATAGCTTTGGTTTGACGACATTGAGACTAAGATAATAAAAAGCGTAGCTGTTGAAATTTCACCAGTTTTTAGCTTTATTACTAACCTATGTATAGAACATGGTGTTTTTCCCGAAGACTTAAAACTGTCCGTAATCAAACCACTACATAAAAAGGATGATCCTCAAAATATACAAAACTACAGACCCATTGCTCTTCTTTCAATATTTTCCAAAATAATTGAAAAGGTTATTTATAATAGTATATACATGTTTCTTGAAAAAAATGTCATTTTAAGTAAAGAGCAGTATGGTTTTAGAAAGTGTAAAAACATAAACATGGCCATTTATGAATTGATCAATGAAATAGTTACAAATATGGACCAAAAAATACCCGTAACAGCCTTATTTATAGATATGACTGAGGTTTTCGATTTTGTTGACCATGGAATCCTTCTAAATAAGCTATTTAGATATGGTATTAGGGGCAAAGTTTTAAACTTAATAAAGTTATACCTTACTGGCAGAAAACAGGTAACTAGTATTTCAGCAGTCGATGTTCAAACTGTAACTGAAATTAATTACCAATCGAGAGAGAGACAAATTTACTATGGTGTGCCTCAGGGAAGTGTGCTTGGCCCTTTATTATTTTTATGCTATATAAATTACCTTCCGAAAACCATACCACATCCTATGACCCTATTTGCTGATGACTGTACTATAGTATTTTCTGGTAATAATAGTGACTCATATGAAAATTACATAAACAGTAGCTTAAGTCTAATAATTCAATGGCTAAATAATAACACCTTACAGATTAATTTTAATAAAACTCAAATAATGACATTTAAACAAAGAACTAATCCTAAAGTGCTTAACATTAATTATGACCAAAATAAGATTATTAAAACGGAACGACCCAAATTTCTAGGTATTTGGCTAGAGGTAAACATGACATGGAAAACACACATTGAGACTATGATGATAAAAAAAAACATCAATTTTGCTATGCTTTACACAATTTAAATAAGGTTGCAAATCGTAATGCTGTCCTTACTGCATATCATGCATATGTCTCCACAACTCTTCGTTACAGCATAATATTTTGGGGCAACTCTACCAATAGAGAAATGGCATTTAAGGCCCAAAAACAATGTCTTCGAGCCATATGTTTGTTAAAAACCACCGAAAGTTGCAAACCATTTTTCGTTAGTTTAAAAATATTCCATCAATCAATCTTCCATCCCTATATATTTATGAAATTTCAATATTTATTAAGGAGAATCTATCTAAATTTGAAAAACTTAATACTAGATGTCACCAAAGCACACTTAAATCAAAAAACCACAATACTGCACTTTTCTCAAACAGTTGTCTCGGCATGGGTCTAAAGATTTACAATAAACTACTAAAAACTTTAAAAAGCATGACCAACATAAACCATTTTAAATCGCAACTTAAAAAATTCTTGTTTGAAAAGGCTTACTACTCTATCAATGAGTTTTTAGATGATAGAAGCATAAAATAAAAAATGTCCGATCCACTTGTTATTCTATCTTGTTTACTACGTTATTTGAAACGGTTTTATTTAGTTTGTAGTTTTTTTACGCCTAATTTGTACGCCTTGCAAGGCAAAACATAGTGATACAACGCAATTTATTTTATACCATATACCATATTACCTATGTTCAACTAATAAAATACTTTGACTTAAGATATACAAATAGGTAGGTAGTTGAAAAATCCGAAAACAAAAACACACCAACTCATTTTCCCGTCTCCTAAACGACACCAAAGCTTATACCCCACTTACGCTCCCAACGCTTAAAACAAACCCATCGGTTGGCAGCAATGGTTTATGATTAATTCAAGCCACGGTAAATACGTTTATTTCTTAGCCGTGGCGTTGACAAAGCGCACGCCACTGTACGTGACGAAATTGGCCGCACGCTCGATATCCGTGGGGGCTGCTGCGAAATAAATCGCACCCGTGAACATTTACTGGCTAAGCTGATAAAGTTAACGGGGAACGGGAAATGAGAGAGGTTAAGAGCGTTCGCAGATGACATACATACAATCGGTGACCGACTTTTTGTAAGAGCTAAATGATAAGATAGATAAGACAAGATAACGTTCATTTGCCATAAACAGTGTTTAAGTTTCCTTATAGTCTACATTAATAGAAAGAAAGAAAGAAAATACATTTATTTGGCACAAACTAAAAGACAAACAATGCACCAGATATATACATCAGACAAAACAAACAATAAAATAAAAAAATAAAAGATTAAATAAAAAGTGTGAAGGCCGATGTAAGAAATTATCAGTAAAATGTGCCTCACGGCTGCGCCAAAAAGGCCCAGTTCCGCAAAAATGCCAGTCAACTAATGCCTGACGCTGGTTTTCAACTGGACCTGATGTGTGAGGTGACGAATGCTAGCTTTACATTAAAAAAAAAAGGTCCTGTGCCAGTCGGACTCCCGCACCGAAGGTCCCGTACAAATTTGTAGGTAACTACAAATTGACGGTTTTCGGATGTTTTCCTTTACTTGTGCTACATGACATTTTGATGTTCGAAAAGTGCTGATTCTCAGTCTAATTTCAATAAATGACTTTTAATTTTGAGTTTTATCTAGCTTCTTGCCAAATTTCATGATTCTAGGTCAACGGGAAGTATCCTATAGGTTTTGATCCCGGAACATAATCGCCCGTGTCTATAGATTGCGTTGACTTAAAAGTTTGATTTTTTCATTACTTCAAGGAATTGCAGCCTTGAGTATTTGATATTAATTTCAATTTGATAACTCCACGCGTTCCTGAGAAAAAGGTCTTGACAGATGGACGGACAGTTGGACAAAGAAGTGATTTTATATGGGTTCCGTTTTTCTTTTTGATGTATGGAACCCTAAAAAACCAAATGAGATGCAAAGAAAGCATTTTGCTTATGAACTCCACACTAGGTCGAGGTTGTCTCTTGGAGTCCATGGGTGGTATTACCATAATAGTGAAAATGCGGATTACGTTAATACTGAACTGAAGAAGAGATCGAGTCTTACAAATAATCGGTACATCATGGCTAAATGCTATTGCCGGTGGAAAATGGAACGATCGGAAATGTATTTCCTATCGCAGACTATTCACCGATTGTCGGCCGAATACACAGTCCGCCGCATACAAAAAAGAATGACGTATTTGAGCTCGTGTGGGTTGAGTCGGTCACGAAATCGGTGATAAAATTCGGCGAAAAAATGTGACCGATTGTGGGATCTACAAAAAGTGTGCCGTGTGTGAGCACGTTAAGCTGTAGAGCTGCATCTTCCGCAATGTGTTAGCTATTTGTGCGTCACAACGCGCTGATCGATTCGGTAATTCAATGCGTGGTTAAGTAGATAAGCCATGCAGCTAACTACGGCTAGTTTTGACCTACATTTTACCGCTGAATAGTTCAGTCCTAAATCCATAAATTCAAGGCCGCTCAGCGGGCTATGGAACGGGCTATGCTTGGAGTCTCTCTGAGGGATCGAATCCGCAACGAGGTGATCCGGCAGAGAACCAAAGTTGTCGACATAGCTCACAGAATAAGCAAGCTGAAGTGGCAATGGGCCGGCCATATTAGCCGTAGAACCGATGACCGTTGGGGTAGACGTGTTCTTGAGTGGAGACCGCGAATCGGTAAACGTAAGATGGGACGCCCTCAGACTAGGTGGAGCGATGATCTTCGCAGGATGGCTGGTAGCAGCTGGATGAAAATTGCCGAAAATCGAGTTGAATGGCGTGCCATAGGAGAGGCCTATGTCCAGCAGTGGACTGCGGTAGGCTGATGATGATGATGAGTTCAGTCCTTGAGGTGTCAATGCCTAAATAAATGGTGGTTTGATTGACTGATTATTACGAAGTTTGTAGCTCTAGAAAAACATCCGATATATAAATTAATTCATAAAATGGCGAAATACATACACATACATACCTACATAAACTCACACCTTTCTCCCGAGGCAGAACGCCACCGGTTTGCTACGATTGTATAAAAAACAAAATATTAAATGTAATCGTTAGCAAGCAATTCCTTGCTTAAAAGGTGATCTCCAATAACGTGTATTGAAATGCCGTTTGTAATTGAAATAAACTTTTTTTTTAAATCTACTATCTACTAACCTACCTACCTATCTACCTATATACTAACTATAGTTTTTTAAGGTTTTTTGTGCTACTAACAGTATAATTATGGACGTCGTCTGAAATAAATTTCTTATTATTGTCTCCTTTATTTCAGTTTAAAACTTACAAATTACATTTTTAAATATTTTTAAAAAAAGATTAAAAAAACATTTAAAAATATAAAAAATAGTAGCCCACCGGTATCGGGAACAAGGTCCAAGCTACCGGTGGTCAGGGCTCCAGAGAGAGGAACCACCTGACAATGCGAGCCGTGTCCAGAGGTACCGCTTTCTGAATCAAGCCCTTGATCCAGCTGCCCAACGAGAGCCTCCTCAGGTGTTGGTCGAGGCTCTTGGCTATTAAGCCATTGGCTGTCACGACTATCGGCACAATTATCGCTGAGGCCACATCCCACATGTCGGCAACCTCGCGAGCCAAGTCAAGATACTTGATTTGTTTATTTTTCTTTATTATTATTATATATTAAATCGTTATTTTGATTTAAAGTATGTCATATTGACACTTAATCGCCTTACATTATGTTTTAATTTTTATTTTTGTATTTTGGCACCATGTTTTTATATATTCATGTAATTTGTTATCGTTTAATTTTATTGTGCTTTTGTGTGTTGTGTTATATATTTTGTGTGCACTGAATAAAGGATTCATCTATCTATCAAATGCATACATAAATAGTTATTAATGTTGCCAAAATCTAATAAGAGTCTTACCATCGCCTATCTAAACGAAAAGCAAATATCCTGACAAATAAACCAAAAGCTATAAGACCTAATTTCTTCAAACCCAGTGCCAAATAGGAAAAAAATCCGTAGGAACTCCAGTAGCCATATTAAATACGTAAGCTACGACCCACAGCCTAGAAATATCTGACAGAAATGTGGCTGTAAATACTAGGAGTAAATAGTTCAGGGCCAGTAGTTTTTCTATTAGATCCCTGGTATGTTACTGTGGACTTTCGCGCAATTTTCGCAAAGTCTTCGGTCAACACTGAGTTTGCGGAAGCCTGATTTAGTTAGCCTGTGGTTATGATCCTCATTTTTTTTCCGGGCGCTTTTTTTTGGCCGGGTGAATTGAGTTTCGGGGCTGGGTAAGGAAAGCTTTAAATTAATGCTTATAAGGTTCGAGTTTTTAGCTATGTGCAAATAGATGTAGTTTTTTAAAACGAAAATTTTATCTTATTAATTAGTTTGATGAATAATAATGACTTGGTTCACCGCCTCTCAAACTGAATAAAAAAATATTATTCTGCACAAATAAAACGCACATTACAAATACACAAGATACAACAGCGTGCGTGTATATCCGAAAACGAAGCAAAAAATATGAGTATAAAAGGATCATAGCAGGTGACGTTCTCTATTTTCTACCTACCCCCCAAGAAAGAGTGAGTTTGTATGGGTTAACTATCGTCTTTTCTAGGTTCCCTCGAATAAAATAGGAAAATTAAAAGACAATGAGAGGAAGTTTCAAAATGGCGCCAGTGACAGAAAAGTTGAAAGGAAATCGTTTGGTTTGGTATGGGCATGTGATGAGAAGGGACGAAACGCATGTGACTAAAAGAGTGATGAATATACATTTTGGTGGATGGAGAGGGAGAGGAAAGCCGAAGAAAAGAGGGATGGATTGTGTGAGGAATGATATGAAAGAGAAGGGAGTGAATGATAGCGTGACGGTTGACAGGGGAGAACGGAAGAAGAAAACGTGTTGCGCCGACCCCAAGTAACATGAGATACGGGCAGGAAGATGATGACCAAAAGTCGTACCAAAAAGGCTCATGCATCAAGGTCAATATATTAAAGTAATAATTTTCATAATTTTTTACGACATTACGCATCGGGGATTTTATTTTTGAACAGGGAATTTAATTTAAAGTAAAAAAAATGTTGATATTGTTGTATTCCCTTTACATGACGTTCCGTTTCAAATGATATCATTAAAATAACCTTGAATTTTGAAAGTGTCATGATCACGTTTTTCAAAAAACATGTAAAACGATTATACTTTCCCGATTCTACATTAATTAAAAATAACTAGAATAAAATAGAATAGATTTTTTATTTAAACGACTATCAGTTTTATAGACCAATAATGGCCGTTAGTATATGACATGTCAAACAAAATAAAGTACTGTAGAAGCTGGTCTGCCGAAGACGACCTATTATGAGGCAGGCCGGCTATATTTTAGCGTGGGAACGTTCAAGCTAGTGTCAAATATTTTATGTTAGGATTTTTGTTTAGAACAGTCAGTGGTAGTTTAGTCAAAAATATGTAAAGACGTTCTTATAATATAATCTTAAAGGAGTCGTACCTTTGTTTGATTCTTCCTGTTACCTCAGAGGGCTCTTCTAGTCCTCTATAAATGGTGGAGGCGCCGGGCTGAATTGTCGCCGTATTTGCGACAAATTTGCGCCAAAGTTGCGCGGAGCGTGAAGAAACGTTACCCCATACATTTGTACGAGTATATTTTGAAGAAGCGAGACCGCTCGCATACAGAGGATATAACAGGCGCAGAAAAGCCGCCTGAAGATTATATGCAGCTAAGTGGTTTAATTTATTTTTTACGTAAAAGAGTGAGATGGCTCAATTTTATACGGGCAATAACGTATGCCTGGAGGAGTTTATTGAAGCATTCAAAGTAGTTGCCAACTACAATACATTGCGTGAGAGCGATTGGGCGCTGATATTGGGCGTATATCTTAAGGGTGCTGCCCTATGTGTTTTTAAATTTATGTACCATGATGGTATGAGTTTCAATGAGTTGTGTGATGTGTTGCGAGCAGAGCTCCCGTGCCAATGTCACAGAGCGTTTTATAAGGTGCAACAAGAGGAGGTTGCACAAGATCTGTCTGAAGGAAGCGGACAGGAAGATTATTTAAATGTAGATGATGATGCTTCTTTTTTATTTAGTGGGAAACAAGATGACCCACTACAAGATGAGAAAAGCTGCCTAGAAAGCAGCGTGGACGTAGATGATGATGGCGAAGATGATGACGAGCGCAGCAGCCAGGGGTGCAGCACTGCAGAGGATGAGAAGGGGCCGATGGAAGTGTTCGAGAGTGAACACGAGGAAGAAATTGACGAATCGGGTCAGTCCAGTCCTTTTAATAATGTAAATAGCTATGTTTCAGAGCATCAAGATGAGAATTATGATCAGAATGTGGAATCCATTAAAAATAACATCGTGGGTGATCAAGTTGTTCAGGATAATTTTTTGATTATTGATTCGAGTCAAAGGAAAATGGTCATGTCGAGTTGTCCACGGAAATAAAGGAGGATGCTCAGAGTGTCGTAGGGTCATATGACGACAGTAAGGTGGATTACGAAATTGACTTAGTCAAAGCTGATATAGAGTTGTGTGTAGTCAGAGACGAAAACACAGAGGTGATGAACAATTCTGTGCAATTGAAAGACTTATTTAATTTTCCTACGGATGAGGGTGCAGACTTTAATCGTAGTCATTTTATCATACATCGCATAGATAACCCTAAGATTAATAATTCAATCTCGATTCAATTCAATTCGTTTATTGCAGATAAATTAAAATCTTGATTGGTGTTAATAATGTTAGTAATTAATATTGGTCATCCACAAAGTGCTTTAAACAATAATGAAAAAAGCACGAGTAAAGAAAAAATACTCATTTGTTAGAAAAGCTAGAACTAAATGCTACGTTTCAAGATGTTTTTCAATGATATATAACATTTTAAAATTATTTTCTAAAAATAATCAACACTTTATAAAGAAGTTTTTAATTTTAAAATACAAGTTTATAAAATGTAAGTTCAGAGATAAAAACTTTTTAATAAAACCTTTTCATATTATGATGTAAACTTTGGTTGTCTTTAGTTGTCATTCATGGACATGTCAACGTCAGTTAGATGTAAATATCACTTTTAGTACATTATTTTAGTTCGATTATTATGATATAGTGTATTAACAAAATACCGGACGCGGCTAGGAGCGAGTGAGGTGCCACAACTCGCAGCTTCAAGGAGTCTGAGGGAGTAATTATATCGTCGTCTTCATCAATCGGGTGTTGATAGGCTGAGATAACATGAACGTACACCAGAATTTTAATAACGCGTGTTAGGAGAGGTACTTTCTTTTGTAAACTGTGGTCACTCCTACAGGGGGGATGACACTCACTTAAGCTGGAACCAACTTTGCTTACGGGGCATAGCCATAGCCTTCGCAAATTGTTTGGTTGACACAATTGGTTCAACTTATAGTGGAGCACTCACAGTTCTATCAGTATTGACTTATGTTACATGGGGTTTGAGTTTAATGAGAACGGAATAGATTTTTGGAAATGTTTCCTCTGGAGTATGGGCATAAGTTAGGCATTTTTCGACGGAGACTGACCTCTTAGCCTTTCTCCTCCCTCTGACTCGATACCGTCCGATGGAGTAAAATAGTTTGAAGTTAAGATCATTTATTTTTTTTAAGTCTCATCTAGGCTGATGTGAATTGTCACGTCTATTTATTTGTATTTAGGAGGCCGCGTCGCGTCTTTTACGTCAGTTTTGGCTCGACGAGTTTTAAGCAGGACTGCGTTAGTTTATGTTGGTGCACAGTGGCACAAGTAAATGTTAATTTACACGACACTTGTCGTAGTGTCGGACTCGTGATTCGCTCGTCCTGACTTAAGCCTACTCTTGAAAGTGTTGGACCTCATACTGTATATTATCTGGCGTTAGGTAATTAATATCATAGGGATAGGCAGGAAGGGCCTGAATGTTCGAATGTTGTGAATAAAAGTCTTGTTTGGAAGCGGGAGTATACCAATCCTTTTATTCAAGGATGGGCGTAGCTCATGTAGAGGCTGGTCTGCCGAAGACGACCTCTTATGATGCGCGGGAATAGCGGGAGTATTGGCCGGCTATATTTTAGCGTGGGTTACATTCGAACGTTCAAGGTAGTGTCAAATTTTTTGTTAGGATTTTTTTTTAAACAGTCAGTGGTAGTTTAGTCAGAAATATATAAAGACGTTCTTACAATATAATCTTAAAGGAGTCGTACCTTTGTTTGATTCCTCCCGTTACCTCAGAGGGCTCTTCTAGTCCTCTATTAATAGTACCCAGTTTTCAGATTATCTCGATTTTCTTGAAAATCTTCGTAACCCGGGTTTTGTTTTACAAAAAGAACTTTTGTAGGAGTTAATATGATGATAAGAGTACCTAGTGTATAAAAAAACAAAGTTTGACTTTGATGCAGCATGGTATGGGATTCCATGCATCCATGAGCATTGTCCTTTGGAAAAACTAATGCCTGCCTACTGTTTTGTTTGCAAATCAAAAGACTTCATAATATCTCCGAACACATAAAAATAGGCCTCCTCAAATACAATTCTGTACTTTATTGATCATTTAAATCCTGTTGCCGATTCAAACCGTTAATTTCTTTATTGATGGCCGACGATAAATCAATGTGACAGTTATTGAAAGGAATAACAAATGAATTGAAACTAATCTCGGGACAGAAGGAACAAAACGATCAGCTGTTTTACTTCCCACGGTTCTAAAAGTCAATAGAATATCGATTACTCTAACTGCTTTACAATTATTTACTACCGATTTTATTGATTTTACTGCTACAGTTTTAATGAAATATATTATACAGTCAAGGGGTATCGTATTACCCAGTAACTGGGTTATGGAGATCAGATAGGCAGTCACTCCATGTAAAATACTGGTGTTCAGCTGCATCCGGTTAGACGGGAAGCTGACCCCAACATAGTCGGGACAAGGCTAGGCAGTTGATAATGGTAATGATACATTCTATGTCATTTGCCACTGCATGAGTTTTGTTATGATAATATTAATAATAATTTTCGACAAAAAAAACTTGGCCCAATCCTGTTTTAGGTCTTTCTTTTCTCTTTTTTTTTCATAATTTAAAATGGTCCAGCTCTCGACCTCAATCTCACCTGTCGGAAAGCGAAGGATGAGGTCTGTGATGAAACGACCAAGCCCAGAAGATGCATATTCACTATTAGAAGGCTAAGGGATTATACGTGGAAGGGAACACAGACGCTGGCAGAGAATTCCACACTTTGGCCGTGCACATAATAAATGTGAAGGAGAAGCGCTGAGCATGAACAGTCAATATAGATCAAGTCCGCAAGGTATCCTGCAGTACTTCTGCTAGTCCGGTAGTAAAAGAGAGATGGTGGGGTCAAGTCATGGTCGCCGTGGCCGAAGTACAGTATCTCTCTCTTAAACTCAATGTTCCGGCCATAAGGAATTAAAAAAAGGGACTGCGCCAAGTTACCACTCTAACTTGCAGTAGATTGGCGTTTACACAGCACACTGTTAGCCAAGAATGATTCTGAAAAAGAAAGCATATTAACAACGTTTGCCTTTTGAATAAATCAGCGAAATCATAAGAAAACATCATACATAAGTTCACCGAAAAAGTAATCAATGATTACTTGGGTTTCATAAAAAAAAACCACAAATATCTATAAAAGCCTAACCCGGACGCAAAAAAAGAGCATCACCAAAAAAATACCTGACAAGGATGTTTACAAATTGACCAACGAAATGATCCGCTTTGCTTCATCAAAGATATTGAGAAGTTTCCAATTGAATATCCGCCGAGCGTTCCAAACGAGGTCAAAGGGAAGGGAACGGTCATCCGTAGTTACACCTTCATTATTACAGGGACCAAGTTCAGATGGTTTGTTATGTTTTGTATTTTAGATGTTTTTGTTAACTTTTTTCGGGTTCCGACGATTACGGCGCCTGCTGTGTTTGTTATCTGCGTAAAAGTAGATGGGGATTTCAGTCGATTTTTTTTTCGGCATATGAATTTGAAACTTTCTATTATGTGTAGGTTCTATGTGCAGCATTGGATGTCTTTCGGCTGAAATGATGACGATTACGTTAAGGAAGATCTTAATTCATTTTGGCACAGTAATTTTTTCTTCGATACTTTTGCCTCTCTCCTTGCCCTATTTAATCCATCCAAAGGTTATTTTTAAAAGATTGCTTTTTGCGATAAGACCGCCCATTGTGTAACCCTTTGTAATATTTCTATATTTATATCTGTAATTTACATGGTGTATCTACATAATAAAGAGTTATTCTATTCTATTTTAAATAATAATACATATTATGTACATGTGAAAAAATAAGCAAAAGAATTTGGGCATCAAAAATTTCGTCCGCATCGCTGTCAACAGGAACAGTGCCCAAAAGGCTGGCAGCATTGCCACGTTGTATGGCGATGCTAATTCTTTGGCCAAGAAACAGGCTAGCCCTCTGGTCACGTAAAGAGTCGACTAACCGCTTGGCGATATCTCGAAAAACCAAGTGGCCACTCGGACCCCATGGCCCTAGTGTTTTAACCCCAAACGGCTCGAACATATAACGTCCAATCAAGTTGGAATATTTTCGCCGTTTGAGGTTAGGTTTCTATTCTATTCTTCATCATATTTTACTGTTCACTCAATCCATTTATTATTTCATTACTTTTTCTATATTCTTATAGTCAAACAAACATTCATACTGAAACATTTTTTACGTCATCTTAACATCCATCCTTCAGCGCAACACATTTTAATTAGTTTAAAATGAGATTTATTTTTACATTTAATTCCTAGTTTTTTCAGAAATTGCAACATGATTTAACTTTAATTTACAAAATGGAGCATCTCTTTAATATCTCAAAGTAACCGATTACCAAAAGATCTTTTAAAACCATCAGTAATTTAAATAAAGCACCCACTTTAATAGGAAACGTTGCAGAGCACTCTCTTAAATCTGCATACATTATTTTGTGCATGCAAAGCTGCACTAGAAACTTTAAATAAAACGCCGATTACCAAATAATTCGGATCACGTAAGCGCCATATATTCTCGGACGATTCATACGGAACTTTGGAAAAGGGATGTATCTGAAATGTTTCAGGAAATTTAAAAGAGTGTAACATTCACCTGGATGTATTTAGAAGGAAGTTTTTACAGCTTCCAAAGTCACTCACGACTTTTTTAACGCCATGATTCGACATCCACATCTGTCATTGGCCGTTTTTAGCAGAAATTACTTACTGAACTGTTCATAAGCAAATTCAGCACTTGCATAACACACTTTCCACCCATATCATTTTGAAAGATTTTGAAAGAAATTGCTATTCCATGGCTTCACAAATGTTTGAAAAATTCGTCTGCTCAACAACGTAAATTAAGCAATGAATGTTGTTGAACTGTCAAATTAAAGGCATTGCCAGTGTACACGCAATTACTCCGCAGGTCTGTAACGTTAAGATATGATTTCAAAAAGACCATTTTTAAACGCAATACACCAATGAAATGAAAGAATATACCAAAATGACACAACAAATAAAAATCATCCTCATTCAAAAACAAAAAATATATCCTAAAGTCAGACAAAAGGGAATTTAGAGGCGATTCACAACACACGGCAAAGGTATTAACAAAGTGTATTTACTATGTCGCTCCGCACGATTAAGGAAGAATACAGACACCCGACAAATTGGTAGCCGACTTATATAAAAAAAACAACTTAGAAAATAATATGGATTATGATATGGATATGTGAGTGAAGTATGACCACTGACCATGTAGACCATGTTATAAATGGCTTTATTTCTGTAAGTAAGTTTGTTTAGACACTTTTACACGTCAATCATATTTAAAAAACTGAATGAGGACAGCAGAAGAACGGCCGAAGTCGCAGCCTCTTTTAAAGTCCAGACATAATCTTGGTCAGATTATATGAAGACCATGTAGATTGATGTCTGAAATTGTCTTATGCACCAATCAAGGTAATTACTTTAATTATATTTTAGGGGTGGCGACTTTATTTCCCACAGGCCCACGGTGAGTTAACGACACGACTTAATAACTACAGGAGGGAGTTGGTGCGAGTTCCTCTGGGAAACCCTGAGCCCCTTTGAAAGACACGACATTTCGAGTCTCAAACACAAAGGGTCTATCTGTAAGATCTGTGTAATCACATAAAATATTTCAAAAAAAGATTGCATGTTGAAAACTTATTTTACGAGTACATACCCCAGCTTGTACTGTATACTAGTTTTACATTATCTTTTGTCTTATCTTTAAAAAAAAGTTATAGACCATTTATCTGAGAACACCGAACTGGAATGGACTATTATTTAATAGTATTTGCAAAAAGTATTTTTTTACATTGTATAGTTTGCAACTTGTCGCTCGTCTGCAAACCACCTTATAAAGGCGTACGTAAAAAGTCTTTTTGTCCTGTTTGTCTTATTTCAAGTATCTTAGTTTTATTTCAGCTTCAACATAACGCTTATCTGCCGTTAGCAGTCTTTATGCGTTGAGTCCCTTATGCAATAAATGGGCGTTGAATTCATAGCGTTTTATTTCGTTAAACCAACATTGTTGGACAATTTTACTTGTTACAGTTGTCGTTGTGAGAATTGTTATTTGTTCATTTATGACGCTTTTCCAATTGCTTGGGAAGTTTACTATGGGTTTGAGGATACTTTTATTGCTGAAAAGGATTTAATTTGTCCTGAGAGTTAAAAACCAAGTGACACGGTTAGCAGAAACAAAGAAATAGGAACTCTCCTACACCTAGACCTCATCCAGGTTCTACCCGAGAACATGATAGAACCTGGATAAGGTCTAGGGAAGGGCATGGGGATTGGCACTTGAAAGGAGAGGCCTTTGCTCAGCAAGTAAGAACTGTTCTTGTTTTTACAAAACCTTAATTTCGAAAAAAATCCAACGACTAAAATCACGCAAAAAAAAAACTCATTGAAAATTGAAAACTGTTCATAACTATCACCCTTCATAATATATTTTGATATAGCCAAAAACTTCAAAGATGGCGACAAAATATATAACCTTGTTTAACCCTTAATTAAAAAAAAAAAAAAAATACACCACAATAATAAAGCTAAGTTCATTAGTAATGTCGAGTTAATTGTTTTAATTAAATCTTTACTCTTCCGGCGTTTCGTTCACACTGCTGGTCATGAGCAAACTAAATGGATTACGCGGGTTAACAGCGTTAAATAGTTGGATTTGAATTTACCAGACTTGAAATAACATTTCGACTTTTTCAACCAAATACTAAGTCTGTTCGTGGAAATTATTCGAAAGTTTCTGTTGACGAGCAATTGTTTATAGCTTAAAACTGAATAAATAATTGAGTGTTAGTTTATTTTATTAAAGACTAGCTTCTACTTGCGACTTCGACCGCGTGAAATTTCTTGTTCATCGCATCGCATTGCTTGCTATTACTTCATTTTCGCTTAGCGTTCTTTGTGACTTGTTTTGATTTTGGTCGGCTCCTTAGGATCCTAGCGTGATGCGTGGTGGCCTTCCTTAAGAATCGGGCTATCAAAAGCAAAAAAACTTTTTCAAATCCGACTGGTAGTAGGTAGATTTCCAACAAACAAACTCTTCAGGTTTATTATAAGTATAGTTCCAATTATTTATCTGTTATCATTGTGTTAGTTCGACTGTAGTTACCCAGTAACAGGGTTGTGGAGGTCAGATAGGCAGTAGCTCCATGCAAAATACTGGTATTTATTTGCATCCGGTTAGACTGGAAGCTGACCCCAACATGGTTGGGAAAAGGCTAGGCAGATAAAAACTAAGCAGATGAGGATGACGATTATTTTAGTTCGACTGTACTTTTTATTTCTATATTGCAGCATGTAAAAATATCGTATATTTTTTCCCTATTGTTGTACAGACGCCATCAGGTCAAACTACCCGAAAATTCCCAAATTTTCCCAATCAACCTTGAACCTTAATGCTTTAGCGATAAAGTTGAAAATCTAATAAAGAAATTTGACAGATTGTAGTAGCTTCATGTGCTGGCGTCTGTACAGTAATTTTATTCTAAGTTCATCATCTTCACATATAATTAATGTAGGTATACAAAATATTGTAAAAGATTTTTAAAAGAATAACAGTGGAGTTTTTTGCCAATCTTCTTCATATGAAACTTCCGTTTGGTAGGGCCCACTAGAATCAGCTCTAAATTTTGGCGTTCAAAAGTGCCTGTTATGTGCTTATTTGAAATATATAGTCCTAATTGCAGCTCCACAAAATTGATCAACTCCTAAAATAACCATCCGTGTTTAGGCAACGAAAACTGAATTTTTCAAAAGTAAAATTCTTAAGCGATTGCTTCATCGAACATTCCCACCGGCTCCACAGCTGCGAGACATTTCCTCTCGAGTATAAAATGCGAGACTTACTTTGGGCGTACATTCAATTACTCGTTCGTTGAGTGTCAAAGAGCTTTCAGTGTCGTGTGTCGTTTAATCCTCAGCACTAAACGGTTTAGTCGAGCTAGCTTTTAAAAGTTCTTATAATACACACTCTTTGCATATTCCCCTAATGTAAAATAAAATGTAAGGTGAGATTTTAAATTTCACGCCAACAAAATTGTGTACTCATGGTGGAAAGTTTATTAAAATCTACATCGCCTTGAATAAGTGCAGGTATTAGCCACGTTGAAGTTGTCATGAATAATGTAAAGTTATAAATAAAAGTGTTTACAATCTGCTCAGTTTACGAGCGTCCCGAGAAATTATTCACGGATTCTTCCTCTTCGAGTGGTGTTATGCGGGTAAACGCATCAAAAGAGGCTTAAAGGCTTAGATCCCTTTATAGTGACCGGACGATGTGGGTCTTGAGAATTACATCCATCGGTTCTGTTAAATGTCCTCAATATGTTCGAGTCGGCTTCCCGTTTAACCAAATGTCGTTGCATATCAATATTTTATACGGAGCGTTGCAGCCGTACCACTGCAACCCAGTTACTGGGATAATACATTATGCATGTGCTATGTTGTTTGAGGCCCAATAAAGAATTCGAATGTTATGAAAGACAAATCTAGAAACTTTATACTGAGATAAACGTGTAATAAGAAAGAGTTAGTTTTCCAAACAGTGACAGACGGACAAACATGACATAGAAATAAGACCCCGTCTTTAGAGTCTCGTAGCTAAAGTGTCACTTTTGGTACTGGATCTAAAATCCTACAAAAACCTTGTAAGAAGATACGGTTATTTTTCTTAAAAGTAATAAGTTTCTACTCCAACTAGTACTAATGTATAGGGCGTGTTGAAAGCACATTAAGTATAACACCTTCTAACACATTGGATTTAAAGCCAGATAGTAGATGTACTTGTATAGTAATACTATTCTGTGAAACGTCGTACCCTTGTAATCCATTTCTATTAATAATAATAATAATAATATTGACTAACTTTTACGTATTATTTTGAAAGAAAGCTGATGTTGTGATATGCTTATGACCAACAGATTTATTTCATTCGTGCGGTTTTAAGTTGTGTGTATATAATTATAATATGTACCTCGTACGATTATTTATTATTGTGCATATTAAAAATATCTCGATGACTATTGCTCAATCTGAAGAAACCGGCATGTCTTAGAACCGAAAATTCGATGACATGTGACATCTACCAACCCGCACTGGGCCCGCGTGGTGGATTACGACCCGCTCCCTCTCACTGAGAGGAGGCCTGTGTCCCAGCAGTGGGAACATTATAGGCAGATTATGTTATTGCTCAATCTCAACTCATCTGCCAGTCTTGATAATGATGTGAATGAAAATAATATATATTTTTCTATACGCACGTGGTATAAGTACAGTCAACTTCCCGTCGGTGGTTAAACTTTAACCTTGAGCTGGCTTAGTGTAGTAATTTCAATAAAATAAAAGGCCAGCTTAGACTGACGAGCGGCCTACTGAACCTATTAACTTGTAAAGTATTTATCTAAAGTTTCCGTTGCGTCGTTGTTTGTGGCGTCACAGGGGCTGGGTCAAAATTACCCGCGCGTTATTAGTTTGCCTATAATTTTAAAAGTATTCATGGGACACTGCCACTCTTCGCAGTAGCTGGAGTTATTGAGTCCCTCTACACGTTTGTGCCATGAAGTCTGTCGGGCATTAGCCGCGTTGGGAGCTACAAGTGTCGTGATTTGAAAAAGGTAATTATGACCCATGCCTGTATTCATTGTAACTATTTCACGCCATTTTTTTCATGCGCGGTTTATGTGATTTATTGTTGTTTTTGTTGCTTATTATTTGTATTACTGCATTTTTTTGCAGTTTTAAGCTTTTATTAAAATTTTGTCGTTAGTATAAATAAAAATGGATCGTGAAGAACTAGTAAGACGACGTATTTTAGCAGTTCTTGAGTATTCCTTGTGCTGTAATTCAATGAAGTGGCCTCTGACAATTTTTTATGTCACCGGTTAATGGACTTTTAATACATCGCATAAATAATAAATAAATAATAATAATCATAATAAATAATAATAAATTTTATTTAGCTAAGTTTACATTCGAGTGGATTGAATTCCTAGACCTCACACTAGGATTCCCTGTGTTGTGAGATCCATAATAAATCGAGCTTAAAGTGACGCCGATATTTGAAAAATCTAGGCCTTGCTCTTGTCAGTGAACACTTGAAAGTCCGCCGGAATGTTCCCAGTTTGCCACGAGAACTGCGTAAAAAATTTATCAATTTGCTGGCGAACCTTCAGAGGAGCCTCTAGCAAAAAAAGCAAACGCTCGTAAGGGGCGTCAGATGCGTAACGCAAGCAAAGACCGCAAAACTACCCACCTGTGTCAAGGATGACAAACATATTTAGTTCTCAACATATTGTTATTTCCTGTGCCGATTGTATTAATAACGATTATGCTAATTACTGTTTTGTTAATTACTCATGTTAGTAGATTTATAAAGTACCACTTTAAAAATTGAAGACTGGAAATTATTATAATTAACTTAGATTTTGCTAGATGAAGCCAAATTTGTTGATTTTTTTTGAGTTCCTGTTTCAAAGTCTTCAATTCCTATGATTTTAAGTTTATTCTATATTATTTTTTTTGTGTTTTATTACCTCAGTAACCGTAAAATATTGCTTGTAATAAATAGTATTGATTTCCTCAAATAGATACTGAAATATATTACATTTCCTATTTGGGTAATTATGAACCAGGCCCCACGTCCGTGTAACACTTTTCCATCCCCATGACGGTTAATACAGTATGTAGCGAAATAAAAACTGGTCTTCACTTTTACACGTTTAATTTAGTAAAACAAAAAAATTGTAAGCCAACCTTAATGAAGGACACAGCACGGTATCTAATATTTCAAAGGGTTAAGCTATAACTCTGACGCGACGTCCTTGGTGTTAGAGCCCTATAATAAATTTCACTATTACGCGTCGGTCACGATCCGTTTGCAAACGTTCCTATAACTCCCGCAATAAATAAATATCTGGTAATCCTAAATGGGTAACTTCGCACCAAATCAATCTGTTATCAGGTAGCGAGGCAACAATGTATATGACTGTTTTAAATAAAATGAGACAATATTAACTACTAAAAACTACTAAATATACGCAAATCCGGTCCTAGACTCCAGGCTGGCAGTCGGAAGGCTCCTCGCTGGCTGGTATCAGAATCCACCAGCGTTGGGTTCGAATCCCAACAGGAAGCTTGCAGTCGTCTGGTCCCATGCCAGCGGTGGGGCGAATTCAAGATCCACCTACAATCTTCTGACAAATCTACAGAAAATAACGAAAAATGATCATCCGAGACGCAGGCACAATCTTTTATAACAAATGAGCTGAAGAAAAATTAAATTACATACCAAGTCGGAATGAAGAAACCTGACTCGCCTCGAGACAAGTTTTTGATGCTGTACGTACGTGATACGTTTATTTACGGGAACACTGCCTATTACAAAGAGAAGAATGGAATAAAATTTAGGAAACGATAAGAACTTTTGAATAATCAATAGCAAAGCAAACATACCCTTGGATAAATTGGATGATCGCACAGAACTCGGTCGTTCAATCCATTATAATTATATTGATAATATCGTGGTAAATTATTACATGGTCAAAGCGAAAAATAATTGTATTACGGACTGCCGTCCTATGTCAAACAAAAAACTTCAAATTAAAAATCTCGGTAAGAGAAAATACATGACACTTTTTGATTCAAAATTCAAAAAAACAATAATTGTGAAGAAAATAACCTTTCTGATTAAAAATAAGGTTGGATTTGTAACAAAAGAAGGTCGTTCATGATACAATTATAATGTAGCATTTGCCAATGCTGCATGTAGTACTATTTATTATGGATCGAAGATTTACCTACAGTTTTTCGTTGTTTTCGAACACCTTGTTAAACTGGCTTACGTCTTTACCTATGTCAATATATTTTCTATCTTTATTTCTTTTTGTTTACCGACGGACTTTAACTTAATCTTCATCCTCGTAAAAATTGACATAAAATTTTCAAAAAAAATTAAATAAATAAATATTTTTTTTTTTTTTTTTTTTTTTTTTTTTTTATAATTATTATTTTTTTTTTTTTTTTTTTTTTTTTTTAAAGTCAGGGCTCGACGTGATTTGTTCACTCCCACGTGTTAATACAGATATTTGTGTCTAAAAAGAAATAAATGTTGTGTTCTACTATTTTTTCTTCCTCTTAAACTTATAAGGGATCATTGTACTCATCTTTATGAACTTTTACTATGATCATATCCAAGATAAGAATGTGGAACATGCCGCTCTATAAGACAATCTACTACAGCATAGGTTCTCAACGCGGGCGTTTGAGACTTTCAGGTGGGCAGTAGAAGACCCAGAGAAAATCATATGTCCTATCTTACGACTATATAGAATTACACATTAAAATATTACCATAGTAATAGCTCTTTAAAAGGAGATTGGGCGAATCTGCCCTTTTTTTTGGGTGGGAAAATCATCAAATGACGTCTCCCGCTCTTAATGTCAGACTTTTATTGACTAAAACCCACCCGTGTTCCTTCAGTTGCCTATGCCAGAAGCCACGGTATCTCTATCGAACAATCCACGACCCTGGCAGGCATCGGCCCTAGCGGACCCTGTCAGTTCGTGCTGACATCTCTTTGAGGCGCGCGTGGAACACAACGCGCCGTCGACCCGGGCCTGGTCCTTACCGGGCGGCGAATCTGCTCTGAAGCCCAATTTCAAGATACCAATATGGGAAGGTCTCATCAAGGAGATTAATTCTTATAATAACGCCTTCTCATGATTGGTAGTACGTAAGGAGCTACAGAGCTATTAACGTGAGTAACTAAATATCATTGAAATTCTGGTATTTCGTCAAATAATTAACTTTCATTAGTTCTGTGCCTTACCATCATCTTTAAGCCTATAAATGTACATTTTAAAACATTGGCCTCCTAGATGTCGTTTAGGAACCATTTTTTTAATAGTCTGTGGGCCGGACAGATCGTTAAACCTGCGGCTTCCCCTAATAGCGTTAAGATATATGCCAATAGCAAAAACTTTTCAAGTAGAACCTTTGCTACCAACACGGCATTTGCCAATTATTAGTCAGTTCTGAGTTAATGACCGAAATAGGTGACAACTTGGACATCGAAGTTTAGGAATGTTTTTGGCTCCCAATACCCATTAGTGATATATGCGCTTCGAATAATTTTAGCATACGAAGTCGCTGAATACGATTTAGTTAATTTGAACGATTAGATTAGATTAGATATTTTACCCGATTTCCGTCTTTAGCTCACGAATGTGCTGCTGGGGAGTTTATTGCGCCACTTCTTTTTCTCATTTAAAGCACTTGGAAGTGGTGAAGGGTGGGCGTTTTGGGGGACTGTTTTATGCAATTTTGACGTTCAAAAAATTTTGATACTCAGCCTTTTTTGAATAAACGACTTTGTGTCTTGATTTCTTTTTAATTTATATGTGTTCTTTAGCTAGGTAAAAGTATAAAAAGAAGTAGAAGATTTGACGCGAGCTGCGCGAGTGACCACAACTACTATCTCAATAACAAAACATAAATTAAATTAAACAAAAACCCGCCATTACCAAAACTTGTTGATTCGGTTTTATAAGCAGGGGACGCATACCTTCGGTCCTAACATGGGTCGAAGGACAGCTGACGCGACCACAGGCGTAATAACAGGTTCAGCTCATGAGTTGGGACTTTTAATATCGCCTCAATGTAGTCAACACCCTCGTTTTGGAGACTGCCCGTAATTTGACGGGACGTGAGTACACGATGTGAATTCACTTATAGATGTCAGATCATTGACAGGTGATATTGATAGATAAAGGAGATGATCTGGTGATATGGTTGTGGTTTTGCTGACATGTCGACCGCAATATAGATCTAGCCAATTTGTACGATCCATAATACATTTTTATTTTTCATTTGTGATTTTAATTTTTAGTTAGTAATTTAAAAAGCAGTGTTGGCCCAGTGTTACCTGCCCTGATAATTATACAAGTTGCAGGTCGTGGGTTCGAACCCAGACAGGCGCTTCACTTTATGTAATGAACGGAAAACATCGTGAGGAAACCGGCATATCCTAGAACCAAAAATTCGAGGACATGTGACATCTATCAACCCGCACTGGGCACGCGTGGTGGATTACGGCCCGTCTCACAAAGAAGAGGCCTCTGTCCCATCAGTGGGCTGATAATGCTGAATGCATGCTAATTGAAATAACCTAAAAAGTGTGTGTATTGCCAGCCGAATCATCAGTCAATTAAAAACGTTCAAATTAAAATCTCATCTCAGTCTCAATCTGTCAAAAGTAACAGTAAGTAGTGTTATTTTTGACAGATCGAGACTGTTAGTAGAATGCAAACTTTCTTAAAAAATATTATGAGAGTTGCCTCTCAAATGTCATTCCAAGCCCAAGTCAATCACGTAACTATAAAATATTTAGAAAACACTTTTCTTTATTTACTTGCGCTTTTTTACTTTGACTTATAATTTGCTTACAAAATACGCAAATAAATCTGGCAACATTCTAAATAGAAATATGTACCTACTTACCGCCCCAAACATAGAAATACTTTTAGTACCTCTAGCCTAGTTTTAATACTAAGTTTTGCTAGTATTAATACCTTGTCTGCAAAAGCTCATATAAAACGGGTCAGACACAAATATCCCGCCGGGTCGCAGGTTGAATATTTGGGTATATCAGACCTTTTCCCCAAGCCTTACATTCCCGCACCCAAAATTTCATTACTATCCATCGCTTCGTCGAGGGATGTTTGAGTAACAAACAAATAAACAGACTTTCGGGTTTATATAAGTTAGGATTTGTTATGCTCCATCTAGGTTTTTCGCTTTTATGATGAACAGATTTTTTATCATGGAAGTTTTTTATCGTGGCTTAGATACTTCTTAATCCTCTCTGACCAAACTGGTGCGATTATCGCGAGTGGTGCGGGATGAAATTTGCTCGCACCGATTTTGTTGTCGACTAACTTGTATGGAGGTTATTAAAACCGGCGCAAGTAGTCACGTGACTTCCTGATCATTAAAACAATCGACGCGGGAGGCCGCATCACGCAAGTCACACGGGATTTTCCTCAGTGGGGCCTGAAAATATTTTGATATGAAAGATTTATTGGCGCGCCTTGGACGACCGACTCGTATGCCGTGACGGCAAACGGCATGGCGCTCTCTTATGCCGTCATACCGCCGCTCTTCTCGATGTTTCACATCTGTCAGGCATTCCGTGATGGCCACATTTTTTTTCTTGGTGAAATTGTCATAAGCTTGTTGATTATAAGACTCTGGCCAACTGACGTCAGTGGCGGAATGCGCGTGAACTAAAAGTCAAAAAGATACGTTTAATGTTACTAAATATGACTAAAGATTATGTCCCGGGCATACATCATGAAGCTTAACTGTACAATAAAATAAACTTTCCCGAAATTAAGGAACACCTCTTTATTTCAGACAGCTACCATTATTCAGTCATATTATTTCAATGAATGGACAAAAGCATCCATATCCACGTTACCGTCCATTTAAATTTTAATTAATAAATTGAAAAAAATTAAAAATTCAGGAACAAAAACCACTTTCCTGCTAGCCGAACGTCGAACATGATCATTAAAGCAAAAACAAGTATATCTGTACGGAGCCCATTAGTGCACAATTTCAGTGAAAAATAATGAACAAAATATATCGAATATTCTGAAAAATATTGCTTGCAATCTCCTACTTTTATGTTCCATAAAAATTATAAAGCAACTTGAGTTATGTTTGTGTTTGTGTGCGTTTGAGTGAACCTCTTCATGCGCGACGAGCAGCTGCGTCAAACAGAAACGCGAAAATGTGACGTTATTAAAATTTGTTCGATCTGAGCACCTGTTGATGTTTTACATTACTAAAGTATAGGAAAAATAAGCGTTTTTTTCCGTAAATATATGTTTGAGATTTTTTATTTTCTTGTTCTGAGTATTTTAAAACAATAAACAGAAATAAGATAATTCAGGGCAACAGTTTCCACACGGTCGGAGCCTGAGGATGAACAGAGCCGCCGAGGACGGCCCAGGAAGAGGTGGGGGGTCGACCTATACGCGTACCGCAAGTGTTGGATCGAGGAAGCGCTAGAAAAGGATGCCTGGAAGGTTTTGGGGGAGGCCTATGCTCAGCAGTGGGACAGTGTCGCCTAAATAAAAAAAAAGGTCATTTTTATAGTTACCTATATGAGCTGGTTTCCTTCTTAAACGATTGGCCCGCAATCGCAACCGGAAAAAGTGGAAAGAGGGAAGGGGGGGCTTTTGCACTGCAGTGGGACAACACAGGATTAATAATATAATAAGGTAATTACCTATTAATTTAAGAATTGGTTCTCATCGTTTTAATGATATTATATGTATATTAAAATTTTATTTCTTTCAAATTGACGTTATTTCAAGTTAAACAAATATCAACTTTATTTAAATGGCTTTAAGTTGATTTCAGAGTGACTAGCACGATTGAAAAAGTTATAAAAATGTTTGAAGTTGTAGCGTAAACTGAACTTTATTGTGTAGGAATTAAATTTATTTTTCCATAAACTCATATTTGTTTACATTTTTGGCGAATATTTCGCAATTTTTTTTTTTTAGATAGTATCGAGCACTATTGCAGCATTGATGTCAAAGGAAATTCAATATGGCGGACGCTAACAATCAAAATGGGAAGTTGCACAAAAGTAGCTGTGGAATTTCATTATGTCAGTTTCTATTTTCAAACTACCCTCAATAGCCAGGTATTATTATCATAAAAATAGAACGTAAAAAAGGTACGAAAAAAATATCCAGCTATTCTATTTACATCTGTTAAGGCGGGTTCAGATTATGCTAGTCAAGTATTTTATTCAGTTTACGAGTGTGTTTTAAAGGCGGGTACGCACTGAAGCCTAAAAATTTCCTACGTTTTTAGTTTTCTCTTAAAATTAATTATACTGCTATACGTATTAATCTGTGCCCTTCACTTAAGACTGTAATAGAACATATACGATGTTTTTCAGAAAATGTAAAAAACAAATCTCTTATATTTTTTTTATACAAAAACTTACCCTCCTTTTGGGCTTCATCATAGTGGTGTAAAAAGGCATAAACCTTGTTTTCTTGCGGTGTTAGTTCTAAAAAAACTAACGCACAAAGTCGTATTTATCAACCAAAAAACCTTACCGAGAAACCCTTCAAAGCCATTGTACCACATTTGTCCGTAGCGTAGACAAGCTCTATTGAAGGGAAGACAACACACGGAGTGGCTCAGCACACAAGGATAGCTGTGTGCACTGTGCACACAAAGTGGCTTCTTTTCCGGACATTCTAAACAACCGGAGCGTGAGTCTTGACGGAAAACTGGCTATGTTGCCCCGTAATAAATGGGACATCACTATTTTTTTCGTGAGAGTGGCAAAAAGGTTTTTTGTCGCCTCTAGATAGTAGTATCGTAATATACATAGGGTATCTAATATGGAGCAAATCTAAATAATGTTTTTTTTTTATTTCCAAACTACGATTATTTAGCAAAAAGTTGTTTAAAATAAAATTACAGTCAATCAAAATCATTTTTAGGTTTGGATAAATTTATGATGCTTAATTAAAAATATTGGTAGACCGTATAATTTTCATTAAAAAGTAATCGAATGAAAATTATCTACATAGAGGATTTATTTGAACTGATTGTTTCAAATGCGAATTGTTTCAATTGATATCCATACAAATAAATAAAATTGTAGTGTCTGTTTATAATGTCAAATTAACAGCTTTTCAGTTAATGCATATAGGTACTCGTAAAAGTATATCATCACCATCATTTCAGCCGAAATACGTGCCTACGTCCAGCAGTCGAAGTGGTGCGGTGCGGTTCTATGCTTGCCTCTGCTTACTGTTCGCAAAACCTCGTAGGACATGTCCATTTAGCACGTACGTGCAACACAATTTGCGTCACTGCGACCAATCTGTCCTTCACAGACAAAGTTAAAAAATCTCTTGACTGAGATTCCACCGGCACCCTTTATTATCACGGCAATTTTGCTCTACGCCAGCAATGTAGGTATAGTGGACATATGGTAGTAGTATGTACTAACTTTTTTTCAAGAAGGTCTACTTAATAGGATAGTCAACCGCACGTCTATGGTACTAATTTGACATTGAAAGTGTTAATATGTTGTACTATTGTTGTACATTGCATTCACCGTTATTTTACCTCTAACAGCAGTAACTCAACAGCAATCTTATTACAACGACAATAATAATAATATAATAATAAATCATTTATTTCGGACTCTCACACATCCATATTATTGTTAGTAGCACAAAAATACTTATAAACTAAGTTAGTATAGGTACAGAACAAAAAAAGAATTAAAAATTAAACATTTAAAACAAATTTTCGAACAATCCGACACTTTCGAACATTTCGAACATTTCGAGCAGTCGTATCCAGCGCTCAAGCATTGGAGAGTCCCATCGATCTGCCAATACGCGCAAGATACTGTTGGAACTACCACGCATGCGTGTTAGGATGGCGGTGCTACGTTTGCGCATAATTGTTGCAAAACTATCTACGTTAGCCTCAGCAAACATGCCGGAGGCGCTGCAAAACGTCAGTAGACCCATCAGCATCCTGAACGTATTGTGGTACTGCACTCATAGGTCACTTATATGCCCTCTGCAAGTAGGTAACTCACAGGCTGCACGTGTAAAAGGATTGACAATACGCCTGGAACAGTGTCATCTTCACTTGCTTTGTACACCATGCAACCCCCACAGTTACCCAAATACTTAAATTTAGTAACTTTTTTCAACACAGTACCACCTAGGAAAACTTCAGGAATGTTTCCATAGGATTTAGTAGCTGCCTTAATCACCATAAGCAGATTTCTTTGAGTTGTATGGCCCATGGGCCTCCACATAGGATTCGCAGACATTTCAGTGTTCTCTCAACGCACAGATCGAGGGGCTCAGCAGCTCCATATCATCGGCGTAACTTATGTTATTAATACAAACGCCGTCGATGCTAGTGCTACAGAGCTCATCGACCAGCTCGTTTACGTAGAAGTTAAACAGAAGAGGGAAGGAGAGGCACCCTTGCCTCACACCGCACTCCAGCTTGTACTCGTCCGAGAGTGTGCCTGCCCATCTCACCTGATTTTTCTGCTTATCATACCAATGCATCAGTACAGATACAAGACAATAAAGATCACCTGGAATTTGACAGATTTGACAGTTGCAGCAATCCAACAGCAACCTTATTGTCACGAGATTATTGATTTCTGTGATATTGACATTGATGAAAAATCAGACGTAAAATAACTGTGTATGGACTGTACTTGTTGCAGCGATGATGAGGATGGTCTTCTATCGTAGTACAAGTGTTAGCAGAAGGTTACCACTGACGAACAATCGAGTTATTATTTTCAATGTATTTTATTTATTAAGATTTATGGAGTGGAAAGTTCTTAGACGCACTTAGCGCTTTTTCTGATTAGTGAACGAAACTGAACCTTAAGGCTCTTTTCGGTGACGCTAAATTGGGTGGTTCTAAAGTTTCACCAAAACTCCATTGACAAATTTTCATTTTAAAACCAACGTTTCGTATACTATTTATTTCGAAAACAACTTATTCCGCAAATGTTTTATTTTATAAACACTCGTTTTACAAACATTTATTTGGCAAACAATTTTTTTAACAAATGCATCAGATGATATTTAATCATTTATACATTTTTCATTTCTCATTTAGATTCATTAGGATAAATCACGTTTCTACTAAATATCGACGGGGCTCCTATTTTTGTCTGCAGGGTTTAAAGGAACCTAACCAACCGAACCTCGGGGTGCCCCTGACGTCGACCGTCTAGGGATAGGGTTTCCGTCAGCAGGTCGACGGAGCCCCGCTGCACGGGGCTCCTATTTCTGTCTGCAGGGTTCTAAGGAACCTAACCAACCGAACCTCGGGGTGCCCCTGACGTCGACCGTCTAGGGTTAGGGTTTCCGTTAGCAGGTTGACGGAGCCCCGCTGTGCGGGGCTCCTATTTCTGTCTGCAGGGTTTAAAGGAACCTAACCAACCGAAGCTCGGGGTGCCCCTGACGTCGACCGTCCAGGGTTACGGTTTCTGTCAGCATCTGTGTTTTTGTGTAATGTCTTTAACCAAACGTTGTTAGTGAAATGAAATGAAAAAATAATGAATTGTTTGTCAAGTAATACGTTATTAAATAAAAGTTTATTGGATAATTATTTTGCTAAGTGAAATATTTGATTAAAAAAATGATGAAATGACAAATAATGTGTTTGCCAATCGTTGCTTGTCAACTAAAAATTTTTGAATTAATGTTTGGTGAACTGAATGGTCACCAAATTGAGTATACTTTCACTGCTCCAGTCGGTTGGTGACGCTGAATGGGTATACCCAGCGCTGAATAGCGTACATATACTCGGCTCCAATAGTAAGTTTTCACTTCTATCGTATGATCAAAAGCACATACCCTCTTTTTTGCAATTTTAATTTTTTTTATTGCTAGAAATACTAGACTGATCTGAACGGGGCCTTAAGTCCAACATTTTTTGTAAATAAACTAGTGAGTGTACGCAACCGTGTTTTCGCTTCGTTACCGCCATTCCAGTCACGTATGTCTCATACAAATGTTGTTCCCGTTCTTATGAATATTTACTTTTTTATTTACCATAAATGCTGTAATAAATCGTGTTTATATTTAAGCTTCGTGCTCCATAATGCGGAATTATTTAATGAAAACGTATAGTTGCAATATTAAAAACTAAATGTAAGTTTTGTTAATTTTTGCTTTGGGATAATTAATATGGAATAACAATAAATGATAATCAAGAATTTCTAAAAATGTATTATACCAACACGTAAACATCATAACACGCCTGTTTTTTCCGGAGGGATTTCGTGATAGATCGTGGGTTCGAACCTAGGCGCTTTAGTTTATGTAAATTATTTCATCACCACTGCTCTCGAAACGGCGAAGGAAAACATCGGAGGATACCGGCATGTCCTAGAACCAAAAAGTCGAAGATGTGTGACATCTACCAACCCTCACTGAGCCCGCGTGGTGGATTACAGTCACCTCCCTCTCGAAGAGAGGTGGCCTGTGTCCCGACAGTGGGATTACTAATTCATGATAGAAAAACTTATAATACATAATACTTTTAATAATTATCTTCTAATCGTTATGTACGTACCTATTCGCGGGATTGGCCATAAAAAACAACGACAATTGGCCATAAAGCTCCACTAGTCGCGGTCAATTCATGGACGAATTCTTTCCACACAGAAATCCCTTTGTATCCTCAAAATGGACGCTGAATGTTGTGAAGCTGTACCTTGAACTGCAAAATGGAATGCACGTCGGAGGTCGGCTCCAATCACCAGAACGGAATGAATCGGTCCAACTTTAGAATATCGGCACTACCCAGTGATTGATGTCTGCCAATCACTCCGCGTAAAATAGTGATATTCGTTCGCAGTAGGACAACATATCACGCATGTTTTATCCATAAGGGAAGGCAAACGTAAAACACCCATATTTATCGAGTTGTAATTAAGTTTGACATTTGCGCAAATCCAGATTCCAGGTTACTACTTAGATTTTCTGATGGAAAAACTCAATACCTGCCTAACCCGGGGATTAAACCCAAGACCCATAATGTCCGACACATGCAAACCACAAGACCAACAAGGTAGATTAATTACACTGTGTGATTCGCTAGTGTAACTAACTTGTTCGTAAATTATAATCTGATTTGAACTGCAAACCAACACTACCCATAGTACGCCCACAGTAATTAAAATATGGCTGATGATAACGAGAGACAGATACATACCTTCTCCGTCAAATAAATAAATAAAAAGTAACAGGCAGACAGAGTTATTTCCTCATTTACCAATCATTAGTATGGACATACACACACAGGAAAAACGGTCTCCCGTATGTTAATAGTCAGTATTTATTACGCCAGTTCCGGCCTCAGCGGTCCACAACATTTTGCAGCCGCTGGTATATAATGCGATTATGTTGTCTTGGATATTACTTGTCAAAGGTTTACCCGAGCCGCCTCTGTTGTGGGGCCGTGATTTTAGGTAGGGCTATGAAGATGGCGTTTGAAAGCGATCGGGTATAGCGGTTGGGTAGATTTTAATATTTATAGCTATGTTCTATGTTACGGGTTTGGTTTCCGCACTTAGTCCTTAAGGTTGACCATTGTGCGTGGGCCATGGTGGCCGTCAGTGGTTATTCCAACCAGCCCACCTCCCCCCAGAAGCTTATTAGGTCTCCTGGTCTCTGTCGAGAACATCTGTGTAGGATCTGGGCGTCCCGAGGGTTTCTGATCTAATCTGGGTGACACCTGTGCACTCAAAGAGCACATGCGCGACGGTTTCATCAGCCTCCATGCAAGCTCTGCACAGGGGGCTGTCCGTTATGCCTATCGTGTGGAAGTGTTTGTTTAGTGAGCAGTGTCCCGTGATGGTCCCCGTCACCAGGTGTAGGCCTTTCCTGTCCAGTCGTAGTAATCTTTTGATTAACTTACCATCTAATGATGGCATGGCTTCCTTGGACTGCCTGCAGCCCGGTGACGAGGACCACCAGTTCTCTGCCTGTGTGTGGGTGTGCTTCTGTAGCCACCTGCATAGTTGATTGAAGGGGATGGGCACAACTGGTTCCGGTCCGTGGACTGGCGTGCTGGATGCCCTTCTGGCCAGCCCGTCAGCCGCGTCGTTACCTAGTGATCCACTGTGTCCTTTTATCCATTGTAGTGTCACTGTGTTGCGGTTCGATACAGTTACCTGTTCAAGCGCCTTGTGATATTCTAGTATTAGATTTGATGTGATGCATCCCTTCTTTAGGGATTGGAGGACTGAGGCACTGTCGGAGAGTATACGAACATGGGTGTCCGTAACTCTCCTGGCTGCTTGGGCCGCTTGTATTATACCCACACACTCGGCTTGGTAGACCGTGTTGAGCACTCCTAGCGGGCTGGATATGTTTATGTTAAGGTCGTGTGAGAAAACTCCGACTCCGGTTTCGCAGTCGGTCTTTGATCCATCAGTGTAAACTCTCAGCTCTCCCGGGCCTGAGTAGTCGCACTGCTCCACTTTAAGCACTATGTTGTAATGCTTTTGGCAGCAGTATTGCTTAGGGGCTTTGTCGCAGGGTGATGCCATCATTGGCTGCCGTTTGATCGCCTCGTCCTTTAGGCGTATGTGCTTGATCCTCGAGTCTTTGCTTAGGGTTCCTGATAGATGGAGTCTCAGGGCAAACAGGGCCGCCTCCTCTCTCACGATGAGGTGTAGGGGAAGCAGTCCAAGCATGGCCTGTAGGGGCCTGTGGGTGCAGTTCTCATGCAGCTAGTGATTGCCACATAAGCAAATCACTGCAGCTTTTCGAGATCTCTTTGGGCTGTGCTCAGGTCTGTTCTGGGCCACCAGACTAGTGAGCCATATGTGATAATTGGTCAGATAACTGTGGTGTACAGCCAGTGGGTGACCTTGGGGATAATCCCCCAGTTTTTCCCAAGCATTCTCTTGCATTGCCACAGGGATATGTTTGCCGTTGTGGTGATGTGGTTGATGTGTTTAGCCCAGTTCAGCTGTTTGTCCAAAAATATGCCCAGGTATTTGGTTTCAGTTTAAAGGATTAGGGTAGTGCCAAAGAATCGTGGAAGTTGTAGTGGAGTAAGTTTCCTCTGTTTCGTGAAGAGGATCAATTCGGTTTTTGTTGGGTTCACTGATAGTTGTTGACTGGTAGATATTTATAGCTAAGCCCCGTATATGTTGTGAAACAAAGTTGTGCAATGTTGTTTTAGCAATGTTTTCGTGCTGTTGGTATAGGTAATGTGTTAGAAAAAAAATAAAGTTTTTTTTTTAATTGTCACAGAAACATTTCACAAAAATGTTACCGAGTCGTCATTTAAAAAAAGTTCTATGTATTCTGTTATTTTGTTTTTAGTTATGGTTGAAATCATCATCATCATTTCAGCCGAAAGACGTCCACTGCTGCCTCCCCCATCTCGACCGGTTCTGTGCCTCCCGCATTCAGCGAATTCCTACGGCCTTCACAAGGTCAACGCGGTCCACTTTGTGGGAGGCCTTACAACGCTACGTCTTCCGCTGCGGGATTCCCCATGGCTGAAATACTTTAAAATATTTATAGTATTTTTGCAGAAAGAAACATTTTTGTTTGTTGCAAAAACACGTGGCAAAACTATCATCGAGTCAAGTCATTGTAAAATAGTTTGATGTATATTATTTATAATAATTATTTGCATTTTACAGAGCAAAGTATCTTTGAACAAATAAAATTAATTTGGTTCCTGGAAATATTTAAAGTTTCGCGTAAAATTACTGCCAAATAAGCCGTCCATTTTCAACGTTCAATAACTGGAATTAATTTCAGATAAAGGTATTTGATAGCTAGCGGATTGTATTTGATAGTGGACTGTAGAAATGAAACGATAGAAACACGTATAGCAATATTATAAATGTATATTAGAAAATTAAGACAAGACCTGACAACCGCTCAGACGTAACAACAGCAACGAACCAACAAAAAGAACATAAACAACTATATTTTAAAAACATGACATTTATAGTACAAAAAAGGTCGCACCACAGCCAGTCGCCAACAGTATTATTTAACATTCGATAACTATTTAATGAAAATGTATGTCTGTGGAAAAGTGTTGTTTTATAGTTGTTAATCACGAACTTTTATGGCAGAAACTGTAAAAGTTTTCACCAGTTGTATCAATGAAACCGGAAAAACACACAGACTGGTACAAATAATTAAAAACGCCACGATTTGGGTTTGTCTTTCATCCTAAAGATAGTGATTGACATCAACTCAAATCTGCAACAGCATTTCTTAATTAACTTCATATAATTACCTTTCACAAGCTTTAAAAAAAAATCAAACGTCCTCACGTCTAATCAGCCTGGCCTTTTCCCAACTATATCAGGGTCAGCTTCCAGTCTAACCGGATGCAGTTAAATACGACAGCACGACAGCGACTGCCTATCCGACCTCCACAACCCAGTTACTGGGTAAGACTTTGGTAAGACTGGTTGTCAGACTTTTGGGCTTTCTGAGGTCCTAACATAAATCTCAAAAATGACAGCTATATCTCTTAAAGATATTTCGTGGCCCACACTGTAAGGATACCACCGTATTTCTTACGTTCCAGCTAAAATATGACGGTTGACTCGACGAGTGTGCTCAAAGAATTTGTTCAGGGTAAGCTGACGTGGGGGTTAACGTCAACTTAAAATGCTGGAGACTTCATTATGGTCACTTAGTCTTTTGTTTATCTTGGAGATTTGTAAGGTAACTATTTCCTTAAAAAAAGAATGCAAACATAAATATTTTGTTATTATTTTACTACTTTACATGACAGTTAATTGGGTGATTGGGATCATGCACAGGGTACATTAAAAAAAATCGTTTCTTTGGGAAAGTTGTTTAATATGAGGAGAATCATGCGTTTAAGTATCGGTGACTAATTACCAGTCACCCTATACATATATAGCAGCATCTAACAAAATAGTTCGGAAAACAGCATAATTGATGAAACAAAACCTATCGAAACCTATCGATCACCAATCAGAAACATCGAAACAACTCACAACATACCGAATGCAATAAACTCACCGAACGTCCCACAATCTCGAACTACTTTTAAATATATCGACGGCTATATATCCCGTTTTTCCATCCCTCTGATACATATTGTTGATCAAAAATATCGCTTTGTATATTCAGAAAAATAGCTTTCCGTATAACTTGAGTATGAATATTCGCTTGACCAATAACTTGGCCGTCGCGACGTCGACGGAAATTTGATTTCTTCGGCCTTCATACGAATTTCTTTTGAAGGTTTGATTGATTGGCTGCAGTATGAATATGTTATGTTGCCAGACGGAAACAGGAAATGATGTTCAGTTGTTTATGAATTGCTGATTTCGGAAGTTAGGGTGTTTTAAGTAATCTTATAAATATGCTACTTATTTACTGTCTAATAGTTGTTCTAGGATGCTAAGAGGAAGAATAATTTTGTAAGTTAATAGAATTGTAAAAGATAAATGATTTTATTTCTGTAAGTGGGATGTACAAATACTTTTACACGTCGATCATATTTTTAAAAATTAGATGAGGTCGGCGTTTCCTATCTGACTACTCTGAGAAGAAAGGCCAAAACAAACTCAGAGGTCACCGTCTCTTTTAAATTCCAGAAATAATCTTGGTCAGATCATGAGAAGACCATGTAGATTGGTGTCTGAAATGGTATTTTGGTGGAAGAACCACACAGACTGAGTGGGCCTGTCCAGTACTGACTGGACAGGCCCACGGAGCTGCGTGATTACGCAGCACGCACGCAGCTCAACTCAAAACTTAAGGTGCTCAACGATTCGACGAACAATACCGAAGAAAGGACATTTTGGTAGATCGCATAAATTACTCAAACTGTCAGGCCGTGACCAAAAACAAGACGTAATTGTGTATAAATATATTTTATGCATTATATTACTTTATTCTTAGCCTATACTTATCTAGGTGAAAGCTGTGATTGAATAATAAGATGTTGTTTAAAATTAACGAAATATGTTGCAAAATATTCAAAACAAAGTATTAAAGATTCAACTTTTTTTCTTTTAATGTGGGCCATATTGCAGGTGGTATAAGTCTTTAACGAGTAGGTGGTCTTATTTAACCAGACGCATGTTTAAAAGACAAAAAAAACACAAATCCGTATCAACCTACAAAGCTCGTCCCCACTGTTGAACAGTCCTTTAAACGTCCGGTCAAAAAAGACATTGTCTAACACCCTTACAGATTAGTGATAACAAAAAAGCGTCGAAGACATGACTGCCCACGTTTAGACATAATTCTTTAGTAGTATTTCACGACACCCCGAATGAAGATGACTTGTGCCCAGCCAACCAACATTAGAAATTACTAGTAACGCGATAATATCATACCTATTTATCCGCAGTGCAAGTTTAAATGGTAACACGACCGTTGGTAATTTAGTTCTCTTGGCTAATCATAGACTTATTTCCATATTAACTTTGCCTATAACTATACATGTTATGACATTTAAGCTTGTATTAACTTTAGGGAAAGTTCATAAATAAATTGGTGTTATGAATAACATATAATCAACTTTTGTCTTCACAATAGACATTGCCGCTCTCCCAACCAATAGAACACAACCATTTGCAAAAATATTTCCAGCCTAGAAGTTATTATGATTGTGTCCACTAGGTTAACCGTTTCTTGACAGCTGCCTTATAACGAAATATTCTAGATTACGTAAAAGTTAACTTTAAAATGCGTAGTAAAATTAATATACAAACAGCCTAATACTATTGAATTATCTTATTTATGACTTCTTACAGACATTATAATACCGTAGGTACAGTCACGAGTAAAAGTATGTATACACTCGGCTTTATTCAAAAGCGATTTACTCCTTTCTTATTAAATGAAATTTTATGTTGTTACGAACATAGCATTTTCGAACCCATAGCTTTATGTAATGTGTCGTATTTCAACGTTGCATTCGTTATTTCACAAAAAAATCGCAATTGAAAATTGCAAAGTGTTGACATATTGGTGCTCGTCACTGTACGTGTATAAGTAAATATAATTGCTCACTAGTTCGATCTGTCAAAAAACGGTTAACCTAGTGGACAGAATAAAGGTTGCAGTTTTTGAAATGAAATGTTTCTACAATATAAACCAGTGATTATTAAAAAAATAACAAAGACCTTATTCAATTAAAATAACATAACCACTTATCAAGTTAAAAGACCGTCTAAACACACCCTCGCAGCGTACTCGTACAACAACCCTCCAAAAATATCAATAGGTACACACGTGACGTAACTCAATGACGAAAACCGCATAAAAAATGTCAGAGTGCCTTCTTAGAACAACCGTAAGACGACGCAACGTTAGGGAAAGAGATATCGCCTCATTCCTTTTTACGAACAAGAGATCGAGGCGCGTAATGTTTCGGATAATCGTGATAAACAAGCGTAGGGTGTGGGGGTACGTCACTGGTGACGTCACTGGCGTGCTGCATAGAATAAGAATCGGGTAGAGGCGAGGCTTCTGCTTGCAACGCATTTTATACAATACCTGCTCGAAAAGTACGTTTTAAAAATGAGGCAGAAAGAACGTCTGTACTGTTTTCACGTACGTGATTACAAATTTGTACAACAGTATTGAAGCTGCCCCGTTGGCCTCGTGGTCGCAAGCGTGACTGCTGAGCGTGGGGTCCTGGGTTAGATTTCCGGGTCGGGGAAAGTGTTATTGAGTTTCTCCATTAGGAATTTCTTAATAACAGCCCGGAGTTTGGAAGTTGGCGGTGTGATACCCCGTGTCTCGGACAGCACGTTAAGCTGCTGGTCCTGCGCCTGATCTCTCTCCGGTTGTGTCGGATTGTCGTCCCATCGATCTATGAGAGTGAGGGAGGAGGGAGTGCACCCGTGTCTGCGCGCACACTTGTGCACTATAATTATAGGGGTTAAAGTATGAAATTGCCGTTTTATTGTAATAAGTATTTCGAATTGACATAGAACCTTCATGGTTTGAGATTTTTGAGTGAAACTTTTTTCATATGGTACCTACGAAGTTCTTCTTTAAAAAATTGTGCATCATTCGATTATCGACTTTCAGTTGTTTTTTTATTCAGCTTAGACAAGACAGATGGATACTTCGAAAATTCGAGTTATTTTTTAATACGAGTCCCGACGCGGAGGTAACGCGGCAGAAACAGCTCACAATATCAATGTTGCGTTTGGAGAAGGGACTGCTAATGAACGCACCGAACAATGATAGCAAAACTAGCAGTAAAACAGACCCGACTCATGAATCAATCTTCACCATTATTGCTCCATGATAACGCAAGACCTCATACAGCACGAGAAACCGTTTTAACTCTACAGGAACTGCAATAACGGCACGGTTTGACGCACGGGTTTGACGGCACGGTTGGCGCAGTGGTTAAGCGATTGACTGCTGCGCTGCGTGTCGCGGGTTCGATTCCCGCACGGAACAAATATTTGTATGGCCTACAAGTAGTTGTTCCGGGTCTGGCTGTTTGTGTATGTGAGTTTAAATGTTTGTAAACGCACCCACGATACAGGAGAAATTACTAGTGTGGGGCAACGTTTAAAAAAAAAAAAAAAATAAAAAAAAATAAAAAAAAAAATAATAATAATAATAATAATAATAATAAAAGCTAGCAACACCAACGTCAACGTCAACGTCTCTTTTGTCGTCTCTTCACAATTTGTTATTAGATAATTTTTATAAACAGTTTATAAATTCATATATATGTGCAACCATATCAGGAAAAACCAAATTTACTAAAACATACCTAATTTTAAACAAATACAATGAATAACCTACACTTGCATCAAAAACTGCCGAACCGGAGGTGACATCTGTCATGTCACCTCCGATAAAAACGTGAAAATGAAAAAATTAAATATTGAAAATGTTGACGAGATTAGCAGCTCGCCGTGCACGCCTACCACCTCCGGAGTCGTCGCTCAGCCCCGCCCTGCCGCCGCCGGAATCCAGCCCCATCGAGAGTACTGTGACACCGGCCGTAGCAGTTGCGTCGAGCTCGAGCGACGAATATTTTTCCCCGCCGACGTCGCCAACACCTGTACGTCGGCAGGGGAGAGGCCGGCCACCGAGGAGCTTGGGACTTAGGGGCCATCCGGCCCCGAGCCGGGTCCCCGCTGCCGGTGGTTGTGTGCAGCGCATGAGATGGACTCAGTCTATGAACGAGAACGTCATGCGCGCATACTACGGGTCTACAGAGGGGGGAACTAACCTCATTGCGTACCGTGATAGGTTGCTGTCTCTGTTCCAGGAACTGGAACCAACCGTCAACGTCTCGGCCCAACGACTGTCGGATCAGGTGCGGGTCATCCAACGCAATCACAGGTTGGACGACATAGAACTTGATAGGCTGCGCTCAGAGGTACTGAACAACCAAATCGTCTCGACTCTGGCACAAACCGCGGCACAAGCGTCAACTATTGATGCCATCCCGCCGCGGTCCAATCGTGTTGAAGAAGATGATGATAGGGTTGACACAGTAAGTAGCCAGTACAACGTCCGACTGAGGAGCGCACTGGAAGATGCGTTTCGCGAGTATAGGTCCACTCCAACCGAACTTAGACCCCGAATACCACGGCTACCTATGCACAAAAAAAATAGGGCGCTAGTGTGTGCCTTGGACTCGCAGCTCAAGAATTTCTTCGAGAGCAGCGAGGATCTCGTTGATACACACTCGATCTTGTATTGCGCGGCTGTGGCGGCATGTCGTTTAGCTAACGTCAAGTTTCCAAATTGTGACGCAGCTACTCGACCAAAACCAGCCATACCAGCCTGGCGATACAGGATCGAGCGTCGTATCGATGGGGCCAGGGTACTCATCGGTAAACTATACTGCTTCAGGGAGGGCAACACACGACCACGAGTGATGCGCTTTGTAAGACAGGCATTTTCGGGGACTGGAATCAGCCCTCGGGAATACATGTCCAATGTCACAGAGCGCATCGACTTCCTGAAGCAGAAAGTTTGTGCATGGGCGAGTCGTATTCGGCGGTATAAGCGGCGGGTTGATCGGTACACGCAGAATCGCATGTTCCGGAGCGATGAGAGGTGGGTATATAGAACTTGGGAGCGACCTGAACAAAACGTGATGGACGTGTGCCGCCCGGATGATGCCACCACTAGTGCATTCTGGCGCAGCATCTGGTCGGTGCCTGTCTGTCACGCTGAGGGTGGCTGGATGCGCGATATCGAGCGAGTGTGTGGAACTATACCAGAAATGGAACCAGTCATAATTACGCCATTAGACGTAGCCAAAGCAGTCCGTCCGTTACCGAATTGGAAATCACCGGGACCGGACGGACTGCATAACTTTTGGTTAAAATGGCTAATTAGTTCACACACTTGCCTGGCATCTCAGTTCCAGTCATCCTTAGAGTCTGGGTCGCTACCACAGTTTCTAACAACAGGCGTTACCCACCTGCTCCATAAGTCAGGTAGTCCCGCGGAACCCAAGAATTATAGACCGATCACGTGTTTGTCGACGGTTTATAAACTTCTTACATCCATTTTGAGAGCGAAAATTAACACACACATTGACAGTTACTCGATTATGTCTGCCTCTCAAAATGGATGTAGGAATGGGTCTCGCGGTACTAAGGAGCTACTCCTCATAGACATGGCCATTAGCCAACAGGTTCGCCGATCCCGCAAGGATATGTCGACATGCTGGATAGATTATAAGAAGGCCTACGACTCGGTGCCACATACATGGCTCATGAGGGTGCTGGAGTTGTACAAGATAGATGCAACTCTACGCACCTTCCTTGAGTCGTGTATGAGACAGTGGAAGACGGTCCTTCGCTATCCAGGGTGTCGACAGATCCAGGGGAATGATGAGCCTGTATGGATTAAGCGAGGAATATTTCAGGGCGACAGTTTGAGTCCACTTTGGTTCTGCTTAGCCCTGAATCCTCTAAGCACACTGCTGGAGGACTCAGGTCTAGGCTATCGGTTGAAGAGAGGTGGTCAGGTCATATCTCACCTCCTCTACATGGATGATTTGAAACTCTTTGCCCCTAACAAATTGCATCTGATGGAGCTACTGAAGGTAACTGAAACTTTTAGTAGTGCCATCAGGATGGAATTTGGTGTGGACAAATGTGCAGTCATGCATGTAAAGGGGGGGAAGATTATGGAATCCGAGGGAATTCCACTTTCGGATTCCATACACCTTAGATCCCTCTCCTCATCCGAAAGCTATAAGTATTTGGGTATGTCGGAAGCGTTAGGCATCAACGATGCTGACATGAAGCAATCCTTGAAGGAGCGCTTCTTTTGTCGCCTGAAGAAGGTATTAATTAGTCTTCTTTCGGGCGGAAATAAGGTGCGCGCCTTCAATGGTTGGGTCATGCCGGTTTTGATGTACTCTTTCGGCATACTCAAATGGACTCAGACTGAACTCGACGCCCTAGATAGAAGGGTCCGTACACTGCTGACCGCAAACCGGATGCATCACCCACGATCATCGGTGATGAGACTGTATATCCCGCGGAAGTGTGGGGGTCGAGGATTTTTAAATGCGAAAACCCTCCACAACCGCGAGGTGTGCAGTCTCAGGGAATATTTTTTAAAAGCCGAAGTGGGTATGCACCGTGATGTGGTCGCAATGGACAAGGGGCTCACCCCGCTCTCCATGGCGAAAGAGAACTGGCGCAAACCTGTAGTACTTACTACCGATGACCGCAAGAAGGTATGGCAAAGCAAGGAGCTTCACGGGCGCTTCTATCGGGCTCTTCATGAGCCCGGTGTAGATTTCTTAGCGTCCGTATCCTGGCTGCGTTTCAGTGACCTCTTCGGGGAAACTGAAGGTTTTGTCTGTGCAATTATGGACGAAGTTATCTTGACGAATAACTACCGGAGACATATTATGAAGGACGGGACGGCTGACGTGTGTCGGGCATGCCACCGTCCGGGTGAGTCCATCAGACATATTATCTCTGGTTGTTCTCGTCTGGCTAACAGCGAGTACTTGCACAGGCATAACCAAGTAGCCAGGATTATTCACCAGCAACTTGCTTTGAAATATAAACTTGTCGACTCAGAGGTACCGTATTACAAGTATGTGCCCGACCCAGTTCTCGAAAATAACCATGTCACGTTGTACTGGGATCGGTCTATCATCACTGACAGGACTGTTGTCGCCAACAAACCTGATATAGTGGTGATAGATCGATTAGTGCGCCGCGCAATGATTGTTGATGTTACCATTCCACATGACGGGAACCTCGTGAAAGCTGAGAAAAATAACCAAATCAAATATCTTGACTTAGCACGCGAGGTTGTTGACATGTGGAATGTGAGCTCAACTGTCATTGTGCCGATTGTCGTATCGGCCAATGGCCTGATGGCCGACAGCCTCGATCAACATCTATCGAGGCTCTCGTTAGGCGGTTGGATCAAGGGCCTGATTCAGAAGGCAGTACTCCTCGATACGGCTCGCATTGTGAGGAGGTTTCTATCTCTGGAGCCCTAACCACCGGTAGCTTGGACCCTGCTCCCGACACCGGTGGATCACTATTTTTTTATATTTTTAAATGTTTTTTTTTTTATTTTTTTATTTAATCATACTAATATTTAAAAATGTAACAAAATAAGACGACTAAATAAATAAACGACATAATAATAATAATTAAAAAAAAAAAAAATAAGAAACCATTCGTCACCCTCCGTATTCGCCAGATCTTGCTCTAACGGACTATCATTTTTTTCGTGATTTGGACAATTTGGAGGCAGTACAGAATGCTTTCACACAGTTTGTCGACTCAGATCACGAGAGTTCTATCGCAAAGGCATAAATAACCTTACTATTATCTAATAGGAAGGTCATTTTATGCCATCGGGCAGCAATGTATAGATAATAATGGTAATTATTTTGATTAAATAAATATGTTAATTAAAAAAAAAACGAATTTAAATTTTTCAGTACAAATCGGCAATTTCATACTTTTTTTGTTTTTTTTTTTGAGGATGGGAAATCATCAAATGACCCCTCCCGCTCTGGGTGGAGCAGAAGGGAGTGTCAGACTCTTACTGACTTAAACCCACCCGTGTTCCTTCCTTAGCCCTTTATGTACCAGGGCAGCGGTAACCCTTTCGGACGATCCCGCTACCCCGGCAGGTTTCGGCCCTGTCGGGCCCCGTCAACTACGCTGACATCTCTTTGAGGCGCGCGTGGAACACAAACACGCCGTCCGGCACGGGCCTGGTCCTGATCGGACGGAGAGCTACCCATTGCTCTCCGCCCGCAGGCCCGCGCCTACGGTGGCCGGGAGTCGTCACGCGGCTCCCGACGCCCGGAGCGTCTCCCTCGGCGGCTGAGGCGTGAGGATCTCTCCCTCGCCCATCCCGCCACCTCCTTCGCTAGCATGACTGCTTCGCAGAAGGAGGTGACCGCCTCCCACTCCCTCTCGCCCCGGACCATGGCTTGCACCAGGGCCAGACGCGAGAGGTCGCCGCCGCTGCCGATCGCCTCTACGAGGACACGGCGGTGCTCTGCCCAAGCGGGGCAGACCTCCACCGTATGCTCCACCGTGTCTCCACCGTCTCTGGGCGATCCTTGCAGTGGTGACACCCGGGCGTCTCCTCCCGCCTGATGATGTGCAGGAACCTCCCGAAACATCCGTGTCCGGAGAGGACCTGCGTCAGGCGGTAGGTGAGAGCGCCGTGACGCCTCTCTAGCCACTCCTCAAAGAGGGGTCTTATCGCCGCTATCGTGGCGTGCCCTGCGCTGGGTTGTGATAGTCGCGCCTTCCATTCCACCATGAGACCGCGCCGGAGGTCCGTCCGCTCCGCAGCGATTTGCCGCGGGTGCAGAGTTTCCCCCCGACGTAGTGCCTCCGCGCGCCAGTCATACAGGCGCGCGAGGACTATCGCCTCCAGATCCCATGGTGGCAGTCCGGCAAGGAGGCTTGCTGCCTCGCCCGAGATCGTGCGGTACCCCCTTATAAGCCTTACGGCAACCACCTTTTGGGGCGCGTTCAGATAGTGTGCGGCTCGAAGCCGCAGTGAACGCGCCCACACCGGGGCCCCGTAAAGGGCCATGGACCGCACGACCCCTGCGTAAAGCCTCCGGCAGGAGGCGTTTGGCCCCCTCAGGTTGGGCAGGAGCCGCTTTAAGGCGGCCCCGGCCCGTTCCAGTTTGGGGGCCAAACGTCGGAAATGCTCGACGAAGTTCCACCGGCTGTCGAGGACGAGACCCAGGTATCTCATCGTATTCTCGACGCCGATGTGAACCCCTCCTACCATCAGTTGGGATCCCGAAGGTGGCCCGTACCGAGGACCATGAAAGGACATGGCCTCGGACTTGTGCAATGCCACCTCGAGACCCAACTGCCGGATCCTTTCCACGACTATCGCAACCCCGCGTGTCATCGCGTCGGCCGCCGCCTGATGCGACCTCCCCTGCGCCAGGACCAGCGTGTCGTCAGCGTAGCAAACTACGCTGACGCCATCAGGGAGGTCGGCCCGCAGCACCCAGTCGTAACCGATGTCCCACAGGAGCGGCCCCAGAACCGATCCCTGTGGGACACCGCACGACATCTCTCGCCGGGTCCAGTTCCCGTCGCGACCGGGGTAGATGACGGCTCTGTCCGTCAAATACGCCCCGACTATTCGACGGAGGTAAGTCGGCACCCAGTGATACCGGAGTGCCTCCCCTATGCAGCTCCAGGGCAGGGTGTTGAACGCGTTGGCGATGTCGAGTGACACCGCCACGACCACCCCACCCCGGGACACCGCGTCCCCCGTCGTGAGGGCTCTCACGCGCATGATGGCGTCCACCGTCGAGCGCCCCTTGCGGAAGCCAAACTGGCACTCCGCAAGATCCGGCCCCGTCCTCACCAGGTGCCCGACGAGGCGGCCCGCAATCACTCTCTCAAAGAGCTTGCCGACCTCGTCGAGCAGCACTATGGGCCGGTATGCGGACGGAGAGTCCGCAGGGCGCCCTGGCTTCTGAATGAGGACCAGCCTCCCCGTCTTCCAACGGAGTGGAAACTGGCCTCTCTCCATGCATGCGCTTAAGAGCGCCTCCAGTCGAGGCCCGAGAGCCCTCGAGGCCAGGACCCAGGCTTTACCCGGCAAGCCGTCGGGTCCCGGGGCGGTATTTTTGGCCTTCAGCCTGCCTACCGCCGCTCTCAGATCTACCCCGGTCACTTCAGGGGTGTCGTCGTCGTCGTCCGCATGGTCCGCTTCGGGCACCGCAAGTGGCGGAGCCATAGGCGGGGGAGTATGCTCCCCCCGTGAAGGGAACAGAGCGCTCACCACCTCCTCCACGCAATTTCATACTTTAACCCCTAATATCTCCCGCGCCGAAGGCTGGTCTCCGTTGAGATGGGCCGCCGTGTCCGAAATATGGTCTGGAAGACTTTTATTTACAAACTTGCAGGTAGAAACAGTGTATGAAAATCAATTATTAACGTGCTGTGTTTTTATTTCAATTTAGGGAATTTCATTAGCTAACCTAATTAAATATAAATGCTAAAAGGCAAAACTTTTGTCTTTTCATTCATCATTCAAACCAATACGTATCTCCCTGACAAAATTATTACATTGAGTTTTAATAACTGTAACAAAAATGTATTTATTTTTCCCGTAGTTATACCTACGAGGAAAATAAAATACATTTTTTTTAAAGTAAAGTTTATATTTTAATAATTTTAATATAAACTTTACTTTAAAAAAAATGTAAAAAAAATAAATAAAATACATTTTTTTAAGTAACGCTTATATTAAAATAATTTTAATATAAACTTTACTTTAAAAAAAAAATTATTTTATTTTCCTCGTAGGTATACGAGGAAAATAAAGACATTTTTTTACGCACACTTCGCATCCCACTTTCTTCAGAGTTCTTAAGATACATAGTGCTTTATTAGAGTATAAAGCACTATGTATCTTAAGAGCACTATGTGATTCCCAACTCGTGTGTGTTAAGTCCCTCGGCTGAGCCTCGGGCCTCAAACTACACCCTCGTTAGTAATCGGTCACTTTCCTCCCTCAGTGAACAATGTACTATTAAATATCTGTTGTCTAGAGCAGTGGTGGCTCAGTGGAAGCGGCATTTTACTTTCTGTAAATTATTTTATTACCACTCCTCTCAAAACGATAAAAATTTGCATGGCCTAAAGCAAACAATTTGAAGACATGTGACATCCACGAACCCACGTTGGGCCCGGGTGTTTGATAACGGACCTGTTCCTATCACAAAGCGGGCCTATGTCCCAGCAGTACGAACATTGATAGCTTGAATATGCTGTTGTCTTCCATTGGTTCGGTTTGAATGGTATCGGTTGTGTTGGTGTAACAGGTACATGAGACGTTGCAAAGTGGCGAACGTTTTTATTTTTTTTTCCGTCAGAGGGGCAGCCAGCATGTTTGCCAGCTGATAACGTAAGAATGCTTGCAGGTTATTTTAAATTGATTAGCTAACATCCGCAGACGCTGTGTGTGTCGATATCTAAACACGATCAAATCCTATCCTACTAATATTAAAAGCGTGAAAGTTTGTATGGATGGATGGATGGATGTTTGTTACTATTTCACGCAAAAACTACCAAACGGATTTGGATGAAATTTGGCACACAGATGGTTTATAACTAGGATTAACATATAGAATACTTTTTATCCCGATATTCCCACGGGATCAAAACTTATGCGGGTAAAACCACGGAGCGCAGCTAGTAAAAATAAAAAAAATTGCTGTTTTGTTTTGCTTTGGCTTAGGCAAGCGCTCCGGTATACAGCAGGGTGGTGAGGACCCGTAGGTGATTATTTCGGCGGCATTACTGTACTTATAAAATAAGAGTACCTACTTGAGTTTCGCTTCTACACGGTTTCGTTATTCTATGAGTAGTGTAAGAGATTCACACGATACGATGGTTGAGCTAAATGCCTAGTTGAGTGTAAACAAAGAACGCGATTCAAGTACACTTTTGAAAGTACCCTTTGTGTGTGGATGCAAAAAGTTAACGGTATTTACTAAGTGATAATACGTATAGGAAAACATGGCATTTATATGAATGCATGGCAAACACGGATAAAGACACGTGACATATTGCAAAACGGAGGGTCGATGGGGCCGAAAGCTTCTCGAGTGGCAACCACGCAGAAGATCGCAGAAGGTCGCAGGAATCCGGTGGATGCAAGATGCACGAAACCCATTGAAGTGGTGATGCTTGGGGTCCAGAAGTGGACGACTTTCGGCTAAAAATATGAGAATGATGTCAAAGACTTGTTTTTGAACAGTTTTAAAGAATTTCGAAATTCTTTACATAAATTGTAATTACAACAGCGTCATTTATTAACTTCTCCATATTATTTTACCCTTACTGTCACTAATGAAGGGTGTTTAAACATTGAACGCTGTGTACAGTAATAATTGGACTTCAGATTTATGTACTGTCTGTTGTCATAACTGTGCTGAATTGTCTTAGTCTGTAGTCTGTCACTGTACTTGTTAAAATAAAATAAAACGAGCCCATAGTTTTAAGTGTACTGTGATGTTTGCCGGCAAATTCACCACATCCAGATTAAGCGCTTTCTTTTTCGTCAGTAAAGAATACGCAGTTAAATTAAATTGTATTATTTTGCTTTAAGTACGCTGTACCTGTACAGCGTCCTAATAACTGTTTGCTTTAAAAATAAAAATAATTGTATTAGTAATTGTTGATGAATAATTATTTGCTGCACCGGACGACGTCATTACGTCGGCGCCGGCTGTCACTGAAAACCAGCGCTGGTGCTCCGTCTTGCATATGGTCGCAGTATAATGCTGAGCGATAGCCGTTTTGCGTGAATGTGACGCATGTCAACCATTTCATGTTCTTTTTTGCGTCATATCTATCGCCAATAAACGTATTTTCTTTCTTTCTTTCAATACTGAATGAATCAAATACGCAAAAAAAGTTATTTCCCCAGTGAAATGTTAATAAAGATTTAAGATTGTAATAAATTCCTTGGAATTTTCAAGCAAGAATAGCTTTTGCACGTGGCTTCAGTCATCTAGAAATTGTGATCGTCCTCTTGAATCAAGGTTAAATGGTTTTTCAAGGAAATTTTTGACGATTTAAATAGAAACAAATAATTTAAAAAAAAAGACTAGTGGTGGCCCAGTGGTAACAGCCGCGACTTAGAAGATGTAGGTCGTGGGTTCATACCCAGGCGGGCGCTTTACTTTGTGTAAATTTTTCATCACCACTGCTCTCAAAACGGTGAAGGAAAACATCTTGATGAAACCGGCATGTCCTAGATCCAAAAATTCGAAGACATGTGAAATCTACCAACCCGCACTGAGCCCGCGTGGTGCATTACAGCCAACGCCCTCGACGATACTTGTGTCCCAGCAGTGGGAACATTAAAGGCTGATTATGTAATTAAGAAATGTAGAGTGGTGGCCCAGTATTAACGGCTGCGACTTATGAGTTAGGTATAGGTCGTAGGTTGGAACCCCAGCAGGCGCTTTACTTTTCGATGATTAATTTATCACCACTGCTCTTACAAACGGTGAATCTGAAGAAAAGAACGTATTAGCTGTAAGTTTTCTTAAAATTAATAAAATAAATAAATAAAAACATCTTGAGGAAACCGGCATGTCCTGGAACCAAAAATTCGAAGACACCTCATCCACCAACCCGCACTGGGCCCGCGTGGTGTATTACGGCCCACACCCTTTCACCGAGCGGAGGCTTGTGTTCCAGCAGTAGAAATATTATAGGCTGCCTATGCTAAATAATTAATTATAATAACCATGTTTGTCTATGGTGTAGCTGTTGCTACGGCGTAGCAGAGAAGATGACGTCGAAAGCTACGCTTTTGTAGCCAATTCCCAAGCTACGCGTAGAGTTTGAGCTAGCTTTATTACGTTTTACGTTATGTATGTCAGGCGCGTAACATCCAAAAAGTGGCTTACATAAAATAAAACTTGAAACGTATCCCTCATAACTTCAAGACTGAACATAAAGAAGCCACGTGCAAGCTGTTATAATAAGCAAGGAACAAAATCTTCCTTTTAATATTTACACTGACAATTTGTGCCTCTCTTGACCCCGAGTGTATCGAAGATTCACGCGATCCGATTGAGCCAAATGTTCAGTTAAGCGTGTATAAAGAATGCCGAATACAGTGTTTGAAAATGTACGGTCGGATATTTTACGTAGAATTTCGTATGGTAGCTTTTGCTCGAGACTTGTTGGCGTGGACTCGTGGATAAAAATAATTGTAGATTTAAAAAAAATATTTGTCATAGTTTATGTGGTTACAGTTTCAAGAAATCGTAAGAAGGAAAGGACGTATTTCTGTGATACAGCCCTATAATTTGTTAAATGAAGCATCACTCTAAATTGTAAAAAAAAGAGTATTACAGGAAAAATCTTTCAAGAATTGGAGAATTAAGACAACATAAGAAAATACTAATTATTTAAATTTTGTAAGAGACTCATACTTGTAATGGTAAATAATTTTTAAATTATAAATACTGTTACGAGCTTCGGGGTTCGTGACAATTAAAACTGCCGATGTAAATTATCAAAAAATACGCGTTAATTAAACAACACTAATAACAACTCAGACACACTAATTATAAAACACAATTGCACTTAAGGCACACTTGAAGATCGCTTCTGATGTATTCGCCTGTATCGCTGATCCAAGTCTGACTGGTTGTGGCTAATCCCGGCCTTACACAGTGCCGCAGATAGTTCCAGAACCTTCTATTGTTCCTCTAGAAGGTTCGAGTACATACCGGCCCCGACCGACCAGATGTCGATAGTTCTACCGTCGAAATTCCTAGAAGGATCTATTAGTTCTGCGCCTCGATACTAGATGGTCCTAGTAGTAAATTAGTTCTGCTACTCGATACTAGATGGCGCTAGAGGCAACTAATGTAACAATGTACCAGGAATTCATTGCGGCGCGCAACAATACGAAAGTACTTCTGTCTGTAAGGCTGTTACCTTTTCATACCTTTACGTGTAAACGGATTTCTATGTTTGGCACACAAGTAGATCATGACCTTGACTTATGATACTTTTTTATCCCCGTATTACGATCCCGTGGATATTATTTGCTTAGTAAAAATAATTTAGTTCTAATAAGAGCTTTAATGTAGCTTTTTTCAATACCTTCACCTCATAATAATTTATCGAGATTCTTTAACTATCATACAAGTACTACCTTCCCTGGTTACCATGGCAACAGTTGACGGAGACTGCGTGACTTCGAGAGCTATCTTCTTGACTTGCAAGTCACGTACTCGTATGTACCAAATACTTGTGCTAATGTAATTATATTGTTTCATGTTTTTGCTGGCTCATCTGTTGTAAGCAATCTCTTGAAGTCTGTTCCAGAACAATTCGTTTTGGTACTTGTAGAGGTTAGTATTTCAGTTTTATTTTTTATATAATTTGGTCTTAGTAGTGTCTACTGCTGCGTCTACAGGTGGTTGTTTTTTAACCGGAAAATGGCTCCTTTATACAATGTTATGTTCCCAATTGAAAGGGAAATTCAGCATCACAACGTGAGCTTTTATTTTATCACGATCAATCTGCCTAACCAATTCCCAACTATGTTGGAGTCGGCTTCCAGTCCAACTGGATGCAGCTGATTACCAATATTTTACATAGAGCGACTGCCAACTTGACCTCCACAACCCATTTAGGTACTGGGTATCACGATACCCCTTCGTAAGCCTGGTTATCAGACCTTCGGGCTTAACGTGCATTCCGAGACATGGAGGGGTTTTGTTATGTATAGATGGTCACCCATCTACGGACGGACCGCAGCAAGTGTAGCTTAACATGTGATCGACCCGTGCGGCTGCTATTACTTAGGCCCCTCGCCCACGGCGACTTTTTGTAGCGATGCTGTTGCGCGTTCGCATCGATTCAGTCGCGATGCGGTCGCTAGCTGTTTACCCTCGCCCACACCACGATTCTCAGTCGTGATGCAAACACGATACTGTCGCGCTTCTGTCGCAATGCGAGTTGCATTGATGCTCAGTTCTCCACTCACGCACCACCCTCCCTCCGTTCTTTTCCCGATGTCGTCCGACAGGGTCGCGCGTTTTTTAATCGATACAGTCACGATGCTGTAGCGCGTTGGCATCGCTTCTGTAGCGCGTTGCAAATGCGACTAACGCGAGTTAGTAGCGACGCTGTCGCGCGTTTACGAAACGCGCGACAGCATCGCTACAAAAAGTGCGAGGGGCCTTAGACATGGTAATAAGACAAATCAAAACAAAAGCATAATATCACGCCTGTCTTTCCAAATTGGAAGGCAAAGATATTTTTAAAATACAGATAAACTAAGAGCATTGATCACCACGCTCGCTTGCTTTCTGTGTTGGCGATTTTAGACTTATATTCCTTTAAGTCCATAACTATTACCTCACGATGTTTTCCTTCAATGAAAACTCTACAAATAGATGGAACAAAAAACCTTGTACAAAATTTATAAAGCAATGCAATGCAAAAGTTAGTCCAGCAACGTCCACTCCTCAAACATCGTTACTACATAGATCCTACCACATAAACTATTCAACTCCACTTAACTAAGTATAATGCAGGTAGAAACTATCTTATCCAGTTTGCCAGCTCGCCGCTATAAAAGCAGCGTAGGTACATAACCGTCGCAGACACAATACTTTTAGCTGTAGTTTATATCTAGATGGATGAATTGAAAACAGAAGTTGCTAGATTTGTGGTAGGCTGGGAAATAAGTGTTGTGACGATACTTGAGAGTTCCTTGTCCATTCTTCTCCAAACGAAACTAGCATTTAGAAGGGGCAACTAGAATCAATTCTATCTTCTTGTTAGTTGTGACGTTCAAAATATATGTATATTTTCGCCCAACTTTTTTTTATGTTTGTGTTCCTTCTTTGCGTCATGTTTACCGCAAATAAACGATTTTTCTTTTTAAAAGTGCCTTTTATATGTGCCTATTTGAAATAAGTGATTTGACTTTGAGGCATATTTCCAGTACTTACTGCTTTAAAATGGCCTCTTCCGAAAGTCCGGCGCACCCTAGGTCGTCTGCCTCGTTAACCCAGACCTTTGTTAACTGGCTAATAACTTTACCACGTTTTTTTTACGCTTATAATTTGTGCCGATTACAACAGAAGTAGGAATCACCAGACCGAGACTCAAAACGGTGAAGGAAAACACCGTGAGGAAACCGAAATGTCCTAGAACCATAAATTCGAGGACATGTGACATCTACCAACCCGCACTGGGCCCACTCTCGCTCACAGAGAGGAAGCCTTTGTCCCAGCAGTGGAAACATTGTAAGCTGATGTGCTAGTGGTAATGACAAGACCGGCCGATGTTAAGATAATTGAGAGAGGCTTATGTCCAGCAGTGTACCGTCTTCCGGCTGACTGACGAAGAAGAGAAGCGGTGATTAAGTAATACTAAGTCATCCGTTAGTATCTGTTTTACACATGCGTTCATATAATCTACTTACGTATAGGTATCAGACTAGCCTTTCCATCAACCGCGCTGACAAGATAATCTCTTCGCTAGGACTAAAAGTTTTCTTATTTAGCTTGTGTATACATACAAACATATTATTCCAGGAGGTACCTCTGAGTAATTTGTAATCTAGTTTTCTGATGTTTGTTTACATGTCGTCTTAATGTTGTTAAATCAAATAATGTGTTTTCTAAGTGGAATAGACGACATAATATACGCCAATATTTGTTTAGAACTATTGAAATTGACACGTTTTAGCTCCAGTGATGTTAAATGGAAATAAGTGTATTGTCTTGGTGGTCTAGTGGTCGCAATCGCAACTGCTGAGCATGAGTTCCTAGGTTCGATTCTCAGGTTGGACAGGCTCAAGTGTTGCAGGGATTTTCTTTCTGGAATTTCTCAGTAGCAGCCAGAAGGCCAATTCTCGTAATTTAACACGTTAAAAAACTAGTCGCAGTCTCATCTCGGCGACAAACAAATGTCAAAAACTTGTCAAAATGTAGAGAAATTAGAAGTATTTTTTGACAGATTGAAACTGAGATCTTAGGGGTAATTCTCGTAATTTTAAGAACGTTCACAGCCTGAAGGCCAATTCCCATAAATAAAAACGTTCAAAATCTAGTCGCAATCTTTCTCAGCGACAATCAATGTCAAAAACTTGTCAAAAATGTAGGGAAATTAGAGGTATTTTTGACAGATTGACACTGAGATCAGACTGTGAACGTTCTAAATATTACGAGAATTGCCCCTCCGATCTCACTCTCAATCTGTCAAAAATACCTCTAATTTCCATACATTTTGACAAGTTTTTGACATTAGTATGTCGTCGAGATGAGACTGCGACTAGATTTTAAACGTTTTAAATTACGAGAATTGGCCTTCTGACTGGGAACGTTCTTAAAATTACGAGAATTGCCCCTCAGGAGTCTGAATTTGTGTGCGTTGATAACAATAGACTCACTCCCTAATACATGGGACTTAAATATAACTTGCGAACTGTGTGGGTGGCTATTAGGTAAACTTCTGCCTAATCCTTTAGAATAACAGGCGTGATGCTATGTTAATTTAGATGTTATGTTGTTGCCTCGAAGTTTCGATACAGATGGCAAACTAGCGACTTTGCAGTCGCTAGTTTGCCTTATCAAAAAGTAGCCAGTGTACTTTCAACGTAAGAATGCTAAAACACTGCGATGCTTTCAACTTATAACGTTTCATGGTCTCCTTGGGAGATCTCCGAAGTACCCTGTACTGTTTTATTAAAACTTTTATACGGAGCTTTCCTTTGTTTTCTAGAACGAATTGTGGATTTGGTCTTCCAGTTTATCATCATGTATGAAAAAGAGATCGTTTTTTATCTAACTTATTAACTTTTCGCAGCTTTTTTTAAAGAATATTCTAGAATTAGTGACGCTACGTGTGCTAGTAAATATTTTTTACTAAATAGTGTTGATGGACACTATAAAATGACAACCAATCTACTTGACTGCAATACAGGCACTTCCAAATATCATAAATAAAAAATGTCTAGTGAGATTTACTCACTAGACATTTTTAAGAATTAAGAATAATGTTTTTTTAACATAAAAAGTGATTTTGAAACTACAATTGACATTACATAGATAATAAATTGTATGCATAAATAATATGGTAATATATTAACAACCTCTTAGGAACATAATACTAACATCATAAGTAACAATTTTTGTTCTATGACTTTTATTAATTCATCAGACTTTCGTACAAAAATAAAAATATTTCAATTCAACCAATTGAAATATTCGATTTTCTGTTACGAACTCTACGCGTAGCAAAAGAAAGCGCTAGTTAGGTAAACAAACTGCCGTGTCTAGTACAAAATTCAGCGGAGGTGAGCGGGGGTTAGATAGAACAATGAAATCTTGAAGGATTGTTTTTAGTAATTGTATTATGTTTTGTATAAAGTCGTAGACAAAAGTTGTTGTTTATGATGTTAGTTATACAGTCCTAGAAGGTTGTTAGTGTTTTACCAATAACCCTGTATAGGTTATATCTTTAAGTATGACAAAATATGTTTCGCCAATTTAATATGTTTTTTTGAGTCCCAGTCCATTGCTTAAGCCAGTAACCTATCATTATGATCATTATCATCGGCGTAGCCTTTTCCCAACTATGTTGTGGTCGTTTCCAGTCTAGCCGTATGCAGCTGAATACCAATGCCAACTTCCAGTCTAACCTATCCAGTGTTAATTAATGAGACAAATAAAATTTCTTGTTAATCGACAGAGAGACTTCAAGGGCCCTATTTAATATAGCGGACCTTATTTTGTCATATTTTCTCGAAGAGGGCTACTTAATAAAGCAGAAAATCTATGAAATAAATCGGTGTAATTATCACCTGTTGACTGCCGGTTTTATGATTCAACGTTTAATTTAATTTCTTCATTTACATATCTGTAATAACTATAATTAAAGGCACATAATATGACACCACCCCTCAAAATAATTACTTAAGACACATACCAAACATGACCAGAACATAGTTGTTTAACATTAAATTAGTAAACTTCCTTGATATTCTATTGCTTTCCTCCGTGATGGCGGTACTATAGCAAAAGTTTTCGCATTACGCCTCGCGAGGTATTTTGTGTAAGTACTAAATGTATTTTACGAGTATATATTGCGGTTAGACGACTTCTTTAATAATAATTTATTAGTATTTCTGTGTACTTGTTTACTAAGACATACATACAGAAATATGAATGTACATATCTACGAATAAAATGGAATTGAATAGCTGAGCTACATAAAGTTAGAACATGTTGTAATCTCAGTATGGTTTGGTATGTATCGTAAATGACGAACAAATTGTCAAACGTAACCAAATGTTGTATTAGCATTTGATTTTTTGAGATACCTGCCAGTTATAGTCCCTCCCCTGGTTATTGAATGACTTATCATTATTAACAATATTTCAATTGATATATCTAAATTAATAATTATTAAGAAAAATATGAACAAATAACTCAATAGTAGAAAAAGTATCAGTCCTTTAGACGTTGCTACAATACCTGTCGAGAACTCGTGGCGCCGAGCGGGTTGTTGCCGTACTACAATATACCTCATCTGACAGAATCAATTTTGTGATATAATGTTAGCTAAAATGTTCCCACTCCTAGGACATAGGCCTCCTCTCGGTAAGAGGGAGTGGGCCGTAATCTACAACGCAGGCCCAGTGCGCATTGGTAGGTGTCAGATGTTTTCGATATTTTGGTCCTAGTTCTCCTTCACTATTTTAAGAGCAGTAATGATGAAATAATTTACTTCAATAAAATTTATCTTTGCATACAACTGTCAAAAATCAACAGTCGAGATTTTAATATAAGTACGGGCAATTAAAGTTCATAGTTAATTTGCTAAGTAAATAATTAATTTTCCAAATTAATTTTCCGTCGAAAATTAATGTCGTTTTACAATTCGGGGGACTAGCAAGGCTATAAGATTGATTGACACTTCAATTAATGGTAATATCCGATTAGCAAATCAAGCGTAATTATGTTAATTGGGTACTTATTGCATAATTACAGCGCACTCGTGCTATTCGTGGGCCAATATCCAAAATATACGAGCTGCTGTTATTACTATGAAGAGTTTCTCTCTATCGCTTTCTATTATTTACGAGTGTGTGTGCGTGCGAGTATTGCGTAAGAAACCTGGGTCCCCCGAATGCACACGTTTTTTTTTTGCTATTATTGGGTACCACTGGCGCGTATCGGCACCAACCGGAAAATTTTTCTCGCTGTCAATTTTCGATACTCCGTGCAGGGCAGGCGGCGGTGTTGGTCGGTGACGGGCATACTCTCATACTTTTCAATACAAAGAAGATTTTTTTGCCTGATACGTTCCTAGAATGATCGTGGTATGATACGGTGTAGTGGGCAGACTCCTTTGGTACTAAAAATTGAGTTCAAAAACCCTTAGGATTTTGAATTATACCTTGTGTAATATGAGAATACGTTCAGACATTCATACAAATATCTAGAAAACTGTCCTCAAGGATGAAAAGGAATTTGAGCTCCTAAAATCTGACATCCAGTGACATTACTTAGAAACAGCATTGTGAAACTTGTTGGGGCGTAACTCCCAACAGTGAAAATGTTATGTTGATGTTGTAAGTGGGATGTTATGTTGATTGAGTAGACAACCGATTGGTATAAAGGTTTAATTGCTACTGAAAATAACATGTAAAGTACACAGTAAAGTAAATACAATATGCAGCGTTTCACTGTACATAATGTAGGTCAAGTTAGTGGCATGTACAGCGTAGCTCGTACATATTGCCCGCTCACAAAGATAACTTAAATATAAGTTACATCGAAAATTGTTTTAAAATAAAGTTAAAATGTAAGTTAAAATGTAAAAATTAAAACAGACAAAGTCATAAGTTATTATGGTAGGTCACAACGCGAAATTGGCGACGTTGCTTTATCGAGTGCGCGTGCCCTCGATAAGTGCGCTGCGCTTCTGTCGTCGGTGACCTCAAATAAGGCGTTGTCCGCGATGCTCGCTGTCGACCTTCTTCGGGGCATCGGGTTGGGAACCGATGGAGGTTCTGGTTTCCGTCGACTCGCCCAATGCTTGCGTAGGCGGTTATAAGCGTAGATTACGCCCGCGAATGCTGCTGCCGCCGCCAATAGGTAGATGACAACGTATTGGTGGACATCGTGGTTTGTTGCACGATCTGACAGGATGTCTTCTGATGCTGCGGCTTTCAGTTGCTCTATTTGTTTGCCAAGCTTTTGCAGTAAAACTCTCTGCTCGGATGCCGTCTCATTCTCTTGAAGATGTTTTGAAACCGGTACAGGTAGGTTTATGATGTTGTTGATTGAAGGAATTTCTGCAGGACCTGCGTCGACTTGGGCTTGAATTTTGTTCGTTTGCTGTCTTTGAGGATACACAGCAAAAGTTTCACTACTAATTATGCAATCGTCATTTATTGTTATGACGCCGGCCTTGTGTAGTAGCTGCGTAGAAACTTGATGCCCACAAATAATACGAATTTTGCATTGTTGACAGCAAAAATATAAGTAATTGTTGACATTGTTTAATTCCAACCACTTGTCTCTGCAGGTTTCATGTGTGGTTTCGCAGTTAAGAGATTCCTTGTTCTTCATGCAGAGGCTCTCGTCAGACTTCATGCGGTATATGGGTTTTTGTAGTGAACACAGTAGAGTTGTCGCGTCATTTTGCACGCATTGATGTATTTCGGATTCCATCATTGGGATGTACGAATCCTTTTGAATGTTTATTGCTAAGATTTCAGCAATAGGTATTAGGGTGACCATATCCAAGTCATGGTTTTTTGGTATTGGTATTGTTCGGTAGATCTCGAAGTTATCTCTGCTGATTAGGGGTACCTTTACCTCGATTATAAGGTATTGTTCAGTCATTTTCGCCTTTACTTGTAGAAGATGATACAGGCGAAATAACTCTGTTTGAATGTTGGTGATAGGTAGGACTAAATCCTTGGACGATTGACCCGAGATTATGTTCAATTCATGCCGAAGCTGTTCCGGTGCGATGAGATGTAAATTCATCTTGCCGTTGTAGATGTTTGTGACAGTATCTATTAGGGTCTCCTGGACGTTTCTTAGATGCTCAATCAGGCTATTTGCCGTAATAGCGGACATCACAAATTCGATGGACAGTTCTTGAGAATCCAGTTCCTTCTGGAGATTGTTCGTAAACTTCTCGAGGTTTAGCAGATGCTGGTTAAACATTTTGTACTGTTTTTCAACTGCGTCTTCCGACCTCTTCAGTAAGTTATATTCAGCTTCGATCACGGATGTTTGGTTTCTTAACAACAGTGCCAGGTGTTTTTCGTTTGCCTTGACCAGGTCAATGTCTGCTTGATATTGTTTTGCAAATTCGTCATCTAATACTCCGAACAGGGAGCGCGCGATGGAACCGACACCGTTAATAAGCCCACGTTTGTTTCTCGTATTCACTCGGCCTTGCGGATTCAGCAACATATGGTTGTAGTGTCCTATTTCTTCGGTCGAGTGTTGTAGTTGCGTTAAAATTACGTTGCATTGTGTTTTCTGTTTAATTTTCTCGCAGATGTTTTCCAGATGATTGGTGAACTTACTGGATACTTCTATACCTTGCCAGTAGGGCTTGACGTCGTAGTACACGATAATCTTCCACTCGCCGCGTATTAGTTGCATATTGGTCACTTTATCAAAGTATAGACCTTGTTGAAGCTCGGCAATGTTTGTTGTGTTAGCGGCCGCGACAGGATTTAGCAAATACAGCAGTGCCATGACCAGTCCAATGAAGTTTATTTTTCTGTTTGTTATTTTGCCTCGTCGTGAACTTTGCGACTCGCTGTTTGTTCGTAGGTATGACTCATTATCGTTTGGTTTTGAAGTAGTTTGCGGTTCGGCAGTTTCGTCATCTTTGACAGGTAAGACGGATAGTTTCGTAATAGGTCTTTTCATGTGCCCATTTTTTGTTTTTAGGCTAACGACCCGAACATATCCATCGTTCCCAGGGTGAAGCTCTGTTATTCTCCCCATGAGCCATTTTCCGGCTGGTATATGGTCATCATGAATAACTACCAGGTCGCCTATCTTCAGGTTTTTCCGTGGTTCCTGCCACTTTGATCTAGCTGATAGCTGGCACAAGTATTCGTTCTTCCATCTCTTCCAGATTTCTACGAAAATCTTTCTTGTTAGTTCCCATCTTGTTCTTGCATCTTCACTTGTTTCGATAACTGTCAGGCCCGGCCTACCCGATAAAAAGTGTGCTGGCGTCAGACAGTCTATATCGTCTATGTTTTCACTTAGTGGACACAGAGGTCTGGAATTCAAGCAGGCCTCCAGTTTTGTTAGGATTGTGGTAAACTCCTCAAATGTTAGTTTTTGTTCACCTACTACTCTCTTTAAGTGGTGTTTTAGGCTTCTGACTGCTCGTTCCCACAGTCCTCCCGCTGATGGCCAAGCGGGGGCATTAAAATGCCACTCAATCTTCATCTCCGCGATTTCCCTCTGTAGTTGGTCGCTTTTGTATGTATGTTCGATTTCCTCGTATTGTTCCATGAGTTGACGGTTTGCGCCGACGAAGTTTGTTCCATTATCACTGTATAAGTGACAAGGGGCGCCTCTTCTTGCTGCCATCCTGTTTAGGGCTGCCAAAAATGCTGAACTGGTGAGATCTGATACCAGTTCAATATGCACAGCTTTGGTCACCATACATATGAAGACTGCAATGTAGCCCTTTGTTGTTTTCGCTCCTCTGCCTTTGTTCATTTTGACGTCCACAAATCCAGTGTAATCCACCCCTGTATGGTAAAAGGGCGGCGCTTGATTTGCTCGTGCGCTCGGTAGGTTACCCATCAGCTGGTGTTCTGCTTTTGGGCTGTTTCTTCGGCACGTCACACATTTTCTGATTTGCATCTTCGTTGTTCGGTTTCCGCCGACGATCCAATATTTCTGACGTAAGTGTGATAGGGTCAGTCTCGGTCCGCCGTGAAACGTCATTCGATGAGCTTGGTCGATGAGAAGATGTGTTAATCGACTGTCGTGTGGTATGATCATCGGATGTTTCATGTCTTCGTTTAGTAAGGCGTTTTTTAATCTTCCAGAAACTCGTAGGATGTCTTGATGGTCAATGAACGGAGTCAGCGCTTTTATTTTACTGTTAGACTGCACCGTGTTATGTTTTTGTAAACAGCAAATATCTGTGTCAAATGATTTCTGTTGTGTTTGTTTTACGAGCACCTTTGTTGCCTTGTCCAATTCGTGCAACGTCAGATATCTCGGCAGTTGTTGCCGTTTCGGGTTCAATGCTCTGAGTATCCATGCGACAATGCGAGTTATATGTTCGATAGAGCTGTGATTTTGCAATAAATTTTCCACAATGCTCGGGTTTTCAATGTTATGTTGGGCTGCATTGGCTTGTTTTCGGATTGTTTTTTCTTCTTGTTCTGTATTAAAGTTATGTTTTTCAATGTTATTTGTTTTTAGCGATGGTAGCCATGTAGGCCCTTGCCACCACAGTTGATTTTCCTTTAGCTGACTAGCGTATTGGCCTCTGCTTGCGGCGTCAGCGGGATTTTCCTTTGTTTTGACGTAGTTCCACGACGATCGTGGTATGACGTCAGTAATACTTCGTACTCTGTTTTCCACATATGTTTTCCAGCGGGATGGGTCTCCTTGTAACCAACCCAGGACCACCATGGAATCAGTCCAGCCGTAGACGTGTACTTCATATTGATTCAATGACTGTTGGACTTTGCGCATTAGTTGTGAAAGAAGGTGCGCTCCATTCAATTCCAGCCTTGGTAATGTTGTTGTTTTTCGGTGTGGTACAATCTTTGACTTCGCGGCTACCAGTATTGTTGATGACTTGGTCCGTGCGTAGATGACACAGGCATATGCATCCAAGGAGGCGTCACTGAACCCGTGTAGCTCCATTGTCTGCTTTTCACCACATTGAAGCCATCTAGGTATTTCGCAAGAGTTTATCGCCATTACGTCCGCTTGTATCTTGCACCACTCCGCATGTATGTTGTCGGACACTTCGTCGTCCCATTGTAAGTTTCCATCCCATAGTTTTTGAAATAATAATTTCAATTTTGTTGACACGGGAGCCAGCCAGCCGAGTGGGTCAAATAGTTTTGATAATTCGGCTAGTAGGCTGCGTTTGGTCTGTTTCTTGTTTACGTTCGAAATTGTGCATCGAAAGGTGAATTTATCCTCTATTGAATTCCAGCACAAGCCTAACGTTTTTTGTGTGTTTTCCGTTCTGAAGTTGAAGACAATCTTATTGTTGTTGTGCTGTTCGGAGATGTCTCCCAAAAGGTCTTGATGGTTAGCTGACCATTTTCGAAGGTTGAAACCTCCTTTTTTTAATAATTGTTTCAAATCAGCGATCAATTTCTTTCCATTTTCTATTGTATGAGTCCCATGGACGAGGTCATCCATGTAGAATGATTCTTCCAGCACCTTTGATGCCCCCGGGAACTGTTCACGTTCGTCTGTCGCCAATCTCCTGAGTGTCATCATGGCTAGAAACGGCGCGGCCTTGGTACCGTATGTTACTGTTGTTAGTTGATATGAGCGGAGAGGTTTTTCCTGCGATTCCCGCCATACAATTTGTTGCAGCTGTTGGTCTGCGGGGGCTACCCAAATAGCACGAAACATCTTCTCAATGTCCGCTGTAAACGCATATTTGTATTGCCTCCATTTCATCAATAATGTTTGTAAGTCTTGTTGGAGATTGGGGCCTTTGTACATGAGGTCGTTCAAACTGCAGCCTGTAGATGTTTTTGCTGACGCGTTGAACACCACTCTGTACTTTGTTGTTGTTGACTCAGCGCGTTGCACGCCGTGGTGAGGCAAGAAACACTCTAATGTTTTGTTACTGACTGTTGATTGCTTCATATGACCTAGATCAATATATTCAGCCATGAAGTCTTTATAGGCATTTGCCAAATGTGTTTGTTTTTGTAACTTTCTTTCTAATGTTTTGAATTGGGCTATAGCCATTGGCTTGGACAACCCCAGTCTGCTCTGAAGTTCATTCTTCATCGGCAGTCTGACTTCATATTTCCCACTCTCCAAGCGTTGCGTAGTGTTGGTGTAGTATTCAATGCATGTTTCATTTTCTACCGATAGGTTGGATTGGTCCGTGATGTCTTCGGATTCCCAAAACTGTTTGATGTCTTCCAGATTGTTGATGACCACATTGCAGTGAAAAGTTTTGACATTGCCACATAAAAGCCAACCTAGGTGTGTTTGTTGTGCCATAGGTTGAGTGACGTCATCGCCTTTTATTATTCCTCCCAGCATGATTTGCGAATAAATGTCAGCTCCAAATAGTAAGTCCACTTGGCGGCTGTTATGGAAGTCTGGGTCTGCAAGATGGATGTTCTGTATGTGAGACCAAGATGGTTTTGCAAAGGTCTTATTTGGCAGGTTCTTGATCAGGTTGTTCATAATGAAGACAGACGTTTGGAACTTGAAATCGTTGTAGACAGAACTGCAAGTAATTGTTGTCATTCCTTTGCAGTGGTTTTCTTTCTGTCCAACTCCAAAGATGACTCCTTTGCATCTCTCGCGTTTGACACCGAGAAGTTGAGCGGCATGTTCCGTGATCAAAGATATCTGAGACCCTTGATCGATGAGGGCTCGCAGCTTAATTTTGGTCCCATCAGCAGCTTGTATGTTTATTACGGCGGTTGCTAGTAGTATCTCTGAAGTATCATCATCCTTTGATACATGAGAAGAATTTGTTTGTTTTTCTGTTTTGTTCTTAATACATGCATCATGTATCAATGTGTTATGTTGACCCGAGCACTTGCGACATCGGTGAGCTGACGTACATGTCTTTCCGTTATGGCTGAACAGGCAATTTACGCAGAGGTTCATTTTATTTACTGTGCTAAGTTTTAAGTGATTTGGCATTTCTAAAAACTTCGCACAATTATACATTCCATGTTCGTCATCGCAAAGAGGGCATCGAAATGTTGACGCATGGAATGATTTCGTAATTTTCTTGTTGCTAGTTGCTTGATTACTGCTGTATTGTTTTTTAGAATTTGGATGTTGACTCGATGATGTATTTGGTTTTTGATTGTTTTCTTGTTTGCGACGCGATGCTTCCAACGATGTAAACTTCGCTTCTAGGAAATCTAACAGGTCTTTCAGTATTGGCAGCTTTCGGCAATTTTTCAGCGAGTCATTGTACTCTGAATGTGTGTCTGCGTCTAATTTCTGCGATAATATGTGTACAAGAATCGGGTCCCAAGTGCCGACATCCACTCCTAAATTCTTTATCGCATGTAAGCATTCTATGCTGACGTCATGAATTTTCTTTATTTGGGCCACTGACTGTTGTTGCATGCATGGCAGATTGAACAGCATGTTCATGTGCGACGTGAAGATAAGTTTTTCGTTATTGTATCGGTGATTGAGGATATCCCAGCACACGAGGTAGTTGTCTGAACTTATCTGTAGGTGTTGAATCAAGCGTTCTGCTTCGCCTTGTACCTTGCTCTTCAGAAACTGCATCTTCTGAGCAGATGAAAGGGAATTGTTGCTGTGTATTGCTTCTGTGAAAAGGTCTTTAAACGGGATCCACTGGTTGTAGTTACCGTTGAATACAGGTATCTCTAGTTTTGGTGTTGTTTTCTCACGTTGAGCGCCGGACCACAACTTGGTATTCAAAGCCTTTTTTAGTTCGTGAAATTGGTTTTCATACCTGTTGTAGCGTTCTTCGTACACTATAATCTTCTCTCCGTTGGTTTCGCACTCTATCTCCCAGTGAAGGTTGTCAATTGCTGACCAGCGCGTTTGGAGTGTTTGCAGAGCGTCTTGAAATTCCCATCTTTCAGATAAAAACTCCACATGTATTTTCGCGACTGCTCTCATGAAGGCTTTGAAGTTTGCCGTTTGTTTGCGTATCATGTCGTCCAGCTTGCTATTGGTTCCCGTATCCTTCTTCGCAGGTTTGTTTTGCTCTTGTTGAGTAGGAGGAGGTGAGGGTTCTCTGTTTTGATGTTCTTGATTGTCATCTCTAGCTTGTTCTGCCACCTCCTCCTTGTAGGTTTCTTGTCCCTGTCTTGCCTGATCTGAGGTACCTTCTCCTGTTTGTTGGTTGGCACCTCCCACTGTTTTTGTTTGTACCGGCTGCTCCCTTGGAGAACGAGCGACGGCCGTTAGTTGTTGGTGTTGTTGAAGAATTAGCTCCTTTACTGCGTTGTAGCACTGCAGCGTTTGGTTGTAGGAGTCATTCGTAAAGTAGGGATGACTTGCACTTTGTTCCGTAGACAAGCGGTCATGATTGAATTGATATTCTGACCACAAGTTTTCCAACATTGCCATACGGCGTTTGAAATAGTCGGGGTTTTTCCTGTCCCAACCATCTTTCTTGATATTTACTCCGATCTTCTTTATGTTGTCGGAGAGTTCGTTCTGATTCAGGTATAAATCAGCTGTTGACATGTTGTTTATGTTGTTGTTCGTGTTGACTTCAAGATGAACTCTTCTGTTGCGAGCGTCGACTGTTGTTCCACACTCCTGGTTCTTGGTACTGTGCAACCTTTCTCTTCTACGATATGCGCCTTCTCAATTGGTTACTGGGGCGACTCGCTTGTGAGAGACCAGTCCAACCGATTCGCGATCGTAAAAGATATAAGTCACACAACACTAAATTGCTCGAAGGACCAAATGTTGGGGCGTAACTCCCAACAGTGAAAATGTTATGTTGATGTTGTAAGTGGGATGTTATGTTGATTGAGTAGACAACCGATTGGTATAAAGGTTTAATTGCTACTGAAAATAACATGTAAAGTACACAGTAAAGTAAATACAATATGCAGCGTTTCACTGTACATAATGTAGGTCAAGTTAGTGGCATGTACAGCGTAGCTCGTACAAAACTGTTCAGCCAAATGATTATTTAGGTCAGTACAAAATTCAGATAAGACAAAGATAGACGAAAGCCTCCCGTGCAGCATTCGCGCAGCGGACGGATAACAGTGCATTTTGCAGCATTTTGATTGAACCCGGAGGGAGCCTGGTGCACGTTCCACATTCCTAAGAAGCCAATCTCCAACGCATTCTACGTCATGGTACACTCACGAGCATAAATACCTTCCTCATCCTCATTGGCAGCCTTCTTCCACCCACTCGTGATCTTCCTGTACGAGTCGCAATAAATACTTTTTCTTTAATTTTTCACTGCTGAGAATAGGCCTCCTCCTCAAAATGTATTTATTTACAAAGGTACACCAACAGCTTCTGTCTACAAAATATCAAATAACACTCACACACAAACAAATATTACAAACAGACTCACACAAACAAACAACACACACACACACACACACCCCCACACACACACACACACACACACACACAAACAACAAATACACACACACACACACAAACGACAAACGCACACACAAACAACAAACACACGCACACACATACAACAAACACACACACAAACAACAAACACACACACACAAACCCCCCCCCCCCCCACACACACACATACATACCCTCACACAAACAAACACACATAAATAAATATTTCTGATTTTTGAACAGTAGATAACTGTTTAACTAACGCAAAATTTCCTTATCCCCATACCAAATTTTATGAAAATCGGTCCAGCCGTTTTGGAGATAAGCCGGAACAAGCAGACAGATAGACAACAATTCTAAAAATAGTATTTTTTGTTATAAGTACCCTATATACTTTCATATGCATTTAATAAAAATCTGTTTATTTTGACATTACAAACAGACACTTCTATTTTATTTATTTGTATAAAGTATATACTGGCACTTTACCAGCGACTTTGTCCGCGTAAACTTCGAACTTTGACAAACTTGAACCCCTTATGGGTTTTAAAAATTTAATTTTACAAAGTGACAGCTTGCACCTGACAGCTTTCTACACTGAATTATTAATACGAGTTTGATGCCCAAAGAGCTCTCCCCTTTTTTCTTTTTTATACTTGCACATTATTATATTACTGTTAAATTGTATTAAATGTTACTTAATAAGCATAAATGAACAATTTAGGTCAAAATACGAGTAGGTAAGTATAGTATTTTGTAATTTAAATGAAATATGCTCTCACAAAATATAACTTTTATTTATATTACTTCTAGCCACTCATAAAACGTGTATATACAGGCTACATAATAATTATTTTATCAAAATAACCCTCAGCAGCGTGTGCTGAAAAGCTTGGCGCAGGTATATTCAGCCAAAAAACGAAAATATGTAGTTCGTACCTTGTTTCGCGGCAAACTGTTTGTTAATTAAAAGCAAACAGAGCCAACGGTTTCGTTACCACGTCAGTACTTTTTAACTTTTGTTTACACGAGTCTCACTCTTTGTTAATTGTTAAAACTAGATTCTCTATTTGATGCGAAATAAAATAAAAACACAGCAAATGCATCACCCTAATTGCGAAACGTGTTATCAATCACAATCTGAATGATTTTGAAGAATATTGCTAATCCATCCTACTTATAATAATAGGGGTTAAAGTATGAAATTGCCGTTTTATGGTAATAGTTACTTCGAATTGACATAGAACCTTCATGGTTTGAGATTTTTGAGTGAAACTTTTTTCACATGGTACCTATGAAGTTCTTCTTTTAAAAATGTGCAACATTCGATTATCGACTTTCAGTTGTTTTTTTTATTCAGCTTAGACAAGAAAGATGGGTACTTCGAAAATTCGAGTTATTTTTTAATAAGAGTTCCTACGCTCCAATGTTGCTTTTGGAGAGGGGACTGCTAGTGAACGCACCGTGCGATTTTGGTTTAAACGCTTTGGTGATGGAAACTTTGATTAGAAGAACGAACCACGTGGAAGACCGCCCACACAGGTGAATAACAATGAATTGAAAGAGATGGTGGAAGCCGATCCAAACCAAACTGCCCAGGAATTAGCGGCATGGTTTAACGTTATCTTACCAACAATATTGACTCATTTGCGTCATATCAATAAAATAAAAAAATATGAGAAATGGGTGCCTCATGATTTGACTGATCTGCAGAAGGAAACGCGTGTTGAAACTTGTGTTGCCTTGTTGAATCGATACAGAAATGAAGGAATATTGGATCGAATTGTGACATGTGATGAAAAGTGGATTCTTTACGATAACCGTTAGCGAAAAATGCAATGGCTGACCACAGGTCAAACGCCGCAACAGTGTCCTAAAGCAAAGTTTACCAATAAAAAGGTAATGGTAACTATCTGGTCAAGCAATAACGGCAGATGTCTACTGTGCCGAACTCCGAACAATGATAGCAAAACTAGCAGTGAAACAGCCCCGACTCATGAATCGATCTTCACCATTATTGCTCCATGATAACGCGAGACCTCATACAGCACGAGAAACCGTTTTAACTCTACAGGAACTGCCATTAGAAACCATTCGTCACCCTCCGTATTCGCCAGACCTTGCTCCAACGGACTACCATTTTTTTCCTAATTTGGACAATTTTCTACTTGATAAAAAGTTTTCTTCTCAGGAGGCAGTACAAAATGCTTTCACACAGTTTGTCGAATCTAGATCACGAGAGTTCTATCGCAAAGGCATAAATGACCTTCCTATTAGATGGCAGCAATGTATAAATAATAATGGTAATTATTTTGATTAAATAAATATGTTAAATTAAAAAAAAACGAATTTCAATTTTTCAGTACAAATCGGCAATTTCATACTTTAACCCCTAATATTATAAATAATCCTACTAATATTATAAACGCGAAAGTTTGTGAGGATAGACGGATGGATGGATGTTACTCTTTCACGCAAAAATTACTGAATGGATTTTGATGAAACTGTACAGTAATATAGCTACACGATGTTCCGATATTTCCACGGAAACGATACTTATGCGGGTGAAATCGCGGGGCGCTGCTAGTTACTTCATTAGTTTGAAAAAAATTTCTACACAACTTGCATAACGCAATGAAATGAATGTTGTTGAACTGTCAAAATTAAAGACATTCCTTCTGTTAGTGTGTTATATAATTACCGTGCAGGTTGGAGTAGCCGCAGGTTGTCACTCAAAGATCTTTGGCAATCGTTAAAGGTAGTTAGAAGACCAAAAGTCTGACACCCAGTCTTACCACGGGTATCGTGTTACCCAGTAACTGGGTTCTGGACGTAAGAGAGGCAGTCGTTCCGTGTAAAACACGGGTATTCAGACTGGAAACAGACCCCAACATACATAGTTGGTTAAAGTCTAGGTAGATAGATTGAAGTGCAGGTTCGAATGTGGCTCTGGATAATAGCACTTAGGTACTCGATGCGTATGGGAAACGATAAAAATGGATTCGTGTAAAAAATCTTAGATAAACAGACAGAAACTTGGACAACAAAGTTTCCTTAATAGAACGGCTATGCATTACAATCTATTGAGGTAGTTCAAACTGTCCGAATCGGATTAATGAACAGGTACAGTCAGGGAAATTCATTGTTTATCAAGTCCCTACGCGCGGTCCCGGCTGTCATTCGTGGATCTTTGACAGTCGTTACGGGTCGTCAGTAGCCCGAAAGTCTGACAACCAGTCTTAACAAGGGGTATCGTATTACCCAGTAACTGGCTTGTGGATGTCAGGTAGGCAGTCCCTCCATGTAAAATACTGGTATTCAGCTGCATCCGGTCAGACTGGAAGCCGACCCCAACATAGCTGGAAAAAACTAGGCAGATAAATGATAATTAGGAGTTACTTTTGCGTGCCCCCTTAGTGATCTGTAGTGCCATAAAGAAAACGTATTTTTACCATCCAGATGCTGATCTTTCTTCGACAGCAATTTACCATGAAAATACTGTCACGCAACATTAAAGGCATACCTTCTCAATTCGAACATCCAATATAGTACTGAACGAAATACGATAAAAGGGGAATGCCTACCTTACTATGCCAAGAGCAACCACATAGTGATCTATCATTTTTATGAGCTCCCCATAAAGGCTCTAAGCTAGAAAGCCGAGTGTATGTAACTGCTTATATGAAACCATTGTAGCGGGAAATTCACTAAAGTTTACGTTGTAATATCCACTATTTTTGTGACGTATGGCCGTTGTTTTGTCAAATAGCCATTGTTTTGTCCAATAGCCGATGTTTTGTCAAATAGCTGTTTGGTAAGTTGTCATTTGAATTTTTTGTAATATTTTTTGTGTGTGCCAGTTAAAATTTTTGTTTTTATTCGGTTTAAATTTTTAAATTAAATAAAAAGATAAGCCCAGCGTTGCATTGGAATAAGTGGGGCAATTCCTGTATTTTTAAAAACGTTCGCATTCAAATTTCAGTTGCAATCTGTCAAAAATACCTCTAATTGCCATACATTTTTTTTTAATAAAAAATTAAAAAAAGATTTTGACTCTGTTTGTCGCTGAGATGAGATTGCGACTACATTTTGAACGTATTTAACTACAGGAATTACCTTCCAGGCATCAGCTGTTATTAGCACTAACAGAATAAAACATTGTACATGCATGGTGAGAATCCACTAAAGCTATTTTTGTATACATACTATTATACATTCAAATCCAAGAACCATTTCTATAAACAATTCTAAACCTTTTGAACGTCAAAAGTTGATAAAGCAGGTACCAAAATATCCAGGGTCTTACCACAAAAACTTAAATACTTGTTCAACACGTGTCTAAGTTGTCAGTTCAACGTCAAACTCCATACATTTATCTTCTGTTGAATAGTAGTTCCTAAATGGCTGAAAACACGGTTTTGTGGTAATAAAAAACTCTTCTACACTCCTAGGGTTTGAGATAAGTAGAGGAAAACGCACAGTTAATAAGCCATTGTCTTTCGGAAGCAACTTTCGCTAATCCAATTACTTACGTCAGAAAGGTCTAATTCAACCCTAAAGCCCTGTAGCGGTATCTACAACGCCACATGTGAACAACGCGTCATACTGACGTCACGCAAATCCTACATCTCGCAAGCAGAGTTTACCGCGCAAGTAGCATAGATACAATTTCCCAACATCAATAGTTGGGCAGTTGTCCGCTAGACACAACACCCGTCTGGTCGGGGCATCCTCCCTTTTCTATGGAGGAGTAGTGAACTTTACACCCTGTTCCTCATACCTCTATAGCCTATTTTTTAAACAACTGCCTCATTTATATAACACTGTGCACATGGTATGATAAACATGGCTTCTAAACATGGCTTCCAATCATCTCAGTCTTACGCGCGTCACTCAGCCCCCGCGACTAACAGTACGGAATCTATTCAGTGAGCACATTTAACTCACTTGACCGACTTTTTTCATATATATGTCGCAGGATTATATGAAAAATAGAATATTTTCAAAAATCCTAGGAGTTTTGTAATAGCCCAGATTTTTTTTCTTCATTTTATGCGACATTTAGAAAGTGGCTTGGACATACTGGATGCAGAAGGTGAAGGACAGGATGTTGTAGCGCAGTCTGGGAGAGATATATTTCCAGCAGTGGACTGCGATAGGCTGAGTTAAAGAAACTTTTTATTCTTTTCTATCTATCTACGATAATACGAGCTAATGGCAGGATTTTTGCAAAAACATCGCTGATCTTAAGTTAATCGAGAACGACGACGATGAGTATGAACGCTGATTATTTTTGATTAACGTTTTAATTTTAGATTAACCAATCTGGAATCAAGTTTCCAATTGTCCTAGACATCCTGTTTTTTTTTTGGAAAAACGTTAACATTGACTCGTCTTATTACGAACATTTTTTCTTAGTTTTCAATAATCCGGTCTTTTGCAAATATCCTAGGATTTTCGCAAAGATTCGATATTTCCAATTATCCTGCAACATATATACACCACTTTGCCTCTTCGTCCCTTAGATCTTCAACCCCTACCCTTAAAAGGGGCGCAAACTGTAACATCAGATCGTAACGACACATAAAATGGAGGGTATTTTTACATAAAGATTTATTATCTAACGGTTGTGTATTTATAGAGTTTGGAGTAATTGCTAGGGAATAGGGTATTGCGACTATCCTTCCTTTGAAATTTTGGAAACGAGTTTTTTTAACGACACATAGCTGATCGCTATCGATAGGGTCAAAAGAATATTAGCAAATTCTGTGCAAGATACTAATAATAATACTTATTACACACCAGCTGCGCCCCGCGGTTTCACCCGCATAAGTTTCGATCCCGTGAGAATATGGGAATAAAAAGTATCCTATATGTTAATCCTGGTTATAAACCATCTGTGTGCCAAATTTCATCTAAATCCGTTCAGTAGTTTTTGCGTGAAAGAGTAAAAAACATCCATCCATCCATCCATCCATTCATACAAACTTTCACGTTTTTAATATTAGTAGGATTACGAAAGAAATAGAAAAAAAAACTTGAAAAGCCAAATCGATTTAAAAAAATGTAATTAAAGTAAATATAAAGGCAGGTGCGTAGTAGTCACAACCGGTGTGGGTGTGTAGCCAGAAGGCCAATTCTCGTAATTTAAAACGTTCAAAATCTAGTCGCAGTCTCATCTCGGCGACAAACAAATGTCAAAAGCTTGTCAAACTGTAGGGAAATTAGTTTTGACAGATTGACACTGAGATCAGACTGTGAACGTTCTTAAAATTACGATAATTGACCCGCAGATGTAAGAACGGAAACGAAGCAAAAGGAAGACGTAAGGATCATAGCAGGAGGGGTTTTGTAGTTTGTGCCTACCCTATGGGTTGTTTGTCGAGTTTATATATATATATATATATGTAATTAATGTTTATTATATATATACATATGTAAGTGCATAACCTGCATAATCAACCTATAATTATCCCACTGCAGGGACACAGGCCTCCTCTCAGTGATAGGCATTAGGTCGTTGGTAGATGTCACATGTCTTCTGTCATATCTTCTCTTGGTTCTAAGACATGCCGGTTTCCTCACGAGGTTTTCCTTCGCCGTTTTGAGAGCAGTAGTGATGAAATAATTTACACAAAGGAAAGTGCCTGCCTGAGTTCGAACCTACGACCTGCAAATCGTAAGTCGCGGCAGTTACCACTGGGCCATCAATGCTCTTCTTATGTAACAAATCATCCTTGTTTCATTAAATTTCAAAGCTCGTAAATTATACGAAGATTTATAATCAAAATTATGCACAAGCAGAGCTCCGGGATGCTACAAACTGCAGGATAATCCATTTTTCTCAGCTTACTAATTGGACGGGCACAGCAGCCGCAAACTTTCTGCACAACGACACTTATTCTCCTCTCCCGTTGATCATTATTAAAACAGCTATAGATCTACCATATCCGAATATAAAACACTAGTTTCTGCCCCGACTTCGTTCGCGTGACATGTCTTGTTCCCCGACCGGCCTGTCGCATCGCATCGCCCGCCTACGCTATTAGTTCACTTAGTGTTCTTTCTTTTTTTCTTTTTGCTTTGCTCCTAAGGGTTATAGCGTGATGTTAAATATAACCTATAACCTTCCACCCACACCACAAACACCACCACCAACACCATACTTTTGTACCTACATTCATAGCAAATAAATTATTTCATTTCATTTCATTTCCTAAACAGTTGAGCTATCAAATGCAAAAAAAATTGTTTCAATTCGGACTGGTAGTTTCAGAGATTAGCGCGGTCAAACAAACTCTTCAGCTTTGTTATTAGTACGAGTATACAGGGTGGCTGGGACATCGACGCGCAAACTGTAACCATGGTTCCCACATCATACTAGACCCCATAGCGTCGAAATTTTTCGTCGGTTATTAAATGGGGTCTAAACTCATGTGCTGAACCCATAGTTACAGTTTGCGCGTCGATGTCCCCCTGCCACCCTGTATATATATAGATTACCCTCCGCCTAAAAGAATGCAGTCGGGCAAAAACGATCTCGCTAACAGAACTCCGTCTAATAAAAGTAAGCTGTTAATTCTCTAACCCAATAAATATACTTTCATAATAAAATTCCGAAGAACATTCACGAGAACATAAAACTAGAAATTCCACTGTATTGAACTTTAGGAGATTTATCGGTACTTACAAGAAAATTATGCGTACAGCGATTCGGACTTTAGCGCTTAAGGAATAATGTGGATATTGTATTATCAGATTTATCTGGTGTTAACAGCCGTAGGCTAAAATGGCGCATAGGTACCGCAAGAAAAAGGCTGTGTTAGCATATTGAAGATATTCATAGAATTTGCATCAGCCGTGTCAGTTTATTGAAATTTCATATGAGAATTTATTTTTATATTTATGCAACGGTCGAAAAACCCAGCTATTCATTTCACATGACTTTGACTGACAGTTTGTTGATATACTATGTCAATCATAATTCAATATTAAATGAAATACTTTTATGTTTATCATTCGCGTTGTGCTTTGCATACGGCATTTTAGTGGTATGACTTAAAAGAAGGAATGTAATTTCGGAACTTGGCGAATGAAGTTCAACAATATTCTACAAATAATAAAGCTGAAGAGTTTGTTTCTTTGCTTGATCGCGCTAATCTCTGGAACTACCAGTCCGAATTGAAAAAAACCTTTGCATTTGCTAGCTCAACTCTTGAGGAAGACTATATAATATCACGCAATGACCCTTCGGACCCGAGCAAGAAGAAAAAAGTCAGAAAGAACGCTTAACGAAAACGGAGTAAGGGTGCGGGGGGGTGAGGCGACGCGACGCGGTAGGTCGGAGGAATTAAAGACCTAACACAGCATTTTAGTGGTAAACTTAAAATAAATAATGTAATTCCGGAATTTCACCAATATTATATTTTGTAGTTCAAAAATAATCTACAATAAAGTGATTCTTCCATAAGTAATGTTGAATTACATATGTAATACGATTATAGCTCTCTGAAAGTCCGCCAAGCTTATTTTATTCTCTATTACACGAATTCAACAATTCCCTAATAGTTCGGCTCAATAGAGCTGAGCTTGTTCAAAACTTTTAATATTTTCAAACGAAAACTTGTAAAAAATATTCATTGGGTATCGTTCTTTGTTGGCGCTTTTGAGGGTAGTTTTTAACAAGTAGCGACGATACTTTGGTGTTAGGCTCGATTGCTTTTTATATTGTTTAATCTTTTGAAGTAAAATTGTTAAAAATAATAATGTATTTTTGATACACGAGTGTATATCTTGTGGCCGTCATTTACAAATCGATATAAGTAATAATATTTATGAACTTATATTCCTGAAAAAGTTAAAATTACTCAGCTGTATACTAATTGTAACATTCATCATTCTTCTGCCAATATCCCAATTTATTTGGGGTCATGTCTTTTTCATCCATACTTTTCTAGAAGACGTCATGTCGGTAGTCACCCTCTTTCTAACCATATCATAATAAAATTATGATTACAAACACATATGATATTATAACTATATATTATAGTAAATAGTATGTATGTGTATTTTAGCTTTTTAACCTATTTATGTATTCGTTTCCTGTTTTATTTATAATTCAATAACTGTAATCGTTTTTTTATCATTGTTTGGCTCAAACAAAGCACCTGCCATCTAATCTCTTCACCACTCTTGGTGGACTGGTAGATAATGCCTAGGGCATTAAGTCTGCCTTTGTACCTTTTTGTGTGCGAAAGAAGATTAAGTAAATAAACAAAACGTTTAATAACTTTTTAGCTAGTTTTTTTCTAGGTAACTTAAGAAAATTTAGCATTCTAAACTTTCTTTTACAAACTTATTAACGCTAATGTCACACCACTTCCCTAAGCAATACAGAAGAGGCAAGAACAACATCCTTAAAAACTGAGATTCGCTATAAAGATGCGCGAACAAAATTAACCCACGCTTATAAACGTTACGCTGACGTCCCTTCATATCAGTTAAAAGGAAACGCCGACCAACCAAACACAACCCAAATACGACTGTTTTATCTTTTTGTTTACGAGCTCTGAACGTTATATGTGGCAGTTTGGCAAAATTTAACTCTCGTTTATGCTTATTTTACATTTTGTCAGCAAAGTTGGCAAGATGGGAACAAGGTGAGTCTTAAAACTTAGATATACGTTGGAATATTGTGTGTTGTTTTCTATCTGGTATGTTTTATGCGAGAATTACGTACGGTACGCATATCGCTTTTCACAGTTGGCGTTTTATCGTGGGGTGCAAAGCTCCCATGGTTTATAACCTTATGGCTTCTGCACACAATGGCCCATGCTGGCACATTTTGAAGCCTTTTGATAGAATACTATTTGATGGGTCAAGTTTTTTAGAGTGCAGATATGGGTAATAAATTGTGACCATTCGAATCATAAAAGTTTTAGGGGAAATAGAGAGAACTAGTTACTTTAAAAACATGTTATGATATAAAACTTTGGGTAGATTTTCGCAACAGACAATTATTAAACCGGCCAAGTGCGAGTTGTTGTTATAGTGGCAATAGAAATACATACACACTCTGTGAAAATTTCAACTGTCTACCTATTACGGCCTGCTGACAGACATATAGACGGAAAGGCGGACAGCGGAGGCTTAACAATAGGGTTTAATTGGCACCCTTTGGGTACAACACCCTAAAAACTAACTTTATGACCTCAAAAAACAAGAGCAAAGCCAGGTACACAGTCTATAAATAACATAAATATTGTAATAGTGTGTTTGATACGCCTTCTCATGAACGTATTACAGAATTACAGCGTGACTTGAACTGCGATATTTTATTCATAGTTCTCAAATGACAGCACATATCGAAAAATTTGCAAGTATATTGTACTGGCGTTGTTCAGAATAAATAAAGTCTTGGGTTGCTTCCAATATAAACTTGTAAGTCTCAGATGCAGTTTCTAAGATGCCTTTCAGATAATGCGCGTTTTATTTTGAGTTTGGTGACCTTTTGCTTTGTATTAAGATTTGGTTTAGAGCATAAACGCTACCAACTAGCTGCTTGACTAAAATTTATTGTTTATTGTATGTTTAGATAACTATTTACACTAGGTAATAAATGAACTAGTATATTATATTTTTTTAATTATTCTTATCGTATTCTTCTTCTTAGTCGATGGTACTCTAGAGGAGCTTGTGTTCGATCGATCAGGTTAAGCTCCGCTTGCCGCGGTTGGTCTGTGGATGGGTGACAATCCTTACATACCAAGACCCCTCCGTGCCTCAGAAAGCACGCTGTCATTCGTGGCTCTTTGACAGTTGTTACGGGTCGTCAGTAGCCCGAAAATCTGACAACCAGTCTTACCAAGGGGTCTCGCAAACTGGATGGTGGAGTTCAGATAGGCAGTCGCTCCATGTAAAATACTGCATCCGGTTAGACTGGAAGCTGACCCCAAGATAGCTGGGAAAAGGCAGATGATGATGAGTCGATGGTACCTACTCCTTTTCGTCGTTTTTATCTGGTTTGAGCTCAGTAGGTGGCCACGTTGATTGCAGCATGCAGTGGCATTCTTAAAGCCGTCCGAGGTCCAGGTAAACGGGCAATTAGGACACTACTGTAAATGTCAGTAATCCCCCAGTTCACTTTAGTTATTTTTCTAGTAAGATGTTTGCCCGACAAGAGAAAAGAAAAAACCGGCCAAGTGCGAGTCGGACTCGCGCACGAAGTGTTCCGTACCATTAGGTATCTATAAAAATCATGTCTGTTGTATGGGTGCCTCCTTAAATATTTATTTTATTTTAATTTTATTATTAAAGTAAAAATACAACTGAGTATTTTGTGAATATTTCCAGTGCCTACCTGTTGCCATTATTGATATCGAGCAAAAAAGTGCAAAACAATCGCGTTTGTTATATGAGAGCCCCCCTTAAATATTTATTTTATTTTGTTTTTAATATTTGTTATTATAACGGCAACAAAAATACATAATTTGTGAAAATCTCAACTGTCTAGCTATCGTGGTTTTTGAGATACAGCCTGGTGACAGACAGACGGACGGACAGACAGCGAAGTCTTGGTAATAGGGTACCGTGTTTACCCTTTGGGTACGGAACTCTAAAAAGATTCGGTTTGGTGGGAAAATATATATTTTACACTCGAGAGCGATGAATTAGGGTGGCACAAAGATACCTGAACGTCTCGGAAACTGAATGTTAACTTTGAAATTTTTTTTAATAAATTGTGTTTAATAGACAATTCAATGTTCCTTAAATGAAAGTAATAAAACTTCTTAGTTACTTCTTAGTTGCTAAAGTTAAGCTATCAAAAATGACAAAATAAAAAAATGGGACTTTAGGGACACAATTTATTTCATTAAGCTAGCATTCTTAGTTTCCGAGACTTTCAGGTATCATTATGTGACCCTAATTCATTGCTCTCGAGTGTAACTAGTTTTAAAAACTCGTAACAGTTCACACTTTAATCTCAATAACAAATAAAATGTACTCCAAGAAAATCGCTAACAAATCCTAGAAAGCACGGATGACCGAGATTTTTCAGTAAGTGACACAGTAGTAGAAGGAACATAAAGTGACACAGTAATAGAAGGAACATAAAAGTTGAGATAGCAGACTTTTATTTCATTCTAGAGAAAGAAATCTTTACGGGTAAGAATATCGCATGTTTATTTATTAAATTTTATTTTCTTTCTAAGTGTTCGTGGTCACGAATTCGCTACAATTTTCCCGAGAGCTAGCAATAAAATTTATAAATGCTGCAACCTGTTTTATAACAATTTATGGTACGCATTAACGTTAGAAAAGATTAAACGAACGAAACGTTTAATTAAATAATGAATTTTAGATCATTATTTAATTCAAAGAGATTATTTTTATGGGCTGTGTTAAAGTAAAAGCATTTAGGTAATTTACTTAGCATTTCGAGCTAAATATTTAAAACAATAATAATAAAAACTTATGAGAAGACCTAGTATAAATTCTAAGCCTTTGGTTTAGAACCAAAAATTCGAAGATATGTGACATCTACCAACCCGCACCGAGAAAAGACCTGTATTACAGCAGTGGGAACATTAAAGGCTGATTATTATTCAATTATAATAGTAAAAGATCAAGATAATGATAGACTTCAATTCCAGTTTCCTTTTTAAGAATGGGAGTAGGTATAAGGGTGGGGGGGGGAGTGGTGGGTGTAGGTATATATTTATGTTCTGTAATTTGTATGGTGTGTATTCTATTCTAGTCTATAGACATATGTAAGCCTTTTATCAACATGAAATAACACTGAAATAATGTCTCTGAAACCTGAAAGAATTCTCCAAAGTTTACAAACGCGTAAACGCGTACTGAACGTCAAAGGCATAACATTAAATGGCTTCAAAATCAATCAAAATCAAAAGTCATGTATTCAAATTAGACTGAGAATCAGCACTTTTCGAACGTCAAAATTACAAAAGACAGGCCCCCAAAAACGCCCGCCCTTCACCACTTCCTAGTGCTATCGCTGGAAAGAAGAAGTGGCGCAACAAACTCCCCAGCAGCACAGCTATCTGTTCAGTTAGAAAACACTTGATTGTATACACTACTAGGTACCTTTGTTAAGTAATTAACATTACACGACCAGAACATAAAATTAAATTATTTGCCATATGTCAGCTAGCCACGCCAATATACCAATAAATATAATAAAAACTATACGTAGTCATGCTAAAAAATAATTAATTAAAATTAAAATGTAACTAAAAACTTACTACCCAAATAAAAGCCTCCAGGCATAAAGGGCGTGACAGCTTACATATGCCTTATGTTTGCCTATATGAATGAAAAAACATGTGTTACGAATAAAACCTTTTGCCAAGGCACTTAAGAAACTGTTCCATGAAGGCTTAAGACATGGTATGAACACTATGAACAGCATATTGCACTTACGAAGCAACTTTTGATTTTTTACTCGATTTTTATTTCCATATCGATATTTATTCATAATTGCGGGCGTCTTGGAAGGAAGTTTTTATTTCTGTTCGAGACGTGAATGTTGAAGGTTTTGCATCTTTTGAAAAGGTATGTTGGTAAGGTGTTTTTACTATTACTATTTTATGGACGACTAGCTTTTGCCAATGGCTTTACCCGCATGGACGTCGGAAAATATCCCACGGGAAGGCATCACCGGAATAAAAAGTACTCAATGTGTTAATCCAAGTTATAAACCATCTGTGTGCCAAATCCGGTCAGCCGTTTTTACGCCAATCCGGAACATACATCCAGACAAAAGGACAAAAACACGAAAAAATAAATTTTTACGCCATCAGACTCGTTCCACCTCGTAGCAATTACTTTTTTTTTTAAATATTTAATGTACAGTTTTGACTTTGTTACTATTGTATAGATAACCTAGTGCATAAATAAACAGGGAACAGAAAGTTTAAAACAGTCCAACGTAAGGTTAGAAATTAAAGTAGTCACAATTAGTGCGCGTCTCCTATTTAAGGAAATTTTTCGTTGACTGGTCGACACTACACGTGACCAGAGCCTAGAATGTTCTTTGGCCAAAAAATATGCAAATTCTTCTAGGCACGTTTTGGGATGACAACGATGTGGAGAAGTACTTCGACGCCTAAGTGTCCTTTTGTTTTGTATTTACTTGTATAGTTAGTTAGTCATTAAATGTACCTTGTATAAATAATGAGTAGTGTTAACTATTGTACAGTTACAAATAAAATAATGCTTACGTAGTAGGAGCAAATATATATATTTTTTTTGTTAACGTAATCTCTAATGTTCATTTTAATTAGTCGTCATTTTGAACAAAGCGTTGCCTTACCCAGGTTGGATCAGCAATATCACAGTCTACTGCTGGACATAGGCCTCTCCTGTTGCAAGCGATTCATCAGCAATATCAATTTCACAAATTCTAAAATACTGAGTGCCAATAAATTGAAGCTCACCCACAATGCTATCAAATTCAATGCTAAAAATATTAAAACAATATTTTAAAAGTAAATATCTTTCCCATACAGTAATATACACAAACAACATTATACTCCACAATCTTCTACAATAACAGTAGCCCAGAGCGTCAGGTCGACGACTCGTTCCTTATTTTCATCTTAATTTGTGGAGTGCTCTTCGAAAATTAGATCTATTATAATCGTTGAAGGAGACAATGACTTCAGCCTCGGGCGATCCGCGGAAAGTTTTCATTTAAATTTTAAGCCCAGTTCACATTGGACGTACTTATTAATGACAGTGTCAGTTTTGTTGGCGTTTTGAGAAAAGCTTTTCTTGATCCTGTGTGTTGAGTACTTAAAATGAGCAGCCACGCGGAAATGGGTTTAATTTTTATAATAATCAAATTAGGCATTTCATGCACTACAGTAAGACACGCTTCACTTTTGTAAGTTAGTTAATATTACATGATGAGGGCAAGAACTTTTTTTCCCTGAAAAAAAAAAATGGAGTTTTTAGGGTGTACTGTTTTCGTCAAAATCGCTTATACCGTGCGATCAACTACCAGGACTTTAATTTTTTTATTTTTACTATTGTTTCTTCCTTTTCTCAACTATCTTGGGGTCGGCTTGCAGTCTAACCAGATGCAGCTAAATACCAGTATTTTAACATAAATCGACTGCCTATCTGACCTCCGCAACCCAGTTATTGGGTCGTCGATCTTTGACAGTCAAATCAAATCAAATGAAATCAAAAGTCATTTATTCAATTTAGGCTGAGAATCAGCACTTTTCGAACGTCAAAATTCCAAAATACAGTCCCTCAACCCTTCACCACTTCCTAGTGCTATCTAATGATATATATATGGAAAGAAGAAGTGGCGCAACAAACTCCCCAGCAGCACTGTTTGTTCAGTTAGAAAATACTTGATTGTATACAATAGTAGGAACCTATGTTCAGTAATTAACGTTACAAGAAAATTAAATTGTTTGCCATATGTCAGCTAGCCACGCCAATGTACCAAGAAATATAATAAAAACTATACCTACTCAAACTAACAAATAATTAAATAAAATTAAAATGTAAATTAAAACTTACTACCCAAATAAAAGCCTCCAGGCATAAAGGGCGTTCCGGGTAGTCAGATTTTCGGGCTTCTGACTACCCGGCAGGACTATCAAAGATCCACGAATGACAGCCAGGACCAATGGCTTAACGTGCTTTCCGAGACACGGAGGGGTCTTGGTATGTAAAAATGGTCACCCATCCACGGACTAACCGCGGCAAGTGAACCTGATCGATTGACCCGTGCGGCTGTTATTTCTTAGCCACAAGCCCCTCATATGTTTGTACAAGTATCTTCCAGTGCGAGTCCCCATAAATACGTTTTCTTCCTTTAACTAAACGTCAAGTTAAGGTCGTCCGGGTTCCAAACCATCTGGGCTTAGTATCCTATCAGAGACGGGAAAAGATTGACGACACGGTTGGCGCAGTGGCTGAGCGATCGCCTGCTGCGCTGCTTGATGTGGGTTAGATTCCCGCACGGAATAAATATTTGTGTTGCCTACAGGTAGTTGTTCCGGGTCTGGCTGTTTGTGTATGTGAGTTTAAATGTTTGTAAAAGCACCCACGATACAGGAGTAATTCCTAGTCCGGGGTAATGTTTTTTTTTTTTTTTTTTTTAAAGAACTCTTCTATACCTTTTGTATAACTGCTACACACATCTCCAGACTTTCCACACATTTTCAGGCTTTCAAGATTTTCAGGCCAATATCTATAAATGTTACTTAGCACGTTCCATAGCTTTTGTGGATGGGAAATCATCAAATGACTCCTCCCGCTCCGGGTGGAGCAGAAGGGAGTGTCAGACTCTTACTGACTAAAACCCACCCGTGTTCCTTCCTTAGAGCTTAGGCGTTATTCTTGTCAATGTCACCAAGTGTCAAAATTACTAGATACAGATGGGAATAATCTAAGTCCAAGCACCTTCACAGTCATTTATAGATCTAGACCATTGCTATAGAACATACTATGACGTAAGAAAAAACAAAGCTTGGACGGCCCGTATCTCGGAAAACCTTGACCTGGAACTATGTAGCTATATGTACTGTTTTAAGATGCAATGATATTACACAACGCAAACATAGTTGCCATTAAAAAGGCACAAAACGGTCCGACCATTTCATACAATATTTTACTATCATACCATTACGTTTATTTTTTATGAAACCTTCAGTATTTTAGTACGTGGACAGAATTTAATAAAGGGGGAAATGTCACAAAAGTTCCGTGAACTACGTGACATTGTCGGCTTTCATATTAGCACTATGAAATGTTTAGATTTATTTATATTATTGTATTACCGCTTAAAAATCTTATTTTTTTTTGGGTAAGGTGATTATGGTGAGATGTGTATAATCATATCCTGAATAAAAGCGGATCTATTATTTTAAAAACTCACCGTGAAGACTTAGGTGAAGTGGGCTGTTAATACTGTCAATCTCAAGGTTCACGTGGAATGACATTACAACTAAGTTTCACGGTGAGATTTGTTCAGAATAGACCTGCAGGTAGATTTCCTTTTCTTTTCTCCACAATGGTTAGTGCTTAGGTTTGTCGATACTCAATATACAACGTGTTTTTTTACATCCCATAACTCTAGGGGGTCATTATACTCATCATTATGAACAACTTTTACTATGGGACCAAACTTGAGAGCGCGAAAAAAAAAATCAGCTGTTCCCTACATTTATGTTCGTATAACTTGTCAAATTGTAGGGAACACCAGATTTTTGTTTCGCGATTTCGGGTTTGGTGTCATAGTAAAAGTTGTTCATAATGATAAGTACAATTACCCCCTAGAGTTATGGAATATAAAAAAAACACGTTGTATTTATTACATTTCACAATATGAAATGAAATAAAAGGTGAAATGAAAAATTAAGGGTAACAAAGACTACCAGCTGCTCCGTAGGTCTGCAAGCGTGACTGCTGAACGTGGGGTTTTGGATTCGATTCTCAGGTCAGTCAAAGTGTTATTGGGTTTTGCACTAGGAGTTTCTCAGGAACAGCCTGGAGTTTGAAAGTTGGCGGTGTGATACCTTTTGCACATCGCCAGATCTCTCTCCGGTCGTGTCGGATTGGGTGCCGTCTGATCGGATAATGAGAGTGAAGGAAGAGAGAGTGCACCTGTGTCTGCGTACACACTCCCGCACCAAACGATGGTCTCCATTGAGATTGGCCGCCATGGGCGAAATACCATCATTATTTTTCACTGTCAGGTACAGAAAACTAGGAGACAGTGCAGCGCACCTTTGGTTTTTAACCCAAATTAATATTACTGTCTGGGTTAATCTCTTACCAAAGCTTAACAATGTTTTCGTAAAAGGACTAGCTAATCACGTACTATCGTATAGTAAGCTATATGATAGTGCGTGATTAGCTAGTCCTTTTACAAAAACTAAAAGCTTAAGCCCACATGCGTTGATACGCGGCTTAGCCAGTCAGGTATTATCGTGCTTGTACTCACTTACATGACATGTAAAACTGTTATTTATAAACAACTTGACATTGCCCGCGATATTATCTGCGGGTATTTCATATTTCAGCATTTTTAATACAAATATCCAGGATGAAAGGTAGCCTACGTCTAATGTCAAGGTTCCGTGCTACCTATCTATCGATGTCATAACAATTGGTTCAAAGAAAAGAAAAAGAAAGAAAACACTTTTATGTGCCAGTTGTGGTGGTGTAGGCGTGGAAATATAACAAATTGCCAGTTGTGGTGGTGTAGGCGTGAAAATATAACAAATAGACGGACAGACAGACTTATTTTCGCATTTATAATAATTATATTAGAATGGATTAACTCGCAAAATATATCTAACTAGCGGCCCGTCCCGGCTTCGCACGGGTGGTTTAGTTTTAGTAAGGATCCCTAATCTTTTCTAGCAATAAATATAGCCTATGTCACTCAGGGTGAATGTAGCTTTCCAATAGTGAAATAATTTTTGAAATCGGCACAGTAGTTTTTGAGTTTATTCATTACAAACATACACACAAAAATACGAATCATTCCTTTTTATAATATTAGTATAGATTAACATGAGAAAAGACGCTTTGTGTTGTTACTATCCGGGAATTCAATAACTGCTACACTACTCCGGAAAAAGCAAAAAATTTAGTCACTAAAATTCAGTTAAGCCACAACCCCAACAAAAAAACATAATATCTATCACTAGGTACTATCATAGAAACTTGCCTATCGACTTATAAATTACTGCCGACAAACTTTATCTTGAAATAGGTAAGTTTACTGAGGATCAATATGAATTCAGTCGTGTCTACTGTATTAGAAGCAATCCGTCATACTTATCTTGAAGTATATCACCTGTCGCCTATGAATTTAGGGCTGGTACATTTTGTATATACGATTTTCAATGAATAGGATTTCTTGCAAAAAGCTGTGGCTATGTGAAAAATAGTTTGCGTTAAATGATTTATAAAACTGTCTTTTGTGTATTTTTTCAACAACTTATTAAAGTTAAAAACCTGCCCACGATTTCCTTTTGTATTATTTTATTGTCGTAGCAATTACTACGCGGTCGTAGCATATTTGCTACGCGGTCGTAGCACATTTGCTACAGCCGTAGCAGTAGCTGCGCTCGGCTAACGCGTCGCTCACCAAGAAATTAAATCAGTACCATCATAATAATGACGTTAAAAATATAAAATTTCAACAAATAGCGGGGTAATTGCGTAACACACTATCTGTCAGTAGCAATAGGTTTAATTTTGTCAGTTCAACAACATTCATTGCGTTATTTACGTTGTTGAGCAGACACATTTTTGGAACATACTCGTATGAAGCAATGGATTAGTAATATTCTTCGAAATGATTCAGATTGAGATTGATAGTGTGCTACGCAATTCGGGTGCAGGTCATAAAAAAAAACAATTGATGAACGACTTTTAGATTGATCCACTTTGACTATAGACAAAATTACTTCTATAATTACAAATTGTAGTGGTATTTTCCCAGACTGTGAGGTAGCTAGAGGCTGATGCTTTTACAACAAGATTCTAACGTGGCTCTTTAAATGAACGCTAGCATAGGTAATGTAGAGACTGGTCTGCCGAAGGCAATCTCATATGTTGCAGGCCGGATATAATTTAGCGCGGATGACATTCGAACGTTCAAGCTAGTGTCAAATATATTAATTAGGATTTTGGTTTAGAACTGTTATGGATAATTTAGACAGAAATATGTAGAGAGGTTCTACAATATAAACTTTAAGGAATCATATAGTGTTTGATTCCTCCTGTCACCTCAGAGGGATCTTCTAGCCTTCTATAGTAACACCCTTAGCATACGTACGCAGTGACAGGTCGTTTGCTTAGCGCCTAAAGCTTGGCGACTTAACATCCTTAAATACACGCTAGGTGACTAGTGAAAGCGCCAAGCGCGCAGTGCGGCCGGTTGCGAAGATTCTAGAGCGTTCGTTTCACTTCGCTACTTTCAAGGTGAGTCGCTAGGCTGTAGGCACTAAGGAAGCCACCTGTCAGTGCGTACGTATCCTAAGGGTGTTACCTATTTTCTAACATTACAGTAGAAGTTTGGAACCTGTTAAAGTATCTTTCACAATCGGTTCAGTGACTGCGTATTGCTTTTAAATAGTCTTTATCTTATACTGTTACTCGAAAAGTTACGTAAGTGTGATCTTTTCCCAGTGAGTAATCGATAAAGTTAGGACTTCAGGAGATTTATCAATCGAAACGTGCCCATTTGTATTTTTCCAGTATTGGTCTTCTGCTATAATGTCCCTGTTAAGTACCGTACTGTTAAGAACCGTACTGTTAAGAATATTTTCGTATTGATAGCATAAACAAAGTGCTATTTTATAAGCAACTAGCTTTTGCCCGCGGCTTCGCTCGCGTTAAGTATTATTATTAAATTAGGTATATTTTTTGCGGCTTTACTTTTGTTTAGCGTGTGTAAAAAATTAGGGCCTACAAAACTTCTTTGTACACAATATTCTTAACTAATCTGTCATTAGGCGCTAAAACTATCAAGCTATTCGGTGAACTTACTCGTGAGCAAGCAACATAAAACTGTCCATGAGAGAAGCAATGTTCTCTCAAGTCAATACCCGCAAATTTGAGAGTTTGCCCCTGAGACTTATTTATTGTCATGGCAAAGCAGACTTTTAGGGGAAACTGTAATCGTTTAAATTCGAACGGGATATCATTCGGTATTAAGGGATTCGTGGTTTAAATACAGTTTCTCCTTTCGCACACCCAGTTAATATAGTGGCTTCCACTATATTGCGATGTAACGCTTTCACTTGCAGTCTCGTACCGTTACAAAGTTTTGGTGGTTTTAAATTTCGCAACAACATAATTGGAGTGCCCACATGCAGAATAAGCTTATGATAAGGCAAACCTGGCGGTTTCAATGAATTTAAAAATTCTACAGGGTAATTAGTAGCGTCATCTGTATTAACCACAGTATCAATCGAAGTATAGACCTTTTCTTCGCCTTCAAACGACATGAGCAGGATATCGTTGATAGCTGCTGCTTGATCGTTCTTTGGAGTAAGTATGGCACGCTCACATAACCATTCAATAGGCTTGTCATGTATATGAATAATGTCTGGATAAACTTTAGACAGTAATTCTTGAACTGTAGTAACAACTGTGCACAACTCTTCCGGGATGGTTATCATTCCATGAAACGATGGAAAATCACCATTACCGATTTTAAGACGGAGATCTGAAAAACTACCAGCAGCCTCATCCCCGCCCAAATGTGCTCTCATATTTAAGACATTTTCATCCTCCGTCATTCCTTATTTTATCCCCATGGGGGTTGAATTATCAAAATCCTATTTAAGCGGACGTCTTCATCATAGTAGCTCCAATCTTTAATTTCAGTTCAATCAGTCGATAATCTAAGAAGATTTATACAAACTTTCATCCCCTATTTTATCCCCTTGGGGGTAGAATTTATCAAAATCCTTTCTTAAGAGATGCCTACGTCATAGTAGCTATATGCATGCAAAGTCTCAGCCCGATCGGTTTAAAATTGACAAAGTTTCATACAAACTTTCATCCCCTATTTTATCCCCTTGGGGGTAGAATTTATCAAAATCCTTTCTTGGCGGATGCCTACGTCATAACATTTCAGCCCGATCCCTCCAGTGGTTTGGGCTGTGCGTTGATAGATCACTATGTCAGTCAGTCAGTCAGTCACCTTTGAGTTTTATATATTTAGATAACGATGATGGAAAATGCAATAATGGATTTGATTGACATTGTTTACTTTCTTTCACGTAAGTATAGTTAATGTAAACTGGAGGAGCGGAACTACCTAATATACAAGCAGATCTTTGCTTAAAAGCTGACTCCCAATTTAACAATGTTATTTACATGAGTTGATGAAATAAACATTTTTATTTTTTATTTTGAAACGCTTTGAAAGCGATTGCCACTCTTTCTCATAATTATTTACCCACTGCTGGGACACAGGCCTCCTCTCTGTGAGAGCCATAATGACGGCACGGTTGGCGCAGTGGTTAAGGGATTGACTGCTGCGCTGCGTGTCGCGGGTTCGATTCCCGCACGGGACAAATATTTGTATGGCCTACAAGTAGTTGTTCCGGGTCTGGCTGTTTGTGTATGTGAGTTTAAATGTTTGTAAACGCACCCACGATACAGGAGAATTCCTAGTGTGGGGCAACGTTTAAAAAAAAAAAAAAACCACCACGCGGACACAGTGCGGGTCTCGATCGTCTCACCAGTCTTTAACGTTAGACGATAAGATAAGTTGTGTTTGGAATAGGACTAAAAGCAAATTTGTGGTGGCATCGACATCGCCACATACCACCCCACACATATCACTGACGTCACGCAAAATCCTGCATCGTGCAAGCAAAGTTCAACACGCTACTAGCATATATACAACGTTCCTTCATCAATCGTCGGGCAGTAGCCCTCCAGACACAACACCCGTCTGGTCGGAGGATCCCCCCTTTTCTATGGAGGATATCGAATTTACACCCTGTTCCTCATAACTCTATAGACTTTTGGATAAAAGATGGTTTTAATACGATCCAGCTCCCCCAGCGACGTCAAGCCGAGGTCCGTACCCCATAAGGGGTGCCCTTAGCGTGTAGTCGCTTAGTTTTAAAGGTTTTTAAGCCCTGGCTGGAGGCCTTAATTTATTGAGGCACCCACAGACAAGCGCAGTTAAGCAGCCGACAACCTTCTAGGTTGACCTGCGAGATCCCATTTATAAAATTAAAGAAGAAAAAAAACTTTTAAAATACAAGCTTTTATTACTTGTTCATAAAAATAACTAAAATGTTAAAAATAATTTAAACCTGATGAGAAATAAATAAAAGCGTGTTACATTTCTTTTAATTTTATTTTTAAATTTTTAGTATTTTTGATGCGAGATTGACTACGGCGTAGTTCGTAGCGCGTAGCAGTGCTTTTCCGTTATATACGTTCACTGTACTTAAGCTACCTGTACATCATCAGACTCTGGTTACTATCTAGCACCAAAGTACTCGTCAAGACGAATCAAACGAGCCCATACTCTGCCGGTAGCTGGAATTCGAGCGAGTTGATGAACGATTGCGTGAGTGCCGTCGCGCGTCTCGACCACGGCTGTGGGAGTGGTCCCGCGAACGGCTGACATGCATCTGCAGCATCAGGTCCTTCATGACACGCTTCAGCTCGGCGATCTCGGCTGCCATCTCATTTAGCAAGGGTCCTGCTACCGAAGTTGGTGCGACGTGGCTTGCCGGCGCGACGATGTCCTGAACGCGGTCAGCCGATTCGGCTAGCGCCTCCAGGGTGCTGTGGGGCTATGATGCCAGGAGGGGCTGGATGCTGGTGGGTACACCAGATGGTGCGCACAAAGTCTTCTGGCACGGTTGGCCCTGCCAATCCCTGCAGCTGGCGAAGGAACTGTGATGGTTTCCGGTCTCCCAGCTCCTCGTGCATCAGCAAGCAGCTGCTTCACCTTCCGCTCCTGGGAGGCCGAGAGTCTCCGCACCAACTCCGTCTTCTGCTTCTCGTACTGATTGATGGCGGGTGGACACATGATGACGTCTTTTACCTCTTTTGAAAACTGGAAGTCGAGATGTCCCACGACGTAGTTAAATTTAGTGACGTCATTCGTCACCCCAGCATTTTCAAACTGCGCCTCTATCTGCGTGAACCAAATATCGGGCTCCTCGGGCCAAAACGGCGGCAGGCGCAAAGCGACGCGGTACACCTCGGCCGGCTCGACCTTTGGATCCGCTAGGCGCTTGGTCCTGCGCGCACGGTGCGTACCGTGGTCGGCGGGCTGCGACGACGCGATGTGTTCCGACTCACTGTCACTCATTATCTCTCCGTGTTCTTTACGGGGTCATCAGTTTAGCTCAAGTAGGAAATGTACGGATGAATAAGAAACAAAAGTCAGTGTAGAAGGTACGAAAATATATATAATGTCCGTACACAGCACGATATAAATATAGACACAGAAGGAATAAGACAGAAGAAACACAATAGATACGACGAGATTACAAAACCACAATAATAATATTAATTCAAATTACTGAAGAAAATTAACAGACTTATATCTCAGCCATGACAGAAAGTTGACATCTGAGCAGCGCTAGTAGTGGCGTATTTCTGAACTAGGTATATGGTAGAAGTGAGACCTACAGGGTTATGTCGTTTAATTACTGTGTTCCTATGGCCATCTTCCAGCTCTAACATCAGACCCTGGTTACCATCTAGCACCAAAGTACTCGTCAAGACGAATCAAACGAGTCTAAACTCGGTGGGGTTGTGTCGTTAAACTACCGAGTTCCTATGGCCGCCTTCCGGTTTCATCATCAGATCAGCTCCATGTCATAATAATTTTGCATTATCATCCGATTTACACATGCATGCAAAATTTCAGCTCAATCGGTTGAAGATATCTGCTTCAAAATTGAGTTGCAAGAGTCCACCCGAACAAACATAGGTACATATATACATCGCAAGTTAAATAAAAGCTTGTAAAAAGAAATAGGTTGCCAGGTTTTTTTCCAAACAATCTTAGTTGTTCTAGTATATCAAAAATGCATTTTACCGTGTCAGTAAAACACAAAGTGTCTCTTTGCAGCTCAATTGTAGAACCTAAACTCTAGTATGTATTGGTCGTAAAAATTGTGATGTTATTGCTACCATAACTGGTTCAAATAAATTACTATTTTATGACGTCATCCCGTATCACGTAAGAACACTGCTCCTGCTTTCTAACTGACTGCAATGATGGCGCTGCCAATTCGATTACTTTTTAACCGACGAAAAAATCGGAGGAGGTTCTCAAGTCGACGCGTATATTATTTTTTTTTTTTTTTTATGTATGACCACGCATAACTTTTTACAGAGTAGTCGGATTTTGATAATTATTTTTTACTGGAAAGGGTATACCCCAAAGTTGGTCCCATATTTTGCAGAAAAAAATTCCAACCCTAAGGGTGGGAAAATAGGGGTGATTTATTGTTCACTCAAGTAGAGGTATAATAATACACAACTCAGCATTCAAATCTTTGAATGCTGAGTTGTGTATTATTATTATTGATTATTATTGATTATTATTGATATGTGTGGGGTGGTATGTGGCGATGTCGATGCCACCACAAATTTGCTTTTAGTCCTATTCCAAACACAACTTATCTTATCGTCTAACGTTAAAGACTGGTGAGAGGATCGAGACCCGCACTGTGTCCGCGTGGTGGTTTTTTTTTTTTTTTAAACGTTGCCCCACACTAGGAATTTCTCCTGTATCGTGGGTGCGTTTACAAACATTTAAACTCACATACACAAACAGCCAGACCCGGAACAACTACTTGTAGGCCATACAAATATTTGTCCCGTGCGGGAATCGAACCCGCGACACGCAGCGCAGCAGTCAATCCCTTAACCACTGCGCCAACCGTGCCGTCATTATGGCTCTCACAGAGAGGAGGCCTGTGTCCCAGCAGTGGGTAAATAATTATGAGAAAGAGTGGCAATCGCTTTCAAAGCGTTTCAAAATAAAAAATAAAAATGTTTATTTCATCAACTCATGTAAATAACATTGTTAAATTGGGAGTCAGCTTTTAAGCAAAGATCTGCTTGTATATTAGGTAGTTCCGCTCCTCCAGTTTACATTAACTATACTTACGTGAAAGAAAGTAAACAATGTCAATCAAATCCATTATTGCATTTTCCATCATCGTTATCTAAATATATAAAACTCAAAGGTGACTGACTGACTGACTGACATAGTGATCTATCAACGCACAGCCCAAACCACTGGAGGGATCGGGCTGAAATGTTATGACGTAGGCATCCGCCAAGAAAGGATTTTGATAAATTCTACCCCCAAGGGGATAAAATAGGGGATGAAAGTTTGTATGAAACTTTGTCAATTTTAAACCGATCGGGCTGAGACTTTGCATGCATATAGCTACTATGACGTAGGCATCTCTTAAGAAAGGATTTTGATAAATTCTACCCCCAAGGGGATAAAATAGGGGATGAAAGTTTGTATAAATCTTCTTAGATTATCGACTGATTGAACTGAAATTAAAGATTGGAGCTACTATGATGAAGACGTCCGCTTAAATAGGATTTTGATAACTGGTTCAAATAAATTACTATTTTATGACGTCATCCAGTATCACGTTAGAACACTGCTCCTGCTTTCTAACTGACTGCAATGACGGCGCTGCCAATTCGATTACTTTTTAACCGACGAAAAAATCGGAGGAGGTTCTCAAGTCGACGCGTATATTATTATTTTTTTTTTTTTTTGTATGACCACGCATAACTTTTTACAGAGTAGTCGGATTTTGATAATTCTTTTTTACTGGAAAGGGTATACCCCAAAGTTGGTCCCATATTTTGCAGAAAAAAATTCCAATCCTAAGGGTGGGAAAATAGGGGTGATTTATTGTTCACTCAAGTAGAGGTATAATAATACACAACTCAGCATTCAAATCTTTGAATGCTGAGTTGTGTATTATTATACCTCTACTTAGTGCCACATATGCCTACCCTTTGACAAACAATTAGTAGATTATAGCCACAAAAAAATTAAAATAAAAACTTTTTTCAAAAAAATAAAACTTACTTACATTAGGCCGTATGGCGGCGTAGCTATACTATGGCGCAAGAATGTGTACCCGTACGTGTCGGTAGTGGAGTGTGATAGTGTGAGGCTCACAGCCATTAAAGTAGTGCTTGACGATCGACAGTTTTTAGTATTTTCGGTTTATATGCCGACGGACTCAACGGAAAATATGGCTGATTTTACGGACTGCTTAGGTGAGATTAGTGCAGTGATAGACAGTTGCGCTGTAGAATCAGTCTTCATACTGGGTGACTTTAATGCGCATCCGAGTGCATCTTTCGGTAAGGAGCTTATTAATTTTTGTTCTGAGCAGTGCTGGGTGTGTGCGGATATTGACTTTTTGGGACTATTATCGGACTCATATACCTACATTAGTGACGTTCATGGTAGTAGGTCATGGTTAGATCATATTGTTGTGACTGATGCCGCGAGGCGGTCAATTTTGAATATCGAGATTAAATATAATACCTCGTGGTCTGACCATTTTCCTATAAAGATAACATGCGACATTAACACTGTAAAACCTAAAGTTAACCTTAGCAAGGCTGGGATAAACAGTATTGTTTGGGGGGATAGGGATTTGTCGCAGTCAATACATTATAAACAATTATGTACACGTAAGCTACGTGATGTAGATTTTCCCCCGGACTTTAGGAAGTGTGCAGATGTATTTTGTAATAATTTAGACCACAGAAATATTATAGACAAGATGTATAACGAAATAGTTAATATATTAAGTGATGCTGCTTCTAATTGTTATAAAAGAAAATTAAATAATTCTCAAAAGAAAAAGCAGCATGTTACCGGGTGGAACAAATATGTGAAAACGGCTCACGGAGACGCTCGACTTAGGTTTCAGGATTGGATTGAAAATGGGAAGCCCACTTCCGGTCCTCTTTTCGAAAATATGCGTAGGTCGCGTGCTAAATTTAAATCTAAGCTTAAATGGTGTCAGAACAACGAGACGCAAATAAAAATGAATATTTTAGCGACACAACACACAGCTAAGAATTTCGATAAATTTTGGAAAGAAACCGGGAAACTGAGTCCGGGGGCGGGCGTTCCAGTGAGTGTCGAGGGTAATAGTGAACCGGCCCTGATTGCCAACCTATTTAAGGAGCACTTTAAGGTACCAACGCCTTTGGTTCCCGGGAGCAGCGGAGCCGAGCCGCATGGGACACATGTCGGGCATAAAATTGTACGGATTACGTGTAAGGATGTCGCGCAGGCGGTGAAAGGCATGAAAAGAGGAAAATCCCCTGGCCATGACTCACTGAGTATTGAACACTTGCAATATGCAGGAAATCACATGCCAAGGGTGCTCGCCATGCTTTTCACCTTCTGTGTAGGGCACTCATATCTGCCTGAGGCGTTGATGAGGACTGTAGTTGTCCCTATTATAAAGAACAAGACAGGGGACGCGTCCAGTTTAAGCAACTACAGGCCTATATCTCTCGCAACTGTGTTGGCTAAGATATTGGATAGTGTGATTGATAAACATTTAGATAAGCATCTAAGACTACATGACGCGCAGTTTGGTTTTCAATCTGGGCTGTCTACTGAAACAGCAATATTGAGTCTTAAACACACTATCCAGTATTACACCAGCAGGAACACACCGGTTTATGCGTGCTTTTTAGACTTATCGAAGGCGTTCGACCTGGTTGTGTACGACAAGCTGTGGAAGAAGTTAGAAAGTGAGACTGAACTTCCTGATGAACTCACTTCGCTTCTTAGATATTGGTATGGCAATCAGTGTAACAATGTCAGGTGGGCGGGGTCACTATCGGACACTTATAGGTTGCAGTGTGGAGCGAGACAGGGTGGCCTGACTTCTCCTAAGCTCTTTAACCTGTATGTGGATCGGCTGGTCCGTGAGCTCAGCAGTACACAGATAGGCTGTTCAATTGATGGAGTTTTTGTTAACAATATAAGCTACGCCGACGATATGGTACTGCTGAGCCCATCGATCAGTGCCCTCAGGCGCCTAATAAAAGTGTGTGAGTGTTATGCGGAGGCCCATGGGCTCAGGTATAATACGAGCAAGAGTGAAATGATGCTTTTCAAGTCCGGTACGAAGAGGTATGACACCGTACCGCAAATCACATTGAACGGTAGTGCTCTCAAGAGAGTATTGCAGTTCAAATACCTGGGTCACTGGGTCACCGAGACCCTCACTGATGACGTTGATGTAGAGAGGGAACGCAGGGCATTGTCAGTCAGAGCTAATATGCTAGCCCGTAGGTTTGCACGTTGCACTGCACAGGTGAAAATAACCTTATTTAAGGCGTACTGTCAGTCTTTTTATACGTGCAGCCTATGGGTGAAGCATACGCGGAAGACTTATAATGGCCTGCGGGTCCAGTACAATAACGCATTCAGGATTTTGGTGGGGCTGCCTCGCTTCTGTAGCGCATCAGGTATGTTTGCTGACGCACGAGTGGATAGCTTTACAGCAATACATCGCAAACGAATAGCGTCCCTGATGCGCCGCTTGCGGGGCAGCCCCAACAGCTTCTTGCAACTCATTGCGGATAGAATGGACGCTGACAGTTCACTCATGGAGTACTGGACAGAACAACATGTCAGGCGTTCCTGATTTTGTGTGTCGATATAATTTGTGTGTGTGTATTATTATTATTGATTTTATTATAAATGTTATTTATTTATTATTGAATTACCAAACCCAATATGGATAAGTTATATAAGCTTGTAATTTATCTGAAATAAATAATTTGATTTGATTTGATTTGATTTGATTAGTTTAAGAACTTAGTTATTAAGGTTAAATAAAAAAGGTTTATCATATTTTGCTTTTTAGTTTTTTCGGTGGTTTAATTTTTTTGATAAAAAGTTTTTTTAGTTTATCTATGTCTCCAACCTAATTTCTTTGGCTGATTTGTATATGGAGCAGAACTTCTTTGATAGAGCATTAACGGCTCGCGTAACTACGACCACGTACGAGCATACTCGTACGCCGAACTCGGCCGATGACAGCCGATGACGTCCGATAACTGAGTGTACGCACTTATTTCTACATTTATTATGTTTGGTTCGATCGGCTGACATTTTACTACTATCGTTCGGCTGATGATGGATAGGTGTACGCCGCGCGATAAGCATGAAACACTTATAACGGTGACACTCCAATAACTTAGTTATTATTATTGCTATCATCTGTTTGTCATTATAGTCGACCTCGTAATTGCTTTACCACCCTAAGGTTGAATGTCGAAGATGTTAAGATCTATTTTTGTTGTAAGACCAATGCGACAGTTAGATATTTTCAATTTACTGTGTAAACTGTGTTACACGCAGCTCCATAAGGGGAAATGCCAACTCAGCACTCAATACTTTTATTATAGAAACTGTAAAAGTATTAAAAGACCCATTGGGGTCCCGTATAAGATGCATGCGTCCCGATACTATTGAAAAGGCCCTGGAATATGTACAGGAAGAACTTAATGTTATGTATTTACAGGAACGTAGTGGGTTTTCAAAATCCACTACCCAAAAGAATTCTAAATCTGTAACACTCCACCCGAATAACAACGCAGTTCCTCCATGTAGTAATAATTTTGCAGTACAAATTCCCAATTGGCCCAGTCCCAAAGGAATTAGACCAAACCAACTACCATCACCACAACCATTTAAGTTCAACCCTAACTTTAATCATCAGCAGCCCCAAAATCGTACGCCTAATCGTACCCAGCAAAAATTCCGTGTGGTACCTCAAAATTATAACGCTCAAAGTAACATGTTCCGTTTGCCACCTAGAAACATTCCGGCGCAAAATAAAAGTCAAGGTCCTAAACCTATGAGCGGTGTACAGCATTTTACACCTAGACCCATGTTATCTGGTCATAAATGGCAGAATTCAGGTAATCCGCCACCAACTAATTATTTCAAAAATCGAGAAATGATTATGAATGAGTGCGCGTCATACGTGGACTAATATTACCTGACAGAGTATTATTGCGGGCCGGACTGTTTTAATTACGATAACATTTACTACGATTATGTCCCGTTCGCTACATTAGAGTTCAACCCCAGTCCGATTTTAAGCCATGTAAGTGTTCAAGAAAATGTTATAGGTTCATCTGAACCTCAGGCGGGTCCCAGTCAGGATTTTCAGGAGGCATAGAAATCAAAAAGGCCAAAATAGAATTAAACCCCAAACTCAGCGTCAGTTGCCATACATACTAACCACCTTTAAAATTACTAATTGACACCAGTGCGAATCAGTATTTTATAAGTCCAGAAGCTGTAGAGAAATATTTTCCGAATCTTCCCTTAAATTACGACTCGTTTGAAGTTACCAATGTACACGCGGTTAGTAGAAATAATTATTCTATAAGTTTACTTTGCTTTGCGGAATTTAACGATCCAGAGTTTATTAAGTTATTTGTTTATCGCTTCCATGAATATTTCGACGGTTTAATTGGTTTAGATTTGCTAACTAAATGGGAGTCCAAGATAGACTAAAAAGATAAGAGGTTAATAACGCGCACATCATCAAATCCTACCTGCTCAATCTTCGAAATTAGTCAGAATACCGATCGACGCTCCAAACAATGCAGCATTAGTTCGTGAACAGACTATATGCAATTGCAATATACGCGAGTGCCTTACTATTGTGGACAATAATGGCGGCTACTTAGAGATATAAAATACGAGCCCGAATGATATTATAATATCACTAGATCGACCAATGTACGCAAGTTTATTTAATATCGAGTGCACGCGTACTGAATATTGCACCACGCGAATAATAAAGCCTTCAGATTTAGTATGGAGCTCACCCATTTGGGTGGTCCCCAAGAAAATGAACGCATCGGGCAAACAAAAAGTTCTACCTCAAGGACATGTAGGTTCCGACAAACCTGTGAGTTTTGCATCCCGAACCTTGAATGATAGTGAGCTTAACTACAGAAAAAGAACTTTTTGCCATAGTTTGGGCCACCAAGTATTTTAGACCGTACCTACTTGTTTGGTCGTAAATTTAAAGTATTGATGGATCATAAACCCTTACAGTGAATGATGAACCTTAAAGAACCTAATTCGCGATTTATTGGATGGAGGCTGAAACTTAGTGAATACCATTTCACCGTTATCTATAAGAAAGGTAAATATAATACGAACACCGATGCCTTATCTCGGGTGGAGATTCACAATGAAGATACTAACACCCTAATAGACGAATTATGTTCTTTGATTCCTAACCCATCAGAAAACCCGCCATCTGCGAACTCATCCACTGCAACCGTACACACCAGTCACGAATATCCCATATTAGAAGTCCCAATCACAGACGAACCCCTAAACAGATTCCATAGACAATTATGCTTTACGATAGTAGAAGAGGTGAAATGCAAACCAGTAGTTACTAAGCCATTTTAAACTCACACGCGTATAGCAGTCCAGATATCATCATCTAAATTAGAACAAGATGTAGTCAATGCCCTCAAACAGTATGTGCACCCGAAAGTAAAAACCGGTATCCTAATAAATCCACCTCTTGCCATGTATTCCATCATACCAGTCATACAGGAGGTCATACAGAAGTTTAAGACTTCATCTATGAACTTAGTACTAGTTAAGATAGAATTAGAAAACGTTAAGGATTATTTACGCCAGCAAGAGATAATTCGACACTACCATGACGGCAAAACTAATCACCGAGGAATTACCGAATGTCATTTAGCCCTGTCAAGAAAGTATTACTGGCCCAAAATGAAAGACCAAATAACCAAATTCATCAACGAATGCATTATTTGTGGGCAAGCCGTACCATTTTGGCTGATTTACCCATACACGTTTATACGCCCAAGAAACATGGGCCCGTGGCCAAAAATAGATTAAAAAGAAGCCCTAAGGAACCTAACTTGTCTAAACAGGATTCTACTATTGCTGGTGCTTCGCGAGACCCAGTGGTTTCATTTGGATTACAGAAATAAATGCTATATGCAATTGTCTACCAAATAAATATTAAGGGGCCATCAGTGGCGTGCATTGGTTTTTAGAACAGAGAGGCACTTTAAAGTAAAAAGTAATTGATTTACTAGGTATAAAAAAAGTGCGTAGTGATGGGACCCCGCCAGGATCGAAGTTCAAAATGAAAATCCAAGATGGCGACTTAAAATTTTTTTAAATGACTAAATTTAAAATTCTGGAGGCCACCATCTTGAATTTTTATATAGACATCACTATCGGCGACCTCATTATCCATCCCTTTCTTCCTTCTCACGGCCAAATTACGAAATATTATTTTTAATTTTAACATTCATACTCGGTCGGTTACTTGAGTAGCCATGCTTACCTAAGGGTGATAAATTGCGAAGATCGAACGTCAAAGTGTTACGCGTGAGACATACGTATTTTTAATTTCATCGTATTATCTTGAACGAGGAAAGTTCAATGACAATGTGCGAATAATACGGGAGCCGAGTAGGCCGTCTGGCAACTGCCTACTGCCGCGCGTATTTGTATGAAGATTTTATTCTTTGTTAGGTATGATAATTTAGAGAGTTTCTTAATTGTGGGGCAAACACACTAAAATGTAATTGACAGTCTTATGGTGATTTATCGAGGTAGGCACTGCTTATATGCCTTTATGCAATGCACGCCACTGGTGGCCATGCTTGCGCAAATAATGGTGAAACTTCAGCATTTTTTCTTTACAAATTACCACTTTTTATTACCACTTTTTTTTTACTAGCAGCGTCCCACGATGACACCAGCATAAGTGTTGATCCCGTAGGAATATTGGGATAAAAAGTATCCTATGTGTTATTCTGATGTATAAGCTATATTACTGTCAAGTTTCATCAAAATCCGTTTTTGAGTGAAAGAGTAACAGACATTTTTTCCATCCATTCCCACAAACTTTCGCATTTATAATATTAGTAGGACGTAAGATGTTTTCTCACTGCTGAGCGAAGGTCTTCCCCGTATTATCATTCCAGATTTAATGTGGAATGATATTGTTATGTTTTGCCATATCCGACCATTCTGGCGAGAATGACTCCAAATGTTTCTCTTATTTCAGTTTTATTTTGGATAATTTTATTTTGAGCAATTCAATTCAAATACGTTATAATTACCTCTGTGTTACTAAGTTAGGTACAGACGCCAGCAGGTGAAGCTATCCGAAACTGTCAAATTTTCCCAATCAATTTTGAACCTTAATGTTTTAGCGATAAAGTTGAAAATCTATTAAAGAAATTTGACAGATTGTAGTAGCTTAATGTGCTGGCGTCTGTACCATGAGATGATAGCGTTTCCCTAAGTAGTGTCCCGACCCCCAAAATACATTAAATGCCTAGTTTGGGGTCACCCTCCAATCTGTATTTTATTTTTTGTATATTTGTTTGTTACGCTTTCACGCTAAAACAGCTGAACGGATTTGAATGAAATTTGGCTCACGGGTAGACCATGACTTGGGGGTCTACTCCGAAGTAGTATCGGCCGAATGTTCGGCCGTTTCCTGCTACGAAGTTACTATTTGGTTCGGTCGGTTCCGATCCTACACTCCTACACTCTTTCGAATATTGACTATGGTCCCGACCCAACTGAGCCGATACGAACTTTTTTCGCATTTTTCAATAATATTCGGTTCGGCTATGTGTCCGGTCCGATTCGCGTTTTGCTCTTCGGAGGAGGCCCCCAGGATTATGACAAAAAATACTTTTTATCTCGACATTCTCACGGGATCGAAACACCGCGGTGAAACCGCGGGGCGCAGCTAGTACATAAATTTGAAAAATGTTTATTTTTTTATTTTACCATTTATGTACACACATAAACAGACAAGAAAAAAACAGAACAGAAAAATAGGTACAAAGGTGATGCTTATTTTATAAGAAATCTCTTCCAGCATACCTAAAATAGGAATGGTATTATCGCAGGTATGCTGGAAGAGATTTCTATGAAGAAGAAGAGATATCTATGGAAATAGAAAGATGTAAAAGTTAGTATTACGATCGTCTTCCCCGTATTATTATCTCGAATAGTGATGCTTTACATCCCTTCGACAGTCGATGTTTCCCATCCCGTATAGCACCGGTTTGAGCCATAAATAGTAGAATCATAAAATTGCTTCGTAGAGTTACTATAATATTCAATATGCTATTGATTATGGCTATCACTGCTACTAACTTGCAATTGAGCACACTTTTGCACATTGTAGCTTTCCCGTTAATGTCTGTATTTGGGTACTTATAAAATTTAGATAGTTTTGTAGTCAATCAGAATTTATCTCGATATTTCTATCACCGTTTGTTAGGCATGTAATGTTGTATCATATTTGGTTTGAATAGTTGAAAATAACCGGTTGTTAACAACTAAGCTAACACTATCAAAAATGTTAAAATATTATAAATTGTTTTAAATGTTTAAAGTATTGAAACATTTTTTTTTTTACATAGGTGTATAATTATCTACGCCTTAAAAATTACAGATATAAATATAGAAATTTTACATGGGGTAACACATTGGGCGGTCTTAGCGCTAAAAAATAACGAGCAGACATGTTTTTATAGCGCCAACTTTAGCTGACTGATAAATCTGATATGAACCTACTAGAAACTGCGGCATTATCGCTTCTTAGTATTGAAGCTTTATATAATCGTCCGTACCTATCAAGCCACGAATAGCCAGGAGTCGTGGTCACTGTCCATTAGCTGTCTAATTTTGCTTTATCCTCCATAGTCACGTCCTAATTTCAACCCTAATCTACAAATCCGAGTAGTCTATTTTGTCACACAACAATGATACAATACTAACTGAAATAGTAATGACAATGATCTTTTGACACGTGTCCAAAATCGAAACTATGGCCGCCATTTTGTTATAAGGTGTCCCGTAGCTCAAAAGAAAAAAAAACGGAAGCCTTATAGGATCACTTTGTTGTTCGGCTGTCTGTCTGTCAAGACCCTTTTACTCAGGAATGCGAGGTGGTATCAAGTTGAAATTAATATCTAATACGCAAGTCGATGGATACAAACTGGTACTCAAACAAAAAAGTTATATTGAACAAGTATGTACAAAGTTAAGTCGTTATTTATAAATATATGTATATGCTTCGTAAAGGGGTAAATCAAAGTGCACTTCTATCTGCTTACCACGCCAGATATGGTGTACTGTTTTGGGGGAACGCCACTGAGAGAGAAACAGTCTTCAAAGCCCAAAAGAGATGTATCCGGGCAATATGTGCATTAAAACCTAGAGATACTTGTAAACCACATTTTATAAATTAAAAAATATTGACATTCCCATCTCTGTATATCTATGCACTAGCATTAGATATCAGAAATAATATAAATAAATATGAAATTTTAAAAAGTACCAGGCATGCCAGTACACTTCGAGCAATACGTCATAGAATGGTTATGTTTGACAAAAGTGCATTTTGTATGGGCCCTATAATAAATTCCCTTATAATATAAAGGAAGCAACTAATTTTATATCATTTAAAAATAGATTAAAGATTTTTTTGATCAATAAAGCATATTATAAAGTTAATGATTATTTAAATGATAAATGTAATTATTTTTTTAAAATAAACAATGATAATTAAATTATAATAATTAATAACTGTCAATATATGGTATAAATAATGTTTAATGTCATGTTTGTATTGAAATCATGGATTAATGTAATAAATATTTCTTACAACCATGCGATGTGTGAACATAAACGAGTCCAAAGTATTGTGTAAGGATTGTAGCTGGTGGGTATCTGTTGTTTTCTGCTTAACCAGGCCTAACCCCATTAGAAGAAGGCTTGTGTTTATGTATGTGTATATTTTATTTTGTTCAATATTTGCACACCTATTAAGGTAGGATATGGTTTAAAGAACTTGTAATTATGTATAGAGGTATGAGGAACAGGGTGTAAAGCTCACTCATCCTCCATAGAAAAGGTAAGATCCTCCGACCAGACGGGTTTTGTGTCTGGCGGGCAATTGTCCAACGATTGATGTTGGGAAATTTGTATATATGCTAATTGCGCGGTAAACTCTGCTTGCGAGATGCAGGATTTGCGTGACGTCAGTATGAAGAGTTATTCGCAAGTAGCGTTGTAGATACCGCTACATATGTATCACCCCATGTAACCACCCATATTCAAGCAAATAAATGATTTAGATAAATGATTTATAGTCGCTCCATCTAGCCTGAGGGCGTCCTATCTTACTTTTACCGATTAGCGGTCTCCACTCAAGATCACGTCTACTCCAACGGACATCGGTTCTACGACAAATATGACCCCTTCAGCTTGTTTATTCCGATATTCTGAGCTATGTCGACAACTTGGGTTCGCTGCCGGATCACCTCGAGCCCTCAGAGAGACTTCAAGCATAGCCCGTTCCATAGCCCACTGAACTGAAATACAAGATAACGTAATTGAAATAGCACTAACCAAGTACCTATCCGAGTAATAAAACATCGACTAGCAGCATCGACCGCAATAAAATGAAGTAGTCAATTCTAGCCCACAAAAGTTTCAAACGACTAGAACCAGTCAACAGTATTAAGTCCTTGTTTACATTCGACCATTCAAATTCTCTTTGTGTGAATGTACGGCGCCCTAGATCGTCGGGAAATGATTTAGTTCGTCGGCACAGATTTTAAATGTTTCATTATTGCAAAAAATAAGAATTCGTGGCTCATAACAGCAGAACGGGTCGATCGATCAGGTTAAGCTACGCTTGCCTCGGTTGATCCGTGGATGGGCCTTTACATACTGAGTACCCCTTTGTCCGAGCCACGGATGCGCACAAACGCACGTTAAGCCCGGCTGTCATTCGTGGGTCTTTGACTGTCGTTACGGGTAGCCAAAAGCCTGAAAGTCTGACAACCAGTATTTTCAAGGGGTTTTTTTAGATCAAAGGCAAACCTTTTTAATAATTATAATCTATGTATTAATAAATTGAAGTCACTTTTCCTGTCTGTCTGTGTAACTACGGAACGGATTTTGATGCTATTTTCACCATTATTTAAAGAATTGTTCCAAATGGATTATGTGTATAATACTTTAATTTTAAACTCACATTCAATAAATAAATCTCGATGTTTTGTCAAGTCGTAAAAACCGCAAACTAAATTGCGGGGCGGTATCGCTAGTTATAATATTATAATAATCATTATTGTTTCATCAAAAATGTGTGACGGACCCCTGCGAGTTGTCTTCGGCCCCTCGTACGCTATCAAAAGGGCCGGGACCCCAGGGTCCCGAAATATGTCCAAGACATTTATAAAATAATGTAAATTCTTCGAAACCCTTTTTAAGATGAAGACCTAGAGATACGAACGAATCTAGTAAAAATCTTGAGATAACCATAATCTAGGTATAAGCTACCTTTTCTTAACGACAACCATCTCTGTGAAATGCAACAATGTTCCCACTGCTGGGACATGGGCCTCCTCTCTGTGAGAGGGAGTGGGCCGTAATTTATTAATCACGAGGGCCCAATGCGGATTGGTGGATGTCACATGTCTTTGAATTTTTGGTACCTACTAGAACATACCGGTTTCCTCACGATGTTTTTACTTGTCGTTATGAGAGCAGTGGTGATTAAATAAACACAAAGTAAAGTGCCTGCTTGGGTTCGAACCCACGACCTACAATTCCTAAGTCACGGCCGTTACCACTGGGTCACCACTGCTCTTGTGAAATGCTCATTTGACTCAAACTGCAACTAAATAATTAACGTTAATTTGGAAGAAGTTTGACATAGACGGGTAACCTAACGATTCACCTCAAACAAGAACAATTTTGGGCTCAAACTCATACAATATTCACATAGGTACATTCAATCTAGCTATTTGGTATACACCCAAAACATTCATTTATTGTAAAATCAGGAAAAAATACTGCTTATCAAATTGAGTACCAACTTCAACTGTCCGTATGTTACAATCACATCTGTCATCCACTAGGTCGCAAGCCCTGGAAGTTAGAGAGGCCTTGGGCCAGCAGTGGGATGATACAAGCTAACAGTAACTGAAATTCTTTGGCAGTTGTAAGAAGTGGCTGTAACGCGGCCAATTGACGAAATATGTCAATTTGATAAACAATACCCTGTTATATTAAATAATTATGAGAGTGATGCTAATTTTTATTAGCCACCACACTCACATCATTGGTTATTGTAGTTCCCTGATAACTGCCTGTATATCAAATACTTTGTTTGACTATAAATAGGCATATATATGCCTCAATGTGTGCCTTCGCGTTTGGATTAGGCAAATTTTGTTAATCAAGTATTAGTCAACGATGAACTTTCATGTGTAGCTGAATTATTGTTTAAAGCGAATAAATACATTATTATTATTGAATGGTAGCCGCCTACTGTTTTTTAATCAATTGAATTACAAAAAAATAACTGCTAAGACAGAAAGAATATTCAAATCTCAGCTGCAATTCTTTGGCAGTGGTATGAAATGGCTATAACACGGTCAATTGACTTAGTATGTAATTTGATAAACGATACCCTGCAAAATAATTATGAGAGTGATGTAAAGGTATTGATTAGCCAGCACACTCACATTATTGTTTATAAGTAGTTGCAAGTTAGCTGCCTGTATACCAAATAGTTCGTTTAACTGTAGGCATTTATGGCTCCACGTGAGCCTCCACGTTTGGATTAGGCAAACTTTGTTAATCAAGTATTAGTTAACGGTAAACTTTTATGAGCAAATAAATAAATTCACAATGTAATCACTGAATGAACTATTGAATGGTAGCCGTCTACTGTTTTTAATTCAGTTAAAAGTAAATACGATGGATGGAATGATTGGATGTTTTGATTATTTTTTGTTTGTTTTTTGTTACAGGTTAGTTGGTTACATTTTTTTGGTGCATCTGATAATGTTGCCAAGATGAATAACTATGATTAATAAAATAATATTATTATGATTTTGAACTGATGCATTATACATTGTTTAACCCTTCGTATGTTCGTATGAACGTGGATCCACGCGAGACACAATGGCTTTTTAATTATTTCTGTAATTACGGCATTATACTGGTTAAGGATATGAACACCTTTTTTCGGAGGCCCCCATGTTTTTTTGTGTGGACGTTTTATAAATTAGTTATACAGTTCAGTTTTGTAATTCAGAAAATGTCGTGTGAACTGTACCATACAGTACAAAATAAATACAATACCAAAAACACAGCGAAATAAATTAAAGAAACTTTAATTATTCACCGCTGCGACACCAACTATTTACAGTATCAATTTAAAACAATTCATGTGTATAACCAACTATTTTGTAACAAAACCGCGTTAGATAAATTTACACGTGTCCACTTGGCAATTAAAACTTGTATGGTGAACGCGATTAGCAAAAACTACAGTCAACTACACTAATATAGAACCGACACTCCGGATCCAAACGCATACAAAATGCCTACAGTTTTGGGGCATAAATAAGAAACGTTAGAACTGGTTCATTACAGTCAGAAGTCGTAAGTGTCATAATGGTCCAGTGTAAGAAAGAGATGGAACTATGCCGCTCGTATAGTGCCATCTCATGTTCGTATTGACACGCATAACTGATGACTTTGAAATTTTCCTGTACTGCTCCAGGCTTGTGTCGTAGTTTGTTTCACAGCATCCGTTCCACAGTCGATCTTTTACAAAATGGAAAACCATATTGTGGCTTGGGCGAGAGCAGGTCGTACTAGGATGAGCATAGCATCATCAGCCTTTTATTTCCCCACTGCTGGGACACAGGCCTCCTCTCTGTGAGAGGGAGTGGGGAGTAATCCAGAGTAAGGGTTGGTGGATGTCACATATCTTCAATTTTTTGGTTCTAGGCCATGCCGTTATTCTCAAGATGTTTCCCTTCACAGTTTTCAGATCAGTGGTGATGAAACCACGACACGTAAGACGGGACGGTTAGCACTTGGCCACCACTGCTTCGCGATCTGCTCTGAAGGGGCAGTAGGTTATTATTTTGGCATACATGAAGTTCAGTACATGAGTTTCGCATCTACATGGTTTTCTTACCCTATGCTATAATATAGTATACGCACGACGTCGACACCAGATAAATGGGTATAACTTTTAATTGCTTTCCGACAGCACTAGCATAGTACTGATGTTTTTCATGTTTGTGCACTTTTTACTTCATTTGTTGGTTCACTGGTTTACAAACACATTGGACTCATATGGCTGGTTTGATTGTTTATTCGGAAATCAGCATCGTCCAATATTTGATGACTCAGGACTATTTAGACATAGAGAAGAACATGAGTTCCAAGAATTTGTAAATATGCTAAAGCTGGCTTATATTGTTTTTGTGAAGAGAAAATATTCTGTTTCACTAAAGTATTCATCGTTCACATTAGTGGGTATTTTGAAAAATTACATTAAAATGATTGTATGCCAACATTTAATTATTCTAGGCATTCAGCGTGCAATGAAGTGTACTGAAAAAAATAACTTTGTTCATTATTCTGAGATGTCATGGCGTCCTGTAGATTCTGCCTACGAAGAATGCGGGGTATATGTATGTAACAATATGTTAGTTAGACATAATTTTTTTTACATCATGTTTTTATTTATTTATTTTTTTTAATTCCGGAAATATTTATTTAAAAAAATTACCTTTATAATTTTTTCAGTATTTAATATACCGCGTCTTATACCTACAACTTTTGGCTGCAGTCAAGCTTTATCACAGGCAAGCAAGAATTTAATCAACCGAATTCTATCCCCTCATTATTAAAACATCCTAACTACCTCACCTACGTCTCCAGCAGCTGCCTGCACTGACATCTTCACTTCACTCAACCTAGACAAAAGCGAATAAATCTTCCTCTTGTCCAATAAAAGCATTCATTGCTTGCACGGTAACGTTGGCAAATTGTGAATAATTTCTTCGCCATTTCGCTTCTCTCGGGACGGTTGATTCAGCTGTGACGTCCATTTGTTCCGTTTTATATTTATTTTATATATACGAAATGCTAATTGAGTTTTCGATTATATTTTCGTTATTGTGAAAGTTGTATTAATGCTATGTTGGATGATAAAAATCGTATCATTTTTTTTTCGTATGCGTTCACTCATTTAAATAATCTGTCATACGAATCTTAATTGTATTAAAGCTATTATAAATAGTCAAGTTGGTTAAACAAAGTTACCCCTGTATTAAAATTATAACAACATTTTAGTATTCAAATATCGCCGACCTTTGAATACTAAAATGTTGTTATAATTTTTCAGCGTTAAGATTGGTTTAGACGCCAGCACATCAAGCTACTACAATCTGTCAAATTTCCTTAATATATTTTCAACTTTATCGCTAAAGTATTAAGGTTCAAGGTTGATTGGGAAAATTTGACAGTTTCGGGTAGCTTGAGCTCAGCAGCTCAACAGAAACTGTCAAATTTTTCCGTCTGTACCTATGTTTTGCAAACCAAAGGTTGGTTAGCAAAACATAGGTACCAATCCCATGATCACCTAAACGGTACACTACAGTCGCCGTAAAGAGTTCGTTCGTGCGGAGATGATACTGACTGCAATATCAGGTCATCTCCAGCACATAAATGCTATGGCATCGATATACTATAACGAATATGCAAAGTTTTTACTTGAAACGGTGAGAGAATACTTACATACGTTTCCACTCACATCTGCCTTTTTTTTTTTGAGGATGGGAAATCATCCAATGACCCCTCCCGCTCTGGGTGGAGCCGAAGGGAGTGTCAGGCTCTTACTGACTAAAACCCACCCGTGTTCCTTCCTTAGCCCTTTATGTTCCAGAGCAGCGGTAACCCTTTCGGACGATCCCGCTACCCGGCAGGGCTACCCCGGCAGGATGCAATGACCCTTAGGACCCGAGCAAGAACAAAAAAGTCAGAAAGAACTCTGCCTTGTTAATACTTTTTGTTTATCGCCTTTCAATTACCCTCTCAATATGACCACACCATCTAAGCATACTCTTTTCAATTTGTGTGTCTACGTCTTTTTTTAAGCCGAAGAATGAAAGAGAACCGAGAGAACGTTGTCCATTAAGTCCTGTTTACACTACGAGTATGTATATTTCTTACCTGTGACATAAAATAAAATTACAGGAACAAATGCACCTTTTATTATTGCTTCAACTTATAATAATAACAATAAACTTTTATTTGCAGACCTTGCAGACCACAATGTTAGTATTTACATAAAATTACATAATTAACTATTGTTAGTTACACATACAAAGAAAGAAAATATAATATAAATAAAAAGAAAACATTATATGCCCGTAAACTAGCTATCGCCGACCTGTGTGTGCAGTCTCGCCCACCGGCCAAGCATCGGGCAGTCCCATTTATGGTATGCCACAGACAATTAAACCGCACCGTGTCAATCATGCTTAGATCATTTATTTCTGTAAGGTAAACCAATTATTGTAGCTCGACTCAAAACATTATCGCTCGTCTATAAATTTGCTACTTTACATAGATAACCTCACTCCTTCTTCTCTGGCAGAAACTACAGAACGCCTGTTACGATAATTACATACTCCCTTTGCCTCGTTTACGTTCATACATCTCCGGGGTGATTGCGTAACACAATATTAGTAGCATTGCATTTTGACAGTTCAACAATATTCATATCATATGTTCTGACCAAGATTATGTCTGGACTTTAAAAGAGACTGTGACCTCTGAGTTTGTTTCGGCCTTTCTTCTCAGACTAGTCAGATAGGAAACGCCGACCTCATCTAGTTTTAAAATATGATTGACGTGTAAAAGTGTTTGTACAAACCTACTTATAAAAATAAAATCATTTATCATTTATCATTCATTGCGTTCAGCAGATATATTTTTCGATCATAAAGCATTCAGATTGTGATTGATAGGGTGTTATGCAATTAGGGTGATGGTCAAATACGCACGCGGTTTGCGAGAATACGCACCTGACCTTTCTGAAGAACAACACCAGAAAGGTTACTATAATTATGTCTTCCTAGAGCGTCTCCCGAAGTTCCCACTCACATCTGCCTACTGTACATTTTGCTACTTTAATTTATATTAAATTACTTAATCAAATAAGCTTTTTAAAATAAGTAAAATCAGTACAATATTAACTGCCAAACACCACCACAACATATCGCCAATCTTTTCACAAACTCACTTTTGCTAACGATTCTACTATCGCTCACCATTTGTGCTTCCAAGCACTTTGTCTTGCAATTGAAAGGCTGAGAAACAAAGACAATCCCGATCCCTCACTACTAATGGATAGTGCTAGTCCGTTCAATCCTTTTTAGTTTAATTACTGAGGTTTCTGATTTCTAGTTTTCTACTTAGAAGAGGATTACGGTGGGTGGATTTCTTTGTTTGGTTGGCAAAAGGTAGCTTTTCTTTAAAAGAATGTGCATTGGTTTATTTTTAATGTTTCGTGTTTTATTAAACATTTTATTTTGTATGGGGTGTTGCTAGTGAACGATGATTGTTGTAGGTATACTGAAAAACGCAGTACGCAGGCTAATAAATTCCACATGCTTTTTGGACGGTGTATTTTCACAAAGTAATTGGCGAGGAAACACCCGAAATATACTAGTTAAAAAAAAAAAATTGTCGAGTGAAAGTAGGTATTACTTTTAACCAATTTACAAAATAAAAATCATTTATCATGTATTTTTATTGAAACCTTGTATTTTTACTTCGTGCCTTATCTTATTGTACGTTCTTCGTTTTTTAATACTGTCGTGTCCATAATCGATACAAAAAATATCCAACACGGGAATCAAAACTGTGACCTAACGTAACGCGAAACCAACTGCTCAGCCACTGTAACGTCATTTAATAAACCTTACTTCCGCTCACCAACATAAAACGACGTCATTTTCAACACAACGCCTATAATCATAACTTTTATACGAAGTAACATACATAATACACAAGGTAACAACACACATAATACATAATAAACAACCCTAAACATAAACACAACAAGTACATCCTATACATACTGATTGCTTATTTAAAATTCTCCGAAGTTTCAATATACTCGTACGTCGGAACGCAAAAGTTAAACAACTACATTTGAGATTTTAAAGTACATCCCATACTACAAGTTATCTATCGGGCTTCAAAGCGGGAGTTAGGTAATTAACTCCACTGTTCGTGGGGGAAGCCAACAGGTCTAAGGGTGCGGCTGTTAAAACGACTGGGGATGTTGAATGTATGGGCACTGATACGTACATAGGTACAGGCACCAGCAAATCAAGCTACCCGAAACTGTCAAATTTTCTTAATCAACCTTGAACCTAATGGTTTAGTGATAAAGTTGAAAATCTATTGAAGAAATTTGGCAGATTGTAGTAGCTTCATGTGCTGGCAACTGTATGTCGTACATCATATATTATGCGGGTCAAACTTATGGAGACAGAAACTACTGAGCACCACGTGCAAAGATCCTGACATAGGTATTATTTTTGTATCATTAACGTTCATGCATTTGGTCACAGGCCCACAAATAATGAGTACTGACTTTGGAAAATCACTAACAATATCGATTTATGCCGGCCGAAAATTCGAAGACATGTGACATCTACCAACCCGCCCTGGGCCCGTGTGGTGGTAACCACGCGGGCCCAGGGCGGGTTGGTACAGCCCACTCCGTCACGAAGAGAGAGTTATGATTTTTTTATATCAGCCACTGCTCGTGTTTTCACTTTTAAACACCATAGTAATATTATTTTTAAAATGTCATCAATTAATAATCATTAATTAGTCCTTTTTACTGTGCAAAACTATTGAAGCTCTACAGTTTTAAAACTCATAATTTGAATAGTATTAAACAGATTTTCTTCTCAACTGAAAATTTCAACTTCCGATTACGACATGACCTTTTCTATTGAAATAAATCTCAATATGTAACAACAGCCCGCCTACTCCGCAGCCCAACTCAACGAGTTGGTAGCAAAAGTTTAAAATTCAATCAATTTTGCGCTCCGCAGCCTCTATTCACAGTTCGGGTGTTTTGTTCCTGTAATTTTCCTTGTTCAGTATTATGTTTTCCAGTTCACTCCTATTCCTTTGCGGTCATCGTAAAACGGTTTAAAATAGCAGTACTTTCATGTAATCAGCTGATTGGGTTTATTTAAACGGATTGTTTATTTGTTTCTCGATTTCTTTTTGTGGTTTTGTGATTCGTAGGGAGAGGATTTTAACACGCAATAAGTGAAGAAAAGCAAAAAGCTGTGTTCGTTGTTCATGATGGTAATCGCATGTTTTTGGCAAGAAAGGACAGGATAGGAGGTGGAGCATTGTTTGTGACACAGCTCCACATCCACACTCTGCTGCCGTTCCGTCGAGGCAGCCCAACTTTATGAAGTTCGATTTCCATCTTCCCACTTGGGTACGCTGGGTTATGGAGATCATATAGGCAGTCGCTCCATGTAAAATACTGGTAGTCAGCTGCATCCAGTTAGACGGAAAGCTGACCCGAACATACTTGGGAAAAGGCTAGCCAGATGATGACTTGGGCACGGTGAAAGTGACCTCTGCGCTACCACCGATGACGCCATAGAAATGGCGAAGTACTGGGCCAACAAAATTTAAATAACTATCGTGCCAACGACACGAGGAAGAAGAATAATAGTAATCGTAGACATTACTAAATAACATATTTGTTTAGGAAAATATCTAAAAGAAACTGACTTACCGATATTGTCCTGGTAACCTTACCTCATTGAACACTCGTGATTATCAACGCTTTTAATACGAAAAGAAACCTATACCCTGAAGTGGATCAGTTACAGTCGATTCATCAAAGTTATTTTACCTCTGATTTTGAATCACTGTTAATATCACAGTGATCTTTAAAATCGTTACAATAGGGTTAGGCTTACTGCAACTGACAAGTCTGTCAAAATGAAACTGAACAAAAAGTTGTTCTCATAAGGTTGCTGATGCGTTGCAGCTATTATTGAAGTAACTGTGAAAGATCTGTACCAGCCAGTGTTATCTGATATTAAGATCATCATATTACCCAAAAATAAACAAAAGACAAGCAAACAAAAACGAAAATAATCACCCTCTAAACGGCATTTAGGGTGAATTGGAAACGTTTCGGTACAGTGTGATAATCGCGACAACGTGACGCTCTTTACCGGCACGTAGAATATGGATGGCGTTTGGAAATGCCGCTAATGGGCGCAGCTCTTGATGTATCGTATCGTAAAGTTGCGTCGCTGCGTAGAGTTGCAAATTTTCACAATGTTTTTAAGAAAAAGGATGGAGAAAAAATAACACCTGGCACAATATGCTAGAAAAAGCCTTTAGTTAACACAGCTCTCATCTGGAAAAAATAATAATGGTTATCTAGAAGTAGACCCAGGGATGGGTAGTATAAATATACACGGTATTTGTAAATGCCGCTAATGGGCACAGGTTTTGATGTATGGTATCGTAAAGTAACGTCGCTGCGTGAATTGAAAAAAGAAAAAATCCTAGTATTTTTTTACCGTGCCTATATTTTTTTCATGCCATCTAGGCAGTATGGAGAGTAAGAACAAACTGGCAAACCAAGAAATAAGTTTTGTTTTAACATGACAACGGACCAAGGAGAAAATTATAGAACATCATAAATATTTTAATAATATTTTTTTTAAGGCGGCGTCTCTCCGCAGACAATAGCTCATCTCCCATCTTGCACCGCATTCCCTGTCAGCTGCACACGTTAGGACATAATGACTGCGTCAGCGAACGGTTTTTATGTTATTTTTGCAATCGACACGCTAACAAGGAGATTATTATTTAGCAGATGATAAAATAGTAGGTGATCATGATGTTTAACCTCTTACGGCCGAACACAATGACCTGTTTTCAGTTCAAGACAGATCGCTACTGATGGTAGCCAGGATAATCATAACTGCCAGTATAATATAATCATACAGATCGCTACTGATATAGATTATTGGGACGTTAAAACCAGATATAGATATGTTTTTCTACCCCCAGTATGCCAAAACTGGTGATAGATAGGCAATTGGGTTCGGCTAGTAGTTAATGTAGAAGATATGCATACCACATTTTACTAAACACCCCATTCCGTAAATAATTTTCAATCACGTAAACAAAACACGCCGACTATAATAATAAACCCAACGTAAAAAAAGTATCAATAAAAATCCCCACAAAATTCTTAACCCAGAACATTTTAATAACATCCTACCGCATAAAAAGCACAGGGAGATTTACAGACAAAACATTATGCAGCCAACTTGTACAATGTAAACATAAAAATATATAAAGCTTATTTTTGTTGTGGCAACTTTATTTCGCGGGTGCACCGTGATTCAGAACGTGGCCTCTAACGAACCAAGAGCTGCGGAACGACAGTATTTGAACAACATTGTCTGCTGGTTCCACGGTTAAAAACTAAAGAGTACTTCTCACTATTTTTGGTGTTTGACTAAAGTTGGAACTGTTCTGTGGACGCTGATTGGTTGTTTATGCAGAAAGTTTTGATTTATTTGATGGTAATTGAGAAAGAAAATAGCTCGTTGTACGAAATAGATCCCTAAAGTACCAGTCAAATATATCTGAAGGCCATTTCTCGTAATTTGAAACGTTCAAAATCTAGTCGCAGTCGCATCTCAGCGACAAATAACTGTGAAAAACTTGTCAAAATGTAGTGAAATTAGAGGTATTTTTGATAGATTGAGACTGAGATCAGACTGTGAACGTTCTTAAAATTACGAGAATTGCCCCCCTGATCATTTGCAACACGAAATCTTATGTATACATTTTTCGTTTTATCACGACGGAGAACATCTGACAGAACATCTTGTGGAGGATACCGATCACTTGTGTTATCCATCGATCACTCCGAAGCTAAAAGTATCCGAGAATTCTATATATTATATCGCTGAGCAGAGCACCTGTTATTTTTGTGGCTTATAGCAACATTACAATAGTATCGAATCTGTAGGGTTAGATAAGTAAGATAGCCTGATTTAAAACCATAGTCCTAAGGCTTTGTGGAATAGGAGACCTCACGAAGTTTCCCAAACGCTCAGCAAAAATCTTCTTTTATTCCCGCAGTGGTTGCGCCCAAGCCAAACATATCCGCGAAAAACTTCGGGATTCCGGTAAGCGTTGAGCAAGTTTTCCTTAACGATGTGTATGCAGACCACTTCTAGTCTTTGTGTTAGATCCCCAACAAACTTCAATAAGAAAGTCTACAATACAAGAAACTAATATCATAAACGAAGCCAGAACTATCTCGTCTAGTGAGAAGAGTCCCCGACATAAACTTTTTGTTTAGAACAAACGGGTGCTGCCAAAAAATGCTCATATAACTCGTTGTAGTATAAATCTGATTGCAGCTTGGCAGAATTTTTCGAAACGTAACTTTAACCGTATACAATAAAAAAAATTGTTTTGTTGTTTTATAGCATAAAATGCTAAATATAGTCATCATCTGCCTAGCCTTTTCCCAACTATGCTTTTTTTTTTTTTTTTTTCAGGATGGGAAATCATCAAATGACTCCTCCCGCTCTGGGTGGAGCAGAAGGGAGTGTCAGACTCTTACTGACTAAAACCCACCCGTGTTCCTTCCTTAGCCCTTTATGTACCAGGGCAGCGGTAACCCTTTCGGACGATCCCGCTACCCCGGCAGGCTTCGGCCCTGTCGGGCCCCGTCATCTATGCTGACATCTCTTTGAGGCATTCCCAACTATGCTGGGGTCAGCTTCCAGTGTAACCGGATGCAACCCGGCATTCTGAACGCAATAGCAGTACGTTTTGACTGTCCCTTTCAAAATCAGTGGGTCATGTCGTGTGTAGGTGTGGTGAGTCATGGCAAATTATAAAAGTTTATCTAATGTGTACTAGGTTTAGGTTTCTATGGGTCTATGCCACCCGAAATAAAGTTATTATTATTAATAGTAAAGTGCGAAATGTAGTATAATCATATTTTTATTAATGTATCGTTTACTGTAATATTGGATGAAACTAGTGCCTTTATAAGAAAGAAAGAAAGAAAAATGTATTGGCATTACACCTTAAAACTATAAAAAACGGAAAAAAAAATTATAACGCCTGGCCTCAGCTCAGCATAATTTCAGATGACAACACACAGTGTAATCAGCACATACGTCGTTCATTACATGATTTTGTATACTCATAATTTTATCCTATCCTAATTAATTTAAAATTATAAACGTGAAAGTTTGTGAGGATGGATGGATGGATGTATGTTACTATTTCACGCTAAAACTACTAAACGGATTTTAATTTAATTTCGTACACGGATAGTTTATAACCAGGATTAACACTTGGGATACTTTTTATCCCGATATTCCCATGGGATCAAAACTTATACGGGTGAAATCGCGGGGCGCTGCTAGTTTATTATAATTTCAAATGGGCTTGTCGGATTTCTGGTACAGTGACATGGAGATGACGATGGAACTACTCAATAACGTCACGTTTCAAATAAATAGCTATAACATTTATTTAGGACGACGTAGGAGTGACAAGTGGGCGTCCCTCCACTTTTTCATACTCAAGGCACCACATACAGAAAGCTATTTAAACTTTATCTCCCTATCTATAAATAGCATAAAATAAAACCGCTTTTCGTGTATGTCTGTGTGACCGCTTAGATCTTCTAACCTACAGGATGGATTTTGATGTGGTTTTCATCACAATTCAGAGAATTTATTCCGGAAATACAATACATAAATACAACAAAGAAATTTCATTGTTTTTTTAAATCGTTAAACCCGTGCAAAGCCGGGGCGGCTCGCAAGTTACCTATAAACTGCATTCCTCCCAGAGAACTTTTAAAACTAATGCTATAAAAAGCAGCATTGTTTTTTGTATTATCTTTGTTATGAAAATATGATTTATTCCGGTCGGATCCCCTGATCTGATCCCTTGCTGGTTATTAGTACGTTTTAATTCTGACACACTATAAACTTATCATTCCGGTCTGATCCCTTTTCTCTTTTAGATTTTTGGGATAGTCTGCAACAAAACATACGTAGGTACAGAACGTGTATATTATTATTGAGGAACAACGACTCTACATTTTCGTCTTGGCCAAGTCATCGCACCCGGTTTGAACCCATTTTAATAATTTGTACCTCCAAAAATATGGATTTGCATCTCAGACTAATTATCCTGTAGACGGAGCCTTTAAGAGAGACACGAGTCCTTTTCTAGTATTAGTGTGCGTGTTATAATTAGAACTTATCATTCATTGCCTAATAAATAAAATACTCCATAAAACGTAATAACTACCTTAATGTTAAGAGATCCCGAGCAATTCTTTCGCTAGTTGACACCTCGCCATAGGCTCCATCCAGTATTATACTGTATCTTTTTTATGTATTGGTGACCAGCTCTTAGCAAAACTATGCCACCATTTCTATTTATATATCTTAAACTTCCACAATTTTCAAATTGTGGAAGTTTAAGATATATAAATAGAACAAGTTGGTAATCAGCCGTCGACATCCTTTTCAAAGGATGTCGACGGCTTACTGCCAACTTCAGACATTTTGGAATATTGTCACCAGTATTTAGCGTAGTGCTAAATGGAATGTTGTAGTGCTAAAAATATAGACGAGAGGAGAAACCGAATTTTACTATCGCGACATGTGTCAATATAAAACATATCTAATATACATAACATATTTATGGCTTAACTAAAACAGTATTTAAGAGTTTTTTTTTTATATAAGTGTGTCAAAAATAAAATATTAATAATTGCACCTGCGCCACCCGCATTCAGAAAACAGACAGTGCAAAGTACCTAGGGGTAATAATAGACAGTACCTTAAGCTTCAAAAAGCATTTCATTACTCTTAGCAGTAGGTTACGTACACTTATAGACTATAAGAAGATAGTCTTTAAGACCCTATGACACGTGGCGGACGACAAGCTAAGGAAATCGGTTTACTTCGCTCTCGCCGAGTCCCTACTAACATACTGAATAGCGTCCTGGGGTGGTGCTCCAAAAAATACTATGTTAGAGCTGGAAGAAGCGCAGAGAGCCATCCTGAAAGTATCTTTATTCAGACCTTTCCGATATCCAACGGTTACACTATACAGGCTGATTTTTTAAACACCAGCCAAATTTAAGGATGTGGTACAGACCATCAAACTGAACAACTTTCTCCATGGGACAAATAGCGTAATCGCGAAAATTTTATCAACTGTCCCATAGAAAACTTCAATACCTACTCGACCTAAATGTATGGGACGGCTAAATTTTTATTCGCGATTACGATGTTGGTCCCATGGAGAAAGTTGTTCAGTTTGATGGTCTGTACCACATCCTTAAATTTGGCTGGTCTTTAAAAAATCAGCCTGTATAAGGAAGCAAATGTGCTGAGTGTTCGTCAGTTGTTCATATTACAAACGGTTATAAAACAGCATGGCCTCACTACCTTAAACCACTCACTCTCCCACAGAAGTAGACGATTCGATCCTATAGACCGCCACCAGATCCGGCTCTTGACTACTTCTTCCCGCCGATTCTTTTACTATCTTGGCTGCTTTCTATATAATAAAATAAATATAGATACTACCAATTTATAGCCTCTCCAAAACATTATCTTATTATACATGCAGAAACCTAAGCTAACCTTTTCAAAGTGCTTAATGGAACCAAACTCATTGCCTATGCCTGTATTACATCCGATTACGAACCGAGTTTCATTGCCCACCTGATAGGAACTGGTTATCGCGACTTGGCTGGATAGTATTATCTATTGAACGCCCGCAATAAACCCTTTTTGGGTTTTCCGATAGAATATACAGTGTGCGTACCTACAACATGTAAAGACACGTAGCAAAACGAAAATGACAATTTTATTACTGGCTACAAATGTCTGTGTGCCTATGAACCACTATTGTAAACAGTCAAACAAGCAGCTAATTGTTATACAAGCAGCTAAATTGAACTACTTTTAAACAATGCTATGCTGAGTCTGTGGTCAATTCGTTTACATCACTCTCTTAAGTACGAGTATGTGGCGGCATCTTATACTGCCGTCACGCAAAATCCTGCTTCGCGCAAGCAGAGTTTACCGCGCGACTAGCATCTAGACATCAACAGTCGGGCAGTTGTCCACCAAACATAACACCCGCCTGGTCAGAGGATCCTCCCTTTTCTATTAGGGGATGAGTGAACTTTACACCCTGTTCCTCATAAGCGTAAAACGTTATTACGCAAAAATAAAAACTAAATTTAACAGTGTAGAGGAAAGATGAATATGTTTGCCTAAAGGTATACAAAACAACTCGTACGTGAAGTTTAAATAAATAAATAAGAAACAACCCACACAATTAACTATAAAAATACAATTACGAAACTATTATCAACACCAACCTGTGTTCAACGCAAAGAGCCGAAACTAAGCCGACATACGATATAACAAAAGCCAATTAAAAAGTTGCGAGACTGTTACATACAAGAAATCCAAACAAAGTTACTGAAGTTTGTGTGTTGTCCCGACATATTTGTTGCGCGTGATGTCAACTTAGACTCTCTTGGACAATTCTGAGAAACTGAAAGATATTTGGCGCAAGTCATAAGCTGGTATTTGCTTTATCCTACACAAATTGTACAGTCAGATTTGGTTAACATGTGGCGGTATTTCCATCGTCACATTCGATCTACGCATCACACTGACGTCACACAAAATTCTGCATCGCGCAAGCAGAGTATACCGCGCAACTAGCATATTATATACAACAGTCCCGACATCAATCGTCGGGCAGTGGCCCACCAGACACGATATCTGTCTCGCCGGAGGATCTTTCCTTTTCTTTGGTGGATGAGTGAACATTACACCCCGTTCCTCATACACATATAAACACTGTCACTACGAAGGCAAAAAAAATTGAAGATCAAACCTATACTTGCACCAGGCCTATGTGGGTGACGTGGTAGACAATAGGTTAAATAGAATGTCCTTATAGTCACCAAATAGAGTTACTTTCAATTGTGAATCATAGAACGTTTCGAAAACTATTCTATAAAAATGTAGATAGAGGAAAGAATGAGTAGTGTGTATGAGAATTAGTAGTGTGGTGTGGGCTAAGTAGTGGAGTGATGTAATGAGTAATTGAACGATTTGGGATACATTAAGTGCGACGATGCGACGGCGCGGCAGTGACTTAAGATTCCAGGTGAACTTCAGTCGAAGTTACGAAGTGAGCAGTAACCACCGCCTCTTTCTACGAGAATTTAACTGATAGGAAGGAAAAAAAGTGAGGAAAGGAGGCCTGTGTGGCCCCAGGAGTTTGAACGTCATGGGTCGATCATAAATCAAGGAGGCTGAGGTAAGATAAACAGAATACAGATTTTTTTTTTAAATCCCAAACAAAAGTTTATTACTTGTATCATTTTAAGAGTTCTTACGTCTTGTGTCAGTAACAATCAATATAGTTTCGAAGACAGTTTTTATTGATAACCTGGCAGAGATTTGGTGGATACATTTCTTATTCAATCAATTTGGTAATGCTTATGAACTTTTGTTTTACTATGGTACTATGGTACCAAACGAGTTTAGGAAGTAGTCGATTATTTAAACTCTAAAATGTAGAATTTTGTGTGACTGTACTTATCATTTTTAGCGTGTCAGTATTAGTGCAAATTCCTACAGCAATGATTTCATCATCATCATCATTTCAGCTGAAAGACGTCTACTGCTGGACATAGCCCCCAAGCACCGCCACGTCGACCGGTTGTGTGCTTCCCGCATCCAGCAGTTTCCTGCAACTTTCACAAGGTCATCGGTCCACCTTGTGGGAAGCCTTTTAATGCTACTTCTTTCGATACGCGGTCGATACTTCAGAACCTTTTGGCCCCCTCGGCCACCTGTTCTCTGCCCACTGCCACATAAGTTTGGCATTTCTTCGGGTTATGTCTGTTACCTTAGTTCTCCTGCGAATCTCTTTATTTCTGATTCGATCACGTAGGGAAACTCCAAGCATAGCCCTCTCCATTGCTCTTTGAGTTGTAGCGGTATCTACAACGCCACATGCGAACAACGCGTCATACTGACGTCACGCAAATCCTGCATCTCGCAAGCAGAGTTTACCGCGCAGTTAGCATAGATACAATTTCCCAACATCAATCGTTGGGCAGTTGCCCGCCAGACACAACACCCGTCTGGTCGGAGGATCCTCCCTTTTCTATAGAGTATGAGTGAACTTTACACCCTGTTCCTCATACCTCTATACTGGTGACCCCGGACATGAACGTCAGCACAGCCTTCGTGCAAACACTTCAGCGTGACGTCATCATCATCACTCCCGCAAGCTTTAGCGGCGAGTCACCCAGCCAGCCAGCATCCACGGCTTCAACGGGTATCCTGACCACCAGCATGCAGCGTCCGCGCATACCTGGTCATCACCCTCAGCCTCATCAGCAACCTCGGCACAGCACACTGCACTTTCGGCCGGTCAACAAGCAGAGCACCCTCTCCTGGTCGACGCAGCAGCCAGCCTCAACCCGGCGCTGTACATCCGACGCACTGGAATATAACGCAGCGACACCCCGACTCACTGGGGACAACTCCGCAGACAGTTCCGACTCACCGTGAACTATGCGGCAACCGGTTCCGACTCACTGGAACCTCAGCTGGCCTGGCAAGCATCGCAAGATACAAGACTCAGTCCACTATCGACCTCCGGTCTCCGGAGGGGAGTGATGTAGCGGTATCTACAACGCCACATGCGAACAACGCGTCATACTGACGTCACGCAAATCCTGCATCTCGCAAGCAGAGTTTACCGCGCAATTAGCATAGATACAATTTCCCAACATCAATCGTTGGGCAGTTGCCCGCCAGACACAACACCCGTCTGGTCGGAGGATCCTCCCTTTTCTATAGAGTATGAGTGAACTTTACACCCTGTTCCTCATACCTCTATAGAGTGATTTTAGCCTTATAATCAGGCCCAATGATTTAGGCTCATAAAATGAGAAAATATGCTGTTTATTTTAGCTAGCTTTTAACCAAAAAACCACAAAATGGCACGACTAACCGCTCAAATATTGACTCGTTTTTTAATACTCGTTTAAAATACAGCAATAATTGTCAGAGAGACCGAAAAGCGACGTCGTTGCCAGTTTAAAATATGATGCTCATGATGCGTTTGGAAGGCTTCCAAGGCATTGTTGCAATACCCGATCATGATAACGAGCTAAACATTGGAGGACAGACGATATTATTTATTGGCCGGGATTAATTTTATTTGTGCTGGTAAAGAATTGATCTTGAGTCAGAGATTTACACACCCTTTCTGAATTGAGAAACTATACTTTAATATAATATTACTTTAGGTGGTACCTTTAATGTAGCAACGAATTCTTATTTGACTTCGCGAAACTTAGACAAAGAAAAAAACACCTTGGTTTCTGAAGTTTCTTAACTGGAGTTTATCTATTCCAGCACTATTAGTCAGTTTTTGAACACTCAGTTGAGGAATAAAGTTTCCTTTAATTGATAACTTTACCGAATAAATACCCAGAGAGAAACCAGGCAAAAAATGGGTAAGTATTTTTAAAACTATGGACTAGACAGAGGCAGTACTGTTAGTATATCTGACGTCACAAGACAGCATCGTAGCTTCGCACCTTTCAGTACAACGATCGTTTTGTGTGAGAAGGATAGAAGTATAACTTCAAAAGCGTAACTCCAAACGTTAATGTATGTAACGTGAATGTAACTTAATACGAAGAATTGAATTAATGCAAGATATCGATACGTCCAAGTGCTAGGTTTGGTTGATAAGTTTTATATTAAAAAAAAAACCACATTATAAAAACTAAACTAGAATCCCGTAGTTTAAACAGCCGAAAAATCTCGAGAAAACTAAATTTAAAAAAATATCTCGTCTATTTTTGAAGGCGGTTAAAAAGGAAGCGGACCAGTAACTTTTACCTGTTGTTTATCTTAAAATTTCTAAGAATTTAAATTATGGACGAATAATTTTTTCCTCCCAAATTAAATATTTTACACTTTTTTATTGGTCCCAGTACTAATATATTGAAAATAAAATGTTTGAATTCAATTCATTTATTTGTAAACATAGATTACAATAGGTGTTACAGTCATGTATAATTATGATATCTATGTCCTACCACTTGGTGATGTACAAATAATAATATCAATAATTAATCATGATTAGGATTAAAATAGCAGGAAATGTCAGATAAAAGCATTAGATTACATAGTTAGAATATCAATCAACATATATATTATAGTCCCATTGTTTTATCAAGTAAGCAATACTTCACAAGCAATTATACATAATTATATTCGGTCATCAAGAAATTCCTCAATAAAGTAATATGACATCTCGATCAGAAATAGAAATAACTTCTTTTAAATTCTTATTTGATACATTTTGATAGTTTATTATAAACCTTTGGAGACATTGCGAATATGCTTTTCAGAAACAGTGCAGTTTGTTTCAGTCGTAACAAGAACTGACAGAGTTTGAATAGTGTCATGCTACCTCGAACTATTGAATGTTTACCGGTTTAAGAAGCTTAACTCTATATCGAAGTATTCCACGATTGTAGGCCAAAAGGTCAAACTGTTTGAATCCAGTTTTTTTAAACTAGATTTACTGATACTAACTACTACTACTGTACTACACAAAGTGAATAGAAACGCCGGGAGGGGATGCCCTAGGAGGACATAATAGAGACTATTGGTTATGGTATTGGTGATGTTCTTCAGCAAGGTCAGGTGCGTAGTACCCGCAACCGGAGTGCGTGAATGAGTAGATGTATAAAGAGTACATTTTTAATGTAAGGATCGTAGCAGGTGGCGTTTGTAGTTTCTGCCTACCCCCATTGGGAAAAAGTTAAGTTAAGTTAAGTTAACTTTAGTTTTAAAGTGAATTGTTTTTTTTTGATTCTATGTATTATTTTTTGTCTCCTTTGCTCTATCACACGCTGTCTACATCTCTGTATCTATTGTCCTATCTCAGGTATGCTGGAAGAGATTTCTTATGAAATAAGCATCACCTCTGTACCTATTTTTTCTGTTCTGTTTTTCATTGTCTGTTTATATATGTGTGTACATAAATGGTAAAATAAAATAAATAAAATGAAAAAGGCGAGAGTTTGTGGATACACCGTTTTTGGAAAAAAAATCAGCTGATCCATACATTATGTCGAGTTATGCGAACATAAATCTATGGATCAACTGATTTTTTTTTTTCACGATTTTAGGGTTGGTCCCGTAGTAAAAGTTGTTCATAATGATGAGTACAATGACCCCTTTTAAGGATTAAAACGATAAAAATTTAACGGTGTATGTATGTCAATAGTTCAAATTATAAAATCAGTTAATTTTTCATAGTGTTTTTGTTCGTGTTAGTACCTATACGTCAAAAGGGTTCCGATCTTAGCTTTCTAAATTCATAATTCAACTCTAAAACGACTGCCAAAACTGCTCAATTCAAAAAAAGAAAAAACAAAAGCGTTATTGAAACTTCTGGGCTCCTTCATTGAGACTGAAAATGCCGTGATCCGAGTATCAACTCCCTAAAACATACATGATTCCCTGTTCGCACTGAAAAGATAAAATATTCTATGAATAATTCACACGTCATACATTCGACAGGGCTGAATAAGATCGTCTATTCGTCTCGTCAACACAACGGAGAAAAACCTTGAGCGAATACTTTTTCGGGCTCTCAAATGCGTTTTGGTGTTGTTTGCTTAGATATAGCGCTGGAGTATGTATAATAATAAGTGATTTCTACTATTACTACATAATGTTTTGCTATGTTTCTATAGATTTTTTTTTCATGTTAATACGAGTATTAAATATTAGAACAGTATTGGATATCATTTATCTCTCAGTACCTATATGTTCCATTGAGATCATCATTTGCCTATTCCTTTCCAAACTATGTTGGGGTCGGATTCCAGTCTAACCGAATGCAGCTGAATACCAGTATTTTACATGGAGTGACTGCCTATCTGACCTCCACAACCCAGTTAATGGGTAATACGATACCCCTTGGTAAGACTGGTTGTCAGACTTTCGGGCCTGTGACCACCCGTAACGACTGTCAAAGAACCACGAAAGACAGCCGTACCAACGGTTTAACGTGCTTTCCGAGGCACGGAAGGGTCTCGGTATGTAAAGATGTTCACCCATCCACAGACCAACCGAGGCAAGCGTAGCTTTATCTGATCGGTCAACCTGTGCCGCTGTTATTATTTAACCACGGGCCCCTCCCCCAACTCTTTTTTCGTATTCATAGCCCCATTAAATATTCTAATATTCATACTGAGAAATAAATTACATTCTATTCTGGTCTACAGAATAGAATATTACATTCTATTCCGGTCTGCAGAATAGAATGTAATTTATTTCTGAGTGTATGGTACATTAATATCTTGATATTAAATAGCTTCACATATACTACAGTTGCCGGTGTAGAAATATTAAAATTAAAGGTGTCTAATTAGCGAACTACTTACCAGCAAATTAAGTTTACAGCCCAATTAATATCCTTATTAATGAAAGAAAGAAAGAAAATACGTTTATTTACGGTAAACTTGACGCAAAAAAGAACATAAAACACAAAAAAAATAAGAAAAGGTTGGGGAAACATACGTCACATCCACGCAAAACGGCTATCGCTCAGCATAATGCTGCGACCCTATGCAAGACAGAGCCGAAGCGGCAGCGCTGGTTTTCAGCGAATGCCGACGCCGAAATATTGACGTCGTTCGGTGCAGCAAACCATTATTAGGAGGCTGTACAGGTACAGCGTACTTAAAGAAAAATAATTTAATTTAATGATCTTTCACCTGCCGTTATTATTTGGGGTCAATATATTTGGGGTCGGCGCCACATGTATTTATCTTCCATACTTCTTTATTAGTCGTCATTTCGGTTATGTTGTCCTCATATCATCATTCACACAGTCCATCCATCGTTTCTTTGGTCTTCTCCTACTCTTACACCCATCTACATTCATACTCAAAACTTTTCTTACGACGTTTTCCTCATTCCTCCGTATCACATGCCCATACCATGACAACCGATTTCACACAACTTTTCAGCTACCTGTGCCACTTTCAGACTTCCTCTTATTAATATCCTTATTAATAAAGTGCTGATTCTTAGCCTAATTTGATTATTGATTTGAATTGATTTTAAGAAAATATGTAATTTTTTAATACTGTGGCAAGTTTTATTGACTTGTAAATTAGTCAAGTGCAGGACGAATGATCCCTCCCGAAGACCAGACATGTGCACTGCACACAACTACTATTCTATTCTTATTTCGCTTCAGAGTTTCCATCAAAACAACACGACTGAGAAAAAACACTCATGACAAAAAAGAATCTGTCTGAATCTAAATATTTCAAACTAAGCTTAACCGTCATAAAACCCGAAATCCTCCATTAACTCATGCACGTTTTAAAAACGACTTTAAATTTTATTTGATGAAGATTACAATAAAAAAGTTGTAACCCTCCCCGATGCGATTTGCCGGAGCGAGCGTTTGATGAAAATACAGTATTCAACATCCCAGTCACGATTCTGTTAAATTTCCCTAAAGATAATAAACATTTCCGAGGTAAATGGTAAATTAAACAGTTGTTGCGTACCAAGGCACACTGTATTTTTTCGTCGGACTCCCGCAAAAGTTAACGTGTTATTTTAAATACACCCTTCGTAATTCCATGGACCTTAATAAAGTATGGAAATTAATGTAATTATACTGTACTAACGTTAATTACGACAGTAATTAAGTCTTTTGGTCAAAGGTTGATTTGTGTGATACGTAGGTATGTATAGATAATAATTGGGAGAAAAGGACGGGGGAAGTTTAATGGAAGGTATACGTTCGAAGGACCAAATTTGGTCTTTGAAGACGGGCTGAGATAATAAAAGGCATTACTGTTACAAGGAAAGTTATTTGTCTGTTATTTCAGGAAGAATGTGAAAAAGCTGTGTGTGTATCGGATGGGCAAAAAGAAAATTCTACCCTTTTTTAAGAAAAATAAAGTTATTTACTACGTAACATAATTCTGCGGAAAAATTACACGAGTCTACTCATATTATCTTACTACATAAAGCTGAAGAGTTTGTTTGTTCGTATGAACGCGCTAATCTCTGAACTATAAGTCGAAATCTTTTTGTAGTTAATAGGCTTATCCTTGAGGAAGGGTGGCTTACAAAATCTTGCTAGGACCCTTAGGAGCAGAGTAAAAAAAAAAAGTCCCAAGTCCCAAGTATTTACTTATGGGATTATAGTAGAACACTAAGCAAAAATTAATAGCGCGGCCGGACGACGCACGGGGTGCGACGCGCTGGGCAGAAGCTAGTATTTATAATAAACAGGGTCATCTGCCTGCCTTTTCTCAACTATGTTGGGGTTGCCTTCCAGTCTAACTGGATGCAGCTGAGTACCAGTATTTTACACTGGGCAAATAGGTCAAATGGTTACTGGGTTATACGATACCCCTTAGTAAGACTGGTTGTCAGATTTTCGGGCTTCTGTCGACCCGTAACGACTGTCAAAGATCCACGAATGACAGCCGGGACCAACGGCTTAACGTGCTTTCCGAGGCACGGAGGGGTCTTAGTATGTAAAGATGGTCATCCGTCCACGGACCAACCGCGGCAAGCGTAGCTTAACCTGATCGATCGACCCGTGCAGCTGTTATTATTTAACCACAAGCCCCTCTCCGTGCCTCTTTAATAAACAGGTTCCAAGTAAATTACTTCAAGGAAACCATTCTACTTGTAAATTGGTTTCTGATTGGATATAATGATTTTGGTTATCTAATACACCTTGATATCAGCACCATAATTTACTAGTTCTTAATTACACATTTGTATATTTAATAGAGGTGTGTCTTTGAAAGCTCTAGGAACAGGTAATTAAACATTTGAGGTTTGGGTGTTTGTATAAAATTAAGCTAGCGTGTTAGTAAGGAGTTAATATTTTAGGTTCTGGGAATACAGCGATGTGTATCTTTATAATATAATTTAGTTTTAGGTGGTTGTGGTAAAGTCTCATGCGGTCTATCTCATGACATATCAATCGACAGTTCGACAGGTACTGCGAATGTTAAACTTGATAATATAGTTTCGTTTTAAATATCGGTAAATCTCACGAGATATATAAGGCGACACAGGTTCTTTGAAAGCTGATTTCAGGGTATGAAAATGAAACAAAAAATTCAAAGAACCAGGTAAAATTAGACAAGGTAAAAGTAAAGGCAAAGAAACGATTTTGTTTTTGTAAGTGATAAAAATCAAAAGTCATTTATCGAAACTAGGCTGACAATCAGCACTTTTTGAACGCCATAATTACATAAGACTACCCCCTAAACACCCGCCCTTCGCCACTTCCTAGTGCTTTAGCTGGGAAGAAGTAGTGGCGCAACAAACTCCCCAGCAGCACAGATGCCAGCTGCAGCAACCAGATACAATAGATTACGCAAAATATTTTTACTTTAATCTAACCCAATGAAGCAATTATTCATAAACATATTCAGTACCTTGGAGTACATCATCAAAAATCATTCCTACGGGACATTAACTTTATGTTCTGGTTTAAAAGGCCTAACTGCCAGTAAAAATCAAGGCATGCGACCATTGAACTTTGGCCCTAAGGACAAAAATAAATGTTCTTTTCCACAACAAAACTGCACACTTGAAACTAAACGATCGGTAGATAAAACTCGAATGTATTGTGACTTTATTTATCACCCAATACTTGAGTTGCAACGCCATAACTGAACTGAGTAAAATACGACCTTCCCGCTACAAGTCTGTTGACTAAGATGTACAGGAACTAGATAGGATACAACCTGGGCCAAAAAGATTATAGAATCAGCATCAAGTACAAATTCAAAATCACTTATTTGCAAATATGCGTAAACCACATGCAGATGTTTTACAATCGTGTAATAATTTTATATCAAAATCTTGGTATTACCATATTTAAGAAGAAGAAAAGAGGAAGAGGTGGGAAGATGTAAGTCCAACCTGGTAAAGTGGGGCTACCTTGACGGAACGGCAGTAGGGTGTGATTGTGGAGCTATGTGCGACATAACTTCACAATCACACCATGCTTTACCTCCTATCCTGCCCTCAGTGTCCCAAAACATGCAGTAAAAGTGACCTCTGCGCTGCCACTGATGACGCCGTGGAAGTGGCAAAGTTTTGGGCCAACAAGATATAAAATTCACTCATGCCAGCGACATGAAGACGAAGAAAAACATATTTTACCTTTCAGCATGCAAAGTACATATAAAGAAAACAAATCAATCAATTCCTACTTGATTAATTGTTTACCTTTTAATAAGAATTACTAATGAAAACTCGTGATTACGTAATGTTTCTCTCCTTGTAAATAGTTGGTGTGCCTTGCTTTATAAATAAATAGTGATGGAAATGTAGACTGTCATGCCTCAAAAAGATGTCAGCACGAACTGACGGGGTCCACTAGGGCCGATGCCGCCGGGGCTGCGGGTTGTTCGAAAGAGATACCGTGGCCCCTGGCACAGGCAACTGAAGGAACACGGGTGGGTTTTAGTCAGTAAAAGTCTGACACTCCCTTCTGCTCCGCCCCGAGCGGGAGGGGGGGTCATTTGATGATTTCCCACCCAAAAAAAAAAAAAAAAAGTGTAGACTGTCATTCATTGTCAGCTATCATGTATTGTCTAATTAGCAGAATGAAAGCAATACCATTCGGCCTACATTAAATTTTCCACTGAGATTTGCCATAATTATGTTCACACAAAACAAAGCCAAGTACACATATGCGTATAATTGTGTATAGGCGTCCCCAAGGGCAGCATTAGAACTACGGGTTTCTTCCACCTAACGTTGCGTTCGACATTGATACACGGTTGCTCAGAGTAAGAAGTTCCACAGCGACGATCTAATACTAGGATAGTTTATGTAATTAGGTGTGTTTAAAACAGTGATGACCCTGTGGTAACGACCGCGATTTACAAGTTGTAGGTGGTAGGTTCGAACCCAGACTCTCCACTGCTCTTAAAACGGTGAAGGAAAACATCGTGAGGAAACCGGCATGTCCTGGCGGATGTCACATGTCTTCAAATTTGTGGTTCTTACAAATTTGAAGACATGTGACATCCGCCAACCCGCATTGGTTCCGCGTGGTGGATTACGGCCCACTCCTTCTCACAGAGAGGAGGCCTGTGTCCCAGCTGTGGGAACATTTTGGGCTGATGATGATGAGGTTCGTATAATAAACGTTTCTAAGTAGTGCTTTATCTTATCCAGCAGCCCTATCTCCCTACACCAATGCATTTTGTATACTACCCACGTAGATGCACTAGCAACGGTTGAAGGCAAATAAATTCCGCGATTTGTGGTTGGAAAGCTTCCAGGGCGCTGTTGTTGGTCGACTTGGGATGTTAGGTGCCCAAACACGGCTGGTAAGCTCTCGCAGAGATAGTCTGTGATATATATTTTGTACTAATTTATTTTGGCAATGTTGCTGGACTGAAATGATGAAGAGTTTCTTTTTGGAATTGTTTTTTGTTTGATTGATTATGGTTTGTTATTAGGTTTGTATTGCGGGATGTGAAAGTGACTGCCTTGGCCTTTTAGCTAGGGCATTTCTTAAACTATAAGAATATCTTCTTATGTCTACTTTTATCCAGAATAGAAGATAGGCCGCATATCGGCTAGCGTAGTGTAAGACGCCCCTCAGCTAGATGGATCGACGAACTCAAGAAGGTGGCTGGGATAGGCTGGATGCGGAAGGCATGTGAAGGGTTAGACAGACCCATATTTCGACAGATATGCTTAAAGTCCCATGTATTAGGCCATTATCGACAGGCCTGTTGGTCTAGTGGTTAGTGACCCTGACTGCTATGCCGGAGGTCGTGGGTTCGATTCCCACCCAGGACAAATGTTTGTGTAATGAGCACGATCATTTGTTCTGTGTCTGGGTGTAATTTATCTATAATATTTATGTATTTAGAAATATATAAGTATATTTATCAGTTGTCTATTACCCATAACACAAGCTCTGCTTAGCTTGGGACTAGATGGCGTTGTGTGATAGTTGTGGAATATTTATTTATTATTTATTAGCGTCAGGCACTAGTTGTCTGGCATTTTTGCTGAACTGGGCCTTTTTGGCGCAGCCGTGAGGCACACTTTCCTGCTAATTTCTTACATCGGATTTCACACTTTTTATTTAATCTTTTTTTTTATTTTATCGTTTGTTTTATCTGATGTATGTATCTGGTGTATTGTGTGTCTTTTAGTTTGAGCCAATTATATGTATTTTCTTTCCATGTGGTCGTGGTGAGCCTCATGTCATCAACAGGGCACAAATCCGGACCAGAGTCTGGATTTGTGCCCGGTTGATCAGCAATTTCAGGAATTTCTCAGTAGTACCCTCCGGGCTACGAAGAATTTCTAAGTACTACTACTAGAAATTCCTGATGGAAAAACCCAATAACACTTTGCCCGACCTGGGAATCAAACCCAGGACGTCATGCTCAGCAGTAGCGCTTGCGACCACAAGACCAATGAGGTAGCCATTTTTATTTAATTAATCGGGCTTAATACATAAAGTCACGCCTTCTTCAAAGGAGGGTAGGCAGACACTACAGAACGCCACCTGCTAGTACAATCCTTACATACTCCTTTTGCCTCGTTAATAATAACCGGAGAATAAGCTGAAGTGTGACTAGGCTGTCCACGTCTGGTGTATGCCCAATGAGCAGTGGGACAAAATAACCACCACATGGAGCCCTGATATAGCTAGAAAACGTCGCGGCAGACCCCGTAGAAGATGGCGGGATGAGCTGGACAAAACCAACGACCAGTGGTCCACTTTAGCCCTGGATCGAAAGAGCTGGAAGTCGTGGGAAGAGGCCTTTGTCCAGCAGTGGGATGATGCAGGCTGACAGTAACAGTAATAACCGGGGACAAATTATTTAACAGGTTATAATTATTATCACTAACAAGATTATATTGTAGCTTTCCTTTCACTCGTTGCAATAAATAAGAAGTTAGGTAAGGCTACAAATTTTCAAACACAATTTAGTAATTAGTTTCCTCTCGCTACGAAAGTTAAAATTCGATACGTTTTAGCGTTATTTTGTTCGAACAATTTATAGGTACTGTCTGTAATATTACTTGGTACTGAAAATAAAAAAGCGAATACTAGATTAAAGCTAAAGTAATGTAAGGGTGGTGAAGTTCTACGGTGGACGCCATCATGCGCGTGCGAGCCCTCACGACGGGGGATGCTGTAGCCCGGGGTGGGGTTGTCTTGGCGGTGTCTCTAGACATCGCCAATGCCTTCAAAACCCTGCCCTGGAGTTGCATTAAGGAGGCACTCCGGTATCACCGGATGCCGACCTACCTCTGTCGCATTGTCGAGGCTTATTTGACGGACAGGGCCGTCATCTACCCCGGTCACCGGGGAGAGTGGAACCAGCGAGAGATGTCGTGCGGTGTCCCACGGGGAAGATCGGTCCTAGGGCCGCATTCTGTAGGATATCGGGTACGACTGGGTGCTGCGCGCGGACCTCCCTAGCGGCTTCAGCGTGGTTTGCTACGCTGACGACACGCTGGTCCTGGCGCAGGGGAGGTCGCATCAGGCGGCGGCCGAAGCAGCGACACGCGGGGTTGCGACAATAGTCGAGAGGATCCGGCAATTGGGACTCGAGGTGGCACTGCACAAGTCTGAGACCATGTGTTTTCATGGTCCTCGACAGGCGGTGAAACTTCGTGGAGCATTTCCGACGTTTGGCTTCCAGACTGAAGCGAACCGGGGCTGCCTTGAGGCGGCTCCTGCCCAATCTAGGTGGACCAAACGCCTCCTGCCGGAGGCTCTATGCGGGGGCCGTGCGGTCCATGGCCCTATACAAGGCACCGGTATGGGCGCATTCTCTGAGGCGGCAACCAGCCCGCCGATTGAATGCGTCCCAAAAAGTCATGGCTGTCCAGCTGGTCCAAGGATACCGCACGTCTCCGCTGAGGCGGCGAGCCTCATTGCCAGATTGCCGCCATGGGGTCTGGAGGCCAAAGTCCTCGCCCACATATGGGGATGGCGAGAGGAGGCAAAACGCCGGGGCGTAACTCCGCTGCTGCGAGAAATCACGGTATAGCGGACAGAGCTCCGGCGGGATCTCATGGCGGCATGGAGAGTGCGATTGTCGCAATCCAGTGCTAGGCACGCCACAATTGCGGCGATAAGTTTCCTTTTTGAGGAGTGGCTAGACCACGCGCACGGCACACTCACCTTCCGCCTGACGCAGGTCCTCACCGGAAACGGTTGATTCGGGATGTTGCTGTTGAGGATAAGGCAGGAGGAAACGCCAGGGTGTCACCACTGTGTAGATCGCCCGGAGGACACGGTGGAGCATACGGTCGAAGCCTGCCCGGCTTGGGCGGAGCACCGCCGAGTCCTCATGGCGGCGTTCGGCGGCGGCTTTCTCTCGCGTCCGTCCCTGGTCCAGGCTATGGTACGGAGCGAGAGTGCATGGGAGGCCGTCACCTCCTTCTGCGAATCAGTAATGCTCGCGAAGGAGGAGGCGGAGCCCGTGGGGGAGAGCCCCTAGTCGCAGCAGAAGACGCCCTGGATGGGAGTCAACAGCCGACTCCCGGCCACCGTAGGCGCGGGCTTGCGGGCAACGAGCAATGGGCAGCTCGCCACCCGGTAAGAACCAGGCCCGGGTCGACGGTGCGTTGTGTTCCACGCGCGCCTCAAAGCGATGTCAGCACGAACTGACGCAGTCCGCTAGGGCCGATGCCTGCCAGGGCCGCGGGTTGTTCGAAAGAGATACCGTGGCCCCTGGCACAGGCAACTGAAGGAACACGGGTGGGTTTTAGTCAGTAAAAGTCTGACCCGCCCTTCCGCTCAGCCCTGAGCGGGAAAGGTCATTTAATGATTTCACACCAAAAAAACAAAATCTTAACGTGAAAGTTGGGTTTAATTATAATTAGATACAAGGATTGAATTCGTTTGTTTAAATCGAATTTAGTCGATTTCAAGGTGAATGATCTAGTAGTCGCAAGAGTCACTGGTGACTGCTAAGTGTAGAATTCGGTTCCTGGGTTAGGCAAACTGTCAGTAGCTGCCAGTATTTTGAATTTGTGCCTGAGAATGTGCTCATTACCTATGTAGGTGATCACACGTCACATGGTACGAATGAAAGAACTGAACTGCCGAAATGTCATACCTTAAGTACGCCTTAGGTTGACAGGCATGGTGTTATTTAAGAAATTAAAAGTATTTTATTTCACATAAACGCATGAATGCCCATGTACGAGTATATAGGTTTATGAGATGTCAGAAGTAAAGGTTCCTATAGGTCATTTCCTATGGAGAATAGGCGGCAAGAAGCTCCATGGTTACTCTTATAAAAATTATTAGCTTTAGTATGCTTTCAAATAACAGTGTTAATAGGTATGGAAGGACAGCACACGACATAGTAGCACTGAGTGTAGAGCAGTTATAGTTTTAGCGCGAAAAGCTTTCAGTGTCTATATTCCACAATTATGACACTGACAGTTCTGAACGCGATTTGTGAGCGAGATGTGTTGATGATCGCTTTCGGTTTCATTGGTGAAATTGATCCTTAGTAGGTATATTAAAAACATTAATAACTATCTATTACATAATGTACTAACCACCGCTATAACAATACTAGTATATCTCCGAACACAAGATCACGCCCGTCCATTTAATCTAGCCACAACCAGCATTCTTTCTTTCTAGGCTAGGATCTGTATGTAGGTGTTCAATTCCACTTGATTGTAAGCACGTGACTCGTTCCAAGGTTTTGTTTCTAAGAGTTATTGTTAATAACTGTATTATTTGGTGCATTTGTACCCGTATTGGTATCTTTATTTTTATGTGTTAAACGTTACGTGTTTTCCAGTGGTTTTTGGGAATTCTTTTGGTTAGATTTCTGTAAATGCTTTAATGTTTTCGTTGTCGGAATTGTGGAAACACTCAAACAAATAACTTTAGTAATTGCCTACCTAATAATACTTTATTATCATCCAGAAATAGAAGAAGAAGACCACACACCACAAATAAATTGGGATAAAGCAAGAGAATGATGGTGAAGAGATTCTAATGAAGTATGTAAAAGTAAATAGAAATAGGTAAGGTTTTTGAAGTGAAACTTCTTAGGCGGCGATTCGATAATTGGAAGAGAATGAAATTTCAAAGACGCGTCACGTTTAGTCACATTTCGTTACATGAGAGAGAAGAAAGATATAACTCTCTTTGTCTCTCGCACTAAATCTCTCTTATTCTTTATTTTACTTCTATCATGTAAATGTGCAGCAAGCCGGTTAGCTTTTAATTATTCGACGTGCAGTAGTTTTTTATTGCTTGTTATTTTAGCTAAATATTGCTAGTTATGTAATAAAACATTAAAGGAACAATCAGCACCCTAATTGCGTAACACACGATCAATCAGAATCTGAATCATTTTGAAGCAAATTGCTAATCCATTGCTTCATAAGTTCGAAAATTTGTCTGCTCAACACGTTAATAACGCAATGAATATTGTTAAACTGTCAAAATGAAACCGATTCCGATTGATCGTGTGTTACGCAATTAGGGTGCAGGACGAAAGAACCAAATAAAATGTTAGGAAAAGCGTACAGACAGTTTTATTGAATTTTTATTACAACGAAACACTATCATAATATTTATTCTGTGTAGGCACTGGGACACATAAAATTACGACTTCCCATACAAATGTGGAACTTCCGCGCAGTTAGCTTGCCATCATATATCATGCGTTGAATGCCATGTTGGGTGGCCGGCGACCGAACGTTGTGTCCAATAAACTAGCAGGTTTCTTCAAAATATGGCGGAGTTTATTTATTTGTTTGTTTTTTGTAATCTTTTATGCGATTGTGCTGGGATGAAACAATTTAACATTTGGCCCATAAAGGAAACAAAATTCAATCTGCCTAGCCTCTTTCCAACTATGTTGGGATCAGCTTGCAGTCTAACCGGATGCAGCTGAATAGTAGTACTTTACATGGAGCAATTGCCTATCTGACCTCCACAACCCAGTTACTAGGTAACACGGTACTCCTTGGTAAGAATGGTGGTCAGACATTCGGGATTTCTGATTTCCACCCTTAAAGACTATCAATAATCAATCGTAATGACAGTCGGGACAAAAAGCCTAACGTGCTTTCTGAGGCACGGAGGGGTCTCGATATGTAATGGTTGGGCATCCATCCACGGATCGACCTCAGCAAGCGTAGCTTAACCATCAATCAAACTGTGCACCTGTTATTATTTAGCCACGAGCCCCTATATAACCCATAACCATAGTTAACCCATGTAAAGCTAGCTTCTGCCTGCGACTTTGTCCGTGTTAAATTTCTTGTTCCCCCGTTCCACCCCATCGCATAGCATCGCCTGCCCACGCTATAACTTCGTCTTAGCTTAACGTTCTTTCTTACTTGTGAACACTATGTACTTTCTATAAAACTACCATTTACTGGGTACGTCTTTCATTGACTTGAATGTGCCCTGGCGGCTGTGAGTATGTCATGCTCACTCTAATGTCTCGCTGGTGGCGGCGTGTGTGTTGGATCATTAAGTTCCCTCCAAAATGGTTGAGCTGAATGGTGCTGATCCATACGTCATGTTCGTGAACGGGCGCCGTCAGTAGGGACTGGTCATCTCTTAGCTGCCACGGCTTATTTTAATTTTTAATTTCTGAATCGTTTTATGTTTTCCATAACGGACGCTTTTAACGTGCACGTCTTTCTACATCGTTCTCACATGGTTAATTTCAACACGAATGATGTAATCAAATATTTTGTAACAATTTTATGATTTAAAAGAGTGTCCATGGAGTTTCTTGCCCGTTCTTCTCCATAGGTACCTACGCTTTGGAATGGGCAAGACCTTCATCTTTCTGACTGACCCTTTGACAATTCAAAAGTGCCTGTAATTGGATTAGTTGTATTAAATGATTTGAGTTTGTGTTTTGAGTTTGACTTTTTCCTTTTTGCTCATCTCTTTAGGGCCCTAGCGTGATGTTAAAGCGTAGCGTAGCTTAAGTTCCTTAAAATTCGGGCTATCAAATGCAAAAATATATATTTTTAAATCCGACTGGTAGTTCCAGAGCTAAGTGCTTAAAACTAATAAGCTCTTCAGCTTTATATTATTATAGTATAGATTCATTTATTTATATTTACTTTATTGTACACCACAAAATACATAACATATATGATTTAATAAGGTATTAAACCTTGAACTTTCAGCATGTTATTTAACAGACTTACATGTGTCTTTTTCAACATAAAACCAACCAGAACACATAATTGCGTAATAAAAAGTAGTAGGATTACTGTGGAATTGAAATAAAAGACCTTTAATTTTATTAAGCGTTTAAACTGACGATGTTTCGGACAAGTTAAGCGCGCTTTATTACAGGTAAACACGTTTTTTACAATTGATTCCATTGTACAAAATGAAATACAATTTTAAAATGGCATTTTACATTTTCCGAGTTTCCTTTCCTTTCGTTAGTTGATGTCGATATGAAAATGGTTGTGAAAATGTTCGTGCTTCAATTATTTAGTTTCAAATGAAACCCTGTTTTTATACTAGAATTTATTGATGACACGATATTATTATTTATTTATTTCTGTTACCGCCCTGACATCACAGCGGGCCCTGTCAGAATACCAGACATTATTTTTTAAATGTCGCAGCATCATGCTGAGAAAAGAGCCTTTTGGCCTCTTAAAGGACTTTCTGTTTAATTTTTCTTTATGTTAGGTACTTTTTTTTAATTAAATCTGGTTTTCTATATACAGGGTGGCAGGGACATCGACGCGCAAACTGTAACCATGGATTCAACACATAAGTTTAGACCCCATAGCGTTGAAATTTTTCGCCGGTTATTAAAAAAAAATATTGCTGTTCCATACATTTTGACCGCGTAGGTATTGCACTTTTCTATGAAGCAGAAGATTTTTTTTTGATAACAGACGAAAGATTTCGACGCTATGGGGTCTAAACTCATCTGCTGAATCCATGGTTACAGTTTGCGCGACGATGTCCCTGCCACCCTGTATTGGCAACTATTATTTATTTTGATAGAAGTTTGATCTCTAGTCTTATTACAGTATCTACTTGCCTAATATCGTATTATAGTAAAGATTTTTGTCATACAGAGAAGGTACGACCATTAATCGCTACCCTTGCTTTGTGCGTTTGACGATTTCACTTCCAAATGTATTCTACTCCGAGGCTCTCCAAGTTGTTTTCCGTCAGTGCCATCTTAGATTCACTTAAAAAGCACACTATGTTTAAAACATCTCAAGAAGTCATCACGATACATCAGAATCATACCTGTAACTTCGTGTTTGAGCCTACATGGGCACTTATGAAACGTCAGAAGAAGAAGTTGAGAACGCCAGCTTATCCTCCGAGCCACGGCGGCCCTTCCCACACAAAAAAAACCCTTATACGAGGAAACAATATTATACCCCTATTATTTCCTCTCAACTCTCACACATCTCAGTTTTAAATAACCCTACCGTGGAAATTATTCAACAAATGTAATCCTAGCGCGCTCTTAGTCTAGAGCTCTAGGCAATAAATTTACACCAACGCCGCGTGGAGTGGTGACCCAGCACTTAAGTCCGACACTGCTTATGTGCTGTTGTATCTTTACACCTCGCTTTTAGCGGGAGAATGTAAACTTACATTAGAAAAGAAACATTCACGTAGGTATGTAGGTACATTTATGAGGAGTAGTTTAAAGGCTAAGTGCAAGTGACTGCTCAGTTAGTGATCTGTTCTCTGGTAGTAAGCCAAATGAAGTTTGTCGTTGAGCATTTTTTTTTGTAAAAAATGCCTACATACACTCAATCTACTAACTACTTACTTTTTTTTCAACTTTGACGTGTGTGCCTGTGATTGTAAGAAGTAGTCTGAAATTGCCAACCTGCGTCTAACAAAAATGGTGATCAACGGTCATTTTTTCATAGACAAAATAATTTTGCCTTGGATTGGGACAGTTACAGGGCTTTTTTATCATTATACTTTAATTACGTAAAACTAACAGAATCAGCCTATAATGTCTCCACTGTTGGGACACAGGCCTCCTCTTCGTGAGAGAAAGTAGGCCGTGATTCACCACGCAGACCCAGAGCTGGTTGGTAGTAATTCTAACGATGCGTCCTAACCAAAACCGATCGTCGCGCGAGTACGCGATCGTCGATGACTAATGTCGATGATTAATCGCGTCCGTTCGTCATAAGTGAGTACGTGATCGCTTTTGATAAGGACACGGGGTACCTACGATGGTTAAGATAAACAGCGACATCTAGTTTGAAAAACAAACCAAGATAGGTAAATTAAAAATTAATATTTAGTGAACATGATTTATATATTTTCAATACCTACCAGTGTTGCATTTACGATGAAAGCTCCCAAAATTAAAATATTTTATTTCACATAAACCTACTTAGGCACTTATGGAACGTCAGAAGCTGATGCAGCAGATGCACGGTTCCAATGTTTTTTTTTTGTTTTTTTTTTTTACTTCCTGTTTCATTTTTCCTTTTGTTACTTTTTTATATAATTTGTTTTATTTTTATTTTTAACTGTGTTTAGTTTATGATCCTGTACGAGTCGCAATAAATACTTTTTCTTTCTTTCTTTCAATTGGTCGTTTCCTGTAGAGTAGAGCCGGCAAGAAACTCCACGGTTACTCTTTTAAAAATAAATGTCTTTTACAATGTTTTCAAATTACAGTAGGTATGGGAGGACAGCGTAAGCCTGTCAACAAAGTAGGTACCAAGTACTTGATAAAATAAAAAATGGTCTACAAATCTAAAGTCTATAAGGCCTACAAAGTCATTCGTTACGGAAAAGTAATTGTTTACGTCTAAATGATTTTTAGTTTGTTGTTTGGCTAATCGATCGCGCACTATTTTTTTCCTAATTTATGTTATAGGTATTTTGTACGGATCTTTTTATTTCCGTTTTTAGTTTTAGTGTTTATCAGTGGAAACTTGTATTACTGGCCTTCAATTACTGGAATCCATTTATTTATGAATTTAGCCACCACTCAGTGGATCGTAAATGGTAGAAAACCACCTAGAAAGAGATGGCGGGATGAGCTGGACTCCTTCTTAAAAGATTGGCCCACAATCGCAGTAGACCGGGAAAAGTGGAAGAAGGGAAGGGAGGTCTTTCCCCAGCAGTGGGCACAACACAGGCTCATAATAAATAATAATAATATTCGTTTATATTAATTAAGAACTCTGTATAAATTAGCTGTAATTTTCCCGAATAAAATAAAATATACAAAATTTATCATTAACACCTTAATTCACCTCAACACACGTCCCACGCGTTATCTCATGAAAATTATTGAACAAAACCAAATCTAGGCGTCATGCGCCTCGACCATTAAATCCTACGCTATTGTAGTGTAAAGTGACCTGCCCACTTATGTCTCACGTGTAAAATGTAAAATATGAGTTGGTGTGAATGCGTCATCAGCATCTATTCAGTAATGTCTGTTAAGAGCTTTGACCTTTTCTGTGGACACAAATAAGGGCTGGCGCTCACTAATGATGGCCCTGATGGTTTTCAATGGAACACCGAGGGATGCTTCGGGTTGCCAAATCTTCTTGTGGCATGCCGAAAGATGCCGCGGGATACTCGTACAATGGCTTAAACGATGCGCCATCCTGCTGCTGCCGATACGTTCTGAAGCTTCCCACAAAATGCTCAAGTCTTCTGTGACGATATTAACGAAGCAAGATTGCTATGGGTATTAAAGTATGATTAAAAAATTCTGGGTCGTGCCGCGCGGTCCCGTCGGTAAGCGGCCGCCCTGAATGTCGGTACCACGTGCAGTAGCCAATACACTTAGCAAAATTATTGGACGTCGATGGTTGATGTTATTAGCGTCCATTATAGCCGGAATTATGTTATCTAGATGCAAAGTTATATCTGACATACCAGACAGCCTTTTAAGCTTCCAATATTAGTGATATCGAATGATCAGTACAAACAGACTTTGTTATTGGTGAGCGTGACAAATCTAGAATAAAAATCTTTGAGATTATGGTCATCTCATCGTCATCGTGTGCCTATCCTTTTTTACAACTAAGTTGGGGTCGGCTTCCAGTTTAACTGGATGTAGCTGAATACCGGTACTTTACACGAAGAGACTGCCTATCTGATCTACACAACCCATTTTGGTCATCTCATATGGTTTTAATATCAGCGCTACTGACAGGTTTCCTTCAATAATATAATTGGACATCGTTACAAAAAATGTTACAGAATTTACCAATTTAAATAAGAGTGGGTTGTGGATGTCCGATAAGCAGTCGCTCAATGTAAAATACTAATATCCAGCTGCGTCCTGTTAGAGTAGAAGCCGACCCCAAAATTGTTGGAATAAATGCTAGGCACATGATGATGTTCCTAGGATTAATTTCACCTCTTTGTTACGCCTGTAACAAAGACATGATGAGGCTTGACATGATTGCTGCCAAATCATGCCAGTCATGTCAAACCAAATAACACAGCTAAATTAATGATACGATAAGCCTAAACTACGTCCAGCAGTCCCAATTTTTGTTGCAGTGAATAAGGGCCAACGTTTTATTTGTACGTGCAATTAAAACGCCATTCCTCGTACATTACCACGAAATCTAGGCGTTATTTTGTCCACGCCGGAGGCTATAAATTGCCGGCACTGTAGTGAAGTGACCGGCTACTTAGCTAGCCACCTGCCCGTGTCACACCGCTCGCAGTGTGAACTTGGGAACAGGCGCCGTTTTGACGTTAAAATTTAAATTAAATAGTATTTTGCTTTTGTATGTTGTTTTCTAAAGGAGTTATTATTTTTGCAGTTATGTCAAGCTGAAGAAGTCTGACTTTGTATGCTGGAGAAAGTTGTAGCTTTGGAGAAGCAGTCCTCACATTGGGACCTTCCTCATCTAGAAGGACCGACGATCTGAAGAAAATGGCGAAAGTAGATGAAAGTACAAGGCTGAGAACCGAGTGTTATGGTGTGCAACAGGGAAGACGACTATTCATGTATTGAAATGCAGTTGATATGAATATAATGTAATTTGTAGTCTTAAAAAAGAACAGACACAAAACTTGGAACTGCTTATACCGGGATAATTTAAAGCGTAGTAAGACCATGTAGTCAATTGGTTTCAAAATAACATTAAGGTGGATATCGAGTACAAATCGTGTGACACAACGCCGAAAATACTGCAACAAATAGCAATATAAAGGCATTAAAGTTCACTTATCATTCCACCAACGTCCTAAATTACTTGTTGAGGAAAAAAAACAGCGAAAAACAGAACATAGGACAGGTTCCTTATTTTTCAAGTTGTATGCATTAGCGGTCCCTCTTGAAACGTAGGTAAAATGGTTAACGCTCGGCAATTAAAGGACAATTTATTTCGTCTGCTGTGTGACTAAAATGGCGCTGGCGACGAAAAGGAGACTGAAACGATATACATACAATCTTGGGCCTGGCCGTAAAAAGATGAAAGTGGTGTCAATTAATATATACGAGTTTTTGAATTATTATAAATAGTTTCTGAATTATTTATATACGAGTATTATCAACCTTTCACTGAAAATTCTGCGGATTTTGTCAATCTGAGAACAAAGATATAAGAGATTAAGTAAAAGTGAGGTTATTTTAGAATCTTTAACTAATAGCTGATTCCGGAAGTGCAAAATATATTCTTTTACATTATTGGTTATTAGAAAATGTTTGAAACATCATATGAATGAACGTCAATGACTTCAAGTCATAGGTAGGCAAAGAGATTTAAGATAGGTACAACTAAATAATTTAATATCTTTATAGGTAGGTAACAGGTATGGAGTTATGGAAAAGATGTCTAAAATAAAATAAAAAATCATTTAATATAGTGTTTTATTCGTCTTCTATTATAATTAAAATGTCATCTAGGAACTATGCAGGTGGAACTATATGATCTTGGTACCTAGCCCAGCTAAGGTACCATATACCTAATGCACATTATATGATCGCAGCAGCCTATAGTTCGTCTCCCTACAATACAATTAAAGTAATGCATTACTATAGCAGTTCCTCTACGAGAGACGTAGACTAAAATATAGATAAAATAAGTTTTTCGACTTATATGTCGGGACTGTATGCGACCCCTAAGTAACCAGGAGGTACTGGATCATCGTGTAAGGGTCGTGGGCCCAGTGTATTGCAGTGGCCAGTTGTTATGTAACTATTCACACAGTGATCCATAGTTTAAACAATATCCAATCCATAAGCCGGCGGTAAAATCCAAAATAACAATTCCAAGTTAAACGTGTCAGCGAACAAACAAAGTAGACAGGGTCGGAATCCGTAAAATACAAAGCAGTGGTCGTGAAAACTGAAGAATAATCGGGAAAGCACTCAAAACGCATCGGTAAACACGAAACGAGTGAGCAAACAAGAGCAGTCGGCAACTGTTTAGTTCAATGTCAGTCAGCTGTCATGCCAAAGACATAAATAGATTAAAAATAGAAGACTGATTTTTTTTTCTTTTTATCGATATGAAATCGATAATAATTGATAGCTAGTGGATTGTATTTGATAGTGGACTGTAGAAATGAAACGATAGAAACACGTATAGCAATATTATAAATTTATATTAGAAAATTAAGACACAGACCTGACAACCGCTCAGACGTAACAACAACAACGAACCAACAAAAAGAACATAAAAAACTATATTTAAAAAACATGACATTTATAGTACAAAAAAGGTCGCACCACAGCCAGTCGCCAACATACTGGAGCCCCAGTGGAACACTAACAACCGGTGGAGACTGACTAGGGTGCGGCTTCTATTAAAACAAGTTTTCGGGCCGGTCGGCGCAGGAGGCCGCCCCTGGTACGGACGTCTGCTACGCGGACCGTTCCGTCAGATCCTATGTACACCTTTCCTATCCTTCCAAGGGGCCATAAACCACGAGGCAGGTTAGGGTCGGCGATCAGCACCACATCCCCCTCACTCAGATTTGTTGTGTTGCTGGTGGGGAGGCCTCTCGGTCGGAGCGTCGGCAGATACTCACGTACCCATCGTACCCAGAATTTATCAGCGAGTCGCAAGGTTCTACGCCAGTCGCACCTTCTCAGCAAGTCTGCGTCCGTGAGTGTTGAAGTCCATGGCACGACAGAAGATGTACCAAGAATGAAATGAAATGGCGTTATTGCCTCTGGTGAGTCGGGAGATGTAGGAACATACGTCAACGGCCGCGAATTTACAATGGCTTCTGCCTCCATCAAAAGCGTCGCCAGCACGTCTTCCTTGAGCGGTTGGTTGGTGAGGCAGGTTTTCAGTGCTGTTTTTACGGTTCGCACGAGCCTTTCCCACGCACCGCCCATGAATGGAGAAGCAGGCGGAATGAAGCGCCATTCGATTTTGTGATTGGTGGCGTATTCTTGTACCAAGTCGTCATGTAGGTCGCGTAGCTCACGGGAGGCCCCAACGAAGTTTGTGCCATTGTCCGAGAAAATAGTTGTAGGTGATCCTCGGCGAGCAATGAAGTGTCTCAGGCTCATTATGGCGGCGTCTGATGATAGTGAAGTGACTAATTCTAAGTGAAGCGCTCTCGTCACTAAGCACGTGTATAATGCGACATACCTCTTCTCTTGGCGACGGTATATTTTTATCATAATAGGACCAAAATAGTCGAGGCCGACGTGTGTGAAGGGCCTTTTGTGATGGTCGAGTCTTTCAAGGGGTAGGTTGCCGATCTGGGGTTGAGTTGGTTGGGTTTTCCATCTTCGGCATTGTAAACAGGCGTGTGCTACGCTACGGATACTGTCTCGTGCTCTAAGTATCCAATATTTCTGTCGGAGTTCGTTCAGGACTAGTTCGTTGAAGTGATGCGACGCTCTGTTGTGTTCATAGAGGATGAGTAGTCGTACAGCATGATTATCGGGGACTTTGCGGTCTCGCTAACTCCCGGTGTAAAACTTATCCGTGTGTCTAGTCTCAACAAGCCGTCTAAATCGAGTGTCGGTGCGAGTTTCGCTATCCGGCTCGAAGGACCAAAATGATAGCTAGCGGATTGTATTTGATAGTGGACTGTAGAAATGAAACGATAGAAACACGTATAGCAATATTATAAATTAATATTAGAAAATTAAGACAAAGACCTGACAACCGCTCAGACGTAACAACAGCAACCAACCAAACAAAAAGAACATAAAAAACTATATTTAAAAAACATGACATTTATAGTACAAAAAAGGTCGCACCACAGCCAGTCGCCAACAATAATCATTTATATTGGTTTTTCAGTAATTAATTGATATTTTATTTATTAATATGACTGTAATTATATGCACTATATATAATGCATTTAATTACTTTGAGTTAATTATTTAGTGCAGAGGTTTTATTTTCGTAACTGTGTAATCGATTATTCAATCGATAATCCCACGAAAACTATCGGAGAAATATGAGAAACTATCTTTCTCATATTTCTCCGCTTCCAAATTGAGAATTGAGGTGATTTTTCATATTTTAAGATAAAAAAAATGTGTCTAACTTTTTAGATCATAATATGATCTAAAAAATTAGACACATTTTTTTTATCTATATCACTATATATAATGCATTTAATTACTTTGAGTTAATTATTTAGTGCAGAGGTTTTATTTTCGTAACTGTGTAATCGATTATTCAATCGATAATCCCACGAAAACTATCGGAGAAATATGAGAAACTATCTTTCTCATATTTCTCCGCTTCCAAATTGAGAATTGAGGTGATTTTTCATATTTTAAGATAAAAAAAATGTGTCTAACTTTTTAGATCATAATATGATCTAAAAAATTAGACACATTTTTTTTATCTATAAATATCTATAAATATCTATAAATTGAGATATTATCTCAATTTATTATGTATATTTGGGCCCACCGTTTTCCATCTCCTTTAGTGATTTTCGGTGTTGCGAATATGGTGAGTATGAATAGGGAATTAATATTATGTTTAAATCTTCGGTGGTTTAGGCAACAGTTTAGAATAGAAAATGGTGTAAATGTAAGGAAAAAGGAAGGAATGTTGTTTTGAAAATTGACTACCAACTTGAATTGTCCGTAAGTATATTCAAAGGTTCTGGAGTGGCGACCGCGTACCGGAAGACGTAGCGTTGGAAGACCTCCCTGAACTCCACAAAACCGGTCGTCGCGGTGATGGTTGGGGGCCTATGTCCAGCAGTGGACGTCTTTCAGCTGAAATGATGATAATGATATTCAAATCACAACTATCATTCTTTTTTTTATTTAAGTTATATATTTTTTGTGATTGTATGTGTTACTAACAATAGTTAATTAAGTAATTTTATGTAAATATTAGTACTTACATAAAGTATATTATTATTATTATTCTTAGATAAGTATCTAAGAATGATAGTTGTGATTATTAGAAATGGATATAACATGGCGAATTGACGTCGTGAGCAATTGGATAAACAATTGATTTCTCTGAATGCATTATCCTGGATGATTAGTTGCAAAACAACAAAGGTAGCTCACTGGACATGAGTGGAGCATTTCTGATAAGGTCCACTGTGATAGAGGCCATGGAGATCTACGTGTTTTTAAATAATAATAATAATATTTTATTCAAAAAATGATAAGGCATGAAAATTAGTTGGTACAGTTTTGCTTAAATGACTAACATGAGTCAGAATATGATGGATTTAATTGTTAGAAATCTAAACTTATATTATAAAGAGAAAAGATCATATTTTTGTATGTTTATTTGTTATGCTTTCAAGCTAAAACGGCTAAACGGATTTGGATGAAATTTGGCACATAAGTAGACCATGAGATGGATTAGGACATAGAATACTTTTTATTCCAACAATCCCACAGGCAAAAGACTTATGCGGGTGAAACCATGGGGCGCAGTTAGTCACTCATAAAGAGTAGTTTAGAAAGAGAAAATAGAAAGTATTTATCATCAACTAGCCTACCATAAAATGTCTATACAAAAGCGTTATACTTGTATGGAACAAAATGACATCTATCCAGAATTCCTGAAGCACTTTAACTGCCTGGCCACATGTCTTGAGGTTAAACCACAACGCTACAGGGTGTGAGCGCTAACTAATGCATATAGTGGCAGCTCATTTATTGGCGCATTCAGTTAGCACAGACCCGCCGAAGCTTTGATCAAAAATACATTAATTCCTTTGAATAAGCTGATGAAATATGGCATTATATTGTGGTAGTTTCAACAATGTCTATATTATATACAAATAAAACACTTTAAGCTGTTGCAGAACTGATTGAACTTGCCAAATATGTCTTCTTCTTCTCTTGTTAAAAGTCAAATGTGTTATTTATTTAACTAAATAAGTACATATAAGAATTAAGAAGACTAACTGCATTTTTGACGTTCGTAAAGCGCTTATTCTCAGCCTAATTTGCATAAATGACTTTTGGTTCTGATTAATAACATCAAGAAGCCACACATTATGATTTTTCTTAACTTTATCTTACAACATACCTACGGGTTTTTTACACTAACGCAGTTCTGTAGGCACACGGCATGATGAGTCTCCGAGCATTATATGTATTTCGCGCATAACATGCGAATTCACACCTTATTATTCAGTGTGGACTATCTTATTTAGAAGCTAAACATCCATCAAGCTTAGTCTCCATTCAGGCAGCACAAATATTTCGAAGTACCAGATCATAATAGATCTAAAATTACCCAATCGTATGTTACATCAGAATGCCTCAACATTATTGAAATAGTTAGAATATTAGCGTGTTACTGTTCAAAGTTGTTCGTGCAATACTTACGGTTCTCACCAAGAAAATTAACTTTGTATTCAGTACAATGACGGGACCCACTAAATTAATTTGACTAAAGTTAGTTTGTCAGAGAAATTCTGCAAAGGACCAATTTACCAAGGCTTGGTTCAGAATGTCTTCAAGACGTTTTTGGTTTAATTTAAAAGTACTTTGATGATTTACTGGTTTTCCAACGGCCAATGTCACTTCCCAGTGAACCACTTACGAAGTTTGAATATTTAAACCTCACTCCGTACAAATAGCTTTTGGGGTGAATTGCGATATTCCTGGACTTTGTTTGCTTAAATTGTGGCTTTTTGGAAGACAGGCTTAGGCTTTATTTTGGTGACTCAATATTGTGGTGAAAAGGAAGAACGGAGTTCTTTGCCCTATAGTGGGACAATACAGGCTAGTTAGATTAGATTAGACTCAATATTACAAATTCTATCAAGGCAACGTCTCCCTGGCGGAGAACCGTCAGAAAAGTTACCTATTAGTATTTATTATACTTTTTACGTAACGTAAGTGGCTTGTAGCTAAATAATATCAGCCGCACGAGTTGATTCAGGTAAAGCTTACCACGGTGGTTCCGTAGATGGCTTAAAGTGCCTCGGAAAGCACGTTAAGCCGTTGGTCGCGGCTATCATTCGTAGATTTTTGGCAGTCGTTACTGGTCGTGAGAAGGCCGCAAATCTGACAATTAGTCTTATCAAGGGGTATCGTATTACCTATAACTGGGTTGTGGAGGTCAGATAGGCAGTTGTTCCGTGTGAAATATTAGTATTCCACTGCATCCGGTTAGACTGGAAGCCAACCCTAACATAGTTGGGAAAAGGCTAGGCAGACGATGAATACTTTTTACGTTAGGTAACACAAAGTAAACTCTCAAAAGAACAATAAAGAGAACTTTCACGGCAACAACCAAATCAGACTATAAAGATGAGTTATGGGATCAGACGTTACTTTATGACTGTATCGAATATCCATGACTGTAAAATGTTACGTAAAAAGAGCAATTTTAATTCCGAAAAAACTAGCTCCAGGCTTGGGTACAGTATGCAGCACCGACCTTCTCGCCCGTAAACATATGGACACCAAGGTGGTGCGTTTATTACGTTGCAACATGCAACCCAAGCCTATAACCTTCTCGACACGGGCTTCGCCTCTCCTCCACGGGGCATCCTCAGGAGATGCTGCCTCGTTCACCGCTCGGACGCGAAGATAGTTAACGTTAATCAAATTATGCACATCTATTTCAGTGAATTTCAAGATAAAATTCAAAATGTTTTCCCAAATTGTCAAAGGTTCTAATATCATTGTTATTGCGATCAAATACCGTAACTATCGAGAGAACTAACTGCGACGGAAATAAGTCCTCCAAACAGTCTTTATTTGCAAGTATTTCACGAGTAGTTTCTATCTTTCAACACTTGAGTTGAAAGATAGAAACTTGAGTTGTTTTGAGTATTGTTCCAAATAAATTTATATCTTTAGATGACCGTTTGTTTTTTGTTTGCGGCAGCAAAAAAAACAAACGGTTATTTAAAGATTCTTAATTTGGAGAGAGTCTTAATTTGGTACATACATACTGTACATATGAAGAACCCCCATGCCCAAAAAAAAATACGTGTAAAAGTGTATCAAAAGATCTTTTTACAAAAATAAACGATATCCATTCAATTTTATTTACTACTCAACAAGTCTGTAATTTCCTCAATGCAAACTAAGGCTACTTCTCACACAGAAAATAATTTAAAAAAAACATTGTTGAAAATTCCAAGTTTTTTAAAACTGCCCATAGTCGTTTTGTAAGATTGCTTACAAAACGACTATGGGCAGTTTAAATTCGACTTGGGAAAGTTTTTCTCGTTCAGTTCCGGCAGTGTCAAGGGACAAGATAAATTAACTTAAGTTCCATTACGTTAGAACTTAACACCTTCCAAAACACTGTCTTTTGGAACACCTATGATGTAGCTGTTAATCACCGAATTGGGCCCAAGAGGTTCCAATTTTGTTATCAGGACCCAGCTAAGGACGTAATCTCTAAACCAAGAACCCATCTTATGGATTACGACCAGTTTTAACTGAGCCCTCTCATCCCCCGCCCTTGCGATCGTTGTCTTATACAGAATCACACGTGTGTTGTCAAAAGGGGCTCTATTAAAATTGGTAGGTTCGTTAACAAACTTAATAATTCAATTTAAATTAATGTTAGCACAGTTATTGCTAGAACTATCGGCATGACCTGTCGTATGTAATGGACACATAAATAATTTCACACAACTGCGCATTATTCTCTGAAACAATAGCTTCGCTACATTTAGAGAATTTCTCTTTTTGTGTGAGAGATAATTCCGTGTGAACATGTTGCGAATTTTTATTTGTGATGTTCATTTTGTCAGTTTACTGCAGCGAGCGGGAATATTTCACTTATCCGACTTTGCATTTACTTTTTTTGTTACTTGGCATAAATTGTTTCAGTAAATAAAATGAGTGTGTTCTGCTATTTTATTTGTAAGGTTTTCCTCTTTGTTTGAGTTTATTACAAAGTTTTAGTACCTACATACTGAAATGGAGATTCACAACTTTTCATAATTTAGTATGTCAGGTACGAATGCTTGCATTCGTTAGTTGCGTTTATTTCTTAGGAAGCTTAAGGAGTGAGGTTTACGCGATGAATGCTGACGTCTGTAAATCCAAAATTCACTCACATTGAAAATTAAAAACCTCATAAATGTGTTGTTATTGTTTAGTACATGGAGCGCCTAAGTAATTACTCTACTAACATTTGTCTATGTTAGCTTGAAATTAGCAGTAGTAAAGAGCTCTTTGTGACAGGACTCGTCCGAGTAATTACTAACACTATTCCTAATTCTGCCATTCGTAAAACATTGCCGGTTCGGTTTGGTCGCCAGTGATTACAGGCACCTGAGAGATTTTAACTTTAACTCGTACCTATGGTACAAAAGTAGTGATCGTGATTCAGATGTCAAAAACTGTCAAACGGAGTGAATAGGGATGCAGGGGTGAATGTGAACGAAACATTAAAAGGGATTTTAACATTTACATAATATTATAGTTTGTTGCCTAAAAGGACTCTAATGTGTTTACTGTAATTAACGATTAAATGTCCTTGTTGGCAACAAACTATGTATATTATTTCAACATTAAAAACCATTTTAATGTGTCGTCCCAATACACCCCTGCATCCCTATTCACCACGTTACTAGGTACTTTTTTTACTGTTTTGGTACTTATTGGTACTATAATAAAACCATCAATTCCCTAGGTAATAAAAAAACTGGGTTAAAGTGAACACTATTAAATATTGTAGGTATACATTTATTTAGGTATTTACTAACCTGTAACATAAAAAATAAAGTTTACGGTTTGTATAGGATCCCTGGAAATATTGATCACATTACAAAAAAAAAACATGACACTGAATGTTAAATTACAATTTTACCGAGTGACATAGCATTCATCTTAAATATGCCAGAAAATACGCTGTTCCGCTTCGTCTACAAAACATTATATTCATCTCTTTATAAACAAAACATAACTGGCGATAGGTAGGTGTAGGTACTATAGGTATATGATATAACTCTGCGTAACCCTTCGGGCAGAACAGGCGTGATGTTATTTATGTATAGGTACTAACTTCATTCAACGAATTCCATCAGCATGTCAATACCCCACAATGATTGTAAGTAAATACTAGAAACTATTGCCGCAAACTGGAATTAGCAACTCTATATTGATGTTTCGAGAACAAGGAGTCGGAGAAACATAAACAGCATAACTATGTCAATACAAGGCCCAGAGAAGTTTGATTTGTTGTTAGGTTATACTGTTAGATAAAGGGAACTAACATTGCCGTGAGGATGGAATTAAAGGGAATATAAAGAATGAGTTGTCATTGGTCCCTGGCCTTGACATCAAGCAATAGACAAAAGTGTCAACATTTTTATGCTTGAGTACGAGGCTTTTGACTGTGTGTATCTTATATCTTTTTTCTTTTTTTATTATTATTATTTTTTCATTGTAATTGTGCGTTTTGTTAGTGCAGAATAAATTATTTTTCTTTCTTCTTTCTTTCTTTATAAAAAAGCCTTTGCTGTCTCACTGCTGGGCAAAAGCCTCCCCTAAATCCTTCTCTCGAGAACTCTTTTCCCACGCCACCTGGAACCAGCCCTCGCGGTACGCGTCCAGGTCATCTCGCCATCTCTTTCTGGACCGGACTCGGCGGCGCCGTCCATCTTCAAGCACCAATTGTGTTGAGTTTTTTTTTCATTGTGTGGAGAATAAAAAGGAAATATTGTTTTTCTACTTACCGACTATTTTCCTCGAAACTGCAGGTAGAGTACACGCGATCGTCGCGTTCATTATGTCACTTTTTGGTCGGCAAACCGAAACGCGTGGCCTCGCGTGACCTTCGCTTTTGTTTAGGACGCGGGGTACAGCTTTCCAAAGTGAGCATTCGCTTCTATAATCTTCATGTTTCCAAATTAGCACGAACCTCAGGCCACAGAGTGACCCGCCACAAAGGTAATGCTTCTAATTTTGTACTATGCCGCGCTTTATAATAATAACAATGCTAATACAAGGCCCACAGTAGTTTGATTTGTTGTTAAATCATACTGTTAAATAAAGGGAGACAAACATTGCTGTAAAGATAGAATTAAAGACGAACAATACAACAATACCAAAGAAAGGACCTTTGGGTAGGCCGCATAAATTACTCAAACTTACGATGAACCAGACCTTGATCAAAACTAACAGAAAAAAAAACAATAGAAAACTGACCCACATATTATTATAGTCTTCACATTCACAATAATTAAAATAATATGATACAGCCTGTATTCCTAGAAAGTGTTGGTAGAGTATACTTATACATTCTCAATCAAAAGTCAAAATCAAAATTTGATTTTGATTTTGATTCCTAGAAAGTGTTGGTAGAGTATACACATACATTCTCAATTATTTATGCTTCTTAGAATCTCCTACAGGAAAAATCCGCTAACATTTTGCCCGACCTAAAGAAAACCCACGGTGAGCAGTTACCAGTTCAGGAGAGGAAACACAGCAGCTATCGAGCGTCGCGTTCATACGAGTATGTCAACTCAACTCAACTCAAACTATTTATTTCAAATAAACCAATTACAGGCACTTTTGAATTGTCAAGGTCAGTCAAAAAGATGAAGCTAGTTGCCCATTCCAAAGCGTAGTAGGTACCTATGGAGAAGAACGGGCAAGAAACTCCATGGACACTATGTCCATTTGCGTTCGGCGAACCGGAACGCGGTCGCGCCGGCAGAGGTCGTCTACTAGTTTTCCGAACCAAAAGTACGTGACGATCGCTTTTGGTTAGGAAGCGGCGAACAGCTTTCCAAAGTAAGTATTCGCTTCTGTAATCTTTGTGTTTCCAAATAAACACGAACCTAGCACCTCAGAGTAGCCCCCCACAGAGGCTATGCTTCTAATTTTGTACTATACCTCCCTTTATAATAATAACAATATCAATACAAGCCCCACAGTGGTTTGATTTGTTGTTAGATTTGCTGTTAAATGAAGGGGGAAATTACTGTGAAGATGAAATTAAAGAGAAATATTGTCTCTATACTTAACGACTGTATTCCTCGAAAGTGGAGGTAGAGTACACCCACATATCCTAATTTGTTTATGCTCCTTAGAAATTACCGGCAAGAAAAACCCGCTAACGTTTTGCCTGACCTATAGATAACCCATACTAAGCAGTTACCATGTCAGGAGAATTACATTAGCATATAGCTTTCTAGAGAAAAGTATGCTTTTCTGTAGTCTTTGAGTTTTAGCATTAGCTAAATCCTCGCGCCACAGTGTAACCCCCCACAGACGTAAATTTTGTACTACCGCGCTTTGTAGTAGTGCACCTATCATTGCGCGTTTGTATGACATCTTCTCTCTGTAGGGTTACCTACTCCGGTCACAGATCGTCATTTGTCACTCAAATGTTTTTAAGAATTGGAAAGATATTAAGTTATTAATCCATCCATAGGCGAGTACTTCCATGGTTGTACAGCTCTATATTAGATCTCATCATCACGCGTTCGTATTCTCGAAAACAGACGATGATTCCCGAAGGGAATTCCTTTCTTTGAAAACTGTGTTTTCTTATAACATTCAGTTTTACTGAGAGACTCTAGAGATCACAACTATGAATGTCAAATACTGTACATATTATCTATAGATTGATAAGTTCTTATCTATATTTAATGAAACTGTAAATGATATTAATGATATTCGCGAAATGTTGATCAATTTCACGTTCACATAGATATGAATTTATCAAAATTTCATGAACGCTATTTTAACGGAAATACGTCACCATATATCTATAAATTATAGAATTGATAGTGCCCCAAATATGGTAATATCAGGTTAATTAAATCAAAAAGCATACATCAATAGTGTGGAATATGCAAATACGTCAGTTGATAAGGTAAAAGGCGCCACAATTTACCCCTATCTATTAATTAAACTTATTAAAATGGACAAATTCAATTGGATTTTCATGAAAGCCTGAATTATGTTGATTTGCATCTGATACAGTAAGTTCAGCGTGTTTAAATCAGCGGCCTTTGTTTGAGCATTCAGTTTCTCTGTTTGATCGAGATATTATTTATTGTTCACGCGTGATCATGCAAGAACGTTGGAATGAATGAAATGTTTAATCTGTACGTTTTCAGATTTTAAATGCTATCTCCAATGTCTGTCGCAGTCTGATTGGGTCTCAGTAAATGCTAGACGATATCGCGGCAGACCAAGAAGAAGCTGGAAGGACGAACTTTAATCCTACCGAAAGGACTGGCCTGCAATGGCGACAGACAGACTAGTGTAGCAGGGGGACATTACGGACTAAATACATAGATAGATTTCCAACACCGCTATAATAAATTGTGTTGCATCGCATGTTATGGGGAAGTCCACCCGTATATTAAACTACATGTCGGAGACCTTGAGCTGGCATAATATAGTACAGAGTACCAATAGAATATGAAGTCCGCTTATTTTGTTCTAGTGGGGGTTTTGCATGTTTACTGTAAGTAGGTACAGCCAACCATATGATAGGTTTACTCCCATCTCGGCACCCATGAATTTATTTATCATGCTCACGAAACATTCCCATCTCGGCACCCTGTACTAAATCATTGTTAGGTACACATCAAAAATGGAAACACAGTATCTTTTTTTCAATATATCACCTTACTTCAGCTATAGGGATTTGGTCGCAGTGAAGCGCCTCAAAACTCACAGTATAAAAGAACTGAATGATATGCATTTCCTTTATATATTTCAAATTAAATAACGTGCAGAATTTTGTCCTTTCAAATTCTCATTAACAATCGCACACTCTCAGCAAAACAACGAGAGCAGCAAGAATGTAAATTCAAAAAAGAAATACAAAAAAAAATTGAGCATAAATTTTCCAACAATGAAAACGGCAAAGCTATCGGATGCCTGAATAGCTTCACGGTGGATTTTTAATATCTACCTCCAATCTCTGGAACGATTACCTGCCAATAGAATTATTCTTTCTCGCACAAAATAAAAGTCACTCCCTTCATTTCCATGGAAAACGATCTGAGTCCGCGCCGTTTATTGAATTCAAATCACATCGGCTGGGACAAAGAACTTCACAACATTTCACGGTTTTAATAAAAAATAGTTTTCGTAAACCAGTCAAGCGTTCAATAGTTTGATTATTACTTTGTTCGTGTTTTAGTTAGAAAATTGTGAAATTGAGTATATTATTTAAAAAAAACTAAGATGAAACAACGGTGTTTTGTTTTAGCAAATATGTTTTGATTTTCTTTTAATACGAAGTACTATTCATATCTTATTAGGTAATAATATTTATTTCACTGGAATTGCTAATCATTCTAGTAACATCTTATTTTTAATTAAGGATATCAATGATAGAGACAGGCTAAAAGCCAGCTAAGGTACTCGAGCCACGAAGGAGGAGGCGGAGCGCGTGAGGGAGAGGCAATCGCTGCACCCTCGCGCGCCTAGCCGCCGCAGGAGACGCCCTGGACGGGAGTCAACAGCCGACTCCCGGCCACCGTAGGCGCGGGCCTGCGGGCGGCGAGCTATGGGCAGCTCGCCGCCCGGTAAGGACCAGGCCCGGGTCGACGGCGCGTTGTGTTCCACGCGCGCCTCAAAGAGCTGTCAGCACGAACTGACGGGGTCCGCTAGGGCCGATGCCGCCGGGGCTGCGGGTTGTTCGAAAGAGATACCGTGGCCTCTGGCACAGGCAACTGAAGGAACACGGGTGGGTTTTAATCAGTAAAAGTCTGACACTCCCTTCTGCTCCGCCCAGAGCGGGAGGAGTCATTTGATGATTTCCCTAAAAAAAAAAAGGTACTCGAGTCAGGTTTTCCACTATTGTTGGTATATTTTTAATGTTTTGTTACAGGTATACTTACATATTGCAAACTATAATACCAAATACTATGGAGAAACTCGTCGTGGACATCCACTTATACTCTTCGAGAACGAGGCGACTAGAACGTTATCGAATAAAGTTGTTGACCCATCCAATTACTGTACGGTCTATACGTACCTTAACTTGGATAGACAGGAGTGGAGGATACGAAACAAGCTAGATGGCTGGATCTTTCAATTATTGGTTTTGCAAAGCTGCTAGTAAGTGGATTTTCGTACGTCTTCTTCCATACCATAAGTAACTATAGAGGTTCATACCTCTATAGTCAGCATATATACAACGTCCCGACATCAATCGTCGGCCAGTTGCCTACCAGGCACAGTACCTGTCTGGTCGGAGGATCATCCCTGTTCTATGGAGGATGAGTGAATTTTATACCCATTCCTCATGGAATGGGTATATATGGCATTGTATATATGCTAGTTACGCAGTAAACTCTGCATGTGCGATGCAGGATTTTACGTGACGTCATTGTGATACCTAGTTCGCATGATGCGATTTAGATGCCGCCAGATGAGTATGTAAATTTTCAAATTCATGCTGGGCTCTCATTCTAGGCTCACCAACTATTAGCCAAATCGCATGCAGCAGCATGTCTTTGAACCAAAATCGAAGACTCATTATGTTACTCCCCACACTAGACCCGCGTGGTGGTTTAGAATTACAGACGGTCCACTTCCTCACAATGACGAGGCCTCCCAACGGCCGAAACATTAGAGACTGATTATTTAAGGCATTGAAACCATGGTACAGGCCCTAGCCGCCTGCCAACAAACTTCACTAACAAGGCAAACCCTAAGAAAGACCTAACCAACTAAACATTAATAAACCAAATAAGCCCAGAACACAACAAGGTCACAATAACAAATCTCTAACTCTCTATTGACACAGAGGGGAACACAGTATTTGCATAGAACAACAAACAGGGCTATCCAGTCGTAATTACATGTCAAACTGCGAAGGGAGAGCTAAAACAATTACTGTGCGTCTCTGTGTAAGTCAGGAATTATGAGGAATTGGGCCGTTTACACAATGGCTGTTGTTGGTCATACATGGTTTGAAGGAGTGTAGATTTTCAATTCTATTAAATGGAATTCTTGAGATTTAGATCTCGACGTAACTAACATACTGTAGGGGTTTGAGGAGTGATTTTCTCGTAAGCTTATATTGTGACCCACTTTTTATCTTCCAAACTTCCCTGTCTTGAGCGATCTCTGGCCATGTCGGCCCTGCAAACCTCGTTAGATCGCTACACCACCTTCGCCGTGGTCTACCTCGACGGCGAAGGTGAGTGAGGGATATGAAATTAAAATATAATAAAGAAACAAACAAAGAAAGAAAAGACATTTATTTGGCACAAACTAAAAGACACACAATACACCAGATACATACATCAGATAAAACAAACAATAAAATAAAAAAAATGATTGAATAAAAACTGTGAAGTCCGATGTAAGAAATTAGCAGGAAAGTGTGCCTCATGGCTGAATAGGATAGTGCTGTAGTTTTTAATTTTGTAGTATCAGGCTTTTATTTCACAGAATTTATTTACAGACTCCTTGTTATTTTGTCGCAAATAATTTTATTAATGTTAAAATTTTAATTTTATTAATCTACATCATCATCACGCATAGCTTAACTTCACCCACTAGTAAGCAAAGCCCTTTTTTTCCTTGTGCCGATATCCACGCTCCTGTGCCAGCCTCATCCAGATTTTGCTCACGACGGCAACAATGTCGCCGCCCCTCTCGCCGCGGGTGACCGACATGTCTTCTTCCAGTCCTTGGACGCCACTCTGTCACAGCCTTACTCCACCTGTCATCACTGCATCTTGCCATAAATTCTATTATTTTATAAGAAATAGCGTTAAACAAATTTTAATGGTTGACGCAATTAACTTTCATCTAATTTATTGGTACTCGATCAAAAATGTTCGATAAATTGTTTTAGACAAAGTGTTCTACTTCAACATTATTTATTAACTTATTCATTTTCACTCATAAGCTTTAAAGTACACTTAAACCCACTTAATAGCGTTTGAGCCACCTTTCATCACTTTACAACTGAGAACACAGTCGTCTGCTACGAGCATTTGATTAACTTTGACGCACAAACAAGTCGCAGGTCTACATAAGACACATGACACTTATTAAGATTGTAACAGCTGAATAATCTTATATTTAAGTAGCAGTCTGGTTCTTCAAAACATTCGTACTTACATAAAATTATGCTTATTTTGTTAAGGCACTTAATTTCATTTATTTATTCACAAAGACAACACTACCAACAAAAAGCCATTATACATTATATCATCATCATTATGAGCCTATAGCAGCCCACTGTTGGACATAGGCCTATATATTATATACAAGTATGTAATTGTAAAAGTATATACATTTCATTTCTATTTGTTGCAATGAATGCTTTATAAAGGACGAGAAAAATTAAAAATTAAATATTGTTGCACTTATACAACGCCAGAAGCAAGGTACACATTTTTAATTGGTCGTTTTGTATGAAGAAGAGAGGCAAGAAACTCCACGGGTACTTGGTATTTTAAAAAGTATTGGCTTTTACAACGTTATCACATTATAGTGCTAATAGGCAGGAGTGGGCATTGTGTCGGTTAGATTTCGATAGAAATTATTACCGGCAATAAAAAAAAAAATATACTGGCAAACTTTCAAAATTAATCAAATTGGTACGTATATTTATTGTTTTATAGATCACTTCCATTAAAAAGCCCAGATATTATCCCGTATCATCCAATAGGCTAGTTTCCTAAAAAAAAATCTAATAATCTAATTAGTCCATCAGTTAGATTATCAAACAATATTGGACCCGTATTTTTTCTTTTGTCAATTATATAAAAAATTATGATGATATCGCCCGTTAAAGTTCCGCGTGACGTCACGCCTTGCTACACTTTTTAGCATGGCATGACGTCACAACCACTTTTTTTTTGTGTGGGAAATCATCAGATGGCCTCTCCTGCTCTGGGCTGAGCGGAAGAGCGTGTCAGACTTTTACTGACTAAAACCCACCCGTGTTCCTTCAGTTGCCTGTGCCAGGGGCCACGGTATCTCTTTCGAACCACCCGCGGCCCTGGCAGCATCGGCCCTAGCGGAGCCCGTCAGTTCGTGCTGACATCTCTTTGAGGCGCGCGTGCAACACAACGCGCCGTCGACCCGGGCCTGGTCCTTACCGGGCGGCGAGCTGCCCATTGCTTGCCGCCCCCAAGACCGCGCCTACGGTGGCCGGGAGTCGGCTGTTGACTCCCGTCCAGGGCGTCTCTTGCGGCGGCTAGGCGCGTGAGTGCGCAGATATTGCCTCTCTGTGTCTGGTGAGGACCTGCGTCAGGCGGAGGGTAAGGGCGCCGTGGCGCCTCTCTAGCCAATCCTCAAAGAGGGGACTTATCGCCGCAATCGTGGCGTGCCCAGTGCTGGGTTGCGACAATCGCACTCTCCATGCCGTTATGCGATCCCACCGGAGCTCTGTCCGCTGTACCGTGATTTCTCGCTGCAGTGGAGTTACGCCCCGGCGTTTTGCCTCCTCTCGCCACTCCCATATGTGGGCGAGGACTTTGGCCTCCAGATCCCATGGCGGCAATCCGGCAAGGAGGCTCGCCGCCTCAGCGGAGACCGTGCGGTATCCTCGGACCAGCCGGACGGCCATGACCCTTTGGGACGCGTTCAACCGGCGGGCTCGTCGCTGCCTCAGGGAACGCGCCCATACGGGTGCCCCGTAAAGGGCCAAGGACCGCACGACCACCACATAGAACCTCCGGCAGGAGGCGTTTGGTCCCCCTAGATTGGGCAGGAGCTACCTCAAGGCAGCCCCGGCCCGCTTCAGTCTCGGGGCCAAACGTCGGAAGTGTTCCACGAAGTTCCACCGGCTGTCGAGGACGAGTCCCAGGTACTTCATTGTCAGCTAGACGCCGATGTAAACCCCTCCCGCTGTTATTTGAGAACCCGACGGTGGCGCGTCCCAAGGACCATGAAAACACATGGCCTCAGACTTGTGCAAGGCCACGTCGAGTCCCAATAGCCGGATCCTCTCGACGATTGTCGCAACCCCGCGTGTCGCTGCTTCGGCCGCCGCCTGGTGCGACCTCCCCTGCGCCAGGACCAGCGTTTCGTCAGCGAAGCAAACCACGCTGACGCCGCTAGAGAACGTCACGACCCCTCATTCCCAAATTTTGACGCGCTTTATCTTTGTCATTTTTTGCTTGATTGACAAAAGAAAAAATACATGTCCATTATTTTTCGACAATTTAACTGACGGACTAAATATAATAATTTTTTTTTACCCAGGAAACTACCCTTTTCTAAAATAAACCAAAAAATTGACGAACGCTAAATTAAAACGTCCGCTAATCCGTGAAGTCACCAGCAAATCCTTAACAGCTAATTCTCTGGCGACTGTTAAAGCTAGTTTCGTCGAAACAATTACCCTGAGACCACAAAATTATAAGGTACAGAAGGTTGACTTCATACAACGGTCGTAACCAAAATTATGCGACCTCATTGTGCCACAGTTTGTAAAATTTCTATATTTATGTCTGTAATTTATATGGTGTACTATTCTATTCTATTATCGTTAACTTTTTGTTCAGAAAACTGGAAGGTGTCCTTTGCCGGCGTAACCACGCGTTCCGGTTCACCGAGCAAAAAGTGACATAATAATTATAAACGAGACGTTTGCGTATTTTCACGACGATCGCTTTCTATTAAGACGCGGCCCAAAAACAGGTACACGCACGCGGAACACGTGCGTTCAACCAATCAATCAACTCAGCTTATCGCAGTCCACTGCTAGACATAAGCCTCTTCCAAGCTGCACAACACCCTGTCCTCCACAATTCGCGTCAAGTCGGTCCCAGCTACTTTCTTAAGGTAATCATTAATTAAGATCCATCTAGCTGGGGGCTCTACGCTTGCCAATACGCGAATTCCACTCCAGGACTCGTCTACTCCACCAGTCATCGGTCCATCGACAAACATGGCCAGCCCACTGCCACTTCAGTACCCTACTCAAACAAATGCCGGTCGCGAATGCGCTTACACTGCTGTACGTAAAGCATGTCTATGTGTGCGTTCGTTTTTGCTCGTTGTATGGAGCTGACCTTCTGTACCTATCTATTGCGTGTCGGGACGTTGTCGGAACAAGTTAGAGCTTTGATTAAACCGAGACCAGGGCTCGCACCTCGTCAGTACTTTGTAACTGACAGCCCGGAACATTGCTTCGTGTTATTATGAAAAATTGTTTGTATAAAATTCTTATGCGTTTGGGGTTGATTAGATTTTTTTTTTACGTTGAAGGTGGTTTGTTGTGTTGGATGTGAAAGAGTAGCATTTATTCTAATTGTTTTAACGAGATATAATAGAACTGCAATTGTGGTAATGGCAAATGAAGTCCCTACGTGAACCACATGTATAAAAACAATAGGTACGCTATTCATTTAAAAAAAAAATTAAGTGCCAAAAAATGGTACCTAAAACTTATGTCACTTACTTACACATTTACTCGTATCTGGCATTCGTTCAAATCATTCCCCAAAATGGCCCAGCATTCTAATACAAACCAATCTTAACAAAATCCAACAGTAATAAAATGTGAAACTACCCCACCCTAAATAATCTGTAAATTTCGACAGCCACTATAAATCCGGACCAAGGTACAGCTCAAATTCAAGGTCCCTTAATTAAAGGTCTGACCCTCACTCCGTTCAGCTTTAATCTTCATACTAGTGTTAATAAACGCACATAGTTTCGGCCGTTATGGAAAGCTTCAGTAAAATTGTGGACTGACCCCTTCAGTTATGGCTAATAAAAATTCTAGGGCCCAGACTGGTAACAGTAATGTGGATTGTTGTAGTTCTTAAAGTGCTTTGGATTGTTGAAATACTGGACTTTATAAATGATAATTTTTTATTGGCGAGTGGCATATGACCGGTCGATGTGGTGTAGTGACGCATGTAGAAGGCCTTTGTCCAGCAGTGAAGGTCTTTCGGCTGAAATGATGACTATTGAATGATAACGGTAGACGTATGGCGCCGAATTCTGCGGTAGGTTTGGGAATATAAAAAATAAGGCATTCTCGTATGTAGCAGTTTCCAACCAGAAATAAAACAAGTAATATACGCGCAAGTGTATGCTCATCAAATCTTGCTATTAGTGACGACAAAATATAGCAAGCATTGCATGATTAATGTTTCACAAAAATGAATTTTGCAGACCGGGGCACCGGATACGTCTGCAAAATTCATTTTTTGTCAAACACCCAACCTGCGCAGTTGACAAGCTGCCAGAAAAATGTTTCTCAAAATACGAGGTGTACAAAATATGGCCTCTTAACTTGACAGATTATCGACTAAACGTTGATTAATCTCGGATCAGAAACAAAGCAATTTAACTTCTTGAGGGAAGGGTCACGAGTTCAATCGTTGCTCGAATTGAAATTGTATTTGGAAGTCTGCCTTTAGTTTATGGTGTTTATTTATAAACGTTGCTTATAGTTAAGATACTTTTAAACGTCAAAATGTATGGTTTGACACTCGCTTATCATAACTTAACTTAAAGCAATGCTTATAAATAAACGGGTACAAGTCTTGTGTTATAAAAAACATGATCCTATAGCAGCAATCTTTGATAATAATAATTCATTTATTTTCAGACAAAGTTCATTGCATTACCATTCACCATTCATTAAATTTAAACATAAAATTGATATAATAATCACACATACACAATATAATAATACTCGAACATTCAAATCAAATCAAATACATACAAATGTCATTCAAAACAATAAAATAAAATGTAAATTTAAAAAATATAGGTATTATAAGGGTTCCGTTTTTTTCCTTTGTCGTTCTTCAGTTTCCTATTTTATAAAGTATAGTTTGCATATTATTAGTATTCCTCTAACTTGCCAAGATTAGATGCAAGTAACACTTCAACTTATTTAAAGCTTTGTAATAGAAATGGGTTCAAATCGATAGTGCATAAAGGTTTGAACTCCTGACCAAGCTCACCAGCCTGACTTCTTAGACGTTCGGCTATTATAGTTTAATTTTACACATTAATTTCAAGATAAAAAGAAAAATGGGGTAAGTAGCAAAATAGGTAAAAAGTAAAGTAGATAAATACAATTACTGTTCGATCAGAGGGCCACTTCTCGTAATTTTGAAAACGTTCACAGTCCGATCTCAGTCTCAATCTGTCAAAAATACCTCTAATTTCCGTACATTTTTGACAAGTTTTTGACATTGACTGTCGCTGAGATGAGATTGGGACTAGATTTTAAACGTTTTTAATTACGGAAATTGACCTTCTGAGGTTTGGCAGAGGTAATCCATGATTGGGAGACCGCACATTGCATCTCGCAGTTTTTTGAATACCTATCTTTTTTTTTACTGAAGTCAGTTATTTTCTTTACATTCTAAAATCTCCATTTTTTTTAAACAAATATAAATACCGATTTTCGGCTATTCCGAAATAACAGTTATGAAAACCACAAAAATACTATATTTTTGCTCCATCTTTTTAAACAAAACCAGCACACTGTTAAGTACTAAATGCATGTCAACGTTCAAGAAAGTCCTAGTAAAACTCTCAGATCTAACCACAAAAAGTTTCGCCGTCAAACATTACGCGAGGAACGCTTCCATTCCGATGTTTAGTTTTCTTTAGCTTCCGTTCTTAGCAAACTCGTTTCAAAAGTTCCTCTAGAATCCTACTGTTGGCAATTTTACACATTTCACAGAGGCTCAATACGGTCCAATAAAGGCGGGGAAGAGAACAGCCGCTAGATTCAGGTGAGGTTTTAGTGGTGACTATTTTTAAAACGTCGATTATTTTTTCCTTTTGATTTTTTCTCTCGCGGTTTGGTTTCGTCTCTCTCAGTTTGATTTCGATAGTCTGAGAAAGGTTTCAGACAGTACAGCCGATCTATTCTGTAAAGCAGGCAGAAACTACAAAACGCCACCTTCTACTATCCTTACATACACCTTTTGCATCGCTTACGTTCATACATCTGAAGTACAATAATTCCCGTAATTAAAAACTTTAAAAATCTAGTCGCAATCTCATTCCAGTAATGATCAATGTCAAAAACTTATCAAAAATGTAGGGATTTTACAGGTATTTTTGACAGATTGAGACTGAGCTCAGACTAGTGAACGTTCTTAAAATTACGAGAGTTGCCCCTCTGGTCATACACGCACGCCCGTAATTTTTTTCTAGTTAGTCTTATTTGATCCAGTTTCTAAAGTACCTACGACCTCGTAACTACGACTATTGTACGATATTAATCGTTCGCGAGGGAACGTTGCTGCATAACTTCTGATATAAAAGGAAGTCCTAGTTACTGTATCTTGTTTTTTATTACACCCAGGAGCGGGAACAGTTCTCATATTCGCGTTTACTTGATAATGTAATAAAAAACTGAAATATGGAGCTGTGTATACCTATATATGGATATGTATATTTAATTGCGTGATATATCGACAAGTCATGGAAATATTGATGAAATTTATATATTTATGCGTTTATCGTATATCTATATTATGTCGTACTCTAAAGGTGCTGAATGCCTTTCTGGCTGCCAACCCTGAATGTGATGTGTTTGCGGATGAATGGATTAAAATTATGCGTATACGTCTGGTGTTATGTGAGAGAATGTATGCAAGGGAGTCCATTGTTTCATGTACGTTTTAAGTTGTATTATTGTCAACTTAACTATTGTCGTCTATGTTAATTAATGTATTTGGTGTTGTACCGTTTTAATTAACTATAAATAAATAAATTAAATAAATAATTAAATTAATGAATAAAGCTGAATAGTTTGTTTGTTTGAACGCGCTACTCTCCGGAACTACCGGTCGGATTAAAAAAAATATTTTTATTTTGATAGCCCAATTCTTGAGGAAGGCTCTATAGGAGGTACAGAGCCTTCCTCAAGAACTCGTCGGGATATCAACCAAGTGCGGATGTTACGCTGTAGTACGTCTGGTTGTCCGGTGGTAAAAGGGCAATGGTGGGGTCAGTTCGTGGAGCTCCTGCGCACACTTTCCGAAGTACAGTCTGTTTTTCTTTTTTTTTCTATTTTTTTTTTTAAAAACCTTGCTCCACACTAGGAATCACTCCTGTATCGTGGGTGCGTTTACAAACATTTAAACTCACATACACAAACAGCCAGACCCAAAACAACTACCTGTAGGCAATACAAATATTTGTTCCGTGCGGGAATCGAACTCACGACACGCAGCGCAGCAGTACAGTCTGTAGTACACCGACAGGCAAGCAATATTACGCCGCATTATTATTTTTCGCGATTACGATGTTGGTCCAATGGAGAAAGTGGTTCAGTTTGATCGTCTGTACCACACCCTTATTTTTTATTTTTTTTAAACTTTAGCCACACTAGGAATTACTCCTGTATCGTGGGTGCGTTTACAAACATTTAAACTCACATAGGTACACAAACAGCCAGACCCGGAACAACTACCTGTAGGCAATACAAATATTTGTTCCGTGCGAGAATCAAACCCACGACACGCAGCGTAGCAGTACAGTCTGCAGGAGACCGACAGGCAAGCAACATTACGCCGCATTATTATTTGTCGCGATTACGATGTTGATCCAATGGAGAAAGTGGTTCAGTTTGATCGTCTGTACCACACCCTTAATTATGACCGCACATTTCTCATACTGCCTATATATGGAACACCTTAGAGGATTTCAGGTTTACAATGCTCCATAAGGTGTACCGTTTCCCTTACTTAAGCTTTATTATCCGATTTCGGAGCAAGCGGGAGAGGTTATGAATTATCAACACTTGGAAGGTGGAATAGTATTAGTTTAACCTCAAGCATATTGTACGTGTATGTAATCTAACCTTCGTACTACGTGTTAAGTGTTGTTGAATTAATTTAAACCAAATGACTGTATTTCAATGGTGATATGAGAATGTTCGTGCTGGAAAAGTTATAAATGTAGAGTATTACAAAAGTTGGTTATCAATGATTTCAGGGGATTTTTTTTTCAAAGTCAAAATCCAGTATGCCATTAAAAGGAGCTTTAGCACGTTAAATATTCCTAAAATCAGAATCCAAAAGGTAATTTCGTATGGATAGAAGAAATTCCATAGAAACTCTTTTATTGTTTTCGCAAATTATAAAACAATTTATTAGATTCAGGAAGCAGAGCCTACTTTTTTGGGACAAAACTTGAACTCGAAGCATTTATTTCAAATAAACCAATTGGTTTATTTGAAATAAATGCTTCGAGTTCAAGTTTTGTTGTTTTGTTGTGTTGTTTTGTTTTGTTTTTTGTAATTAATTTAAAAAAGAAAATCATGACATCACAGGGGCAATTCTCGTAATTTTAAGAACGTTCACAGTCTGATCTCAGTCTCAATGTGTCAAAAATATCTCTATTGTCATACATGACATTTTTGACATTGATTGTCGCTGACATGAGATTGCGACTAGACTTTGAATGTTTTTAACTACGGGAATTGGCCCATAGGACAGTTTCCACATTTCAATTGCACTATAACTAAGCCCGCTACCTTATCGGCACGGGTGGGAGAATCGGGAAGGTTCACCCATTGGAACGCCGAAACTTTGCGCTAAAGGTGACATATGCACCTTAACAGCACTAGGAACTTACTGTGTCCATTTACTGATTGGACACGTTTGTACTGTCTTGCTGTTTTGTTATGAATTCTCGATGTATTTCGATTGTGAGGTTGGGTCGGAGGTGAATGAAATACGTCTGTATTTCTGGGGAAAATGACGCTTTTCAATTCTGTTACGTATGAAAATGGTTTGCTCGCTTTCCTGCCCTGTCTAAACTGATATTATAAAGAGAAACAATTTGATTTTTGTATGTTTGTTTGTTCTTTACGCTTTAATGCTTAAACGGCTAAACGGATTACAAGAGAAACGGGGCACAAGACCTGGATTAGGACATAGGATACTTTTAATCCGATATTCCCACGAGATCATAGACTTGCGGCTTGGGCTTGGGCGGGGCGCAGCTATTTTGTTATTGATGCAATGTTTCTTCTGTCTTTTTAATGCTTATTAAAAGTGAATCGTTCTATTGGCGAACTATTCATCGGAGAAGCGAATGTCGGAGAACAGTTTCCAAATCATGTTATTTGGCTATATAAATCTTTTTAAATCAATCTACGCGAGTGGAGGTACGGGCATTGCTAGTTTAGCTGATTTTGTGCAATGTAAAGTCGTTACTAAGCAAAATTTTCAATATTTTATTTCTTATTATATATTATTTTTTTTTTGTTGTTTTAATTAAACAGCTATTCCTATAACTAATAAATAAGACATACAAATTGTAGGTTCATACATAAATTGACGGAGGATGTTTGCTTAGTAATTAAATTTTCCTGACCGTATTTTATCATAACAACGTAGCCAGCTAGAAGCACTAACTCCATTAAAATGTCCTCCAACTGCAAACCAAGACAAAAACAAAAAAAAAACCAGAAAGAAATAATAATCGAAGGCTCTAGAACTCCAACCTACATTCCTGAACTATTTTCATTTTCTTTCACAATCACCGCATTGGCTTGAACTCCTAACAATGTCCTCTGGTTATTTCCGCCCGTTTTGTGGAGCCGTGCCGTTTGTTCTTTACTTTAGACCTTTGTTTTACCAAGTTCCATTGTATTTGTTTTCCTGGTTTCCATTAGTATTGAGAAAGATTTTGTTGTTAAAGATGGCTCGGTGGTTAGTATTTGATGCTCGTTTGTTTTTACCGTAGGTTTTGCCTGTGACTTTGTTTGATTCCCAATAGAACCTTAGGAGTTGAGTACTGAAAAATTATTACTGAGGCACAAACCCGCGAATTTAACGTGAATTCACGTTTTTTTTGTCAAACAACTATTCTACAGCATTTTGTTTAATGAACAAGGTAACGGGCAATATTTAGCCAGTAGTAGTAGATATTATGCTGCGGCAAAGCTCCTACGGAGCCCGAAGTCAGCTTGCGTGCAGCAAAGCCGAACACACCGGTGTACATCTCCCGCCTACACTACACCACTAAGGCGGAGGACATCGTGGAGTACGTGCGCCAGAAGACGAGGTACACCCCGAGGGTGCAGTTACTGGAGTCGCACCGCAACGTCAACTTCAAGGCGTTCGTGGGGCGCATACCGAATTGCTATCTGCCCGTCGTCATGGAAGAAGACTTCTGGTCGCAGGACGTGGTGTTCCGTCGCTTCCGCGGACAAGTACCACAGAACAGCACAAAAACTAGCTAGTGAAGTACCTACTATTTTATAGTAAAAATATGTATGTTTAGGTTAAGGTTATCTATGGGCCTGCGTCGCCTAAAATAAAGAAATAAAATAAAATAAAAATTATGTGGTACAGTTTATATCTGTAACTAGCTTCTTCCCAAGACTTCGTTCGCGTGGAAGTCGTAAGTTACAAAATGCCTTAACTACAATAACAGCCATATTTTTATAAAACTCTCCGTCGGTAATACTTCGTTTTTGCATATCCTTCTTTCTGTATTGTTGCTCGGCTCCTATTGGTCTGGTCTTAGCGTGATGTTATAGCCTTCCTCAAAAATTACGCCATCAAATGCAAAAAAAATACAAATCCGACTGGTACTTTCAGAGATTAACGCGTTCAAACAAACAAACTCTTCAGCTTTATTATTGATATAGATAGAATAGATTAGTATAGAAGATTTACTGGGAATTTTATCTCCTTACAAGTGGGTAGCTACTGTATCGTTCTGTCAGTGATTCTCAGAAACATGCAATTGAGGTCTCTTGGGACGCTGACTGCTCATCGGCTACATGGTACTTATAACAGAAATATGTAGGTACTATGTGAATAGCAGCACACTTAATAACTTCTATTGACTACGAGTATATTCTCTCTCCCTGCGAAGACAATACAAAGAAAGGAAACAGCTAAGTAAAGTCATCCTTGAGAACAAGTCTCAAAGATGACTTTACTTAGCAGTTGGACAGTTATTATTTATATCCCACTTTCTACTTCATATTATACACGTGAAAGTTTGTATGTATGGATGGATGGATGTTTGTTACTCTTTCACGCAAAAACTACTAAACAGATTTGGTTGAAATTAGGTACACGGATGGTTTATAACCAGGATTAACATATAGGACTACTTTTATCCCGATATTCCCACGGGATCGAAACTTAAGCGAGTGAAACCGCGGGGCGCAGCTAGTGGTTAATAAATTCTCAATAAGGTCTGGCGTCTAGGACGCTACTTCTTAATCTTCATCAGTCGAGAAGACAACTGTTGGGGCAATTTGGCCCTAAATTGATAAACTTTTCTGATCGTCTGAGTAGCATCAAAGAAAGAATAATATATTTTATTAGGGACACACACAGGAAATACAAGTAGTAAAAAAGGAGCATTTAAAAGTAACGAAGTTACATTAAAAACAACCAAAAAAATAAATAAACCAAAAAAAAAGGACATGTGCGAGGTCAAAAAGACTCCTCATATTCAGCCTATACTGTTCCCACTGCTGGGACATAGGTGAGAATATATTATATATTCCCTTTCCCTCTCTTTGAGAGGGAGTGGGCTATTATCTACCACGAGGGCCCAGTGCGGGTTGGCTCCTATGTCAGCATAATGCAGCGATATTTAAAAAATAAATACCGCAGTGCTGGTATTCTGATAGGGCCCGATGTAATGCCACGGACCCACCTACGGACATCTATAAATCCCGCTACGGGACTAAGAAATAAGAATACTAAATATAGCAATAAAATATGTATAGTTTCGAAACGCATTCACATGTCATATTTAGTATTCCAAAAAACACTTTTAAATTAATAACTAGGTTCCAGCAATCACGTGTATTTATTTATTTTTATATTTATATCAAAATATTTAATTTCACATAAACCAACATGGGCACATATGAAACGTCAGAAGCTAGGTGCACGGTTCTGATTGGTCGTTTCCTATGGAGAAGAGCCGGCAAGAAACTCCACGGTTACTTTATTGTTCACCACAAAAATACATAACATAAAAAATTACATCGAACACTACAAAATACTCGTATACAATGATTACTCACGTCACTCAGGTGTAATTGTTTTAAACAATACTAATCGCGTTGTCACTGACTTTTTGCCCACAAAATATTTTAATTATGACGCTGACGCTGTAAATACCCCAAAATATTCTCCTTGGTGGACATAATATACGACTGCAATTTACTGTTGAAACCCTCATAATAATACACATTAAAGCAGGTTCAAACTACGTATATCCGCCATCTTTATCTTACCTTGCAAATTACTGAAACAAAATAGAAACTAACAAAACCCCTTTATTTATTAGCGGCATTATTTATCCTAGCAGTGTAGACGGAAGGAAATTATTTTATTACAGCATTCTACGAGGTAGAATAATATCACTTGTATTCTTGAGAGTGCAATAAGGATTTGCAAAAGCCAAACGGGGCGTAACCTTGCGTTTCTGAGGTTCCATAATGACAAAATAAAAGATCACTCTTTTATTTTACTTATGAAAGTATACAGTGTGGCGATTGGGGCATATATTTTTAGACACATTCATTGAAACCTCGTATTAACCATACACAATAATTAACAAGAATTAACATTCTAGCCGTGAGACCATTTTTTTTTAGTTATCATCTGCCTAGCTTTTTCCCAACTATGTTGGGGTCAGCTTCCAGTCTAACCGGAAGCACCTGAATACTAGTACTCGTATTTTATATGGAGCGACTTTTTTTCGTTTTAGTATTTAAATTAATTTATTAAACTTACACATAGCATAGCATAATCGGCCTATAATGTTCCCACTGCTGGGACAAAGGCCTTCTCTATATGAGGGAGTGGGCCATAATCCACCACGCGGGCCCAGTGCGGGTTGGCGGATGTCACAAGTCTTAGATTTTTATATTCCAAAACAGTAGCACTAGAATAAAACCGCACATTTAGTACCATGATTTAGTAAAGTGCAAAATTTTCTTTAAAATTATGACTCTCCGAGCTTTACTAAGGTAATCTACACATAACTCTCTCTGTTGAAGTGCTAAAGTGTGCAATAACATAGCCAGTCGACAAAACCCCAGTATGCAAGACTCTTATTTCGCAGTGTGAAATAAACCAGAAACCGCATTCATGAAATACGGACTGAAAAGTATGTGACCTCCGCGATGGTACGAAGAAAATTTCTTACGAAATAAATTACGTTGAAAATATCCATCTACTTAGAAATGAAAATAGCGAAAAACCAGCAAAATATACCTACAAATTATAAATTAAAAGTCGCTTTTTTATGTCCGTCTGTGTGACTGCGTTGTTCTTCTAAACCATGCAACGGATGTTGATACAGTTTCCACCATCACTTAGAGCTTTGATTCTGATGGTTTATGTATAGGTAAAAAATAGATATATACGGGCTGGCGTCCGCAACTCCACGTTAATGCGCGTATTTTGCGTATGGGTGGGAAAATTCGATTATTCGATTCATCCCAGCTTCTCAAGGAAGGCCAGCAACGCCTTGGTGTCGACCGTCTTGATCGTCTCACGAAGGGTACCTGGGTTACCGAAGTACTTTTGCCCTATACATAGCGACCACCGGGCAGTTTAGAAGCAAGGTTTATGTATACAATACATTTAATATACTTATGTACTTACTTAAAATGAAGAAATCGTGATGTTTTGTCAAGTCCCAAAAACCGGGAGAGCAGGTCGCTAGTCTAAAAATAAAATATAATATTAGATACTCGTATATACATGGACAACTTTTAGGTACTTTGTACGTCATTACCATGCCAAAACATGTAGACCAATTATTTCAAACTCAACATCTTACAAACTCCAATTTATACTTTAAAATCATGTTTTGACGAATAAATTACCGTATAATTTATGTTGAAAATAACAACAGGCGGTTTTAACGGAAGACGATGCGAGGGTAAAAAAAGTTATAATTGGCGGCCTTACAATCTGATCTTTGTACCCGCTGGACACAGAGAAAAAGAGAAAGGACCAGCAGAAGCATCCTCTATCTGCTGAACACCACAGCAGTGTTATCGTATCATCATCATTTCAGACAGAAGACGTCCACTGCTGGACATATGCCTCTCCTAGGCTATGCCACAACACCCCGTCCTCCGCTTTCCGCATCCAGTCCGTCCCAGCCACCTTTTTTAGGTCGTTCGTCTATCTACTGGGTTGGGGGTCAATGACACTATGAGTTTTAATATAATCATCATCAATAAATATAATTTCAGCCAGAAGACGTTCACTGCTGGACATAGGCGCCCCCAAGCGTCGTCACATCGACCGGTTCTGTCCTTCTCGCATGCAGCAGATTCCACAGAAAGATAGATAGATATCTTTATTATGTATGCCATAAAAAATCTATAATGATAATAATCTGACGACACGGTTGGCGCCGTGGCTGAGCGATCGACTGCTGCGCTGCGTGTCGCGGGTTCGATTCCCGCACGGAACAAATATTTGTGTTGCATACAGGTAGTTGTTCCGGGTCTGGCTGTTTGTGTTTGTGTATGTGAGTTTAAAACTTTGTAAGCGCACCCACGATACACGAGTAATTCCTAGTGTGAGGCAACATTAAAAAAAAAAAAATAATAAGAAAGGTTTGTTTGTTGTTTTTGAACGCGCTAATCTCTGGAACTACCAGTCGGATTTGAAAAAATCTTTTTACATTTGATAGCGCAATTCTTGAGGAAGGCTATAGGCTATTTAACATCACGCTAGAAGTCTTAGGATCAGAGCAAAAATAATAAAAGTAAGAAAGAACGCTTAGCGAAAACGTAGTACTAGTAGTAGATGGATGGTTGTTTGTTACTCTTTCACGCCAAAACAACTAAACGGATTTGGATAAAATTTGGCACACAGATGGTTTATAACTAGGATTAATACATAAAACACTTTTAATCCCGATATTCCCACGCGATCGAAACTTATGCGAGTAAAACCGCGGGGCGCAGCTAGTACAGATATAAATGTGGAAATTTAACAAAGGGTGACACAATGGCCTGTCTTATCGCTAAAAGCGATCTTCACAAGATCATTAGTCCAACTTGTAGACGTGTATTTACATTGGGAAATGGTATAAATTTAAATCATGGCCATTGCAATTTACAGTGATTAAGCTGCCGCGTGCCAACAGGGCAATTACTGCCTATACCCTTTATTCGACGAGGCTAACTACTGGTTACTCAAGACAAAGTGAAGACAAAAAGAGAAAGAAGTTTTATGTCTTTGAGGGCCCGGAATTTTGATCCGTAATTAAACTGAACCAATTGTTAAAAATATTAAGTAACGGTTAAATTTTTGCAAAATGTGTTTTTTAATAAATTTTTAGTTTATCTTATGATATAATATTATTACTAATAATTATTATTTGCTAATGATCAAATAACTATCTATTACTTAAAAAAAATAACCATTAGTTCCATTACATAAAGTAACACTTGATCAAAAAACACATTTTGCTAAAATTTTAACATTCGTTCCAATTTTTTTTTTTTTTTTCGGGATGGGAAATCATCAAATGACCCCTCCCGCTCTGGGTGGAGCAGAAGGGAGTGTCAGACTCTTACTGACTAAAACCCACCCGTGTTCCTTCCTTAGACCTTTATGTTCCAGGGCAGCGGTAACCCTTTCGGACGATCCCGCTACCCCGGCAGGCTTCGGCCCTGTCGGGCCCCGTCAACTATGCTGACATCTCTTTGAGGCGCGCGTGGAACACATACGCGCCGTCCGGCAAAAACCGGCCATTAATGCGTTGTTTCTATGAGGTGACAATTTGACATATATCTGGGATAATACTACAAAGCCATGTTCCGTAATTAAAAAAATTCAAAATCTAGTCGCAATCTTATCTCAGCCACAAATAATGTCATAAACTTTTAAAAAATGTAGGGATTTTGGAGGTTTTATTGACAGTTTGAGACTGAGATCTGACTGTGAACGTTGAACGAGAATTGCTTCTCTGAAAGTACAATTTTATTACTGTCAAACTGACCGCCACTGCCGACGATTCTATCTAAACAACGCACAAAGAGAATAGAGGTGCTATGAAAGGGTTTGTATAAACTTTTAATTGGCAACTCGTTCAGGTGTAGCATTCATAGATAGTACCACACATTTTTTACGTCTCAATAAAACTTCAGACACTCCTAAATAGCCGACAAATTGCCAGAAAATTGCCTACCATCTGACGGCACATACTCGTATAGAAACCCTATCACCTCCTATTGCAATCAATCTATGTGATAAGTGTGCGGCCAAAACGATCTCACGTTTGGGCTCCATTTGCGGAAAGCTTTTAAGGGCTTCATCACAACTAGTCACTTCCTATGTATTCATGAGGGGTAGGCTTTATGTATGAAGGAGGATTACGTGCACTGCCCTGAGTTATTAGACAGTATTAATGTTTGTTGGTAAAATTATGTTGGTGATTTTAGTATATAATTTTAGTAAAAAAAAAAAAACAGTTCAGTTCGCCCTCTCATAGGGAGGTCTGTGTCCCAGCAGGTAACATTATCAACTGATTATTATGCTTTGGATTATTTTTTTGTTTAAAAATATCATCACAGGTACTTTCATAAAAACCCTATGTACAACTATATTCCCGTAAAACTTTAACGAGTAAAATTAATAGAGTACTATATTGTAACTTTTTACTTTGAAGGATAAATATTGATCAATCTTCTTCCTGAGAACCCGTCGCCACGCCAGTGTTACAATGTGCAGAATCTCAAAAACTATCTCAACGAACAAGTTTCCAAAAGTTTGAAACTCATCAACGGTGGTCCAAAGTTTTACAGGCTAAAGTAAACTGCTAAAGGATATTGGGATTACATTTTATACTTTAACGTTTTGAGTTTAGGAAAAATACATTTTGAAATTCATGTCAGCGACGATCGTAATCAGATTTCGCGCCTCTTTCGCAGCTATTTAATCAACGACGAATAATCTAATCGCGAGCTACCATCTCTTTAACCCAGATAAACCCAATTTCAAAACACAAAATCAAAAATATTTCTCGTTTAATCACCTCGAAGCGTTCATATCATCAAAACTAAAGCCTTTGGAAGTCAACAAAAGGGCGTTGGGCGCTCTTAGTAATGTCTGCCTCACGAAAATGGAGATACGCATCAGTCATTAACACTTGAGCCTGTCATTTCGCTTGGTCCTTTGAGGCGCCGACAGATTCTCCGGTGGGTGTAGCAATTTTGATGAAAGAAAATGGTTATTTTGGTAATAACCCCCGGGAATTGAACTATTCAGACGTTAGGCCCGATTTTGAGGCGTGCACGTTTTTGAGGTCTGCTGTGCAAGGAATTTTGGCGAAGCTTCTCCTGAATGTGACCTGGATTGTGTGAATTGCTGTATGGGAAGACGAAAGTTTTAAGTGTTTGTCTTATTCTGCCTTTGCAGTTAAAATGAAAAATTTGAGCATGTTGGCTGACTTTGTGAAATTCATTTCTTGAAATTATGTCTCTATTTGCTAGTTAAAGTTCCTGACATTGTTGCCTATATTGTGATGTGTCAAGCTAAAGACTCATAATCAGTCTATAATGTTCCCACTGCTGGGATATAGGCCTCCCGTCTGTGAGAGGGAGTGGGCCGTAATCCACCACGCAGGCCCAATGCTGGATGGTAGAATCTTCGAATTTTTGGTTCTAGGACATGCCGGTTTCCTCACGATGTTTTGAGAGCAGTGGTGATGAAATAATTTACACAAATTAAAGCACCTGTCACGGTTTGAACCTACGACCTATAAATCGTAAGTAGCTGCCTTTTCGACTGGGCCACCACTGCTTTGAAACTGCCTTAACATAATAGGAACAAATAAAAGTTTAAACACTAGTCTATACTGACTACCGACTTAAAAAAAAACCACATCGCATTTTATGTGACAGACCACTCTCCACACAACTTTGACCGGTATCCTTTGATAAAATTGTTACTACTACGAGACACTCCTAACAAAATTGGAATAACCCTAGACTCATGAGCTCCCTTATCCACTATCGTAGAGATTTAAAAAAATCTAGCTAAATATGACCATAACTAAACTAAACTACGTCCAGCTCAATAGCTCTTTTCACGTGCTAAACCTACATTTTCCAGATAAAGCTGCCCCGATCTAGTTCAAATAGTATCTTTACACATGAATGAAACTGAAACGTAGTTTACAGGACGGTGAATGAAGCAATTTTTGGACATTCGCCAGCGGGTAGCTTCCTTCATATTGTCGTGCAATAGAATTTGAATTTTATCTAAATAGGGTGGCGTTCTGATCGATAGTTTGCTTTGTGCGATACAAAGACTGTGGTTTTGACACTTAGGGATTTTATTAATAATAATTATTATTTATTTATTTAATTTGACAACATTGGTCCAATGGTTAGTACAACAATAACTTATCAACTAAGAATTAGTAATATTAATTAAATTAAATTATATTAAATTACAACAAATCAAATCAAAATAAAACAATTTCTATTCATCCTGCCGCACGAGCAACCGGACAGCGTGTCTAAGTATTGGTGCATCGTGTTTTTCAGCTCGGGTTTTCAGTATGCTGTTGGTGCTAGCCCTCATTCTGCTTATTAAGGATGCGGTCTTTTTCCTCCGAATGGCAAAGAAGTCGTCGATTCGCGCTACAGCAAACATGCCAGACGTGCTGCAGAATCGACGCAACCTCAACAGCACCCTGAAACCATTGTTATATTGTACCCGCAGGGCATCTAGTACCCTCCGCGTGCAGAGCGCGTGTTAATACTTACTCAAGGGGACTTAAAACACAAATATGAAAGATTAGGACGGATGCAAACATTATACGGCCAGCGCCAGCTGTCAAATCCAACCGAGGTTCAACTTTTTATTACAAACAAGATCATCATCATCTATTAAGGTTATGTATACATTTTTGTATAAGGTTTAATACAAAAGCGGTGTATAAAGTTTAGGACACAAGTATGGTTTCTACTTTGTGAGGAAGATGATGTAAAGTGAAAATACTTTTCAAGATTAAAAAGTATTTTTACTTTAGCAATATAGTAATTTAGCAATATCAGTATATTACACGGAGCGATTGCCTACCTGACATTAGCAACCCAGTTACTGGGGAACACGACACCCACTCCTTCGTAATACTGTAAAGTTTAAAACATGAGCATCGTTGTAATACTTATCTGAACTTACTTTTCCTATATTATCTTTAAAATTAAGAATTGTAATAACTATGAAACACTTTTCTCTGGATTAGGGACTAATTCAGCTCTGTTCTGCTTTTGTCCATAGAAAACAACGATTTTGTATGGGATGTGTACAGTCACGAGCACCAATATGTCAACACTTGGCAACTTTCAAATGCGTTTTTTTCGTGAATTAACGAATGCAACGTTGAAATACGATACATTACATAAACATATGGGTTCGAAAATGTTATGTTCGTAACAACATGAAATTTCATTCAAAGATAAAGAAGTAAATCGCTTTTGAATAAAGCCGAGTGTATACATACTTTTGCTCGTGACTGTACGCATACGTAAAGCTGAACGGATGCGATTATTCTGCAATTTTATTTAATATGAAGCAGCAGCACTGCGTGAATGGCAGAGAGTTAATTTCTGCGGACATTTACCTTCTTGCAGTTTAACAATTAGTTTGACTATTAGCGTTGGAAGGCCTCCCACAAGGTGGACCGATGACTTTGTGAAGGCCGCAGGAATCCGCTGCATGTGGGAAGCACAGAACCGGTCGAAGTGGAGGTGCCTGGGGGGAGGTTTATGTCCAGCAGTGGACGTCTTTCGGCTGAAATGATGATGATGATTAAAGATAAACAAACAAAATACTGATGATTGATTCATCAGTATTTTAAATAGAGATGGACAGAATGACAGATGTAGATCTGCATGAATTCCAGAAGAAAATGGAAAAACCATACTACCAATTACCTCTCTATTAATTCTCTTAGGTGCTGTTTGGGAACTGAAAACAATATTGATAAACTATTCCTCAGAACCGCACGCTAAGAAATTTTGTTTCAGTGCGGTTAGTGGAAATGCTCAAGTGCGGTTCGCGTAAGTGCTGTTGAAATCAGTGTGCTATAAGTGGAATACCTCGGCGTTTGCACCAAAAACTAAAAATAAACAAAAAACATCAGCAACACAAAATGATTTCAAAGTAGGTATATACAACAATAGTTATTAATAGAAAGTAACGTGCTATACCAGAGACAGAACAAGGAAAACTAGTGACAAAGGAAAATGAATCCAATTGACTCGTTTACTTGGTCTCTTGTCACAAAAATAAGTTCTATGAAGAGACAATCCTTTTGAGGACTTGCTCTTAATATCAAACGCCATGCTAGTAAATCTTTACCGAAAAAAATATGTTTCATCATACGGATAAGGATAAAGAAAAAATATTTGTTTTTTTGAGAGTTTGTATATTTGTTTGTTACGCTTATAGACATAGAATACTTTCTATCCCGATATTTCCACGGGATCGAGACTTATGCGGGGGAAACTACGGGACGCAGCTAGTATATTAGATAAAGAATTTTTCTTTTACATAATCTTGCTCACATAATAGAAACCACTTTTATGTCCAAAACTTTATTTATCGGTTTTGTATTAAACCTCGCGGCTAAGTAATAACAACCGTACGGGTGGATTGAACGTTAATCTACGTTTTCAGAGGCCGGTTCGTGGATGGGTGACCATCCATTACATAATATCGAGACCCCTTCCTGCCTCGTAAAGCTCGATAAGCCGTTGCCGCGTTGGTCGCGGCTGTCATTTGTAGATCTTTCAGTCTTACGAAGGGGTATCGTGTTACCCATAGTAACTGTGTTGTTGAGGTCAGATAGGTAGTCGCTCCATATAAAATACTGGTATTCAGCTGCATCCGGTTAGACTGGAAGCCGACCCCAACATAGTTGGGAAAAGGCTAGGCCTAGGAAAGATGATGTAAAGTAAAAATACTTTACATCATCTTTCCTAGGCCTAGCCTTTCGAGGATCGCCCAGAGGACACGTTGGAGCATACGGTGGAGGTCTGCCCCGCTTGGGCAGAGCACCGCCGTGTCTTCGTAGAGGCGATCGGCAGCGGCGGCGACCTCTCGCGCCCGGCCCTGGTGCAAGCCATGGTCCGGGGCGAGAGGGAGTGGGAGGCGGTCACCTCTTTCTGCGAAGCAGTCATGCTAGCGAAGGAGGTGGCGGGATGGGCAAGGGAGAGATCCTCACGCCTCAGCCGCCGAGGGAGACGCTCCGGGCGTCAGGAGCCGCGTGACGACTCCCGGCCACCGTAGGCGCGGGCTTGCGGGCGGAGAGCAATGGGTAGCTCTCCGTCCGATCAGGACCAGGCCCGTGCCGGACGGCGCGTATGTGTTCCACGTGCGCCTCAAAGAGATGTCAGCGTAGATGATGGGGCCCGACAGGGCCGAAGCCTGCCGGGGTAGCGGGATCGTCCGAAAGGGTTACCGCTGCCCTGGTACATAAAGGGCTAAGGAAGGAACACGGGTGGGTTTTAGTCAGTAAGAGTCTGACACTCCCTTCTGCTCCACCCAGAGCGGGAGGGATCATTTGATGATTTACTATCCTCAAAAAAAAAAAAAAAAAAAGTTAAAATACTTTATAATCTTGAAAAGTATTTTCACTTAACATCATCTTCCTCACAAAGTAGAAACCATACTTGTGTCCTAAACTTTATACACCGCTTTTGTATTTTCATATTAACCTTATACAAAAATGTATACATAACATTAATAGCCTGTCATTGTATACTGAACCTTTCACTTAAATGAAATAAATGGGTCCTTATACAGAGTCGGGGAAAGAATTTACTTGTTCTACAACTATGAGAAAAGGACTGGTCGTCTTTTACACCGTAATAGGTAATCCTGTTGAGTTTTATATTGATTTAAAGTTAAAAAAATGTGATAATAATCCTCCTAATATGACAGGATGTGAAGATACGTGGATATTTGTTACTCTTTCACGCAAAAACCACCGAACGGATTTGGATGAAATTTGGCACACAGTTAGGTTATAACCAAGATGAGCACGTAGGATAGGTTTTATTCCGATATTCCCTTGGATTGCAACTTATGCAGGGGAAACCCCGGGGCGCAGCTAGTACTAATCTAATTATGCTGCGCAATTATTTTGATTTATGTGTATGTCTCCATAGCGTCTTTTCTCTCTCTTTTTGCCTAGCGTCATCACATTTCATTTGGGGTCGGCTCTCCTCGTCACTCTTATCCAGATGTTTTGGTTCTGGGTCGTCGAGTCATTCACTTCGGCTTCCTTCGGGTCGTTGTTGACTACAGACATCCAAGTGAAAAGGGGCCATAGTGTATTTTCTAATACATATTATAAATTGAAACACTTTTCGTGTCTTAATAAACGTTTTTCTTTCTTTTTCTTTCATTCTGTGTGACCGCGTTGTTCTTTTAAACTGTGCAGCGGATTTTTATGCGGTTTTCAACATCATTTAGAATTTGTCCAAAAAGTTTATTTGGAGAAAACATTAATATTTAATTTAGATATGATAAATAAATCTTCAAGTTTTTTAAGTCGTAAAATCCCTGCGAAGCGCTGGTTTTGAATAATTATATAATTAATTTTTTAAAATACCTGCTATTCATTTCCAAGAATTTGTATAGGGTTTAGGGTTATTTGTATAAAATCTACGAAGCGACGAATTTTATAGATGGCAATTTGAAAGAAATACATAATAATATGATCAAAACCATCACAAAATCACTTCAAAAATTATTTGCCACAAGTCGCTTCATATTGCCTCCAGTCATGTGAGCATTACGCTCCGGTGTGACGTAAAGCCACACTAACACCGGCATAGCTTGTAGCCTGTCAGAAGCACACTGTCGCTGACAAAACAGCTTGTGCTTGGCTTTAAACCCACAAATGAAGGCCAGGCTTAACCCTTCTGACGTAGATTGAATAAAACACTGTTGATAATACCCCGTTATTTCATGAAAAAGATTCGTCGAAATCATTTTATATGCAGCTGGAAATTGTGTGCCATTTGGGACTGTTGTTTTTCTTTTGCAGGCTAATGAACTTACCTAGTTTGGAGTTTTGCTTTAGTTCTATAGAACGGAAATGCTAGAAATGCTATAGAATGGAAATATCATCTTTATTTATGTAAGGTTTTATCTATAACCACGCAACAAAGGATTAGGTAAGCTACCGTTCTCATACAACTGTGAGATAAATAGAATGTTTCTCAGTTAAAAAAACTTCTAATGATTTTCAGGTATTTCTGTAGGTACAACCGCCTCTCTTCGAGAGGGAGTGGGCTGTATTCCACCACGTGGACCCAGTGCGACTGGGCTTGAACCTACGACCTGGGATAGATAACATTTTTTGCATTTTTTGGCTATTTATGAAAGTTTTTGTTTTAAGCAACGTGCAATGGTATCGTGGTTCAAACTCATAGCCTCTTGCTCACTAGTCCTTAGCCAATTCCCGCTTTCTTATTAATGAATTCTAGCTTTGCAGACACAAGCCTTTTCTTTCTTCCTACCTACTTCTTCTCATGGGCCAAAAAATACAAAAAAAAAATTACCCTGTTACAAGAATTTAAATAAACATAACGATCGCGTTTATCCTTGTTAAGTAGACAACATAAACCTCACTCGATGATATAAAGTAACATCATGAAGGGAAATTGTTCGCATTTTTGCCTCAACTTCAGTAGGCTATAACTTCATATTTTATTCACGACGTTATTACCATTATTTGCTGTCAAATATTGTACAAGTACCTGGAACTTGATGTTGGTAAGTACTGAAATTATAATACATTATGTAGTAATTGGTTTTTGCTTAGGTATACCTAGCGGTTGTTTATGCCTTTAACGGGTCTCACATGTTTCATTAAAAAATTTTTATCAAATTATCACTTCCCAAACAATTTTCCCGATAATTTAATTTGCCAAATGATTACTTAGCAAATAAACTCTTCACAAATAAATGTAAGGCAAACCTAATGTTTGGCAAGTGAACGTTTAAACAATAACTTGCTTACAAACTAATACTTTTACCAATTTTAATGTAGTCAAATATGTCAACTGACATATTTGACTACATTAAAATTGGCAAAGTATTATACCAACTGGTATAACATATTTTATGCAAAGTAAAATAAGCCAAATATTTAGTATCGTCAGTTTTCAATTTACCATTTCTATTCAGTCAACTGCTTAGTCAATGACAAGAAATTGTTGCACAAAATATACAAATTAAATTACAATGTGTTTTGTTGGTTTGGTTTTACATTATAAAATATATTTCTGGCACTCGCCGGCCACTGCCGCAGCACCGCTCGCTTCGCTCGCTCGGCTCGTGCGTTGTGTGGTCACGGTTCTAACCTAACCTAGCTGTTTCGATTTAAAAAGATATATGCGTGTTACGTTGCAAATTTCACTAAACTTTAACAAAATTATAAACTATACATGTCAATTAATATTATATAACATTAAAATGGATTCTAACCTAACCTACAGTTCTGGTAGTAGTTCGTTTTTCGTTCGTCGTTTGTAAACATAGATATAGGCATAAATTTGACTTGATTCGCAAAACATTCAAGCACATAAACTTACAAAGAAGTACGCAAATGACATCAAATAAAAGTGTATTTTTTAATTATATAATTCCCAAAAAATCTTATTTTTGTCTTTATATTTTTTGTCATAACAAATCATTTGACTAAATTTTTTTGTCTAAAGATTGTTTGCTGTAATAAATCATTTCGTTAAAGACCAAATGCCTTAATGATATCATCCTTGGTAATATTCTGCCGAGTGAAAATATAACCAAATCAAAATGTACGTACCAAAATCATTCCAAATATTGCATTCCAAAAAGTAGCAAAAATTTGTTTGGATAGTGAAACTTTGTCAAAATAACTTTTAGCAAAACGGCAGGCTCCCGCCTATTACTTATAACATTATTTGTGAATGAAATCTTGTTGTTGATTCCTTTTTTCTGGGTTTCCTGAAATTGTAAGTAACTTTATTCCCAGATTAGCGTCTGCCAGCGACTTCGTCTGCGTGAAATTTCTTGTTTCCTGACTTCCTGTCGCATCGTATCGCCTGCCCGCACAATGATTTCGTTTTCGCGTGGCGTTCTTTCTGACGTTTTTCTTTTTGTTCGGCTCCTAAGGGTTCTAGCGTGATGTTAACTGTTTAACATCTCTCCTCCCATCTTTCCTTCTTTAAAAATTGGGCAACCAAATGCAAAAATAATTTTCAGATCGACATTAGCCAGATATTAACGCGTTCAAACAAACAAAAAAACTCTTCAGCTTATTATTATCGTTTTTCGTGTATACAGAAGGCCAATTCTAGTAAATTAAAACGTTCAAAATCTAGTCGCAGTCTCATTTCGGCGACAAACAAATGTCAAACACTTGTCAAAATATAGGGAAATTAGACGTATTTTTGACAGATTGAGACTGAGATCAGACTGTGAACGTTTGTAAAATTACGAGAATTGCCCCTCTGGTGTCATAGATTTTTTTTTCAACCGTAAAACTGTTCGATTATGTTTGTAAAAAACCTCCGGAAGTACTGTTTTGATTACAAATATTCTTTCACTGGTAGAAAGCTATACTCTTGCCGAGTGCCACATGATAAATGTGTTTTATATTAAAACACGCGGTCGGAGTCGCGGGTAAATCGCTAGTCGTAAATCTCACAAGATTTTTTATAAAAATACTAACTGCTCGAATAAAAAGATCTATGCTTGGGTGCAAGTCAAATTCAATTTCCCAACCATAGTTACATGAATTACCGAATAAATTACAATTTTATTAATTGCTCCAGCGCATAACTATTATGCCCCACGAATGAAACACAACACATCAATTACACCAGCTCTACTAAGACACTGTATACACAAGCATACACAACAATAAAGCCGGTACACACCGCTGGCCGGAAGGTTGCGACAGTGTATACACTGCTCGTTGAGACCGCCCCTTTCGTGTTAGGCTACGTTAACTACCGGGCTATAGATGTAAGTATGAACCTACCTTAATATCTGGAATACTCAAGCAGGTTGTGTGGAGGTAGAATTAAGTAACTGCTGGGTCATTTCGCTACTTTAATTACCTTTTATTATGCGTTGCAGTCTTGGGTAATTTTGAGAATTTGTTTGAAGTTTATATTTTAACATCGTTAAACTTTTATTTATTTTGGAATACTGTATAATATTTGCATAATATATTGTATAAGCTAATAGACTTAAAATAATAATATTTAGGTTGAAATAAAAAAGAGGGAAAATAATCGTAGGGCATCAAAAAATGCGTCCGTATCGCTGTTAACAGAAAAAGTACACAAAAGGCTGGCAGCATTGCCACGTTGTATGGCGATGCTGATTCTTTGTCAGAGCTCTCTGGTCACGTAAAGAGTCGACTAACCGCTTGGCGATATTTCGAATAACCATGTGGGTACTTGGCCCTAGTGTTTCAACCCCAAACTGCTCGAACAAATTATAACTCCCAATGACTTTGGAATATTTTCGCAGTTTCGGGTTTTCGTACTTACATATTTTTATTTCATCAAAATAGTTGAAACATTTTTAGGGTTTGGTACCGAGGCTGACAGCTCATTGCCCAGAAGATGCGCCTGACGTACCAGTACATAGAATGGCCAGAAGGAATAGGCAGACCTGTAGCAGTTTGAGCCAACAGATTAGGTGAAACAGGATTAGCTTGTGCAGTCGACTTCATTATGGCTTTACCATCCTAAAGTCGAATGCCACTTCCATATAAAAAAAAAACAATAAAGTTTATTTGTTTATGTACAAGTTATAATTTCAACCTTAATAAAGTTTCAATTTAGATAGAAAGAAAGAAAAATATTTTATCTGAGACACGCACAGGAAATACAACTAGGTACTATCAGTTATTCTGTGCGATATTTAAAAAATAAATACCACAGCTGTGATATACTAATCCGATTTACTAGGAACTGTTGTCAAAAACGGTTAAACAATCTTGAGGTTTGTCCACCCATCGGCCCATCGTGCTGCTCGACGAGGTGGGCAAGCTCTTTGAAAGAGTAATTGCAGACCGCCTTACCGGGCAGCTGGTGCGGGTGGGGCCAGATTTGGCGGACAGCCAGTTTGGTTTCCGCAGGGGGCGCTCTACGGTGGATGCCATCATGCGCGTGCGAGCCCTCACTACGGGGGATGCTGTGGCCCGGGGTGGGGTTGTCTTGGCGGTGTCTCTAGACATCGCCAATGCCTTCAATACCCTGCCCTGGAGTTGCAACAGGGAGGCACTCGGTTATCACCGGATGCCGACCTCGATGTCGAGGCTTATCTGACGGACAGGACCGTCATCTACCTCGGTCACCGGGGAGAGTGGAACCGGCGAGAGATGTCGTGCGGTGTCATACAGGGATTGGTTCTAGGGCCGCATCTGTGGGATATCGGGTACGACTGGGTGCTGCGCGCCGACCTCCCTGATGGCGTCAGCGTAGTTTGCTACGCTGACGACACGCTGGTCCTGGCGCAGGGGAGGTCGCACCAGGCGGCGGCCGAAGCAGCGACACGCGGGGTTGCGACAATCGTCGAGAGGATCCAGCAATTGGGACTCGAGGTGGCATTGCACAAATCTGAGGCCATGTGTTTTCATGGTCCTCAGGACGCGCCACCGTCGGGTTCACAAATAACGGCGGGAGGGGTTCACATCGGCGTCGAGCTGACGATGAAGTACCTGGGACTCGTCCTCGACAGCCGGTGGAATTTCGTGGAGCACTTCCGACGTTTGGCTCCCAGACTGGAGCGGGCCGGGGCGGCCTTGAGGCGGCTTCTTCCCAATCTAGGGGGACCAAACGCCTCCTGCCGGAGGCTCTATGCGGGGGTCGTGCGGTCCATGGCCCTTTACGGGGCACCGGTATGGGCGCGATCCTTGAGGCGGCGACCAGCCCGCCAGTTGATCGCGTCCCAAAGGGTCATGGCTGTCCGGCTCATCCGAGGTTACCGCACGGTTTCCGCTGAGGCGGCGAGCCTCCTTGCTGGATTGCCGCCATGGGATCTGGAGGCCAAAGTCCTCGCCCACATATGGGAGTAGCAAGAGGAGGCAAAACGCCGGGGCGTTTTGCTCCGCTGCCGCGAGAAATCACGGCACAGCGGACAGAGCTCCGGCGGGATCTCATAGCGGCATGGAGAGTGCGATTGTCGCAACCCAGCGCTGGGCACGCCACAATTGCGGCGATAAGTCCCCTCTTTGAGGAGTGGCTAGAGAGGCGCCACGGCGCCCTCACCTACCGCCTGGCGCAGGTCCTCACCTCACCGGACACGGTTGTTTCCGGAGGTTCCTGTTCAGGATAAAGCGGGATGAAACGCCAGGGTGTCACCACTGTGGGGATCCCCGGAGGACACGGTGGAGCATACGGTGGAGGTCTGCCCGGCTTGGGCGGGGCCCCACCGTGTCCTCTTGGCGGCGATCGGCGGCGGCGACCTCTCGCGTCCAGCGCTCATCCAGGCCATGGTACGGAGCGAGAGTGAATGGGAGGCCGTCACCTCCTTCTGCGAAGCAGTAATGCTCGCGAAGGAGGAGGCGGAGCGCGTGAGGGAGAGGCAATCGCTGCACCCTCGCGCGCCTAGCCGCCGCAGGAGACGCCCTGGACGGGAGTCAACAGCCGACTCCCGGCCACCGTAGGCGCTGGCTTGCGGGTGACTAGCTATGGGCAGCTCGCCGCCCGGTAAGGACCAGGCCCGGGTCGTCGGCGCGTTGTGTTGCACGCGCGCCTCAAAGAGCTGTCAGCACGAACTGACGGGGTCCGCTAGGGCCGATGCCGCCGGGGCTGCGGGTTGTTCGTAAGAGATACCGTAGCCCCTGGCACAGGCAACTGAAGGAACACGGGTGGGTTTTAGTCAGTAAAAGTCTGACACTCCCTTCTGCTCCGCCCAGAGCGGGAGGAGTCATTTGAGGATTTCCCACACAAAAAAAAAAAAAAAAAAGGTTTGTCCACCCATGTGGTCATTTGTGGAGGCTCTCTTAAAGCACTCTATTGTGGACTTATAAAGCTCCCTATACCATCGTCACTTATATGGAAACATATATAAAATTGACCCTTAAGTCATTTTTAACAAGAACTAATTGCTAACTGTAGGGGTCGAAACTGTGTTGCGTAGTTTATAACTACTATAACTAAACTACGTAGTATGACAGGAACTTTTTGAATTACGTCAGTATGAGCCAAACAAAAATAATGAAAAAAACAGCGATGATGCAATTTTTAATTTGTATAATGAAAATGTATTTACTTTATTGTACGTATATTGATACCTAGATATGGAATTGTATAAGGTAATCAGGGAGACTTGAGGAGCAATTCTCGTAATTTTAAGAACGTTCACAGTCTGATCTCAGTCTCAATCTGTCAATAATTTCCCTACCTTTTTGACAAGTTTTTGACATTGATCCTCGCTGAGATGAGATTGCGATTAGATTTTGAACGTTTTTAATTATGGGAACTGGCCTTCTGATTACATTATAATTACTTACCTACTCATAGATAAGTCATGACGTAAGTACCGTGCTGTCCAGTAACTGGGTTGTGGAGGTTAGATAGTGATTTGTTTCATGTAAAGTAATGGTATTCAGCAATACATAGGATACTTTTAATCCCGATATTCCCGCGGGATCGAAACTCATGCGGGTAAAACCGCGAGGCGCAGCCAGTGTTTAATAAAACCAAACTAATTTTCGTTTTTGGTTCCCATTCTTACTAACTTACTTACACACAACCATATTTTTTTATAAATACGAGTATGTAACATAAAAAAACACTCTTTACATAGTGAGACCGCTGTGCTTCGGAACCCACGTTAAACCGTTGATCCCGGCTGTCATTCTTGGATCTTTGAAAGTCGTTACGGGTCGTCAGAAGCCCGAAAGTCTGACAACCAGTCTTACCAAGGGGTATCGTATTACCCAGCAACTGGGTTGTGGAGGTCAGATAGGCAGTCGCTCCATGTAAAATACTGGTATTCAGCTACATCTGGTTAAACAGGAAGCCAACTCCAACATAGTTGAGAATAAGCTAGGCAGAGGATGATAAATCAAGGATGAGTCTTACAATAAATTAAATGATAAATAAATGATAAATGATTTTATTTTTGTAAGTAGGTATGTACAAACACTTTTACACGTCAATCATATTTATAACTAGTTGAGGTCGGCGTTTCCTATCTGACTAGTCTGAAAAGAAAGGCCGAAAAAAACTCAGAGGTCACAGTCTCTTTTAAAGTCCAGACATAATCTTGGTCTGATCATATGAAGACCATGTAGATTGATGTCTGAGATGGATTTTTGAAGAAAGAACCAAACAGTTTGAGAGGACCTGTCCAGTCAGTGCACGCATTTGTCAGAAATCGTGCAGCTCAACACAACACTTAAAGAGCATGACGATTCGACGAACAATACCAAAGAAAGGACATTTGGGTAGGCCACAATAATTACTCCTACTGCCAGACCATGACAAAAACTAACAGAACAGAGAGAAAAATAAAAATAAAATGAAAGAATTGAACTTTAATTTAAAATAATAATAATGATTAAATGTTTTTTTCATACTTTTGTTTATAAAAATAATTAAAAATGTAATTGGTAAGTATTTAAATGAAATAAAGGAGATAATAATAATAATGTTTATTTTCTTCCACAAATAACATCCATCAACCAAAACTTAACAACGGAAAAATAATAATTACAATGTTTATTTGTGGGAGACTGGTGCCTAAACTAAGCCGTGGCCTGTATTTCAGGACACCAGTGACTCCCCCCTACAGGAAAAATAGCATCATAACAATAGTAACAATAGTATAGATATGATATATACACATAGATATAATCAATTGGTTGGAAGAGAAGGAAAACAAAGAAACATTAAAAAATAATACTAATAACATAAACAAAAAGAAAAAAAAACATAAAATGTGTGTGTAGTGTAGTTCGCGTTGTAAGTGGGGGTGTGTGTGTGTGGTGTGTGAGTGAGGCGTGCAAGGTGAGGTTGCATATGAGCGTGTTCATGTCTGAGTAGCTGTCTGGATGCAGGAGGTAAACAATAACTCAGCATAATCAATCTACACTGTTCCCACTGCTGGGACACAGGCCTCTTCTCTGTGAGAAGTGGGCCGTAATTCACCCCGCGAGCCTAGTGCGGGTTGGTAGATGACACATGTCTTCGAATGTTTCGTTCTAGGACATGCCGGTTTCCTTACTACATTTTTTGAAACTTTAATTTAAGATAGCTCATTTTATTCAAATAAATAAAACTAAAGCTTATCTATGCAACATATTCATCAGGTTACTTCATCCAATATCCACCCTTATCATACCTAATTCTGTCCTTTCATATCACGCAATCATCCAGACGACCTCCCGATACAAAATTATCTGGCTTCCGTCCCTTCCTTGATCTCAGCAACTAATCTATTTCCTCTATTGAGATTAGCATTACATCTGTCCCTTCCTTATGTAATGATAACATTATGTGAGCTTCGCAGTATTTTATTATTTGATCAAATAAATATACATATATACACACATCAACACCGTCTAGGGATATTTTGTATAAAGTTCTTAAATTAAAAAAATACTGGCCAGTTTTGAATTCTTTTGAAGAAAGCTTATTTTGTAAACATTTTTGAACGATTCTAAATTTGAATTTGAAAAAATAAATTAAAAACAAAAGGTTTACGCGGCATAATGGTAGGGGACTCCGAAGGTTTCATTTACCTACAGTAGTTTTTGGCTATTTTTTTGTCTCAAATTTAAGTTTTATAACAAGTTATCGGTTAATTTAGAATTAATGTTATTGTGTGCATCATGCAGCGGCGCCATTTAACGAGAGAGGAAATGTTAAGGGCAGTAGGCATGCTCCAAGCTGGGGCTACTCAACGGAGTATTGCTGAGGAGATTGGAACAAGACAAAACGTGATATCAAGGTTATGGTCACGTTATCGTGCTTCTGGTGATGTGGCTGAAAGACACCCAAGCGAGAAGCGCATAACCACACAACGACAAGACCAATTTTTGCAAGTTGCCGCAAGAAGACAACCAAATGTTACGGCCATGCAGTTGGTTCAGAGGCTCCAGTCAGAGCACCAGTTGCTTGTGAGTGACCAAACTGTAAGGAGAAGGCTGCATGAAGCTAACCTTCATGTTCGCAGACCGCTTCGTACTCCAGCACTACGCCGAGGAAATCGTGGACGACGACTAGAGTGGGCTCGAGAACATTTGCACTGGGAAGATAACCAGTGGTCTGTAGTGCTGTTTACCGATGAGTCCCGGTTCAGTTTCCATCCCGATACACGTAGAGTACGTGTTTGGCGAGTTACTGGTCGTGAGAGCCGTCTACAACATCCTCAGGAAGTCCATTTATACCACGGCGGGACAATTATGGTTTGGGCGGGAATTCGTGTTGATGGAAGAACAGGCCTCGTTTGGATCAGAAACACCATGACGGCTGAAAAATACCGTAACGAGGTGCTAGTACCAATAATCTACCACCATCGAATACAAATGGCCCAAGAATTCACGCTCATGCACGATAACGCCCGTCCGCACACAGCGAGAGTGGTGACGAGCTGGTTACATGAGCACGCCGTATCGGTCTTAGGCTGGCCCGCTCAATCGCCTGACCTAAACACCACAGAACACGCGTGGGACATGCTCCAAAGAAGGGCTTTGAGGAATTTCCCTGCAAACATTGCGACGGAAGAGCAACTTTTTTTGCATCTTACCCGAACCTGGGACAATATACCGCAGCAAGACTTAGATAACTTAATCCAAAGCATGAAAAACCATTGCAGGACCGTTATTAACGTCATGGGCGGTTTTATTGACTACTGATTTTTCACATAACTGTTAAAAACAGATTAATTTTTCCTTATTTTTCACTTTTTCTTGAGAAACACATTCATTGTTAGTTTTACCATTATTTCACATTTTTTCTTTATTTGAATAAAAATTTGTTTACGCAAAGAAAATAGTTTTCTTTTATTCTGGAGTGTAGTCTGATAAATGGGCTTTATAAACATATATGCATGTTGTATGTTATTTTTAATAAATTTTGAGTAAATTGAGTAAATCCAAAATATCCCTAGACAGTGTTGATGTGTGTATGTATCTACTTTTGTGTTCCAGATTTTTGAAGAGTGTTTTTCATCACAGGCCTTCTCCCAACTACTTTTTACCTATTGTGGTATAGTAATTTTATCTTTAGGTGCATCGTCTTCACATATAATTAATGTATGCAAAATATTGTAAAACATTTTAAAAGAGTAACGGTGGAGTTTCTTGACCATTCTTCTCCATACGAAAACTACCTTTTGGAAGGGGCGACTAGAATCAATTTTATTTAATTTTTGACGTTCAAAAGTGCCTTCTAGGTGCCTATTTGAAATAAATGATTTGACTTTTGACTTTGACTTTGACTTTGATTTTGACTTTGACTTTATGTTGGGGTCGGCTTCCAGTCTAACCAAATGCACCTGAATACCAGTATTTTTCATGGAGCGACTGCCTATCTTACCTCGACAACCTAGTTACTGGGTAATACGTTACTCCTTGGTAAGACTGGTTTTCAGACTTTCGGGCTTCTGACGACCCGTAACGAATTTCAAAGATCCAAGAATGACAACGGTTTAACGTGGGTTCCGAAGCACGGCGGTCTCGGTATGCAAAGAGTGTTTTTTATGTTACATATTTATAAAAAATATGGTTGTGTGTAAGTAAGTATAAATGGGAACCAAAAACGAAAATTAGTTTGGTTTTATTAAACACTAGCTGCGCCCCGCGGTTTTACCCGCATAAGTTTCGATCCCGCGGGAATATCGAGATTAAAAGTACCCTATGTGCTAATCCTGGTTATAAACTATCTGTGTGTAAATTTCATTGAAATCCCTTCCCGTGGCGTTCAATTGTGTCTGCCTACCCTCATATGAAAAAGGTTTGCAACATTTACGGTTCAACCACCCCAGTACAAAATGCAAGTAGCCTGAAGTTACAACTGAATAATTAAATTCAATTAATAGCTCGCCTCATGACTATTCAGCAAATCCCCACTAATCTCATTCGCGCTAAACCAAAACAATTCTCTCCATTCATAAATCCATGACATCATTAAAATAGGTTAACAATCAAAAACAGTTTATATTAGCCCCATGTTAACCGATATTGTCGTTTCAATTATGCGCGGATTGTGGACAAGAATTAATATGTATTTGTTACAATGCCGGTGTCGGTGGCACCCGCCTGAATCCGGTTAAAACTGGTATAATCCGCCCAGAAGCGCCCGAAAGCGGATTTGTCCGATCATGTTTGGCTGAATTTTAGCTACGTGTTGCAAATTAAAGATGAATGTTCTCGTGTTTTTTGGGTGAGAGTGTAGCTATAAAAATACTTTGAGAGATTGACTGGATAAATATGCAGTGTTTATGAGGACTTTTTTTTTGTACAAAATTTTGTAATATAGTTAATCTAATATAGGTAATCTCAAGACGTTGCAAATAACAACTATACATCGAATTTACAACACGTTAAACTGTGAAACCAAAATCACGACTATCTTCACACACAACACCACAGTATTCCCTTCCTATTCAAACCCTTTTATTTATTCCACACTCACCCTTCGACTTTTATTAAAAAAATATACATAGTAGAAGAGTTCTCGTATCAAATTCTGTCCGATCCTCGTAGGAGATTGAGCAGTAAAACGACATTAACCGACCCAAAACATCACAGAATGAGAATTCGCGTCACGTTCGAATCAAGTCCCATAAGGAATGAGTTTGTGGGACAAGTTTCAATGTCGACAGAGTCTAAAGGTTTTTTTTTCAGTCGATGGATATACTTGGATACTCAAACATAATGCAATGCCACATCACGACCTCTTTCGTTATTTAATTTCAAACGTGGAACGCATAAGGATGTGCGTGATAACAATATTTGAGACTATTTTTATAAGGGCTTTGTCACACATACCACAACCACAACAATTTGTATGAAAATGAATAGCTTATTCAAACGGACCACATTTGACCATCTAAATCAACCGAGTGTGCGATACCGACCACATTAAGGCCACGTCGCAGCCACAACGCAACCAAAGGTAACCACATCGCAACTACTAGCGACAACGCAACTACACAAATGCAAGAACTTGCAGCGACACTCTCACACGTAACCACTACTTGCCCACATTTTGCCGCAGCGATGTGGCGTGGTTGCGGTACGTGTGAACGGGCCCTAAACTAAAATTTTATCTCATCACTCGGTCATCGCCATCAATGTCTTCTTCAAAATATAATTCGCTTGAAGTTGCGTCTAGAAGGTCAATTCTCATACTTATTTTTTTTAAATGTAGTTTTAATATAATCTCCATGTCATAAAATAAGGTGAAAAACGAATGGTACTGTATTGTGTGCTTGTGCAGAATTGCCAAAAACTTGCTAGTAGGTAAGTAAATCCGATTTTGACTTCGGTTTCGCATGGTATTAGTAATCAAATTACTTTCGCAAGGCTCAAAAATACTAAACGTTACTTTTAGAACATGTCATAATACCAAAATTAAATGACAGTTAAAAACTTTGGAACTACATTACAGTCACAAACTCATATTCCCACAATAAACTCCAGACATCGACAAGAGCATTTTCCATTTTGTAAACACATCACAGTCAGGTTCGGCGTCCATAGCCACTGAACGCAGAGAGTGCAAGCGGGGGTTTTGAATTAAACACAAAAAGAAAGAAATGAATATAATTATTTATACTGTTGATGAAACGAATTATCAGGAGAATGTATGTAAATTTTACAGTTCTCACTTTTAGACTCTTAACAATCAATAAAATGTCTACCAACCACTGAATTATTAAACTATTACGAACTGTACGGACAAAACCAAACCTCTCAAAATCCGTCCAGCTGATGGGTGCTTCGAGAGCATAAAGAATTCCACATGCAAAAATACATAGTTGCGTAGATACATGTGAAAAACATACCCCTATATTTGCCTCGTGCAGCCGGGTAAAAAGACGCCATGAGCTGACCCCAAGTAATTTGTGATAAGGACAAGACAATGATGGTTCCCAGAAGAACATTCACAAACTGACATGAATATATTGACTAATAATAAACAGTAGCCATCTGCTATTTACTTGGGATACAAAATAAACACGAAAAGTTAACGTGTTCCCAAAGCCATTGGCTTAGAACATTCTTTGATAAATATAGAATTAGGGATTGAATTGCAAATTAACGTCAATATTGTTTTTTAAAGTGATACAGTTTGTTTCAGAGAGCCTTTTTTGAAACTTTAAAAGCTGGTTTCAAAGTAACCTTAAAGACACTTTTACCAGATAATCTTACTAATATTATAAACGCGAAAATGTGTGAGTATTGATGGATGGATAGATGGATGTTTGTTACTCTTTTAGGCAAAAACTACACAGTATGAAATTTGACACAAAGATAGTTTATAACTAGGAATAACACATAGGATACTTTTTATCCCGATATTCCCACGATATCGAAACTTATGTGGGTGAAACCACGGGGCGTTGCTAGCATCTACATCATTTAAAAGAATTTGTATGATATTATTTACAAGATAACATAGCTAGAACGTATGCAAAAGCGATTCAATAGGCTGGATGAACAAAAACTTATACAGGCACACACACACTTCTCTATGGTTTTCGGAATAATGGTTCTAATCATAAAGATATTTTTTACAAGAGTGTTACAGAGATCATAAATGTATACCCTAACAGAGACTAACCGACAAAATATCACCCTAAACATATCGTGCACCTCAAGAATATGTGTCTAAAAGTTGATTAAGCAGTTTGGATGCCAAGCCCGCATTCCAGTGATGTTGAGTTCATACACCTTTACCCTATGAAAAATACTGTGGCCGAACAAGGTAATCGGCCATTTTGATTCCACGTAGTACTACGGTTTCATTGAAATCTCTCATTTAATAACTAGATATAAAGTTATATGATCTCGTGGAGTTTTATTTGTGGTATTAAGCCCGATGCGCTAGGTATCCCGCGAAATTGATATTTAATGAAATAGTCATTCAATAGGATTATATTAAAGGTTTGTATTTATGATTGTAAAGATTATAATTCTGTAAATACTTACGTGTTTCGCTCGCGAGTACAACGGTAGTAGTAGAGTATTTCGTTCAACATACAACTTGATACTGACCTGCAAATTGCAAAAAACGTAAGAAGATTTGAATTTTCTTCTCCTTCGTGTTGCTTGCATGACTATATTTTATATCTTTTTGACCCAAAACTTCCCCCTTAAATAGTAGTATTTATAGGTATGTTTTTTGTATGATTTGACTTTTTGGAGCTATATTCCTGAAGGAGTGAAACATCTTAGTTTAAACCGGGAATCTCAGTATCAGCATTGTTAGTCTCATGTTTTATGCAAAGCGATTCTTGTCTGACTTGCATCGCATTGAGAGAACTCAGATTTCACCAGAACAGTGCTATCAAAATACTACCTACCTTTTATGTTCACATTTGAATCAGAAGCAAAACAAAAGCGAGCTATTATAATACTCAAATTCCCCTACACAGAATTAACATAATATGCACACTACGTTGTATACGAAAAGCAACAAAAACAAAAATATACAGAGAGTGACGTCACCTCCAAAAGAAAAACTCGAACGCTACAATCCATATAAACTTCAGGGGTACTTTTATGGTAATCTGCCGGTCGGGAGACAGCTATCACTTAACACATAAAATGCAGAAAAAAATACCAACACAAATTATCTCCAGAATGTTCTCCGAAGGGCCATAAAATGCAGCCTTGCTTATCGACCGAACAGACAGTTAAATAACTCCGGTTCTTGGCTGAAAGGCCGTGAAAAGGACTGAAATATTTCTAAGATAAACTTCTGACTGTAATTGTTAAGTAGGTACTGGTTAGCGTGAAGATAATGGCAGTTAAATACCTACTAGAGTTCCCACTCTTTAAGGCTACTGCCCTAGTCTTCATACATATACAGACATACAAATATTATACTATACAGTCTACATACATACATATAAATAAATGATCTTGAAGTGTCTATTTGTAATGTCAAAATAACAGCTTTTTACAAAAGGCATATGAAAGTATTATACTTCTAAAATATATTTCTTTTGTTTTTTTTTTGTTTTCATGCTTCGTATACATAATATACAACATTTATAACATTTTTTTTTCTGACTCCGTATGGTAGTTCCGCCAAATCTACGAAACGGTTAGACCGATTTTGACAGAACTTTCACTGGCAGACAGCTCCCTCAGCTGTCTGCCAGTGAAAGTTCAATTCTCGTAATTTTAAGAACGTTCACTGTCTGATCTCAGTATCAATCTTCAAAAATAAGTCTAATTTCCATACATTTTGACAAGTTTTTGACATTTAATTGTCGCCGAGATGAGACTGTGACTGGATTTTTACATTTGAAATTACAGGAATTGGCCTTCTGATGTTATACGGCCTTTTATTTAAGTAAAATAATTAGGCAAAGAAAAAATAATCTCACGTTTTTCCGTCATCCACGCAGGCGTACCCGCGGACAGAAGCTGGTTCATAATAAAAACAAGTATTTTAAAAAGCCAGTCCTTAATAAACATCAAGAAAATTATGTAAAATGAAGTGTCTTGAGTGAATAATAAACTAATGTAAGAAATGTGAAGGCAACAAAATTGTGGCATCCATGTTCATGGACATATAACAACTCCAGGTATATTTCATCTGCTGGTTATCTCTATGTTGTAGTACCCTAATTGCCTAACACACTTTTCATTAAAATCTGAGGGTACCTTTGAATTCCTGTTCAGGATAAGGCAGGAGGAAACGCCAGGGTGTCACCACTGTGTAGATCGCCCGGAGGAGCTTACGGTGGAGGTCTGCCCGGCTTGGGCGGAGCACCGCCGCGTCCTCGTGGCGGCGATCGGCAGCGGCGATCTCCAGGTACCTGGTACCTGGCACAGGCAACTGAAGGAACACGGGTGGGTTTTAGTCAGTAAAAGTCTGACACGCCCTTCCGCTCAGCCCAGAGCGGGAGGGTCATTTGAAGACTTCCCACCTAAAAAAAAAAACTGTAACTAGGTTATGAAGGTCAGATAGACACTCGCTCGATGTAAAATACTGGTATTCAACTGCATCCGGTTATACTGGAAGCCGACCCAACATAGTTGGTAAAAGGCTAAGCAGATGATGGCTCTGTTACCCCGCTGGGGTTCACAGGCAGGTATTAACTGTCTTGTTTGAAAATGAATATCAAAACCGTTTAGTTCAAAACAGAAACAGTACAATACTCCCAAAATAATATCGATGAAGCAAAATGTAATCACTTTTATCGCAACAATCGTTTGCAATACAATTAAACGAAAACCAAATCAAGTCGGTGGACGCTGATTCACTACAGTTTAAGACAATGCAGTCTCCATTAGCAAGTAGCGAACGCGCCACAATAGACCCACGAACAATGAGACATTTTCATTCACAATAGCTTTTCCTGAATATTGTATTTGACTATACCCACTGTGTCACAGAGTCTTAATAGCGAACGCTCTTTACTCCTACCTCGTATACTTAAGCTCGAAACTTCCAAGTGATACTTCAAGTTTCTACTTCGGCTCTCATACAAAACTTTTGACGTATTCTCATACATATTTAACAGCGGTGGAAAATGAATGGTGTAATTTAAAGGTGTACGAATATGAATTCGGCCCCTTTCGGAGAATTTTAAATGAACTAATCCTTTTTATGTTTAATTTTAACAATGTAGTTGGTTGTGTAACATATACATACGTATGTATCTTTATTACGATACGCTACTACGCCGTTTTACGACTTAAGACTTTATCCTCCTTGAGGATTAGGTACCGAAGTAGATTTTCAAGTCACAAGAAGCTTTTTCTAAGCCTGTACTGCCTTACTTTTTCTTGTTTATATTTAAAATCACGTGTCGCTGTGGTTATTTTGGAAAGTATGTTTCTAAGGCGAACAGATTACTTATATCTGTAGAATAAATATGACAGTTTGACATCATTTCTATACAAAAACTGTCATATATCAATTTTATTCCTCGAATAAAAGTTATCTGGCGATAGAAAAATCAGCCCCAAAACAAACGAATAATTCAGTGATCATTTTGAATGCACAGTTTATATAATAAGTTGCTACATTTTTTATATCTACCTCTCAGCTACATACACCATATTTTATTGCTATTGGCTTTGTGGTGTTAATAAAATTATGCGAAATAAATTATCCTATTGGAATATTGCCTATAATGGACATATCAGGACCCCCGTCCGAAAGTAATTAAACCGTCAAAACAAGTGACAAATAAAAAAATGGGACGGGCAAAACGAAATGAAGATCCATTCATTTTTAGTTCGGACCCCGAACTAATTTTATGTCCATAGGTAATGCGGAATGCCCGAAACTACTGAATTCATGCTTAGGGAGTACATCCCAAAAACCCTTTAGAACGGAAATAGGGACGTTTAACAACAGCAGATGTAGATAAGACACGATATTAATTTCTAAAAAGACTGGCCAATGGCTTCACTATACTTGTCCCGGAATTAACGCACACCACCAAACACCTCAATCAGAATATTATGATCATAATAGATAATTACTGTTTTTTATTATTACGTATAAACATTGTTTTTTTAATAAATTAAACTGATTGTGAAAAGAAAATTGTGGTCACATTACAAATCTACGCATACAGTCGCACTCGTATAAGGGTCTAGCATAGTAGGTACTTCATCCATTTTGGTTTATTTTGACTGTACAGCGGAAGTGTGATAGTAATTTACATAATTTTAAATTAATTTTGAGATCACATTGAATCACATTAGACCCGGTGGAAAGAGGGAAGGAAGGCCTTTGGCCTGCAGTGGGACAACACAGGCTTAGGTATAAACTCAAAAGCTCAAACTATTTATTTCAAATAAACCAATTACAGGCACTTTTGAATTGTCAAGGTCGGTCAGTCAAAAAGATGAAGCTAGTTGCCCATTCCAAAGCGTAGTAGGTACCTATGGAGAAGAACGGGCAAGAAACTCCATGGACATAATAATAAGTAATCGTGACAGTTGATTTCAAGTGCCTGATCCAAGGCAGTACTCCTCGATACGGCTCGCGTTGTGAGGAGCTTCTGTCTCTGGAGCCAAAACCACATGAAAAAAATGTATTTTATATTTATTTTTTATATTTTAAGAAATATTTATAAATGTCATAAGATAATGAACTAAATAAATAAACGAAATAACATTAAAAATGGCAGAAATTAATTCAGTAAACGATTCTGAACAAACTATATTCATAATGTGCATTCATTCAGTTACACATTAGTAGTTGCTTTCCAATGGTTATAATGATACTTAATAAACTACCAAAATCGTATAGAAAACTGCCAATCAATCGGTTTAAAACAGCGTTATTCAAATGGCTTATACTTAGAAAAATCATTCTATTCTGTGAAGGAATATTTAGACTTTAAAGGTTCACACTGACTTGTTACTATCATAATTTGACAAATACTTGACATTTAAATTTAATAACTATGATTTATGTACCAATTTTATTAGTTAATTAATTTAATTTATATAATCAATAATTTTGCATGCTAGTTTTAGCGAATTGTTTTTAGAGACAGTTAAAAAAAACCAGACCATCGAAAAAAAAAAAAATAATTTCAGATAATAGTCACAAAGTTACCTCTGTCTTCCTAATTTTTTTATTTCATTTATTTTTTTATTGACAATAAGAATAGTAAAATTTTTAATCAATAAAAATAACATAAAATAAAAATAATAGTGTAAAAAAATATTTTATATAAATTATTATTTATAATTATTATTTAGGAACATAAGCTATTTAATTTCTATAAGCAGTATTTAATACTCTTGTTAAAATTTTGGTACAAAAATCGACTACAAAGCTGGTTATTGAAATTAAACTACACAGAAAATCTGAATGTCTTTTGTGAAAAATAATCCACATCATTATAATTATTTTTATACCCCTGACATTTGACGCCTACAACTAATTTATAATGAGATTCCATTTTATATTATTATATGAGATATATTTGCATAATAATGTATGAGATGGGGGATTTTATATTTAGACAGTGTTTTTCCATTTAAATGTCAGCGTGTGTTTTGACTTTAATCATTTTTAAACACAACATCTGGGATAAAAAATAGCCTAAGTCCTTTTCTAAGTCCCAGGCTACCTATAATGTCTCAAAATGATCGGTTAAGTGGTTTAGGCGTGAAAAGGTACCAAACAGACAGACAGTTACTTTGTACTTAATATGGTAGTACGTCCTTGTATCAGACTACATCAAAAAGCACCAACGTTAAAATACCAACGCCATATCTACTCAAGGAAGACAGTACCATTATCCACTAAAACTGATACCAACACTTTCACACCAAGAGCTGTGAAATTGAATTTTCCCATCAACTTTACTAGTGGATATTCTTTCTATCTGATATAGAAACATAACAGAATATCAGTTGAGTTTCCCCCTCACGTACTAGACGCGTGACGATCGGTCACGCTTGCTTGCAGCAACTTAGATACTTGGTACAAGTTGTGTTGAAATAGCGAATAGCTTTGTTGGTTTGGATGTTGCATTAACATAAGTTGCAGTGTCAGTAAGACGTGATAGGTGGCTTTCATTGTTGAAAGACCAGTGAGTGTTGGGGCTGTCGAGTCCTTGGGGGATTCTTGTGAATCGGCAAACGAAGCTTAAGAGGCTATCCAGCCATTATGAGTGATGTACTAAGGACAGAAGTTGGACTGGATGAGACCGATAAAACACTGTTTCTATGTACGGTCACCAAAGGAGATAAGTAACCAGGGCCGTCAGATATTGTTGAAGTTTAGTAAGAAACCGATGAATGTTTTCGAATAAAATTTAATTTAATTATTAGAAAATAAACAGTTCATTTATCAAATTTAATTTCATTCGAAAAAATCTATCGGTTTCTTAATAAACTTCAACTATATCCGACGACCCTGGTTACTTTTATCCTTTGGCGGCTGTACTTACAAACGGGGTGAATAGGGATGCAGGGGTAAATTGGGACGAAACCTTAAAATGGTTTGTAACTTTGAAATAATACAAGGGCAATTAATCGTTAATTATAATACAGTAAACACATAAGAGTCCTTTTTTGGAAACAAACTATAATTATTATTTCAATATAAAAAAATATCTTTTGAGAGATGTGCCTTTTTTAACCTGTAGGATATGTATCGCACAGGTTACAAAAGGCACATGTTTGAAAACATCTTTTTTTCTTGAGTATTCTGGGTATTAAACTTGTGGACCGGGTTAATTTATTTATTTCATGCGACGCAGGCCCATAGATAGATACCTTAACCTAAACATATATATTTTTATTATAAAACTTCACTAGATGGTTCTTGAGATGTTCTGTGGTACTTGTCCGCGGAAGTGACGGAACACCACGTCCTGCGGCCAGAAGTCCTCTTCCATGACGACGGGCAGTTAGCAATTCGGCACGCGCACCACGAACGCCTTGAAGTTGACGTTGCGATGTGACTCCAATAACTGCACCCTCGGCGAAAGAAGAAAACAACAATCCGTTCCATCACTAAAATAACTGACGTCACTTGGAACGCTGCAGGTCCAGACAGAGATGACGGGATGAGCTGGACTCATTAAATAAAAATTGGTCCTTAGCAGCTTTGGACAGGGAGAGATGGAAAGATAGTAGGGAACCTTTGCCCAGCATTGGGACAGTAATTGCTATTAATAATATAACTACATTTTATAAAGACTTTTACAAGACAGTTTTTTAAAACATGGTGGTCGTTGCGTTCCTTTGTTAACACCAACTGGAAAGAAATGCCAAAACCCAATTAAAATACATAGACCTCTTTCAAAGTTCAGAAATTCTACGAAACTTGTCGCAGAAGTAATTGGACCTATCTATTATAATTGTAGTTAACGCTAAAATATCGTTGTCCAAGGGACCGAACACACCCGACACCGGTGACCGCAAACAGGGACCGCTGACCACAAACTGTAGCGTTGACAACGTGCCAACATGAGGATTACTGGCACCCGAGCTCTTAGGGCGAACTTGGAGGGAAGTGTTTTAAATCGTCACATTGGATATAATATCGAAATTCTGTTGCAATGAATGTTTGTATAAGCTAAAATGTTAGATTGAAAAGTTTATCCACGTATTTTTCACAGTGCAGGTCAAAAGCCGTAGCTCAAAACGGTAGCAACATCATGAGGAGACCGGCATATCCTAGAACCAAAAATTCGAAGACACGTGACATCTACCAACCCACTGGACCTGCATGGTGGCCCACACCCTCGCATAGAGAGGAGGCCTGTGTCTTAGCAGTGGGAACATTATAGGCCGATTATGGACATATAAAAACCCTCTTGACAGCAGAAAAACATGGGTGAATGTTCTTATTCTTCAAAGGCTTAGGATTAGGACGTTTAAGGAAATCGAGAAATCGTGAAAAAAAAATCAGTTAATCCATAGATTTATGTTCGCATAACTCGACATAATGTATGGATCAACAGATTTTTTTTTTCACGATTTCAGTGTTGGTCCCGCAGTAAAAGTTGTTCATAATGATGAGTACAATGACCCCTTTTAAGGATTGAAACGATCAAAATTTAACGGTGTATAGTCTGGCTAATGGGCGTTTTTATTATTTCTTACGTCATGATAAGACTTATCCACGGCATCACCATAACACAGAGAAATAAAATGTATGGAAATATATGAAGACGCTTTTAAATGTCCGTTCACGATAATGTTATAACGTGCACGTATTTCCATATATTTAATGGACGTCCAAGATAGTATCGTCACGTTAGAAATTATAAAAGCGTACTACAGGCGCTTAATAATATTTTTATTAGATTTTTGATTAGGTACAAAGAATCCAGCCAATAAATAAACAAATGCAACTCGGGCGCTAGACGGGTTACCACGCTTGCTAAGTGCAGGACCATTATAAATCCAGGATTCCCACTATGTTTTTCTTCACTGTCCAGTGTTGTACCAGATTAGATACTTACCAGTTTAGAACCCACAATCTGTTAGCCCGAGAATCCCTTAATCTCCGGGCCGTCACAGCAGACTATCCGCTTAAATACTTCCCATTACTAAAAGTCAGTTAGTTCACAGTGCTGGCACGTTATCAATGCCAGTAGTGGCAACAGCACAGTAGCGAGCTTGCGGTTACCTGCCGTCATTCCACGTCGAGTGAAGTCAGCGAAAACAATTCATGTTTACACTGGTTTACGCATTCGCTTCATGACAAGCTTAAGCTGGGCTGGTGGTAGAACAATGCCTTGTGTGCCCATCAGGTTATTGTATTTTCACTCGTGTAAGCTTTAAAACCCCATTTACGCGATGCAAGTTTCCTGCCTGTGGGATACAATTGAATTAAAGCAATAAAACGACTTGCATCATCAAAAACTGTTTAGACGGTGTTATTTTTATTGTTGCTAATTATGGAATAATCAGCCTATAATTTTCCCACTGCTGGGACACAGGCCTCCTCTCAGTGAGAGGGAGTGGGCTGTAATCCACCACGCCAGCCCAGTGCGGATAGGTAGATGTCACATGTTTTCGAATTTTTGGTTTTAAGACATGCTGGTTTCCTTACGGTTAATTATGGAATGCCACAAGCAATAAAATCGCACTGTGTGGGTCAGGTTTAATGCTTTACCTTCTTATTGGATAGAAACATCTATAATAGTATTCTTTACTAAATAAAGCTTGAAAGTGTAGTTTAAAATTGCACACCACACTTGGCAGAATTTGTACCCTATTCTAACAAATAAATAATTATGATTATTATGATTAGGTGTTACAATATTTTAACACCAAGTTTTCCAAAATTAGAAGTGTCAGAAACTTTTATTTCGGGAGTTTATGTTGAGAGAGACAGACGTTTATACAGCATTTACTTAGTAAGTAATAAACGGAAGTAATTTTCAACAGGGTGATTGTTATTAGAGCTTTCTAAGAATAATGAAACTTTTGAATGGTACAAGAGTTTTATCATCACGACAAAGGATGTTTTGAACAAAACCAGTGGAGTGGGTGAATTTTCAAATGCCAAGGTGAGAGAGTAAATGTTTGCAATAGGTATAAAAGCGTTTGTAATCCTACGATTGTCTGTTTATATTTGGCCTTTCCTTTGATTTTTTTTCCTATTTTGTACTTAGATAGATATCATTATTATATGATTTTACATATTAACCATATCTATGGTTAATATGTAAAATCATATTTGTGAAGATATGTTTTTTTTTATTTGCATCCGGTTAGACTTGAAGCCAACCCCAACATACTTTTCCCTGACTCAATCTCAATCTGCCAAGTCTTTTCCCAGCTGTATTGGGGTCGGCTTTTTCATATGTTTTTCCCTGACTATGCTTATTTATTTAAGCCTGGACGAAACAGGACACAAAAATGTTATGTTTTAGTAACCGTACCTACCACAATTACCTATTACCTGAATAATTCAAAATGTATCCCTTATAACAACAAAGATGCTTAAACTTAACGATAACTGGCTATCATGCTCGAGGTCTAAAAGCCGAGGCTTGCATGGCAACATCGTAGTAACTTTTTAATTGTTAGTAACACGTCCAATTAATACAATATGCTGAGTTTTGGACCACAATTTCCTATTAAACAATTTAGTTACAGTTATCGTGTCGCCATCAATTATTTATTTGTGTAAAACCGCTTGTTGTTTTATAAAACAGCTCCGTTATGTAAACCAACTGACCAACGTCTTTAGGATGCACGTCAGTGGTTACAAAATCCACTGATGTGCATCCTAACGTACCCAGTTTTTTGCTGATCTATATGATAGACAGATAAAAGGTTTGCGCAACAAAAGATCAGCTTCACTCCCAATAGAGAAAACCGAGCAACTAATAAATGCTTTAATAATCTGAGGCCCAACACAGAAGTTGATGCATATAATATTACATTTAAAGTTTATACATCCTTAGGGAAAGGAGTTGCCAGCTCAGATATCACGTGAGAAGAGCGTGGTAATCCAGTACGTGTTTCAACAAAGTTATTTAGGTGCGATGTAACAAAAGCCTTGTCAGACGCCCGGCTTGCAGTTTTCGGAATGGAATGAAATATCAAACCATCTGGAGTGATGCTTTTGGGAAATTGTGTAGTGTTGCGAATGTGTTTTTAACTAACTGCGTGTGTAACAGCAAGGTTTATTTCCAAATTTAGTTTTGTTTAAGTAATTATGCAGCAGTGGTGGCCCAGTAGTAACGGCGCTGGCTTACGAGTTGTAAGGTCGTAAGTTTGAACCCTGACCTGTGCTTTACTTTGTGTTAATTATAACATTGCCAAAACTCTCAAAACGGTGAAGGAAAACATCGTGAGGAAATCGGCAAGTCATAGAACCAAAAATTCGAAGACATGTGATATCTACAAACCCGCACTGGGCTCACGTGGTGGATTACGGCCCACTCCCTTTCGCGGAGAAGAGGGCGATGTCCCAGCAGTGGGTACGTTTTAGGCTGATTATGCTTATTATGCTAAATAATTATAATAATACATACAAAAACTCACAATTACTTCACATGGGGGTAGGCATACACTACAGAATGCCACCTGCTACTATCCATAAGCACTCCATTTGCTTCGTTTACGTTCATACAATATGTGGTCATTCACGCACGCCGGATATTAATGTGTTTTATTTTAAAAGTAAAGATGATTCTTTTATTCCAGGGGGTTTTGGATTTGAAGTCTGTCTATCACTTTGTGACGTCTTCATTCTCAATCTGCTTTTTTGAGTGATGTTCATCGAAAACGGTTCGTTTTGTGCTGACCGTTGTTTGACGCCTCTAAATAAAAATAATGTCTTTAAATCTTATTGTATGTCATAATCGGCAACGTTAATTAAACACACCTTTGAAAATTGTTTCTAAGACCTTTAGTGAATATTTTAACAATTTTAATACTGAATAAAATATTTATTTATTTATTTTACAATCTAGTGCACGATTATTAAAGAAATAAAGAAAGAAATATTTTATTTCTGACACGCACAGATACAAACCGTAAAAAAACATTGAAAACTATCAAAATTAACATTAAAATAACAAAAAATAATAAACATACACATTTGACACTTCATGACAATGCTCTATATCATTTCAACAATGCTGATACACATAATCAACTTAGCGCAGATTTTCTCGGTAGAAGTAAAGGAAATCCAATGTAACTAGGTTAATGAGATATAGCACGCAAACAGAGAAATAGAACCTTCATTGGAACGTGAACATTACATGGTAGTGGGACCACTAGGATGCCTCAATAATAGTGTGAAATACTTGACTGGCTCATGTCATCGAATTTCCCGTTTGATGATTAGGTCAACCCGCTGCGATGTGACATTTGATTGTGTGCAGTATGTTTTAATGTGGATGAACAATGTTGAGTTTTCAAGCTGCTCACGTTCTCATATTTTGTTATATTATTTAGTTTTGTTTGTGTTTTTGTTATTATTTATATAATTATGTTTTCATAATTATTGTCATGACAAAATATATTTTTTTATAATAGAATTAGTGACACTGTTTAACTGTTCTAGCATAATTATTCTATTTATAACTAAAAACAGGTCAATAAAACAGTTAAGGGCACTCCGCGAGCTATGGTGTGAGCCCTGCATTTGTACCAGTTTCGTACCCGATGGTAAGTCCTTCTTGTCCAATGGTAAGTGCTTAGTGTCCAAAGGTAAGTTTTTGGTGTCCGATGGAAGGTAAGTTCTTGGTATCCGATGGTAAGTCGTATATCCCATGGTAGAGTATCCCATGGTAACAACTTGGTATCCCATGGCAAATATTGGTCATCCGATGGTAAGTACTTGGTGTCCGATAGTAACTACTTTATGTCCGATAGTAAGTAAATATTTGGTGTCCCATGTACTTGTTATCCAAACCAATATTATAAATGCGAAAGTAACTTTGTTTGTTCGTTACCTTTTCACGAATAAACTAAATTTTGCATATACGTTGTCAGGTGTACAGAAACGGACATAGGGTACCTTTCATCACGAAAAAAAGTGCTGTTCCCGAGGAAAACTACAATAACGTTATTATGATAATAGATGGCGCCACGTGTCTTTCGAATCATGATTCAATTACCGGAATGATTGTCAAATTCTAAATTAACGTGAGCGAACTCACGGGCAAAAGCTAGTGAAACGATATTTTGTCTGTCACTGTCAGTCAATGTTGAAAGTTTTATATTTATTCAGGGATAAACCAAAAGAAACTATTTATTTTTTATTTAAATTGGGTAGGGTCATTACTGAGTCACTTATTTGTGTTGGTCGCTCATAGTTAAGCAATGTTCGGCTATTATTACTAAAACTGATTTCAAATTGCTTTGACTAGGTTTTTTTTTTTATTTTATTTATTCAAAATCTGTATAAAAATAATATATAAGAAATCTGCCAAACTGCAAAACAGTTTGTCGGCAGTTGTTCTCGTTTCACAATATCATTATAACAAATTTCGATTTTTACTATAAGCTAACATATAAAATTAAGAAAAGAACAAAAAAGGAAGTGATTCATAGAAATAAACACATTTTACAACTATGGAAAATTGCTATTGTGCACAGACACAAAATCAGCTATGGACACAATGACAGGTAATGTTTTTTAAGAATATTTTTAAGCTGGTTTTTAGTTTTGACATGCGATATCAGCTGTGAGGGTAGCTCATTCAATAACGACGGTACCACATATTTTCTTGTGCGCTTACCAAAGTAATTTGTGACCTTAGGAACAACAAGAAGTGTCTTCTTTTTAGATGAACGAGTTGGGTACATATGCCTACGTTCCTTCTTGTGATATTTATTATTAAATTGTTCAGTCAAGATATTGAGTTTACTTTTGATATGGACCGGAAGTATTTTACAAATTTTAAAAAGTTCTTCATCGTTTTTATTCAAGCTTTTCTTCGTTTTTTTATCTACAAGTAATTTAAGTAGCCGTATCTGCAAGATTTTGATTTTATTTAAATGTGTAGGGAACGTAAGGCCATATCCACCCAACCCATATTCAATAACTGAGTCAGCCAGTGTATAGTATAAAGTATACAATACTTTCCTATTGACAGCATGTTTAAGAGTCTTTAATTTACCCAAAATGGCTCGTAACTTGTTGCAAACGCTGTTGACATGCAGATTCCAAGTGAATGTGTTATCTATGACTAATCCTAGGTACTTGTATGATGTAACTGTTTCTAAGTATGAACATTGACAATTCAGTTTATTGTTATGCAGACATTCGTACGAATGACCCTTCACTCCCACTGTCAACAAATTATTTTTATTTTTATGGTACGGAGAGTGAATAAGCATGCACCTAGTTTTACTGGTGTTAATTATAATGCCATTATCATGTGCCCACTGAACTACCCTGTCAAAATCGTTTTGCATATCTCGCTGCATTGGATCAATATTATTATGGCTAAAAACTAGGCAAGTATCATCAGCATAAATGCCTTACATTTCTTTAATACATTAGACATGCTGTTAACGTTCATAATATATCCTAATGGCCCATATACTGAACCAGTCGGAACTCCGAATTTAATGTTGCCCCGTACACTTTCAGTTTCACTGACACGTACTTTAAGTGATCTTTGGTCTAGGTACTTGCTAAACCATGCATTCATGGGACCCCTAATGCCGCACTCATTCATAGCCTGCAACAAGCCGCCGTGGTCTAATGTATCAAACGCTTTTTTGAATCTATAAATATAACCATAACTATATTTTTTTCGTTAAGATGACTATTGACTTCATCTGTAAATTTCTCTAGTGCAGTAGCAGTACTCCTATTGATCCTAAAACCGTGTTGGACCTCGTTTAAAATATTATTGTTTTCTAAAAAGTTGGTGAGTTGTTTAACTATAATTTTTTCGACAATTTTGTTTACCGTATTGAGTATTGCTATAGGTCTATAATTGCTGTAATCCTGATGCGATCCCTGTTTATATATAGGCCTTATAATAGACTTCTTAAGTTCCTCTGGGTATTGAGAGTTTTTTACACTAATATTAATAAAATAAGCTATTATTGGACTAATTTGTTCTTTAATTTGTTTTAAATCTTTAATTCTAATACCATCTGACCCCGGCGACTTGTTGCTGTCTAATTTTTCTATAACAGATTTTACATCTTGTGGTAGGACTTTTTTAAAACGGAAACTTACATTACAGTCATTTACATAGCTCATCCTGTCCAAAAAGTTGTGTTGACATTTATGTTTAATCATATCGACTTCTTTCGTAAAGGTTTCACAGAAATTGTTCCAGATATTTTGCAATGTTTCATTTTTAAGTAAATGCTTCTCTATAACAGAGTCTACTCCTAATTTAGACCTACCAAGCCAGCTATTTATATAACTCCATATCTTTCTCATGTCTCCATTACAATTAATTATGGTTTCACGCCTACTTTTATTTTTGGCCATATTTATAAGCTTCTGTGTCTTATTTCTGCACCTAGTGTACAGTAAGCGTTTATTATTATTTTTAGGATCACTTTTCTACTATCTAAATAGCATATCTTTCTCTTCTATAAGCATGTGTAGCTTATCAGTAACCCACGACTGCGTTTTGCGTTTAGGGCACACCGAGTTATCTATTTTAGAGCTATTATAAATATCGCTAAAAATCGCTAACATTTTTGTGTACAATTCGTTTGGATCTTGTATTTGTAACAGAGATGACACTCTATATTATTTAGTTTATCTCTTACAGCTTTGTTGTTGTATCTCGTTTTACTCACACATGTTGTGTCTCTTTCCTTATCAATAACAGCTGAGATTCCCGTTACATAGTGATCGGCTACCTGGCTCGTGAGCGTGTAAGCGTGGACGTCACTCGCCCCGCCACTCACATTTCGCATAAAGACGTGATCGATGCATGACGCAACTCGCCTCTGTCCGACAACCGCCTCGCGCGTTATGTCTTGAATGCCGCAGTGAAGTCCCAAATCTGCTAAAATATTTAAATATCTGTTTGCTGATGAATCCAGTGCAATCTCTAACAAGTTAATGTTACAGTCCCCTACTAGTATAATATCAGTGTTAATAGCCAGCGGTCGAATAACGTTTTCTACTTCTTTCGTAAAAATACTTTTATTTGTGTGCGGTGGCCTGTAGATTACCAATATATAAGCGTTGTAGACATTCTTAGCAAGGTGACCGTGCATCAACTCAAACGTCGATGCATTATAGTTTTGTAGTGGACTGTACTGAAGACTATTTTTCACATAAACAAGTGTGCCTCCTCCTCGCTTTTTTCTCTGGTTTGTGAGAACATATTGAAACCATCAATCGTGTACATGGAGACTTCATCCTGTCTGATATTAATCTCTGTGAGACACACCACATCCAGTTGATTGAGAATCTTTTGCAGAAGTACCTTCAATTGATTGAAATGTTTTCTTATGGAACAAATGTTAATGTATTTTTGTATTTTAGTTTGCAAATGTATTTTAGTTTCGTTCGTATTTACGTAAGTATACCATTTATTAATATCTGTGAATTTTACATACTCAATGTCCTGTAGTTGTGGCTGTAGATCAAAGTTTATCACCATGATTTAATTTTATTGATGACACTATTGCTAAACATTTCGACACGATATTAAGATTGTATCTTGTCTTTTTGTACGTAAGTTTGTATGTCGCCCTCATTTCGAATATGGTAGATTTTTTTGTCAATATCGTTTTTTTTAATTAGAATTTTAGCATCCTGGATCCTATATATTTATATGTGTCTTTAAGCTTTGTCTTTGTCGCCCAAAATAATTGCCGGTTCTGCCGGGTTATATGCTCATTTATAAAGATTCGTGATGAGTCATTGTTGTTTAATATCATGTGGTTTGTTATTTGTGTTTTTCGACTTTTAAGCCATTCCACTCTCGCCGCTTTTGTACGCAGTGTCACAACTATAGGCCGAACCTCTTTCTTTTCGGATCCTACCCTCCATGCACTTTCTACTTCGGTTTTATCTAATTTTAAGATCCCAGCACATTTTTTTACCACATCAACGGTTTTTTCGCCTTCTTGCATCTTTAAATTCATTATTTCGATGTTTTTGTTAAATTTTTTCTGTTCAATATATCCGATTCGTTCTTCTAGCGCTTTGTTGCATTTATCTAAATTGATGTTTCGATGTATTAGATCCTTATATCTGTTTTCCACTTCCTTATTATGTTCCACGGCTTGCCTTTTGAATGTTTCCATTTCGTCATGCTGGGCGCTTAGAAACTGCAATGTGTTTTCGAATTCGATGTTGGATTTTTTTAATTCGCCTATTTCAGACTTAATGACCGACACATCCTTTTGCAGTAGTAACAGGCGTGAGTCTTGTTCTTCCTTTATCGAATTCAGAAGCGAATTCATTGCTTTGACCTCCTCTTGAACAGCTTTCAGTGTAACATGCAGATTGATAGGAGAACAGCATGCTGTTTTGTGCCGTCTAGGTTCTTGAGTGATAGAAGAATCACTATCGGATCCCTCACTGCGCTTCTTCTTACCCTGTCGTGTTCCAACCCACTTCGATGCAGGTGAATGTTTACCTTTTACATCCGAAGGTGACTTGCCGGAAGACTGGGTTTCCTCCACTTCCACCGGAGTGGGAGTACGCTGTGCCTTTGGCATTATTAGTCCGTAATCGAATCAACAATAAAGCCAGCCACAACAGCACAACGTAAACTCACACACTACTTAGCAACTTATTTATTAAAATCGGTACGCAATTGCACCGCGCAAGTGACACGTTCGCTCACTCGCACGACCAACGAGGGTGATGTCTGCACACAGTTTAAGCTACACGAAGTTTATGTACACTAATTTGAGTTAAAGCTCGGTAAATAAATATTGATTGGTGTTTGATTAATTAACATTAATTCATTAGTGGGGCACTGTGTCTGGTTACGATGTCAATAGAACGTTGTTAATATTATAATTTATTTACTGACTGTTTAATTTGGAGTTAAAATTATAACAATCCTGTGGTTGTTATAGAAAATGACAAACTAAATTCTGAATGACCAAAACAACAACCACACCATTTAATGTAAAGATTTAGCAAATGGTAAACAGAGTGAAACGTTTGTTTTAAGGAAAATATTTTTTAGATTAGCTGCGCCTCGTAGTTTCACCAGTATAAGTTTCGATCCCGTTGGAATATCGGGTTATTAAGTGTCTTAGATGTTAATCCTGGTTATAAACCATCGGTGTGCCAAATTTCATCCAAATTTGTTCAGTAGTGTTTGCGTGAAAGAGTAACAAACAAACATCCATCCATCCATCAATTTTCTTAAAAAAATAAAAGAAAAACAAATCTTATCACGCGTTCATAAGCCTTGACAGAACAACGCAGAAAGATATTTTTTTTATATCTTGAAGAAAGGTACTGAGAAAACAGTAAATTGTTTTGTCAAAATAATCTACCGAGATCGTCTCAGTGATGAGCGCATCATGTGCCCTTCGAATTACTATTATTCTCAGGGAAAAGGGGTATTTAAGTACACAGTGACCATAATTAGTACACCAACCTGTCTAAACTATTTTTGTATTTTTACTAACGTAGACTGAATTATAATACGCTTCGTCTATTAAACCATCGAAGGACACTGAACGCGACTCAATATAAGTTTTATTGTTATTACGTCTTAGGGCGTATATATCGGGTATATTTATAAATGTTAATTAAAGTTAAGAAATAATTAGCAACTGTTTAACCATACATTTTCGACGTCTAAACGTCTCTTAACTTTCAGTAACGTTTATAAGGAAAGGAGTTTCTCTCTCTTTCTCAGAAAGATTAGAATGCTTTTGAACCGACTTTCTATTTTTTTTTCTTTGTTAAGAAATTAAAAGGTTCTTAATTCTTTAAGGACTTATTAAGGGTTTTGAAAATTATTTTGAGTACGCACGGCTACACATCAAGCTAAACATAAGCCATACATAACCAGTATAAGCTGACTTCTGATTGTACTAAGAACCTATAACCTTCGTATGTAAAATAAATAAACGGCTACGTTTTGCTAGATTGAAACTGTAAACCTTGCGTCTGACATGTCATAAGAGCCTGTCTTACTCATAATAAAACATATCATTTTAAGTATGAGAAGAAAACAATTTTTCTTTAGGAAAACCTGCATAGCAACGAATTTATTTTAATTTTGATTTGAGAAAATTCGAATACTAGAATTTACCTTAACTATTACTACAATTCACAAAATAGAAACGAAATACAGTTTTTAAAATCCAACATAAAACTTATTTAAGGTTCATACAAATAAGCCTCAAAAAGTGGCCAAGTGCGAGTCAAACCTGCACACGAAGGTTTCCGTACCACCGTAAAATATTTAATATCACATATAAAGAAATAATACTTTAGTCAAAAAAGAAACACGTTTCATGGCATATTGCAAATAAAAAAAAACCTGTTTATATTTATATAGCCGTCAGAGCCATAGTGGCCATAGTATTACACACTCTGTAAAAATTTCAAGTATCTACCCTATTACGGCTTAAAAAATATGGCCCTAAGACAGACGGACAGATAGCGGAGCCTTAGTAATAGGGTCCCGTTGGCCCCTTGGGAACGGAACGCTAAAACACAGCATCTCAAAAATGTTGCAGTAAGTATAAGTATATTTTCATTTTGTCCTTCGTTTCGCTTAATCATGGTGACATAAGTTATCCACCTGGTAGAGCTGGCGGCCTCCATTGTAGCTCAACAGCTTTTGTTTCAGCACAAAAGGTCAGCCGTGAAATAAAGTCTAAAAATCAGTTCAGTTTAATTATTACAAACCCTTCTGTAAGGCTTTGTTTCACTTATTTTTAATGTATATTGAGTTTTTGCCCCCTTTCTTTCATTCCCAAATCTGTTTGAGTTTTTAATCTGATAATTGTTTTGAGTTGTGTCTTTTTTATGGGTCGAGACTTCTAACAATTGGAAACAAAAATTGAATGGGAAAGTTATTTTTGCATTTTACTGTTATAACCAACTAACACTCTTTTTGACCGACTTCAAAAAAGAAGGGGTTCTCAAATCGACGGTTTTTTTTTGTATGTATGATACGCGATATAAATACCCAATTGTCAATTGATTTTGAAAATTCTTTTTTTAATGAATAGGGTCTCAGGGCTAGTCCCATATATGTAAATTTCATCTACTTTGCTTGGGAAGTTTTTGAGTTAGCTTCAATAATACGTATTTTTCCACGTAGTTTATATTCCTAATGTTATAACATCCTAACACTGACAGTTACATAGCAATTAGTGTTATATGAATTTGTATGCGGTGGGTACAACCACGATACAACTAAAAAGTAAAAAGTTTTTTCCAAAACAAAAACATTTTTTTTTGGAAGTCGGTTGTTTTTTTTGTTGTAAAAAAGTTTTAACTGACCACACTATCAATCACATCAGAAAATAAGCTTCTAGCTTTAATCGCACCCAAAAACAAAGCCTTTTCATTTCATACCTATATTTTTAACTATCGAATCGATCAACTCATAGCGATTCCCGAATTAATTCGGAAACGCCAAAGCCACTACACAGGGATCATAAGGAGCACTCCACACGAGTGGTGGGCACTTGATCCATCCGTACTCAAACCTGTTTTACGTCGCAGTCGAACTTATTGTCAGAATTCTAAGTTCTGACTTCGAGGTTATCGTGAATGTCATAAAAAGGTTATTGTTTTGTGGAAATATGCGGGGTAATTGTGTATGCTATGCCAATGACTTTTGTTTTGACATTTAAAAATTATTCATAAGTTTTCGAGCAGACGAATTTTTCGAACATATGAAGCGATGGATTACGAATACCCCTTAAAATCCTTCGGGGTGAGATAGAAAGCGGGTACCACAATTAGGGTGCTGTTCCTCGTAGAGGCGATCGGCAGCGGCGGCGACCTCTCGCGCCCGGCCCTGGTGCAAGCCATGGTCCGGGGCGAGAGGGAGTGGGAGGCGGTCACCTCCTTCTGCGAAGCAGTCATGCTAGCGAAGGAGGTGGCGGGATGGGCGAGGGAAAGATCCTCACGCCTCAGCCGCCGAGGGAGACGCTCCGGGCGTCGGGAGCCGCGTGACGACTCCCGGCCACCGTAGGCGCGGGCCTGCGGGCGGAGAGCAATGGGTAGCTCTCCGTCCGATCAGGACCAGGCCCGTGCCAGACGGCGTGTATGTGTTCCACGCGCGCCTCAAAGAGATGTCAGCGTAGTTGACGGGGCCCGACAGGGCCGAAGCCTGCCGGGGTAGCGGGATTGTCCGAAAGGGTTACCGCTGCCCTGGTACGTAAAGGGCTAAGGAAGGAACACGGGTGGGTTTTAGTCAGTAAGAGTCTGACACACCCTTCTGCTCCACCCAGAGCGGGAGGAGTCATTTGATGATTTCCCATCCTGAAAAAAAAAAAAAAAAAAAAAGGGTGCTGTTCATACTGGATAATTTTTTAATCAATACGCAAACTTTAACCATGAATTCATGCCATGATTCTGAACATGCGTTGAAAATTTTTACGGTTATTTAAAAAAAAATTGCTCTGCCATACATTTTGACTGCGTAGTTATTGCAATTTTCTATGAAAGAGCTAGAGAATATATTTCTGAGTAATAATACTGCACATCTTTCTGCAATACTACTGATATCTAACATTACCCGCAGTGCCCGAAAGCGACTGTCTTTTACGGTATCGGTAATTTAAACGACGCATAATTAACAGGACTTCTAACGCAGGGCGATAAAAGAAATGTAGGAATATTAACGTCGAAATATTTTTACGAAAAGCTTAACTATACTTATGTGGAACATTTCACGAGAAAGCGGTCTTTACGTAAGATAATGCAAAGTTTTTGATTGGTAGAGGATTAAACTTTGAAATTTGTTTGAATCTGAATATCTGGTACGAGCAAAGATTATCACAAAAGTGGTGGGTATATTGATGACATTTTTACAAATTTACGTTTAAAAAAGAATACCGTCGAAATGCTTTTAAAACTATAATCTATACAAATAAATAAAATTGAAGTATATGTTTCGAATGTCAAAATAACAGCTTCTTACTAAATGCATAATATGACAGTACATGCGGTAGTTATAACCTTTTTTTTTTTAATTTGTGTGCGTCTGTTTGTTCCACCTTATCTCCAATACACCTGCACCGATTTTGATAAGACTTTCACTAGTACATAGCCAATGTGTATAAGAAGCAACTTCGGCTAGATTTGTTTTAGAAAAAAAATTAAGGTTCCGCACAAAAAAAAATAACCCATGAAATCCAATTTGTTTTCCGACACGCATGCGGACGAAGTCGCGGACGCAGCTAGTCCTAAATATATTTGGAGCAAAACAAATAAAAATTATACATGGTAAAGACCACAAAAACACGAACACCATGTTGCAAAAGAAAACAAATTCTTCAACAGAATTAAACGCGAATCAAAACAAACTAGAAATACCATTATTCTCAAACTAGCTTCCACAAATACTAACGTAGTTGTAAGTCCAAATGTTTTCATTCAATTAGGATGTTGCCAGAACTTTTGAATCGTCAGAAGTTACCACGGGTTCAGTGTTGATTCTACTGTTAACTAAGAAGTAACTCGCAAGTCTTTTGTGGTATTTGATGTAACGGAAAATATGAGAGCTTGCACCGCAGAAAGTTTGTAAGATCGTTGCTCTTTCGTTTTTCTGGTGTATTCAGGGAAAATTTTGTTGGTGTCCAAGTTGGGTCTACAGGAAATTATTGGTACTGACATATTTTAGTGATTTTGTTGATATTGTGCCCTATCATATACGTTTATACGTACGCCAACTTTGACGACGGGGCGAAAAAGATCTCGATTAGCAACCAAGTACTGGAAGACGCGGCGTGGCTGACCTGGTAAAGGCCGCGCGAATCCGCTGGATGCGAGAAGCATATTATTATTATTTTAGTTGTCTTTGACATATCTCAGACCCTGGGGTCCCGGACCTTTGAAACCAACTCGCAGAGGCCCTTTAGACAATTTTAAATGATGAGGAGGCACCAACCGACGATTATCCCTGTATGCAAGATGCAAGTGCACCCAAAGACAACCCCCGCTTGGTGCAGGACTATTGCAGAACATGGAAACAAAATATACTGGGCAATATACTGGGTTTGGGTGGCTATAGTGGATCAGTCACCTTGAACTACCTTGAACTATGGAAGATCTATGTCCCCTGCCTGACCAATGATAATTATAATATTCACAGATGAAATGGCAGGGAGTGACTTGCACACTCAATAGTTGGCCCTCGAAAACGGTCGTTAGCACATAGTGTCGTAGCGACCAGGGGGCAACATGTCCTGAGGTGCTTATGAGGAGTAGAGAGGTATTCCATGGCTATCAGGACCATCCCGGAAGTACGGTCAAGATCTCTGCCAGCATCTTAGTGAAATATTTCCTTCCTCCGGCACGTTTGCTCTTGCGAATCTCCACTCAAGCCAGCCAATAAAGGCAAGAATGAGGTGGGAGCTCTGTTCCTCGTCAGTGTTCACTCAAGCCGGCCAATAGAGGCAAGCCAAAGGTGAGGAACAAGACTTCTTCTGGGAGATAGGGTCCGTGGGGTCGCTACTGTCCAACAGCTCGCCACCTGCTGCCCTGCAGGTTCCTGTATCTCCCTTGGCCTGGCTCCTCACCCTAGACCTGATCCGGCAAAGTAAACTCTTCCATCACAGACCTATAAGAGTTAGGGTAGAGTTTCGAGTTTAGAGCGAGCAAGCCCCACCACGACGTCAACGTAGAGATACGGCGATGGGGAATGATATTTTTATTATTATTAGATTTATGTAGCAACGCTTTGAGAAGGCCTACGAGTAGGTATAGCCACTGCTCCTAACAGTGGACGCATTTTAATTATATTATGACTAGCTTTTTCCAGCGGCTTCGCTCGCGTGAAGATTATCCCACGGGACCGTACTACCGGGATAAAAAGTATTTTATATGTTACTCCAGGTTATAAACTATCTGTGTGCCAAATTTCATCCAAATCCGTGAAGGAGTTTTTGCGTGAAAGAGTCACAAACATTCATCCATCCATACAAACTTTCACGTTTATAATATTAGTATGAGTAGGATATATAATATATACTATATATATATATAGTAGCTGACCCCTACACAGTTGGGAAAAGGCTAGGTGGATAATATATACATAGTTATAGTACGAAGTAGGACTGACCTATTAATTTAGTGTTAGGATGATTAATTAAGAATGGCCTATGAGGCAGTAGTGGATGAAGTCGGGCTTACGATGATGATGATAAAGGATTTTGACATCTTTAAAATCAAATTGCTTTTTTAAAGATTATCCCACAAACCGCATATATTCGATATTTTAATTCAGCCTTCGTGCTTTGCATTAAAACAATCCGATTATAGAGAAATAATGCGACGCGTCACCGCAATAATACCCCTATTAACTAACAATGTGATCACCAGGCATTCATTCAATCCATGTATTAATTAGCCCACGGTTAATAGATTATGAATGGTCATTCCACATGAGCTGTGTAGAATATGTGCGATTAAACGATACTGTTAGTTCATTCATTATGTTCGATTATTCAATGGGATTTTGATGTAACCTCATAGTAAACTACAGGTTTTTTTAGGTAAGTAGGATCTTCCTGTTTCCCTCATTGACATGTGTATTTTTCCCATCCTCACGTATGGTTCTTAAACATGGTTTCTGACAATTCATCAGAGGTCTACGAGGTTGGCCAGAGAGCTATGGAACGGAGTATTCTAGGTCTTAAACTTGTGGACCGGGTTAAGAATACAAGAATCCGTTCCATCACTAAAATAACTGATGTCACTCGGAAAGCTGCCACGCTTAAATTGAATTAAGCTGGACACGTCTACCACATGTCAGACAATCAATGGGCCAAACTTACGACACAGTGGGTCCCGCTTAATGGCAAACGACATCGCGGCAGGCCCAGACGACGGGATGAGCTGGACTCCTTTCATAAAGATTGGTCCTTGGCAGCTCTGGACAGAGAGTGGCGGACAGAGAGTAGGGAGGCCTTTGCGCAGCAGTGGGATATTTAACGGCTAATAAAAAAAATATCAAAAAGGAAAAGGTGGAAGTCGCAGGTCACCAATTATGAGCAAATAAGACATAATCTTTGTGTTAATCTATCGGGGAGACTTTTCCAACAGTAGACATCATATCATAGAATGTATGAATTTTATCTAATTTTCTTTAACTAATGTAATTGGCCAATAGTCGTTTTATGTTAGAGTAACATAGCTAAATAAGACTATTTCTGAAGATGATGCGGAAAATGTTAAAAAATTTCATATGGGTATCGTGTTCATGGTTTTCGAGGGTGCTAAAGCCAATAACGACGGGGTGATTGCGTAACACATTATCTGTAGTAATGGCTTTCATTTTGACAGTTCAACAACGTTCATTGCGGTATTTACGTTGTTGAGCAGACAAATTTTTCGAACATATAAAGCAATGGATTAGCAATATCCTTCAAAATGATCCAGATTCTGATTGACAGTGTGTTACGGAATTAGTGTGCTAAATTCATTAAAATCTTTAAAGTCATTTACCATCTTTAAATTCATTAAAATCAAGAAATTCATTGAGGTCAACTTAATGAATTTCAATGTACTGTTACATCATTTTAATAATAGCTGTTCGCTTTGGCGTAGCTAAGGATTATGTCTAGGGGTAGCAGCGTTCCAGCTGAACTAACCATAGTCATTTAATGAGAGATCATAATCATCATTTTATGATTCTAGGTCAATGGGAAGTAAGCTACAGGTTTTGATTTATTTGCGAATAAGTGGCCGTATTTTTTAATTGCGTTGACTTAGAAGTTTGTTCTTTTTAGGACTCCAAGGGACCGTTGACCTACGTATTTGATATTAATTTCAACTTGATACCTCCACGCGTTCTTGAGAAAAAGGGTCTTGAGAGACAGACGGACGGAAAACGAAGTCATCCAATAAGTGTTCCGTTTTTACCTTTTGAGGTACGAAGACGAAGACTGCAACAGGCCTTGACCTCAGGACGAGCTGCTTCTCACATGGACACCTGTACGTCGCTTGTTCCCGCGTCACCTGCAGTCCTGACTGTCTTCATATTTTGGCTGCTGAAAACAAAACTACCAACGTAGTATACAGAAAAGTTGTATAAAAATGTAGCTGTTATTTCTAGTAAATTGTCTTGTCTTGTGACCTCCACGCGAACAAAGTCGCGGGCACAAAACTAGTACGAAATATACTCGTAAATTTACAGCCGAGTCACAAGCAACCAATTTATTATGAGTTTAGCGATGTCATCCACCAAACGATACATGGCGATACCTCTATCCGTACAACAGGATAACTACTTGCGTATTGTATAGACGAAGCTTGAATATTTACTCAGCCGTCTGTGTTGCGAGTTCGAGGATCTGTGGATAGATGGCGCGGTTTAAAGTTTTGATGATGTTGAGCTTTTTGCTGAATTAAAGGAGGGTATATTTAGGTGATTTTATACAATGTATTTATAAAGCTACACGTTGTTACATGAATAGGATATTAAAACATTAGATGGCGCTTGCGTTTACTAAGTGACGAAGCTATACATCTGTTTCACTGTATCAGTTAGGTAGCTACCTCTTAAATAGATATAGGTAACTGCTATATTTGATAAGTAAATAAACTATCTACATTGCATAATTTTATAAAGTTAACCAAATTATAGTAACTTACTTTATTCTATTCTGTTTTTGCACTATCTACTATTCAAGCTTAGAGCACTCGTGGGCTGCAGCTGAAAATCAGCGTCGGTGGTACACCTTGTGTTGTCATCTGACATTATGCTGAGCTGAGGCCCTTGGCACTAAAATCTATGTTTTCTGTTTTTATAGTTTTAAGCTGTAATGCCAATAAACGCATCTTTCTTTTTTCTTTCAATAGTTGGCTCAAATTAGCATAAAAAATATTTTCTGAGATCATAATAACCCCTTTACTTTGTTGTTTAGTTTCAATATAGGACTTATGTAATACCTACAATTATAACCATAACAACATTCTAGCAACACGTATTTGCATCTAACGTTCATCAGATAATTATAATTGAAACGGCTTATTACACTATATTAGTCACAAGCCAAAATTACGTGTTCATTGAAAATAATTTATTACGACCATTTTCGATGTTCAGTTAACAAAGTGCCTGAAACAAAGCAGTGGTTAATATAGGAATGGCTAAAATTAATTCCCAATTGTTTGCTTTATTTAATTCCTGTTTAATAAACGGCTAATTATGGAGAAATTAGCAATGTTCCCATGTGAATGGAGCTTAATATACTTAACTGTGATTTATTTTTTAATTTTCAGTGGAAATGTATATTTAATTACGTACAGTTACATGTATATACAGTTTTTAAAAATGTTTAAAGTTAAGTTTTAATATGAATCAATGATTAGATTCCGTTGATTTTAGATAATTATTAAACTTGTATCCCTTTTGTCTACGTCTGGTCGACCGTTCAGGTTAAAAGCTACGCTTGCAACAGTTAGTCTGTGGGTGGGTGACCATCTTTACATACCGAGACCCCTCCGTGACTCGGAATGCACGCTAAGCCGTTGGTCCCGACTGTCATTCGTGGATCTTTGACAGTCGTTACGGGTAGAAAGAAGCATGAAAGTCTAACAATCAGTCTTACCAAGGGGTATCGTATACCCAGTAACTAGGTTATGGAGGTCGGATAGGCAGTCGCTCCTTATAAAATACTGGTATTCAGCTGCATCCGGTTAGACTGGAAGCTGACCCCAACATAGTTCGAAAGGGCTAGGTCGATGATTTTGCTGACAGAGTTTTCTGAAATTAAACCAAATAACCTTTTTGGTTCTTCGCAATTTAATTATGCAGTTACTAATAATGACCTAGTTTTTAATAATGAGTTTTAAAATAATTCACTGCGCAGTTTTCGTTGAACAGTGGTGGCCCAGTGGTAACGGGCCCGAATCACGAGTTGTAGATCGTAGGTTCGAACCCAGACAGGCGCTTTACTTTGTGTAAATTATTTCATCACCACTGTTCTCAAAACGGTGAAGGAAAACATCGTGAGGAAACCGGCACGTCCTGGAAACAACAATTCGAAGACATGTGATATCTACTAATCCGCACTGGGCACGCGTGGTGGATTACGGCCCACTCCCTCCCACTAAGACTAGGCCAGTGCCCCAGCAGTGATTATTTATCTTATCCTCGTAAAGTGGGGCTATCTCGACGGTACGGCGGCTAGGTGTGGATGTAAAACTATGGCGCAAATTATGTCCCACCTCCCATCCTGGTCCTGGACCTTCAGCTGTCACCGACGATGCCGTGGAAGTTGCGAAGTTTTGGCCCAACAAAATCTAATACACTGACGTCATCGAACCGATGATGAAGAGATTGATCTTAATTAGTGATGACGGTTGAAATCATCAAGTTGTTAGATACTGTAGAGGTTATAGCCTATTTGGTGTTTACATGAAACCTCCAGGAGTCCGTTAAAAGTTATTGACAAGAAATTCGAGACAAACATTTGTTTAAGATTAGAAGACAGTAGGCGTCAGACAAGTCAAGGGACAAATATATAAAAATGTGACTAATTTAAAGATAATAATAATAAAGCAATATAAAAGCAAATAGTCTATTAATTATTAATCCTGGTACAGTTAGCATCACCCCGATGCTAAAAATACCTACATCGATGTCTGATGTTTTTAATTAAACGGCTGAAATTGACAAATAATAAACAAAGGTATTCGTTTGGCGAATTCAATAAAGGCGAAGCGTGATTTTCATACAAAAATCCTTTAATCTTCATGAAGCGTTTAGGGATTTCAGAAAATGAACGATTAATTAGCATATCAATTCGTTTTTAGCGTTTCAAAATAACATAAAATATAGGCCTCGTTGTAGATCCTGGGTTCGATTCTCGGGTCGGGCAAAGGCTATATATTTCATGTTTCACCATCTTGTTATTAATGTATCTTTATTTTATTTTATTTCATGTTTTGATTGTTGTTTTTATTTATTTAAGTTTGATTGCATGCTGCCCTGGTTTACGTCATCACGTCAACGCCAGCTGCCGCTGAAAACCAGCGCTGGGGCTTTGTCTTGTATAGGGTCTTCGCATTATGCTGAGTGATGGCCGTTTTGCGTGAATGTGATGCATGTTTACCCCCAACTTTTTTTTTTATCGGAATTGATGTTCTTTTTTATGCGTCATGTTTGCCGCAAATAAATGTATTTTCTTTCTTTCTTTCTTTCTTTCTTTCTTTCAAAGTGTTATTGGGTTTTTCTATCTGAATTTTCTCAGTTGCACCCTGAGTCTGAATTTGATGACAATCGGCTCGCCCCCTGACCCATGTGACCCATCCATGGTGTACATGGGAATTAAACATAACCGGCGAAATGTGGGTGTATTATTATCAGGCAGGCACAGCTCTGCCTAACTCATCAGGGAATACACATGCTATGTTAAAACATAGGTACTTCATCCAATATCATGACACACCTATCTACTTAACAGTTCTAGGAAATATTCAACGATCAGCTAGAACTACAACCACTTGTTTGTGGCCATTTATCAATCACTAAGTAAAGGCAGGTACCATAAATTTCAACGTAAGTACCCACTTTACTTGGGTGCTTCGTTTTTCTAGAGAAATCCGTTAGTTTCAGATCTATTCGGTGCTCTTTAAATGATAATATAGGAGTCCTTTTTAGGCTTCGTAGCATGATGCCTACTTTAGCATTTATGTGGTTGATTTTTACGCACTGTCCGTCCGTCTGTACGTCTGCTTGTCATAGACCTGTATCTTCTGAACCGTAATAGAAAAATACTTGAAATAATTCCTACAGAGTATTTACTACTATGACCACTATAATTAACAAATAAATAAAATAATTATCACCGGCCTAGCCTTTTCCTAACTATGTTGGGGTCGGCTTCCAGTCTAACCGGATGCAGCTGAGTACCAGTCTTTTACATGGAGCGACTGCATAACTGACCTTCACAACCCAGTTACTGTGTAACACGATACCCCTTGGGGTATCGGTGTATCTATTATAACTGCTGGTGGTTGTCAGAGTTTCGGGCTGCTGACGACCAGTAACGACTGTCTAAGATCCAGGAATCAGCCAACGGCTTTCCGAGGCACGGAGAAAGAAATAATATAAAATAAAAATAAATATATACAGCATTTCTTTTTCGACGTTTTGTGCTAGATCTTAATAAGGTACGGAACGCTTCCTGTCCGGATAGCAGATCAACTGCGAGTCCGAAGCGTTCCCTTTATATTTTGCGCGCTTTTCATCAATTTCCAAGTAATAGAAAGTGTAACGCCATCATTTTGAAACCACCATTAACATACTTACATTAAATCGCAAAATGCCTACAATCGCATATTGTCATAAGTTCCTTCTGAATACATTGTTTTAATCGCAGTATATCTACTTCGGTAATCGTCAGTACTTTTAATATATAGGTAAGTGGCCTTTTAACTGTTCAGTAAAAAAACCCACAATTTAGATTACTTGGTAGTATAAAAAAGTCAACTAAGTACACAAGTAGGCATTGTGCTACGAAATCCCTATTTCGGCTGTGGTTACGTAGGCCATCATCATCATTATCATTTCAGCCGAAAGACGCCCACTGCTGGACACAGGCCTCCCCCAAAGCACCTCCACTTCGACCGGTTTTGTGCTTCTCGCATCCAACAAGTTTCCTGCGGCCTTCAGAAGATCGTCGGTCCACCTTGTGTCACGTAGGTATCTACATTCAATCTTCAAACCACGAATATCGTATCACTTCTTGATAAATCAAAAGGAACATCGCCTCACACCTGGGGCTGCAGTCTCGACATTCATAGTGATCGCTTTACGATCGAAGTCGGTCGCAAAGTCCTGTCACTCCATACATTACACCTGTCGATCCGGGAGTTTGCGACCGAATTCGGTCGTAAAGCGATCGCTATGAATGTCGAGACTGCAGCCCCAGGTGGGATGAAAAATACGAACAGATTCTTTTTTTGTTCATGTCTCCCACAAGTCCTTCCTGGATCACTTTTCCCGTGTCACATAATCTTTTACCTGCTATTTCTTCACATTTACGCCATATCTTTAGACACTCATTGAGACTCTGACCAACGTGACGGTCAAATGTGCATGCGACTAACGTGTGCCTAAAATAATCGTGCAAGTACGAGTCGGACTCGCGCCCGAGGGTTACGTACAAATTTGGAGGTATGTAACTACAAATTCACGGTTTTCAGATTTCTTCCTTTACTTGTGCTACATGACATTGTTTCTTGCCAAATTTTATGATTCTAGTTCAACGGGAAGTACCCTATAGGTTTTGATTTCCTTGCGAGTGTCAAAATATGCGCCATAAACGGTACCGTATATAAACACCTGTATCTTTTGATTGCGTTAACTTAGAAGTTTGATTTTTTCACTGCGTCAAGGAATTGCAGCTTTGAGTATCTGATATTAATTTCAATATGATAACTCCACGCGTTCCTAAAAAATAGGTTCTTGACATACGGACAACGAAGTGATCTTATAAGGTTCCCAATCCCTAAAAATCATACCCTAAAAATAAACACAAAAATAATACAAACCAACCAACATTGATATATCAATGCCAACCAACCAATAGTAAACATTCAATCAAGAAAACCAACACCAAAATAACCTCTAACATCACTACTAATAACACTATTAAAAGGGATAGTGATTTACCTTAGGTGTCACCGATTAGCATCGAAGTGGCTACCCGAAGGCCCGCGTATTTCAATTACGATCCTTCGGGGCGTCTCACTGAATTATGCATAACCACTTTGATTGAAATGTTCGATCCTCTGTTAGTCCTAATTCTTTGATGTTTACTCCTGTACAGGTTGCAGGGGTATTTTGGTAACGGGTTTTTTTTGCGAGTGTTGCTAAGAATTATTTAGACGTTCAAAGTGTTGATTCTCAAGCTAATTTGAATAAATGACTTTAGATTTTTTTTAATTTTACTATTTTTTTTATTTTATTTTCTTTTTGATACATTTTGATTTTTTTTTTCGTCGCTTCTGGTGCATTCGTGAAACGTGTCCGGCCCACTCCCACTTCAGCCTGGCTGTTTTTTCTCCAACATCCGCTACTTGAGTTATGGAGCGCAGCGTGGTGTTCCTAACTCGATCTTATGCTGCGCTCCATTGCCCGTTGGCAAACATACTGCGTGTTGCGTATTGATTACATTATTTAGATATTTTTATAAAAACGGAAAAGTATAAAAATTGTAGTCCCATAGCCATCAGAAACAGGTTCCAAGCTGCCGATGGTCAGGGCTCTAGAGAGAGGAGCCTTTGCATGTGCCTGCTTTGTCCAGGAGTAGGTACTGCTTTTCAGAAAGCAGTACTCCTGGATAAGATCAAGCCCTGGACCCAGCCGCGTAATGACAGCGTGTTGGTCGAGGCTCTCCGCTATTCGGCAATTGCAGACTACATAGCATAATAAGCCTATAATTTTCCCACTGCTGGGGCACAGTCCTCCTTTCTGCGGGAGAGAGTGGGCCGTATAAGTGTTGAAAATAATAATTAATCTAATCTAACTAGCCTGTATTGTCCCACTGCAGGGCAAAGGCCTGCCTCTCCCTTTTCCACACAATTCTGTCTTTTACGAGTTACTGGCCGGAACTCGTAAATCGTGCGTATTTACATTTTTACTTTTCACAAATATACGTAGATACGTTTTAAAATGTGACAAATGTCATGGAAAATATTATAAACAACACGAAAATGCCCAGATCTTAACATAATACTCAAACACAGGTCTAATAACACGTATTATTTATAATAACGATTTATGCTTTTCGAATGTAATTTCACTCGATTTTTTGGACCGAGTCAATACACACAGTCAGACAGGACTTATGACCTCATTTATTATTATAATTTCGCGCCGAATGGTTTCTATAATTGAATTTATATTCGGAATGCTCTCGCTGTCAAAATTATTTTGATTTATAGTACAATTATTAATTTTTGATACTTTCTAATAGTTTGCTACAGAATGCCCAGTATTCATTTTTAGGTAGGCTTAGCAAAAGTTTGGGAATGATGATAAATTAATTCTACAAATTGGATATTCCGCAAACACTTTATATCTCAATATGTTTTGTTAGTTGTATGAGCTTGGTAGTTTTTATTTATATTATTTTACATAAGTAATAGAAATAGTTTTTTTTTTTTGTTTGTACATAGTTTCCCAACGAAATTTAAAAAGAAACTAGCCAAGTGTATTTTGGACCACGCACAGTGAAATATCCTGTACTTGGGATAAATATGCACGATGAGTACGCACATCATTAATTTGATGGGCGACTAGAATAAATTTTATCTTAATTTTATTTTTGACGTTCAAAAGTGCCTTTTATGTGCCTATTTGAAATAAATGATTTGACTTTGACTTTGACTTTGATCGCAAAAATAAGTTGTATTTCATAAAATTTCTCGAAAAAGCTATGAATAACAAAGTTTATTCTGCGGTTGTAAATGAAAATATCCCATATCTCAAAAACGATTCATTTTAAAAGCAAAGTCAATTAGAAAAATCTTTATAATTTTAATTATGAGATCCAACACCACAACTGACTAACTGACCGACTATTTAATTTTGACAATTAGAAATTCCTGTAAATGGTTTAATTGAAATAAATGATTTGAGTTTGAGTTACAATTATAATATTTACACTTTCGCATTCTTAGTATCAAGTATGGATTTGATGGTACTCGTTACAAATTTAAACATCCACCAAAAACCCCTCATTATTTTAGCTCTTATTTTTGCAAATTAACATCCGGAATTTACGGATTATACGGAAGTATTTTTCTCATTATGCGTGGGTCGTGTGTGAAGGAAACCTAACTCAATCCTAATTAATTGCGGCAATTAAAATGTTCCAGCTGCAGAAGTTTGGCAACACCGTACGAGTTCAACTGAAGTGGTTTCGGTTCTACATCGTAGTTATAATGTGCTAGTTAATTTAGTTATATAAAATTGCTTCGACTTAAATTTATACAGGGCGGCAGGGACATCGACGCGCAAACTGTAACCATGGATTCTGCACATGACTTTAGACCCCATAGCGTAGAAATTTTACGTCGGTTATCAAAAAAAATCTTCTGTTTCATAGAAAAGTGTAATACCTACGCGGTCAAAACGTATGGAATAGCAATATTTTTTCTTAATAACCGACGAATAATTTCGACGCTAAACTCATGTGCTGAATCCATGGTCACAGTTTGCGCGTCGATGTCCCGGCCACCCTTTATTATTTTAAAAGAAAATTATTTAAGTGATAGCTAGCTGCTTAGTTTATTTACAGAAATACTAGTGCAAACCATACTTTGAAGTAACTCTTCGTTTTAAGATAAAACGTTTGATTACCTATATTTAATTTTACAACAATATAAATCGTTGGTCTAGTTGTCACAAGCGCTACTGCTGAGCATGAGGTCCTGCGTTGGATACCCAGGTCATTCAAAAAGTCACTAGATTTTACCGACAATAATTTCTCATTAGCAGACCAGAGTCTGGTTTTTTGTCCGGGTTCGATTACCTTATTACATGGGAACTAAACATAGCTGGCAAAATATGGGTGTAATATTAATACCTAGACTATGGGTACACCACGGCCTAACCCATACAAATACCCCGTTAAATTTTGATCGTTTTAATCAGTTGAAAAAAAATCAGTTGATCCATACATTATGTCGAGTTATGCGAACATACATCTATGGTTCAACTGATTTTTTTTTTTACGATTTCAGAGTGGTCCCGTAGGAAAGGTTGTTCATAATGATGAGTACAATGACCCCTTTTTAAGGATTAAAACGATCAAAATTTTACGATGTATATAAAAAAAAACACGAATATACAAAAACATCTTTCTTATATCTATGGCGTAACCCTTCAGGGATTACGGGCGAGGTGTTATGTTACGTTGTAAATGACCATCGATTTCCGTTCACCGCAGTCAAGAAATATCAAACATTTGTGCCAGAAATCGCTATGAAGAAAACCTTTGAAACGAAAACAATTAAAAACTATTACAAGAACAGCTCACATTTCACTCCAAAACAATCAAAATTATCAACAAAATCTTCACAGACTGGTCTTAAAATTTAATCTGTTCCACAAAATAATGAGCATCTCGTAAATCTCCATTAGGAACGAGATATTTGAATAACAAATGTTCAAACTAGGAAAGTTTCACCACAGATAGTCCAATTTATGCGTAAGTCTCTTAGATTAATGGGTAAAGGCTTATTTTGCTGTTGTCTGCCGCTTTATTTGACCACAAGTTGTTGTTGTTCATGTTTTGTTGATTATTGCTTGGTTTGGAAGGTAAGATGTTAGAGCCGAGGGAATTGAAGGTAGGCAGGGGGTTGGGGCGCAGCCTGGGAGAGGCTTATGTCCAGCAGTGGACTGCGATAGGCTGAGTTGATTGATTGAAATTGTAGGTAGGTACTGTGTAAGTTCTGTTTTACAATTTTTTACCACTCGACAATAGACATTTGGATTCAATAAACTCAGCCTATCGAAATAAAGAAAGAAAGAAAAAACATTAATTTAGCACAGACAAATAGAAAAAAACAAATAGAAAGTATAAAGACCCATGTAAGAAGTTAGCAGGTAAGTGTGCCTCACGGCTGCACCAAAAAGCAAAAATGCCAGACAATAGCGCCTGACGCTGGTTTTCAACTGAACCTGATGTGTGAGGTGACGGATGTAAATCAGTTTTACACTGCAACGTGACGTGTGTATGCATGGTAACCCAGCAATGACTCTATATAGTATTATACCTAGTCCAGTACGCAATCACCTGCTGGACATAGCCCTGTCCTAGGCTGCGCCACAACACCTTGTCTTCCGCCTTCCACATCCAGTCTGTCCCAGCCAACTTCCTTAGGTCGTCGATCCATCTGATTTGGATTAAATTGCACATTAAGACCAACTTTCAAGAAGGAGATAATCTAGCATTAATTTTAAATAAATATTTGGCCATTAGAAAACTTCTAAGTTAATACTCCCGACAATTTAAATAACACCTAAACAATGTACAACTTCGTCACAGCACAAATCACTCTGTTTGAAACCAACGCCATCTAGCGTACGGCAACCAAACAATTTCTAATTAAAGGATTCCATGCCGTTTGATAGAACATAAAGCAACGTTCGAATACCCCAGATGGGCGTAAATTGTAAAACGTGGATCGTTCAAATATTTACCGGATCCTCACCGGACGCGCCGTTTCGCGAAAATAGTTCGATAAAGGAATATACGGGCTTTGTTCTCGAACGCGCCCGCAGGGTTTTGTTTTCAATATAAATATCTCTTTTGTATGCTGGAGGATTGCGTCTGTAGCTAATTTTGAGTTCTTATTAAAAAATTTAAAGATGAATCATAATGAATGTAACAAATAATCGCAAGTATACCTACCATAATAATAATGACTTGCTACGATAATTGACTATCATCTTTCCAGGCAACCAAATTAGACTGTGTCAGGGCCACCATTTCTAATGGATACCTTATCGTTTTAATAAAATTAGACCACTAAAACGAACTTGTTACACATTGTTTTTTTTTTTAATGTAATAACGACTGTGATTATTAAATACACCCGTCATTACTTTGGTGAACACACGTTTGTTGTTGTCACAAATAGAACAACAATGGCGATTTACCACCGAACACTTCCCGGCAGACAGTGTTGCCCTCTCGCTAAATACAACAGTACTCTTTTGAATACGCTTGCCGCGGTTGGTCCGTGGATGGAAGACCATCTTTACATAACGAGACCCCTCCGTGCCTCAGAAAGCACGTTAAGCCGTTGGTCCCGGCTGTCATTCGTGGATCTTTGTCAGTCGTTACGGGTCGTCAGTAGCCCGAAAGTCTGACAATCAGTCTTACCAAGGGGTATCGTATTACCCACTGCTCACTAAGCGTCATTGGGTTGTAAAAGTCAGATAGGCAGTCGCTCCATGCAAAATACTGGTATTCAGCTGCATCCGGTTAGACTGGAAGCCGACCCCAACATAGTTGGGAAAAGGTTAGGCAGATGATGACTCTTTTGAATGTCAAAGTCACATGTAAATAGGTCCATTACAAAATGTAGTTTCCGACGGAGAGAAAGAATAGCTTCATTAAGGGCTTATTTTTCAATCATCTGATGACTTTATTCGAGGAATAATTTTGAAATTTTGGCACTTATTTCATACAAAAACTGTCAAACATCAATTTTATTCCCCGAATAAAAGTTATCTGGCGATGAAAAAATCAACCCTTAGTTTAAAAAACATCAGCGCTTAAAAATACAAAACTGTCACGCGTTTTCCGACCGTTTAGAGTATGAACCGAATCCAAACTGTTGGAATTATTTACAACACTCGTTTTAGAGACGGCTGGCTGTTTGCTTTTGGTAGAATGTTTTGTCAGTTCACATGGAATAGCCCGACGTGTGAACGGCGTGCAGCAGTTATATGTCAAACTATCTCACAAAACGATTTTTTTAATAGATTATTGGTTGTGAGAATTTTTATTGCAAGTTATTGAGGCGCCCGTGTGGGAAATTCAGAATGTTGTGCTATTTTTGTATTGGGTCGCGTTTTAAATAGGTAATGCATTATTTAAAAAAACAAATTGCTTTACATTTTTAAAAAGGATTCCGTCTATGATGTGCAGAGTGCGTGGGAGCGTCAACGGCATTCTGATAGTCATTAATGATAAGCCATGTTGCGCCATTATGGGTAAAAGAATGTCCGTGGAGTTTCTTGTCCGTTTTGCTCCATTGGTAAGGGTAAGGCTAATAGGTAAGGGTCAAAAGTGGAGTGACAGTGTCACGGAGCAATAGATTAACACTTCTGTTTAAGTTACGACCTTCTTCTAATGAGTAATTTCTATACTATAGACACACACTCTCACATTCGTTTGCAACTGATTGTAGTTCATAAATTCAACCATTAGGTTATATGGCATGATAGCCTAGCGGTTATCATACGTCAGTAAGAACGTGCATGCGTAGCGAGCCGTGGGTTCGAATCTCACGCGCGGTGATAATTTTTTAAACTGTTTTTATAATTACTTACTCGAATAATCACGCTATTGATTAAAGTTCCGTATCATGTTCGCCTTTTTTACATAATTCGTTAAACTTTATGATTATACGCACAGAAATCTAAATAAATAAATTACAAGGTAGACAGATGCAGTTAACTTACGACTCATTCACCGCGACTAAATAGAACGTTATTTGTTTTTGGTTGGTGGTTATTGTAGATTTGTGACGTATGTTTAATCTATTAGCGGTGTTGTAGTTCATTTTGAAATGCAAGGAAGTTTAAATATTGAGATGAAACCAGATATTATCGCGCTGCGTAAAAGTGGACTTAATATTATATCACAGATATTTGATGAAACCGGACTGAGTGTGAGTATTATGATTTAATTATTTTATCGATTTTTTTCTAATTAAAGTATAACTGCTGATCCTTTTAGTTATTTTTTTAAACGTTTTATATTTATCATAAAGCCTAAATAGAAGAAAAAAAATATTGATGAATATAAAATATAACATTAAGTCTAATAATAATTTATTATGTAACATTTCTATTTTCAAAATAATTTCTTTTCAAATTGGTAATATTTCTATTTTGCTAGTAGCCTAACAGTACTCTTTTTTTGTTTTAGAGAAATACCTACTGTGAGTCGGAGGGTCAAAAGATGGCCCCAACTAGTCAGTGAATAATGAAACAAGTGGTTTTATACCAACGAGATATTTTGCTGAATTATTCGACACATCTTTACGAACCGTTCGCCCTACAAACGAAAACAAACGTTTCGTTTCGCCCATATTTGATTGAAAATCATAAATAAGAACGTTTACATTTTGCGATACAGCGATGGGAAGTACGGAATGAGAGATCTAAGGAGCAGTTGAAGTTGCATTGCATGGAAATATGGGAAGATTTCAGAGGAATAGATATATGTTTCAATATTGTTGGATTCATGTACCAGCATTTACTTGATAGCATTGAAAATAATGGCAATTATACAAACAAAGTATTAAGTTATAAATTACAAATTCATTTTAGTAATATAAAAATAATATTGTGTCATATCCGTAATAAGGATTATTTTGAGGTTTAGTTTTAATCTTCTTTTCATAATGAAAATGAATACTTAAGCTATAACCGTAATAAGTCCTAATAAATACGATTTGTTAACTTTGACGTTTGAGATAGGCAACTAAAGTTAAAACGAACGCACTGGCAGGAAACAAAAAGTAGTACTACTGAGTAATTTAATTGTATTGTGACATTAAGTGACGTGAAGAAAAAGATTATTATTGGAAAAGAAAAATAAAAGTCCCAATTCGAGATTAGAACCCCGACCTATGCGTTCAATAATTGAATACGTAAGACTACCAGCTATCGGTACTTGATGTATTGAGTCCAATTTTAGCAATGGTATGAACCAACCAAGATCATACGTAATTACGTAGCCTGTGTGCAAAAGCGACGGTACGTTTTTTGTTTCGTTCGACGCCAGCCAGTGTGCGAATTATGAGGTGAGCGTTCTGTGTTGATACATCACTTTATGCACACAGACGTAGGTACGGCCTTTACCGCGCGTTCACAGCAATACAATCCTTAGGTGATACTACATTAATGACCGTGACCGTCACTACTACGCTTTGGAATGGCCAACTAGCTTCATTTTTCTGACTGACCGACCCCTTGACAATTTAAAAGTGCCTGTAATTGGTTTATTTGAAATAAATGCTTTGTGTTTGAGTTGTACGAGTATGTACCCGGTGCGTCAGGTGAGTGCACACATGAACTGAAATTTTGTATTACTTTTGTTACTAACATAGCATATCTGTAGGTGAAAGCTAAAGGACCTTAAGTCCATTTTTTGTCATATTTGTATTTTCAATGATAGTTTTGTATTTTCAATAGCTTAATAAAACTTCATAATCATACTTTTTATTCTACAACGATACACTATTTACTTTTTATACACGGTCGATTTTAATATCTAATTTCGGGTATAGACATCTTTAATGAGCTCTACTGAATAATTTATAAAATATGACTTAAGGTCCTTCAGCTTTCACCTACAGATATAAGTAGTGTGTATCTAAGTAATAACAGCCGCACGGGTCGATCGATCAGGTTATGCTACGCTTGCTGCGGTTGGTCCGTGGATGGGTGACCATTTTCACAAACCAAGACCCCTCCGTGCCTCAGAAAGCACGTTAAGCCGTTGGTCCCGGCTGTCATTCGTGGATCTTTGACAGTCGTTACGGGTCGTCAGTAGCCCGAAAGTCTGACAACCAGTCTTACCAAGGGGTATCGTATTACCCAGTCACTGGGTTGTAGAGGTCAGATAGGCAGTCGCTCCATGTAAAATACTGGTATTCAGCTGCATCCGGTTAGACTGGAAGCCGACCCCAACATAATTGGGAAAAGGCTAAGCAGATGATGTATTACTAACATCGTATGGATCAAGGACCGATTAAAGCTTCGGTCAAACCTGCGCGTCAAGTACGCGGGACACGAAGTGGGAGCGTCAACAACGCGAAACTAAACATGAACACCTGCGCGACTACAGCGGTCGCATAGGTGTGCAAGGCACCATAGATAAACACGAGCAGCGTCCGCCGCACAACTGACGGTCCTGCTTCACAGTCGCTTCGGTCGCGCAGGTTTGGCCGAAACTTAACACAATAAAAAAATAGAAGTCATAAATTAAAACTATTGAACACATGATTTCTGTTTTTTTTATGATGACTGGATTTTAAATAAGGCCTCTAAATAGGACTGGTAAAAAGATCACAATTTAAATGGGACGTTTAAAAATATCACGATTGAGGAGAGAGAGAAGAAGTTTGGTCATCTATTCAATAAATGTCTTTTGATATTTTTGTTGTTTTGGGCTGGTTCTGATTCTCCAATCAGAACCTTTTGAACGGCAATATTAAGACAGACCAAAACGCCCACCCTTCACCACTTCCCAGTGCTTCAGCTGGGAAAACGAAGTAGCTCGACAAACTCCCCATTACCACAGCTTTCTGTTAAGTTAGAAGAATTTGATTCTATACGATAGCATGCAAAGTAATAAACATTACATAACAAACAATCGCAAAGTATGAAATTAAATTATTGGCCATATTGCAATACAACATCACACAAAGTGATTCACCATGCCATTGTTGGAAACCTAAACATTATCAGCACATTTTTTTGTGAAAATAATCGAACTCTGATATTGCTTACCACATATAAGTCATCATAGGTCACAGATTTCTTTATTTATCGCTGAAGGCTCCACCGACCTGAGGTTATTTGAATTACATGCCCCTAAATGCTCAAGCCGTCCCTTAGACTTCCTGACACCAAAACCGACCAGCAAACAAAATTATGACGCCCTCGAACACACCTGTACTTTACACAATGTCCTGTATTTCAATATCCCTGAGTCAGCACGCCACGCGATATTGCCCCTATCGCATCCATAAAACGTGCGAATTGAATGTTCATATTCGCGTGTAGTCCCGCCAGAGGTCGTGAACATAAGTTTCAAGTAATATTTTTCTTACAATACCGATACATATTTTTATGAGGGATCAGCTATGTCATGATAAAGCCAATAAACTTGCTTCCCCAAATAAGTTTTCGCCATTTTATTTTACGATGTTTGTCCAGTCGCTCGTATATTCTGTCGAGGTGGTATTTTTTTTCAGATACCTATTTCTAGAGAATTCAATCCCAGCCCTTATTTATAATCACGGAATTTTCATTTTTTCTCAACCGACCCCGGGATCTAGAAACTATCCCAGAATCATTATGAGAAAACCTAAACATAAGGATTTTAATGACGTATTTATTAACTTCATTACAGCAATCGTTGAATTATCGTTTTTGGAGTCCGGGAGTCTTTTTAACCGACTTCAAAAAAGGAGGAGGTTCTCAATTCGACGGTATGATTTTTTTTTTTGTGTGTTTGTTACGCGATTACTCCGCCAATTGTGGTACAATTTTCAAAATATTTTTTTTGTTCGAAAGGCGATACTTCTGAAGTGGTCCCATAGTCACCAAGACAGGATCTGATGATTGGATCCTGGAGAAATCGAGGGCAACCCTCAAATTTTATGGGCCCCCACATCGTTTTTCGCAAATCTTATGAAGTAATTTAAGTACTTGCGTATGGTAATCATCATCTCATGTAGCTGAGCTGATGATGGAAGGTACAACTCCTTAACAGTAAGGAGTAGGAATCGACTGATTTAGTAAATTATTTTTTTGGTGTTTGAAAGGGCGTTTGCCATTTTGGTCTCGTGATCATCAGGTCAGGAGGTGATGGACTAACCACAGACGATAGAAATCTTCAAAAAATGACAGCACATGCCTCGCGATTGCTGCGATTGTTTGTGTATGCATAGTTTACGCTATACCATAACATAACAATACGCCAGTTCGCTTTTAAGGGCGCTTTTAATTTGGATTCAATCATCCTGAAATTGTATTTTTCACTTTTTTCTTTTACGTTACAAATTCGTTTTTAGCTGTTAAATTAATTCAATTTGTGTGCTTGTCTAATTAAGCGAGTAGGTACAAATCTTAAAAACAATCTGTTTTTTGAAAACAAAGTGCTCTTTTCCCATAAGTATTTCAATTTTATTGGTACATATTACTTAGTAAATACTAGTAGTATTTCAGGCTTCTTAGCATCTGGTGAATATTAAAATGTTTTGAGAGTTATGTGCACATTAAACATAATAAATTAGTTTTGTTTAATCTTTAAATTATACATTCATGCATTTAGAATTGCACGTAGGTACCTACGTTTTAATCTCAATAAGTTTTTCAATGCTTTTTTTAGTTAAAGTACAGTAGTACATACCTATGAATATAAAATGGAAGCCATCAGGCGATGGAGTGAATTAATATTTTATTCATCTGGATTTATTTAAAGATGAAGCGTAGGATCATTAGTCAGGTAAAAACCACGAACATAAAATGAAAGCCATCAGCCAAGCAGTGAACGTGTGAAATAATATTTTATTCATATTCTGCCTTTATTGTAAGCAGCAACGTCCATCATAGTTATATTTCACGTGAGATTATTAAAATGATTCTAAATGAATGAATGCTTATTTATAATGATGGGTCTGCACTTCTGATTTAAGTAAAATTTATTATATAATAAAGAAACTTACATAATTATAATAAATAAATTTCGTCCAATATCGGGCGAAGCAGAGGGTCGCTAGTAGTTGAATAAAATAAGGTAGTTCCAAGACAATCCAGAAACTTCGCCCCCTTATCATCAAAAAACAATTCAGACCTGAAAAAAAAATCTATAACTAAATACAAAACGATTCCATTTTTCTCCGTTGGAGCTCTTGAGTGAAGTGTCATTGTATGTGGGCGTAAGGGCTCTCCGATCTCAATGGCTGGAGCCTACCTATAATGATATCGTGTTCTTGAGATCTCTCCAGCAAAAATTATTAAATTGTTTCGTGGAACAGTCGATAGTTAACCTGTATTCTTTATATGGTTTAGAAATTGTTTTGTTTATCTAGTATATTCTTTAGATATGGAATACCTAAACGATAAGTGTATATGATATATTATACCAAATTCTAATACTCAAATAAAAACACGTGTGCGGGGACCCCCGTCAAGTTCCTTACGCGATACTCGCTCGCACACACTCGTGTCTAATATAAAGAGACAGAGAGAGAGAAAGTGTGAATTTAATACGCGTTTTTAATACAGAGCCGTCTAGTATAAGTTTTGAAGCTCTCATGAAGTTGTCGCCATCTTGGATATTCATTTTAATCTCACTATCGGCTTTAGCATCGTCAAAAATCATGAAAACGACACCCGTGATGATAAATTTGAAAATTTTCACAGCCGCCATCTTGGATTTTTATTTTGCACTATTGGCTCCAGCACCCACAAAGACTATGAAAAGTTTTCATGGGTTTTGAGGGTGATCATGCACCTGGTAAATTTAAAAAAAAATCGTTTGTTTGGGAAAGTTGTTTCTTATGATGAGTACAACATCATGTGTTTAAGTATCGGTCACTTTTTACCTTTTATATGGTGAAAGTTAATTTTATTAACAATTAATAATTATCATTACTCGTAAAATAGCTGTCACCTTTTCCGTCCCCCGCTGTTTTTAATGATAGATTTTTGTCACCGCGGGTAACCCCCAAACTGTATACAAAATAATTTAGTTACTAACACCATTTCAAAACTTAGCATTTACTAAGTAGTCTAAAGACAAACAGACAGGTAATCTCATAACCTATTTGAACCATCTAACACAGTCGGCATGAACAAACAGTATGCACAAGGCCGAGTAGGTACATAGTAGGCGCTAGGGTTGCAAATGTGGAACTTCTGTAAGAAATTCCGCCTCCTCATCTGCCTCAGCCAGTTTTTAACAGAATTTATATATACAAAAATCAATTGCTGTTCGTTTGTCTCGCTAAAACTCGAGAACGGCTAGGCCGATTTGGATGAAATTTTGTGTGTATATTTCAACGGGTTCCTGGATGGTAGGAGTAGGTTAGGAGTAGGGTAGGAGTAGGGTAGGAGTAGTGTAGGAGTAGGGTAGGAGTAGGGTAGGAGCAGGGTAGGGGTAGGGTAGGGGGTAGGACACCACGCGAACGAAGTAGCATCGGGCAGCTAGAAATAATTTATTTGGCAAAACTGCGTTTGCCGGGTCAGCTAGTTAATAATAATCCCCTGACCGATTTTGGTCATGGTGGCCAATCTCAACGAAGATTAGCCAGTTTCGCAGGAGATATTATAGTGCACAAGTGTGTGCGCAAACACAGGTGCACTCTCTGTTCCTTTCCTCTCATATTCCGACGGGGCGGCAATCCGACACGACCGGGAAGAGATCAGGCGCAGGACCAACGGCTCTACGTGCTTTCACAAGTACCCCTGTGACAGCACCGGTGTACCACACCACTAACTTCCAAACTTTGGGCTGCCACAGAGAAATCCCTAATGGAAAAATCCAATAATACTTTGCACTGCTGGGAATTGAACCCGGGACCCCCTGCACAGCTGTCGCGCTTTCAACCACGAGACCAACGGGGCAGTCGCTTTTAACATAGCTGTAATATCATCATCATCTTCCTGCTCCTATCCCATGGTACTTGGGGTCGGTTCAACACGTTCAAATCTCCCCTGTCAACTGTCACGCTATCATTCACCTCCTTTTCTTTCATATCATTCCTCATACAATCCATCCATCTTTTCTTTAGCCATCCTTAGTTGTTCAAAGAAATAAAATGGGCTCCAACTAAACGAAGACCCTTTAATGTGGTAGAGTTGTATCTCGAATTTTGACGTCTATGGTCCCATGTCACCGCCACCAGGTTCAGTACCAAACTAGAAATGCTGTTAAATGGAGCTGTTTCATTTATGTACCACCAAAAAATCGCCAAGAAAGTGACAAGGCCACAAACTGTTTTTATGGGAAATATAGTTTGCCTCTTCTAAAATTTGATCCCCAATTGGGCGATTTTTTCTTCAAGGAAAATGCGCTAAAGTAGAAATTCCAATTTACATACGTTTTTTGCAATTTGCGGTTCAGTGTCAGGTTGTCTATTGATCTAAATACGATTTGCGTTCTTAACAAATATGGTTTTCACCTGTCATCATGATTAAGTGACAGTCCAAATTGCGCAGAATGCGGGACGGTGGAGGATGTCCATTACTTGTTGGTGGAATGCGTCAGGACCCGAGCTGCTAGAGAGACACTGATGAATACTTTTAAATGTAATTTGATAGATGTTGGTTTTATTCAAAGTACTTTATCCGAGCCTCTTTCTAACGCAGCTATCTTTGTTTATAAAATAATGAGCAAGGTTTTAGAGGCCTAATCGTTTATAAGGTGTGTAGCTTCACTTGTAAGGGGTTACGATGGGGCTGGCATGGTCTTATTGTGACCAAAAGCCCCTAAATCAATAAAAGACAATTTTTTTTTTTAAACTGTCATCATCAACAGGCTGATACTTACCTGCAAATTACAAAAAACATAAGACAATTTAAATTTCTCGGTTTGCCCTGACGCTTTTACCCTAATATAATATTTAATTAATCTTTTATTTCTTTATTTTTTCACTTCCGCTTCCTCCTCCGCTAAGATGGCCGCCCTTACATCCCTAGTAGGCACATAGTAAGCGTGCGAATCTTCTTAAATTTTACAAAGAAGCTGAGTCGGTGTTTGCTCAAAGACCGAGCGTCTTAGCTGTTCCGTCTAACTTTCAGTCTCTTGCTATACATGCTACAAATGTTGGAAAATATGGCGTAAATTTTCTTTATTTTGAACTCTGTGTTTTATTTGTGTTGTCTACTTAGTGTTGTGTGAAATATTCTGATTTACTAAGTAATACTACGATTTGGAGTAAGTAGTAGTGAATTGGTGAGTCTTAGTTTAGTAGTGGTGCATTGGTATCGACCCCAACTTACGAGTTGTAGGTCGTGGGTTCGAACCCAGTCAGGTGCTTTACTTTGTGTAAATAATTGCATCACCACTGCTCTCAAAATGGTGAAGAAAAAGTTCGTGAGGAAACCGGTATGTCTCAGAACCAAAAATTCAAAGATATGTGACATCTACCAACTCGCACTGGGCCCGCGTTTTAAGAATAGCCCACTCCCTCTCGAAGAGAGGAGGCCTGTGTCCCAGTAGTGGGAACATTGTTATTAATAGATTATAAACCTTTTAAAATGCCGCCAAAAGTGATATGTTTAATCGCGGTGCAAAGTTAACCGTTCAATCACTTATCATAATGCATATTTCATTACCTACATTTGAACGGCTACGGCGTAGCACGTAGTCTACGGCGTAGCACATCGTAGCACATAGTAACGAAGTAATAAAGTTAGGTTCACCCACACGATTCAAATTCGTCAAACAAGTTACCTTGACAGTTACACCGGGTTGTTTTTTTTTGCTTTGGCGTCAGCATTTCGGAATATGCGTTAACATTGCTCCTGAAATGTTTTATGTATCTGGAAACTATGAACCACTAAAGTCAAAGTCAAAATCATTTAATATCCCTATAATGTACAAGGCACAAAAGATGAAAACGATGTTTTTTTAGAATAAGTAATTAAGTTAATACCAGTGAACTTAGCTTTTGTCAATATTCGAAATCACTTTTGAAAGTTAGTGCAACAATGATAGCTTTTTCGAACCATAACTACTAATATTATAAATGCGACCGCAATACTGGCTGTCTGTTTCCTTTTTATCCATGAACCACTGAGCCTGTTAAATTTGATAATGATCGTTATCAAATTTAATAGAAATAGAAACAAGATTTTTTTGCATAAATACATTATAGAGCCTACATGTTTTGCTTATATAATTAAAAAAAAGCATGCAAATAATATTTTTTTACATTACAAAATGTTTCCCGTCCGCAAATTCTTTAATGCTGTAAAAGTTATTAGTATTCAACCATTTCTATAGTTTTTTATCTAAACAATCTAAGATCTAAGTTTTAAAATCACTTGGAATTTTATTATATATACGAACACACATGGCTAAACAGCTTTTACTACATTTAGCCAGTCTTGGCAAGTCATTTAATATGAGCCTGTGAGGATCTCGCGAGGACTCATTCTCTGCCTTTATAAATAAGTCTTTATGCTTTTTAACAAATATGTATACTTCATAGATATACATCATTAAATTTTGATCGTTTTAATCCTTAAAAGGGGTAATTGTACTTATCATTATGAACAACTTTTACTACGGGACCAACCTTGAAATCGTGAAAAAAAAATCAGTTGATCCATAGATTTACGTTCGCATAACTAGACATAATATATGGATCAACTGATTTTTTTATCACGATTTCAGGGTCGGTCCCGTAGTAAAAGTTGTTCATAATGATGAGTACAATGACCTCTTTTAAGGATTAACACGATCAACATGTAAGGGCGTAGAGAGAGGGTAGTGGTACATAGGTAGCCGGATAGGTAGCTGGATATTGCTGTAAAAAAATAAATTCACACGAAGTCGTGGGCAACAGCTAGTCTAACATACTATTGCGCTTACCTCAATAATTCTAAATAAACAACATGGTTCGAGAAAGAAGCCCAATTATAAGTTCCAATACTTCCGACCGAAATGAATCGCTTCTATATAGCGCAGGTAAAGCCACACACACGCCAAACTACGCCATAGTTTCCGAAATTAAAACCTTCAGCTTCGGTTAGGGTGTATGCACATGATCTACTTTTACTAAAGTTTGTTGGAATGAAAATGAGTCTGGTACCAACTTTTCTATTATTAAAAATTCAATTCAATTCTTGATTGCATATTATATGACTGTGTTTTATCTTGTTGAGCACAATAATATAATAAAATATGAATAGTAGCATGTTTTACAATCATTAAAGTAAAGAGGAATTAACCGTTAGATTCGTATTAAAATCGGATGTTTTTAATTATCATTAACCGTTTGAATGCCCTAATTACAGAAACAAATAAAAAGCCATTGTGTCTCGCGTGGATCCACGTTCGTCACGAAGGATTAAAAAACTAATCAATTTAAAATAAATAACATCACGTTTTAATAGGTGATATTCGTCTTAACACATTAGACCTTTACCTTTTAATACTGTCCCTACCTATACCCAATTGTTTCGTTGTACTTATCTTTAATTTAATAAAGATTGAAATAGTTTCGTTTACGTTTACAGCAGTTTTAAATATACACATTGACATTGATGAATATTATATACAAAATGACATGATTTTTTACCTTGTAAGTACTATATTACTTTACTAGCTGACCCGGCAAACGTTGCTTTGCCATATGAATTATTTCTAGCTGCCCGGCGCTACTTCGTTCGCGTGGTGTCATACCCCCTACCCTACTCCGACCCTACTCCTACACTACTCCTCCCCTACTCCTCCCCTACTCCTCCCCTACTCCTAACCTACTCCTACCCTACTCCTACCCTACTCCTACCCTACTCCTACCCTACTCCTACCCTGCTCCTACACTACTCCTCCCCTACTCCTAACCTACTCCTACCCTACTCCTACCCTACTCCTAACCTACTCCTACCCTACTCCTAACCTACTCCTACCCTACTCCTACCCTACTCCTACCCTACTCCTACCCTACTCCTAACCTACTTCTACCCTACTCCTACCCCTCCTACCCTACTCCTACCCTACCCCTAACCTACTCCTACCCTACTCCTACCCTACTCCTAACGTAGGTTAAGGATTGTAGGTAAGGATTTTGAATAGTGTAGGAGTAGTCCTACACTATTCAAAATCCTTAATTTAATACGTGCTTCAATTCGAGTGGACCCGAGTCTACCGTACCGAAGGGACGATCTTCAAATGTTTGACAAGAAAGTAGGTAGAACAGTTTATATGGGAAAATTAAATTGTTGTTTTTACTATCTTCCTCGCTATTTTTCCATATTTTCTTATCGTTTAAACCTTCCCTGGACTACGCCATACATTTCAAAACCAAAATCAGCTAAATCAGCCCAGCCGTTCTCGAGTTTTAGCGACTCAGACGAACAGCAATTGATTTTTATATAAATATATATACACTAGAAGATTAATTGTGAATGTGAAGAGTATGTGAGTCATTCTTTTTCTTTTCCCTGTTAGAGTTAATGTTGGTCTAGTAGTTTTGAGTACTTCATGCGGCCTACCCAAATGTCCGTTTTTGGTACTATTCGTTGAGTCGTTGAGCTCCTCATGTTTTGAGTTGAGCTACACGATTACTTACAAATGCTTGCACTGACTGGACTGTTCCACTAAAATCTGTGTGGTATTTTCCTCAAACGACCATTTCAGATATAAATTTACATGGTCTTCACATAATCTGACCAAGATTATGTCTGGACTTTAAAAGAGTCTGTAACCTCTGAGTTTCTTCGGCCTTTCTTCTCAGAGTAGTCAGATAGCAAACGCCAACGTGTATGCGTATATGACGTGTAAAAGTGATTTCGATATCCTATTAACATAATAAACAATTTTATTTTACTGGCATAAGTTCAGGAGCGGGTCGCACGTCGGTGGGTAACAAAACCAGTATAAGCTGGCCATCTTTAATATCAGAAAACCCAATGTTCTTGTAAATTGACATGTATCAGAAAGGTGTGGTCAAAGGAAAAAGCCGTTCGGTGAATTTGGCTGAAATGTTGGTACAATATAGCCACATACTGATTGAATGTTAATGCGGGTGCAAAAAATAATGACCAGTTTTAGAGATATAGCCATTTTTATGTTCAAGTCTAGAAGATGAATTTTAAATCAAAAAGCCTCAACAAAAACAAAACAAAAAGCCATCCACAACAAGTTTCAATTCATGTAGCTTAAAAACATATTTCTACGTCTACGGCTTTATCCTATAATTTTATGCGGGGTCCTTTAAGGGTGTGGTACAGACCATCAAACTGAACAACTTTCTCCATGAGAACAAAATCAACATCGCGAAATAATATCACCTGCTCTATACAAAACTTCAATAGGTACCTACTCGACCCAAATGTACAGACGCCAGCACATCAAGCTACTACAATCTGTCAAATTTATTTAATAGATTTTCAACTTTATCGCTATAGCATTAAGGTTCAAGGTTGATTGGGAAAATTTGACAGTTTTGGGTAGCTTGACCTGCTGACGTCTGTACGATACGGCTGGTTTTTTTTTTGTTCATTATGATGCTCTGTATCTCCTTAATTACACCTCCTACCCTTATTTAATAGTTCAGTAGACCTAGTCTGCTCGTAGAATCAACTGTGCCAATAACGGATTATGTGAGCTCAAAATAAAAAAAATATCCTAAAAAACAAACAGAAAATGCTGGGTCAGAATATTGTATAAAAAAAGAATGTCAGCAGTGTTTGAAAAGGTTTTCGTCACTTTTAGGTTAAATTGTTCGGAGTTGTTGTCAGTGGCTATCATATTTTAACCCGACTGCGGCGAAGCCCAAAAGGAGGGCTATGGTTTTATATCACACATTTTTTGAATGCATATTCTTTTATAGGTATCTGAAATTACTGCACTGCTGGATCTCTTTACAAACATTCAGTCATGAAAAACATTATATGGTTATTTAGCAAAGATGTTTTTCCGTCGTTTAGGATTGAATAAACTTTAGGTAAAGAGCCTGCTAGGCAGTATTCAACCAGACCAAAAAGTGTAAGATCACAAAGTATTCAAAAGGTAAAGTTGTCCCTCAAAATAAAGAGTGTAAAGACTGTAAGCTGGAAAGACAGAGGAACCCACCACTGTAGCCACAGAGGAACCCACCACTGCAACGACAGAAGAACCCACCACTGTAGCCACAGAGGAACCCACCACTGTAACGATAGAAGAACCCACCAATGTAGCCATAGAGGAACCCACCACTGTAACGACAGAAGAACCCACCACTGTATCCACAGAGGAACCCACCACTGTAACGACAGAAGAACCCACCACTGTAGCCACAGAGGAACCCACCACTGCAACGACAGAAGAACCCACCACTGTAGCCACAGAGGAACCCACCACTGTAACGATAGAAGAACCCACCAATGTAGCCATAGAGGAACCCACCACTGTAACGACAGAAGAACCCACCACTGTATCCACAGAGGAACCCACCACTGTAACGACAGAAGAACCCACCACTGTAGCCACAGAGGAACCCACCACTGTAACGACAGAAGAACCCACCACTGTAGCCACAGAGGAACCCACCACTGTAATCACAGAGGAACCCACCACTGTAACCACAGAGGAACCCACCACTGTAACCACAGAGGAACCCACCACTGTAACCACAGATGAACCCACCACTGTAACCACAGAGGAACCCACCACTGTAACCACAGAGTCACTCACTACAGTTACAGTGCGATTCTGTAACCGTGAAAACTTAGGTGAAGTGAGCGTGGAGTGAGATGTCATTACAACTAATGCTAGGTATTGACACTATTGACAGCTCACTCTGAGCTCACTTCACCTAACTTTTCAAGGTGAGATTTTTACAGAATCGATCGGCTGGAGGGGTTCTAATACCAACAAGAACGCGTCTTTTATTTTTTATGAAACTTATAGAATGCTAATATTGAAACGAAAACAAAAATATTGTGGTCCTAGGAAATGTCACATCCACAAAAGTATGACACCATGTCATAATAGTGGCCCCGTATTATTATTTGATATGATCATATTGAAAAATAAATTAGCCTCACTTTGGCTAGTCTCATGCATCTATAACTATCAATAGAAAGATAAAATTGAATCAAATCGATAGGTACACATTCAAGTTAAAATATATTATTTATACACTGAAACGTTCGCAGTGTTATTTTGAAAGTCGCAGTATGAACTGGGACTAAAATGGCGGACGTTCAACGAGAACGAAGCTCAATATTCTATGTACCGGAAGAGCAGCGTTATTCTATTAACTAGTAAACCAATGCAGGTCGGTATGAACTGAATATTCTAAAATAAACTGATTCTGTTTGTGAGGACACTGGCACCGATATATATACTAATAATAAACCTGAAGAGTTTGTTTATTTTTGAACGCGCTAATCTTTGTCACCAGCATTCAGATTTGAAAAATTATTTTTGCCCAATTCTTGAGTATATGTGTGTTTTTCTTTTTGTTTTTATATCAACACCTTGTTTATTTATATTATATTCATGTACTTTTGTGTGCTGTACTTTTTTTTTTTTTTTTAAGTGCGAAATCATCAAATGACCTCTCCCGCTCGGGCTGAGCGGAAGGGCGTGTCAGACGTTTACTGACTAAAACCCACCCGTGTTCCCTCAGTTGCCTGTGCCAGGGGCTACGGTATCTCTTTCGAACAACCCGCGGCCCTGGCAGGCATCGGCCCTAGCGGACCCCGTCAGTTCGTGCTTACTTCTCTTTGAGGCGCGCGTGGAACACAACGCGCCATCGACCCGGGCCTGTTCATTACCGGGCGGCGAGCTGCCCATTGCTCGCCGCCCGCAGGCCCGCGCCTACGATGACCGGCAGTCGGCTGTTGACTACCGTCCAGGGCGTCTCCTGCGGTGACTAGAGGCGTGAGGGCGCAGAGATTGCCTCTTCCTCACGCGCTCCGCCTCCTCCTTTGCGAGCATGACAGCTTGGCAGAAGGAGGTAACGGCGCTCCGATGCACTCTCGCTCCGTACCATGGCCTGGACCAGGGCCGGACGCGAGAGATCGCCGCCGCCATTTTGTGCTGTGCTGTCTTTCATGTGCGCCAAATGAATGGATTATCTGTCTATCTATATTGAGGAAGGCTACATTAACATCACGCTAGAACCCTTGAGAGCCGAACACAAAGAAAAATGTCTGAAAAAAAAACGCTAAGCGAAAACGAAGCAATAACGCGGGCAGGCGATGCGGTGCGATGGGGACGGTGGGTCGGGGGGCAGAAGCTAGTTTTAACTAAAGTTGCACGTTAGGTCGAAAATTCATCTTGACCATTATGAATACGCTATTTCTACATAGAGAGGTACTTTTCCTTCGCATTTACGTGTTATTAAAGTATGACGGTAATCCATACTGTAATCCCATTATGCTGAGCGATGGCCGTTTTGCGTGAATGTGACGCATGTTTACCCCCAACTTGTTTTTTTTTTGTGTTTATGTCCTTTTTTTATGTGTCATGTTTGCCGCAAATAAATGCATTTTCTTTCTTCCTTTTCTTTTCTATTAATATTATAAACGTGAAAGTTTGTATGGATGGATGGATAGATGGATGGATGGATTTTTGTTACTCTTTCACGCAAAAAGTACTGAACGGATTTGGATGAAATTTGGCACGCAGATAGTTTATAACCAATAACACAGGATGCTTTTTATCCTGATATTCCCACGGGATCGAAACGTATACGGGTGAAACCGCGGGGTGCAGCTAGTTATAACATAATTTTAGTTAAGTACCTACCTAGCTACGTGTGAGACGTTAATAATAAGGCTTCTAAAATAGATTCTTACCGATTAAGAAGCTGATTAGTATGTCTTTCGTTGGAAGAGTTACACCCACGTAAGGATTGGTATGATTCGGCACGGCCAGGCAGCAAGATAAAATATAATTATCATTATGTAGATAATAATACATATTATAGTGTTCGAGAAAAAGCCAGCTTAGCTCAAATTGTATCAAGCGAACCAGAAAATTATTAAGGGCTGATTTTACCAATGTAACTGAACGCGATCAGCACATCTAAACTGCGTTCAAGAGCTGTCGGTGTCAATATTCCCCAACAATGATGACGCTGAGCGTTCTTAAACGCGGTTTAGATGTGTTAATCGCATTATGTTTCGTTGGTAAAATTGGTTCTAAGCAGGAGTAGATTCCGAACGAATTTCGTCGATCGGCAGAAGCATAATGAAAGCCAAAAATGTATAGTAACTGCTTCGGCTCGGCTTTGTTGTTTAACAAATACTGCTGTATCAAATGTACTAACGGGAACATGTGCGTAGCAACCGTTATGATTGCTTGACAGTGACAATAGATTTGACAGCAGTAGAGTTAAACCGTGTTTATGTATTTAAAAAGCATTGAAGGTACAAACATCTCTAAAAGAAAACTAATAAAATACAGACAGCATCTGTCTGGCATTAATGCTGAAATGAACCTTTTTGGCGCAGCCGTGAGGCACACACTATTGTTGTCTGAAACATTGTTTTTAATTATATTAATTTTGTATTTTGTGTTTCACGAACTGTGTCCAAATACACTTTTTTTTCTTTCTTTCTTTATTTTCAGTAAACATGACGCAGAGAAAGAACACAAAAAAATAAAAAGTTGGGGGAAAATATGCGTCACATCCACGCAAAACGGCCACCGCTCAACATAATGCTAACACCATTTGCGAGACAGAGGCCAAGCGTTAGTTTTCAGCGACAGCCGACGTTAATGTGATGTCGTCAACCGATGCAGCATACGAAATATAATAAATACCTACCTAATTCTAAATATTTATATAAACATACTATTCATAAAATGGTAACATTCCGGGCAACGACTCACGCGCCGCCGACCTTAGATACCCTCTACCCTTTAAAAACAGCCAACGCAAACCATATTTCAGCTTCGTTAATAACAGTAAAGTTAAAATAATATTTTACAAAAGAATGATCTGTATATTGAAGACAGGAAATGAAAGAGTCGCTACTCGCTTCGGTGACAGCCAAGAAACCACTAAAACGGCAAAGTAATTTCCTCTCGGATCATTCGAGAAAAAAAAATTGTTTAAATGTTACAGGATCCCTTCAGTTACGTTGATGTCATGCCGGAATAAATTGTCGGTTAAATAATCCTAGCGGAACATTTTGTTTTTGTTTATTTGTTTTGGTCGAGTTTCTTTGTTTGTGCAATGTTTAGGTATGTAACTGCCCTGTTGGTCTCGTGGTTGCAAGCGCGACTGCTGAGCGCCGGGTCCTTGGTTCGATTCCCGGTTCGGGCAAAGTGTTACTGGCTTTTACCTTTAGGAATTTCTTAGTAACAGCCCGGAGGTTGGAAGTTGGCGGTGTGGTACACCGGTGCCTCGGAAAGTACGTTAAACCGCTGGTCCTGCACCAGAGGGGCAATTCTCGTAATTTTAAGAACGTTCACAGTCTGATCTCAGTCTCAATCTGTCAAAAAATACTTCCAATTTCCCTACATTTTGACAAGTTTTTGACATTTGTTTGTCGCCGAGATGAGACTGCGACGAGATTTTGTATGTTTTAAATTGCTAGAATTGGCCTTCTGATCTCTTTCCGGTCGTGTCGGATTGCCGTCCTATCGAACTATGAGAATGAGGGAAAAGAGACTGATATAATCAAAATGTCTCCCGCTTCGAAAGCAAGTCTCCATTGAAATTGGCCGCCATGGCCGAAATACGGTCTTGAGGACTATTATTATTAGATATACGAGTATGTCTCGGGTTTTGAATCGATGCTTAGATATTATTGCACCACCAAGCTGATATGCGCAGTGCGAAAATATATAACGCTGCGTTATTTCAAGCTGAAAAGATATGACTTTGACTACACATTTTCTTTTCTTGTATAGAGGTATGAGGAACAGGGTGTAAAGTTCACTCATCCTCCATAGAAAAGGGAGGATCCTCCGACCAGACGGGTGTTGTGTCTGGCGGGCAATTGCCCAACGATTGATGTTGGGAAATTGTATCTATGCTAATTGCGCGGTAAACTTTGCTTGCGAGATGCAGGATTTGCGTGACGTCAGTATGACGCGTTGTTCGCATGTGGCGTTGTAGATACCGCTACATCACTCCCCTCCGGAGACCGGAGGTCGATAGTGGATTGCGTCTTGTATGTTGCGATGCTTGCCAGGCCAGCTGAGGTTCCAGTGAGTCGGAACCGGTTGCCGCATAGTTCACGGTGAGTCGGAACTGTCTGCGGAGTTGTCCCCAGTGAGTCGGGGTGGCGCTGCGTTATATTCCAGTGCGTCGGATGTACAGCGCCGGGTTGAGGTTGAGGCTGGCTGCTGCGTCGACCAGGAGAGGGTGCTCTGCTTGTTGACCGGCCGAAAGTGCAGTGTGCTGTGCCGAGGTTGCTGATGAGGCTGAGGGTGATGACCAGGTATGCGCGGACACTGCATGCTGGTGGTCAGGATACCCGTTGAAGCCGTGGGTGCTGGCTGGCTGGGTGACTCGCCGCTAAAGCTTGCGGGAGTGATGATGATGACGTCACGCTGAAGTATTTGCACGAAGGCTGCGCTGACGATCACGTCGGGGTCACCAGTATCGAGGTATGAGGAACAGGGTGTAAAGTTCACTCATCCTCCATAGAAAAGGGAGGATCCTCCGACCAGACGGGTGTTGTGTCTGGCGGGCAATTGCCCAACGATTGATGTTGGGAAATTGTATCTATGCTAATTGCGCGGTAAACTTTGCTTGCGAGATGCAGCATTTGCGTGACGTCAGTATGACGCGTTGTTCGCATGTGGCGTTGTAGATACCGCTACACTTGTTTCGGCGCGCGATAATTGTGTCCTTAATTACTTAGCCAGGAGCCTCTGTAATCAAATTTAAATGAGTACCTATAAATTGTAAAAACTGCTAGTTTTTTTTTTTTTTAACTTTGCCCCTCAAAAGGTATTTCTCCTGTATCGTGGGTGCGTTTACGAACATTTAATCTCACATACACAAACAGCGAGACCCGGAACAACTACTTGTAGGCCATACAAATATTTGTTCCGTGCGGGAATCGAGCCCGCGGCACGCAGCGCAGCAATCAATCGCTTAACCACTGCACCAACCGTGCCGTTAAAGATTAACTGAAACTCAGGAAAACTGATATTGTAACATTCATAGACACTTCAAATAATATCTACTGTCTAAACTCAAAGCCAACAAAGAATCAAAAGCAGTTAAACACCGTTCCTCTATAAAACCTAACCTGCATAGAATTCTTAAAACAAAACAGTATTGTGAACTAAAACAGTAACATTTTATATAAACGCTCTACGCCAATAAGGTTGCAAGTCAAAAGGTACAAAATATACGGATGGGTGCGCTCATACAATGCTTAGTGCTGCCGAACAATTGCCACTACCACGGGAACGGGTCACAGAAATGTATTTGTGTAGTTTTCTGTGGAAATTATCTGAATAAAATACGTGGAAATTGCTAAATATTGAAATAGTTACGATGTTTTGAATTGAGAAGTCGTTTTGATGTGATGTTTTTTTGTTTAATGGCGATCTCCAGTCATGGCGATAAGGTTATCTCAATAACTTCGTACTAAAAGGCATTATTTTTCAAACAGAAATAAACAGAAAAATAGGAAATATTTATTGTCCTGGTAATACAGTAAGCAAGTTCACAGTTTAACAGCAAGTTGAGACAACATGAGTAGCTTAAAATATTATCTGCTGCTAGGATACAATATATTATTTGCCAGTGAGCCCTGAACTATACAGTTAGTCTGTATCTTGAGCTTCGGGGTACGAATTCTAGTGTGGAGACTAGAGAGGTGATTTCAGGTAGGCGTGTGTGTGTGTCACGTGTGGGGGTGTGTGTATGTTTGTTCCCATGTGCTGTGAATTCAGTGTCAGTTCAGGGTCTTTATATTAATTGTTCCGAGTCATCATAACCAGTGTTTTGCTACAAATTCTTTTCTATTTTTTTGCAGCTGAATGAGGTAGTATTTTTAATTTAGTCGGGTCTGGTTTTAATATTTTTGTAAGTTTTAGTGCAGGCTGAAATAATGAAATCTGGCGGTATCTGAAAACTCTCGTTTTGCGATGAAAATTAACTAATTTGGCAGTAACAAGTTACGTCATACTTTTAATTGTGATTACCTACACTGGCATTACACAAGAACTTCATTTTTAATGTGACACACATACTAAAATGCTTCATTTGCAGAGCTCTTCGTAAACTAATAGTAGCGCACAACTGCAGTTCACACATGATTCCCGTGTTCATTTCTCAGCAAATCCGTAGAAATTAAGCGCCCAGTATTTGCTGTGAGCGCGACTCCGCTTTAAGCGCTTCACAAACGTCACAACCTGTCGGGGAAGCAGGTTGGTTACAGCCGGTTGGCGCTGGCCAATAGACGTCCGACAGAATTGTCTATCCTACACTTTCTTTATGAGCAAAAAAAAGCACATGCCGCGGTCAGTTGTCCAACAACGCTGTAGATTAGTATCTATAGCGTTGTTGGACTGACCGCGGCATGAATTGGCCTTCTGTTGTAGTCAACAGAAGGCCAATGCTCGTAATTTAAAACGTTCAACATTTAGTCCCTGTCTCATCTCGGCGATAAATAAATGTCAAAAGCTTGTTAAAATGTAGGGAAATTAGAGGTATTTTGGACAGATTGAGACTTAGATCAGACTGTGAACGTTCCTAAAATTACGAGAATTGTCCCCCAGATTGGCTATCGGATGAAGTTTGCTGTTCGTCTCAACCAACCAAAAGCGTTGAAGAATCGTAATAATTAAGTTGGCCAACAAGCCTATACACAACCTAGGTTCCACCGCGTCAGGTCGGAAATTATCCCACGGGAAGGTAATACCGGGCTAAAAAGTATCCTATGCCCATTATAGCCCAGGTCTACCTACCTGTTTGCCAAATTTCCGTCCAGCCGTTATGGCGTGAAAAGTAACAGATAGAGAGACAGACAGGCAGAATTACTTACGCATTTATAATATTAGTATAAACACAAGCAGATAGATTACACAAAGCAATTTGTTGGCAACCTCTGTTGGTTGGCCAACAAATCGTGACGTCTACAGGAAAGCTGTACGATTTAATAAACCCTGATGGCAGCGTCGTGTGCGCTCAATGTGTGCAGGCTGATGCGTTTGAGGTTTACTTGCATTTTAGTGCGAGTGTACGAGTATTGTTTAATCTAACGTAACAGAACGTAAGAGTGCAGTGTTTTCTATCTAGACTAAATCTGGGATGAAGGTTTTGTTACAGAATACTGATACATAGTATAAAACAAGGTCGCTTTCTGTGTCTGTGACTGCTTCGACCTTCTTAACTGTATAGAGGTATGAGGAACGTGGTGTAAAGTTCTCACACCACACAACCCATCACTACTCATGTTGTCTTCTATGTACATGTTTATAAAATAGTTTTCGAAACGTTCTATGATTCACCTATCAAGGAAACACTATTTTATGCCTACAAGGTGACATGCTATTTAAGCAATTGGCTACCACGTCACCCACATGGGCCTGGTGCAAATGTAAGTTTGATCTTCAACTTTTGTTGGCTCTGCAATGAGAGTGTTTATAGGGGTATGAGGAACAGGGTGTGATGTTCACTCATCCTCCATAGAAAAGGGAGGATTCTCCGACTACGCGGGTGTTGTGTCTGGTGGGCTTCTGCCCGACGATTGATTAAGGGACGTTGATTATGCTAGTCGCACGGTAAACTCTGCTTGCGCGATGCAGGATTTTGCGTGATGTCAGTATAATGCGTAGTTGGATAGTATTAATACGCATCAAAATCCATTAATATTTGATATTAATGGATTTTGATGCGATTTTCAGCATCACTTAGAACATTTGTTTCGGAAGTTTTTATGTGTATAATATATTAATATTTGATGTAGATATACCTAGCACAGTTTCATCTTTTTGACATGTCACCATTGCACCCGCATGGAAGAAAGGCGGATGGGTAGTAGATAGACTACATAGAAGAAATCGAGCTACTACCAACTCCGGGCTGTGACTAACAAAATTCCTAAAGGAAAACTTAATATAACTTTGCCTGAATTTAAACTATACGTAATATCTGCCCAGCAACAACAACAGTTGAAATTATTTTCATGGAATGAATCAAAATTATTATTCATCTATAACAGTTACTGTTTAATTTATTGTTTAGAGCCGACTTGTTAGAAAGTTTACTATCTCAAGAACTTGATACAAGCCTGTAGGTGTTTCGAGTTGTGCAGGAACTTCTGTTATCTTCTGTTATGCGAATGTAGGGTCGAAACGAACTGCCCTGGTTTCCATAAATTATTGTACCTACAGTGACCGATTTAAGTTTTTGATATTATTAAATTTTAATGTCTCTTGTAATATTGCTTCGCTACGGAAAGCTGACCCCAACCTAATGCTTAGAGAAATGGCTAAGCAGATGATGTTTCGTTAGTCATTTTCAAATATAAGTCTGACTTACCGGTAATGTTTATCTGATGGTTCCATAAAACTCGTAGCTGTGTTTTTATCTACTGAGCATACATAGTCGTAACCTTGTACAGTATTACACTAATATTATGAAGGCGAAAGTTTGTGAGTGAGTGTGTGTATGTTTGTTTCTTCTTCACGCAAAAACTACTAAACGGATTTGGATGAAATTTGGCACACAGATAGTTTATAGGCAGGATTAACACATACGATACTTTATATCCCGATATAATAATATCACATGACACCTTTTTTTTTAGTTCTTGGGCATGCCGGTTTCCTGACGATGTTTCTTCACCGTTTCGGGAGCAGTGGTGATGAAATAATTTACACAAATTAAAGCGCCTGACTTGACACAGCAGTGGTTAGTAAAAAATTTAAAAGCGCCTGACTGGCTTCGAGCCTACAGCCTATAATAGACTCGTAAGTCACGCCCGTTACCCAGTGGTAACGGGCGTGACTTACGAGTACACATCACGAGATACTTGCAGACATCAGTGGTAGCCCAGTGGCTACCACTGATGTCTGTACTGCACTGCGTCCGACATACGTTTGATCAATTTCTCTGGAATCTTTCTCTTAGTGAACAATCGTTTCAACAATACGATTCTTAGAACAAAATAATTTCAATTCTTGCTTGAATAATTTTTACTGAGAAACTTTTCAAAAGGGTTAGGTAATTGTTCAATGAATATTTGAAAACAAACTTGTCTTTAAAGAGTAATTAGAATTGTACGAAATAATTTTACTACGTAGATCTCTCGGCATTATTTACTGTTCTATCCCTAAATGCCTAAACTGAAATGGGTCTGATAATAAAATGAAACTACTTAGTGGGAGTCAAAAGGCGTGAGGTATTCTCCTTAATTAATTAAAATGTCTTCATCTCACTTCAATATTAAGAGCAACAATAATCAAATGATGCTTAGGGTTACGCGTAGGAAGTGAATAATTAGTGAATAATTATTCCGCTGTGAATAATTAAATACCTAAAGCGAAGATTATCAAATATTCCTTATTAATTTTCTACGTCTGCTTCAGTGTAGTCAAATAACCATAACATTCTCAAAATCAAAATTCCAGTAGACCATACCAATTGTTTACCAATTATGACGTGTTTGCCGCAGCCGTCACCGAGAGTGAGGTGACGGCGCCGCGTGACTACCGCACGTCCGTCACCCGAGAGCCGTCATCCCTGCTGCCGAAGTTTCGAGTAGTTTGGCGTTACTGTTTGAACTCGACCCGAGGTTGCCAATGTGCCGGCAATGTAATCACGTTTGACCTTGTCCACACACTGCCATGGCACCAGCGCCCGCCGTTCGCCCGATTTTTGTTTTGTCTATCATAACATACTGCCGGTCTATTCTGTAAAAATCTCACCGTGATAACTTAGGTGAAGTGAGCTGTACTTCCACCTAATGCTAGGGATTGACACTATTAACAGCTTACTTCAAGCTCATTTAAGCCCAGTTTTCACGGTGAGATTTTTACAGAATACATCGGCTGAACCGCCGAGTTCAGTCGCGGTGGACAAACGATCGCCGTCTAGGGACGTCACGTTTAGTTTGAACAATCTCCAGTTTCTAAGTAAATATGATAATTTGAGTAAAAAAAAAATACATAAAAACTCGAATAACACTTATTTGTTGTTAAATAAGTGTTATTCGAGTTTTTATCTAATTTTCTCAGAAAATTATGCCCCATCGAATGTGACGATGCTTCTAAAGCGAGGTTTGGTACATACCATCGTCCCGGGCCCTAATTCACTATGACCACTTTACGATTCCTTATCGAAACCACGTCAATTCCTTAGGTAATCCCGCCAATCTTGCGTTGATTTTATCATAGAGAATGCGCACGCGAACGCTACTCAAAAGTAACCCAATCTGCGTTCTAAAATTTAAACCTTTTCAGTAAAAGAGGTGACAGACACACCTATAGAACCAGAAATAGGGACCAATTAGTTCAACCAGGTTTCAGACTGGCTAAAGTAGACTCTTTCTTCATGGGGTACTTACTGTTTAAAATGTTACAATAAAATACCTACCCACATACTCCAACTCAATGAAACGAAATTCAAATCTTGTATAAGACGCACACTATGCAGCCAAGCATATTATAAGTTGGGGGATTACACCGCTGACAAAAATGCTTGGCTAAACGCTGGTCCTGCTCCACAGGACGCATAAATAAATTGATTGGCATTTGAAAATACTTCACACACGCCTACCCAACCTACATACTGTTGGAGCTGCTGAAGATTCTAAAATACTATGTTTGCATTATATAAATTCAATCTCCTAGTATTGTATAATTGCATAGAACGTATGTGAGTACTATGTTACATACTATAAAGCTACCATATACTGGGTACGTCTTTCATTGACTTGAATGTGCCTTGGCGGATGAGAGTATGTCATGCTCACTCTAATGTCTCGCTGATGGTGGCACATGTGTTGGATCATTTAGCTCCCTTCAAAATGGTTATGGGTATGGTGCATGGTGGTTTTGAGTATGATATAATTATTATCATTCTTGTAATATTTATTTTAGAAGTATTTATGTATGTTTATTTGTATGTATGTTAATCTATTCTCGTAATTCTTGTTTAGTTTTTAAGTGAATTGTTTTTTTTTTTTATTCTATGTATTATTTTTTGTCTCCTTTGCTCTATCACCCGCTGTCTACATCTCTGTATCTATTGTCCTATCTCAGGTATGCTGGAAGAGATTTCTTATGAAATAAGCATCACCTCTGTATCTATTTTTTTCTGTTCTGTTTTTCATTGTCTGTTTATATATGTGTGTACATAAATGGTAAAATAAATAAATAAATGGTTGAGCTGAATGGTGCTAATCTATGCGTCATGTTCGTGAACGGGCGCCGTCAGTAGGGACTGGTCAACTCTTTGCTGCCAGGGCTTATTTTATTTTAATTTTATTTAATATTTGAAGTGTTTTTTTTTTAATCTTTTCATTACGGAAGCTTTTAACGTTCTACATCGTTCTCACATGCATAATTTTGAACATGAATGATGTAACCAATACTTTGTAACAATATTATTATGATTTAAAAGAGTGTCCATGGAGTTTCTTGACTGTTCTTCTCCATAGGTACCTACTACGCTTTGGAATGGGCAACTAGCTTCATCTTTTTGACCGACCTTGACAATTCAAAAGTGCCTGTAATTGGTTTATTTGAAATAAATAGTTTTGAGTTTGAGTTTGAGTTCGCGACTTTGTTTCCAAACATGGAAACGAATATGAGTTATTGGAAAAATAACTTTAACACCTACACAATAAAGTTCAGTTTACGCTACAACTTCAAACATTTTTATAATTTTTTCAATAGTAGGTACTAGTCACTCTGAAATCAAGTTAATTTTCACTTAACTAAAGTTGATATTTGTTTAATTTGAAATAACATCAATTTGAAACATGAATTTGAATGGACGCTACTCATGTACATTATATTATTATACACCAACATGTAAACTCGTACACATACTCGCTTAAAAACAAACTAGTCATTCAATACATAACATATAATAACCGTGATAATCAAGTAATCCAGTAAACATAATTTTAAAATTTCAAAATATTTCTTTTTGTCGGTTTTAAAAGCAACTCGATTAAGATGTGGGTACTTACCACCTTATAATATACGCGCTGCACTATGTAGGTACCATTTTATTGAAACTCAGATGTGTCTTCTCGACATTCGTGTGTCACTAACGGGATGCAGCAGAATACTAGCGTCAGGTATTGTACCTGGCATATGCTGAGCTGGACTCCCATTTGGTGCAACCATGAGACACACACCGCCCAGTAGTAATCGACCGTTATAGACTACCGTCAATTTAGCTTTTTAATCTTTGTTTGTTTCACATTTTTTTGATGTTTTTTTTTTATTACTTGTTTTGTGTCTTTTGTTGCAGTGAATAAAAGTTTTATCTATCTATCTACCTATATATTACAATCTCAAACCAACAATGAGTAGCCAGAATGTCATATTACAGCACTAGCAGTTATTTCAATGGCGCTTCGTACACGGCGCCTCCATTCACAAACTAGTTATACTTATAATCGTCTTAGGAAGTCGAGTTTGAGCTAAGTTCTAGTTTGACAGTAAGTTTCATACATTTTCAATGCTAAACTATCAAACCATTCATGTAATTTGACAGAGAGTTAGCTCATCCAATTCATTTAATTTGACAGAGAGTTAGCTCATCATCTGTAGACGCACAATGAAACTGTTTTGCCTCCAGAAAATTTTAAAGTTTCATAGCAGAGACAGGACAGTCATATTCGTAATATTTTCGTCACCTTAAGGGTTATTTTTGTGTGCTGCTTTATGTACCTACATTGAATGTAATAAACAAAGTTACTGTAACACGTTGATTAAATTCTCGTTCTAATTAGGTTATAATTCCATAATTACACTCTCTGAGAACTGTATTGTGGCACGAAATTAATTACTGCAAACGCATTCTACATTGTTTCAACCAAGAATTCCACTAACAGAGAAGGCATAATATTATTCAAATACACAGTGATTTGATTTAATATTAACAATAGAGCCAATAATATAATGTTATTATATTTCGAAAGCAGTGATGGCCCAGTTCTAACGGTCTCGATTAACGAGTTGTAGGTCGTGGGTTCGAACCCAGGCAGGCGTTTTACTTTATGTAGTTTATTGTCTCTAAAAAATGGTGAGGAAAAACTTGATGAGGAAATCGGCATGTCTTAGGACCAAAAATTCGAAGACATGTGACATGTATCGAGCCCGCGTGGTGGATTACGGCCCATTCCTTCTCACAGAGAGGAGGCCTGTGTCCCAGGAGTGAGAACGTTATAGACTGATTATGCATGTTGTTATGCATCATTAACTGCATAATAAATTAATTGACTATTATCACAATAATTTACTATCTACTCAAACATACTCTTTTAGTAGTAAGCCTATGCCTTATCTTGCGAACTCTACCCTAGGTCCATTCCACCCATACTAATATTATAAATGCGAAAGTATCAATCTCTGTATGTAACTTTTTTACGCCTAAACAACTGACCCGAGCGGGTTGTTTCACGTCCACTTGACGCTCGCGTATACGTCAAAAATGGCGCTAACTATGTATCCTCAAACGAAAAATAGCGTTAATTCTTACAATTACAAAATTATAGCCTTGACTTACGTCAAATAATAATCGTCGATCGATTAGGTAATCGTTAATATTTGACGTACGTATGTTACGTTAACCAACCGTTTGAAACAACCGGCCCTTATGCGGAATCTTATGTGAAACCACGAGGCGAACTTAAAGTTCCATTTTGAGCTCATAACAATTCAAAGAGAACTGCTCTTTAAACCGGAATGGTGCGCCTTCATGTCGTAATTATCTTATAATGGCGTTGCAGGTGTACTCATTACTTTCATATGGTCCAAGAGATGCTGGAAATGAATGAACATTAAAGAGAATGGCAAATTGTTATGTCATGTACATTGTACAGCAAGCGGAAGAATTCGGTGTGCAAGCAAGATGGAGACATGATATCATTGCACAGACAATAAATTAAATGTGTGTATGTAATGCATTTGTTTACATAGAGGTGACATCGAGGTAACGAGCTAAACAGCGGTCGCGAGGTATCGCAGTGAGGCATCTTTGGCATGAAATTACCCTAAGATATCGTAAGGATCATAGCTGTGTAACCTGTGTTTGGCATAATTTACCTTAAAAACAAATGAATGAGTTTGATTTAGAACTGTTTGCAGACTTAGGTATTACATAATAATACTTCTGTATTACGTGAAAGATAAGGAGAGGTGTACTTATAGTAAGTATACCCACATTTCGCCAGTTATGTTTAAGTCCCATGTGATAGGGGGCGAGTCTATTGCCATCAACCGGACACAGATCCAGGCTCCAGGCTGCTGCTGATAAATTCTAGATTGAAAATCTAATAACACTTTGCTCGATCCGGGAATCGTACCCAGGAACTAATGCTCAGCGGTGTTGCTTCTTACTAAACAGAGACTTTACTAGCGACTTTATAAAATGAATTCAAGCCGCTACTCGCTAAGTATTAGGTAGCATAGAGAAAATTAAAGCTAATCCTACTATAATATTATAAACGTGAAAGTTTGTATGGATTGAATGATGGATGTTACTCTTTCACGCAATAACGACTGAACGGATTTGGATGAAATTTGACACACATCGGTTGGATGGTTTATATCCAGGATTAACATATAGGATACTTTTTATCCCGATATTCCCACGGGATCGAAACTTATGCGGGTGAAACCGCGGGGCGCAGCTAGTTAATGAATAAGTTAATATTCCATTTTTCATAATAACAGGAAGAACCGACAAAGAAAAGATAATTGATTTGCATTTGAAATTAATTCTATGGGGGTAACGCTTTGCCCACCTCTTTGGAGATTGTATAATGTAGGTAAATCAGTTCCATAAGAATAAAAAGGAAGAAGAAAGAAAATACGGTTGCGATGAACATGTCGCAGAGAAAGAACACAAACACAAAAAGAACTTGTTGGGGGAAAATATGCGTCACATTCACACAAAACGGCCATCGGTCAGCATAATGCCATGACTGACTTTTTTTTTTTTTTTTGCGGATGGGAAATCATCAAATGACCCCTCCTGCTCTGGGTAGAGCGGAAGGGAGTGTCAGACTCTTATTGACTAAAACCCGGACGGTGAGCTACCCATTGCTCTCCACCCGCAGGCCTACGGTGGCCGGGAGTAGTCACGTGGCTCCTGACGCCCGGAGCGTTTCCCGCGGCGGCTGAGGCGTGAGGTTCTCTCCCTCATCCATCCCGCCACCTCCTTCGCTAGCATGACTGCTTCACAGAAGGAGGTGTCTGCCTCCCACTCCCTCTCGCCCCGGACCATGGCTTGAACCAGGGCTGGACGCGAGAGGTCGCCGCTGCCGATCGCCTCTACGAGGTCACGGTAGTGCTCCGCCCGAGAGGGGCAGTCCTCCACCGTATGCTCCACCGTGTCCTCTGGGCGATCCTCGCAGTGATGAGACCCGGGCGTCTCCTCTCGCCTGATGATGTGCAGAAACCTCGAAACATCCGTGTCCGATACAATTATGTTTTTGTTGTATTTACAAAAAAATATTTCTCTAATTTTAGCTATGGTTGATGAGTAAACAAGACGAGCGTAAACTCAGAATAATATACGCCGCTCAAAGTGAGTCGCCAACATCACGTTGTATCCGGATGCATACAATATTGTTGCCCCTTGCAAAATGAGCCGACTTTTTTATAGAGTGACGCAAATTACGCCTATCTCCTCCCACCCCCAAGCTACTATTTCCCAAAAAAGTAGTAAGTTGATGTGTATTCATAGAGAGCGTTTTTTAACATCGTAAAGTCAAACCCCTTTTTTTTTTTTTTTTTGAGGATGGGAAATCATCAAATGACCCCTCCCGCTCTGGGTGGAGCAAAAGGGAGTGTCAGACTCTTACTGACTAAAACCCACCCGTGTTCCTTCCCTAGCCCTTTATGTACCAGGGCAGCGGTAACCCTTTCGGACGATCGCGCTACCCCGGCACGCTTCGGCCCTGTCGGGCCCCGTCAACTACGCTGACATCTCTTTGAGGGGCACGTGGAACACATACGCGCCGTCCAGCACGGGCCTGGTCCTGATCGGACGGAGAGCTACCCATTGCTCTTCGCCCGCAGGCCCGCGCCTACGGTGGCCGGGAGTCGTCACGCGGCTCCCGACGCCCGGAGCGTCTCCCGCGGCGGCTGAGGCGTGAGGATCTTTCCCTCGCCCATCCCGCCACCTCCTTCGCTAGCATGACTGCTTCGCAGAAGGAGGTGACCGCCTCCCACTCCCTCTCGCCCCGGACCATGGCTTGCACCAGGGCCGGGCGCGAGAGGTCGCCGCCGCTGCCGATCGCCTCTACGAGGACACGGCGGTGCTCTGCCCAAGCGGGGCAGACCTCCACCGTATGCTCCACCGTGTCCTCTGGGCGATCCTCGCAGTGGTGATACCCAGGCGTCTCCTCCCGCCTGATGATGTGCAGGAACCTCCCGAAACATCCGTGTCCGGAGAGGACCTGCGTCAGGCGGTAGGTGAGAGCGCCGTGACGCCTCTCTAGCCACTCCTCAAAGAGGGGTCTTATCGCCGCTATCGTGGCGTGCCCTGCGCTGGGTTGCGATAGTCGCGCCTTCCATTCCACCATGAGATCGGTCACCATGAGGTCCGTCCGCTCCGCCGCGATTTGCCGCGGGTGCGGAGTTTCCCCCCGACGTAGTGCCTCCGCGCGCCAGTCATACAGGCGCGCGAGGACTATCGCCTCCAGATCCCATGGTGGCAGTCCGGCAAGGAGGCTTGCTGCCTCGCCCGAGATCGTGCGGTACCCCCTTATAAGCCTTACGGCAACCACCTTTTGGGGCGCGTTCAGATAGTGTGCGGCTCGAAGCCGCAGTGAACGCGCCCACACCGGGGCCCCATAAAGGGCCATAGACCGCACGACCCCCGCGTAAAGCCTCCAGCAGGAGGCGTTTGGCCCCCTCAGGTTGGGCAGGAGCCGCTTTAAGGCGGCCCCGGTCCGTTCCAGTTTGGGGGCCAAACGTCGGAAATGCTCGACGAAGTTCCACCGGCTGTCGAGGACGAGACCCAGGTATCTCATCGTCTTCTCGACGCCGAAGTGAACCCCTCCTACCATCAGTTGGGATCCCGAAGGTGGCCCGTACCGGGGCCCATGAAAGGACATGGCCTCGGACTTGTGCAATGCCACCTCGAGACCCAACTGCCGGATCCTTTCCACGACTATCGCAACCCCGCGTGTCATCGCGTCGGCCGCCACCTGATGCGACCTCCCCTGCGCCAGGACCAGCGTGTCGTCAGCGTAGCAAACTACGCTGACGCCATCAGGGAGGTCGGCCCGCAGCACCCAGTCGTAACCGATGTCCCACAGGAGCGGCCCCAGAACCGATCCTTGTGGGACACCGCGTCCCCCGTCGTGAGGGCTCTCACGCGCATGATGGCGTCCACCGTCGAGCGCCCCTTGCGGAAGCCAAACTGGCTATCCGCAAGATCCGGCCCCGTCCTCATCAGGTGCCCGACAAGTCAAACCCCTCTGCCATCATTTTCATGACAGCGTTCACTGCGGCCGTTATTTATTTATTAAAACTTTACTACACTACTAACTAACACTACACTATTAACTTTACTTTTTTGACAGGCCTGTTGGTCTAGTGGTTAGTGACCCTGACTGCTATGCCGGAGGTCGTGGGTTCGATTCCCACCCAGGACAAATGTTTGTGTAATAAGCACGATCATTTGTTCTGTGTCTGGGTGTAATTTATCTATAATATTTATGTATTTAGAAATATATAAGTATGTTTATCAGTTGTCTAGTACCCATAACACAAGCTCTGCTTAGCTTGGGACTAGATGGCGTTGTGTGATAGTTGTGGAATATTTATTTTATTTTTTTTATTTTTTACTACCAGTCAACCTTAGGGTGAAGCAGAGACAAAACATGGAAGGAGCAACATACGAGATAACTAGCTTGGAAATAACTATCAACTCAGCCTTTCGCAGTTCACTGCTGGACATAGGCATCTCCCAGACTGCGCCACAACACCCTATCCTTCGCCTTCCGCATCCAGTCTACCCCAGCCACCTTATTTAGGTCGTCCGTCTATCTAGCTCGGGGACGACCCACACTACGCTTGCCGATACACGGTCTCCATTCCAGGACCACCGGCCATCGGTATTTCGACAGACATGGCCAGCCCATTGCCACTTCAGTTTGCTTACTCTGCAGGCTATGTTGGTAACTCCGGTTCTTTTCCGGATAATTTCATTCCTGATTTAAGTAACTATAAAATACAAGAATAAATACTAATACATAGATACATACATACATACATATAAACAAAATGAACTGTCAGCAGAAATAACGATCGGTAGACGAGAAAACGAATCCAGCAAATCAGCGCTCGAGTATTTCGGGCAACTTCTGTCGAATATGTTCACGTGCCTCAATTTAAAAGATAACCGACTGTCATGTGACGGCCACCACTCTTTTACACAACATTTTACTGTGGACATTCTGGAAGGGAATTATTTATTCATTACTCTAGTTTTTTCTATAATTTATAATAATCAGTAATTAATTGTTATAATACAGACGCTAACAGGTCAAGCTACCCGAAACTGTCAAATTTTCCCAATCAACCTTGAACCTTAATGCTTTAGCGATAATATTGAAAATCTATTAAAGAAATTTGACAGATTGTAGTAGCTTGATGCGCTGGCGTCTTTACTTAATTAATTTGAATTTAAATTGATAATTATATTTGTATGCCTAAAATGTTGTAACATCTCACACACTGTGTAACTCTACCTATGTTTACAAATAAAGATCCTGATTCTTTTAAAAAACTTTAGCATTACAGCGCTCCAACAGCTCAAGGAAATGGTATGATATTTATTCTTCTGTCTATTATCCTTTTCAGCACGTGTAACCCATTCAGGTTTAAACAAACTTGAGACCGAAATAAAACCGACACGTTCCTTGTAGGAGAGACTCGAAAGGATAAAAGATACCTGTCAAAAACGAAATGGAATATTATTTCATGGTCCCTTTATCTCTTTGACTCTGGTTGTTTATAAATAGAACTATTATATTACCAATGTAAGGCACCCCAAACAGGCGCGCCACGACTCAGATAGAACAATTTCCATGAAGTTTTCATAGAAATTGTTCCAGTACAGTCGCATACCTAAATCAAAGATCCAATTTAATGAGGGCAAAAATAAAACATGACTGTATAAAAGATCAATGACAGTAACCCTTTTGGCAATTTCGATCTAGCACGCCAACCGGTTTTGATAGTAGTACCATCCTACCTAGACAATTCTTAGACCTGTTTTGAAGACTAAAGGCTTAACAAAGTGCTAAAAAACGAAATGTTAGTAGGTAAATAATACTTCTAACAATATCTGACTAATCTTCATATGATCTGACCAAGATTATATCTGGACTTTAAAAGAGACTGTGACCTCTGAGTTTGTTTCGACCTTTCTTCTCAGACTAGTCAGGTAGGAAACGCCGACCTCATCTAGTTTTAAAATATGATCGACGTGTGAAAGTGTTTGGACAAACCTACTTACGAAATAAAATCATTTATAATTTAACATGATACGGTGACACATGTAACTATACCACATATGGACACTCCACTCTGTCAGCAATCATTTTTAGAACCCTGTTAGGACTGGCCATGACACGAGCCACCATCGAAAATCTCACTATTAAATCTCTCCATAGGTTCACCGCCCCTGTCAGACGCATTATTTGTGGCAGGTACATGCAACAGAATCACTATTTGTTGTGTCTGTACACGGCAGCGACAGTTTAATCGCGCGTACGATACAAATGCGACGGCGTTGCCCGTATCGTGTTTTTATTTAATGTAACCATTTAAACGTGGCCTACTTTGTGTGAGCAGCTCATTTTCATGCACTCGGGGACATGTGAATAAAATTAATGAAAGGCCTTTGTAAGAGCATGGCCATAAGCTTATTTTTTTCAGGGGAACAAAATACAGTAATATTTATTTTTACTGTTATTTTTAAAATGGTTTACACAGGAAACTTATTGCGCAATCCTCGGCAATTGTGATCAATAATGCCGTTCTAGCAATATCAAACAATTTACGACAATGTCAAGATTTTACGTATATATAAATTGCCATACATTGCCCATGTTAATGAAACATTTGCATACGATTTTCAGTGTTGTGTGGCACGGTCGCCATGCACTTTTTTTCTTGTGCTGTTTTTAGAAAACCAAAGACGAAAAAAAACGCCCCCCCCCCCCCCTTCAGGGCAGCTGCCATCTTGGACTTACATTTTGACCTCACTATCGGCTTTAGCACCCTCGAAAACTATGATAAATAAATCGACACCTATGATAAAAAAAAAATCGCAGCCGCCATCTTGGCTTCTCATTTTGACCTTACCTCCCTCGAAAACCATGAAAACTATTTCAGAAAGAGATAGCATTATCTAAGAAGGAGAGAAAAAGTCGCATGGAGGGGTATAACGCTTTTTCGTTACGTGATGATTTCTACCAGTTTATTCCTACCGCAAGCCGCCTAAAAACTTCTTTAAAAAAATCAAACAAGGTGTACTACGTTGCCGCACCTTTCACGAAAATAAAACCGTGCCGCGCCGTACCGTACGGCACCTTACCGTACCTTACCGCACCCCATGGATTGAGCACCTCAAAACTAAGTAAACGTTCGGATGACGGCTTATAAAGATGGATGAAAAAAGGAGTACGGCGCCGACCCTAAATAAATTGGGATCACGGAAGGGGATGAGGTTGATGGTTTTCAATAACAGGTGAACAGTTATTCACGGAAAAAGTCGTGCCAAACTGTTTTTTTTTCAGAAATCTTCGAGCGATAAGACAAACATACCAACTGTACAAATATTATACAGAATATTTAAATAAATATTGAATTTACTTCTACAGGGTGGCAGGAACATCGACTCGCAAGTTGTTACCGTGGATTCAGTACGTGATTCTGAACACTTTAGTCGGTTATTAAAAAAAAAATGCTGTTATTTCCATACGTTTTGACCACGTAGGTACTGCACTTTTTGACCACGTAGGTACTGCACTTTTTGACCACGTAGGTACTGCACTTTTTGACCACGTAGGTACTGCACTTTTCTATAAAACAGCAGTTTTTTTTGACAATCGGCGAAAAATTTCTACACTATGAGACTAACATCATGTGCTGAATTCATAATTTCAGTTTGCGCGTCGATATACCTGCCACCCTTGTTTTATACTCCCACCCTTTTTTAATTTATGCCTTAAAGTAACAACAAAAATCAGATCTTCGAGAGATCAAAGAAAGTTTAAAATAAATAAAAGAGTAGACATTATTAACACAAAATAACTAGAAAATCTGTTTAGTAGATCTAGGTCAATCTATTCAGTAGAAAACAAATGACTACACCGGGTCTAAAGTTGACCAACACAACCCCAAAGTCTGCAAGATTTAACCAATACCTTACAGGCGTTACAAACCAAGTGATGTAACTTTTATGTCATGGACATAAAGTTCAAGTTGCAACGATTCGTACGCTCGTGAATTGCAACCACTATACCTTGGTTGAAGTCTTCGTTCGGCCGTGAACGCAAGCCACAGAGCAGTATAAACAGCATCCACAGTTGCATGGCTGAGAGATTCGAGGCACCCCCGAACGGTTTAGGAATACACTCTACAAATTTAGCTAGGGCTACAAGTATACAGAAATAGAAGACTGGTGACGATTTTAGCAAAATATTTTATTAACATCACTGTTTATTTTAGGTTGGGGAACTTATACTCAAGTGCAGAATGATAAAGTAGTTTTAGACAGATTCTCAAAGTATCAGGAAGGCAGCCATTTTGTATTTTAAAAGTCTCACATGACACACAGATCTCAGTCCTTCATCAAAACTTTCCAAAAGTATATATACAGATTGACAGGGAAACTCGACGTTTACCTTTTTTTTTTTTTTTTTCAGGATGGGAAATCATCAAATGACCCCTCCCGCTCTGGGTGGAGCAGAAGGGAGTGTCAGACTCTTACTGACTAAAACCCACCCGTGTTCCTTCCTTAGCCCTTTATGTACCAGGGCAGCGGTAACCCTTTCGGACGATCCCGCTACCCCGGCAGGCTTCGGCCCTGTCGGGCCCCGTCAACTACGCTGACATCTCTTTGAGGCGCGCGTGGAACACATACACGCCGTCCGGCACGGGCCTGGTCCTGATCGGACGGAGAGCTACCCATTGCTCTCCGCCCGCAGGCCCGCGCCTACGGTGGCCGGGAGTCGTCACGCGGCTCCCGACGCCCGGAGCGTCTCCCTCGGCGGCTGAGGCGTGAGGATCTCTCCCTCGCCCATCCCGCCACCTCCTTCGCTAGCATGACTGCTGACGACGTTTACCTTGAAAGGCGTTATATTAAAGGTCATTAGCAATAAATTTAGTCCAGTTAAATAGGGTTCAAAACTGGATGGCAGTCCAGTTAACTAGGGTTCAAAACGAGCTGTGCCGTTTCTTCGATTTTTTTTAAACTTGTACCAAAAACAATTAATTATGAGAAAAAACTACTCCACTTCAAAGAGTTAATTGATACTTTTCTGAAATTTGAAAAATGAGTGACCATTTAAAAAAAATGCTTGCAAAACTTACATAAATTCAGTAATAAACGGTTTTTAATAGCAACATTTTTACTTTTTAACCATCCAGTTTTGAACCCTAGTTCACTGGAATTAAATTGTTGCTAATGACCTCTAGTATAACCCCTTTCAAGGAATACGTCGAGTTTCCCTGTGTTCTAGTGTTGTTGTTGCTAATGGTTCAATATAAATACAACAAAATGTAAGCTTAACATTATAGCCAAACTTTCAGACATACAAAGAACATTTTGAATGGAAAATGTGCGATACATAAACGCACTCGTGAAATCGTAAATGCGTAACATTTTGTCGATTTACATAACATCGATCGTGTAGTCCAGAATCCAAGAGACCCTGGTCAAAACTAAGTCTAATTTAAAGTTAAACAACCGCTTTATTCATGCATAAACAGCCATACAGTATCCAGTTACTAATTCGCATCAACGTCGGTGATAATCAGTGCGATGGGATTACATTGTCACTGTCCACTCAGGCGGTCCAATTTAGGTTAACAGACAGAACGACAGCAATATATAATTAACAAGCAGTTGATGTAATGTAAGGTGTCTTGGAATTGTCTATGACGACACGTTTTTTAGAGTATTTTTTTTTGAGGCCCTGAGGAAATCCTAAACGGTTTCTTTTTGGAGATTGGACTGTAATTTTAAAATTCGTGTTTCTTAAAATAGTAGTCGAATTAGGTTATAAGTAACGTATTGTGTGAATCTTTGTATAGTTACAGACGCCACCACATCAAGCTACTACAATCTTTCAAATTCCTTTAGTAGTTTTTCAAATTTATCGCTTAAGCATTAAAGTTCAAGGTTGACTGGGAAAATTTGACAGCTTCGGGTACCTGCTGGCGTCTGTATAAGATTAGATGTAATTACGTCAGAACATATCACTTTAAAAAACTCGCTAAAGTTTAAGATAGAACCTAGATTAACATAAATCTTCAATGAAATGAAATGAAATTGTTTATTCTGTAAATACGATATCGGAATCACTTTTACACGTCACATTAAAAAAAACATTAAAAATAAGTTATTATGATGTTGTTCGTTTCCTATCTGAAGAAGGAAGAAAGGCCGAAACAAACTCAGAGTCGAGAGTCAGAGTCACAGTCTCTTTTAAAGTCCAGACATAATCTTGGTCAGAACAAGTGAAGACCATTATGATGGTCTTCATGCATCGGTGGATTGATGTCGAAATTTTTCCTCAAAAAACCATTTCAGGTCTTTTGAGGAAAAACTTCAGTTAACATTTTTTTAACCTTGTCCGTATGTCATCATCATCATCATTTGAACTGTCTGCTCACTGAAGACGAGGCGGTATGGTCCAAGACCTTAGCCTACCCCAGTAGGGCGAAGGGAAAAAAAAATAACTCTCTGCATGTAAACATAGCAATACCCTCATTTTAATTATATGGGCAGCCAAAAGAATCATCTGTGAAACACACCAACTTTTATTCACAATAACAAACTATTGTCCTAACAAAAACACAGTCCTATTCAGCAGACTTTTAATAAAATCTAGAAGCTAGAACAAACAAAATAATCACACAGTCCCATCCAACTTCCTTGTACCAATTAAAAACTTCATCAGGCTTAAACTGTGAACGGTATTTTCCAATAGAAATGTACACAGTAAATGTTACTTCAATTGAAATCCTATCATGAGTGTGTTTATTTAAGCTGCGGAACCACTAATCCACATTGCTGTGTGTACGCCCTAGGGAGCAATGAGAGAGATTATGCAAAACAGATTAAGATTACGTTGGTGCACTAAGCAATGTAAGTTGCAGTGTTGTTTCGCTTAAATGTGTGAGTTGGAACCTCCCAACCACAAAAATTAACCTCCACACACATTATATTAATTAATTAAATTATCTAGCAACCATTTAACAACCTTGTTAAATGGTTGCTAGATAATTTTTATTCGTGGAATAAAGTTGACGTCTGACAGTTTTTGTATGGAAGAACTGTCAAAAATTCAAAATTATTCCTTGGATAAAATTATCGGCGTTGGAAAAATCAGAAATCATGGTGAATTCTATCTTCCACTTTTAGACCTAGAATAAGTCTTATCCTGAGAATAAATTTTGAATTTTTGTCAGTTTTTCCATACTAGGACTGTCTGATGCCAATTTCATTCCACGAATAAAAGATATCTCTTCTTTGGTGAAATCAGCCCTTAGTGAGTAAAACGCTAAAATTAAATAACGCTGTATTTTAGAATGATTGTCAGATGAAGAAAGGGCTCGTGGCTAAGTAATAACAGCCGCACGGGAGATCGATCAGGTCAGTCGGTCCGAGGATGGGTGACCGTCTTTACATGCCGAGAGCCCCCGTGCCTCGGAAAGCTGCGGGCCAAGGTTGTCCTTCTTGGATTTTTGACAGTCGTTACAGGTCGTCAGAAGTCCCTAAGTCTAACAACAACCAGTCTTATCAAGGTGTATCGTATTACCCAATAACTGGGTCGTGAAGGTCCATGTGTAATACTGGTATTCGGCTGCATTCGGTTAAACTGGAAGCCGACTCCAACATAGTTGGGAAATGGCTAGGTAGATGATCATGTGAAATGAAGAAAATTGACATCATCATCACTCCAAGCCACCAATATCTCAGTAATAAGAACAGGCCAAACTTTAAATATGTATTTGCTTTTAGGTTTATTTTTGCCTATTTATCTATTTAATCAGTTCCAAATTGAGTAGGTACATTAATGAACACATTAATGTTTGATGCCAAATCAATGGATTTCAATAGATTTGGTAAGGTAACATTTAAAAATTCGTACAATATTCAACATCAATTATAATAGAATTTGGGTTGTAAATATCTAATGAATAATAATTTGCAAACCAGTTTCATGTCAGTTTAATGCATACAAAGTACTTTTTAATAATAACAACAACAACAATAATAATATCGTCAGTTCCAACGACACATCTTAATAGCAAAAACGCAATTAAAAATATTCTCAAAAAAATAAAATATGAGTTTTTGATTAAAAACTCCGGAGCGCTGAATAAAAGGTGTTGAAGAAACAAAGGGTGAATGCCGACGTTTTGCTGCGGTTTCATAATTTCCTTATTTGCAGATGTCGACTGATTTCTTTTCTATTTTTAATGCCACCACAAAGCGGAGACTTGCAGCTATAGTCCACTGTATTTACATTAAAATTGAAGATTTTACTTTCGTTTCGACGTTTGAATATTCATTTGTTTTCTAAAATGGATTTTTCATTATTTTTGGTAGGTTATTTACGTTTGTAAAGTGTCAGCTAATGTTTATCATTGAGGATCAATGTCTTGTGAGCTGCGGGGTGATTGTAAAGTGTCAGCTAATGTTTATCATTGAGGATCAATGTCTTGTGAGCTGCGGGGTGATTGTAAAGTGTCAGCTAATGTTTATCATTGAGGATCAATGTCTTGTGAGCTGCGGGGTGATTGTAAAGTGTCAGCTAATGTTTATCATTGAGGATCAATGTCTTGTGAGCTGCGGGGTGATTGTAAAGTGTCAGCTAATGTTTATCATTGAGGATCAATGTCTTGTGAGCTGCGGGGTGATTGCATAACTTACAGTAGCAATGGCAACAAAATTCGACATTCGACATTCATTCAATTCGACAAAGTTATTTTGACAACTCAACAACATTCGATGCGTTATTTATGTTGTGGAGTATATTTATAATGGTGTGCATAATAAAGAGTTATTGTATTATATGACGGAGAAGGTATGTCTGTCTCGTTCTCGTCAGCCATATGTTAATTACAGTGGGTGTACTATGGGTAGTGTTGAAAAACCGTTTGCAGTTCAAATCAGATTATAATTCACGAACAAGTTAATCACACTAGCGCATCACACACGGTAGTATACACAACTCAACGGAACGAGATTCTGAGATTCTGAGACAGATTCTGAGCACAAAACATGTTGTCCGAACAATGTCTAATGATCAAAGCCCGCACCACTCTGCTCTGCAGGGCTCTCGTCCACTCTCACGAACGTCAGGCTAGACTCTGTCGAGCGCCACCTTTAAAATGATTCAGATTGTGATTGTAAGTGTGTTATGCAATTAGGGCACTGAGCAGGGAACCTCAACGACGACAGCGTCCAGCGCCAAAAGTAATAATAATAATAATACATTTATTTCATAAAAAGGAGATTGTAGTACATGAGGCATACATACAGTCATTCTTATAAGTTTGTACCATGTCAAACACAATCTGGTGGGTGAAGTTCAGCTTTCCTAGCTAGGTTATAGAATAACCTGTATTAAGGAATAGCAGCCCCCGTCCCTTACAAAAAGTTACAATAAACTAGTACAATTATATATATTTTTTTTTAATACTACAACAATGATTATAATTGAATACGTGCGCGTGTATGTGAGTGTGAGTGATTATATAAGTGTAAGTGGCGTGTGTGTGTGTGAGGGTGTGTCTCTCTCTGTGTTTGTCTGTGATAGAAAAAAAGTGCGTGAAGCCCACCTCTTCTGTCACCACCATCATTAAAGCCATCAGTTTCTATACGTCATTAGTCTTTTAGTGCGAATAAATGATGTTATGCTTGGTTTGTATGGAAACTATTAGTAAGAAAATACGTTTATTTGCAAATATTATAAATATGATGCCGAGAAAAAACACAAAAAAATGACAATTTGGGGGAAAATATACGTCACAGTCACGCAAAACGGCCATCGCTCAGCATAATGCTAAGACCTTATGCGAGACAGAGTCCCAGCGCTTGTTTTCAGCGATAGGCGGCGTTGACGTGATGACGTCAACCGGTGGAGCATACGATACGATTTAAAAAAATGAGAAATAAAATAAATATACAAATACGACTTACACGCCAACGCGCGTGCTAGAGGCGGCATTGTGTTGACATTGCCACTTCTAGCAGCGACTTGCGAAGCATCTCCGTGCTCTGTGGTTTTGTAACGTTGCAGCGTTGTCCAATTGTTACAACGTGTGTCATGTTTCACTGCTTATTATGAAGAATCAATGTCTTGTGTGACAGAATGATGGCAGTAACGTTACTTATGCAGTACCAGGGGCTGCAGTCTCGACATTCATAGCGATCGCTTTACGACCGAATTCGGTCGCAAAGTCCTGTCACTCCATACATCACACCTGTCATCCGGGGCTTTGCGACCGAATTCAGTCGTAAAGCGATCGCTATGAATGTCGAGACTGCAGCCCCTGGAAGGCTAACCCGGGGGTTGATGATCATAGTATACCTAATGACTTCAGAAGACAGGTTTGTCCATTTTAGAATGGCTATTCCACACTAGAGTAAATCTAGAATTGAGGGGCATGTGGCTAAAGTAATAACGGCCGCACGGGTCGATCGATCAGGTTAAGCTGCGCTTGCTGCGGTTGGTCCGTAGATGGGTGACCATCTTTACATAACAAAACCCCTCCATGCCTCGGTAAGCACATTTAGCCTTTGGTCCCGGTCTAGCATATTTTTGACAGTCGTTACGGGTCTTCAGAACTCCGAAAGTCTGACAACCAGTCTTACCGAGGGGTATCGTATTACCCAGTAACTGGGTTGTAGAGGTTAGATAGGCAGTCGCTCTATGTAAAATACTTGTATTGGCTGCATGCGTTTTGACTTGAAGCCGACCCCAACATAGTCGGGACAAGGCTAGGCTGATCGGGTAAATCTAGGATTAGATTTAGAATAGTGTTTTGAAAATTTAGGCGGTATGTCTTGGGTATACTTTTGTAAATTCAATAGGACGACTCTTTTATCCGTAAATGGATTAAAGTAGCAAACATCATTTTGCAGTTTTAAATCTCGTTTTTTATAAACAACGTGTTGTATTGTGAGAGAAAAGAAAAGCACAGATCGTATAAGATTCCGAGAAAGGTATCCACTTACAAAAATACATTACCTTCTTCAGAAAAAGCTCTACATTTTATTCTAACGTTTTAGTCCCCTGAAAAAGTGCTCATCCATGTAATGTAAAAACCAGTTTATTCGAAAAGCGCAGCCTACAATACACATAGATTACCTAGAGTGCTCCCTAAGCTTCCTCTCCTGAAATAAAACGTGTTACTTAAAAACCATTGCGAGAAATCTCTTTGTGTCGCAATATAAATCTACTTCCATCCTATCAGTCTTGACTATCTGGCAATACCAAAATGGACTGGGCAAATACGACAACGAACAAAATTGAATTTGTTCTGTGGCGGTTGCAGTTGCGATGGCGCCCGATCTCCCTCGGGATTCTTCGGGATTCGTGAATCGTTGACCGAATACTGTGGTGGGTTTTCTTAATTCGAATATTTAAATGGAGGTAGGTTTTAGACGGTACCTACTTGAATGAAAAAGATATTTTACTGTTATTATTCTTTTTTTGCTTACTTTCTGCTGGGCAAAGGCAGGCCCCATATCCTTCCAGGAACACTTTTCTAAGACCAACTCGACCCAATCCTTGCGGTACGCGTCCAGGTCATCTCGTCATTTCTTGCTGGGCCAACATCGTTAATCATTACCGATTTATTTTTACCTTTAAATGTGTATGTTGTTGGTTATTTGTGGTAACAATTGTTTCAGTTGGTAAATTATTGTAGGTAGAATTTTCATGCATTGTCAGGGAAATATCTTGTGTAGCATACCACCACCATACCGCATACTTAACCCATTCCAATGCCATGCCATTTCATTGTGGCAATAAATTGAGATTTGAATAATATATTAAGGACAATTTCAGTTAATTGTTAATTTGCTAAACAATCATTTTCCTAATTGTACGACTCAAGCTCAAAGCATTTATTTCAATGAAACCATTTACGGGCACTTTTGAATCGTAAAGGAGTCGTTCAGTCAGAAATAAGAAGTGAGTTGCCTATTCCAAAGAGTAGTAGGAAAAGGACGGTCAAGTAAGTCCACGGACACTCTTTTATATGATATTGTTACAGAAATATTATTTACATCATTAATGTTGACTTGACTTGAGAGGGGCTTATGGCGAAGTAATAACATCTAATAAGACCCGAACACAGTCGGAAAAAGGCGAGCCTTTTGAAATGATGCTTAATGTTGACTTGACTTACGACATAGCTCCCTTTACAATTTGAGTACACTAGAGTTTTATTTATGTACAATATAAAACGAGTGCGCGTCTCCTTTTTAAGGAAATTTCTCGTCGATTGATCGAACTTCTGGTGATCAGAGGACTGGGTCGTTCTTTGGCCAAAGAATTAGAATTATCATTCAACGTGGTAATGCTGCCAGTGTTCTGGCTACGTTTCCGAATGACAGCGATGCGGACGAGTACTTCGACGCCTAAATATCCTTTTATTTTTGTTTTTATTTACATTATATAGTTAGTTAATCAGTCTTTTACTTTAGTACCTAGTGTAAATAGTGTGTACATATATATTTTTACATATAATCATATGTAAGAATATATATGTACATGTGTAAGCAGCTTTAAAACACATACAGAAACGGCAATCCCACAATTTATAATATTTACTCTAACGCTGGAAGGAAAACAGTACACCGCATTGCTCGTAAGTGGACTAGGAAGCCATTTCTTCTTAATGTAAGTACTATTGCAGCTACCAAGTATGTACGCTTTCTCCTACGAGTGTACAATGGAGCTAGATGTGCATGCACTTAAGTATGCAAGTATGTTTGTGCTTAATATTTCTGTTTCAGGTTTCTTAGTTTGTTTTAAATAATAGTAGGGTTGATTGTTATGAGAACCTACTTATCAAGAAGCCATGGCAGTTGGCTTGCTTCCAAGGATCTACCTTCCAAAATCTATATACAATATACAAATAAATAAAATTGAAGTATCTGTTACTATAGATAGATAGATAGAAGATAGAATACTCTTTATTGTACACCATACAAATTACAGAAACATAAATATATAACATTTTACAAAGGGTGACACAATGGGCGGTCTTATCGCTAAAAGCGATATTTTAAAGATCTTTTTCGTCTATATTTATTTTCATTTACAAGATAACACTACAATACCAAAACTACTAAGTAACTAAAACTATTTACATACAAAAATATAGCGTCGAGAAATTCATGCACATCGCTGTCGACTGGTAATGTACCCAAGACACTGGCGGCATTGCCACGTTGTATGGCAATGCTTAGCATATATAACTATATATTGTTTATTGTTATTGTTGTTTATATATGCTTAGTACTGTTTGTAATTTCAAAATGACAGCTTTTCACACACACACACACACACACACACACACACACACTCACACCCCTACTACTTATACTATAACACTTTCACAGGCAGTTTGGTGATGTTATAATTGTAACTTAGGCTACTTCTTGTCCCGGTAGCACGTTCCCATGGGTTAATTTCCACGACATCCTCACGGGCGAAACCGCAGGCAGAAGCTAGTATTATCATGATAAGTATCTACCTATTTGTTGGATCAGCAAAATATTTAATACTAGCTGCGCCCCGCGGTTTCCCACGCATAAGTTTGGATCCCGTGGGAATATCGGGAGAAAAAGTATTCTATATGTTAATCCTGGTTATAAACCATCTGTGTGCCAAATTTCATCCAAAACCGTTTAGTAGTTTTTGCGTGAAAGAGTAACAAACATCCACCCATCCATCCATACAAACTTTCACGTTTATAATATTAGTAAATATTAATAATAATAATTTTTATTTCAAGCAACAAGACTCATAGTGTTAGTAACAATATACTTACAAACTATGTTAGTTATACACTTACAAAACAAAACCAAAAACAGAAAAACAGATTGTGACATCGCTGCTGCACGGTGACAGGCCCAGCCGAAACCCTGCAGCAGTGGTTCACAAACGCACAATCAAGCCTGCTCGCTATCATAGACAGGATGCTGTTGGCGCTGCCCCGCACCCTACGGACCAAGGATGCGCACCGCTTCCGCATCATGGTGTAAAAACAGTCCACGTAAGCTTCAGCGAACATCCCTGATGCGCTGCAGTACCGGGGCAACCCCATCAACACCCTGAATGCATTATTATATTGGATGCGATATTGCACAATGGGCAATTTTATTCCACAAAGCTATTTCTATCAAAATCATCATCTGCCTAGCCTTTTTTCCAACTATGTTATGTCAACGATCTACAAGTGACAGCCAGGGCCAACGGCTTAAGGTCTACACACACACAGCGGGCGGGGCGGGGCGGGACGGGACGGCGCACGGGCGGCGCTGGCGCGGCGGTAGTGTTCACACTGCGGGCGCGATCACGTCCCGTCCCGCCGCGCCGTTCTTTCATCAAAAAAGATGTTGAGTGATTCAGACATGGAAACGCTATTGATTACAGTTGTGCTAGCTAAGAAAAAACAACGTAAACGGAAATGGGTGCATGAAATAAATCAAAAACGCGCTCGCGTCGCGGCACGCCCCGCCCCGCCGCTTCTGACTTGTATTGCCCGCTCGGCGCGGCGGCGGCGGGGCGCGACGGTTATCGTCGCGTCGAACGGGGCGGCACTGTGTGGCGTCGTCCGTAATATCTAGTACATTACAACTGCTCAGCGTCGCGTCGCCGTCCCGTCCCGCCCCGCCCCGCCCGCTGTGTGCAGAGACCTTTAACGTGTTTTCCGAGGCACGGAGCGGTCTCGATATCTAATGGCTGGTCATCCACGGACCGACCCGTGCAGCTGTTATTATTTAGAACGAGTTTTGTTATCTACATATCTTGTTAAATTCTAAAACTGACAAGGTTTTCACAAAAAAATAAAAATGGTGTTTCATATTCAGAATTGCGTGGAAACTTAAAACACATATAGTTTTTGCCGAACAACTCTTCACACGAAATCCAATCGGTTTTAAAACTCAAATATCGCCTCGTGATGTTTTCCAAATTTTGTTATTTTAACGGTTTCCATGTTCAGAATCCATTTGATCTGTATTTGGTTGTTTGTAGGAATAGTCACTTACCGATTGATAAGGCCAGGTTATTGTGGACTTCATTCTTAGTGTTAAATATCTACTCATCATAATTCTCTTACCCAACTTATTTCCAACTAGAAGCGTGGTTTCACCCACATTAGTCTCGATCCCTTAAGGAATATCGCGACAAAAAGTATTCTATGTGTTAATCCTGATTATAAACTATCTGTTTGCCAAATTTCATCCACAACCGTTCAGTAATTTTTGCGTGAAAGAGTAACAAACTCCATCCATCCTCACAAACTTTCGCGTTTAGAATATAAGGAGGATTTATTTGGATGTGTTCTTCTTACACAAATACCTCCCTATTAGTCGTCATCTCAATAGTCATCCCCGTTCTAAGTAGCCATATCATATTTTACACAGTATATTCATCTTTTCATGGGTCTTCCCCTACTCTTATTGCCACCCACATTCATACTTAAAACTTTCCTCACGACATTTTCCTTGCGCCATTCCAACTGCAATGAATCAAATAATAAAATCAATTCAATGCGTAACTACGGTTTTTTTTGAAGTTCAGAGAAATGCATAGGTACCTACATAAACTCACACTTACTTCCCATAGGGGTAGACAGGAACTATAGAACGCCACTTACTACGATCCTTACACACACTTCCGTGAGTACTACGCACCTCACCTAAATACCTGCTAGTCGCCTTTCTTTCGGTAAATAATCGTAATTTATTGTAGAGAATTAATTATTTCTTATTGCAGTCCGCGTCCTCTAGGGATAACTTTCCCGTTTCTTTCACCAGTGGTTTTAAGCCAGTTATACACGGAACAACACCCTAATTGTGTAACACACTAACAATCTCAATCTGAGTCATTAATTTGAGGGATATTACTAATCCAGTGCTCCATATGTTCGAAAAATTTGTCTGCTCAACAACATGAATAACGCAATGGATGTTGTTGAACTGTCAAAATGGTAGCCATTGCTATTGTTAGGGCGGGTTGTTTCGCGTCCTCTTGATGCACGCGTATACGTCAAAAATGGCGCTAACTATCGTCAAACCAAATAAAGCGTTGTTTCAAATTACAATTATAATATTATGGCCTTGCCACGTTTACGTGCTTTACGTTAACCAACCATTTGACAACAATCGGCTCTTAGAATTTTACACAATTACCCCGCTGTTTAACATACAAAAGATTAATTATAAACAATCGACTACACAATAATAGCTTCCATTTAAGGGTGTGACATACCTTTTCGCGTCTTTTGTCAAAGTAATCGGAATTCCGCTCACGCTCGAACAATGACGTAACGAGCGACGCTACATTGTATCATTAAATGGAAGTCGAAGTCGCACCGACTTCCTACCGAGACATATTGGGCATTACCGGAGACGTATAGGCCTGTGATACAAAGATTGGAGGTGAACAATCTTATTGGTTCCATTTATTTGACGCGTGCTTTCTGTATGTAAGTACATCCTGACTTACAGATGTGGGTGGCGCTTACTCTTACGAAAGGATATTGGTTTTGGTTCCTAAACTGTTAAGACATGTGTATGAAAAATTGTGAAGAAAAACTTATCCATATATGCTGATATTTTTTTAATAAGTTTATAAATTATTAATGTTATTTTAAGTCTGTCAGCTTATCCACTATGTAAATATTATGTAACTTGAATAATGATTCCGAGCATGATTCATATTTTTCGTTTGGATAGTAAAATAACAGAACGGTGCCTTTATTTATATTACAATAAAACAAATAACGATCCAATTTAATTCACCGCATCGCTTCAGTTGCAAGACAGCATATTCCAAAATGGACAGTTCAACGCCGTAAATATTTGAAATTTCAAACAAATAATAGCAAACGTACCCAATATAATATTTGAAATACGGCAGCTGGCGTCTATAGTTTACAATATAAAGTCAACATCGCCAGGATTGTGTGCAAACAAAAGTTAGATTTTGGCTTGCACATGAAACAAAAGTTTAACGGCTAAACTCAACGGACATTGCAGTGTGAAAATCATTTGGCGTCGCAACTGCTGTTGAATTCACTGCTATTAAAAACAACAAGTAAAAACTTTTGATTATACTGCTGCTGTTAAAAATTTGTAGACAGTACCTATTTCATAGCAACAACTGGATAGTATTGGATGCAGTGAAGTTTGACCGCAACATCCATTTTTTTACATTTATTTACATAGTGGGTTTGTAAAACACGGATCAGAATTGCTAGTCTGTTGATCTATTTTTATTATACTTTTGCAGAACGAATGGTTAACTTGACTGACAGGCGCTTCACTTTGTACTAAATAATTTCATCACCACTGCTGTCAAAACGGTGAAGGAAACATCGTGAGGAAAGTGGCATGTGCTAGATGCAAAAACTCCATGACATGTGATATCTACCAACTCGCACTGGGCCCGCAGCCCACTACCTCTCGAAGATAAAAAAAAATTCAAACTATTTATTTCATGCAATTTTTTTATAACATTTTTATACGTAACAATAGCGCTCAATCTAATTACAATAAAATTATGTGCGCTATAAGCTTATTTTAGAGTTGCTCACTTATAATAGGCTAGACACAGGCTGCGAACCTACACGTTGACATCCTCCATTCCATACTTCCCCACAAGAGAGGAGGCCTGTGTCCCAGCAGTGGGAACATTATAGATATGGTATGATGTATGATGTATTTACATAGCGGGTTTGTGAAACACAGATCAGTATTGCTGGTCTGTTGATCTATCTTTATTATAATTTTGCAGAATGAACGGTTAAAGTCAATTTATAGGCATAAAGTTTAGTAAGTGACGAAAATTTGTATGAGTGGCACATAACCAACGAAAACGCTGCACGGCTTATCTTTTCACCATTTTTAATGGGTTATTTTCACCATAAATGCTGGCAGTATAAAGTAAAATGCAGTTGATATAGAATATTATAGAGGATGGTTATCACAACAGTGATCAAAAGACTGCGAATGAAATTTAATGACAGCTTATTGCTATTGTTTAGACCATGGTATGTTCCTTCATCATCATCATCGCCCACTGCTGGGTATAGGACTCTTTTCTTGTGGCAATCTACACGCTCCTGTGCCAGCCTCACCCAGAGTCTGCCTGTAATGGCAACAATGATATCTGCCCATCTCGCCGCTGGACCACCAACATCTCGTCTTCCAATCATTGGATGCCACCCTGTCACAGCCTTACTCCACCTGTCATCACTGCCCCTTGCCAGGTGTCCTGCCAAATTTCTTTTGAATTCCATAATACGCTTTCCGATATCGAAGATCTTCGTACGTCTTCGTATCTCGATGTTTGGAACTCGAGTCTATTAGTCAGAGGGGCAATTCTCGTAATTTTAAGAACGTTCACAGTCTGATCTCAATCTCAATCTGTCAAAAATACGTCTAATTTCCCTACATTTTGACAAGTTTTTGACATTTGGTTGTCGCCGAGATGAGACTGCGACTAGATTTTGAACGTTTTAAATTACGAGAATTGGCCTGCTGATGTCAAGCATGGTATGTTCCATTACAAATTTTTCGAAGCGATTTGTAGAGCAAATTAAGAGATCGAAGATACTTATCGAAGTGATTATATTATAGCATAAGCATAATCAGCCAATAATGTTCCCACTTCTGGGACACTGGCCTCATCTCGGTGGGAGAGAGTGGGCCACAGTCCACCACGCGGGCCCAGTGCGGGTCGGGCGGGATGTCACGTGCCTTCGTTTTTTTGGTTCTAGGACATGCTGGTTTCCTCACGATGTTTCCGTCTTCTTTTTACGCACTGAATGAAAAAATCGGTGAAAATTACCGTTTTATAAAAAAATATCACCGTCACCAAAATATTAAATTTGTCCTTATTTAGGCTTTCACAGCCACCAGCAACTTCTCTGAAAACGCACGGAAATTCCAATTTATTTTCGAAACTTTTATCCTCAACATCCGACTATATCCGTAATTTTGTGCCAACTTTTTTTGTGTGCTGTAGTTTTGTTTGCTGTCGAATTGTGGTATGGAAATAAAGTAAAAGGGAGTCGGTCAATCAATCAACGCGTTACGAACAAATTGCACGCCTATGTTTTGTACAGACATCGAACGTACTATCGACTCGTTCTGACAACTGTGATGCGACTACAATTTTTTGGGAATATTTTTGTTAGTGCTGGGATAACAAAAATATTCGCAAAAAAATTATAATTAAAAGTCGACTCGGACAGTCAGACTTTTAATAAGCGTTTGGTTGTTCATTCTACATAATGGTTTCGATTGCTTTGATGTGGTTAGATTAGATACGAAAGTGCGTTGCGATGCGCATGTGTACATACACGCACTACATACTTCGTGGATAGTGTGAAATTCGGCTCCACACGTTACCTAGCAATCATAATTATTATTGTTTTTCTTTATACTTACATTACTTTGCAGCAGAGAGTAGTGCTGGTCTGGTGGTAACGGCTGCAAACTTTACAAGTACTAGGTAAAGAAATAATATAAACAAAGATTTCTCTCATTACTATAATAATGTATTTTCCGACCGGACACGGGCGGTCGAGTATCGTACCTGAGTACCTTTCACATGTACCTACACCCTATCAACTATTCTATTCGCTCATAAATAATTATGTTAAGGAAGTTGGAAAAACATATTTGGGTATTTTTGCACACATAACTTTGTCGTGTAGCGACAAGTAAAACTGAACTTATAAAGCTAAAATGAAAAATGAAATTAAAGGAAGGGAGGTAGAAAACAATTAAAGGTATATTTATAACTTTAAGATGGAGATGGACTAAGAGTGGTGTGTAGTATGTGGAGATGGGGTGTGTGGATGACGATGCGTGATAGGTGGGCTGAGGAGGCTGAAGTGGAGATCCAGATGGAGGGAGGTAGACGCGAGGCAGGTGCCGGCGACAGATGCAGGTACAAATGAGGGCAGGTCACTGGTGCGTGTGCGGCACGGAGGACACCCGTAGGAGGGCCCACGCAGCAGGGTAGGCTGCAGCACGGCAGCAGGAGCCGGCGCAGGTACAGGTATAGATGAAGTGCAGGCGGAGAACACCCGTTGGAGGGTCCACGCAGCAAGGCAGGGCGCAGCTCGGCAGCAAGAGAGAGAGGCACGACAGAGACGCTGTCAGCCCGCCAGGTGAGGCGGCCCTCGGATGAGGCGCGGCCCAATAGTCACAGGAGCCCTTCACGGAGGACGGAGGACGGAGGCGAAGGCAGGGTCCGACAGGTACCGGAGCGGAGAGGTACGCTGGGTATTCCCGCGATAGGTAGCCCTGGAGTATCAGGCTCTTTATTGTATCCGCTTTAGAGGCGAAACCCGAACTGATCCTTGGATTGCGTGGATCTATAATGTCAGCTCGTAGAATAACATCATGTAGAAAATATGAATTTGAGTTATGAAGATGGCCAGTAATTAAATATAATAAGTATTCATATCTAATTAGCTAAAAAGATACAGGCAGGTAACAATTTGAAAAAAAGGTTGCCATGGCGACGTATTAAACATCGTTGTCAAAGCTGTCATAATAAAATATATTATTAATAAAATACGATAAAATCTATAGTTATTATGTATTAGAAGTATAGTGTTTATATGAAAAATGATATCCATCAATGTGGGCGAAATTACCAACCCTTGGATGTCATTAAATCATCATAGTGTCATCTTAAAGATGGAGCTGTGTCTGTGTACTGATTGTGGATAAAACGTGTCGTAAGAAATAATCAGATCAGCGCCTAACGGTAACAGAATGCTTGTTCTGACCTGGAGGAATGAATGAAGATAACTGTGAGTATGTACATTATGTTACAACTTTCCTAACACAGAAAGACAGAAAGAAAGAAAAATAGGTTTATTTGTCACAGAAACACTTAATTAACGACGACGACGACGACGTGAAGACCTGTAATTGGCTGTCAGATTATCATACTGTTATTTATCACTATTGTATTTAGCTGTAAGTCTTCCAAAGTCCTTAAATAAATAAATAAATTAATAAATTAATTCTAATAATAAGGAAAAATTAAAATTAAATATATCTATAGTCAAGAGCACAAAGCAGAAATAGTCGACGGCTGCACGTCATGATTGTGACAGGAATGCTACCATCCATGCTGCCATCTAATCTCATCACCACCCTTGGTTGACTGGTAGAGAATGCCTAAGGCATTAAGTCCGCCTTTGTACCTTTTTGTGCGAAAAGTTTAAATAAATTAATAAATGCTTCCACTCAGCGTGATGCTGCGCTATACCCACAGCACAGCGCTGATGTCATAATAACATTCATATTCATAGACAGTAAAATTGTGATTCAAAAGTTTAGTTGAACATCTGTAGAGTCTAGGTACAGACGACAGCACATCAAGCTACTACAATCTGTCAAATTTCTTTAATACATTTTCAACTTTATCACTGAAGCGTTAAGGTTCAAGATTGATTGGGACAATTAGACAGTTTCGGGTAGATTGACCTGCTGGCGCCTGTACATATTACAACACATGTCCAGTAAGCAAATGCAGTATGATAACTATCACATTCTTTAAAAAATAAAATCCTTAAATTTCTCATTACACCCATGCAGGAAAAACACCTTTCTATTTGGACCTTCACCGCGCTGGCCATTATTTTCAATATTGTTGGCCTAACGCTTTCGGCTAGTCAGATTTACGGCACCCTGTCGCTACTCTTTTATCCTGTGACATATGTTTTGTAGCAGCAAAGCCGTCAGGTTTACCTACTGACTTTTAGGCTTAGCTAGTTAGCTACACTGTGGTTAAGTGCTTATATAATATAATATTTATTTTTTAGTATTAGCTTATACATTAATGCCAATGCCAGTAATGCCAATGTTAGCTTGATAGATAACTTGCATATTGAGGAGGACAAAATATATAAAGAGTTACAATTACTGGATCCATCCAAAGGAGCAGGTCCCGATGGGTACCCAGCTCTATTCTTTAGGGCCATCGCTGGTAGTATCTGTAGGCCACTCTTTATCATTTACAATAAATGTTTAAGCGAGGGTGAGTTCCCAGATGAATGGAAACGGGCTAACATTACACCTGTACATAAGAATGGCTCAAAACATGACGTAGAGCAATACCGGCCTATCTCAATTCTGTCGACCTTGTCAAAACTTTTTGAGAGACTCGTACATAATGAAATCTATCCAATCTTACACAGCGTCATCATCCCAGAGCGACATGGGTTTGTTCAGCGACGTTCGACTGTTTCAAATTTATTAATTTTTTCCAGTTATCTTTTTGAAAACATGGACAGGCGATTACAAGTTGACGCGGCTTATACAGATTTCAAAAAAGCTTTTGACAAGGTCGACCATGTAATCCTACTGAATAAGATTGCGTTCAATGGTATACGCGGAAATTTGCTTCGCTGGTTCTCATCCTATATTAAAAATAGAACACAAAGGATTGTTGTGAATGGTCATCAGTCTGATGCAGTGAATATAACCTCTGGTGTTCCACAAGCTTCAATCTTGGGACCACTATTGTTTATTTTATATATTAATGACATAGACAAATGTTTTAAAAATACTAAGTTTCTTTTATACGCTGATGACCTAAAAGCTTATAGGTCTATACAAACTGTAGAGGATTGTCGACTGTTCCAACAAGATCTTGACAGACTAGCTGACTACTGTCTAAAAAATAAACTACATCTTAGTCTCTCCAAGTGCAATTGCATCAATTTTACAAATAATAAAACAGTTATTAACTTTAAATACTCATTGTACGACACAGCACTCAGTAATGTATCTACTGTGAAAGATGTTGGTGTGTTGTTTGATGATAAGTTGTCCCTTAACCAACATGTAGAAAAAGTAGTAAATAAAGCATTTAGGATGTATGGTTTTGTAATGAGATCGTCCACTGAGTTCAGGCGAGTTTCCACATATCTTTACCTATATAAGACCCTTGTACGAACACAATTAGAATATGCCGTCCCTATCTGGAACCTGTTTTACCAGAAATACATAGACGAGATCGAAAAAGTCCAGCGTACGTTTCTACGAGCCATGCATTATAGATGCCAGAAAACGTATTTGTCGTACTCACAATTGCTGCATAAATATGGGCAGGTCAACCTAGAATCTAGACGTAAATGTCTAGAAGCTTCTGTACTGTATGGTATTGTTCATGGTGATTTTGATTGCATCGATCTCACGAGCAAACTATGTTATGTAGTCCCACGCACCGTTAGCATGCGTAGTACCCGAGCAGGTACCCTATTTTCTGTCAATACCTGTCGAACTAATTCTGGTTTGCGCTGCCCTATCCGTCGAATGGTTGAATCTTATAATTGTAATTTTGTTAATATTGATATTTTTGTATGCTCAAAATCCAATTTTAAATCTAATGTTATGAAAATGATTATTAACCAATAATGTTATTAGGAATGTAAGCTAATCTAGATTTTATTATTTATTTATTTATTATTAGTGTTAATTATTTCTCAGTTGCCAAGCAATCAAATTAATTGGAATCTCTATTTTGCATGTTGTAATTAATACTTCGTTATTTAATGATTGCTAATTGATGTATCTATAATTATCTATTATTAATGTGATGTAATTATTTATTACCTATCTAGTGGCACTCATTATCATATTTTCTCTTGTTAATATGGGGATAATGTAGTGGGCTGCAATATTGTTAATATTATGTATTATCTTTCCTCTGTACCAACACATATTTTAGCTGTTTATTGTCCCTGAATAAATAAAATAAAATACATAGTTATTTTACTAAGTAACACACAGTAAAATTGATGCAGATACGACATATTAGTATATACTTCATATAACTACATACTTTGCATTGTTTCGCACTCGACGACACGGTTGGTGCAGTGGCTGAGCGATCAACTGCTGCGCTGTGTGTCGCGGGTTCGATTCCCGCACGAAACGAATATTTGTATTCCCTACAGGTACTTGTTCCGGGTCTGGCTGTTTGTGTATGTGAGTTTAAATGTTTGTGACCACACCCACGATACAGGAGTAATAGAGTAGTTGCCTGGGTAAAAAAATAATAATTATATTTAGTCCGTCAGTTAGATTATCGAAAAATAATAGACACGTATTTTTTCTTTTGACAATAAAACAAAAAATTACAAAGATAAAGCGTGAGTGAGTCGTGACGTCACTTGCTTGCAAAAGTGTCGCAAGCAAGTGACGTCACGCGGAACTTTAACGGGCGATATCTTCATAATTTTTTAAATAATTGACAAAAGAAAAAATACGGTTTCAATATTTTTTTGATAATCTAACTGTCGGACTAATTAGATTTGTTTAGGAAAACTGCTTATTCCTAGTGTGGTGTTTAAAAAAAAAACACTTTGCATTACTTCGCATTTGACTGCACTGCTGGTCTCGTGGTCGCATGCGCCACTGCTGAGCGTTTCCCGGGTCGGGTAAAATGTTATTGGGTTTTTCAATTCGGAATTCCTTAACACCCCGGAGTTTGGAAGTTGGTGATGAAATACCCCCGTGCCTACGATAGTGCGTTAAGCCACCTGATGTTATTCCGGTCGTGTCGGATTGCCGTCCCGGACAATGATAGTGAGGGAAGAGAGAGTGTATCTGCGGACACACCTGTGCACTATAATCTCTGCCGCGCTGAAGGCTGATCGCCGCTGAGATTGTTCCCCATGGCCAAAATTCGGTCTGAGGAACTTTTATTATTTACTTCGCATTATAGACTGTCTTTCTTTGAGGTAAGAGCTTAAGTTAGATTTCTCTCTTTTTTTATTTTTTTATTCCCTACTGGGATTTATAGAGGTCCGTATATATGTGTGTCCGTGGCATCACAGCGGGCCCTACCATTGGTGTGTTGCTATGCTATTTATTTTATAAATATTGCAGCGTTACGCTGAGATAAGAGCCTTTTGGTCTAGCAGAGGTCTTATTTTTTTATTGTTTTTAATGTCATTTTGTTAATGTGTAATGCTTCTCTATGCCTGTGTTTCCTGTGCGTGTCCGATATAAAATATTTTTCAAACCACACACAAAAAAAAAACAAACTCTTAAGCTTTGTTATTAGTATAAAATATATAGATATGTCACCGGCAAGAAACTAGCATCGTCTAAATGCTTTAGATTAATTTCGATATTTTCTAGCAGCAATGCTGTCTTTACCATGTTGTGTGTGCTGTTCACTTAGAACTGAAGTTTCATTCACCTTTGATACACAATTAAATCCCTTGCACATAAAATTGGTAAAATAATACAGGTTGAAACTAACCCTGGTGTATACAGGATGAAGTCCTACAATCTGACCGGCTTATCGGATTCGAGCAGATTTACCGAGATTATCCAGGAGACTCCATTGGTAACTAAACATGAACTCTATATTGGATTTAGACAAATATTCTGCTTCGTTTGATATGTATGACTATCGCATAGCGGGTAATGGACCGTTCAACTTCTATGTTTGGGAACGAATTAGTTAGTCTACATCCGAACCAATATCGGACCAACTTCACAGACATTCTCCAGATATAATGAAGAAAGTTTGCTCTGACCTGCTTCTTCTTCTTTTATCCGTTAATCCCAGTTCTGTCTGGGGTCACGTCTCCTTGTAGAGCGGTGCCACGACGATCTGTCTTTGGTTGTCATGGGAGTTAGGTTCTGCGCTTTACTGAACCACCATGTAGTGGGGGGTTGTCCCATGCGTTTCCTAGGAATATTCAGGACTGTTTTACTCAGAAACTATCATCTGTAATTAAAACCATCAAAGGAAAATTTTGAAAAAAAAACGTATTTGTGTATGACGGGTGTAAAAATACCTTTACGAGGCCGAGGGTCACTTTTTCTTCCCGTTATTGTGATTTTTTTTTGTACTGATATTAGCCAGGAACCTTCTCGTTACGGAGATATTGAAGTTTAAAGTTCCGATTTTTTTTTTTTTTTTTTAAACAATTTTTTAAACTTTACCACAATACCGTACCGTTCCATATACCCATACTCACAATTTTTTGCGTACGCTACATTGCAAACTACTGTAAACAACGAATTTTCAAACCAAAACTAAAAGTCGTTTCGCAGCAAATAAATTTACACTAAGTTACTTAGGTTGATTTACAAAATGCGTAGATGACGGCTTCGTGATGGATCTTTTTACACCCTGTATTATACAGGCTCGCATGACATCGACGCGCAACCTGTTACCATGGATTCAGTACATGAAACAGCTGATTTTTTTTTTGATAAAGAAATAATTTACTACGTCTAGAACCTGTGCTGAATTCGTGGTTACAGTGAGTCATATTTTTATAGACTCATAGTTTCATATGACATTTTTATCTAATATGATGTGGTCGCGTCCATAATAATATATGTTTAACCTCTCCCAACTATGTTGGGGTCGGCTTTCAGTCTAACTGGACGCAAATGAATACCAGTATTTTACATGGTGCGATTGCTTAGCTACCCTCCACAACCCAGTTACTGTGTGATACGATACCCCCTGGTAAGGCTGGTTAGACTTTGTCAAGATCCCAAATGATTGAAAAAAATAAAATAAATGCGTTTTGCTTTAAGAGTTATCTAATGAACATAGCTGCATATCGTCATTTTAGATTTGCTTACGTCAGAATTCATTTTGCGCCGGGTACCTGCAAACTATAATCTTGTGGGGAACTAAATCCAACGTAATTTCAGCGACTCAGTTTAAGCAAATTACGTTTGTCTGGCAGCTTAAGTCAGAAATACCTTTTTTAAAGGTTTAGGGTCAAGTTCAAAGTTAATTTAACGCTCTTGACCTCAAAAACCTTTTCCTTTTAAGTCATACAAGCTAGACTGTAGGCAATCTCGTTATAGTATCAAAACACTAGAGAGGTTTTCCATCTAATACAATAATACTAGAAATAACTAGGATGGGCCACTTCGACTGTTTTCTTAGGACGGCTGCAGAAATTACTGAGCGGCTATTGTTCCTTACACCCTGTATAACCTACATAGAGAGTAATAATATTTTGTTTGATGTAGGTATCTTTAAGTTTTTGGTTCGTACCGTAATGAAATTACAATTACGATTGAATTTATTTCAAGTTAAACAAATATCAACTTTACTTTAGTGGTAATTAAGTTGATTTCAGAGTGACTAGGACTATCTAAAAAGTTATAAAATGTTTGAAGTTGTAGTGTAAACTAATATAAAATAAAAGAATTAAAGTTATTTTTCCAAATACTCATAATTGTTTGCATGTTTGGCAAAAAAATCGTGAACGATTACAATTAGGCTGCATTTTGAACTCAAGAATCTAATTATTAATCTATCTAGCCTGTACAACGTGGCAATACTGCCAGCTTTTTGGGCACTCTTCCCGCTGACAGCGATGCGGACGAATTTTTTTAATGCCCTATGATTTGCCTTTATTTTGAGTCTATACACATATACATATACATTTTATTATTTTAAGTCTGTTAGCTTATATACATATATTATGTGACCTAGCCTGGTATGAGTCACTGCACTGCTGGCAATTTACCAACTAATTTAATTATAATTACTTTTACCAATTTGAAATAACTGGGTTGGTATTTTAATGAAGTTATTAAATTATTTAAAACAAATTATCTCAATACAAATTAATTTCTAACAGCGAAAACATTTCCAAGTAAAACTAAACTCCAACCATCACTTACAGACTTCCCAGAATTGAATAAAACTGATACCTACACCGTTTCATTTGAACCCATTTCATCTAAATGAGAAAATCGAAGTGAACTCCAAGCATTCGAAGTTCAGTTCGGAAAACCTTTTCTTACTATAGCACCAACTTTGACTGGTGAAGCTCATTAAACGGGTCTTGAGGAGAAAATTAATCATAGTTCTTGAAGAATAGTTGAAAAGATTCTTATAAGTACTGGCTTTGGTACAGATATCGATGGATTTATTTATTGAGGACCTTCAACAAAAAATGTTACTGTTCGCCTGCATCATCCCACTGCTGGGCAAAGGCCTCTCCCCATGACTTCCACCTCTTTTGATCCAGGGCTTAAGTGGACAGGGTCGTTTGTTTTGTCCAGCTCGTCTCACCATCTTTTACGGGTTCTTCCGCGATGCCTTCTAGCTGTGTCAAGGCTCCACGTAACGGTTATTTTCTTACACAGCTTAAAAATATAGATACACAATTCATGAGGGAAATGAGAGAGAGTAGATGCCGCTTCTAGTTTTGTCATTTCTTAAATTATAGGAGACCACTGCATGATTAAGATTATTTACTGAATTAACACACAGCTTTTGCCGGCGGCTTCGCCCGCGTGGATGTCGGAAAATAACCCACGGGAATGTACTACCAGGATTTCATGTAGATACCCTATTTGTAATCCAGGTTATAAACTATCTGTGTGCCAAATTTCATCCAATGTTTACACAGCGCCCGCCGGTAAAGCTACCAGTCGGCAGGATTTTTTCCGATATCTTCAAGAATCATCGTCATATTTCAGCCAATTTACACAAAACCTATATACTCCTAAGCCTTGGAACCGTGTGAAAATCCGTTCTGTAGTATTTGAGTTTATCGCATTCAGACCAGATAGACACGGGGGAGGGGTAACTTATTTTATAATATGTAGTGATGTAGTGATTGTATGTTGTCCAGTACCTAAGAGCTGATTTTTCCCACGCCAGAATTTTATCGGAGGAATAATTTTAATAGTTTTTCCATACACAAACTGACAGACGTCAATTTTATTCCACGAATAAAAGTTATCTGTCGATTGAAAAATCAGCCCTAAATAAAGTTGAGAATCCCTAAAAATGCCTCTCTACTAACATTACAAAGGATCCTAGTCCAGACAGTGTCAATACACTGAAAATTAATGTTCTCCGATTGTGCGCAACGCTGATAAAACCATTGTCGCCGATCCAGATTGACAACATAAAAAATGGTTGTAATCCCCTAATTAATAGGCAATTAACACGTACGACTGGCTTAGCTAAGGGCTATCGCAGAACGACCGATTAGTAGCGCCAATGACCGTAAAATCTACTGCTAAAGCTACGGTTTCCAAGAAGAGCGGTGGCCGCACTTAACGGCCGTAGATTTAAATCGTTCGATTCGCCCTACGGCAACAAAAGATAGCCGCGTTTCTTTTTTTAGTTTTGATACCTCTGATACAGAATGACGCAGGTACTTGACTTGGTTGTCATGGAAACTCTCTTTGATAATGTGTGAGCTCACTCTTCTCCGTATGACATACACTTTTTTGTGTGACTAAGATCGGTGAGAGCAAATCAAGCGATTTAAATCTAGGGGCAGCGGGGTTTGACTAATAATATCAAATACTGGTGTAAATGACAGATTTTCATGACGTCCGTTAAAATATGGCGGAACCGCTCTCTTAGGAAACTAAAGCTTTAGATGCTTACTGCGATTTACCAAAGGACTAAACAACCTTTTATCAAGTGCAAAGTTTTGTTTAAATAACTAACTTTTTTTAGTTGTTTTTGGAGTAAAATATTCTTTAAGCCATTCTAATATCAGAAGGCTAATTCTCGTAATTTAAAACGTTCAAAATCTAGTCGCAGTCTCATCTCAGCGTCAAACAAATGTCAAAAACTTGTAGGGAAATTAGAAGTATTTTTTTATAGATTGAGACTGAGATCAGACTGTTAACGGTCTTAAAATTACGAGAATTGCCCCTCAAGTGTTATGAAATATCTGCTCGTACCTCAGTTGTGGCAGTGAACTACAGACTAAGAGCCAATTTTACCAATAAGATTTAGTAATGAGGCGCTTAAGTTTGCAATGTACGAATTATAATGGTGGCAGGTATAAATATACGGCGGCAGGAACCATCGACGCGCAATCTGAAACCATTCATTCTGCACATGTTTCTAGACCCTAGAGCGTAGAAATTTTTCCTCACTGTAAAAAAATCATCTGTTTAATACAAAAGTGTGGCAGAACTATTTTTTTTTTTTTAATAACTGACGAGTGATTTCAAGTTCTGAATAATATCCTGAATCCATGGTAACAGGTAGTGTGTCGAAGCCCCTACCACCATTTATATATTCCTTCTACCAAGGAGTAACAAGCACATGTGACAACAGCTTTTATTCTAGGATAGCACCACATCCGTTACACGTGGTAGTGCAGATGGGACTATGACAGTGAGGGAAGAGGGAGTGCACCTGTGTCTGGTCACACACTTGTACACTATAATATCTCCCGCGCCAAAGGCTAGTCCCTATCGAGATTGGCCGCGATGGCCGAAATACTGTCTGGCGGACTATATTGCAGATCTCTGTAGATGTTGGCGGCCACTTACCATTGTGAACACAAATCTATCTGCCATCCGATGGTAATTAAGGCAACATCGATGCTGACCGTTTATTGTAGCAGTTATAGGAAGGCCCGTGTTCAGCAATGGGCTTTACTACTGATATGGTATCCGATACGCCGTAATAAGGGTAATTTGCGGCCACATGAATCATCGGCTATGGTCGTACGTAGCTAATTAGCGACCAGTGTACTGCGGCCCGCCGTATTACAGTTGGCATTATAATTTATTAACTATTTTCAGTTTGTTTACCGGTATTAAATTGTGATTTTATAATATTATAATATCAAAATAAACATGTTTCCAACGTGTTGTTTTTACGGATAATACAACTATTGCTTCGCCATCTTGTAACTTGTCATATAAAGACACTATACAAAGCAACTTGTAACTTGTCATATAAAGACACTATAAAGTACACCAAGTAACTTGTCATATAAAGACACTATAAAGTAGGTCCAGTCCAAATAAATAGTTTAGTGCAGTCTAGTTTTCATGCAGGGTAAAAAAGGTATTCCCGCTAAACAAAATCTATCGTTCTTATCCATCGATGAACGGACGCCTATCGATGAACGTGGAAGAACTTGTGGCGGGATCTACATCGCCACATGCGAACTACGCATCATCCTAACGTTACACAAAATCTTGCATCGCGCAAGCAGTTTACGGCGCAACTAGCTTATATACAACGTCCCGACATCAATCGGCGGGCAGTTGCCCAGCAGACACGACACTCATCTGGTTGGAGGATTCTCCCTTTTCTATGGAGGATGACTTTACAACCTCATACCTCTAAACCTACCATACCTATAAAAGTTTTTCTATACCACTTCTCCCGCGCTACTCAGCGGGCGTCTCCTTTATAAACAATCTGCTATCCAGTATCCATGCACCACAAAAGATTCATGTCGTCAGTCGAATTCCACCAACCACAATCCAGTTGCACTAAGAGGTTGTCAATCAAGTGACAACTTGTTCCAGGACAAAGACACCTTTATCTTCTAAATAGTTGATCCTTCGGCAAGTTGCCAGGTGAATATCTCCAGAGTCAATCTACAAACCATGTATAGGATTGAATCGTGTCAATTAATTTCTGCGAAGCATTCGAGCTTGGATGTTGCGGTACTGAACACATTATCGGATCAATGCGGATAGGCGATACTACGTTTCTGGCAAGACTGAGTTGTAAACAGAATTTAGTTAACATATCGACCGATTTAGAGTTTTATTTTGGAACACAGCACCTTAATTGCGTAACACATAATCAATCTCTATCTGAATCTTTCTGAAGGATCAACATTAAAGCCATGTTACTGATAATGTGTTATCCAATTACCCGCTGGTACAGTAAGGTAAGTCGTAGCCACGTAACAATAACGTATCGTCTAGTCTAGACTATAAATAAATAAAGTACACGATGGAAAACAGTTATAATATGCTTTTAATATCAAAAAAATAAGTTAGTCTCAGATGACTTCTGTTGTATCGCAAAATAAAATATCGTTATGAAAATCATCTACTATATTTATCTATCTGCTATATTAAATACTATAATATTTACATAAATATAAGCTAACAGTCTTTAATTAATATAAAAATATAGACATGAATATAAAAGCCGACCACACCATAGTTGGGCAGGCAGATGATGATCCTACTAATATTATAAATGCAAAAGTTTCTATGGATGGATGGATGTTTATGACTCATTCACGCAAAAACTTCCGAATTTTTGATCAAATTTGGATGAAATTTGGTACACAGATAGTTTATAACCAGGATTAACACATAGAATACTTTTTATCCCGATATTCCCACGGGATCGAAACTTATGCGGGTGAAACCGTGGGGCGCAGCTAGTGATGATATAAAAAAAAGGAAAAGAATCGCAGGGCATCAAAAAATTCGTCCGCATCGATCCTCCTCGTCAACAGGTAAAGTGCCCAAAAGGCAGCATTGCCACGTTATATGGCGATGGTGATTCTTTGGCAAAAAAATAGGCCAGCCTTTTGGCCATGTGAAGAGTCAACCAATCGCTTGTCGAAACCAAGTGGGCACTCAAACCCCATCGCCCTAGTGTTTCAACTCCAAACGGTTCGCACACAATACTCCCAAAATCTTTGTTAAATGACAAAACGCCAGTGTGTTCGCGAGCAGTGGTGGCTCAGTGGTAACGGCTGCAAATTACGAGTTGTAGGTCGCTGGTTCGAGCCCAGACAGGCGCTTTACTTTGCGTAAATTATTTCATCACCATTGCTTTCAAAATGGTGATAGAAAACATCGTGAGGAAACCGGCATGTCCTAGAACCAAAAAATTCGAAGACATGTGACATCTACCAACCCACACTAGCCCAGTCCCTCTCGAAGGGCCGAGCCCTATATCCCAGCAGTGGGAACAACATATGCTGATTATGAAACGTGTTCTGACCAATGAACGTATGTGTAATGAAAAATGGCATTACAGAAAATACCTCTCCACTGAAAAATGTATAGACAGATATCTCGCAAACTAATCTTGTTGTAAGAACAACTCGTAAGAGAGACAAAACATTTTTAAAACGTCCAAATTGTTGCCACTGTTACATCTCCAATTTCAAAGTTAACTCGACGTAGGTAGGTAGTATCGTAGCTCTGACCCACTTATTTTACCTGACTTCAACTAGGACACCTGATACTCACATTGGTTTTCTCGTCCTAGGCAAAGATGGAACTATTTATATGTACATACGTGATATGTATTGCGAAGTTAGGAAAAAGAAAGAAAGGAAATACGTTCTGGTTTTCAAAAGAAATGGTGGGTATACCGGAAGATGATCGTATTGTATCGGATGTCGTGTGTTTCCAGTTATATATAATACATTCATTTTTGTATAGAATATTCTTCTAAGTAATATCTTTTCTAAATGAAATGCGCCCTTTGTTCTATAGAGCAGAGAATGTTTGTGTAATAGGAAAAGCACTCCTTTCCGATGTTGCAAAAGCCAATCTATTTAAGTAATTAATATTTTTTGTGTCATGTACCTAATGTTATGATATTAGGCTGTACGCTGAATTAGACAAAACAGTTTTGTCTGACTAAAGTCAGATTGTAGACGGTGAACGTGACTGATTGTTGTTATATAGAGCTAAAAATAAGCATATCTATACAGATATGTGTGACAATGCCTTCCTTTTTGTGACTTAAAATATCCAGTAAAATAGCCAGTTGCTAGTCGTCATAATGCGTGCTTTACACAGGTGACTTTAGCCGACTGTCTAAACTGCAATTTGGTTAGGCCGCAGGTGACTAAAATTGTAAGTTCCAAAGAAGAGTAGGCTTCGGCTTTTATCGTGAGGCGACAGCTCGCATACGGTGGGTGACTAAAATGGACCGTGAAAATGCTCAGTCGCAGGCGATTACCCGCCGCATGAAAGTCGACATTTTGATGCAAAATTAACTAGTCACCTGCGATTTTTATTGACCTGTGAAATGGGGTGGCGATTCGGCTTGTAGGGCGATTTGGAAAGTGACCAGAGGGGCAATACTCGTAATTTCAAAAACGTTCACAGTCTGATCTCAGTCTCAATCTGTCAAAAATGTCTCAAATTTCCGTACATTTTGACAAGTTTTTGACATTTGTTTGTGGCCGAGATGAGACTGCGACTAGATTTTGACCGTTTTAAATTACGAGAAGTGGCCTTCAGCTGCACGGCGAAAATCGACCTAACGAAACAAAACACACCTACACAATTAGTACGAACAGCTTAGTGTTATTACGACACTAGTGCAGTAAGCATACTCCTTTCCCAGACGTAATCTTCATAATCTCAGATAAAGAAGGGAAAAGAAGAAATATTGCAAACGTTTCACGTGAAAATGTTAACTTAATTCTGAAATTGTTTCACTGTGTTTGTCCTGCGACGAACTGAGTTCGCCGTAATTAAATTTTTAAAAACACCCTTGCGTGTCTAACTGGACTAACAAAATGAATTATTTTAATGAAGGGTCTCTAAGTTGCCTTTATTTTTGAACAAAAAATATTCAAGGCTTTCCGGAGTGTAGATGTATGTGCTGTTAAGGCCAGAGTGGTCGTATTTTTTTTTATTAATTGCTATCGCCAGTTTGTTACAGAATTAGGCAAAATGTAAGCAAAGCTTTGGGTCAAGATTTTTATTAGGGTCATCATTTTTGCAAATAAATGTATGGAGTTCTGAGATTGTGGGGGGCTGATGACTGACTGAATGGCTGAATGACTTATTTCATTATGAGGACTAGCTTCTGCTCACCATTTCGATTGCGTGAATTTTTTTGTTTTAACATAAAATATATCTTCTGACACTCAACAATACTGTAGCCTCCAATTAGTGAAATATTTTTTGGAGTCGGATCAGTAGTTCCGAAGATTATCGCCTACATACAAACTCACATTACATACCTTAATATTATTATTTTGAAGAACTCTTTTATTATCATATATTTTATTAGTTTTTCAGCAATAAATGATGTATATTAATTTTTATTATAACAATAGATTATAGAAGAGGCCATAGTTTATGATTTTCTGGGTACGATGTACGAATAAAAAAATGTAAAAAAAAAACAAAAATATCAACAAAAAATAAATTTAAACGATTTTAAAATAGAAAATAATCGTTTTGCACATAATATTCACTTTTTAATCAATATTATTTACTTTTTATTTTAAAATAAAAATATATTAACAATTTTTTTTTATTTAAACCAAAATGTATTGCTTTGGTTTAAATTGCTTTAACATTTTCGATACAAAATCCTTCTTGTTTAAGTCTCGCGGTAGTGCTAGGGCACTACCGCGTCTGTTTTTTGTTTTTTATTCTCATTCCCAACTTTACTCCAATAATCTACACCAATATCGCAACGACCTTTACAAAGAGGCACATATACATAGAATGCACAGCGTATGAGTAAATAAACAAAAGACTGAGTACAACACGGGCTTTCGCTCAATTCCATCATGTATACCCAGGTTTAAGCAAATACCTAGGTGAAAACAAATACAAAGGGCCTTTAAAAAGGTTTTAAGCAAGTTTCGACGGAATATATTTGTGAGGCTTGATGGATATTATAATATAGACATCAACTTTTCTAGGTCTGGAAATCAGATTTACTTTAAATATTCAAGCAATAAATCTTATTTTAGTTTTTCGTAATGTTATATCTTTTATTTGAAATTGTAGCGGTATCTACAACGCCACATGTGAACAACGCGTCATACTGACGTCACGCAAATCCTGCATCTCGCAAGCAGAGTTTACCGCGCAATTAGCATAGATACAATTTCCCAACATCAATCGTTGGGCAATTGCCCGCCAGACAAAACACCCGTCTGGTCGGAGGATCCTCCCTTTTCTATAGAGTATGAGTGAACTTTACACCCTGTTCCTCATACTTCTATAAAATTGTATTTACTAACGGTGAAGGAAAACATCGTGATGAAACCGGCATGATCTAGAACCAAAACTTCGAAGACATGTGACATCTACTAACCCGCATTGGGCCTGCCTGTGTCCCAGCAGTGGGAATATTATAGGGTGACTAGCTTCTGCCCGCGGCTTCGCCCGCGTGGATGTCGGAAAGGATAAGAAAGAAAGAAAGAAAGAAAGAAAGAAAGAAAATACATTTATTTGGCACAAACTAAAAGACACACAATACACCAGATATATACATCAGACAAAACAAACAATAAGATTAAAAAATAAATAAAAGATTAAATGCAAGAAAATTATAAGAAGTAGGTATCCTTCCCCAGAATGCCATCTATCTCTTAGGCATCTGCTGGCAGGCCATTTTATCGAAATCCGTTCAGTGGTTTAGGCGTGAAAATGTAACATACAGACAGAATTTATAATTTTATATAGTAGGTATACCACTTTACCCGCGACTTCGTCAGCGTGTACTTTACTCTAAAAATTTCGAAGATGTATGTTTATGATCTTTATCATTTATTTATTTAATTCGGGTTAATTTTAAAGTTTACAGAACAAATGAATAAGATTTTAGAAATAAACCTTATCGTCCCCTTTTACCACGAAGGCTTTGTTTTTATTAAAAAAAGCGTTTGGTACGTTCCCATTGCATGACTTAAAGATTATTTATACCCATTTTCGAGTTAATGGAAGCAAGTAGTAAAATCCACCCCTTAAACTTTATTATCCTTTTCCACCCCGATAAGAGACGATTTTTGAAAAACCCATAAAGCACATACTTTTTGTTTTAAGTATTAGTACCGAGTTTCGAGTTAATCCGTCCGAGCGGCTTAATATTTTTTCTTTTCTATTAACTTTTTCACCCCCTGAAGCCTCTGTGAGGATTTTTCTTAAACTAAAAGTGACCGTTTATTTTAACCAAAGGAAAAATATTTTTCATATTAACTGTATCCCGTCTTTTTACCCCACTGGGCAACAAAACAAAAAAAAAAAATGGGATCTTTCCATAATTTGACCCAAAAATGATGTCCACCAATTTTGAGTTAGTCAAGCCACGTAGTTAAAATACTCCCCTTAAAAAAATAATTACCCGTTTTAGCCCCGTCAGCGGCCGATTTTTGAAAGACCCCAAAACTTATCATCGTTTCTTTCCCGTCAAAAGTATTAATACTGAGTTTCGAGTTAATCGGACCGCGCGTTCAAATTCTTCCAGACAAACTTTAAGACCTCTATAACCTCTCTCTGAGGGGCAGTTTTGAAAAACTTATAATGATAAACTTTATTACTTACTTAGTACGAGTATTCTTGCCAATTTTCAAGTTTATGTACCTAATGAATAAGATTTTTCATATAAACTGTATCCCCACTTTTCACCCCCACAGGGGTCGCACTTTAAAAAATTGTTTGGGATGTGTTCATAACTTGACTCAAAGATTATTTATACCAATTTTCGAGTTAATCAAACCGCGCTGTAAAATCCTCCCCTGTAAAATAGACTACCCCTTTTCAGCCCGTCAGGGGTAGATTTTCGAAATACCCTGATACACATTATTCTATAATTTTAATTCTAGATATAAATACTGAATTTCGAGTAAATCAGACCGCGCGTTAAAATTCTTCCATACAGACTTTAAAACCCCCTAATCCTCTTTTAGGGGGTAGCTTATAAAAACAAAAAATGGCAAACTTCATAATTTACTTAGATAAGCATTCGTGCAAAGTTTCAAGTTTATTAACTTAAGGAATAAGATTTTCCATACAAACAAAATCCCCCCATTTCACCCTGTTAGGGGTAGAATTTCGAAAATCCCTTTCTTAGTGAATACCTACTCTTCACGAAGAATACACCCTACAAATTTCATGTTTCTAGGACCAGCGGTTTAGGCTGTGCGTTGATATATCAGTCAGTCAGTCAGTCAGGACTTTGAATTTTATATATATAGATTATATTATGTCTATTTACGAAGCTGAATATTATAATTTACGAAAATTCTTTTTGCTCATAAAATTGACGAAAACCACATTTCTGTGGCGTTATAAAATAAGTACGAAATCTATGACGGCGAAAAAAGGTTATTTGTTCAAAATACGAGTTACAATACAGAACACTAGTTACAATGTCATACAAGTTTTAAAAAAACCATTTGGTATGTAATAAAAAGAATAATACAATACACAAACTAAAATATGTTAGTCCATCGAAAATAAATCCCAGAATTTTAGTTTTGCGGCGTCAAAACACTTTTTTGCATCATTAATATTATCAAACAGGATTATTAATCATGTTATACAAAACTTGGAGACTTAAGGTCACTCATTATGACCGCACCGCTCCAGCGCAGTAACCAGCTGGCCACTACCACCTTGGAAAAAATCCTCTTGTCGCCAATGCGCCATCAGCAAGATGACCGCTGGTAGCACGCCACCGTGTAGTTCATGCGCCACTTACTAGTTGGTAGCTCACCGTCCACGTGCCAACGCCTAGTCTGTAGCTTACAGACCGGTTTGCGAAAATTAGTGAGTGATATCGCTTGAGAAGCAATTGTTTCTACGTTATGTCTCAGTTTACTTTACGTAAACTGGCCATCATAGCTATTGCACCCATAGAAATGTAAAAAACTCAACACAACTCCTTTCTTATATCTATTGATATAGATTGCACTAGACGAAGAAGAGAATAATTTGCGGGCTACGAGGAGACAGCCGTGCGTGCGGCGCGAGGACAGCGAGGGTCCAGCATGCATACCGCTTGCAGGAAGGCTTGCAGGGAGTGGGCTGCTCGCTCAAATCCCGCGGCCGGTACGACGTGTGTCTTCGTGCTGTCCACTATTCCCCATTGTCACAGTAAAATTTACTTTAATGCATTTGACTTAAAATCCTAACTTGAATGACAAGTTATTTGCTGTGTCGGAGCGGTTCTGTCATAATGAATGGAGGACCTTTAACGCGTTAAAACCAAACATAGTTCGACGACAGCTCGAGACCAAAACAATACTTTCAGACGTGTTTAAAAAAGGGCATTTCATTTTTAGCGACTATTTTTAACTCAACACAATAAACAGAAACACAAATTTGTTCCAGTTCTATAATTAATCCTATTAAATAACTAATCAAGTCCCAATTTCCATCATATCAACTCTTTATCTACAACTACTAAAAGTTTTCTGGTACTCGGGGCGATAAAAACCCGGTTTATTAGGACGTTTCAGGGTCAAGGTCAGATTCTTATCGGTCGAGCCACTGGTGAACACGCACTCTGAATTTCCTACATTTGCGTTGTGTAGCTAGGGGAAATGTTAGTACATAACCTTCTTATGTATGGGTGGTTCTCGTAAATTCTTATCACAATGCGTGGCGCTTTTGAATGTTGCTTTTAAAATTATATGCAGAATTTAGATTCTAATTTTCAGATTGGGATAATGGGGCTCGTATCTACTGTTGTATTTTTATTATACCAAGAATATTCGTATCTTTACTTGTAAATTAAAGGAAACAGACTGAAAGTGTATGGAAGCTGTTTAATTATTAGATTCGAGTTATTGAATTAGGTTGCCATAAAGTGGTCAAAATATGGGCACGCCACAATTGCGGCGATAAGCCCTCTTTGAGGAGTGGCTGGAGAGGCGACACGGCACCCTCACCTTTCGCGTGACGCAGGTCCTCACCGGACGCAGTTGTTCCGGGAGGTTCCTGTTCAGGATAAGGCGGGAGGAAACGCCAGGATGTTGTGGCGCAAACGGGCCGTTTGCGCCACAACATCCTGTCCTTCGCGTTCCGCATCCAGTCTGTCCCAGCTACCTTTCTTAGGCCGTTGGTTAATCTAGCTGGGGGCGTCCTACACAACGAATGACAACACGCGGTCTCCAGTCCACGACTAGTCTGCTCCACCGGCCATAAGACCTTCGGCAATCATGCCCAGCCCACAGCCACTTCAGCTTGCTTACTCTGGAAGTTATGTCGGTAACTGTGGTACTTAATAAATTATAGTCATTATAATTAAGACCTCTCCGTAGCGTAAATTATATTTGTCTCGCGTGAACACGTACAAATTACGGAAACAAAAGTATTACATACGAAGGGATGTTCAACAAACTGCCACTGGAAATACCACGAGAAATAAAAACCTCAAAAAGGTTTACAAATATTTAATACCCAGTTAAAATCTTTTATTATTGACAACATTTAAACCCGGCCCTGGTTTGTGTCTTTAATTTACCTACAAAATTTTGACTTTTGTTTCGCATGAATCCTTTGCTGCTACCTTCAATGTCTTGTTGTGTACGTTAATTATTGTTGTCTTCTTTTAATATGTGTGCGTGTCCGTACGCTCATGAATGTAGTCATTATTATATACTAAGTAGAATATTTCTCATTATGTGAAATTTGTAGTAAATTTCTTTTGATTAGATAAAGATTCTTTAACCACATTATCACAATAAAGACAAATTTCCCGAAAAAAAAGTCAAGTTGAAACTAAATTCCACACTACAAGAAAACACATTCTTAAGCAGACACACCCAAACTCGACATCGCCAAACTAGGGCTGGCACATAAACTTAAAATAAACCAATAAAATATTCAAACACGTGAACAAGGGAGTTATCTTTCCGTTTAACAAAGTGTTGAGTTCGGAACGATATGTTATTTTAGGCCGGTGCTACCCCTACAGACTGAAGTACCGACCGAGGCGCGATACGGAAAATTGGATTTAGAGACCCTCTGTGCACTGCAATTGGATTACCATCGCCTGCTGCGGAACCCACAGCTTTGATGTAATATTATCATTTAATATCACATAATTTAAGGTGTTACCCATTTTGGCATGTGATATGTGATGGTATGTGATGCTTTGATTGATAAAATATTTTATATCTGTAAGAAGATCGCGGCGAAGACCTGCGGGGTAAATTAGTAACAGACTATCAGTAGCAATGGCTATCATTTTGGTGGTTCAATAACATTCGTTGCATTATTTTCGTTGTTCTGCAGTAGGTTTGTGCAAACACTTTTAAACGTCAATCATATTTTAAAAACTAGATGAGGTAGGCTTTTGATACATCTATACATAGTATAAATTAAAGTTGAGCTAAATTGAATCGAATGTGCAGACTGATTCAGGCGGGCACATAGTAACCCGTTACAGTTGGTGGCCGACTATACGTTTGGTATGAACGTAGCCTAAATGTTAAGTGTCTCACGCAAGTTATTATATATAAAATATAAAAGATGAATATTTTTTTTAAATAAGTTATAATTATAATTAAAGTTTGGTCATAAAATAACTTTCGATATACAAAAAAAAATAATTAGAAACCCTTTAACGTTGTTTACATATTTCTTACCATTCCGTAGATTTTTTAATCCTCAGTAAGGTCGTTTAAGGTACTCGTACTCATATTATTTCCCCGACACTTTTAAGAAGGCATAATCACACCAGTATTTAAGAGTGATGATGGTGACAGTGTCGAGAACTATAGGCCTATATCTGTACTCACCACACTGTCCAAAATTATGGAGAAGTCTCTGAACAAAAGATTGCGTAGCTATTTTGAATGCAACAACATAATGCGCCAATACGGTTTTAAGAGAGTCGTATCATTTGTTCTTGTTCGATGCTGTTTTTGAACTAACAAGCCAAATTGTTCAGAGCCTTGATTCAAGGGCTAAAACTATAGGTATATTTCTTGACTTAGCCAAAGCTTTCGACACGGTCTCTACTCCCATCCTTCTACGTGGCTTAGAAAGCTTGGGAATAAGAGATATCACACTAAACCTCTTCCGTGACTATCTCACAAACCGCAATCAACGAGTTAAGGTAGACAACTACATCAGTGACGATGTCAATCTAACCTTTGGCGTACCACAGGGCAGCGTGCTTGCACGCATGCGTGCGTGCAACAGCGACTCCTTGCTCATTTTCGAAAAAAAATGGCCCAATGATGCCGCCAGACCAAAATCGACACCAAACAATGACTCGTTGTGGATGCATTGGCTTCTTAATAGTCACGTGTGGGTTCTCTTAACCTCATATGCGGCAATTTTGCTTATTGACATAGCCATCACTGAGATGAAAATGAGCTTCATCTGAAAACACGATTTTTCGGTAAAAATCTTCATCTCCTGCCAAACGATCTTCAGCACATTGGGCGAATCGAAAACGCATCGGATGGTCATGAAGCTTCAATTCTTGGACCAATTGAACCTTGTAAGCCTTCAGACCTCTTTCGTCTTTTGTCTTTATGCAAAATTCTTCTCAGAAAAGTGCGAGAAATGTTCAGTTCCTGAGAACGATGACGAGTTGATGTTGATGGATGTTCTTGCACATTCTGAGCCACAGTAGCAATGTTTTCGGTTGAACGCACTGGACGAAAACGTACGCGGATTGTTTTGTCCAATAACGATCCATTTTCACGAACTCGCTTCACAAATTGACGCACAAACTGAACTGAAGGCAGTTCATTTCATGCGCAGGTCAAGCTGCTGGAGCCCAGACCTCTAAGGTGCTATCGATGCCTCGTGGGGCACCACGTGAGCGTCCAGTGCACCTTAGAGGACCGCAGCACTCTGTGCTTCCGCTGCGGCAAGCCCGGACACACGGCCGGCTCGTGCAACGCCGCGCCGCACTGCGTCGCATGTGCGGCTGCTGGCAAGCCGGCCGATCACCGGGCGGGGAGCAAGTCCTGCGCTCCACCCGCCGAAGCCAGGAGGAAAGGCAGGCCCTCCGCCGTCGTCGCCACCACCACCGTCGCCGCCACTGTCGCCGCCACCGCCACCGCCGCCGCCGCCGCCGCCACCACCGCCGCCGCCGCCGCCGCCCCCGCCGCCGCCGCCACCACTGCCGAGGGGGCCCGGGAGGGGGCTGAAATGGAGGAGTAATAACTCCTCCACTACGCCTTCTCCAGGCGAACATCAACGCTCCACCCGCCGAAGCCAGGAGGAAAGGCAGGCCCTCCGCCGTCGTCGCCACCACCACCGTCGCCGCCACTGTCGCCGCCACCGCCACCGCCGCCGCCGCCGCCGCCACCACCGCCGCCGCCGCCGCCGCCGCCGCCGCCGCCGCCGCCGCCGCCGCCGCCGCCGCCACCACTGCCGAGGGGGCCCGGGAGGGGGCTGAAATGGAGGAGTAATAACTCCTCCACTACGCCTTCTCCAGGCGAACATCAACCACTGCGCCTGCGCTCAGGACCTGTTGCTCCAGAGCATGGCGCAGTGGTCGATTAACATCGCCGTGGTCGCTGAGCCGTACTTTGTCCCGCCCAGGGATGACTGGGTGGAGGACCTGAACGGCTCAGTGGCCATAATTTCGTCGGCTGCCGCCGGTAACCCGTCCCTCGAAGGTGTCACGAGGGGACAGGGGTGCGTAGCAGCACGGTTCGGAGAGATTGTAGTAGTGGGAGTATACTTCTCTCCGAGCCGAACTCTCGCCGAGTTCCAGAACTCTTTAACAGAGTTGAGTGTCGTCGTCGCCAGAAACCACGCCTTCTCCGTGCTAGTGCTCGGGGACTTCAACGCCAAGAATTTGGCCTGGGGTTCCCGTTGCACGGATGTGCGGGGCAGGATGGTGGAGGACTGGGCTCTGGAAACAGGCCTGGTCGTCCTAAATCGGGGTTCTGTTCCTACGTGTGTGCGGATGCGGGGCGAGTCGGTAGTGGACATCTCGTTCGCCAGCCCCGCTCTGTCACAACGTGTCATTGACTGGCGCGTCATGGAGGAGGTGGAGACATACTCCGATCATCGGTATATCCGGTTTGATGTCTCCACCCAGACCTCTAGCGCGCTGGTCCAACAGGCCCCGAGTGGTCCACGGTGGGCGCTGAAGCAGCTGGACCGGGAGCTTCTCCTGGAAGCCTCGATCGTGCAGGCCTGGGTGTTTTCACCGGACAGGCCTGCTGACATTGACGATGAGGCGGAGTGGTTCCGGGAGGCCATGTCCGAGATCTGTGACGTGGCAATGCCCCGAGTCCGGCCAGGACGCGCCCGACGTCAGGTCTACTGGTGGTCGCAGGAGGTTGGGGCGCTACGCAAGGCGTGCGTCGACGCGCGACATCGGTACACCAGGCACCGCAGGCTCCGCATCCGCCCTCCGGATGCGGAAGCCACGGAGGTGGAGTTGTACGAGGGGTACAGAGCGGCGAAGACCACCCTCCAAGAGGCTGTCAAGCGGGCCAAGGATACGGCCCGCGAGGAGATGTTGGAGACTCTGAACCGAGATCCATGGGGGCGCCCTTACAGAATGGTGCGGAATAAACTCCGCACCTGGGCCCCCCCGCTGACGCAGAGTCTCCGACCCCAGCTGGTGGAGGAAGTGGTGAGCGCTCTGTTCCCTTCACGGGGGGAGCATACTCCCCCGCCTATGGCTCCGCCACTTGCGGTGCCCGAAGCGGACCACACGGACGACGACGACGACACCCCTGAAGTGACCGGGGTAGATCTGAGAGCGGCGGTAGGCAGGCTGAAGGCCAAAAATACCTCCCCGGGACCCGACGGCTTGCCGGGTAAAGCCTGGGTCCTGGCCTCGAGGGCTCTCGGGCCTCGACTGGAGGCGCTCTTAAGCGCATGCATGGAGAGAGGCCAGTTTCCACTCCGTTGGAAGACGGGGAAGCTGGTCCTCATTCAGAAGCCAGGGCGCCCTGCGGACTCTCCGTCCGCATACCGGCCCATAGTGCTGCTCGACGAGGTCGGCAAGCTCTTACGAGAGTGATTGCGGGCCGCCTCGTCGGGCACCTGGTGAGGACGGGGCCGGATCTTGCGGAGTGCCAGTTTGGCTTCCGCAAGGGGCGCTCGACGGTGGACGCCATCATGCGCGTGAGAGCCCTCACGACGGGGGACGCGGTGTCCCGGGGTGGGGTGGTCGTGGCGGTGTCACTCGACATCGCCAACGCGTTCAACACCCTGCCCTGGAGCTGCATAGGGGAGGCACTCCGGTATCACCGGGTGCCGACTTACCTCCGTCGAATAGTCGGGGCGTATTTGACGGACAGAGCCGTCATCTACCCCGGTCGCGACGGGAATTGGAACCGGCGAGAGATGTCGTGCGGTGTCCCACAGGGATCGGTTCTGGGGCCGCTCCTGTGGGACATCGGTTACGACTGGGTGCTGCGGGCCGACCTCCCTGATGGCGTCAGCGTAGTTTGCTACGCTGACGACACGCTGGTCCTGGCGCAGGGGAGGTCGCATCAGGCGGCGGCCGACGCGATGACACGCGGGGTTGCGATAGTCGTGGAAAGGATCCGGCAGTTGGGTCTCGAGGTGGCATTGCACAAGTCCGAGGCCATGTCTTTTCATGGGCCCCGGTACGGGCCACCTTCGGGATCCCAACTGATGGTAGGAGGGGTTCACATCGGCGTCGAGAAGACGATGAGATACCTGGGTCTCGTCCTCGACAGCCGGTGGAACTTCGTCGAGCATTTCCGACGTTTGGCCCCAAAACTGGAACGGGCCGGGGCTGCCTTAAGGCGGCTCCTGCCCAACCTGAGGGGGCCAAACGCCTCCTGCCGGAGGCTTTACGCGGGGGTCGTGCGGTCCATGGCCCTATATGGGGCCCCGGTATGGGCGCGTTCACTGCGGCTTCGAGCCGCACACTACCTGAACGCGCCCCAAAAGGTGGTAGCCGTAAGGCTGATCCGGGGGTACCGGACGATCTCGCGCGAGGCAGCAAGCCTCCTTGCCGGACTGCCACCATGGGATCTGGAGGCGATGGTCCTCGCGCGCCTGTATGACTGGCGCGCGGAGGCACTACGTCGGGGGGAAACTCTGCACCCGCGGCAAATCGCTGCGGAGCGGACGGACCTCCGGCGCGGTCTCATGGTGGAATGGAAGGCGCGACTAACGCAACCCAGCGCAGGGCACGCCACGATAGCGGCGATAAGACCCCTCTTTGAGGAGTGGCTAGAGAGGCGTCACGGCGCTCTCACCTACCGCCTGACGCAGGTCCTCTCCGGACACGGATGTTTCGGGAGGTTCCTGCACATCATCAGGCGGGAGGAGACGCCCGGGTGTCGCCACTGCGAGGATCGCCCAGAGGACACGGTGGAGCATACGGTGGAGGTCTGCCCCGCTTGGGCAGAGCACCGCAGTGTCCTCGTAGAGGCGATCGGCAGCGGCGGCGACCTCTCGCGCCCGGCCCTGGTGCAAGCCATGGTCCGGGGCGAGAGGGAGTGGGAGGCGGTCACCTCCTTCTGCGAAGCAGTCATGCTAGCGAAGGAGGTGGCGGGATGGGCGAGGGAAAGATCCTCACGCCTCAGCCGCCGAGGGAGACGCTCCGGGCGTCGGGAGCCGCGTGACGACTCCCGGCCACCGTAGGCGCGGGCCTGCGGGCGGAGAGCAAAGGGTAGCTCTCCGTCCGATCAGGACCAGGCCCGTGCCGGACGGCGCGTAAGTGTTCCACGTGCGCCTCAAAGAGATGTCAGCATAGATGACGGGGCCCGACAGGGCCGAAGCCTGCCGGGGTAGCGGGATCGTCCGAAAGGGTTACCGCTGCCCTGGTACGTAAAGGGCTAAGGAAGGAACACGGGTGGGTTTTAGTCAGTAAGAGTCTGACACTCCCTTCTGCTCCATCCAGAGCGGGAGGAGTCATTTGATGATTTCCCATCCACAAAAAAAAAAAAAAAAAAAAGCCAGTTCATTTCTCTAAAATTCTCCACGTAAATTTCTTACAGTTTGCGTTAAAGACTCACTACTTTGGAAGTAAGTTTTTAATATTTCCCAATTTTGGTCGAGCGTATAGCGTCCCATTTTGCAAATGTCAAACATAAAACTAACTTCCTGTCAAAAAATTAATGTCATTCTACCTTTCAAAGTCAAAGTAATCGGTACTTCAAAAACACTAGATGGCCCACCCTTTATATTCAGACGACACTGCGCTTATCATAAGTAGAGAAACCTGGGTATCTACTCACGACGCAGCTGAAAATGCTCTTGGCATAGTGATGGATTGGCTTTCATTGAACTTACATACGCAAAATGTCTTTAAAACTCACTATGTCCGTTTCTCAGCCAACTCTGCTACACAGCCTAGTACGCCAGACGTTAGAGCCCATAGTTGTCACCCTTCGCTGACTCCTGGCAGCTGCCCTACCATGCATCGAAGCTCTTGTGTTAAATACTTGGGGGTGCACATTGATAACATATTGAGTTGGCAAGAGCATACCAGTGTGACAGTTTCGCGTGTGCGTAAACTAAAGTCCCCTATGAAGAAACTAAGAAGAGTAGTTGCCAACCGACTGTTAAAAACTATTTATTTTGCCTTGGCTCAGTCACTTCTTACCTATTGCATATCTGTCTGGGGCGGTACACTTAAAGCGTATCTGCTTCGCCTTAAGAGGGCACAAAGAACTGTCTTGAAAGTCATGCTTCACAAACCTTATCGGTACCCGACTACCCAGCTCTATAAAGGCATATCGGTACTCACTGTACGACAGCTCTGTGCACTTAACATTACTTTATGTACGTGTACACTCATCATTGACCTATGACCCAAGGTTACTAGAGCAAAATAAAATACGTAAAGAACCTGTATGCCCACCTGTCTCCACCAAAACTGCTCTGGCGAGGCGAAGCTACCCGTGTCTTAGCAGTCACCTTAATAACACTATAAACGAATCCTGCAACGTATATTCTTTACCTAAATTTAAAAGTAAAACTGTAGTTATCAGTTTTCTCCAAAAGTTAACGTACGATGAGACTGAACAACTCTTTGCAAAAAAATCTTACTGACGCATCTAAAAACAGATTTAAATTGCTCCTTCATTATTAATTTTATACTGTGACATATTAAGAAACACACAAATACACATACACCCACACCACACACACTCATTCTTTGCTTACATACATTTTAATAAGTGTTAAGTACTAATGTTTAACTAAGTTTTATGGCTACCAAGTGCGGAAAATTGTCAATGAAATGTAAGAGGAAGGCGCCTGTGTCTGTAACACAGCTTATACTAGCACAGACACCAGACGTTCACTCTGTCTCAAATAATGCATAGCGTTGTAAGTCATTGTTTTATGTTTGATTGAGATGGACAAATTGTATTTGGCTTTTTGAAATAAAGATTATTATTGTTATAAATTCGAAAGTATCTCTGTCTGTCTGTTTGTCTGTATAGTACCTTTTCACGTCTAAAGCACTGTACGAATTTCGATAAAATTTCGCAAGGAAATAGATGGGCATCCTGGGGAAGGACATAGGCTACTTTTTGTCCCGATAGCACGTTCTCGTGGGATAATTTCCGCTTGCCACGCGGGCGAAGCTGCAGACAGAGGCTAGTATGAAATATTACTGAATTATATAAAAGTCATTAGTTTTATATAATTCAGTAATATTTCATACTACTTTCGCAGAGAGCTTTCTTCAGTCTTGGCTCATTAGCCAAGACAGAAGAAAGCTCTCTGCGAAAGTCAACTTTTCGAAAGATCGTTTTCAGTTCAATGCAATCTAAATAATTATGTACTTTTGCACAAGGAAATATATTTTAATTATATCTGTGTTAATTAACATGGTTTGATTTAATGGAAAAGTACTTTCACTAATTTACAATATGACCTTTTATGTTAAAGTTTGTTATACATAAATTTATGAAACAGTTATTGAATTTGTGCGGAGCGTAGCCTTTTATGGCCGGCGACAGTCTAACATATTTTATGCTATTGAATTTACCACATTGCCATCTGAACGACACAACCCATTTACTAGGTAATACCAATAATTCTTAATGTAGATCTGAAGACCAATTCCCATAGTTAAAAACGTTCAATATCTCATTCTCATCAGCGACAATCAATACCAAGGACATGTCAAAAATGTAGGGAAGTTAGAGGTATTTTTGACAGATTGATCAGACTGTGAACGTTCTTAAAATTACGAGAACTGCCCCTCTGTTGTCAAACTTTCAGTCTTCTGACTGTGATCAAGGGTGTCAAAAATCCGAGAACTACCGAGTATGTCTTGATTTGCTACGGCGTAGCATTGTACTGCGTCGTAGAATGAAGCTACGTCGTAGCAACCAATACTCAAAACCATGTACGAATATTTTCAGCCTCATAATGTTGGGATGTTACTGCATGTCTCTGAGGAAGGAAGTCGCCGTCGATACAGACCGGAAAGTGCTGGCAAGACAACTTCGAAGCTTTTCTAAGAGATTTGTCGGGAAGTTGGACCGGAGAAAGTGAAAAATATGTATTGAAAAATGGACAACAGCAAAAGTATCAACTTGCATCAATGTTTTAGTTTCTTTAATGTGCTAACCAATGGTGGAGTAAAATTGTATGGTCGGTACCAGCACAAAGATTTAGCAGTCAAAGTATTAGTTAGTTTTTTGGGTTCCGTACCTTGAAACGAAAAAACGGAACCTTATAGGATCACTTTGTTGTCCTTCCGTCCGTCTGTCTGTCCGTCAAGACCCTTTTTCTCAGGAACGCGAGGAGGTATCAAGCTGGAATTTATATCAAATACTCAAGTCTACTGACTTTTGGAGCTGTGAAAAAATCAAACTTCTAAACCAACGCAATCAAAAGATACAGCCGTTTATGCCGCAAATTTCCGCAAATTTTCGACACTCGCAAGGGAATCAAAACCTACAGGGTACTTCCCGTGAACTCAGAATCTTGAAATTTGGTACGAAGCAACGTCTTATAGCACAGATAAAGGGAGAATTGCTACAACCGTAAATGTTTAGTTACATACCTACAAATTTGTACGGAACCCTGGGTGCGCGAGTCCGACTCGCACTTGACCGGTTTTTATTAAATAAATTTAATAATGACGACTATCTCATTAGTCTAGTGGTCACAAGCGCTGCTGAGCATGAGGTCCTGGGTTTGATTCCTGGGTCGGGTAAAGTGTTATTGAGTTTTTCCATCAGCAATTTCTCAGTAGTAGCCCAGAGCCTGAATTTGTGCTTGATTGGTGGCAATAGGCACGCCCTTTATTACATAGGACTTAAATAACTTAAACGTAAATAATTTAATCACCACTGCTCATAAAACGGTAAAGGAAAACATCGTGAGGAAACCAGCTTGTCCTTGAACCAAGAATTCGAGGACATGTGTAACATCGCCACTTCTTCTTCCCAGCGATAGCACTAGGAAGTGGTGAAGCGCGGGCGTTTTTGGGGGACTGTCTTTTGTAATTTTGACGTTCGAAAAGTGCTGATTCTCAGCCTAATTTGAATAAATGACTTTTGATTTTGATTTCATCTAGCAACCCGCACTGGCCTCGCGTGGTAAATTACAGCCGATTCCCTCTCGAAGAGAGCAGTCTTGTGTTCCAGCAGCGGGAACATTATACGCTGATTATGTTACGTTGTTGTTATGTTAAACATAACAGGCGAAATGTGGGTGTACTACAGGTATACTTCTGCGTAACCCCTCGGGGAAACAGGGCGTCATGTTATATTATGTAATTAAATAATGCTTAGATTAAAATTTTATTTATGTTTCAAATTGACGTTATTTGAAGTTATACAAATATCAACTTTATTTTAATGTCAATTAAGTTGATTTCAGAGAGACTAGCAATATTGAAAAAGTTATAAAATGTTTGAAGTTATAGCGTAAACTGAACTTTATTGTGTAGGAATTAAAGTTATTTTCCCATAAACTTATATTTGTTTACATTTCTTGGCGAATATGTCGTAATTTTATTTTAAGTACTTTCAAAAGTATTATGTTTTGTCCACTACAGACTAATATATTCTGTAAAAAGATCACCATGAACACTTATATTCCGTTTGAAATAAGATAAGATATTTAAGTAAACCTTTTTTACAGTCCGTTGAACCGATTTTGACTTCTGTTCCGTAGGCATAAGAATGCCATTGAAAGCAAAAAAGTGTTTACAATACCAACTGTTAATTACTTCAGTTACAATTTTTTTTGTAGTAGTATTATTTATTTAACATACACTGATTAATTACTATTTTCACAAGCTAACACTAAAATATATTTACAATTATATACAAGTATATAATACGAAATAATATAGAAAAAGGCAGGAGCTCATTGGGCATCAAAAAATTCGTCCGCATCACTGTCAATGGGATAAGTGCCCAAAAGGCTGGCAGCGTTACCACGTTGGATGGCAATGCTGATTCTTTGGGCTAAAAATAGGCCAGCCTTCTGGCCACGTGAATAGTCAACCAACCGCTTGGCGATGTCCCGAAAATTCTGTTATAATTTTGTCACTTCACCTAAGTTAGAATAGATCGGCTGTTATAATTTTGTCTCAGATACACAATGTTTTTAAAGCAAAATGTTTTCTAGTAATAAATCGAATAACGTTCTAAGTAATAACATAATATTTTATATAAGTAACATATCAATACATTTCTTAAGCAATGAAATAATATTTCTATCTCATATCAATAGAGTTCTTTATTGGACATCTACTAACGTAACCACACTATGTTACAACCAATATTACTAATGGTATAATTAATTTGTTTAATGGACTGTTTCGTTACGCTTCATCAATTAAATATCTTGGGGAATATGTTCAAGTAAATAATGGAAAATACTGGTATATTTTTTTATGTGATCACTTTTAAATATATCATCATTTGAGAGCTGTCTCAAAAGTTTAGTTTTATTATACCTTGAGGTGTCTTGGTTTTAAGGTTATTTTCTTATGAATTCGAAATAACATTTATTATTATTTATTTTACCATTTATGAACACACATATATAAACAGACAATGAAAAACAGAACAGAAAAAATAGGTACAGAGGTGGTGCTTATTTCATAAGAAATCTCTTCCAGCAAACCTGAGATAGGAATTGTCCTATCTCAGGTTTGCTGGAAGAGATTTCTAAAAAAAAAATAATGGACTTATCGCTGTACCTATTGAGGTACAGCGATAAGTCCATTATTTTTTTTTAAATCAATTCGACGAATATTCTTACATATGTATGCATAGATAGAGCACGATGGGACACGATGACCTATGTGTCCCATACACAGGTCGTCTTACGGTCGACCCTAATAACATTTTCAACTAAAGACAGATCCTTTCTGATGGTTGCCAGTATAATATATTATAATCACACAGATCGCTACTGATATTATTATAGATTATTAGGACGTTAAAACCAGAGATGGATAGGTTTTTTTAACTCCAGTGTGCCAAAGCTGGTGATAGATAGGTAATTGGGTTTGGCCGATAATGTACAAAATAGACTACTAGTACCTCTTTTCCCTTTAGTAGTAATTATTGAAACTATTCATTTCCGCCATCTTTTAATGTCGTACTATTTACAGCATATTATACTCTTTGGTTGGGGTCAGTATAAACGGAGTCAGACTTGCTCTTTAAACAACGTTTTACTGCCGAAACCCACCGTTAAAAATATGCTTCGATTACCTTTTATCTTAACTTGACCGAGATCTATCTTTTGAGAGTATTTTTATGAATGCTCGCGAAGTCTAAATGCGACAACCAGATTACATGGAGTCCTGCCACACTTCTTTGATAGGTATGGTCCAGTTTTTACCTGAGGTTGGCAACAACTAGAATAAGTAAGTACTTTCATTATCATCACTAATTACTAGATTAATATACGTAGTATGTACAACTCGCTACCCATTCTATATTAATAAACGGCTTTGATAACAGCAGTAAAATTTGTATTTACCGACTCCCCATTAAAGTTGCAAAAGTTCGACGAAAATAAATTATGAATAGCGTTCAAAGATGTTGAGCCAGTAACTTAATGACCGGAACACAGTAATACGAAAAGTAGCGATTTCTTAACAGTTCCAATGTGAAATTTAACAGTTCCTTCGAACACACAAGAACGGGTGTTCCTTTTTTTTAACTTTCAGCGTTTTCTTTAGTTACACTTCTGTTCCGAACTTACCTACACTCAATGAGATGGGGAGTTGTCTTCAAACAAAAACCAACCTTAGAAGCTGTGAGACTCGGTTCATTTTCGATTGTGGTGGGCACCGTCTTTGATACATAGAGTACCTTTGTGAATTCGAGAACACGGACTTGGCGAAAAGTTAAAAGTTACAAAGTTTATTCGACTTAGAAAATTATCTACGTATTATATTACGAAGGAGCTTACTTAAACGTGTTTGTTATCGGTTTTGACACAAGGTTCGATGTATTATACCTAAGTTCTGAGTATTGGGTAGGTATCATGTGGTGTGTTTTCTCAGAACTGTAATAAGTAATAATATCAGTGTCTAGATTGTCTATAAGTGATCAACCCGAGCGCGAACTTTTGTGTATCAGAGTCGTTTTTCGTATATTATTTTTTTATATTGTAAGGTATCCAGTGATTCTTAAATACAACGACAAAAAGATCAAGAACATTTATTATTTAACTAGCCCCCGCTTCGGGTGCAATCTCTCTGTCTCTCTCTTCTTCAGCTTTTCGCCACCCAATGCTGAGTGTAGGCATCCTGAAATGCATGCCAGTCTTTTCTGTATCTAGCCTTCCTAAGCCAGAGTCGTCCAGCAATCTTGATCAGGTCGTCGGTCCACCTATTCCACGGGTGCAATGGCGATCGACATATCAAAACATCGAGATATATATATCGGGGTATACGAGTACCTCTCATTCTTTTTTTTTTTTTTTCTTTTTCTATATCTAAGTGACGCACACACACATGTGTATGTGTTCATACATATGAACCTTCTGGAATAAATGCTTAAAATAAAGGTGAGAACCACATCAAAATCCATTGAGTATTTTTTCAGATCTAAGCAGTCAAACAGACAGACACGAAAAATGACTTTGCTTTATATATACATATGCATAGTTAAAGACATGGATTATACGGGCTAGAGTCGTTCCTTACTATTTGCAACGCAACAAGTCAATCTACATAATTTTAAATATACCTATGTGGAATAAGAAAACGGCAAGATAGTCTGTGTTTTCATACTATGGATAAAGTTTAAAAAGTTATCCCGGAGCTCTTGAAAAGGACATGAGCTCGGTAGGTAGATAGGTATCTATATTAGCAAAATGGCTGTGTTGCCGTAGATGTTATTTACTAGTAATAGCTGTGTCCGCGACTCCGCCCACATGGATGTCGGAGAACTGTATAGGACCGTTTGTTATTAAGAAGCTAGAGTAGTATAATACGTGATAGTTTAGAAATCCCAGGGAGATGGGTTGTTTTACCAGCTTTTTCCCATTCGGTCAAATTAGTGTTGTATTGATTCATCATTACCATCATTTCAGTCGAAAAACGTCCACTGATGCGACCACCGACTGAGCACCACTACTTCGACCGGTCTGTGACATCGATCGGTCCCACTTGTGGGAGGCCTTCCAATAATTCGTCTTCTGGTACGCGGTCTCCACTCCAGAATCTTTCGGCCCCATTGGCCATCTGTTCTGCAAGCAATGTGCCCTGCCCAGTACTACTTAAGTTTGGAAATTCTTCGGGCTATGTCGGTTACCTTAGTTCTCCTACGGATCTCTTCATTGCTAATTCGATAACGTACGGAAAATCCCTCTTCCTTTCTCTTACTTTTGCTGTGCCTAACAGGGTCCACAATGATCATATTCTGTAAAACCTACCACATAAGTTCACATGTGGAACCAATAAATATAAATATTGAATATTAAGTATCCATGCGTAGCCGTCTCCAGTGCCCTTTGAGTGAGTTTCAGCCTTCTATTGAGGCCCATTGTGAGCGACCACGTTTTAGTGCCATAGGACTGGCAACACACACTGGTCAAAGACTTAGATGTATAATATTGATTAAACCAACTTTTTGACTGTTGTTGATTTCTTTTAACTTTTAGCTGGTATACCGACTATCATTGTCGGACAATATTTTAACTACATATTATAGTTTTTATCTATCAAGTAATAGGTATGCGTCTATTACCAATATTAAATTTACCGACGTTAGTACAGCGAATATTATGTAACTCATATTTATGTGCAAAAAGTTTATTTACACAACCATTCTCGCAAAAAAGAAAACAACACCTATGTGTCCTTTTAAAACTTGTAAGGATCGTCACGAAGCAAGCACCAGCTCAACAGCTCAACATCCACACCTTTTATCCCCGAGCCATCCTTATAAACTTTTAATTTGGTAACCTCAAGCGAGCCTCGTAAACGCGCCCCAACATGTTTTAAACTTTTTAATAAAGCAACAAAAAGGGAAATTTTAATAGTTTCACTTTAATAAAGAAACGGTGATCCGCGGCTTTATATTTTTTCTTTCGTGCCTTTAATTATTAATTAAGACTACGGTGGAATAAGGAACTAATGGAGGCGGTGAAAGAAGGATTGAAATAATTGTGGAACTAATCATAACACATTATGTTAAATTAAGGTGGTTTATTTTATCATGCCATTGTTTAGAATTAATAAACCATGTTAAAGCTTGGAAAACACGCTAAGCCGTAGGTACCTGCTGTCATTTGTGGATGTTTGGTCGTCAGAAGCCCAAAAGTCTGACAACCAGTCTTACCAAGGGGTATCGTATTACCCAGTACCTAAATGTGTTGTGAAAAATTGATTTACTTATTTGGAATCTCCAACAGAGGATATACTGTCGTGTAGCGACAAGTAAAACAAAACTTTTAAAGTTAAGGGTAAAATTAAAATAAAGATAGGCAGATAAAAAACAATTAAAGGTATATTTATATGAAATTAAAGATGGAGATGGACTGAAGAGTGGTGTGTAGTATGTGGAGGTGGGGTGTATGGATGACGATGCGTGATAGGTGGGCTGAGGAGGCTGAGGTGGAGATCCAGTTGGAGGGAGGTAGACGCAAGGCAGGTGCCGGCGACAGGCGCAGGTACAGATGCGCGTGTAGGTGAGGACACAGGTGCAGGAGCAGGTGAGGGCAAGTGCTGGTGCATGTGCGGCACGAAGGACACCCGTAGAAGGGCCCACGCAGCAGGGCAGGACGCAGCACGGCAGCAGGAGCCGGCGCAGGTACAGGCGCAGGAGCAGGTGAGGGCAGGTGCTGGTACGTGTGCGGCACCCAGGACACCCGTAGGAGGGTCCACGCAGCAGGGCGGGACGCAGCACGGTAGCAAGAGAGAGAGGCACGGCGGAGACGCTGTCAGCCCGCCAGGTGAAGCGGCCCTCGGATGAGGTGCGGCCCAATAGTCTTAGGACCCCTTCACGGAGGACGGAGGACGGAGGCGTAGGCAGGGTCCGACAGGTACCGGAGCGGAGAGGTACGCTGGGTATTCCCGCGATAGGTAGCCCTGGCTCATCAGGCTTTATAATGTATTCGCTTTAGAGGCAAAACTCCAACTGATCCTTGCATTGCGTGGATCTATAATGTCAGCTCGTTGAATAACATCATGTAGAAAATATAAATTTGAGATATAAAATTGGTCAGTAATTAATTTTAATAACTATGCATATATAATCAGCTAAAAAGATACAGGCAGGTAAGGATTTGAAAGAAAGGTTGCCATGGCGACGTATTAAACGTCGTTGTCAAAGCTGTCATAATAAAATATATTATTAATAAAATACAATAAAATCTATAGTTATTTTGTATTAGAAGTATAGTGTTTATAGGAAAAATGATATCCATCAATGTGGGCGAAATTACCAAGCCTTGGATGTCACTAAATCGTCGTAGTCTCATGTTAAAGTTGGAGCTGTGTCTGTGTACTGATTGTGTATAAAACGTGTCGTAAGAAATAATCAGATCAGCGCCTAACGATAACAGAATGCTTGTTCTGACCTGGAGGAATGAATGAAGATAACTGTGAGTATGTATATTATGTTACAATACATATACAATATAAATCTGCAAGAATAAAAAACAGTTCTTGTACAGACGCCAACACTTCAAGCTAAATTAGAAACTGTTAAATTTTTCCAATCAACCTTGAATCTAATGCTTTAGCGATAAAGTTGGAAATCTCTTAAAGAAATTTGACAGATTACAGTAGCTTGATTTGCTGGCATCTGTACGTGTGCTGTTTCAATTACAGGAGACCACGGTATCCACATATAACTACGAGTAGGTGTAAGAACGTTAAAAATAAAAACAGAGAAAGTACATTATGAATGATGAATATAAATTATAGGTCATCTAATCGAAATAAACAAAAAGCATCTTTTACTTATGCTCCTTTATTTACAGGAGACCATGTAACTAGGTGTAAAGACGATAAAAATGGAGAAAATAAATTATACGCGATGAATATAAATTATAAGTCATTTAATCAAAATAAACAAAAATATTTAAGTGTTATCAATCCGAATCAACATTAAACAGTAAACCAAAATTCCGAATGACATTATAATTCAGCCAACAAAATTAGTATTAATGCAATATCGAATACCGATTTAGATAGAATTTTAGGTGTTATTTGTGTTTGCAAAGATAATTGGTTCAGCAATACTGGATGCGGTCAGAATTTCGAATGAACGGTCAGTTTCACAATTCTGTTGACGGCTAAACATATAACATTTGGAACTAATAATAGATTTGATCTTTACTGCAAATATTGCAGTTGTGTGGTGTACAATCTTACTCATAGTATAGCTAGAATTGTGCTGTGTTGATTATAAACTGGTTTAGAGATTGGAAAATGGCTTTTCATTTGTAAAGAGATTATGGAGGTCAGATGGCTGTTGCTTCGTGTTTAAAATAATAGATATAGATAGATAGAAATTTCTTTATTAAATACAGTGTAAAAATTACAGATATAAATGTAGAAATAATTGATAATAATAATAATATAACTGTGATTTAAGACGGTGCATTTAGAAAGTTGGCAACGTTACAAATGGCTGTCAAATATTTCGCTATTCTGTTTAATACATCAATATTACTAAATGAATTATTACTCGTATCGCTCTCAAGTGCCCTTAGCATGATCAGGTCTGTTCTTATAATTTATGAAACGTATATACCTTCAGCATAAGCATAATCAGGATTTAATATTTCTACTGCTAGGGCACGCCGTCATGTGTGCGTGAACACAAACGTATCGTCAGCACATAACACACCCTGCACATCATCAGGCGGGAGGAGACAGCCGGGTGTCACCACTGCGAGGATCGCCCAGAGGACACGGTGGAGCATACGGTGGAGGTCTGCCCCGCTTGGGCAGAGCACCGCCGTGTCCTCGTAGAGGCGATCGGCAGCGGCGGCGACCTCTCGCGTCCGGCCCTGGTGCAAGCCATGGTCCGGGGCGAGAGAGAGTGGGAGGCGGTCACCTCCTTCTGCGAAGCAGTCATGCTAGCGAAGGAGGTGGCGGGATGGGCGAGGGAGAAATCCTCACGCCTCAGCCGCCGAGGGAGACGCTCCGGGCGTCGGGAGCCGCGTGACGACTCCCGGCCACCGTAGGCGCGGGCCTGCGGGCGGAGAGCAATGGGTAGCTCTCCGTCCGAACAGGACCAGGCCCGTGCCGGACGGCGCGTAAGTGTTCCATGTGCGCCTCAAAGAGATGTCAGCATAGATGACGGGGCCCGACAGGGCCGAAGCCTGCCGGGGTAGCGGGATCGTCCGAAAGGGTTACCGCTGCCCTGGTACATAAAGGGCTAAGGAAGGAACACGGGTGGGTTTTAGTCAGTAAGAGTCTGACACTCCCTTCTGCTCCATCCAGAGCGGGAGGGGTTCATTTGATGATTTCCCATCCTGAAAAAAAAAAAAAAAAAAAAAGCACATAACACACACACAATTCATACTTCACCATTATCTCGGTTCGTACTGAGAGCTCCTACGTATACCTACACACACATTTACAATATGTTTGTAAACTTAGTAACCACAAGAAAAGCGCGCGCCGCTTCGTGAATTAAAAATGCTGTAACTAAACAAATCCTTCACCATTAATATTTTAGACAAGTACCTATGTCCCCAATTCTATTACTTTTTTTAACTGTCCCGTCAACCAAAATCTTATATACTTAAACGTTATTGTGTCTCGCAGAAGCGTATTACCATATAAAAGTATCTTAAAAACTCATATAAATAATATTGTAATACTGAATTCAGACTAATATAAATCAGATTACGTCCTAGACGAATGAAATCGTCATTGAAATTCGTTCTAATATACGACGGAGCGTGGCGAGGGAATTCTAATGTCTTTTTTTGTTAAGTGCAAGAAGAGCGGATTTGGGGTGGTGTCAGTCAACTTGCCTTGGTATAGGTATGTAGGTAATGTATAAGCTAGATCGACAAATTAAGTGAAATGAAATAGGTTATATGGGAAAATAGAGGTGCAATTCTCGTAATTTTAAGAACGTTCATAGTCTGGATCTCAGTCCCAATCTGTCAAAAATACCTCTAATTTTCGTACATTTTTGACAAGTTTTTGACATTGATTGTTGCTGAGGTGAGATTGCGAATATTTAGAATGTTTAGATTTAGTAGATTTTGAATGTTTTTAACTACGGGAATTGACCTTCTTTTGAAATGTTACCTTCGCGTTTTGTGATCATTGTGGCTGTGCCGAAGAGGTACCTAAAGTACACCCAAATTTCACCAGTTATGTTTATATCTCAGGTAATAGGGGGCGAGCCAATTGCCATCAACCGAGCACACATCCAGACTCCGGGCTGGTACTGAGAAATTCCTAATGGAAAATCGCAATAACACACTTTGCCCAACCTGGGAATCAAACCCAGGACTTCATGCTCAGCAAACGCGCTTGCGACCACTAGATCAACGAGGCGCTATCATAATAAGTATAAATTATCGAAAAAAAAATTTATTAGAATTTTTTTAAAGCAGGTTTTTAATAATGAAACTTTCCATTTCGATTTTCGAGAAAAACAATTGTACGCAAGAATGCAAAATTTGTCTTTTTATTCATGTCATTTTATGGTCGCTTTTGGCAATAAGAATGTGTGTCCATTGTGTCACCCCATGTTCTACATTTATGTCTGTAATATTTATGGTGTACATACTAAAGAGTATTCTATATATCTATGGTCTATATTACCACATCATCATTAAAAATTGTATGCAATGACTTATATGCAGATCTCCTTACACTTCGTAACGTGCTTAGATGTTTTTAGGAAACATCAGTCTCGGTTATCCGAAATGACTGACTTTTCCGTAAGCTGAAACGAGATCCGAAAATCCGGATATCAGTATCCGCCTATATTTTGGTAGCGAAGGGCGGGTTATAGCGTAAAATATTATGCTTACACATTTTTTCGTGTGTAAATCCTCATAGAAAAGTCAGGGTTAGTCGGAATTCAAACACCAACTAGACACATTTTTGTTTCTCAGAAAAATAACAAAACATTTTCCATCTTCGACATAATGCTTTCAAGGCGCCATAAACGAATGTATTTATTTCTCACATTATGTCATTTGCGGCCTCACCGTTTCTAACAAAAACATTTATATACAATGTATATAATCAGTTTTCAATCTCCACCTCCAGCAATTATAATCAAAATCAAAATTTTTTATTTCACATAAACCTACATAGGCACTTATGAGAAGTCAGAAGCTAGGTGCATGGTTCCAATTGGTCATTTCCTATGAAAAAAAGCCGGCAAGAAACTCCACGGTTACTCTTTTAAAAATAATTGGGTTTTATAATATTTTAAAATTACAGTGTTACCAGGTATGGGAGGACAGTGTAGGCCTGTCAACAAGTACCAGAGGGGCAATTCTCGTAATTTTAAGAACGTTCACAGTCTGATTTCAGTCTCAATCTATCAAAACTACCTCTAAAATCCCTACATTTTTTACAAGTTTTTGACATTAATGGTCTATGAGATTGCGACTAGATTTTGAACATTTTTAATTACGGAAATTGGTCTTCAGGTATTTAACAAAATATAAACTGGTCTTAAGAAGTTGATATAACTTCAAACAGTACGTTAATACATAACGGTTACAATAACAGCGGACCTTACCTACTAACCAGCCAATAAAGCATGTTCACACTAGTTCATTTCATTGCTGTCTGACTAAAGGGATGGTTATTATTGCCATTACGGAGCCTCGGGTGGGTACCCAGCCTTGTGGATCTACAGAGCAATGAAAATAATTCTCATTTCGTATATTGTATGTACGTAATTTAACCCCGAATTCTGTGTATTGAACAAAATATAGCAAAAAATTGTTAAGAAAACAAAGGATCATTTACGTTTTCAATCCTTTGCCGTAATATTATGTGGGTGGAGTACCTAAATACAAGGTTTTGTACAAAGTTCAATAATGAAGTTAATTTTATGTCCTGTGTGCCGATTCTCATAAAACACTAGATGTGCCCTCCGGCTTAACCCCCACGTGTAAAGTTTTTTAATTTTCCGGTATGAACAGTGTCTCCCTGGAAAATATCATTAAAGTCGTGACCAAAACAGATTGACGGCCTTCACTTTTATGAAATATTGTTTTATCGAAAATTATAAAGAATAAAAAGGTCTAAATATTATTATAAAATATAATTATTTTTCGTTGAAGCTTTCAGGCAGTCAGGCGTTTTAAACTGGTTATTTTTACCACGTCATGAAGAATTTTTGTTTATGCATAGTTCGTTCCGTTACGAAATCATACTACATATTGTTAGATTAATCTTCATGTTAGCAAGGTTTATACAAGTTCGACAAAAAGGGTAATATTAAGCTCAACGTAGGACTCTTCCAAGTAGCCCATATTCAGTCTGCACCAACCACCTTCTTCGGCCGGTCTATTCTGTAAAAAATGCTCCTAGAAAACTTAGGTCAAGTAAGATTGACGTGATCTCTCATACCACCTGAATCTAGGGATTGGCAGCTCACTTCTGAAGATCGGCGGGCCGTTGGTGCACCTAGTGATGTGTAATCAGGCTGTTGCTTATTTCTTCGTTTGCCTCCATGTCACTTACTTACTCACTTTCCTACCTAAACGTACAGCGAAAAATAAATAAATACTGTACTTGTGAATATTCTCATTCGTGACTGTACACTTTTTTATTTATTATTTCTAGTAGGTTCCACCCGAGTGTTAAAATGGGACGTATAAGTGTTATAAAGAGACTTTTAAATGTATTATTGATAGAGACGACGATCTATATGGTAGATTTTTTCCGAAAACCAGTGTGTCGTATAAACAGCCATGTACCCTGCAAGAAACATTTCCCAAGTTACCACCTCCACATTTCGTAAGTCCCGTTCGCTTACTACTTTATTGCATATAAGCCAACCGACGCAGATGTCCCCGCTCTCTGTAATTGCCACTGTTCCTGTCCACACTGTAGACGCGCCAGATGTTTACAAGTACTGTCTTGTAAGACGCCCGCCAGTTTAGTGCGGTGTGTTTTTTTCTCGAGAAAGGATTTATTGAGGTTCATATCGGTTGGTTTGTGGTTTTGAGGAAATATTTTGATGATTTCAGCGTTATTTGGCAGTGTGGTTTCTGCTGACAGTCATCATCCTTCCCTCTCTTCTTATAACCTTTTCTAGAGGCAGAAAAAAAAAACAAAGAACATGGGCAACACCTTCAATCGTATTCCTCTTTCCTATCGGCATAAACTACAGGAATAGCCGCGCCGCGTGCCTGTGGTAAGAATATTACCCAATCAGCAAGGTTGTAGAAGGGCTGCCCAGCACCCTATGTGCGTAAGACATTATAAATCGCAATCTGAATGATTGTGAAGGATATTGATAATCCATTGCTTCATATGTTCGAAAAAATTGTCTGCTCAATAACGTAAATAACGCAATGAATGTTGTTGAACTTCCAAAATGAAAGCCATTTGTTCTGTTAGTGTGTTACGCAATTATCCTGCAGGTTGTCCTCAAACTTACAGTAATTAATGATTGCTACTCGTTGATTGAAAAACTAAATAGGTATTTTGGAATGAAGTGGCAAATTTAATGGCTTTTCCATGGTTAGTGTATTTTGTTTTTCTTAAAGATCACTTTCCAAAACATCCATTGAAAATCATATGAAATTCAACTCCAAAATTCAATTGCTATTCCATTCCAACATATTTAGTTTATAAAAGCCAGCAATTTAGGTCCTTTGATGGACTTTGCAGGCGTCGGAAGCCAACTGCTCTGAACGCGACTCAGATTGAAATCCCCTGGGTAAGGAACGTTTGCTCCTGCCGACGCTTGACAACATCCACGTCGTAGAACTTAATAATATATGTATTGTGTAATGCAGCTATGTAGATAATAAAGATGCACAGTATTTGTATGAAGACGACTTAAGTCTGATTTGCTAACTGCACCCTAATCGCTTACCACACTATTAGTCACAATCTGAATCATTTTAAAGGATATTGCTTTGTACGCTTTTTTTTTTGTATGATTTGCCAATGCTTCATAATTATATTCTAAAAATATATCTGCTCAACAGCGTAAATAACGCAATGAATGTTGTTGAATTGTCAAAATGAAAGCCATTCCTACTGTTAGAGAGTTACGTAATTAACCTTCTGGTTATGAATCGTTTTTACTAGATAGATATCTGACAGAATGTGTAAACTTAATGAGTAGAAGTCAAAGAGCGAAAATGATTAACTAGTTTAAAAAGAAAATTGGCATAACGCAGGCGCTGTTATCATATGAAACTGACAATGAGTATCCGGAAAAATGATAACGTGCAAGTAAAAATATAAATTAATGTTGCGTAACATCTTTGCATGTACTACATAAACATTTAAGTGTTGTGTTGAGCTGCACGATTTCTGACAAATGCGTGCACTGACTGGACAGGTCCTCTCAAACTGTTTGGTTCTTTCTTCAGAAAACCATCTCAGACATCAATCTATGTAGATTGATGTCTGAGATGGTTTTCTGAAGACCATGAAGACCATGAAGACCATGTGGTCTTCATATGATCTCACCAAGATTATGTCTGGACTATAAAAGAGACTGTGACCTCTGAGTTTGTTTCGGCCTTTCTTCTCAGACTAGTCAGATAGGAAACGTCGACCTCATCTAGTTTTAAAATATGATTGACGTGTAAAAGTGTTTGTACAAACCTACTTACAAAAAATAAAATCATTTATCATTTATTTATCATTTAGCAACCGATTTGTGGCACCATAAAAATATTAGTATAGAGATATAGTTTTGATTTAAAACCGCTGAAAAAGCTTACATGTTTTTTAGAGGATGAAATTGAAAACTTACAACAAATCGAAATAGAGGTGCAGTAACTGTTACATAATCATAATAAATTGTCATTACCAAAATCTAAATTCTTGAAAAAAACGTGTAATTATAAGTTATTCCATTCAAGTCGACACGAATTACCGTTTTTACTTGAAGGCTATTTTTTTCAAAATTTCTCAAAACATATAAGAAAATTAAAAAAAGCAATTTTAGCAAAAAAAAAGCAATTTGGCAACGTGTTGAGCTAGTGGTATTTACCTAATTTTGACCGTACCTACGATAAAACGAGCGCACGACGACGTTACAAATCGCTCGCCTACGCGCACGTATGTGCATCCCTTTCCTTAATGACATGCGCTATTACTTTATAATACGCTGAATTAGATATTTTAATTAGTCGCACCTATTCAATTGCATCCTGTACATCATTATAAAATTTTGCTCCTCCATAAGTGTTATTCTTTTTAGCATAGTTTGTACGTTTCTTTGGCAGGACATGTACCTATGTAAGCTGGGTCTACGAAGACTGCGTTTACCAAAATCTTGTGTTGACTGTACACAGGTACTAAATTAAACAAACTTCGGAAGAAAATTTACTTACTACTAAACAAAAGGTTTTCAACGTTATCAATTCCCTATACACGTATTCATGTAAGTATAATATATCGTAGGTCACGTATAAAATCTTCTTTGTACTTCGCCGTACAGTTTAAGGCAATATCAAAAGAGATTTCGAGCAACAGGCATAATGAAGTACTTATGTAAGTTCACAATCAAGTCTTTAATGTAGTGAAGTTATAGAAAATTCACGTAACTTAAAATTTAATCATTTTGAACGAAGTTTATTGTTAGGAAATTCAAGTCTTAAGAGGAAAGTTCCAAGTATTTAGTTATAACAATGAGGGCCAACTTTGTATAGGTACTTTTATGTGAATTTTAATAATGTTGTAGGAAATTTTTAGATCAGAAAATGTTTTGCTACACGAGGTTTCGGTATCATGAAAAATTTTCACGTTTTTCGGTGGAAAGAAGCAAAAAAATGCTCGAAAATAAACCATTAGGGAAGGATTTTAATTATGTATAACTCCCAGGAGTCACGCAAGTCTGTGAATTAATAATATCGATGAAGATGTATTTTTTGTTAGTGCAATAATAAAGCACGATTGCGATTCTTGCTTTCTTAGCTAATCAGCCTATAATGTTTCCACTCCTGGGACACAGGTCTCCTCCCAGTGACAGGGAGTGGGCCGTAATCCACCACACGGGCCCAGTGTGGTTTAGTAGATGTTACATGTCTTCGAATTTTATGTTCTAGTGTGTAGGTTCTAGGACATGCCGGTTTCGTCACGATGTTTTCCTTCACCATTTTGAGAGCAGCGGTGAGGAAATTATTTACACAAAGTAAAGCACTTTTCTGGGTTCGAACCTAGAACTCGTGGCCTTTACTAGGCCACCACTGCTCCACTCACTTCCACTTGCTTCTTTAAACACACAAATATATTTTAAACCAACATTTCCATTTTGCATAATCGGTAGTCCCGTTCCACGACCCAGGCAATAATACTGCCTGTAATGTCCTATTCTAGACAAACTATACATACAAGTATAGGGTGTGGTATCAGAGGGGCAATTCTCGTAATTTTAAGAACATTCACAGTCAGACCTCAGTCTCAATCAGTCAAAAATACATCTAATTTCCATATATTCTGACAGGTTTTTGACATTTGTTTGTCGCCGAGATGAGACTGCGACTAGATTTTGATCGTTTTAAATTACGAGAATTGGCCTTCAGGTTCTTTTCACCTAGTTTACACTATATAAGTCGTGAAGACATCCGTTTGTATTTGAAGTGCTCGTTATATCGGTAGGAATAGGAACTCGAGTGATACATTATGTCGCATTTTGTCGTACAAATCCCGGTTAAAAATAGAGCGCGAGTGTTTTTGTCGTGGGATTTTATTTATGCACGATTGTTACTGCATCTACAATTTCTAATTCACTAGCTGACCCGGCAAACTTCGTACTGCCTCAGAATCAATAAATGTTGTGTTAACTATACTAACTAACATCAAAAAAGCCGTTCCATACAAAATGTATAATTATCTTCATGTGAACTTTTCTCGTGTTTAAAAGTAAAAATAATTGTTTTAATAGTTGTTGATAAATAATTGTTTGCTGCACCGGACGACGTCATTACGTCGGCGCCGGCTGTCGCTGAAAACCAGCGCTTCTGCTATTCGGGGTGGAAACGAATCCAAAAAATCAAAGATCATAACAAATCGGTCCAGCCGTTCTTGAACTACAAATGGTGTAACTAACGTGACTTTGTTTTATTTATATAATTTCTAGCATTTATCTTTCTCAACTCCCTTCTAGTTACAAAATTGAATACTTATGCATAATTTTATATTGTGAGGGCGAAAAATAAGATAACATGACGAACTTATTTAAAATCGCAAACGGCAATTGCAAATGGCAATCGCTATCGTAAATTGCCCTGAGCTGTTAGGCAGCTTAGAATTAGTTGCACACTGCAAAATGCCTACTAGTACTTGCCTAGATTTGAACCCTCAACCTCGTGCATGAGAGGCGACGCTTTAACCAATGGGCCGTCACAACATTTGACAGAGTAATTGTCTAAACAAGTATCTATTCCCAAAAGACTAATAAAATATCCTAGTGCGTGGTGTAACTTAACCGATAGTTGCCAAACAATCATTAATTAGCAACAGTACCAGTCGCAGACGTACCTGAGGGTGTGGCAGCTATTAATCACTGACAGACTGATAGCCGATAGACCTATAGCCTGATGGCCGATAGGACCAACTCTTTGTGATCGTGTGTGCAGCCGATTGATTGATTGAGAGGACTTTGGAGGACGCGTGTTTGTCGACATTTAGTGGTTATTGAAATAGTGGCCGTTTCTGTGATGTAGTAAACAAAGTTACCTGCTAAGCAAAGTTCTAAGCAAGGAAATGATTGCTAAGTGCCGTTTATGAAATCGATTAGGTGATAGGTGTGGGTTTCGTTTGTTAGCTTGGCTAAAGTAGATAGGCATCATTGAAATTTTTTCAGGGCTTTAAACAGTAATTTGGGTTGGACATTATTTTAGTAGGAAAACGGCGACAGGTTCTAAAAATTTACATCTCAAAATTTACATAAAACGGTCTGCGTGTATATCCCTAAAAATACTCATTTTAACCACATCAATGATGTCTACATCATACATACAATTTTTGTTATGAGCCTTTCCTCTTTCTCATGTAGAACAAAATTAGGTCTTATCATTCTGCCGAAAACCAAATCTAAATCTTTCAGGTCCATTCCATCAGGGTTTTAAAGTCATCCAAATATGTATATACTGTAGGTAGACACGCGGTCAGACGAGTATTCATATACTAAAAAGTCTAAATCCCTTCGTCAACATGCCGTGTTATAGCCATTTCATACCACAGTCACAAAAATACAGTTGTGATTTGAATATACAGACCATTTAAGTTGGTAGTCAATTTGGTTTACAATTGACTTCTTTGATTTTACCACGGTACCCGCAAGTAAGTCCCCACTTTTCATGAAATTAAAACTTTTAATTTGATGAAATGTGGGTACTTACTACTGGATGCTCCCCTTCTCACTCTACGTAGCTAAGTATAAGTACTGGCTAGGTAATTAATTATGCTTAAGCATAATCCGCCTATAATGTTCCCACTGCTGGGATACAGACCTCGTATTTTCGAGAGGGAGTGGGCTGTAATCTACCACAGCGGCCCAGTGCGGGTTGGTAGATGTCACATTTCTTCGAATTTCTGGTTCGTCACACAAACTAAAGCGCCTGTCTGGGTTCGAACCCCCGGCCTACAGATCGTAATATGGGGCCATTACCACTGAGCCACCTGCTCTCGGTACCCGAATGTGAAGTTTTAATTTAATAAAAATTACCTTCGCCTATATCACTCTACGAAGCTAAGAAGGTACTATGTAAGTATGTAATTAATTAATTCTGTAATAATACTTAGGTTTACGAGAACGATATCATCATTATTACTATTCTTAGGAGTATTACGATTAAGATTAGTTTCACGAAAAGGGATTCTTTTCTTTGTCTTAAGCTTTTACGTGGATGATCAGAAATACGTAGGTAGGTAGGTACCTCTCCAGAATAAATTATGTTGTGAAGCTAAGAAAACAAAAGAATACTAATAGGTTGAACAATTTTGTTTGTCAGTTTTATTGCCAGCGATCAACGTGAAGCCAGTAGAGCTAGCAACTAAAAAGGACTTGACAAGCAGCGAGTGCGCGACGGTGACGACTGTCTCAAGCTTGGTACATCCAAGCTTGAGTCTCTCAGCAAGTGTTCTGCCCGCCCAGCAAGTATTGCTGAGCGAGTAATCTCTTTGATAGCTCTTGTCGCTGACAAAAACAAGCACTCGCCGGCTGTGTGAACAGTCAGTCCTCAACTATTAATAAACTCTTTTTTTTAATACGGGACCAATACAATCTACATACAACAAATACAATCAATCACAACAACAATACAATCTTACAACACAACACAACAACAACACACAACACAACACAACATACAATCTTTTGTAACTTTCTTGAGCGAGAAAATCGTTACTCGCTTTCTGGTCGAAAGGTGGGACACGTACCTAAGTCACGACTATCTGTTTTTCTTTAAAAATAAATTAAAAGTATGAGCCGAACTATTTTACTTAACTGTCCATAAAACGAGATAGTTAAGATTCAAGGCTCTTGCAAAATCATTTTCGTTCGTAAACAATCTTAATTAGAAACGTTCATGTCTTAAAAACGATTTAGTTCCAGATTTTCTATCGTAATTAGGTTTTTACACTCCCGAAAATACATAAATAAAGTCCTCCAGACCGAATTTCGGCCATGGCCAACAATCTCAGCGGAGACCAGCCATCGGCTCGGGAGATATTATAGTGCAGAAGTGTGTGCGCAGACACTTCCCTCACTCTCATTGCCCGATGGGACGGTAATCCGACATGACCGAAAAGATACCAGGCTCTGGACCAACGGCTTAACGTGCTTTCCGAGGCACGGAGGTATCACACCGCCAACTTTCATCATCATCAGCATTTCAGCCTGGAATCCCCCACTGCTGAGTATAATCCTTCCCTTGCTTTCGCCATATTTCCCTGTTCTGTGCGTCTCTCATCCAGGTAGTTCCTGCGATTTTGACGATATCGTCAACCCAACGCGCTTTTGGACGGCCCTGGTTTTTTTGGCCTAAGTTTGGCCACCATCTGGTCACAGCTTTACTCCATCGGCCATCTCTTCGTCTAGCTAGATATCCTGCCCAACTTAACTGGGGGCGTATCGCTGTGTCCCTGACGTCGTAGACTTTCGACTGACTACGGATTTCGGTGTTACGCACTCGGTCTAGTTATGCCAAGCATGGCTCGCTCCATGGCCCTTTGTGCTACTCGGATGCGGCCAAGTTCCAAGCTCCGCAAAATACATATATGTAGGCGATAAAATTCAAAAAAGAATCCATCGCAATTTCCATTACTCACATCTCAATTCACTTACGATACGATCCATATTACTGAGTCATAAAACATAATGGACAATTTTCTTCATTACCGCTGTACATCTGTATTTTCTTTAATACAGACGGAAAAATATCGCTCCTCAGTCATCGCTCAGAGCTCACCCGAGTGTAAGACTGTACATTAATCCTAAATCACCCACATTATGGACTGCAAGACAGAACGATCGATTTGTCACCGCTTATCCCCACCTAAAGCAACTATAAATAATGATAATGGATTACTTTGTTTTCTTTTTTTATTAACCGGGAGATTAGGAGGGCAAAAACGACATGCCTCTGTTTTTACACCGGCGCAATGGTCGAATGCCCATTAACATTTTCTGTCGAGACCGACCCTTGCCGCGACCCACCCTTTTCCAATATTGTTAACCTTAATTTTTTTTAAACGAGTGCCCCCGACCTATTGGACGAGATAATCGTCTACCCACATTATTTTTTATTCACTGTGTTAAAAGTACAGTTCTGGTAATGGTTAGGTACTCCTACCTTTTTGCTTTTTCAAAGAGAAAGTAAGTTAGTTTTGAGTGCCAGATTTCTAAAAGTGATTAGGAACGCTTTATTATACCTACATTACTTTTCAAACCTAAAAAAATATCTTGCTACCCGCAACGAAAGCAATATTATTATTTTTAATAACTGTTATTTAATTTTTTTAAATAATTACTTTCTTCATTTTCAAAGCAGTTGACTGTGACATTGTTGTAATTACAGTTATTTTCTATTCTTTTATTTTTTGTCCAAATCTTTTAGAAAATACAAGTCAGGGTCGTATCGTCCCCGGGACCCGACGGCTTGCCGGGTAAAGCCTGGGTCCTGGCCTCGAGGGCTCTCGGGCCTCGACTGGAGGCGCTCTTAAGCGCATGCATGGAGAGAGGCCAGTTTCCACTCCGTTGGAAGACGGGGAAGCTGGTCCTCATTCAGAAGCCAGGGCGCCCTGCGGACTCTCCGTCCGCATACCGGCCCATAGTGCTGCTCGACGAGGTCGGCAAGCTCTTTGAGAGAGTGATTGCGGGCCGCCTCGTCGGGCACCTGGTGAGGATGGGGCCGGATCTTGCGGAGTGCCAGTTTGGCTTCCGCAAGGGGCGCTCGACGGTGGACGCCATCATGCGCGTGAGAGCCCTCACGACGGGGGACGCGGTGTCCCGGGGTGGGGTGGTCGTGGCGGTGTCACTCGACATCGCCAACGCGTTCAACACCCTGCCCTGGAGCTGCATTGGGGAGGCACTCCGGTATCACCGGGTGCCGACTTACCTCCGTCGAATAGTCGGGGCGTATTTGACGGACAGAGCCGTCATCTACCCCGGTCGCGACGGGAACTGGAACCGGCGAGAGATGTCGTGCGGTGTCCCACAGGGATCGGTTCTGGGGCCGCTCCTGTGGGACATCGGTTACGACTGGGTGCTGCGGGCCGACCTCCCTGATGGCGTCAGCGTAGTTTGCTACGCTGACGACACGCTGGTCCTGGCGCAGGGGAGGTCGCATCAGGCGGCGGCCGACGCTATGACACGCGGGGTTGCGATAGTCGTGGAAAGGATCCGGCAGTTGGGTCTCGAGGTGGCATTGCACAAGTCCGAGGCCATGTCCTTTCATGGGCCTCGGTACGGGCCACCTTCGGGATCCCAACTGATGGTAGGAGGGGTTCACATCGGCGTCGAGAATACGATGAGATACCTGGGTCTCGTCCTCGACAGCCGGTGGAACTTCGTCGAGCATTTCCGACGTTTGGCCCCCAAACTGGAACGGGCCGGGGCCGCCCTAAAGCGGCTCCTGCCCAACCTGAGGGGGCCAAACGCCTCCTGCCGGAGGCTTTACGCAGGGGTCGTGCGGTCCATGGCCCTTTACGGGGCCCCGGTGTGGGCGCGTTCACTGCGGCTTCGAGCCGCACACTATCTGAACGCGCCCCAAAAGGTGGTTGCCGTAAGGCTTATAAGGGGGTACCGCACGATCTCGGGCGAGGCAGCAAGCCTCCTTGCCGGACTGCCACCATGGGATCTGGAGGCGATAGTCCTCGCGCGCCTGTATGACTGGCGCGCGGAGGCACTACGTCGGGGGGAAACTCTGCACCCGCGGCAAATCGCTGCGGAGCGGACGGACCTCCGGCGCGGTCTCATGGTGGAATGGAAGGCGCGACTATCGCAACCCAGCGCAGGGCACGCCACGATAGCGGCGATAAGACCCCTCTTTGAGGAGTGGCTAGAGAGGCGTCACGGCGCTCTCACCTACCGCCTGACGCAGGTCCTCTCCGGACACGGATGTTTCGGGAGGTTCCTGCACATCATCAGGCGGGAGGAGACGCCCGGGTGTCACCACTGCGAGGATCGCCCAGAGGACACGGTGGAGCATACGGTGGAGGTCTGCCCCGCTTGGGCAGAGCACCGCCGTGTCCTCGTAGAGGCGATCGGCAGCGGCGGCGACCTCTCGCGTCCGGCCCTGGTGCAAACCATGGTCCGGGGCGAGAGGGAGTGGGAGGCGGTCACCTCCTTCTGCGAAGCAGTCATGCTAGCGAAGGAGGTGGCGGGATGGGCGAGGGAGAGATCCTCACGCCTCAGCCGCCGAGGGAGACGCTCCGGGCGTCGGGAGCCGCGTGACGACTCCCGGCCACCGTAGGCGCGGGCCTGCGGGCGGAGAGCAATGGGTAGCTCTCCGTCCGATCAGGACCAGGCCCGTGCCGGACGGCGCGTAAGTGTTCCACGTGCGCCTCAAAGAGATGTCAGCATAGATGACGGGGCCCGACAGGGCCGAAGCCTGCCGGGGTAGCGGGATCGTCCGAAAGGGTTACCGCTGCCCTGGTACATAAAGGGCTAAGGAAGGAACACGGGTGGGTTTTAGTCAGTAAGAGTCTGACACTCCCTTCTGCTCCACCCAGAGCGGGAGGAGTCATTTGATGATTTCCCATCCTGAAAAAAAAAAAAAAAAAAAAAAAAAAGGGTCGTATCGTAACTAGTCTAGACATGTAGGTATTCGAAAATTTAAAAAGGTTTCCTACCTGTTACTACCTGAGGAACTTTGACAGAAAGTCCCAGACCAATTATACCATAAACTAATCAGTCTATAGTGCTGGGACACAGGCCTAATCTCTGCAAGAGGGAGTGGGCCATAATCCACCACGCAGACCCAGTGCGTGTTGGTAGATATCACATGCCTTTGAATTTTGGGTTGTATGACATGCCGGTTGCATCTCGATGTTTTCCTTCACCGTTTCGAGATCAGTGGTGATAATATAATTTACACAAAATAAAGCGCCTGGGCTCGAACCTCCGACCTATAACTCGTAAGTCGCGATCGTTAGCACTGGGCCACTGCAGCTCATACAGATATTTGTTAATCCTACTAATATTATAAACGTGAAAGTTTGTATGGATGGATGGATGGATGTTTGTTACTCTTTCACGCAAAAACTTCTGAAAGGATTTAAATGAAATTTGGCACAGAGATAGTTTATAACCAGGATTAACACATACGATAATTTTTATCCCGATATTCCCACGGGATCGAAACGTATGCAAGTGAAACCGCGGGGCGCAGCTAGTGTTGCATAATGTAGCTGTACAACAAACAGCTACATTATCCTATTTAACAAAATAAAGTAAAAATACAGACCCTCAATGAATAAGTTCTATATAACTATTAACTTAAGATACAGCAACTTATTTATCAATTATGTTTATATAACTTTAACACAGAAAAATACTTACATACACAAACTCACGCTTTCTTCCCAGGGGAGTAGGCAGAAACTACAGAGCGCCACCTGCCACGATCCTTACAAACTCCTTTTGCCTCGTTTACGTACATACATCTGGTCATAAATGCACGCGGGTTGTGAGTACTACGCATTTAACTTCTCTGAAGAACATCGCCAACACGGTCACTCTACGTCTTAGGACGTCCCCTCCATATCCACTCACATCTGCCTTGTAAATACCTTGTCTTAGTCGCTTTCCATTCATCCTCTCAACATGACCAAACCAGGTATACCCTGTCTATTAGGAAAGCCGTTTTTTGACAGATGGAACAAGTGATTGCAGCAACACACAATACATTGATTGATACACGTACGGTATTATAATGTATGTAAGAAGCCATAAATAAGATAAGTCAATAAGATAAGGCAGTTTTTTGCGTAATCTGGAATATGTACGTTGTAAGACAGCTGTCAAAAAACGGTTAACCTAATGGACAGGGTATAAGCATACTTTTTTTAACTGTTGTCACTACATTTTCTCACCTTGTTTATTTACATTATTTTATTTAATTATTATTATTTATTTTATTTATTTATTAAATTAGAAGTTCCTTAACATAAACAAAGCACACAATTAGACCTCTGGGGTCTGTCTTAGCATGCCGTGGCCTGAGGTTTGATCAACGCGCTATTAACAGCTAAGTTATAATCGAATTGATGTAGTGTTCTTTCAGCTTACTCTTTATGTTTTTACTATTCATTGACTCTCTGATGTCTACAGGTATTTGGTTTAGTAAATTGGGTATTGTGAAGGAAGCGGTACGCCTGCCATAGAAGTTATTTTTGCGTGGCACTTGAAATGATTTTGATTTGGCTTGTCGTGTATTTACGTCATATTTGACCGGAATTTGAATATCACTGTTATCAAAATGTTCTATGAGGAACATATACTCGGCACGCGCTTGAACAGGTAAGCCATAATACATAATCAATCATTATCTTTTTGTCAGCTCAACACAGAATAATGTTAGTCTACAAAGCAACTTAGTAAAACAACTTCAACAAAAAGTTAAAAGGTAACCAGACGGTTACGTTGTATGGCGGAGTAAGCGGGAAATAGGATCAGGAAGGAATTAACTCTTAGTATAATACGGACGAGGTACGAGAAAATAAAACATGAAAATATTAAATGGAAAAAACAAACTCCACACAAAGTAACGGTTTTCCTTGTACTTAATTAAAATGTAAAACAGACAAACATTGATGGATTTAAAAAACATGGTACTTTCTCTTTATAAGAAGGGTGTTTTTGAATATTACACTAATTGCATACATAACATAACATCACGCTTTTGTCCCCCGAAGGATTAGGCAGAAGTGTATCTATACTACACATATATCACTAATTAATTAAATCATAACGGGATAAATAGGCCGGGCGGTGATAGTAAAATCAGTTAGGTTTCAAAATCTTATAAAAACAAAAAACCGCCGGAGTGCGTATCGTACCAAGTACAAAGACGGGTTCGGTAGTTGGGATGAATTTATCCCAAGAACAAAACTAACTTTGTTGTTAAAATACATCGATTTATGTACTTCACGGTAAATTCTCTAGCTGCAAATGTGACAAACTACAAATTATACATTGTCGGACTTTTCTTACCAAATTTCATAATTTTAGATCAACGCATGTATCAAAATATGTTGCCTAAATAGCCTTACTCTTTTATTGCGTTAACTTAATAGCTTGATTTAGAGTGCCAAGGGACCGTCGATATACACATTTGATATTAATTTCAACTCGATACCTTCACACGCTCCTGAGAAAAGGATTTTGACAGACAGACGGATGGACAACGAAGTGATACTAAAAGGGTTCCGTTTTTCCTTTTGAGGTACAGAATCCTACACATGAGCAAAATATTTAATTTAAATCGGAACTGAAGTAAAATTGAATTGCTAAATACGGGGTGTCCGGTAATAAATGGATAACCTTGAAATGGCTTATAGGAGAACTTGTCGCAGTTCAGAAAAACAGACAAAAAAAAAAAAAAACTAAGTACCTAAGATATGGTTTTTTTTTTAAAGACCTCAATATTTTTACATTATTGTACGCTACGACCACAAATTAATGGTTTCCATCGATGTTTTGTTGTTCAATTATGACACTGCCAAAAGATAGGCACTAAATAGTATCACTAGGTTTTTAAAGGACTTTTATTAATTTATCTGTGAAAAAGCAAACATTTTTTTTATGACAAAGTTTAAGCGTCTTGGGGATAAAATAAATGTATGAAAACAGGAGTGACCAATAATTTTAAAATAATGTCGGTTTCAAGTACATTTTATAGTGGTATAATTCATTATTGTATCTAATCTAAATAGAGAATTATTGCTATTAATGTAGAAAAGGAGTAAAGACTAAATAACAAAATTTGCAATATGGACACATTTTTTACTTCCAATTGCAACTGACCATCGGGGTTTAATAAAAAAACAATATTTGACATTAATAACACTTTATTTGACATATTTGACATTAATTCATAATACATGTTCAAATTGTTTGCCATCCACTCTTATGCAGGCTCTACATCTGCTGATAAATGCTCTTCTGAGCAATCTAGTATAGCGTCGTTCATTTATTATTATTCACTTTCACTTATTTCTTTTCTATTTTTTATAGTTTTAAGGTATTTTGTAATGTATTGTATTCATTTTGTGTAATGCCAATAAACGCTTTTTTTTCTTTCTTTTTTGATGCGGCTGCCCTGACATGGCTACGTAAATCTTCTAAAGGCCCGATTGGCTTAAGGGTACACCTCGTCTTTGAGGCAGCCCCAATAAAAATCTGCCTACGTCTAGGAACCCCGTTTCGGAGCACAGCGTGGTGTTTCGTATTCTGCCAGTTCGTTAAACGCCTAAAATACTGTGCAAATAGAAAAATTAAAGTAAAGTAAAAAAAAAAAGATAAAAGAAGAAGAAAGAGAAGAAAAAAAGAAGAAATGAAGAGAGTAAAGTTTAAATAAATAAATACTGTGCTCCGTTGCTCTTCGGCAAATCCCAAGGAACTATAAAAAATACATAATATTATAACGTATTTATAAAAAAATACGTTATAATATAAGAGAAACAGGCGTCTTACGTGTTGTGTAAATAGAAACACAGCAACAAAGCCTTACATTTTATCTTTATTCTGTTTATCAAGCCACGCATGAAACGCTTGCTTCCATAAAATTAGGTCTCTATGAGACTACGCTGCTTATAATCTTGTACTTACACACGAGTACAGCGAGTACAGAAAGTACCTCTTACACTTAACTTGTTAATGAGTGGTACATTTCGCTTCTAGTGTTTTAGTCACAAGGTTAACCACAGACAGGCGACATTTAATAAGAGCTTGTAAAAATCTAGTGTCGCTGAAAATCGAAGTTAAAAGAGTGTCCGTGGAGTTTCTTGCCCGTTCTTTTCCATAGGTACCTACCTATTATGCTTTAGAATGGGCAACTAGCTTCGTGTTTTTGACTGACCTTGACAATTCAAAAGTGCCTGTAATTCGTTTATTTGAAATAAATACATTGAGTTTGAATAAATGTTTTTATTTTACCAAGTTGGTTTCCACTCTTTCCCTGCAAACACCTGCTACTAAAATCAGTATCAAAACAAACTGAACTAATAGGTACAGACGCCACAACACATCAAGCAACTACAATCTGTCAAATTTCTTTAATAGATTTTTAACTTTATCGCTAAATCATTAGGTTCAATGTTGATTGGGAAAATTTAACAGTTTTGGGTAGCTTGGTGTGCTGGCGTCTGTACAATATTGTGTAAAATCGCACGACTAAATAGTAAGAGAGTCGCAAGTCGTTCGCTGGTAAATATCCTTATTATTATTTTGTAGTGTTCTGTGTCACTTCAGTGAAAACGGTAATTTTCTCGATGTCTGGAGAGTACCTTCAGTTATAGTATAATTATCGTGACATACATAGAGACACTCCCTTTGCTTTGCACAACCTTAACAAACGGTTTAGTTATATGCGATAGGACTGTTTGTACAAGCACAGTTTCTTTACGGTACGGCGTATAAACTGCGCCGTAGGAAAAACGTGACTGTCAATAAGGTTCCACAGTGATCCATACAATACTGACAATCGTGCCTACACACGACGAATAAACCGTTGTTATTTACGGCAAGAAAAACGTCTGTGTACAAAGCGCCTTAATTTTATTACAGTAACAGTATTTTTTAAGTTATTTGACCATTTTAAAATTTTGCTGCTATATTCCTGTTATAATCCAACGTGTTGAATACATTAAAAATGTACCAAACCAGCAAATTAACTGCATTAAAAGATACTCCGGCAGAAATTCGAACTTCGATGTATTTATTGATTAATTAATACATTTTAATTTGTGTTAATTACAGTCCAATTTCAATTTTCCACTTTAATAATCACCCAAACCCAGGACCAAATATTTAAAATTTATTTCGTATTTTCCTTTCTCGAACCTTTGGGTAATGTATGTATACCTGTCATCGAATTAAATATGTATTATGTAAATGGAAACGACACACGGAAAAACCCTTGGAATATATAATCGATCAATCAAGCTATTGTTTCATGAGTATATTTTGTGTACATATGTTTTTATCCTGAAGAAAACAGCTGTCTGTTTGTGAAGCAATCAATTAAGTACAGGGTATAAAGTCGATTAGCATGTTCTTTGGCTAAAAGGCTATTACTAGACTCGTTTCGCTCAAGAAAATAAATTAAACAGAGCACTACCTACTTAGCTATATCGTTTTACTTCAATCATAATGTATTGCCAAGAAAACTAATTCAGAATAAACATTTTATTTATTTCCTTCTTTCTTTCTTTGTAAAAAATATTAATTTTTCTTTCAGCTACATTGTCAGATTTAATATGAATGGATGTTTTTTTCTCAGTATTTTATTTATGTCACTAAAATTAACAGATGTTTAGGAGCCACTGACATTGAATTAAGTTTATCTTGTGGGTTAGAAAAAAAATATATTTTCATGTTGTTCGAGGATCCAGAGGTATTGTTCATCCATTCCAATTAATACAGTTTTTGCAACTGAACTGTCCAATGAACTCGGTTTTTACCTTTTGAAAGTTAACTTTATATTTTTAAAAGACAAAAGTCTCAAGCCAATCACTGTCTATTCCAAGGTTGCCTGGAAGAGATCGTAGAAAACGATAAGGCCGCCCAATGTATGTTTTTTAGTGTAAAACAATAAAGTATCCTACTAATATTATAAATGTGAAAGTTTGTATGGATGGATGGATGGTTGTTACTCTTTCACACAAAAACTACTGAACGGATTTTGATGAAATTTGGCACACAGATGGTTTATAACTAGGATTAACATATAGGATACTTTTTATCCCGATATTTTTACGGGATCGAAACTTATGAGGGTGAAACCGCAAGGCGCAGCTAGTAAATAAATAAATAAGTCTACCTTTCACATCGGGTAGTAAAATAATTAACGCATTCAATTAGCTGCGGGGCTAGGTTAATTGCTGATGTTTAGATTCTTTGTGTATCGTAGTTCTCATAATATTTATAAAGGACATCCTAACCACCCACACGTGACCAGTTCACAGTAATTTATGCTCGTTAAAATTTAACTTTTTGACATTCGTTAGACATGGAGCAACGCGTTTTTGCATGTCGGTTGACAGCCTGTTAGCGCCATTGTGAATAATTACGACAGTGTGATAATTATTTATTATTTTTACATAACAAAAATGACAAAGTGCCAGTCTGTGACTATTAGTATTACTCTCAAAATACTCGTAAAAATCACTTATCACCAGAAAAAATGAAGAAGGAACGATATTGTCAAAGGAAATGATTTATCAATGCAATCAATCTTAGCCTATCACAATCCACTGTCCTCTCCTAAGCTGGGCGCAACAACTTCCGCGTAAAAAAAAAACATTTTTGACGCCTCGACGCGTCAATTCTGTTTTCCTCATTTTTTTAATAATATCGTTATTTTAGAAACGTGTATATTTAGTTACCTACATTAAGCTCAAAGACCACTAAACGCTTCTGACACCATAATAAAATAAATAAAAAATAAAAAGCTATCTTACCCGTACATGTTGTAAGAATGAAGTAGGTAAGTAAAATGGATGACTATGGTGCTCGCTCCCGACGGGCTGCAATTTCTCCCGTTTAGGCTGTTGCAATATATAAACTTAGTAGTTTATTGCTATTTTAAACCGTTTTATTTAGGCTGTTATGTATTATCTAGAACTAGCACCAGGAAAATGTTGTGAAAAATAGGAATTCAGTCATTCCTATTCATTCTGGCGCCAAAAAATCACTGTAGCACTCTTGCTACAGTGATTTTATTCACAGCCTAAATAAAACGGCTTAAAATAGCAATAAACTACTAATTGTTTTTTTTTTTTTGTGAGAGTCTTTGCTATTGGTAAGTTTTTTTTTCATTTATTTTCAACTCTTAACACAGTGTATACAGGCTGATGACTAATTCTATTAAAAGTATTCATACTTTAACGATTTGACTCTGAAAAAAAGAACCTAGTTTAACTAACGAATGACAAATCAAATTCGTGCACTGACTGGAAAGGTCCACTCAAATCTGTGTGAATCTTTCACCTTTCCTCAAAAGACATTATCAGACTCCAATCTACATGGTCCTCTTATGGTCTGAGCAAGATTATGTCTTATCTTTAAAAGAAACTGTGACCGCTGAGTTTTTTAGGCTTTTTTGTTCAGAGTAGTCAGACAGGAAACGTCGACCTCATCTAGATTTTAAAATATGATTGACGTGTAAAGCTCATCATAGACGTAGATATAATAATATATATGTCTGCTTTTAAGATCATCACAGTTAATAATTAATCCACTAGTAACCAATTCAACCTCCAAATCGGTTTGATTGTAAAACGAAAGTTCCGTTCAATTTGCATGTTGTGGCCTAACAATGTTATCGCAGTGAGAACAACAGATTGGGCTTATGAAATCCAGCCTCCTTGTTATTTTCACGGCAGAGTAACCGGTTGAATTCCATTAATGTCTACTAACGACCGGACGTACTCCAGATTGGGGTTTAAAAGGGTTGAGCGGTTTTCTACAATCGTTCTGATAAAAAGGGATGGATGTTAAGCTTTTAGCGATTTGAAGATGTCCCATCGGGTGTATTAATACCGATTTAGTTGAGTCAATGAATTAGGCAATCTTGATGGTGGTCTTTGTTGAGTGGGGCGCTTTACAAAATAAGGTCTGCGCATTTTATATTTTATAAGTTAATAAAATTAAAGAGGTCGGCCCTGGGAGAGGTGGCGAGACGACCTAGTCTAGAAAAGGGGCAGGTATAGGAAGGGGAAGGTAAGGTATATCTAGAATAGGATGCCTGGACGTAGGGGGGTCAGCAGTGGGACAGTGTAGGCTAACTTAAAATAAAATTGGTTTATTCCCTGATATTCATCATCACCATCATCATCTGCCTTGCCTTTTTCCAATTGTGTTGGCGTCGGTTTCCAGTCTAACCGGATGCAGCTGATTACCAGAATTTTATATGGAGCGACTCCTATCTGACCTCCACAACCCAGTAATTGGGTTCGGTAGTTTATTTTCTGATATTATTATTAATTAATTGACACATTGACACAGATTTTACATTACAGGTTTTTATTTGTGTAAAACAATCCTTTTTCTAATGAAACTATCTCGAGAAGCGCCTAGACGCAACTATTCTCTTAAAGTTCTAAGATATTTGCGAGAATATCAAATTCAAGTAAGCCTAGGAGAGTTTTTCTAATCCTTTCCAACCTTCGAAATACCTATTCTTTAACAACGTAAACAAAATTTCGTTAAAATTATATTATGAAGGCATAAATACAAATAGGTCCCAATCGGGCTCATTCCCTTTCAGTTTATCGTTTGTTTTGATTTCGCAAACTCGACGGCCCATTCGGATCCCGCGAGAAACATTCTAAACAAAACTAAAAACTAACTTATGAATATTCTCTCCTGTAGTATTAGTGTATAAGCTTGGCGGGTGTCAATCGGCATGGAGCATGCGCAGTGCCGCGTTTAGCGCGGGCTTGCGTGCGATCCTCAGTAATTGGCCGCACGCCGTCCAGTTTGAACCAGTTGCTACTGGTTTTTGCTGCCTCTTTTGGCATTTCGCGCGCGCGTGACGAACTGTCAACGATACGTTAAAAAGTGTAATACATCCTGTATATAAATTATGATTAAGTACGGAATAAAAAAATAATTTAAGTGAGTGTCTCATTAACTTTGAAGTTTGTTTCTTGTTAGTTTAACTTAATAATTGTTGTATGTAGTAGTTGCTTAAAACTTTATAAATATTAAAGTGTATACGTAAGTGATTTATTTGTTAATGGATTTAAAAAATACAGGTGAGTGGCGATTGTCTTACTTATTTATTTTCTTGATTTTATCTATTATCAATTAGAACAATGTTGTCGATTCAGATATGAACGTCTCTATCGACTTTTTTAAATTAAATTAATACTTTACACATAATTTAAATATATAAAGTTGCAAGGACTAAATACTAAATTATTCAGCAAGGTATGCTCCTGAGTAGGTGCGTTATTTATCTCATTATTCGTACAATTAAGTAAGAAAAAGTCAATATATCTGAGACACTAATTTCCTTCAATAAAAAAAAAAATACGTTTAATACACAAAACTCCTCATGACATTCGTGTCTATATTGTTTGCTGTCACAAAACCTGTAATCCCTGTATTTTGGACTTTAATTTTCCTGGCCAATATTTGACATCCGAGGGAGAAAAGCTCCCATATTTGTAAAGGATCCTGCTGACGCTTGAAGAATTATATTATTTGCATGATGTGACATCAAGGACAATACGCCGTGGGTAAATAAAAATATTTCGTGAAACTGTTCAGACGCGAGGTAGGTAAAATAAGTACGAAAATTATTTTCTGACTAAACGATGGATGGACTGTGTGAATGACTACTCGTATATGGTTAAAAAGGGGGTGTCTACGGAGGTGACGACTAATAGAGAAGTATGGAAGGCAAATACATGTTGCGCCTACCCCGAATAAATTGTGATAAGGGCCGGTGAATAATAATGATCTTCTGACTAAAAGCAAATCTTGTTTAACGAAATATTACTGACCTCCTTAACATGAAGGCTTGACAACTATATGGACTGTCTACCTGATAAATAAAAAAAATGGAACTGAGTCTTAGTTTCAAATGATGTGATAGGTTAACTAAGAAATAACCGGTGTTAAAAACAGACCTGAACAGCCATATAAGATCAAAAAGCCTTTGAATAAATAAAACCTATAATTATTGATAATCAATTGCAGCAGCTAATCAAATTGTAATACTATTCAGGTATCTATAAAATAAATTAAATAAGGAACTTTAGCTTGTTTTCTATATAAAAGTTTAAGAATACAAAATTGATTTTGATTTTGTATTCTTAAACTTATATATAGAAAACAAAATCAAAATCAAAAGTCATTTATTCAAATTAGGCTGAGAATCAGCATTTTTCGAACGTCAAAATTACAAAAGACAGTCCCCCAAAAACGCCCGCCCTGCACCACTTCCTAGTGCTATCGCTGAGAAGAAGAAGTGGCGCAACAAACTCCCCAGCAGCACAGCCGTCAGTCCAGTTAGAAAATACTTGATACTTGATTGTATACAATTCTAGGTGTGAAAAACGATGTCTATATATAAGAAGATCCGGGAATCAATCTTGAACGTATTTATATAGGAATACCTGGACCTATTCCTGGAAAATACAAAACAGAAAGGCGTGTCTTTTGAATTGTTGACTCAAAATAGAAATCACGAGAAACAAATGGAAAGAAATGTTTTTCAATTCAATCATGATAGCCATCTTAGTAAAACATGAAGCATCATGCTGGTATTCTCAAAATAACATAACAAAAATACCATTCCATTAGAAATTTCTCAGTAACAGTACGGAGTCTGTATTTCTGCCAGGTTGACGGCAGTGGGCTCGCCCCTTATAACACGGGAGTTAAATGTAACTGGCGAAATATGGGCGTATTATTTACTTATTATTTTGACGTTCCAAAGTGCCTTTTATGTACCTATTTGAAATAAACGATTTGACTCTGACACCTCTGGCTACTCCTTCAGAAAATACTGTCGTAATGTTATTCTGAAGTGCAGAGGTGACAGGTGGAGAGATGGCCAAAGGTTGTCACTCACTGGACACCTGAGTGCGGACATCGACGTCGAGGTAGGCGGCTGCGAATATGGTGTGAAGATCTGATCATGTGGGGCCAACATGGCCATAGATTGCACAAAACAGACAGGTTTGAAAGAAAAAAGGGCCTTTGCCCAGCATTGGGACAAAATCAATGCAAACAAAAAAAAAAAATGTTATTATATTAAAGTACCTAGTAAACTTAGGGAGGTAAGTGGTTTGAACACTCCCTGCACTGCTAGTTGTTAGTAAGTTAAAATTAGAACATCGATCGTCGCCGTGCTTGGCGTCTGCAATTCTTATGTATTTTATTTATATGTGCTTTGTACAGCAAACTAGGTCATTTAACAAACAATTTCCACCTTAGTCTAAGATGAAAAGACCAGGTAGGTACCAACAAAACCTCCGAAAATCTGACGACCAGTCTTACCAAGGTATACAATGTTACCCAGAAACTGGGTTGTGTAGAGTTCAGATAGGCTGTCGCTTCATGTTTATCCGTATCCAGTTAGACTGGAAGCTGACTTTGACATAAAATACCTACTAACCATATTATAGCCAGCCTGTAATCTTCGCACTACAAGGGGAATACCACTTCTCACTAAGAGAAGGAACAAACATGGATAACCATGCTCAGTACAATGTTGGCAAAGACTGGCAAAAGCCCAGGTTCCCACACGATGGTTTCCTTAACCGTTAGGTTGAGGCTACATTAGGCCGAGACGCGACCTGCGACACATGAGCGATTAAAACAAATAAATGAATGCTCACGTATGTGGCTACACCGTACATCAAACATTACTAACGATCTTTGATTTCTGTACGCGATAGGAACAACATTACTGTAATCACGGCATCGGCTACATCAACGTATCAGCGAAATTAAAGCGAATTTATAAGATAATTTCTCACTTGCACGACTAATTCAATAGTGCTACTAAAATGCGTGTGGCTACATTATGCGTATAGGATGATATTTTGATCGCATTCTAAGAAAACGTCCGATTTAATTGAGTCTTTGTTATGATAGCGGCTACATTACAAATGTACTTCAGAACGTAAAAAACAAATGCTCGTCAGTTATATTAAGTGGCTGGTGCTGGCATTATTTGAGCGAATTTAAATGAATAAGCGATTTATTTTGCTAGAAGTTCAAAGTTATAGTTTTAGTGGATCCGCTGTCAAGTGGCTACATAATCACGCTACGGACATCGAACTGAGGTGCGGGAGAAGGGGGCAACATTTGTGCACTCGGCGGTCGTTCATAACGCTGCGACACGTTTAAAACAGTTTGTTTTGATCGCTCTTCTAAAGAAGCTTATCTAGGATTGACGTTCAGTTGTTTGTATCCGAAATACAAGCACGTCCTGCAATATGGATGGCTAAACATTGAGCGCACAAACATAAATTAGTTATTAAACGTTTCATTCTAATCTCTGCCAAAAATATAATCAAACGTTTCAACTGTCATTCTTGTATATTCAAAGTATCTTTCTGGAAACTGACGTAGTTTTTCATACAAATGATGAAATTCTCCATATTTACTGCGCTCTCTATTTATTTCGTGAATTCAACACAATCTCCTTTTAAAATTTAGTTCGTACTTGAGGTAAGAGCTTTCAAGCAAAAATACAAGGTTTGGTTTTGACAAAGCCATTGAAAAAAATACACATTTACACAAAGCTACAGCAACCTATCGACTGTGTGAATGCCACGAACTAAACGACCTGCCTCGGACGCCGCGCGTGTCGCATGTGCCGCCTATGTGTGCTCCCTCTATGTAGCCACCTTGACACGGTGTCGCCGCGGATGTTTTAAGATCATTAAAAGGCGATGAACCAGCGAATCCTCAGCGAAATCGCTGTTTTTCTCTTTTTATAGTGTAGCCGCATGAATCGCTCTTGCTGATTCGTTGTGTAGCATGTGTACTGTAGCCACGTCATCGCCGAATATACGCCGAATTTTCGCTTATAATGTAGCCATACCATGTTTATCTCGTTTCGCTCTTCCAGTCACGTCACAAATCGCTGCCTACTGTAGCCTCGGCCTTAGGCACCGCACATCATAAACGACGGCGACACAACGAATCACAAACTACTTACAATAACGTGTTAGTAAGTCGCATCGTGTACCTACGGACCGGCATTGAAATATTCGGCTGACATTCTGACTACTCATTGGTCATTTGAACCGTTCGTACCTTTTGAGTAGCGTCGTGGACGATGGGCTTTCAGTCAGTGGTATCTAAAATTAATTTAGGACATTTTGATTTTGGGAAAGTCACATAGGTTGCTTGAAAGGACTTCTAAGCAATAAAACCACGGTGATCATATCTGTTTAGTGCTTAGTATTCTTTAACCATCGGACCATTATGATTTTTTTATTTTTACATACATAGTCACACGCCGTCTTACCATGGGGGTAGGCAGAAACTACAGAACGCCACCTGCTACGATCCTTATATTTAATTTAAAAAAAAAACATTGCCTCACACTAGAAATTTCTCTTGTATCGTGGGTGCGTTTATAAACATTTAAAATCACATACACAAACAGCCAGACCCGGAACAACTACTTGTAGGTCATACAAATATTTGTTCCGTGCGAGAATCGAACCCGCGACACGCAGCGCAGCTGTCAATCGCTTAACCACTGCGCCAACCGTGCCGTCATTTATAATTTTATACTCCTTTTGCTTGGTTTACGTGCATATATTTAAAGGCCAATTCTCGTAATTTTAAGAACGTTCATGGTCTGATCTCAGCTTCAATCCGTCAAAAATCCTCTAATTTTACATTTATTGATAAGTTTTTGACATTGATAGTCGCTGAGATGAGTTCGCGACTAGATTTTGAACGTTTTTAATTACGGGAATTGGCCTTCTGGTCATATAAGCATTATTCTTTATTGTATAGATAATTTCATATTATATGATTCATTTTATTCAAATGTTTCATAGAACTGATAAGGATAACAAACGGTACTTTTTTTTTACATATCTCGGGACCCTGGGGTCCCGGTCCTTTGAAACGGAAAAAAAAATAACGATAACAAAAGGTACTTTATTATTAATAAGATGGATGTAGAAACATATGACTCCTGCGTATTTCTTAGGAAAATATTACCTTGATTCTGGGAAAAACAGTAGAGAGCGGGACTGATATTGTTTTAGTTGTGATATAACAACGTATTTTGAAATTATTAACATACTAGCTGTCAACTGGGACTTCCTCAGCGTGTGTTTTGTATTTTATCATTTTTAAACACAAATACCCAGGATGAAAAGTAGCCTTAAGTAAGTCCTTCTCCAGGCTGGTCCAGGTTGACCCTTGTTTAGCAAATTGGATCTTGGTAGCCCCAGGCTATCTGCATAAAATTCCCTGACTACCTTGCGATGATTTAGTTTTTGATCAGACGAAATTTTCAACTGTGTAAAGCTTCAACAGTTTATTGTATTGCACATTGTAAGCAATTATAATTGTTTTACATAATTTGAGTGCAGTTATATATTTCCTTTTAATCTCAGTGAGTGCCCTTAGGTATGTTAAATTAGTACCTGAATCCTGCGGCGTACACACTTACAGTAGCAATGGCTTTCATTTTGGCAGTTTAACAACAATCATTGCGGTATTTACGTTGTTGAGCAGATACATTTTACAAACATGGATTAGAAATTTCCTCCATAAGAAATAGGATTATATCAACAATATCCTTCAAAATGATTCAGATAGTGATTGAAAGTAGGCTTACGTAATTTGTGTGCAGTTAGATATTATCATTACCTGTAATGTATGTTACATTGTTAATTATAAACCTGAATCCTGGTAGACACCTACTTGAATAGGTTCACGTCACCACAACACCGCACTTAATCAAATTGCTTTCTTAAATGTAATGAGACTTTTTATAAATTTAATTTGCAAGTTGATTGGAAAAAGTGTAAAAGAAAATCTTATTTTCTTTGGGCGAGCGCTGAACGGCGAGCGGCGGCTCATATTACAGAGGATCATCTATCCTATCTTTTCTATCTATCTTTTACTATCTTGAGCACTATTATTTTAAATCGAAGTAGTGTTTCTGTAGGCATACTGAAAACTAATTAGTTTGAAAGTTAATACCGAGAGGTGAGGGCAGTGGTGGTCCAGTGATAACTACCCCGACTTACGAGTTGGAGGTCGTGAGTTCGAACCCAGACAGGCGCTTTACTTTATGTAAATGTTTTTATCACCACTGCTCTCAAAAACGGCGAAGGAATACATAGTGAGGAACCGGGCAAGTGCCTAAAATTGGGGCCAAAAATTCAAAGACAATATAACATCTGCCAACCCGCACTGGGCCTGCGTAGTAGATTACGCGTGTTTGGGTTCGATCCTACGACCTACAACTTATAAGTCTGTATATTTTTCTAGTAGTAAACACAGTTATCTACAAATTAAAACAATTTTAACTTAACACAGTTTTAGTCTTAGATTAGCCTACAAACTTCACATTGCGTGATAAAATTCGCCTACGCCATTTCCTAAATTACATAGATAGGTTGAAACGCCGGCGACGGATACATTTTAGGAGACGGTGAGACACTAGCGCTTCACTAATGTCTTCTTTGTTCCTACTGATACGAAGCCTCACACATACATAGGTACCTGAATTTCATTACACGTACCAAGGGGTAATTCTCGTAAGTTAAAACGTTCAAAATCTAGTCGCAGTCTCAACTCGGCGACAACCAAATGTCAAAAACTTGTCAAAATGTAGGGAAATTAGAAGTATTTTTTGATAGATTGAGACTGTGAACGTTTTTAAAATTACGAGAATTGCCCCTCTGTTTTGTAAGGGGTTCATGGCTTTAGCAAGAAGGTTAAGCTAGGCTTTCCGTGGTCAGTGTTTATAAACTGATCGTGGCCAAGAAAAAAGAAAAAAGTTATATAAATAATATTTATCATTTCTTCTCCTGTATCATCATCATCGTTTCAGCGCAGAATCACCTACGCTGAATATAAAGCTTCTTTTTCTTCTACCGAATTTCTCGGTTCCGTGCGCCCCTCGTCCATGTGTTTCTTGCGATTTTGACGTCATCGTCAACCCAACGCGCTTTTAGATGGCCCTGGTTTCTATGGCCTAACGTTGGGCACGATTCGGTCTAAGCTATCCCGTATCGGCAAGAACTAAGGTAAATTTCAACCCTCCAAAAGTTATTTCTCTTATAATAACCAACCCGAAAATTATTCAAAATAAAGAGAATATGAATTTAAAATTCATGACTAAAAGAGCCCGAAGCAACATTAATACAAATAAAGATCCGAAGTTTCGGAACAATACCGAACATTCCTTATAAAATTATAATGAGAACTATTTTGATAGTACAGTTTCTTAGCTCAACTAGTGCTTGGGAACGTTTTAGTAATGCGTGAAATCCAATTACGCCATTCTTAAGTTACTCTTGTCTTGTAATTGGCAAAAACAATAGTGAACAGAAAATACTTTCTAAAGGAATAATTCTTCTCACATAGATTTTCTTATTTTCCTCTTTGTGGTAGGTATTTCATATCTGTAGATGATTTTTGTAAGTGATTTGTTATTTTCAAATAATATTGATAAGATTATAGTGTGTTTTCACTTAAGAGGCCTTGTGTCGATATTTAACTGTATTGTTATATATTTTTGCTTAACAGCTATAAAGATCGTCTTCAAACACGTTTGACTCATCACCTAGCTGCGTTATAAGCTCATCAAAAAGGAACCATTTTATGTCCAAAGTTAGTCCTGAAAAACCAACTAATTTTGGACACAGATGGTAAAAAATAACCCCGTACACCTACATAAATTAAAAACGTATTCATCATCATCATCATTTCAGCCGAAAGACGTCCACTGCTGGACATATGCCTCCCCAAAGCACCTCCACTTCGACCGGTTCTGTACTTCTCGCATCCAACGGGTTCCTGCGGCCTCTACAAGGTCGACTACTGTTGAGCTTGTGGGAGATAAAAAAAAAACGTAATAATACGCCTTAATTCATCATCATCTGCCTAGCGTTTTCCCAACTCTGTTGGGGTCGGCTTCCAGTCTAACCGGATACAGCTGAATATCAGTGTCTTACATGGAGCGACTGCCTTAATTCTCTTGCAAAAAATCTTCAAAGGTAAAAAAGTTCAACTAATAAAAGTTGACACAGAAACTCAAACAGGAAACTCCTTTTTAATATCTAACTAATTTTCATTTAATTAATAAAGCATAGAGCTCATGAAATTTATTGGAATTCAATTTCGATCGAGATCCCAGCCCGACTATAAAGCAGTATAAATGTTAGCTGATTGGTACCAACTTAATTCGATTAATGGTCTACCGTCGAAACTGCTAAGCTATTGAGTAATTAGTTTGATCACTTACTAATGTACGGAAGCTAATTATGTTCTCTTTGTAGACTGATTTTATTAGAACCTATAGTTCAACGATAGATCAGCTAGATAAATAGAATTGCCAGAGATAGAACAGCTTGGAAACGGCTGGAGGAGGCTTTTACCGCTAACGATAGCGATCCTTGCACACTGTAGAAATAATCAAATTAAAAAAAAACAAACTTTATTAATATATTTTAAGTTAATAATGTTAGATAAGTATTAGATAAATAAGAAATAAGTGTGTAAGAAAAATTAAGCTATTTTATTTTATTTATTTTTATAGCTCAATGGTTATAATCACCCCGTCAGGCAAATAAATTGGCAAAAAAAGGTTACGGCTGTTTGCTATGTACGCATAGAGTGGCCCGCGTCAGCGGCAGAGACAACTGCAGCCGTCGACGCTCGTCAACGGCCGCGGTTGACTCGTCACTGGCTACTGTCGACAACGCGCCACTCGCATATTTGAGTACAATGCTCAAATACACGAGCAGCACATTGTCGACGGTTGCAGTAATTTATTTATTTTAGTTCGATGGTCCTAGTTTATCATTTGTGACTTCAAGTGACAGCTATGTGAACAGAACCCAGCAATGCATAAATATGTAAGCTGTCACGCCCTTTATGCCTGGAGGTTTTTATTTAGGTAGTAAGTTTTTATTTACATTTTAATGTTAATTAATTATTTTTTAGCTTGAGTACGTATAGTTTTTATTATATTTGCTGGTATATTGGCGTGGCTAGCTGACATATGGCAAATAATTTAATTTTATGTTCTGTGTCTTATAATGTTAATTACTTAACACCTAGTATTGTATAGTTTAATATATAAATAAATAATATATATTATATAATATATTATTCTTGTATACAATCAAGTATCAAGTATTTTCTAACTGAACAGACAGCTGTGCTGCTGGGGAGTTTGTTGCGCCACTTCTTCCCAGCGATAGCACTAGGAAGTGGTGAAGGCCGGGCGTTTTTGGGGGACTGTCTTTTGTAATTCTGACGTTCGAAAAGTGCTGATTCTCAGCCTAATTTGAATAAATGACTTTTGGTTTTGATTTTGAGTTGCCTCTGTCGACAGCTGCAGCTGCCTCTGTCGACGGCTGTAGTTTCCTCTGTCGATGGCTGCAGTTTTCTCTGCCGTTGGCAACGTCCTGCTTGTGTAAATGAGCACTAATTTGTCAAATTGTTCAATTATTTTATAAGCCCTTGGGCCGTGAAGTCCGAGTGCTCATTGCTTGTTCAATGAAATCTCTAAACAGCTGATTGACACTTCCAGTGACCCAAGGGCGGCTTTTAACTTGGCCAGAGGCTAAGCATTGCCATACAACGTGGCAATGCCGCCAGTCTTTTGGGTACATCACCAGTCGATAGCGATGCGGAGGAATATTTCAACGCAATATTTTAGTTTTTTAATAGCTTTAGTTATTTTAGGATATCATTTTATAACTATTAATTTAAATTTTGAAAACTACCATTAACATTAAAGCATGTTATGCTCCTTTTTTGTTATACTTCGAGAACTGCAAAGGAAAATATATTTTTCCTTCCTTTCATGTAGCTCCTTTGTGCCTAGTTGATGCTGTCAGAAAAACAAGCTCTCAGAACAACAGAATCGTTTTAAAATAAATATTAATTACAGTGCACATTTAACGACTTCATAATTAAATTAAAAAGCAAACACGCAACCACAGAAAAAAAAACATAAAAGTATAAAAAACCTTAGAAGGTATCGAGGTGCACTAGGAAAAGATTTTGTAAAAGTTTGTATTGGAAAATCTAACTTTCTCTATTTCCGAAGAAGCCATGTCGTTCAAGTCGCAGGAAAAGCTAGTACAGTTTAATTTGATTTGTGGGCTAACAATATCCATTATAGGTAATCTCGGATCGAGTCGTGACCACATTAAATAATTTAGCTCCAATTGTGTCTTATGTACTTGTTAATGTTTTATTTGTAGTTTTGTGATTGGTTCAGTACAAAGGACAGTTGGCCACTGTTGGTTAGTTCCCTTATGTTTGTATAGTTCAACGCACACTTATAAGTCCTACTAATCCTACTAATATTATAAAGGCGAACGTTTGTATGGATGGATGGATGGATGTTTGTTACTCTTTCACGCAAAAACTACTGAACGAACTTGGATGAAATTTGGCACAGAGATGGCTTATAACCAGGATTAATATATCGAATACTTTTTATCCCGATATTTCCACGGGATCGAAACTTATGCGGGTGAAACCGCGGGGCGCAAATAGTACTACATAAATGTTTAAACTTTTGTTTTTATAAGATAAATAGAAGTTTGCAAAAAGTCAAGGAAATTGACTATCCAATTAAATGAATGTCCGTAAATTCACGTCACAACTGTCACTGCAATACAGTCGTTTGAAATTACCATAACAGGTCTACGCTCCCTGACTGCAAATGCGAGAACTAAGGAACAATCAGGAGTTATGGAACCAGCCGACTTATTCTGTAAAAATCATCATCATCATCTAGCCTTTTCCCAACTATATTGGGGTCGGCTTCCAGTCTAACCGAATGCAGCTGAATACCAGTATTTTACGTGGATCGACTGCCTACTTCACCTCCACAACCCAGTTACTGGGTAATCCGATAATAAGACCTGTCAATGGCGTTAATCCCTAGCATCAGGTGGAATGATAGCTCAGTTTACCTCAGTTATCACTCTGAGATTCTTACAGAATTGACCGGCAGTTCTTTTAGTTATCAAACCATTCTTCTAAACCAGTTAGTTCACGATCAAACACAGCACTATTTATCTATAAAGTACTAACGTATCGCGTGCTACAGCTCACGCGAGGGGCATCACTTTACATAGCTAAACACTTGCAATTTCATACTGTCATGCAACGCAGCTTCGATGACATTATCGTACAATCTATGTACTTAGGTCGGGCTTATGAGGTCAGTTCATATTTAGTAAATTATAGGACATTTTCTTTGTAATCTTTTGTTATGGAACGAATACATTCAAATGCTTTGATATTTGATTTAATTTCCCTAAATATTTGTACCAAAGTCTCTACAACTTGTCATTATTTCGCCCGAAAAACGTCCACTGCTGGACATAGGCCTCCCCCAAGCACCGCCACTTCGACCTGTTCTGTTCGCATCCAGCGGATTCCCGAAGCCTTCACCAGGTCTTGGGTCCACATTGTGGAAGGCCTTCATACGCTACGTTTTCCGGTACGCGGTCGTCATTCCAGAACCTTTCGGCTTACAATTTGTAGGATCAATTAAATATTAAATTCTGAAGCAGGCTTTTAGTGCCTTCGATGATTAAAAAAATATTGCAAGAAATCATTTGCTCTGGAAGTTTCACTGAAGTCAAACTACGCCTTGACCTGTAAAATGTTGATATACTCGTACCCTGAACAAATAGTTCTAGATAAGAACTCTGGTTCAATATAAGCTAGACAGTAATGCTGGTGTTCGTAGTAAAAATTATTGCCGTAGCTACGTAAAACCGAACGTATGTACTTAAAATTCAGTCGTGAAGGCTCTTTTAAAGCGACAGCTGCTATCCGCGGAAATTGTTGAAAAAAAATAACTACTAAAATAAATTTTACACCTAACATTACGCTTGCATTCCCCGAAGGATTAGACACAAGTCTACCTATAGTACACCCACATTTCGCTAGTTATGTTAAGCCCCACATATATTAGGGGGCGAACCTATTCCCACCAACTAGGCACGAATCCAGTCTCAGGGCTGTTACTGAGAAATTCCAGATGGAAAATTCCAATAGCACTTTGCCCGATCCGGGAATGAAACTCAGGACCTCATGCTCAGCAGTAGGGCAAATATAATCTCGTGCACAATCGAATCGGTGGTAAAAAGTCTGGTCAAAATATTAGGCTCCAGTGAGTCGGAATCGGTTGCCGCATAGTTCACGGTGAGTCGGAACTGTCTGCGGAGATGTCCCCAGTGAGTCGGGGTTGCGCTGCGTTATACTCCAGTGCGTCGGATGTTGTACGGGTTGAGGCTGGCTGCTGCGTCGACCAGGGAGGCTCTTCTTGTTGACCGGCCGAAAGTGCAGTGTGCTTTGCCGAGGTTGCTGATGAGGCTGAGGGTGATGACCAGATATGCGCGGACGCTGCATGCTGGTGGTTAGGATACCCGTTGAAGCCGTGGATGCTGTCCGGCTGGGTGACTCGCCGCTAAAGCTTGCGGGAGTGATGATGATGACGTCACGCTGAAGTGTTTGCACGAAGGCTGTGCTGACGATCACGTCGGGGTCACCAGTATAGAGGTATGAGGAACAGGGTGTAAAATTCCCTCATACTCTATAGAAAAGGGAGGATCCTCCGGCCAGACAGGTGTCGTGTCTGGCGGGCAATGCCCAACGATTGATGTTGGGAAGTTTGTATATATGCTAATTGCGCGGTAAACTCTGCTTGCGAGATGCAGGATTTGCGTGACGTCAATATGACACGTTGTTGGCATGTGGCGTTGTAGATACCGCTACACCGTCACTAAATTATGTAGGAATGGCAACTCAGCAGTGTAGTGCTTGCGACGAATAGACCGCCTAGGCAGTCAAAGGAAAGTCAAGTTCAAGGAAAAAACAACTCAAATGCATTTTACAGTCAAATATTTCTCAAAACTTTTACCTAAACACAAATAGCCCACAAAATTCGACCAATACCCGCGAAAGTCCCATAAACATGTTTTCATGCCAATGAATATTCAATGGTACACGTTTCAACGGTAAAAACCTCTAAACTTAGTTTAAAACGGGAACCAGTGTTTAGTTATTTTGCTCACGCACGCATAGAAGCTTTGCCGTGTATTATTCAAAATGCATATCTATACAATCTGCTGCACAGTATCGCGCAATTGATTTTAATATTCACGACGTTCAAACATTTTTATCGTGCAGTGTAGTGTTGTAGGTTCACCCTAGTTCTACAGGCACTATGAAAGTGTTGCATACCCTTTTAAGATCGATTCTAGATTCACTCGATAAAGAGTTTACTGAATAAATATTCTATTAATCCTACGGTTAACAAAATTGTTACAGTGTTCCTTGACAAAAATGTTTCACTGTTTGTCTCTGCATCACCCAAAGGTTGACTGGTAGAGAATGCCTATGGCATTATGCCAGCCTCTGTGCATTTGTGTGCTGGAAGTGTTAAATAAAAAAATAAATGTACTAGATACCTAATAGGTAATAGGTACAGCGGGCTGGTGTCCGCAACTCCACGACAATGCGCATATTTTGCGTAAGGGTGGGAAAATCGATTATTCGATCCACCCCAGCTCCTCAAGGAAGGCCAGCAACGCCTTGATAATACCTTGATACCTTGTGGATTATTCAGTTTGTCCACCCCAAAAAATCGTAACATCGATATCACCAAAAATAAAAATTCATAGCACCGCATCACTAAACCATAGACAATATCAAGCGGCCATTGTTGTTTGTATTACATCTTTGGCAAATTTTGAGACGCCGGACCCTAGCTTAAATAGTATAAAGAGGGACGGGTAAAAAAAACCCTGTGAAATTAAAAAAGTTTCATAATTCAACTTTTTGCTGCATAGCTACATTTAAATATTCGATCGCATTAGACGCAAAATTTATTAAAAACTGCGAATCATTTCATCTTGTATTTTTTTAGAGTACATTTATAACCGATACCAGTTTAAGCATGACAAAAGTTTTCCAATAAACTACCTTATACAAAACCAAAACATAAATATTTCACCTTTGTGACCTCTACGCGCCGCCGCCATAAGCTGTAGAAAATAGGTTAGTGTCACACTGAGAGCCATTGGACCAGTAACCTATCAGTTCTTGCAGTCACAAACTTTAAATCCTATACATTATGCAACAAGTTAGCCTCAAGCGGCGCAGGTCCATTGTATGGGGCAGTAGGTACCTAACTTGATATACTTATAACACTGCATAGATTTTACATGTAAATGGTGTAGCCATAAGACTAGCGGAAGCCCAAAGAAATGATGGATGGACTTTGTGAAAGATGGTTATGGCTAGAAAGGGGGCGACTATTGAGATGACGACTTATAGAGAAGTATGGAACAAAAAGACATGTTGCGTCGATCCCAAATAAATCGGGATAAGGACAGGACAATGGTGTTGATGGTGATGGCGTGGCCAAAGTTTTGTTATGAATTAAATTTTATAATTATAAACAAACAAATAAACTAAACTAGTGTTTCATAAAATTAAGTAGGTATTATACCTACTTATCCGTAATAGGCTATTTTCCTACAAAAATCTAATTAGTCAGTTAGATTATCAAAAAATATTGAACCCGTATTTTTTCTTTTTTCAATTATATAAGAAATGATGAAGATATCGCCCGTTAAAGTTCCGCGTGACAAAAAACAACAAATTACAAAGTGCGGGTCGTGATGTCACTTGCTTGCGACACTTTTGCAAGCAAGTGACGTCACGACCCCCACTTTGTCATTTTTTGTTTGATTGACAAAAGAAAAAATACGTTTCCATTATTTTTCGATAATCTAACTGACGGACTAAATATAATAATTATTTTTTTACCCAGGCAACTACACTATTATTATGAATTAATTTGTAACTGAATCTATGGTCGGCCTAGTTATGAAAGCCACCCCTAGCCCTACCCAAAAAAGTGAAAACTAAAAAAGCGTTTCATAAAATTGAGTGTACCAACTTATACGTAATTACCTATTATGAATTAATTTGTAACAGAACTTAATGGCCAGTCTAGTCATGAAAGTCACCCCTAGCCCTACCTCACTTGTGCCGTTAAAGGGGACTAAAGGATTATGTTGTCGAGAGGATTGGCTGCACCGACCTCCTGTCTGCTAATAACAACAATCTGCGATTAGCATTCTCTCTGACAAGCATGGTGACTGTAGAGATTTGCTCTTAGGTTGAACTCTGGAGTGTATTATGTAGAACTTAATGGTCAGAAGTGAACGGATATGGGTTGACATGATGAAGGATATTAAATAAATGAACAAATTGTACGAGGCATGAACTTTTACCATACTTTTTGTTTATAATGTAAGTATGTTAAACATATAATACTCGTTCAATTGTTTATGCATACTATAGCAGTGTTAAAAATCTCAGATAATTTACATTCCATCGCCACTTTATCAGTTATCTACTTTAATGAAATGTATTTTAAGTTGATTTTTGAGTGACCATTTGTAACAAAAAGGTCCTATTAAGTTTTCAGTTGCAATGGAATTTGAACTTTGTTAAGTATGTATTCAGTTTGTTGTTCCATAACTGGAAACGGATTGTTTATTTAAAACTTAATTAATTAATAAAATTACAAAATTATATCCTAACTTAACTAAAACTCATAACTTGAAAATTATCTCAAATTCCTCGCTCTTATATAGTTTGTACCAATTAGATTTTTGTTGGAAATCTATTTTGGCTATTTTTTAGAAACAGTCAAACGTGATAAAAACTTTTCTATTTTAGTTTTCCCTAAAGTCGGCAACGTATCAATAAACTCTGATAAAAATACGTAGTAAAACGTACAAATCTAAATGTAACAACTTTTATACTATTTAAATATTTATAATACATACATGTTTTAATCGACGCATCCGACCACTAAATCGAGTAAGCACTTAATCCTAGTATTTAATCACGATACCATCCTAAAATGTATTTTAATCCTAGTCCTAGTGGATATTGCATCAATAAATATTAATACCAATATTTAAATTCCATAACAACAAAATAGTTCAACCAGTCTTACCAAGGGGTATCGTATTATCCAGTAACTGGGTTGTGGTGGTCAGATAGGCAGTCGCTCCATGTAAAATACTGGTATTCAGCTGCATCCGGTTAGACTGTAAGCCGACCCCGACATAGTTGGGAAAAGGCTCGGCAGGTGATTATGAACAACAAAATGGTTAATGGTTTTATATTTAAATAATCCCGTTTAACAAGCTAGATCCGTTTAAAACAATTATTTTAATGCGGGTTAAGCCCTGCCAAAACGGCAACGCCGCTTACCGTCGGTGATGCGCATTTAATTACCTACATTAACATTTTTTCAATAACCTAATGCAATGCGGCGTTGCCATCCCTCTATCTTTTTCTCATTAGTTGGTATGCAATTGGGGACCGAGTGTTTTTTTATTCACTTTTCTTTGAATTGGATTTTCACCAAGTATTCGAGAAAAGTGGGAAGCCATACTTCCTCTCGGCTTCGTGTGTATATACGTAACTAAGTTATAAAAGAAACAATACAGCTACTTCAGGAGATTTTTCACATCAAACCACGGCACGGTTGGCGCAGTGGTTAAGCGATTTATATTCAATTATAAATATATTCAAAAACTATTAAAAGGGTGTGCCAAAGAGCTAAAGCTCTTTATATAAGCAATAAAATAAAATCAGCTAATGATAAAATAAAAACTACCTGGCAAATAATAAATAATGAAACAGGTAGGAAAAAACAGCGAAATAGTGAACTTAATTTAGAGACTGCACATGGCCCCATCAATTCAGATGTAGAAATAGCTCAGGAATTTGAAAACTTCTTTGCTAATATTCCCCTTAAAACTACTGAAGCTTTAAATTCTTCCCCCACGCTTTCTGCTGCCTTACTTAAAAGGAATGTAAAGGCATGCCCTTCGGAGCTTAGGTTTCAGCATACAAACCCCCAGGCTGTTATAAGAGCTTTTAAAGATCTTAAAATTAAATCAACAGAAGATCTCTGGGGTATGTCTGTAAAAGTATGTAGATCTCTCATCAAAACCATTGCGCCCTATTTAGCTTTCATATTTAACACCAGTGTTGACCAAGGAGTCTTTCCGGATCTTATGAAACATAGTAAAGTAGTACCATTGTTCAAATCCGGTGATAGTAAAGATCCCAACAATTATAGACCTGTGTCAATTCTGCCAGTTCTCAGTAAGGTGTTTGAAAAGTTGATGCTCAATCAAATGTTACGTCACTTTAATAAAAATTACATCTTTCATGAACACCAGTACGGCTTCACCAAAGGGCGTTGTACCACTGACGCCGGTGTTACCCTAATGAAGAACATTTTTAACGCCTGGGAAGAAGCACAAGATGCTATTGGAATCTTTTGCGATCTCTCTAAGGCGTTCGATTGCGTAAACCATGAAACACTTCTGATGAAACTCGAGCACTATGGGATTAGGAAAACAGCACTTGACTTGTTAAGATCATACCTGAAAGATAGAAAGGTTAAAATCCAAGTAAATGGCGTAAACTCATTGGGTTCTGAAATGACAATGGGCGTTCCTCAAGGTTCGATATTGGGTCCATTCCTCTTTTTAGTTTATATTAATGATTTACCCCAATTACTTCAAAATCAACCGAAGATGATGTTATTTGCAGATGACACATCATTGATCTTTAAAATAGACCGACGGTCACAAAATCTTGACGACGTGAATAACTCTATTCTTCAGGTCCAAGATTGGTTTACGGTTAATAATTTAGTACTTAATGAAAACAAAACAAAATGCATTAGATTTAAATTACCTAATGTTAGAAGTAGCGAATGTGACATCGTATTGAATGGCCAAAAATTAGAATTTGTTAATCAGACAGTTTTCCTAGGAATCACGCTAGACGAGAAATTACAATGGGGACCTCATATAACATCTATTGCGGGGCGGCTAAGCTCGGCCGCATATGCTGTTAGAAAGATAAGACAATTAACAGACGAAGAAACCGCGCGCTTGGTCTATTTTAGCTACTTCCACAGTATTATGTCATATGGCATTTTACTGTGGGGTCGGGCTGCTGACATTGAATCCATTTTTATTTTGCAAAAGAGAGCTGTCAAAGCCATTTACAATCTACGTCACCGCGAATCTCTTAGGGAACTATTTAAAAGGATTAATATTATGACGGTACCTTGCCAATTCATTTATGAAAATATTATGTATGTAAGAAAAAATCAACATCTTTTTAATAAAATAAGTGATAGACATAATTTTAATACTAGAAATAAAGATAAATTAGATCAACCTTTTTTCAGATTATCTAAAGTTCATACATCTTTTATGGGGTACTGTGTTAAATGTTACAACAAAATACCTTGTGAAATATTGCAATTAAATGAAAGAAAATTTAAAACTTATATTAAAATTACACTTTGTAAGCAAGGATATTACAAATTAGAGGATTATATCCAAGATAAGAATGCTTGGAAACATGCTGGTCTTGCTCCATAGGACAATCTCTAGAGTCTAGACAAAATCAAACTGGTTGCTAATGTAATTGTATAATTTATTCTTTTTTTTTTTTTTTTTTTGACATTGATTTACATTCTGTAATTACTTGGGGTCACACCCGGACTTATTACTCCTTATTTATTTATGAAAATCGTCTACGTTTGGAATGTTTGTGAATATGTGAGCACCATGTATCTATCACATAGTTGATCTATATGTCATGGTTACATTTATCCATTTTAATTCTTTTACCTATTGTGGTATAGTAAGTTTATTTTTGGGTGCATCGTCTTCACATATAATTATATAAATAATGTATGCAATATATTGTAAAACATTTTAAAAGAGTAACGGTGGAGTTTCTTGCCCATTCTTCTCCATACGAAAACTACCTTTTGGAAGGGGCGACTAGAATCAATTTTATTCTAATTTTATTTTTGACGTTCAAAAGTGCCTTTTATGTGCCTATTTGAAATAAATGATTTGACTTTGACTTTGACTTTGACTTTGATTGACTGCTGCGCTGCGTGTCGCGGGTTCAATTCCCGCACAGAACTAATATTTGTATGACCTACAAGTAGTTCTTCCAGGTCTGGCTGTTTGTGTATGTGAGTTTAAATGTTTGTGAACGCACCCACGATACAGGACAAATTCCTAGAGTAGGGCAACATTAAAAAAAAAAACCCTGTTGTCGGTCCCATTGTTAGAAGAACAACATAAATAAGAAAGTAACGTTCATCCAATTCATCAATCATTCTCATTCATATTCACATTCATAACAAATGTATGTAGACACCAAATTGTAGCATTATCCACGTCTAAACGCTGTGTCCCAAAATACAAGCGATAGCTTAGTTTGGGAACCAGTATCACCAACTCCTGCCATTAATGTACCTTTTATTTAGAAATAATAATATTGTGAATGTTTTTTTCTGGTACCAATAAAGAACTTTTCTGGTACCAATAAATTCATCAAATGAGTCTGTATAATAAACTTCTAATACTAAATAAACTAACAAACTATTAAAATAAAAAATATAATATCCCAACCTAACTAAAACGATTGACAAACTAGAATATAGCGTCGAAAATTCCTTCGCATCGCTGTCGACTGGTAATCTACCCAAGAGACTGGCAGCGTTACCTCGATATATGGCAATACTTATTCTCTGGCCAAGCCAGCCAGCTGCCAGCCAGCTGGCTGCAGCTGCTGGCCAGCTCTTCGGTCATGGGAAGTGTCAACCAGCCGTTGTGAGATTTCATTGAACAACATGTTTAATTATCGGTGGCTAAAGCTGTGCGTTGTTTGTTGGTCTGTCAGTCATAAATCTGTTTTTAAGACCACTTTTGTTAAACTATGACAACATAATCAATCAGAATTTTAATAAGTAACATACATTCTCCAACCAATCCGCACTAGGCCCGCGATCCACCAACCCGCACTGGGTCCGCGTGGGATTATGTTTAACTTGCTTGCTTGCTTGTTATGGTGCTGTGTCCCAGCAGTGGGAACAGTATTGGCTGATTATGCTATACATTCTAACATAATAATTCAACATGCAACCAACTTCACATCCGAGGCCATTGCCAATTCATGGCTTCATTTCCCGTTTACTACCAAATAGACTATTAAACATACTAATCGAGTATACATACTAATCCTCCATATTGACCTACAGTATGATCACTATACCATATCAATTATTCTCAAACAGGAACTATATTAACAGTATTGATTTATAATATTAATTATCATTCAATCATGAACAGCGCCCATAATAGAAATTATTAAACGAACTAAGGTTTCCTTATGTAAGCGTTTCATCGCTTACATAAGGAAATTATGGGAATTATATTATTAATTAAGGGAATTATGTAAGCGATGAAATTCAAATGGCTTAAAATTTGTTCAGCTTTGATAATTATTGGTATACGCTAAGTAATTATTATTAATTATTCAAAATTGGGTTTCCGGTAGACAACAATATCGACGCTTGAAATGCAAAATTGACTAAGCGACATAGGGCTAACTTTACAGGAGAACAGCTTAAAGTTAAACTTTTCATTTAAAAAAAAAACATGTAGTACCATCGAATGGGAAAAGATGAAGATAATCATCATATCAGAAGGTAATTCAAACGTTTTAAATGACTCGCAATATCATCTCAGCTACAATCAATGTCAAAAATTAGCGGATTTTCTGACAGATTGAAAATGAGATTAGAATGGGATTTTTAAACTATGAGGATTTCCCGTCACAGGCATAGCTCCAATGACCGACCGGATCAATTGACAAAAAAATGTCTAGTTTCCACAATTCCATCGTTTTACTAGATGTAGAGAAACGCAAGTCACGTCGGATTTACACAACTTAGGTTTAAAGCTAGTCTGGTGCTCAAAGAAGGCTTTCAGCGTACAGGTGCTGGTGCCAATCCCAATGATACGAGCCCTTAGAGAGCTTTCTATTTGGGTGACAGCTATCTCGACAGCGAGTGACAACCGCGTCCGATTTTTGTAGGTAATAATTCAGTTTTGCGGCGCGAAAATGTGAACGAGTCTAACCCAATTTTTTCGATTGTGAAACTGAGTTGCTGAAATTACGGTTGCGATGATTGTGATTTTATGCTACTAAGACGCAAAATCGTTTCATTCCAACACAGCAGAAGTGCCGTTGTAGTATAAATATATACGTTAAGCCCACTTAGTACTAACTAACATAAGCGTATTCTAATATATTTTATACTTATTGTACGCCACAGGCAATTAAACCACACCGTGTAAATCAGTACCATAATTGCGTAACACACAAATAATTCAAATTGTAATAGATAAATTACAATTTGAATAATTTTGAAGGATATTGCTAATCCATTGCTTTATATGTTTGAAAAAACGGTCTGCTCAACAACGTAATTAAGGCAATGAATGTTGTTGAACTGTCAAAATGACAGTCATTGCTGCATTGCATTGATAGTGTGCTACACAATAACCCCGCCGCTTGTTTTTGTTTGTCTAACTCGTGTTACGACGATAAGATTAAAAAATAATTATTAAAACTAACTTGACTTAGTTAAAGTAGTAAGTTATGAGACTTAGTAAAAGCACACAATAAATGCGCTTTACTACCTCAATAAAGACATTAAACTGTAAGTAGTTAATTTAATTGAAATAAAATATAACTGTTTTATTTTATCCCATTTATCAATTGTAGTATGTACCCACTTTGTCTACTTAGGATAATAGTAGAATTAAATATTCAATTATTTATATGAACCAGAATAAAATCCAGTTATAACCTTTGTATTATAACAAAGTGACTTTGAACCGTTGTGTGTAAGGTTTCTGACCTTTTCGCAGTTTTTTAAATCTTTGTTTCTCGATTTCTGTCTGTTACGTAACTGGATCACTGCCTAATGGGTTTTTGTGCGTTTTATAAGTGTAAAAAAGGGTATAAAGGGACGTGCCTGTTGTTTGGGAGCGTTGGTTTAGCAGTTTCAAGGATATACCCAAAAATAAAGTTGTCGTGATGAGGTTTAAAGTTAGAATATACTTATCATTCTTCTGTCCGTATCCCAATTTATTTGGGGTCGGCAAAACATGTATTTTTCTTTCATACGTCTCTTTTCGTTGTCATTTTGATACGAGTAGTCACACCCTAGTTTCTAGTCATATCATCTTTCATATGATCTTTCCATCTATCGTCTCTTAGGTCTTCCCCTACTCCTAAAGCATCCGCCTTTGTACTCAAAACTATCCACACGATATTTTCCTACACCTAGCCTACTTGCCAAAAAGACCTTGTAACAAATTCACTACTCATACCCTAGCGACCCTTTCTTCCTTCATATTCTAAAAATTAATTCACGACACATTATCACATGAATAACCACTGATTTGCCAGTTTCCGGCCCTTTTAGACACAATAATATATTATTATTTCCCCCATGCCCTTGAAAGCGTCTGTTGGTCAACCCCGCCCTATATTTTGTGGGGTTCGTGCGTGTTCATACAAAATATTAGCTAGTAAACTGGCGACACGCGAGCTGACCGACTACTGGGGCATTGTCGAAGATTAAGTATGTGGCACTTGGCTATGACAACACTGGTTCTCACGATACTGAATTATTTTACGTTTGTATGGTTGTCGTTTAGGTTTTATTTGTGGCCTTGCGAAAAGTTTATGCCTCTTACAATGTTTTTGAGCTAGACTTATTGTTATTCAGACTATATCGCACTACAGGGAAATTGCTACACTTCTCTCATTAATTCTTTGTATTATATACCGGCTGGCAGGGACATTGACGCGCAAACTGTAACCATGAATGCAGCGCATGGTTCTAAACCCCTAAGTGTAGAAATCGTTTGCTGTTATTTAAAAAAAAAGCAGCTGTTTCATAAGAACGTGAAATACTTACCAACGCGGTCAAAATGTACGGACCAGCATTTTTTTGAATAACCTCTCTTTCCAGACTGTACTGAATTCATGATAACAGATTGCGCGTCGATGCACCTGCCGCCGTGTATGTCTTGCTACTGAAACTAGATCTTTAAATAGAAATCCTTTTCGTAACACACTTTGACTTGTCTTTATATCCACCAGGTTTTCACTACTCAGAAATTCTATAAATCTGGTAGCGGTATCTACAAACGCCACATGCGAACTACTCGTCATACTGACGCCACACAAAATCCTGCATCTCGCAAGCAGAGTTTACCGCGCAACTAGCATATTATATACAACGGCCCGACATGAATCATCCGGCAGTTGCCCGCCAGATACAACACCCGTCTGGTCGAATAATCCTAACTTCTCTATGGAGTGAACTTTCCCCTGTTCCTCACACCTCTATAATCTTACTAATATAACAAATAATTCAACTCAATGTAACTAAAAAAGAGTCTTCACGTATTTCGTTAAAAAAAATATTTAAACTCGTTATTAGACTTCATTTGCTGATTAATTAGTCTCAAGAGTGATTAACATTTCAATGAAAATATGCAGAACTTAACAAAAAACAAATAAATGTGAAAAAGAAATCATGACAATAAAGTTGTCAATCACTTTTTTTTCCACAAGAATGATAATGGATTATTCTGATGAAGGTTTGACAACTCGTTTCACAGTTTTATCCGAACGCGAAATCGAAAGGAAGGATTGTGAAATATACTCGCTATATATTATTTGTGTAAAGCTTTCGATTTTATATAACACATTGTTGTCAACTTCAAAAAAACTAAATTGGTTGAACAGACTATTTCTTTAAGGGGAAAGCGCTAGGGAAGTTTTATGTGCCTAATTGCAAGGAATTTTGTAAAAAAAATATTCTTTTGTAATATTCACAAGTTAGAACACAATTCTACCAATTTTTTTAAGGCAAAATAAGCTTTTAAACATAACAAAATACAATGACCATCAAATCAAATTCATTTATTTGCCAGAATGTAGGTTTACAACGCTTTGATCTTAAAACTATAATGGCCCCTTTACATTCTACCATTACATAATGGCGTGCACATGTTTTAATAACAATGCTATTATATTAAGTAAATAAAAAAAATAAAACAGCAGTAACACATAAGAGTTTTAGGATTGTACGAGTATATGTTCATTAAAACAAATTAATTAATTGATATCAAAGTTATACCTAGGTCGTTCAAGAGATAAAGTTTAATACAATGTCAGAGTAACAATTTATAAATTAACTGTAAATTGTAATTGATCCATGACTTTGATGCAAACAAACTTTTCATAATAATTATTTATGTTCCATGTTCTTTTCTCTTTAAAAAACGTTGCCCCACACTAGGAATTACTCCTGTATCGTGGGTGCGTTTACAAACATTAAAACTCACATCCACAAACAGCCAGACCTGGAACAACTACCTGTAGGCAATACAAATATTTGTTCCGTGCGGGAATCGAACCCGCAACACGCAGCGCAGCAGTCGATCGCTCAGCCACCGCGCCAGCTGTGTGTTATGGGTTTGGTTTCTGCACTTAGTCCTTTAAGTGGACCATTGTGCGTGGGCCATGGCGGCCGTCCGCGTCGGTGGTTATAGCAAAGGTGGTTTTTCAAAAACGTTTCATATCTAAATACACCCAAAAGATCCATATTTGGACAAATCATATTTTGATAATATTTAACTTAAAATTTTAGCAGCTGTAACAAAATTTGTTAGTTGATTTCCTTCAATTATTTACTGACTGCCTTGTTTCAGTGGTAATATCAAAACTTGTCTAAAACAGCTAAAGAGAAAATTATTATCAAAGTGACAGAGGCAGAGAGAACCAACAAGTTAACTCTTAACGGTTTAACAGACCCACTTCCGTACTTAATTACTAACTTCACAACTGTTTTTAGACGTTTTTGCTTTCTGTTACAAACTTCAGGGGAGTAGACCTAAATTTCGTAATTATAATTTTATTTTATATTCCGAAAACTTTGCGAACGTGGCTATTTCGTGATTGTGTTGATTACCATAGCATAAGATGCTGGCTGAAAAAAATTATAAGGTTTTTTTTTTGTTATAGTAGGTACTTCCCTGAATTAACTGTCTCAGAATTACGATGACTTTTTAACGCAACTACCTACCATATTTTTTCTTTCCACTTTTCTTAAGATATGTCAAATAGAACTTTAATCGGTTCATCGAGTTAGAAGCAACGACTTGTTGATATTACGTGACTTTTCTTTACAAATTGACACCAGCACCCTAATTGCGTAACACACGATCAATCGGAATCGGTTTCATTTTGACAGTTCAACAACATTCATTGCGTTATTTTCGTGTTGAGCAGACAATTTTTTCGAACCTATGAAGCAATGGATTAGCAATTTGCTTCAAAATGATTCAGAATCCGATTGATCGTGTGTTACGCAATTAGGGTGCAGGTTCTTATAAAAGTCATTTCACAGTCATTTTAGCTCAGACAGCAACCTTATATCAACGAAAATAAAGAATAGAACAGAATATAATACTTTTTATTATATACACCATATATAGACACCATACACCATATAAAAATTACTGTCATGTAAAAGCAGGGGTAGATAAATGTAAAAAGATTGTAGAAAAATAACTAAATTTTGAGGGTGTCAAATGTAAAAGATTTGTAAACTTTTAAATATTTTTCCAAGAATCTATTGACACATTGGCTTACTGCTTGACTGCACTACATCCCTGATCAAAACAAATATTTGTCTGCCCTGCAGACTCCAGTCTGGGTGTTTATTTATTTGACATAAGCGCTGCCACTGCACCCACAACACAGCAGTTGTTTTGTTAAACATATAAACCAAAATCAAAATATTTTATTTCACATAAACCTACATGGGCACTTATGAAAAGTCAGAAGCTAGGTGCGCGGTTCCAATTGATCGTTTCCTATGGAGAAGAGCCGGCAAAAAACTCCACGGTTACTATTTCAAAATAATTGGCTTTTACAATGTTTTCAAATTACAGTAGGTATGGGAGGACAGCGTGGGCCTGTCAACAAGTACCAGGTACTTGATAAAATAAAAAATGGACTTCAGATCGAAAGTCTACAAGGCCTACAAAGTTTACCCACAACCTTGTATAACCTTGGCGAAATGTGTGTGTGCCACATAAGTACACTCTGCTATACCCTTTACGGAAACCAGGCGTGATATTAAGTTATAAACCTTGTTTGAAATAAAAGCGTGTTTTTTAAAGAAGCAGAGAAAATGCTAGCGTGAAAAGAAGATTGATAGCAGAGTCATTTTCTCTGTTCGCGCCCGTGATTTACGCGGCGTGAATATAAATAAAGTTCATTTTTATTTTTAGTACACTTTCTTACTGACTGGCACTAAAATGTTTATTTATGTATTTCGCTTTATGGCGCATATCTTCCGGGCTCATGAAGTAAAACCTATTTTTACGAACTTCTGTTTTTAGTTAATAAATTCTCAGCGTTGAATTTTTTGTAGATAAGCTGATTACTTCGCTTTTAGTAACTTCGCGTGTAGGTGAAAAATGTGACACGGTTTTTAAATGGCTATGAAAAGCTGATTTAACTGATTTTATTTGGGTACACTACAGTATGAGATATGTCTACTTAACACGACACCTATTGAAACCAAAAATAAACATGATAATATTATTCGTTAGTATTGCTCCCTAAATTACCGAGTCAATTAGGCCATTAATCTACACAATTTTCTACACTCAAACTACAGAACGCCACCTTACAGAGACTAACAATGAAATTCACCAAATAAACTTAACGCGATCAGCACAAATCTAATGCCAATATTCCACAACAATGATGGCCGACACTGACAGCTCTTGAACGCGGTTTAGATGTACTTATCACGTTCAGTTTCATTGTTGAAACCCACCTTTAACCTTGTTGTAAAATAAACAATGTTTTTTTTAAAAGAATTTCTTCAAAGCTACAAACAAACAAGTACACATTTACAATTTAAAAGTACTAAGAGATCATAACTCAAAGGCATCTCAAGAACCGGTTCCTTAGAGAATTACGAAACCTTCTTTATAATATTTTTCAGTAGTTCAAATGAGCATTCCGTTGAGAGCTAACAAGACACATACTAGTGATATATTTTAAAGATTTATTATGGTTTCACTATAATAACGAAGGCATAATGTACCTTTCCACTTCAGGGCAAGCACTTTAACTATCACTAAAGGTCAATTACTCACCACCAGATGATAAGTACTTACCAATCAATAATCAGCCTATGTTCCCACCGTTGGATCTCCTCTGTTCGAGAGGGAGTGAGCTGTAATCTAACAACGTCACTGGGGTCCAATTAACTGAGAGTTAATTAAGGTACTTAAAATGTTTTTAAATTTCAGATCACAAAACAAAATGCAACCGTATGTATGAAATTATAGGTATTACTACCTAATAAGCATAATCAGCCTATATTATTCCCAATGCTGGGACACAGGCCTCTCTGTGAGAGGGAGTGGGCCAGTACCACGCGAGCCGAGTGCGACTTGGCAGATGTCAAATATATTCAATGTTTGGTTCTAGAACATGTATGCTCACTGATGTTTTCCTTCACCGTTTTCAGTGAAGTTTTGAGTGATGAAATTATTTACACAAAGTTAAGGGCCTGCCTATGGGTTCAAAGCCATTACCTACAGCTCGTAAATCGTACTTACCACAGCGAGATAGTATTTATCACTTTAGAAGAAGTACTTACCACAAAAGGGCAAGTACTTACCACTAGAGGACAAAGACTACCGTTACAGAGTGCACCCGACCAAACAATGCGACCTTGACACCTGTCAGTTTCATACAAAGGAGTACGTGTTCTGCGAATTTGATCTTTATTAGCTACTAGCTGACCCGGCCAACCTTGTTTTGCCATATAAATTATTTCTAGCAGGCGTTACTTCGTTCGCGTGGTGTCCTACCCTACCACTATCCTACTCCTACCCTACTCTTACACTACTCCTACCCTACACCTACCCTACTCCTACCCTACTTCTACCCTACTCCTAACCTACTCCTATCCTACTCCTACTCTACTCCTAACCTACTCCTACACTACTCCTACCCTACTCCTATCCTACTCCTACCCTACTTCTACCCTACTCCTAACGTACTACTACACTACTCCACCCTACTCCTAACCTACTCCTACCCTACTCCTACCCCACTCCTAACCTACTCCTACACTACTCCTACCCTACTCCTACCCTACTTCTACCCTACTCCTAACCTACTCCTACCCTACTCCTACCCTACTCCTACCCTACTCCTAACCTACTCCTACACTACTCCTACCCTACTCCTACCCTACTCCTACCCTACTCCTATAAGTAAAACGCTGATTGATTGATAGAACCTAGCGGACCCGGCAGACGTCATCCCACCCGAAAAAGCAGCGCCACCTACCGGGTGCAATTATGTATACAAACCTTGTCCTGACAATAACGAACACAAAAACAAGAATTATCCAATTTGGTGCAGTCGATCGGAAGTTATGGGCGTACATACATTTCGAAGATCCATTTTTAGTTATACCTATAGACTAGAATTGTCGCACTGACGGGTGTCAGGAACGCACTCTTTCGATGGGTGAACTTTAAATGGCAAATACTCAACACTAACGGGCAAGTAGCAAAGTAGCTTTGGCTTGGTACTTATCAATAGAGAGAAAAATCTCCCTTTGGAGTACAAGTACGTAAAAATACTAGAACGCAAGCAGTATAATTAATAATACTCTAAACTAATACTCAGAACTTACCACTCGATGAGTACGTACGTTATAATTATATACTTGCCAGTATATAATTATATCGTACGTACTCTTCTCAATCCAATTGGTCATTGCCATTATAAATACAGTTTTATTAAAACAAAATAGCCTTTTCATAATCCAGTTAAAAGATTAAAGTCCTCGTACGAAGTAATAATGATTTTCCTGAACGCCAATGAGTGCCAACGAAGTTAAAATATATAATTTAACTAACAGTATTATAAAATCAGTATTATTAAAAGCTTACGTATAATGCGAATTAATACGTTATACAGATTATCTTTAGAGTGCATTTTAAATGGCTGTATTGAAGCGTACTGACTTTCGCGCTGCTAGACGCTGATTAATAACGTGATGTAATGAAGCATTTGTAAAAGCTGGCCAGTTTATTGTCATCGCAGTTCACTACTGTAAATAATGTGGCCAATTGTGGCATATGCAGTAATGTAAAAAAAAGAATATGAAAATTTGATTGAATATGAAAATTATCTCAAAAATTTATTTCTCAGATAATTTTCAAGTTATGGAACAACAAATGTCATACTTACCAAAGTTCAGATTCCATTGCAACCAAAAACTTAGTAGAACCTTTTTGTTACAAATGGGCACTCAAAAATCAACTTAGAATACATTTTACTAAAGTTGATATCTGAATAAATAGCGATATACTGCTGTAGTATAACTAGAAACTAGTTAGAATTTAATTAATTAAAATGCTTTGAAAAACGTTATCGATTTTTTTTTCATTTGATTTATACGTTTTTTTTTATCAGCTTAACTGAAAACGGTTTTTCAACAGATATGACCAAAAAAAACGTGCGCCTTCGGCGAACCCCCGTCAGGAACGAAATTCCTTACGCGATACTTGCACCTACACACCGTCACATACACACACACCCTCACACATGCACACAACATACACACACACTCGTATATAATAGAAAGAGACCAAGACGGAGAGAAAGTGTAAATTTAATACTAGTGTTTAATACAGAGCCATCTATTATAAGTTTTAAGAAGCTTTCATAAAGTTGTCGCCATCTTTTTGATATTTATTTAGACCTGGCTATTGGCTTTAGCACCCTCAAAAACCACAAAAACGACACCCATGATGAAAAATTTGAATCTTTTCGCAGCCGCAGGCTCACAGGCTCATTACCATAACCAAGTTCTCCCGATATCGCTCCACCTTCAACTCCCGCCATTCGCAGTGACTGACAGTTGACACTAGTGACAGCTATCTGACAACTTGTTTGCAAGAGACAGTCTTTACAAATCAATTAAAGAGATGCACTACATGAATATTACATTGATAATTATTAAACTAAGATACAGAAATCTCATTATTTTGATTTGTTGCCACATTTATACGCACCCGTGTAAATCAGGGGCTAGTTTGTAGTTTCTATTGATAAAACTATTACTATTTAACAGCAGTGTAGACTTTTAGTTACAGTTATAAAACACGTGTCTGTATTGCTGGCACTGCGCTATTCATTCCCCGTACATGTTGTATTTTATTTTACTGAAAATATTGAACACTGTTGGTATTCCATGTGGATATATTTTTAGACTGACCGATCAAAAGCCAATAGGTTAGCTAAGCTATATTTTTTTAGGTATTTTTGAACACCAGCTAGACATTCAAAAGCCATTTCGGACCGAAAAGTTACGGTTATATTTCAAAATTAACTTTGTAAAAGGAGGTTTCGAAAAAATTAAGTGAATTTAAAGGTGTATGTAAGGATCGTAACGGGCGTTCTGTAGTGTCTGCCTACCCCCATGGAAGGAAGGCGTGAGGTTATGAAGTATGTATGAATTTAAAGAGCCTCCGCAAGTGATGTTACTAAGGTGTATGTAGTTAAATTATAATGATAAATGATTTTATTTTGTAAGTAGGTTTGTACAAACACTTTTACGCGTCAATCATATTTTAAAACTAGATTAGTTCGGCGTTTCCTATCTGATTAGTCTGAGAAGAAAGGCCGAAACAAACTCAGAGGTCACAGTCTCTTTTAAAGTCCAGACATAATCTTGGTCCGATCATATGAAGACCATGTAGGTCGATGTCTGAGATGTTCTTTTGAGGAAAGAACCACACAAATTAAGAGGACCTGTCCAGTCAGTGCACGCATTTGTCAGAAATTGTGCAGCTCAACTCAACACTTAAGGAGCTCAACGATTTGATGAACAATACCAAAGAAAGGTCACCGTCAGGTTGGCTGGACCAAACGAGAAATATACATGGGACCGTGTGCACTATTTACTACCTATTTGCTACTATTAACTACCTATAATGAAATATTTCCTACCTTTGTGTTAAGAAATATGTATATCAAAGAAATAAAGTGGCCAGCCATTCTGACGTCAGGTTGGCTGACCACTTCCGAGACGGTGACAAAGAAAGGACGTTTGGTAGGCCACATTAATGGTAGTTACCAAACGAGATAAGTAACCAGGGTCGTCGGATATAGTTGAAGTTTAGTAAGAAACCCATGGATGTTTTCGAATGAAATTTAATATGATAAATGAACTGTTTGAAGGATGTTTTGGAATAATTTTACTCGAAAATACTCTTCGGTTCTTTACTAAACTTCAAATATATCCGACGTGTCTGGTTACTTATCTCCTTTGGTGCCTGTATATACATCCAGCGCCACCTGGTCAAATTATTGTTACCCACGCTACGAGATAATCCAATATATTTCGATCCGACAGAAAAAGTATGCGAGAATCTCACTATCATTTTCCACGATCTAAGGTACGAATACACAGTTAGACGTTAACAAAAGCCCAGCGATACATCATACAAATGTTGGCAAAACGTATTTTTTATATGTAAATTAAAGTCGTGTGTAACCGCCTTGTTCAGTATAACATGATATTTAGGTAGCGAGGCAGAACAAACATTATTTTCTACTAATAAAGCGAAAAAACTCCTTTGTTCCTTTTCTTGTGAATAAAGATGTTCTTTATTTTACATTATCCTGGTAAGTTTTCATTGTTTTGAGAATATTATTGGGTTTATGTAAACGAGGTAAATCTTCATAAATTACAACATCCTGTTTCTACTTGTATATAATAAGGTTTTATTACAATTTAATATTTTCATAATGGCTATATCACAGCTTACATAAAAAAAATACACTTTTTTATGCTCCAGGTTTAACATAAATGAAAAACCCCATCAAACATAGTAATAGTAATAACCATAAAAAAATGCTTCCCTAGATATTTTCAGCAGCAGTCATTCATAGCGAACTGAAATGTGATGTATGTTGTGGCGCCTCGGTTATCGGATTCGACAGCGTAGCACGCGTAGTCCTTCCGCGTAGCGGTCACTACCGCTACGGCGTAGCCGCTACGATAACCATCCTACTAATATTATAAACGTGAAAGTGTGTATGGATGTATGTTTGTTACTCTTTCACGAAAAAACTACAAAACGGATTTGGATAAAATTTCGCGCACAGATGGTTTATAACCAGGATTAATATATAGGATACTTTTTATCCCGATATTCCCACGGGATCAAAACTTATGCGGGTGAAACCGCAGGGTGCACCAGTTTACACAAAAGCCAGACTTTTTTCTAATTTATATCCTTTCTGACTGTCATTACAGGTTTAATTACCTAAAATGATAAAGTGATAAGATAACACTTCATCATATTAGGTAATGAAACCTACGGTAGGTGTGTAAATATTAAAATTATTAAACCCTAACCATGCAACTTCTGATGGGTTAAATTGAGGGCGTAATGTCCGATTTCTGAAACTTCACGCATTAAAGTGACTCTTAAAAGTTAGCCAACTGAATTTAATTTTGTTTAATCCCTACTGGTGTGCGAGAAATAACGACTTAATAAACAAAATGTTGTTTATTTAAAATTATTTAAATTATTACATTAAAACATTCGGACTGACGTTAAATTCTTAAATTCCACAATTATGCATAATTTTACTGATGTTTAAAATTAACTCATTAATATAGCAATTTACAAAATAAATAATGGATTTGACTGAATTAAATTGTGCTGTAACCGGATTTTATGGTTTAGTGATTACAAATTACCTAAATTACGGGGCCTACTCCGAAGTGCAAAGTGTGAATGTCCGGATCGGACCGACACATGGCCGAACCGAATATTATTGAAAAATGCGAAAAAAGTTTGGATCGGTTCAGTTGGGTCGGGATCATAGTCAATATTCGAAAGAGTGTAGGAGTGTAGGATCGGAACTGACCGAACCAAAGAGTAACTTCGTAGCAGGAAACGGTCGAACATTCGGCCGATACTACTTCGGAGTAGACCCCCAATTTTTGTTGTTTTGACCTACCTTCATAGAATGTGTACATACACATTATAATATGAATATGAGGTAGGTCAAAAGACCCTATCCTACCCTACCCTATCCGGTAGGATAGGGTAGGGTAGGATAGAGGAGAGGATAGGGTAGGTAGAGACATATATAGTAATATAGAGGGTACTCTATATTATTATATATGTCTCTATAATAATTATGTTTGACTGGAAGTCGACCACAACATAGTTGGTAAAAGGCTTGGCAGATGATGATGCTGATGTTTGTTTGTGTCACTCTATGTTTTAAAGTATTGAATAACTCATAAGCGTTACGCTTTGATACTCAAAAAAAACAAAGCAAACTTTGAATTCTTTGGCATCTATAAAATGTCATCGTATCGTGTATTCCTTTTAAAGGATGCTAGAACATATAGTCAAAAAACATACACCAAAATGTCAAATTCGTATTCTTATTTATAAAGATACACTATAAAAAACAAGCACATTTATTTAAGTGAAAACTTCTTTAGCGGCGTTGTGCACTTTTTTTGTGATGGGTAAAAAATGTTAAACTCTCGTCAGGACACGTGACCTGATCGAAAATTCGTAAGACGGAGGGAGTTTTTTGTGATAGGTAAAAAATGTTAAACTCGCGTCAGGACACGTGTCCTTATCGAAAATTCGTAAGACGGAGGGAGAGTAGACCGCATTCCAAAATATCAAAAATGCACAACGTTAATATTCATGTTTTCACTTCTGCCGGCACTCCCGGAGTACAACCCGTTTTTTTTTTTAATATATCAACTTCAAGTACAAATAGTATATGTGAGTCAGATTAAATACTTGAAATTCTTTAACGTGGCGTGTATCTCACTCCAAACCATGGTCTTCGCGAACACAAGAAGGCGTACAGAAACTTAAGTTTCGTATTGAGGCAGTCACAGGGGCTTACGAACATTATCACGCTCAAGGTGTTGTATGACGCACTAGTTAGAAGCCATCTTGAACATAGTGCGGTTATTTGGGCACCACATGAAGCCAAATACAGTGTCATGTTGGATCGGGTACAGAACACCCCATACAGTTTAAAATACAAGTGTCTTGTAGACACTTGTATTTTAAACTTGTGTATCCGTTCTACCCGTTGATGTACCCCACACTATTTGTACTGGTTATGGTGGGGAATAATGAACTCAGGTTTCACCGGGAGTTCAGTCTTGTTCATCAGAAGCTGCAGCGAGGCAAAGCACATAACCCGGGAGTGCTGCGTCCCGGAAGTGCTGCGTGGAACTTAGAGTGCCAGACCGGTACGTGTGGATGCGGCGACACCCGGAACTGCTAAACGTGCCCGTGGCCAGAACCAATCTACTGGCGAAAGCACCCCTCACCCGATCAATCCATGTGGTGAACGAAGTCCATGAGAGACTGGATATTTTCTCGTGCTCTTTGAGTGAATTCGCAAAAGTTTTATTAAATATAGTTAGATATGTAAGGTAAAAAGTTATATTATTTGTTGTTAGGTATGTAAGGTTAAATAAGTTAATTTTAAGTTGATAACTACACTGTCGCATTGGGTTAAGGCCGGTAATGATAGTTGTAAGGTTGATAAATAAATAAATATAAAATAAACAAAATCTAGTCCAAAAAGTGAGCAAACGAAGCTAATGTTATATTCCAAATAAGAAAATTTCCTGATATTAACAAGTTGCGACTATCATTCACCACTTTACGGCAAGTTTTAACGAAAAAAAAAAGGAAACAAATTGCACTATTTTCCTTAGTAGGCTATTGGGAGCCGTGCCCCGGTACTTCCGGCTCATATTAAAACAGTTATCGTACAATCTTAACTACCCTATACTCGAAACTATAGCGTCCGCTAAAAATGATATACTTACGCCCAATCTCCAAACCAAAACCCACCCTAAAACTTAAAAGATATGGTCGAATTTTCATTGCAAACACGGCGGCACAGAAAGACCCTATTATTTCTCATTATTAATTTGATAAGAAAAATTTCCCGTATGTGAATGGAATTTTCAACTTTATACTTAGCAGAATTGGGGGTAATTTTGTTTGGCTGTTTAAACCGAAGTGTTTCGTAATCGCCTGATACAGTACTGTATTTAAACGGTCGTTGTAAATACAGATAGGGTTTTCATAGGCATCCCTTTGTCGTTTGGAACAATGAAAAACACTGTCCTCTTTTGGTTAAGCCAGCTGTTAAAAACGTGGCCTAATGACAGGTTGAACCGACCCCAATATGGGACACTTCATTATCCGATGGTTTTTGTTTTGTCACAAAGACAGGAGATATACATACGTACAGCACGCTTTTTTTGCCGAATGTTACACGTACATCGTGTTTATGTAACGATGTGTCGTGTTCTGAAGGATAGGCACGTGAATGTAGGATAAACGATATGATTGATGCGTTAATAATGTAGGACACATAAGTGGAGCGTAGAATCAATAATATTCTCGAAAGAATAATGTACTCAAAACCCTTTACTCGATAGTTTATTGCGTTCCATAATGCATACCTCAGGTGATACCTTAACATTTTATGTGATCACTACCTTCTGTCTGCTCATAATCTCGTCCGTCTAAAATTTCTTGCTTCCCCAACGCATCACATCGCATCGCATCGCCTGGACGCGCTATTACTTTGTTTTCGCTAAGCGCTCTTTATTTATTTATTTAAACTATTCGCACACAAAGGTACAAAGGCGGACTTAATGCCTTAGGCATGCTCTACCAGTCAACCAAGGGTGGTGAAGAGATTAAATGGCGGGTGCTTTGGTTGCGAGGGACAATGATAAAAAAAATTAAAAAAACGCGTAAGACTATGTACATAAATAGGTTATATACACATACATACTATGACTATAATATATACTTATAATATATATGGTGTATATATATACAAAATCAAGGGAGAGAGGTGTTAAGATGACTTTACGCTATTTTTTGAGTTTTGAAAATAACTCTGCAATTTCCGCTTAAATGCTTACCGACTGGTGGCCGTCCTGATATCAAGAGGAAGCGCATTCCAAAGAAGAATGGACTGAATATGAAATGAAGAATGAACAAAGTCAGACGTATGAGACGGACAGAGTAAGAGAAGATTGTTAGAAGAACGCAGATTCTTAGCGTGTGAATAACATAGATATTGGAAGTGAGATACGAGATAAGAAGGAGGAGTGGGAGAGTTGCGAAGGGAAAAAAGCGTGGTCAAAGCGCGCAAACTTCTTCTTTGGCGAATGGACATCCATTTGAGCTCTTCCTTCAGCTTCCTTTCTGACGTTTTTTCTTTTTGCTCCGCTCCTAAGGATCCTAGCGTAATGTTAAGTAGCCTATACGCTTCCTTAAGGCTATCAAATGCATTTTTTTTTCCATCTTTGTTTTATATTTCTAAGGTGTATTTATTTTGCTGTAGATAATGCCAATAAACGCATCTTTTTTTCTTTTTTTAATCCATAAAAAATATCCTCTAAAGTTCCAGAAATTAGCGCGTTCAAACAAACAGAAAACAATCAAACTCTTCCAGTTTATTATTAGTATAGACAGTAGATTGTTGACCCCGTCGAGCACAGCAAAATAGTAGGAGAGAGGAAGATTTGGAAACTCAACTTATCAGCGTCGTCTTAGTTGTCATTTAGTTTAGGTACAAAGGCTGCTTTAGTTTAGGCTGTCATTCGTGGATCTATGACAGTAGTTACGGGTAGTCAGAACCCCCAAAGTCTGACAATTAATACCAAGGGGTAAGACTGGTTATCAGACTTTCGGGTAACCCAGATAAGATAAACGTATTACCCAGTAACTGGGTTGTGGATGTCAGATAGGCAATCGCTCCCTGTAAAATACTGGTATTCAGCTGCAACCGGTTAGACTGGAAGACGACCCCAACATAGTTGGAAAAAGCCTTGGTTGGAGAAAGCAGATGATGATGATGAGACTGTACCTACAAGTACTCACTAAACGAAGTGTGTATAGAAACAATGAAATTTGTCGGTCTGAAATTACTACTTTATGTGTTCATAAAAATATAAATATCGGTTTTTTTACATTCACGTTTAATTACATTTTTAAATAGCTACATTTACTTAACAAACGGGAAAATGTTGCGATCAGTTAACATGGAGCTTTTTTTTTCTACTTTTTATTTCGACATTATTTCACTTACGAAAACACCTTTAAAAACTAACAAACATCCGTCTTTTCCTTGAGGAATAGACTGTAAGATCCAAAATTTTAACAACGTCCCTGGAGTCCAATTAACTGAGAGTTAATGTACTCGTAGGTACTCAAAATGTCTTAAAATTTCAGATCACAAAACAAAAATCAACCCTAAGTGTGATGTTATAGGCTTTACTAATAAGCATAATCAGTGTATAATGTTCCCACTGCTGGGACACAGGCCTCCCCTCTGTAAGAGGGAATGGGCCATAATCCACCACGCGGTCCTAGTTCGGGTTGGCGACTGTCACATGTCTTCGAATTTTTGTTACTAGGAATTATGCCGGTTTCCTCACGATGTTTTCATGCATTTCGAAAGCAGTCGTGGTGAAATAATTTACAAAAAGTAAATTGCCTCCTTGGGTTTAAACCCACGACGTACAACTCCTAATTCAGGGCCGATATCACTGGGCCAATCTAAAACTGGTCATTTCAGCGTCAATTGGCCAGCGCTGGGGCTCTGTCTCGTATAGGGTCATAGCATTATGCTGAGCGATGGCCGTTTTGCGTAAATGTGACGCATATTTACCCCCAACTTGTTTTTTTTTTTTTGTGTGTTTACGTTCTATTTTATGCGTCATGTTTGCCGCAAATAAATGTACTATTTTCTTTCTTTGTATTTCACATCACAAAACAAAAATCAACCTTGAGTTTGTTGATATGGGTACTCGTATTACTGGCAATAAACAAAAAACAATCTATCAGCATAAAGTAACCTTTCATCACCCCACGCGAATTTTACACAAGCCCTTTTACTTTTACGGCGTGATAAGCCACCATAAGCCTGTATTTGTATTCACTCCAAAATCTTGCAAACAAAAATAAAACGTTAATGGGTCAGCATAAAAAAAGAACGCGCTAATTCTCTGCCTACAGTAGGACAAACAGAACCGTCATGCGTACGTCACAGGGTAGGTAGGTACTGTCACGTACGAAAAAGGTATTCCACTCCAAAAAGGCCAACATTAAAGTTTTGGTTGAGTGCCATCTCTGTCATTTTAACTGTTCTGTGGTTTCGTACACAATGTCGCCATACCTTTGTTGGGGACAGTTCGTAATTTGAAATTTGCGTGTGGACTCGTAAAGGGAATGTCTTTTTTTTTAGTTTTTATGATGCGAGCACTTAGAACTCTTTTGTTTTTAAATACGAGTGCTTTTTTGTAAAAGTATCTACTCTGGCGTAAAAAGAGTTATTCTTAATTAAATATTATGTACGTTTATTTTATGTTTGTGTTTTAATAGAAGCTTGTTTGTTTTGATTAATTGTGTCAGCTTAGGTGGTTTTGGGTTTTCAACTACAAATAGTACTTAAGTCGAAGCTAAATTGGGTAAGTACAGATGTTTTTTTGAACCTGAAGTTTTAATCCATCAGCAAAATGTGTTGCCGCGTGGTATTTTCTGAATAACAGAGCCTATTTTGACCTCGCAGCTCTTCATTATTTTATCCAACGTAAAGCATTTATTTTCACAACTGAAAAGCATAGACTTTAATAAACCAAAAATTATAAGAACAAAACTATCAATATATCCACGCATGTCGGGCCATTAAAATTCAGTTACCGTTTCACAGCCGGATATTGTTGCAAAACTTGTTTGTCACTGACAGTCACTTGAGTTCGTCACGTCAGCCGCGTGTAGCGAGCAACGAAATTGGTTTTAATGGCCCCATTCAATGTCGTCTTGGGGAAATTAACTGGTATTTAAATGTGAATGATTTTCTTTGTTTGATTTTATAAGATGTTGAAGGTAATCGTCTACAAACGTAACGTCTAATTAACGTATAAAGGTGATACAAACACATTGGTGTATTTATAATAACAGTGTTAAATACGTTAATTTTACATATTTTTACTTTGATATCTAGACATAGGCCTCTCCCATGCCTCGCCACAACACCGTGCCTTCCACCTTCCTCATCAGTCTGTCTCAGCCTAGCTGAGAGGCGTCCCACACTACGCTTGCCGGTACGCAGTCTCCACTCCAGGTGTCGTCTGCTCCAGCGTCCTGCTTGCTTACTCAAGTTATGTCGGTTAATCCGTTCTTTTTTTCTACATTATTTTTTGTTATACTATCAGTGGTGGTGAAAAAAAAAGGGTATGAGATATTTCCAACACAGTTAAGGTTCGGGTTTAATAAAAAAAATATTTATTACCTACCTACCTATATAACCTACCAATCATTTTAGACAGCTATGAAACTGTTCCGCAGATATGCATAGCAGGAAAATAAGGTTAGTAACTGTTCAAATAAATAGAACAATCTAAAATTTATTATTAATCTATTACTAAAAAAAAGGGAAATAAAATAGACGGTTCCCCACAAGTCAAGGCAAGCTACACGACCAATGCACTTAATTGGATTTCTCTTGTAGAAAATAAAACGAGATTGCAATTCTTCTCGTACCTACAGGACCAGGCATATTATTGTTTTCCTATTACAAGAATGAACAATGCTTGTTAAAGAGAAATCTTGGAGAATAATTAGAAAGACGCAATTTACATCCCATTTAATCTGTCATATAATGTAGTTTTCACTTTTGAAGTTTAAATCTGTTCCTTCTTTTATTACCATAGATATAGGAAAGAAGGAGATGTGCCCCGGTTGTTGAAAAGTATCAGAACTCAATGTCGTTACGTCGATCCCACCACCGCACCACTACTACACATGTAGTTCAGTAAAAACAAGAGGTACTAAGTCACGCGCACACTTGCAGTTCATAAGTCAGAACGTACTACACAATCAATTATAAACCTTAACTCATCAAACACAGCGTGCATTTACCATGCACCGTACAATCACGAGCACCAATATGTCAACACTTACCAACTTTCAATTGCGATTTTTTCGTGATATAACGAATGTAACGTTGAAATACGACACATTACATAAACCTATGGGTTCGAAAATGCTATGTTCGTAACAACATAAAATTTCATTAAAAAATAAAGGAGTAAATCACTTTTAAATAAAGCCGAGTGTATACATACTTTTACTCGTGACTGTACAACTTACTCACACAAAAACATCTGTCGCCATCGTTGTTCTGTGCAAAAGCCATTTATTTTACATATACGCTAGTGATTGACTAAATCGGAAAGTTATCGATTCTCCCATTTATTATTGTACTAAAAAAAATTGGGGTTCTGAAAATAAAATAAATAAAAAACGATATGTCCAGAAAATATTATATTACAAAACAATAAAATAAAAAATAGCAAACGAAAATTTTGTAAATATTATTTTTAACATTATGTTACATCTTCTCAAGGGTCTTCCAACCGGATTTAAACGTCATCTTTTTCTTCTAACTGGTTTAAAACGGTTGACAAATTGTAAAATTAACTATATATTCGTTTGGGTAATCGACATTCTTGTCGATAGCCTACGCTAGTGGATCTGAACAGCCACATCACTAGCTGGCCGCAACCAGCAGCGGCCGTACCACGCGATGCACGGCATAAATAAAGTATCGTTTTGTGATTTTTACATTGCTTGTCTAGTCACGTAGTGACATATTTAGGCAGTGGTTAAGGAGCAATGTATTTCCTGCGAAAATAGTACAGTCGTTGCGATATTTGAAAACAAAATTAACGTAGTAAAAGCAAGAAATATTTTACAACTTGTTGTTTTTCATGATTTTAATGACAAATATGGTAAAATACTTATATTTAAATATGGTAAGTGATTCCACCATTTACAAAGTTTTGGTGTTGGCTTCGGTTTTTACAAGAAACTACTGAACAACACGGCATTCTTATATTTTTTCACGATCCCGGTCGAAAGCGCACTGGTTCGCGGAGACGGCCATTTGCCTAGTGCATGATCATTTCGGGCATGCCGCGACGACACAGACACGCCTCCTTGCCACTTTTTGCTGTTGTTTACATTTCTATGTTTATTACATACTACATAACCTCAGGCATTCATTCCATGAGGGTAGGCAACTGCTACGATCCTTACAAGTATGACTGTATACTATCTACAATTACGAAGAGTATGCACGTAAACGAGCACCTTTACGTTCATACTTTTCATCATTAATGTGTCATAATTCTTGCTAATATTGTGTTGTTCAAACGTTCACGGATGTTACTCGTATGTGACCAATAGAAGACTAAAGTAGTATTTTTTTTTTCGTTTTTTTTTTTTGCTAAGTATTTGAGCTTAGTAAATAAAGCTTCATCATAATATGCTTAAGCAGCTTTAAATTTTGCCAAACATCAGGCAATTATTCTCTAATTATGACTCAATAATCATTCATGAATTCATAACACAAACTTCATAAACATGCTTGTCACATCAATAATAGTTAACCCTGCAAATGACACTCTAATCATCGGGATTAAAAAGCAGAGTATAGTATGCAAAGGTTCACTCCAGATCACAAGCCCTTAAGCGAACATACAAACAGGATTAAGGAAGGGTTAGTTCTGCACAAGTAACCCTCCCACCGCCGACAAGTTGTACAGGCGAGCTCATATCAACTGCGATGACATCAAAGGACGATGATAGCGGTCTTTGAGAAGTGTTTCTAACATCTTAACCTGTTATTGCGCATGTCAGACACACAGCTCTAGTTTTGACAAGTGAGGCATACTTTGTGTGAAGATGTATTTGTGGATTAGGTACTTTGGAGTGAAGATTTGTGGAGGGTTGAAATCGAAACGCTGATAATATTGGGTTCAACAATGACGTTATTTTCCAAATTTGCTTTATTTCTGCAATTTATATAACGAATTTTCGTAGATTGTGTTTGTTTTTGTACCTCGGAAAAAACAAATTCATGTATTTTTCATAGCTACTTTTTAAACAAAACCATGTTTTTACTAGTCATGCATGAATAAAAACGATAATTATTATAATTATTTATGTAACTTACTACACTCAATTTAGAACACATTCTGACAATTATTTTCTATCAAAGGAAAATTTATTTTCTGTACAATCAAAAGAGATTTAGTTCCTGGTATTTTCTTTGACTAAAACTAATTAGAAGCGTTTTCTCGGAACTAAAAGTCCATTGAAGTATATTTACCTAGAACCTCAATAAGCAGTGGACGTATTATCGTACGGGACATACAAAAAACATATTATAGGTATATTTTGCCACTCTGATAGCCCTATTCTTTGCACTCAATAATTTATATCATTTTTGTACTCAGTATTTTATTATTGTGTGCTTATCAAAATATTGAAGTATTTTTATTGTGTTTAACAAAATATTACTTAAATAAATAAAATTAATTTTCGTAAGTTTCACTTGCCTATAAAAAAGGTCAAAAAAGTAAAATATTACTGTTTTGTTCTTTTTTTTTAATACTGTCTTAGAAAAGATCTTAAGAAAACTTGTACTTTAAAAAAATAGCTAATCTCTCCCTGGTCTATGTATTCCTAAAGGTTTCTTATTAACAGGCTGATATTATTATTCTATCATCCACCGAACAATTTAATACTATTTTTAAAACTCACTCTAGACAGTACAACAGTGTTGGCCCAGTGGTAACTTACGAGTTCCAGGTCGTGGGGTCGAGCCCAGGCAGGCGCTTCACTTTGTGTTAATAATTTCAGCACCACTGCTTTCTAAACGGTGAAGGAAAACATCGTGAGGAAAACGGCATGTCCTAGAACCAAAAATTCGAAGATATGTGACATCTACCAACCCGCACTAGGCCCGCGTGGTGGATTACGGCCCCCTCCCTCTCAAAGAGGGGAGGGCTGTGCCCCAGTAGTGGGAACATTATAGGCTAATTATGAAAACATACTCTAGAGATAAGCCACAATTTATAATGGTGCCACAATCGTATAAAATGACAGTGCCAATATTAATGTTGCGGTTATTTTACTTATTGGCAGCCTGATCTGGTAATAGTTATGATTTTCAGACATTTCCGAATAGACGGAATTTTTGATGCCCAATGAGCTCCTGCCTTTTTTTCCATATTATATGCTTGTATATAATTAATTGAAGTTCGAGTGTGTGTATCGGCGAAAATTTTAAATAGATACCACTGCAAAATTAAACTAGTATAGCGAAATTATGTAGTTGGTATGAATCTATCAATCAATCAACTTAGCCTATTGCAGTTCACTGGACATAGGCGTCTCCCGTGCTGCGCCACAACACTCTGTCCTCCGCCTTCCGCATCCAATTTACCTAAATAAGGAAGTGAATAGAAAAGGTCTGATAGGAATTATTATGAAGATAACGTAAAACTCTTCTAATCAGCTGACAATCAATATGTAACACACGCTCCACACTTAAAAAATGGCGTAAACACACGTTTAAATATTTACAACACAACACACACTTAAAATCCTCCACAACTTCGGGGAAAGGGACCTGCTAATACCACGTGTTGTTGGCAACTTAACTAAAACGTTGGCAAAATACGAGATTGTTGAATAAGAAAACGCGTCGAGGAGTGCCCATTACATCCAAAGGTCACGCACAGGGGCTGAGCTCCCACAAAATTGGGCCACAGGCCTACCGGTCGGCTGCCCGCAAATTCTATAACTAACCATAAGGAAATGGTTGGAGGGGAACGAATTACCGACTAGCGACACTTGTCCAAGTTTATCAAGAAAGTTAGGGATCGTAAAATAAAAAGGTCTTTCCGACGGAAGCTTCGCTGAGACGTTGATGACCTGACCTCGGCGGTAAGTCCAGGTTATGAAAAATGTGACGGTTGAGGTCACCGGGGATGGTTATGTCGTATAATGATATTATTGGGTTTTCTGGAATTATGTTGCGTTGGTTATGGTTTTGGGAATTACATTTAATTTATTACTGACTCGTTTAAGATTGAGATTTCTTTATTCTAAGGACGTTCAATATTCTTATTTTTTTAAATTTTATTTTACCATTTATGAACACACATATATAAACAGACAATGAAAAACAGAACAGAAAAAATAGGTACAGAGGTGATGCTTATTTCATAAGAAATCTCTTCCAGCATACGAGATAGGATATGAGATAGGACAATCCAATCAATCAAATCAATTCCAGCAGATAGGACAATAGATACAGAGATGTAGACAGCGTGTGATAGAGCAAAGGAGACAAAAAATAATACATAGAATCAAAAAAACAATTCACTTAAAAACTAAACAAAAATTACGAGAATATATTAACATACATACAAATTCTTGTATTATGTATTATTCACCTTTCGGAATAAGTAGGTACTCCAAATGATGTTTAAAACCACATCAGAATCCATTGCGCAGATTAGAAGAATGACGTGGTTACAGAGACAGATACGAAAAGCGACTTTATTTTATAATATTTGTCACGCACTATATGCGATTATTAATTTGCGAGGTAGTTTTTGTCGATTATTTTGAAATTTGAATAACAATATTTTCACGGGCCTTTTCAAAAATGAATCTCATATAATAAATTAATTACTATTTTTACAAGCTAACACTAAAATATATATACATATATATACAAGTATATAATACGAAAAAATATAGAAAAAGGCAGGAGCTCATTGGGCATCAAAAAATTCGTCCGCATCACTGTCAATGGCATTAAATGCCCAAAAGGCTGGCAGCATTACCACGTTGGATTGCAATGTTGATTCTTTGGGCTAAAAATAGGCCAGCCTTCTGGTCACGTGAAGAGTCAACCAACCGCTTGGCGATGTCCCGGAAAATTCGATGAGCGCTCGGACCCCAAGGCCCTAGTTTTTCAACCCCAAACGGCTCAAACATATAGCTCCCAATAAGGTTGTTATATTTGCGCCGTTTGAGGTTTTCAACTCCTGCAGCAGCTGCCCCAGCACAGCTCACCGTGCTAGGAAGATGGGATGGATGGGCGCGAGGGTGTCGACACAGGTTGCATCCTACACCAAAGGCCTACCCAACTTCCAAGGCATTATGGTCATTCCATCGGGCCTCTTTCCATCGTCGCATGACTAGCCATTGGGTTCTAAAACAGCCAGCACCCCTGCAGAGACAAGAGCCCGACGGATAATGTCGTAAATGCTGGCGTGCCTTGCCATCCGTCCAGCGCTCTTGCTGCAGGATAGGCCATGGTGTCCGAGGCAGTCGACTGCTTCACCGCATTGACGGCGATGTGGTGCTCCGCAAAGAGCGCCCAGACGCAAACATGTAGCGAACCGGAATGTGGTGTCACCCAGCATAGTGCCTATATTGGGTGACGGTAGCGCCTGAAGCCAGAGGCCCGACTCCCATTCACCCACAGCTAGCAAGCGGGTACGCTAAGCAGTATTGGTGGACGTATTAATAAGTTTATTCCGTACCAGCCTGCAGAACGGCTCATTCCACTGTCTCTGGGAAGACGGGTTCTCGGGCTGAACTGTGTCCGGGCAAGGTAATATGTACAGGAAAATAAATTTTGTGGTTCCATACATTTTGATCGCGTAGGTAATTGCACTTTTCTATGAAACAGCAGATTTTTTTTTTTTTTGATAATCGACGTTCAATTTCTACTTAGCACAGGATGATATATTTGTCATGCTGCGCTATCGGTACAATCATTGAAACGGATTGTTTCGGAAATTAACTGTCAATTTAAATTGTTCCTTTATTCAAATCAGACCTGCCATTCTTTATTAGTCGTATAAAATTAATATTAATATTTATGTCAATCAGCTTAACAACATATTTCCCTGACTGCATGATGTTATAGAAAAAAAAAACGAAAAAAAAAAAGAATATGAGAATAAGAGAAAATAAGAGAAGAATAAAAAAAAGAGAAATGAGATAAAGAATGAGAATATTAGTTTATCTCTCGACTTTCGATGTATGCAGTGGAAGCTAATTACTGTAATATCGAAAAGCCAGGATTTTGCAATTTCAATGCAGTAATTAAGCTACATTTTAATGCTCGGTTACAGTCAATTTATTAGGCTAACCGTAGCCATTCATGCAAATAAATTAATCAGTAGGTACCATAATAATTACCGTGACCAGTGATTCCAATATGTGTTGCACATTGTTGAAACTTAAGAGCCATTATTATGTAAATGTATGTTGCAATTTTGTAGTAATTAGTATTCATTTACGTTTGATTTCCCAGTGGTCGCTACCCGGAACAGAACAGTAGTATGTAGTCATCATCAACTACGGCTTGACTTCGCCCACTCCTGGGCATGGGCCTCTCTTTTCTTGTGTCCCACGCTCCTGTACTATCCTCATCCAAGTTTTGCCCGCGATGGCAACAATGTCGTCTGCCCATCTCGCCGCCGGACGACCAACATCTTGTATTCCAGTCCTTGAACGCTACTTTGTCACAGTTGTCACAACCTTACTCGACCTGGACACCTGGTGTCCTGCTCAACTCCATTAGAAGTCCATAATACGCTTTACGATATCGAAGACCTTTGTTTGTCTTCAGATCTCGACGTTTGGAAGTTGGTTTATGATGCCAAGCATGTAACGTTCCATGCGTCTCTGTGCAACTATCTTTCTCTCAGTTGAAAGTAGTAGGTACCTAATATACAAACGTTAAATTGCGATATTACGCAATATCTGGCAAAATGTGGGTGTAATATATTAACACCTCTGCCCAACCCTTTGGGGAAACAAGGCGTGTTGTATTGGCTGTTTTGCGTGGATTTGACGCATATTTTCCCCAACTTGTTATTTTTAACCGACTTCAAAAAAGGAGGAGGTTCACAATTTTTTTTTTTTTTTATGTTTGTTTCCTCGGAACTCCGTTATTTATAAGCTGTTTCCGTTTTTCAAATTGGCCCCATAGACATTTCATCAAAAACGGTTCAGTAGTTTGGTTTTTAAAGTAAAAATTACAACTTAAAAGTGAAAAATAAAAACTGTTTTGCAAAAAAAAAGAAACAACCGACTCCCAAAAAAGACACTACAAAGTGAAAAATAACTTTAATTTTGGAAGTTTTTTTGTTTGTATTCTTTCTATGCGTTATGTTTACGGCAATTTTTTTTTCTATTTTATGTTAAATTATCATTGATTTCTAAGATATCCAAATAAAAAGTCATTCAATTGGTTATTATGTTTAAGCCCGCAACTTCGCTCTCACGAAGTGAAACCTCAAAGCTATAACGACACATTTTTCCAATAGTGACAAAATAATTAATTTCAAGTGGATTAACATGTCTCCAGTTGCTAGCTTACGCTGTCAATTCTGGCGAGATTACAATTTCAATTTATACTGTTATAAATCTTTTTTGGGTAACGTTAACGAGAAAATTAGTTCGATTTTTATTATTCTTGAAACCATGGAACCATGAAAACCATGAAAAGGACCACCCATGACCACTGACGAAAAATTTTGAAGTTTTCGCAGCCGCCATCTCTGGTTTTCATTATGACCTCACAATCGGCTTTAGCACCCTCGTAAATCATGAAACCTATATTTCGCTCAGAGAGAAAGTCGCAAGGAGGGCCAAAACGATTTTTCGTTACGTGACGATTTCTCCTGTATACTCCTACTGCAAGCCACGTTAAAGAACTCCGTTCCAATGTAGGTAACGATGTTAATATACAGCCTTATTACTTCCCTTCCTCTAAGACGATCCGTAATAAGAACTTTTGTAGGCAAACTGTAACAACTTTAACATAATCTTCTACTTCTACTTGTATAATAACTTATTTGACCTTCGATACGTTTAAAGCCCTCAATCCAGCCATCTAAGAGTTGAAAAACCACAGTATTGCTAAAACAATTTGTGGTACTCCATTCAGTTCTTAACCAAAGAGTTCTGAAACGACTTCTGACACAAACAAGCTCCAGCACCAAAAATTTAAATTAAAACAAGCAGACACTGATACACTTATGTTAATAGAGTGATGTCGCTCATCGAAACCCGGTCGCAAGTCGTGTGAGTGACATATAGTAATGACATCTCGCGTCAAGAACTCACTCCAAGGGAAGTCGGGTTCGAGTGTTCTCTAGTTTACACGTCGCCTCCCTACTCGACTCGGAGAAATTTAATCTGAGTAGGGACAAGAGGAAAATAATCGTATTATATCGTATTTTTGTGACTTACAAGGTCCTCGACAAGTTCTTGCGAGACCCACCTCTAGTTAAGATGTCGCGATGAAAATGGAATGGTAAAAACACTGGTCCTTCCATTCTTCTTTTTCCGTTTTTTGTGTAAAGAGATGGCCGTGGTAGATAAAGTTTTTGGGCAATATGTGATGGAATGTAAGGGCATTTAAGGGCCTCGTGGCTAAGTAATAATAACAGCCGCACGGGTTGATCGATCAGATTAAATTATGCTTGCCGTAGTTGGTCCGTGGATAGGTGACCATCTTTATAATTATACCGAGGCCCCTCCGTGCTTCGGAAAGCACGTTAAACTGTTGGTCCCGGCTATCATTCGTGGATCTTCGACAGTCGTTACGGGTCATCAGAAGCCTGTAAGTCTGACAACCAGTCTTACCAAGGGGTTCGTATTACCCAGTAACTGGGTTTTGGAGGTCAGATCTTTTTTTTTTTTTTATAGTTAACGTTGCCCCACACTAGAAATTTCTCCTGTGTCGTGGGTGCGTTTACAAACATTACAGGCAGTCGTTCCATGTAAAATACTCAGTTGCATCTGGTTAGACTGGAAACCAACCCCAACATAGTTAGACTGGAAACCAACCCCAACATAGTTGGGAAAACGTTCGGCAGATGATGTGATTTCAGTAACTTCGATCGTAATCCTTAGGGCCGGTTTTTTGATCCGCAGTTAAACTCAAGGAATTGTTAAAAATAGTAACTAATGGTAATTTTTTTGCATAATGTGTTTTTTGATCAATTTTTATGTTATCTAATGATAAACGATGATGGTTATTTTTTTTTTAACTAATAGTTAAGTATTTGACCATTAGCAATTATATTATATCATTAGATGAACTAAAAATATTATCAAAAACACATTTTGCAAAAATTTAACCATTAGTTACTATTTTTAACAATTGGTTGAGTCGGGTCAAAAAATCAGCACTTAGTGACTTCATTCATTTATTATAGAGATGACTTCTCGCTAGTATAAATTTTCTTTTGTTGTAAAGCACACCCACGTCTCATACACTAACACATGCTAGAAACAATATAAATAACTAAAGGACTAATCCTCATTAAAATTAAGGCGTAATAGCAATTTTCACAAATTGCTGCCTTGAAATACTAATTTTCGTTATTCCTGATTTAAAATGTTAAGTTTAGTATCGAACATTTATTTATTTATCACAAACAACTAACATTACAGGGAAATTCCTAATGCGTTAGCGTGGTCCTTAATTAAACTATATTATTCATAACTATTGTACATAACTACTTTAAACAACTATTTTAAATAACATAACACTTACAATATTGTTTTTGTGAATTCATTCAGAGAGCAGGTAAATAGATCGATCCTTTCAGCAGTGTGCGCACGTCAGTGGCGCTTTGCTGAGCAAGTTGGTTCGTGCGTGAGGCACCGCTAGTAACCGTGGCTTCCGGCGCCGTAATACAAAATTGTCAGGCACATTTAGTTGCATCTCCTTCAAAACACCGGAATTGTAGGTCTTAACACGTAATAATTTAAATATATATTTGGTTATTGCTAGGTCCCTCCTTGTCTCGAGTTTGTTGTACCCGACCATACCGATAACGAATAAAGTCGGGTACATCAACGGATAGAAGGGATAAACACCGTAAAGTTTCATGTACAAAAATCTGGTGAATTTGTTTTGTATGCGCTCCAGCATGAGACTATATTTAGTCTCATGCGGAGCCCAAATGACAGCATTAAACTCAAGCTGAGACCTTATAAGCGCATTATACAATGCTGCAACTGCTTTTATATTTGTAAAACCCGATGCCCGTCGAAGAACGAAACCCAGACTTCTGTATGATTTCTTACAAACATTTACATATGGTCCCGAAATGTTAAAGCAGCGTTCAGACGTACACCCAGGTCGCGTACCCCTTAACATTCATTAAATTAATACACTAAACTAAAATAGACCAGTGTAATTAAACAAGGTACCAAACAATGTGTAAAGTGTCTGTAGGGTATTGATCATACTCTAACGGCCGATCTCTCCTGATGGTAGCCAGTATAATCATAACTGCCAGTATAATATAATCATACAGATCGCTACTAATATAGATTATTGGGATGTTAAAACCAGATATGGATGGGTTTTTCTACCCCCAGTATGCCCAATCTGATGATAGATAAGTAATTGGGTTCGGCCGTAAGTATGCGTCGGTTACAGTTACTTTTGTCGTCGACATGTGTCGCTCGTGTGTATGCACACTAAGGGCCGGTTATTTCAAATGGTTGGTTAACGTAACATACGTACATAAAATAATAACGAGTACGCAATCGTAATTATTGGACGTAAGTCTAGGCCATAATTTTGAAATTGTAATTTGAAATAACGCATTTTTTGGTTTGATGATAGTTAGCGCCGTTTTTTTACTGTAAATAAAACTTAGGGCGGGTTATTTCACGTCCATTTGACGCACGCGTATATGTCAAAAAGGGCGCTAACTATCGTCAAACAAAAAAAGCGTTGTTTAGAAAAGCAAAGAAAGAAAAAAGTTAATTTGGACACAGTTCGTGAAACACAAAATACGAAATTAATATAATAAAAAATAATACAAAAAACACAATTACAAAATTATGGCCTTACCGTACGTCAAATAATAAGGAGTACGTAATCGTTATTATTGTAACCAACGGTTTGAAACAACCGGCCCCTTAGTCTCATTGACGTTGTTAAAATTATATTAAAGCCTATGTAAAAATAATTGTTTATTTTCTACTTGCTGCAAAGAAAATTGAAAGGAGGAAGAAGGTTATGTGTTTTATTCCCAGTTGCCTTCACTTGAATGACCAAACAACCTAGGAATGCAACGAATTAATTAGGGATGACTGACAACTAGGTATGCCGGTGAAACTCTGAAAGTAATGGAAGAAAACTTTCTCTGCAGAGTGTCAGGTTTTTATTACGATAGAGCTTAGCAAAGTTGCTGATGGCTAGCGCTGTCTTTCAACACCAATTCAAAGGAGAATGTCAATGTATTTCCGACTTTAGAGTTATGGTTGCAAAGTCTAATGTTTCCGTAATTTTATCGATAATTAGCTGCACTACCTTCAAACCGGAAAACACTAATGCTACGGAAATAGATACGGCTGCAATACTTCCCCGTCCATTTCCATTATATCTAGACAATCCTGTAATATTATTTGTTACTAGCTGCGCCCCGCAGTTCCACCCGCGTAAGTTTCGATCCCGTAGGAATATCGGGATATAAAGTATCCTGTATGTTAAATCCTGGTTATAAACCACCTGTGTGCCAAATTTCATCCAAATTCGTTTAGAAGTTTTTACGTGAAAGAGTAACAAACATGGTGGTTCCCCAGTCTAGTTCCCTTTTCGGTACCACGAGCAAATATTTTTGACCGTGGAACCCATGGGCAAATTATTTGGCCCGTGGTACCCCCGCTAATCACCAAATAAATAAAATGCAAATATAATCTCTTTGCTTAATGTATTAAGTGACGGATGACCTATGATAAAAAAAAACATCCTCTTCAAACTCTCTCTTAATTTTTCTAAATTCTTGCAGCGTCAACATTATGATTTTTATTGAAAAATCTCATATGAATTGGAAAAACAATTCATTTTTATTTCTTTAATTGTTAAGCAACAATTCGTTTTTTAAATGATCTTTTTAATGTCAAATTGAAATGTTTGGGATGGGGTATCACGGGCAATAAAAATATATTTAATAAGAAGATTGTTATTCGGGGGGTTCCACGGTCAAAAATATTTGCTCGTGGAACCTACCCCAAGGGGAACTAGACTGGGGAACCACCGGCAAGTACCGCTTTCGCATTTATAATATTAGTAGGATAGGATGTGTATTGTTAAGAGAAAAACTGTCTCATTATAATTTCACTAGCTTTCGCTCGCGACTTCGTCCACGTAAAATTTCTAATCTATATAGGTATATATAAATGAATCCCTATTTCCCTTGGTCACGCCATAGCTTGAGAACGACTTTACCAATTTCATCCATCCTTTTTTTTAAGTTTTCTAATACTTTGTAGAAGTTCTTACGGAAAAAAAAATTAAGAAAGTTGCGCAGAAAATTAGAAAATTTAAGAATTACGCTTTTACGCTAAAACTGCTGAACGGAGTTAGATGAAATTTGACACATGGGTAAACCATGATCTGGAGAAGGACATAGGCTACTTTTCATCCTGGATCGCAGACGAGCTCGCAGGCAACAGCTAGTTTTTACATAAAATATATAGCAGCGTCAGGCGGTACACCCTGTGTTGTCATCTGACATTATGCTGAGCTGAGGCCCATTTGACATTATCTTTGTTTTCTGTTTTTGTAGTTTTAAAGTATATTTATTTTGCTGTAATGCCAATAAACGCATTTTTTTCTTTCTTTCTTTAGCATTGCCCACCTGCGCTATTACATCGTCTTCACTGAGCGTTATTTCTAACTCTTTTTCTTTTTGCTCGGCTCCTAAGGGTCACAGCGTGATGTTTAATATAATAAATATTTCTCACAACCGTGCGATGTGTGAACGTAAACGAGTCCAAAGTATTGTGTAAGAATCGTAGCAGGTGGGTTTCTGTTATTTTCTGCATAACCAGGCCTAACCCCATGGGAAGAAGGCTTGTGTTTATGTATGTGTATATTTTATTTTATTATATTCGATATTTGCACACCTATTAAGGTAGGATATGGTTTAAAGGACTTGTAATTATGTATCACCTCATGTAACCACCCATATTCAAGCAAATAAATGATTTGAATTTGAATTTGAATGTTAACCTCTAGCCTTCCTTATAAATTAAAGTTCGTTTTTTAATCCCAGATACTAATCTGACAGTTTAGTCTTTTGTGTTTTAGTATAGAAATTTGACATTACACCTGTCAAATTAGTATCTGGGTTTAAAGAAACGAATTTTAGGCTATCAAATGCAAAAATAATTTTTCAAATCCGACCGATCGTTCCAGACCGATCGTTCCATAAATTAGCGCGTTCAAACTAACAAATAAACTCTTCAGCTTTATGTTTCAAGTATAGATTAATATTATTTGTTATTCATTATATTGTTGAGAGAAAAACTGTCTCATAATATTTTCATTACATTTTATTGGACCCTGTTTCCGTTTATTCAATTAATTGTAAGACTTATAATCAAAATTCTTCGTCTTTCTACCTTAGGAGGCAGCGAACCGTATAATGAACAGCTATACTCATGCATACATAATGTCCGTGTATAATTTATTTTCTCCGCTGCTGTGTATACTCGTCTTGTATTTGGCGAAATCTTTTGAGTCTTTAGCTTTATGTTAGCTTATTACTATAAGTACTCGTATGAGGATAGCTCAAGCCGCGGTAAAAATATGCAGGCTGGCAGGGACATGGACACGCAAACTGTAGCCATGAATTTATCACAAGATGATCTATACCCCCCTAAAGACTATCATGAGCAATTTTTTTTTTATAAAGGTTGCCCCACACTAGGAATTACTCCTGTATCGTGTGTGGGTGTGGGTGTGTGTAAATTCATGGTTGGAATAGAACATTTTCGTCGGTTATCAAAAAAAAAAACCGCTGTTTTCCACAAAAGTGCAATACCCATTACTGGCTGGTCCTACGTGGTTAAAATGTATGGAACCGCATTTTGTTTTAATAACCGACGAAGAACTTCAACCCCAGCGTTGAAATTCTTTCAGGAATCATGTACTGAATTCATGGTAACAGATTGCGCATCGATGTCCCAGCCACCGTGTATGCTGACTACGCATTCCACAAAGCGCCAGACATATGTTAAAATATCGCCAATTGTTGGAGCTATTTTATTGCGGCTTACATACCTACAAATATGTAGTATAAATTATCAAGGGGTTTTTTCTCAGTAATTCTGACCACCGCTAGTTTGAACCCTTTTCCTGATACAGGTGGGCCACTATGTTATATATTTTAAATGGTTTGTAGGGTTCCAAAGGATGCCCACGGAACCTTATTACTAAGCCTCTGCTGTCCGTCTGACTGTCAGCGGGCTATATCTCATGAACTGTAATAGGTAGACTGTTGAAATTTTCACAGTGTGTAATTCTATTGCCGCTATAACAACAAATAATACAATTAAAAATTAAAGGGGTCTCTTACAAGAGAAGTATTTTTGTGCGTTTTTTAGCTTGTGGCACGGAACCGTTCGTGTGCTAAAGAATGTAGTTTACATGTATTTAAAATGTAATAAAAGAAAAAAAAAATATCATAGAATTAAGTACCTATTCTAAATAAGAACATAAAAAATGTCGACGCTAAAATTATTTATTTAGCGAAAACTTTCCTGAAAATTCCCTTCAAACTTATGAAAAACGGAACATTAATAATCCGGAGGATTTCCGTAGGTATAATATTTTCGGTGAAGCGGTGTCAGACTGGATGATTAGACCGTACCTCCGAAATTCCCAAGACCGTTTGTACGTCTTAATATTATCATAAAATATGCTAAATCCATTTAAGCGCAGTTTTTCTTTCCAGCTTACTGGTCTGAAATATTGTTATGGCCGTTGTCGGCTATGGGAATTTTAATAACGGTGGTCTTTTAACCTTACATTGCTACGTGCTATACCTAATAAAGTCTGGCGTTTTTGCGAAGGTTTTAAAAAACCTTTTAGAGGTTAACAAGTTGTTTTATAATATGTGAGTCGTAAGTTTATTGGGATGAGTAAAGTTGTATTAGAGTTTTTTGATGTGTTAATTTGGTGTGAATGTTCATAACTTTATTTATTACATTTTTTAAATTCCCATGTGTTTACCTTTACTGCGTTTGTGGGCTAACCTTATAAGAAGGAGTCAAGCTCATACCGCCATCTCTTTTTGGGCCTGCCGCATAGTCATTTCCTGCTATTTGGGATTCAATGAGTGGTAGTTTTTGCGTATTCCTGCTCCGACATGCGATGGATGTGGCCAGCTCACTCCTACCACTGCAGTAGACCATGAAAACTGGGAAGAGGGAAGGCAGGCCTTTGCCCTGCAGTGGGACAACACAGGCTTATAATTAAACAGATCGGATTAACTTACCTAGTGACATCCGATCCTCAATTAAATGAAGTAATCTCATCCTCATTTAGTACTATGTAGTTTGCACTTTGCACAACTCGCTGTATCACAATTTTTAAAGATGAATGCAATCATCAAAAAAAATATTTGGTAGTCTGTGGTCCGTTGTCATATGTGTGCTCTGTGGATATCTGTCATGTTCATTAGTTCAACACAGTAAAAACGACAATGCCGTGGAAGTAGCAATGTTTTGGGGAAACAAGATTTAAAATACAGTCGTACCAGCGACACAAAGAAGAAAAAATTAAAAAAAATATTTCAATAGAAAAAAGATAATAATATAATATACAATATAATATACAATACAATAATATAATATCTTTAAAAAACCTACTGTAAGTTTTCAAAAGTACGTCAATCAACTCAGCCTATCGCAGTCCACTGCTGGACATAGGCCTCTCTCAGGCTGCGCCACAACACCCTGTCCTCCGCCTTCCGCATCCAGTCCGTCCCAGCAACCTTCTTTAGGTCGTCCGTCCATCATCGGCAAGCGTAGTGTGGGATACGCGATCTCCACGTCAAAATTACGTATGTAACACAATAATATTGACGTGAAAAATATTACATTCGAAAGGTCGATTCCGTCGAGATGAACCAGAAAGAAATACAATTCGCTAAAATAACAAGTCGTGCAAAATGCATCCAGTATTTTTGCAGCAAAATTGAGAATTTATATTCACCGTGGTGATTGTTTTGAAACTCAACAGTGAGCAAAAAGAAAAAGTTACGAGCTAGGAGTGCACTTTGAACCTCAAAAACGGCTTCAGACGAAAGGCGGCGCTTTTTGAGGGGAGACTGTCTATGTGTCTAGTCTGACGGGGCACTAAGTTGCAACTTACATTTGGGAAAATATTCATACTACCCATGTTTCTTCATGACTTTTAAACTGTTTAGAGATATAATAATTATAATTCCAAAATGTTAGGCATGTTAAGGTAGGTAGCTCTGGGCAGTTAGAGGTGGAAAGAGAGTAGGGAGGCTTTTGCCCAGCAGTCTGATATTACTGGCTACAAAAAAAAATGAGATTTTTCTCCCGGGTTATTATGTCATTGTTTCTTTTACATTTTATGTTTCTCAAGTCAGAGTATGTTATTTTATGGGTGCGCATGCCAAAATAAAGGATAATTACTATTATTTACGATGAAACAGAATATAAAACATTTTTATTTTATTTCAGGGACATAACAGACTACTTACAAAAAAAAACTTGGTATTTTGCCATGAAGGAAACAACAGAGGGGCAATTCTCGTAATTTTAAGACCGTTCACAGTCTGATCTCAGTCTCAATGTGTCAAAAAATACTTCTGATTTCCCTACATTTTGACAAGTTTATGACATTTGTTTCTCGCTGAGATGAGACTGCGATAAAATTTTGAACGTTTTAAATTACGAGAATTGACCTTCTGGACTCAACCAATGGCTAGCTACCAATGACAAGCTACATGGCTGACTAAGTAATATCATAGCCACCAATAACGTGATCAGCGTTTACTTGCAATATTTCTATCTCCGACTCCAAATATTGAGCGCAAAGTTTAACCAGCCACGCTTCGCTCATCAATTTCTCTTACTTTTTTATTACAACCTTGCCGAGGTGTGGATGTTCCAGGCCTTTCTGCGCTTACAGTTACTTATTCTTTTATTAATAAAAGTTTATGCGCCCCTTGTTCACCCCTCTCCTTCCTGCGATCGTTTATTTTGGTAGTATATGGTAGGATCTAATGCTACGTAAACGTGTCTTTATGTAATTTTTCCTAGTAGCTTTTTGTGATGGAGCTACATCGGGGAAGAACCTACTACCAACTATTATCACCGAAGGCAAGCGATCGCGCGGTCGTTCATCAACACGATGGACCGATCAGGCGAAGGAATCATCGTCCTCTAAATTCTACGCGGTAGTAAGGGATGCGCTGTAAAGAAACCGGTGGAGGCGGATCATCCACTCCAGATGCAACTCCGAAGCTGCCCACGATCCTCAGACATGAGGAACCGACTACGGAAAGAGATTATCACCATACCCATTCTTGCTGCAAAGCAGTGTTGCAGTAACTTGGTTAGAAGGGTCTGATTGCCGGTGTAACACTTGCCTATGAGACATTTTGGCTTGTTCTAGTATAGTCGTTCCCCGTCAGGATCCAAGTTCCTTACGCGATACGTACATTTTACTCTTACCGCATGCTGCGTTAAAGAACTTCGTTCCAATGTAGATATACGTTGATGACCACTACCAGCTTGGTGAGCTGTCTGTTGGTTTGCTATCTAATAAAATTACCTAGTTTTCAACAAGGTCGCAGGGATTTCTCGGAAACCGTTTTTTCCTGCCCTAGACAAAGAAAATGAACAAGAAATGAAGAAAGGCCTCCTTCATTTTCATATTACCCCATAAACCACGCTTCGAACTTCGTTTTATTAACTACATCATGACATCGGCAGAATTTTACAATGACGGGACAACAAAGGGTTAATTAATTTATTCTTAGTAGCACTATATCTGCTCGTCATCGCGTGATTTGGTCAGGTCTCAGGTCAAGGTTTTAGAGACCCATTTTAATAACAAGAAAGTACGGTGTGTTAGCCATTGTTGAACATAAGATTGGCAGCACAATGGATTTCGACCTGAGACTCAATTATCAGACACTACTTTCAGAATTTACTTGTTTGAGGTTTTCTAATAAACGCAATCTTTATGATAGAAAGAGTCAAGCTGTAGTAAGAAGTAGCCTGGCCTTTGCTTTTAAACTTCATCAAAAGTCAAAATCAAATCAAAACCAAAAGTCATTTATTAAATTAGGTTGAGAATCAGCACTTTTCGAACGTCAACATTACAAAATACAGTCCCCCAAAAACTCCCGCCCTTCACCACTTCCTAGTGCTATAGCTGGGAAGAAGAAGTGGCGCAACAAACTCCCCAGCAGCACAGCTGTCTGTTCAGTAAGAAAATACTTGATACTTGATTGTATACAATACTAGATATTAAGTAATTAACATTACAAGGCACAGAACATAAAATTAAATTATTTGCCATATGTCAGCTAGCCACGCTAATATACCAACAAATATAATAAAAACTATACGTATTCAAGCTAAAAAATAATTAATTAAAATGTAAATAAAAACTTAGTACCTAAATAAAAGCCTCCAGGCATAATGGGCGTGACAGCTTACATATTAATGCATTACTGGCTTCTGTTCACATAGCTGTCACTTGAAGTCATAGATGATAAACTAGGACCATCGAAGTAAAATAAATAAATAAGTTAATACTAATAACAATAACCTGTCAGTAAGCTAATTCTGGACAAAGAACATGAACATTGTCTTGAGTTAATTAGGGCGACCAACTATTTTTATCATGTAAGTAGTCGTTGATGGAATAAACCTGTATACAGGTTCCTGCTACCCTGTATACAGGTATGAGATGACAATCGACGCGCAAACTGAAACCATGAATTCAGCACATGAATGATAGCATGCTAGGAGGCATGGCACTTTTTCGTCGGCTATCAAAAACTAACTGCAATTTCATAAAAAAGTGAAATACCTACGCGGCCAAAATGTATGTAACAGTATTTTTTTTTAATAACAGAAAAAAAAGTTCAGCGCATGGTGTTTTCAGAATCATGTACTAATTCCGTGGTAACAGGTAGCGCGTGGATGTCCCTGCCATCCTGTATGTTACAAGACAAGTGTAAGTCAACGGCAGACCATGTATTCAAGATCTTTATCATTATAACCAATATTCTCGAGATATTATTTAGAACCTGCCGAAACGTAAACGATATAATAAAGATAGTATTCGACGATACACTTTATACATAGGCAAATTTTGTAAGCAATACATACATATATGTAGTATCGTAAACTATCTTCATGCCGATTTGGGAAGCAAGCCAAATTCTTTGATGTTTATCTACCCGCATAAGTTATGAAGGGAAAGGGTTACTGTGTTCATAGAAGATAGGCATACCGATATCGTGAAGACATGTTTGGAACCCGTTGGTACAATCTTTACGGACACATTTTCAAGGTTTCAAAGGTTTTGCTTATCTTCAGTTTTGACCGCGGTTTCGGCACTGATTTTTGCATTTTATCATTTGAAGGGATTTTTGGGAGTACCGGGATCAAGATGTTTTTGGGAGTACCGGGATCAAGATGTTTTGGGAGTACCGGGATCAAGATGTTTTTGTGTGCTATGGCATTGACTACCATGGATTTCCTTATTTTTATGGATATTGTTCGGGTCCTACCAAGACAGGAAATAGCTGCGACCGAATCGAATATTTGACGGTATCAGAACCCTATTCAATACAACTGACAATGCGATATATTTGTCGGAAAATAACATAATTGTCACATTTTTACGACGGGTGCCGTATAATTGAGCCGGAAACTATGGAAAAAAAACTTACAAAATTGCCAGATGTCATCTGTCACATGTAGGTTTTAATATTATAAACCCCAGATTGTTAGTCTATTTATGTCTTTATCGAAATCAACGTTCCTGGTCAAATTCTTGAGATTTATGCGGTAAATTCTAATCTCTTTCGTTACCCGTAGGGTTCAAAACCCCAAGTAGTCATCTGTCCGTGCTGTGTCACCGCTACTAATGACTCGTTCGTGTTTGCAATTCAGAAAACCCGCACTGATGTTAGGATAGGAATCCCAGGTCAGCTGAATATTCGAAATTTAAGACCCGTATGCTTGCAGAGAATTCGATGTCAAAAAAAATGCATAGCTTAAACACAGAAAATTGCCCTAGCAAGCGAGAAATTAAAATTTGGAAAAAACGAACCAAATTACATTGAGCAGTCTGTGGAATGATCTCTAGCCTGCTGTAATAACCTGCTGTATTGGCAGTAATTAATAAACGTGGCTAGCTCCTAAACTATGCACACACACTATATCTATACACTATATTTTTATTTACCAAATGACTTAAGTAATCTCAAGGTAGATTAAAATTTCTACTTTGCATAAATCTTGAGATAAACCTTTGTGACAGACGGGCAAAAAAGTGATGTTATAAATGTTCCGTTTGTTATTTTTAGGTCGGAACCTTAAAAATAATAAAATATACATGTATTCTTATTATAGAAGCCTCAACACGAGCCAGACAATTTCTCTCACAATTCCTTATAAACGTTATTGAGTAAACCAAATTATTTGCCTCAATTTTTTTCCTACTAACTGTTGTATTTACGTTATCACAAAATAAGGGCCAAGGAACACGGCAGGGGAACCCGGGACGTCATTCCTGGTTTTATATTTATTATATCCGCCTCCCCTGTACGCTAATAAACCACTTTTTCAACGACCAATGCCAGGGGTTTTTATAGAGCCGTCTTTCTTTGTAAAAATATATTTTTATTTATTTTGTTTTAGTGCTGTGCTAAATTTTTGTGGTTCTTATTTGTGAGTCTATAGGTTTTTTTTTTATTTTGTGAGATATGTTGAATTGAAATTCTTTTTATGATTTTTCACCTCGTGTCTTGATTTTCTTCTGTGAGGTTTTTTCGCGTTAGACTAAGCTTTCTTTTATAAGACTAATTAGTTACTTACTTGTACGACCAGGTTTTATGTGACTGAATTTTTAATTTACGGCGACTGACTTAATTTTGAAATACGCGTTAGCCAGGCCTTAATTAAATCGATCATGGTTTGATCTAATTTCTAAATAAAATTTAAGCTTTTAATATTTTAAAGGATGTTTCTAAAGTCGTTACAGGCAGTCAGAAGCCCGAAAGCCCGATAACCAGGCTTACCAAGGGATATCGTAGGTATTACCCAATAGCTGGGTTGTGGAAGTTAGACAAGCAGTCGTTCCATGTAAAATACTGGTATTCAGCTGCATGTGGTTAGACTGGAAGCCGACCCCTACATAGTTTTAAAAAAGGCTAGGCAAATGATGTGAACGTTCCTAGTTGCCTTATAAATTTTAATTCCGTTTTAATTTTAGTTTAGATCAAAACGAAATCCGATTTGTTATTGCTGAAAAGTTACATTTTTTTAAACAAAATACTACAGCAAAAAATACATTTGCAATTGTAAGATATTTTCATTGTTTGATTTTCACATATTTTTAACTCAATGAATAATTTGACAGCACTTCGTAAAATAATAAACGAAAATACTTGTTAAGAAAGTACAGTGTACAGTGTATTCTGTTGTCTTAATGAACGATGAACAAAGATCGTTGCTACCAAAAATAAATTTATTAAAATTTACTTGTTACGAAACCCATAACTTTTAATTTTAATTACTGCCTATATATGCCCTACAAGGAATCAAGGGGTGCAATTAAGCACTTATCGGTAGTAAGTTTAATGCTATACCTACAAACAGTTTAATAAAATCATGTGACTATGTATTTCCTTGCGACTGAATAATAAGGAGTATTTATTGTATCCAGCACCCGAACCGGAAATGAGAAATCATGTACTGAATCCATGGTAACAAGATACTCGGGACATCGTCCAGTATCCTGCCACCCTGTATAATGTAAAAAGATGCACGAAGCAGTCATCTACGCCTTTATTTATCAAACTAAGTAATTTTGTGTAAATTTATTTGCTGCGAAACGACTTTTAGCTTTGGTGTGAAAATTCACTTGTTACGGTAGTGCAATGTAATGTATGCAAAACATTGTGCGTATATTTATGCATGCAACGTTGCAAGGATCGTTGGAGCACTCATTTATATAGGTAGAACCTATGGTTATTATAGGTAGGAACCTATAATGTATTACAAACAGGATTTACATGGTTTCTTGCTTTTCATGATACATTTATAAAGAAAACTTCAAAAACTGAACTGCAGCTTGATAGACCTACGCAGATGTAACTTAGCCACGAGCCCCTAAAATACGAACTCATAAAATACTTCATTAAAATAAGAGTAATTTTTAATTAACTTTTTGCATCAAATAATTCATGACCATTTCATAAAATTTAATGTCTCAATAAATAAATTTTGCCTATCGTAACGAGTGAAATCGTCTAATTTCGTAATATTATTTAAATTTTCAAACGGAAATTTTAATTAGCAATCGTGTATTCAATTTCGTTTCGTTGAAATATCGTTAATTTTAACGATAACTGCTGATTTTGTCGCGATAAGACTTGTACATTTAGCCATTTAGCCGGAAAACCAAAAAGAGCTATATGGCTAATTGGCTTCTTGCGTTTCTGTACATGTAATATTCACGGCTTTTCCTTATGAACCCCGGGGGTTATACCGTCATATATGAATGTATATTTATCGTGCTTTTGGGAGCCACTGTACATTTGTATAAGGGTTTATCCGGACCCTACAGATTAAGCTTGCCTATCTCTTGGTCATCACGTTTAAGTCCAACATACACCTTTTAATTAACACCTGAAAAACATAAGGATTTCGAAATTTTGGCACGTTTGAATACAAAAGATATTTTGGTTGAGCGAATTGTGTATTATTTGGATCAAGCTTTGACCAACTATCTCAAATTGGTCAATCAAAGTTGGTTTTGTAAAACAAAAACAAACTTAGAATTTGGATTTACAGTGGCTTCCAAAAACTAGTTGACATTTTTCCACTTCAGCTGTGAGTGACACCACATTAAGATTAAAAACTGTAGTGATCCTAAAGTTTGAACTGCTATAACGTTTTTATTGACTAACTGAACTACCTTTGACTTATCATATTTTTTTATTTAATTTTAAGTGAAGTGGAAAAAATCGTTTTTACAAAAAAAAAAAAAAACAACCGACTTCCAAAAAAATTCTGATTAACTAAATGGATAAAAATCATATTATTGGAGTTAACTCAAAAACTACCAAAGAAAAGTTAATAAAATTTATATGAAACTACCCCTGAGGCAGCATACCTTATCCGTTAAAAAATAATTTTGCAAATCGGCTTATAAATAATGGAGTCCTGAAGTAAAAACACAAAAAAAAAACAACCAAATTGAAAACATCGTCCTTTTTTTGTAGTTGGCTTAAAATGTCAACTAGCTTCAGGAGGCCACTGTATGTTTTATAATTTCAAGCACCATGTTAATATTTTACATAGTTTCAAGACTATCAAGCTTCGTGTACAAAGGTTACGGCAAGGGAAGCGTACACCAAGGTCAATCACGACATCGTTTACCCTGACGTGAACTTGTAGTAATTTAAAAAGTAGAATTTTAATTACATAATCAGCCTATCATGTTCCCATTGCCGGCACACAGGCCTCTTCTCTTCGAGAAGGAGTGGGGAGTGGATCTACCACGCGGGCCCAGTTTACGTTGGTAGATGTCACATGTCTTAATTTTTTTTTGGTAAAACAGTGGGATGTGCCGTAACAGGCGTTGCACAGAGGAGGCTCCGGTATGGTCTTTTGATAGGTCACGGGGCTTATTACATGTGGTGACCACTGGGGTGGGTTTTAGTGAGCTAAAAATCCCACACTCCTTGTTTTTATCCCCAAAGACCGGGCGCCTTTTGAAGGTTTCCCCCCGAAAACAAAAAAAAAGTAGTGAAAACTTGAATATTAACGTTGTGCATTTTTGATATTTTGGAATACGGTCTACTCTCTCTCCGTCTTACGAATTTTCGAATTTTCGATCACATGTCCTGACGCGAGCTCCGTCTTACGAATTTTCGATCAGGTCACGTGTCCTGACGCGAGTTTAACATTTTTTTCCCATCACAAAAATAGTGCACAACGCCGCTAAAGAAGTTTTCACTTCAAAAATATGGACATGCCGGTTACCTCCCGAATCCGATTTTTAATTGTGAAGTAGATTTCTGACAAAACAGTTCAAGTCCACAACCTTACGAAACCTCATATTTAGCAGCCATTAGGCCCTACCGCCCCGTTGTTATTTATTTTAATTATTTTTTACCATCCATCAACATCATTGTTCCACGGACTTAACGGCTTAATTTGAAACAAAAGCAAAAAGTTTTTAATTAACGTTACTCTTTAGGTCTGCCGATGTATCCAGCGTATTTGCTGAACAGTTAACCTAGATTTTTTTACTAAGTGAAGTAGAAAAGTAGTTTACGAGGTTTTCAGGCATAGTGTGCACTGACGGATTGGTAACAGTTGTATATCTTTGATTTTTTTTTTTAATAAAATATTAATTTATAAATATTTGTTCTTAAATAAAGCACATTTAGGTAGGCGAAACAGGGAATCATGACGAAAATCGATACATATAACTAAAACAGATTTAAGGAAGTCGAAACTACGGAAACAAAATAATAATGTGGTAAAGTACTTACGAACTTCTACGAAACAATTTAATAAGTTGTCCACTTATCTATTATTGTTGGTTAAGACCAACAACGTCCAACTGTATCGTACAGCCATAACTCGTTGACTAATCGCCACAACTTTACACCTGAAATACTGAATTTCTAAATTTCGACCACTAACTGCAATTTCGTCGTGCCAATTCCACAATCACAAAAGCGCGATCCAATCTAAGTAGCGTAGGTACTACAGCCGCATCACAGAAGAGTTGAGTAGGGACAGAAGGCCGGCTCCATAAAACAAGCGAAACGTTTGGCAGCAAGGTGTGCATGATGGAGTCAAAGTGACCTTTGTGCTGCTAACGACATGACACTGTGGAAACGGCGTAGTTTTGGGTCAAATAAATTTGAAATACTGTCATGCCAGTGAGACGAAGAAGAAGAACATGCATAAGCGCATGCACACAAAGACACGCTTCACGTACAGCAAGTGCAAGCGCACTCGTCAATAGGATCACAAGCTTCTACCCGCGACTTTTTCCGCGTGAAATTTCGGCCCCATCGTGTCGCAAAGTATCGCCCGCCCGCGCTAATACTTCGTTTTCGCTCAGCGTTCTTTGTGACAAATTTTCTTTATGCTCGTCTCCCAAACCTTAGCGTGAGCCTCGTAGCTTGAACCTCGTTGCCCTAACGTGATGTTAAATAGTCTATAGCCTTCCTCAAGAATTATGCAAAATGATTTTTTAAATCCGAGTCGTAGTTCCAGAAATTAGCGCGTTCAAACAAATAAACTTTTCAGGTATATTATTAGTATCTATATAAATTATACCAAACGTACGCGTCTCTGCGTGCACCTGTTTTCGCTCATAGAGTATAGAGCCAGCCTTCTGTTCCCATCTATTCTCTGGTAGATACCACAGCCGTACAGCCGTCGGTTATAGTCGGGTAAAGTCGTGCACACTCGCCAGTGTACATGAGGTTTAATTTCGACCGCGGGTTGAAATCTGGAGTGCCGTTAAGAAAATAACCCCGTTGAATATTCAGAAGCTAAACAACGCTCTATCGCATGGCTTGTTTTCATTAGCATGATTGGACTGACCCCATTATATATCCACCATAACCTCATGTACAGTGTAGCGTTATTAGAATTTCTAAATGGATAAAAAAAAGGTTTGAAATGCTAAACTTTGCTTGCGTTGTTTATTGAAAGGAATGGTGTGAGATTTTTTGTTGCTTTTCGCTATTTGAGAGCCAGTAGCTATTAATAATTCCCTTTTATTTAGAACCTCCTATTTTATAATAATTAAATAGGAGGTTCTAAATAAAAGCGAATTATTAATAGCTACTGGCTATTTGATGTCTCTATCTCTATTTGATCTATTTGATGTCTCCTCATCTATATACTAATAATAAAGCTGAAGAGTTTGTTTGAACGCGCTAACCTCTGAAACTGCCCGTCAGATTTGAAAAATTAATTTTGCATTTAATAGCCTAATTTTTGAGGAAGGCTATTTAACATCACGCTATGGCCGTTAGAACGCTAGAGCGAAAACAATGTGATAGACGATGTCACTACGATGACAACCTAAATGTACGAGTATCTATTGTTGAATCAAAGTAACTACAATTTGTTACTGGGTTGTATTTATTTATTTATGTACAGTGAAATATAGTTATTAAACAACGAAGATAAGTTTTCGTTTCCATAGTAACAAAAAAACATGCTGCGGATATCGCAAGTCTTGAGTAATATTTTATGATCTCGAAAATTAGATTCTCGGTCTGTTTTATCCGTTTTTATGGCAACACTACAGAATTAGCTTACAGGCGTGCTTTGCAAATATATAGCATTTACATCAAAGAAAATTACAAGAGACTGAAATACGATTTCATAAATACAGGATCAAATTAAATTAGCCAGCGAATTCCCAGACATAATGGGTACATTTATCTAAACACGATAAAACAGATTTTCTCAACTCATACTTCAAGTAACAACACCGCAAGCTACAAATACAAAAATATTTATTATTTGTCAAACATTGTGTCATACATAATCTGAGGCAGCCCCGGTAAGTTACAATAGTACTTGTGTCAGAGCTGTGTAACAATGAAAATGAAGTCAAAGAACAGAATAAAAATACAATTTAAAAAGAAATGAGAGAGAGAGAGAGATCAAAGCTGCCGTTGTCCTAAAAAAAAAAAAATTAAAATCAACCAAACCACCCAAGCACCTGCCATCTAATCTCTTCACCACCCTTAGTTGACTAGTAGAGATTATGCCTAAGGCATTCAGTCCGCCTTTGTACCTTTTTGTGCGAAAAGTTTAAATAAATAAATGAAATATTTTTGTTTTTATTTTATCGTGCTTAGATACACCTGCAGAGTTTCGCTAGCTAATTTAATGTTTCCCTGTATAAGCTCAACGCTGTAATATGCTACATCAAAATCATCCGCAATCATCAAATACGTGGAACACTCCTATACGCATTAATTTGGTTAGCTACTATTTAGTAGTAGTCAATGAGAGTCTGAGTACTACTTGGGACCAATTTGCCATTTGGTTTGTTAATTGACAAAACCGCAGCTCTTAATGACAGGCAAGTTGCCACTTTGGTATCTTATGATGTGTAAGGCTGTGCGCAGACCTGAATCAATAAGGCAATCATAATTTCAAAGTCGTCCAAAAAACCTTATTTTTAAACCTGACAAAACTGTCCTGTCGTAATAAAATTGACAATTGGTCCGACAACTGCGAAGGTTTCATTGGAAGCTGGAGAGGGCAGAAATATTGTTTACTAGGTTCCGCACGCGTGAAAGGGATTTTTTTTTTCAGTTTAAAAAAAATGGTTTTCATAGTTCTATAATTATTATTATAAGTATTCTTTTCATATGGCGATGTTTACCTCCAAATATATCGGTTCCATATTACTTAATTTTTTATTATTTGTATAGACACCTATACAGATATGAAAAAATCAAGTCAAACCCCTACTCATATATATCTACTACATTCATTGTGCACGGCAACTTTGAAAAAAAACAAAATGGCGCCGGGTGGATCTGGCCCGCCGCCATTTTGATTTTTCTTCTTCCATTGAAAATGTACGAACCCATTTCTTGTTTTAAAATAATATAAAGCAGTTCCAAAGATTACCAAGGGGTAATCTTTGGAACTACTTCATATTTTTTTTTTTTTTTTTTTTTTTAGTTTGTATATAAAGATATACAAAAAAAAATACTCCTTTTTAGTATAGATTTTTAACTTTAGTTGAACATTGAACAGCGTTATAAAACATAATTTTCAGCTCAAAGATACAAAACAAACCGACCATGTTTCATTTATTATTCTGTTAAAATTTCACGAACCGAAAGCCTCGTAGCTTATGTGCCCAATCGTCATCGACATAATGTTACTCCCTTTACGAATCCCATACGCGACAGTTATGGTCGTACAATATCACAAATTGACTGCCATCACAAATTCGCATAATATTCACCAAAATACCATTTACCATAAAATTATGCTCACGGCGCGGCGAGTTGAACTCGAACCAAAGTCACTGTGAACGAACATTTGATTCGTGTGGAACAGATTCAGAAATTACGCTGAAACTAATTTCTAATAAATCAAACGGTTTTCCTTGCGTATGGATTTTCGCGTTGCTCGACGTGATTTAGTGGGGACCTAAAGCGCCATCTATCGTGTACCAATAAAGGCAGTAGTAGAGTTTTTAATTTATTCTCTTTTCGCTCGCACGGAATATCGAACTGAATTATTTTAGAGGTAGTTTTGATATATGAGTTTTTAGTGGAACGAATAGTGTTTTTCGTGTTTACAGAAGAAAGGATTAAAAACATTCTTTTTATTTTCTTTATATCCGTAATAATAATAGAACTGAAGAGTTTGTTTGTTTGTTTGAACGCGCTAATCTCGAGCTTCGGATTTGAAAAATTACTTTTTATTTGATGGCCCAATTCTTGAGGCAGACTATAATTATGTAACATCATGCTATTACCCTTAGGAGCCGAGCAAAAAGAAAAGAAGTAAAAAAGAACGGTAAGGAAAGACGAAATAATAGGGCGATGCGACGAGGAACAAGAAATTTGACGCGGACGAAGTCACGGGCAGAGGCTAGTGTATAATATGCAAGATGCTTATAAGAAGCATACTTTGGTGTAGTCGACCTCGTAATTTGTTTAACACCTTAAGGTTTAAGGCCTTTGTGACAATTATAGTAGAGTTCATAATCGCAGATAATTTAAATTCCATGACGGTTTAACCACTTTAGTAAAATGTATTCGAAGTTGATTTTTGAGTGACCATTTGTAACAAAAAGGTTCTAACAAGTATTAAGTTGCAGTGGAATTTGAACTTTGTTAAGTATGAAATTCAGTTTGTTGTTCTATAACTTGCAAATTATCTCAATTTCCTGGCCCTACATAATATAGATATTCTCAACCTTAGTCAAGTTTCAATTTACTAGGAATTGTTGTCAAAACTTACGACGACGACTTTACAGTGGAACAAAAAGTGTTTTAATCGAAGTTATTTTTTGTTAATTAAAGGAAAAAAACACGCGTCGTTTGTTTATCCAATGGTAGCCAGCCTAAAAACAACATGGACATAATGACGAATCCACCATGTATTTATGTTGTATTCCCCTAAGAGCCAAGGTGTGTTTGTGGATAATAAGGAGGGAATTAAACACGTACAGTGGTCCCTTTTATCTATATTAAGGCAACACAATTATTTTAACGCTTGTTATTTTTTACGTTTCATGTTTTCTTTTTGTTCATGATACCATTAGGTTATTTTTGTTTATCTGTTATTGGTAGGGATGGTTTTTCAACAAGTTTTTAGAATCATCCTTAAGTTAATAGCAATAATGTCATGAACTAGCTAAAATATTTGTTTTACTGGTTTTAAAATGGGTTCAAGTAAAAAAAAAATTAAAGGGTGTTTCTATTCAAGAATCGTGTTTCTTTTCGGCGTTTTTTGCATTGAACATAACTCCGAAAGGTTAGTCAGAGTTGCATTTATATTGCACCAAAATTTCGTTCGTCCTTAAAAGATTTAACATTTAGTGTACCTAAGTAATGTTAAAACTCACATAAGTAGTACTTGTACAAACATAAATCTCACACACTAAACACTGAGAACAACGCAGTAGTACACCTATAAGTCTAAGGGTCAGCCAATATTTGTTAGGCAAATTGCTTAGCCACAGTGCCAATCAAGTGGTCCACATAATCGCTCAATGTTGACCGCTGTTACACTTGTAACTAAGATAAAACAGCCTGCGGTAAGAACTGCTTCCATGGAGGACGAAATCGTTACTTACAATTTGCTAATGTTCCACTTTAAAACGGTTTTCAATAATGCTTATTTAGTTCGTGTAGGCCAAGGACGGGTGAATAAGAATTGAAAGTCAATGTTGAATTCATGAAACATATATAATGTCCGTACACAGCACGATATATATATAAATATAGACACAGAAGGAGTATAGACAAGAAGACACACAATAGATAGAACGTGATCACAAATCCACAATAACAATATGAATAGAAATTACGAAATAAATTAGCAAAATGGCATGTATGTCTCAGCCATGACAGATAGTTGACAACTATGTACAAGAGCGTTACTAGTGGCATATTTCTGAACTATGTGGTAGGAATAAACCCTACACTTATATCGGTTTTCAAAAAAAGGAAGGGTTTGTGCATTTGAAACGATCTTTGTACATGGAAAATGATGTCAAAAACAAAATAAAATCACGTCCGTTTGCCCCGGTGGGTTAGCCAGAGTTGCACATATATAGCATCAAAATTTCGCCAGTTATAAAAATATTTCACATTTGGTGTAAAAAAAAGAAATGGAAAATTAATCAGAATCACATTGATAAATTTTCCTAGTTGAATAACTTGTTTTTTTCCTCCGATTTAACTGACTGTATTTACTCCGATTTAACTTATTAAGTACTATTACACAAATCCGTTAAGCTGATCAAGCTTGGAATAACGTACCTACTGGAACACGAAACAAAAAAAAACAAAGAATGAAAATGTTCTTTTTACGATTCCATTACTGTAAGCTAGTTGTGAGTACCTACTGATACTCAATAGTCTTCTTAGGATTCCGTACCCAACAGGCGCTGCGCTGTCCGTCCGTCCGCCCGTCTGTTACAGGGTATTTTGAAATTTTCACAGAGTATATAATACTCGACTTGCGTACACAAACCTCTCAGCTAGATTGTGTAATACTATAGCCGCTATAACGACAAATAAAATAAAAAACAAATTAAAGTAAAAAATTGTGTAGTTAAATATCAAAACTCAGTTGTCGCACCTCTATTCGGAATTGAACTGTGAATGAGGTCAAAAAAACACAAACAAATATATATCATGCATTTTATATTTTTGTTTGTGTTTTCCAAATCAAGGTAGTCACGAAAAATACTACTAAAATAACGGTTACGATCGATAATTTCTTTCATGTCCCGGTATGTCCATTGACTTTGATAAACACATATGAAAGTCAAGCACGTCCGCCACGACCAATCTGGGTAAAGTATGAAGTCTAAGATGGCTGCCATTTCATGAGTTATAGGGAGTGAAGTCGGCAAGTTCCAAGTGAATATTTTTCAAACTCCGTACGTTTCGCTAGTTTATATCAAACAACGGTATGCCAATACTTTAAGGTAATTTTTTAGCTTAATATGTTATTTATACATATATATTACTTTTATTTCCATTATAATAAACACAATCTCACACGAGTGATCGTTTAACAAAAAACATTAAAACTTAATAATCTATTCCCAAAAACATATTTCTTTCGTTACCCCTTTTCGCTTAGAGTGGACATACCTACAGGTTTTCGATATTTAACTACACAATAATAGGTAGTCTCCATACAGGAACGTGTGTTAAATATAATTTTGTTGTTTATTGTAAACAGTGGAACGGAACTCTTCGTGTGCGAGTCCGACTTGCACATGGCCGCTTTTTTTTATGTGTAACATAAGTTACAAGTCATACACAAGCCCAGGTTGGCAAAAGCATGTTTTACCCGCAGCAATTTGTTTTCGGGCACTGGATTTTCAACGCACTGCTTAGCGCCGAGAGCTGAAAATCAAACAATGTGCCCTTTTAGCGCACTAGGAAGCGCTCTGTTGGATTCTAAATGCTCGGCTCAACACCGAGAGTTGAAAATCCAGTGCGCGATAAAATCCCGTCGCGATATTTTTACGTGTGTGCGTACCTTGGCGAAGGTATATGTTTATATTCTGTTAAGATCATTTAGATAATAATTTACCTGAACATCATTATCAACGGCTATTACCATAATAATATGGAACTACATAAAAATCAATATATCATGTCGATTGTAGCTGTCAGTCAAGCAGCCAATCAAGTCTTATCGTTGACATAATAGTGATGGCTTATGTTATTTATATCTAACAAATAAAAATATCAACACTTTGTTGATTGACAAAGGAGGCTTTTAGGAAAGAACTGAATTGTGCAGCGCGACATAGTAATATATAGGTTTGCGTTAACGCATCGCAGTGCGTTGTACACTTACGCTTAAAAGGACAAGGAAAACCATTTTTTCTTACGATATTTTACTTTGCCAATTGCTAATGACCTAAGGCTCTGGCCAAAATGCAGTGAATCCTGCTGGCGATGCGGGAGGAAATCAGCTCGCGTCTATTCAAACTGGCGCGAAAACTCGAATGACATACAAATCATTAAAACAATCGACGCGCGTCGTCGCAAGTCCTGTCCGCGAGATTCGGCTCAGTATGCTAATTGCGGAACACACTGTCTAATCTCAATCTGAATCATTTTGATGGATATTGCTAATCCATTTGAATGGTGTTGTTTTTTGTGCGGTGCCCTAATTCTGTTTCTAAAGTAAAAGTAAGTTATAGCCTTATAACATTAGCTGTCTTCTAGTGATAGTCCCGTTAAAAGCGGTCCAGCCGTTTCGGAGATTAGCCGGAACAAACAGACAGGCAAATAGACAGTATATTTTTTATTTATTTTTTTGTTATTATACCGTACCTACATACTTTCATATGTGTTTACTAAAAAGCTGTTATTTTAACATTACAAATAGATACTTCAATTTTATTTGTCTGCATGTATGTAGACATATGTATGTATAGATTATTATAGCCTGCGCCAACACGCATTGCTAAATTATTCCTTATTATAAATAAGGTCCCTAACAACTACGTACTGAACAACGGTGTGAAAGCTCCAGCCCCAGACCATTCGTGCTAAGTATCATTTAGTATTGCACGCACTGTAATTAGATTACCTCTTAGCGTAATTTGCACTGTAACTCTGGGGATTAAAGTTCATTTTAACACTACATCATTTGGTGGTTCTAGCAGGGATGAAGTTTTAAACTTTAGATGCATTTGCAGTGTTAGGATGGACATTCATGAGTTGTTCAATGTCCATTGTCCAGTGTCCTCTACTAAACATAGGTAATACAGAAATATTAGAAAATTCCCATAATAATATTACTCATAAAAGGTAATATTCAGTATTTTTTGTAAGAACATGGGTCTTTTTTCTTAAAACAAAGTAACGAAAATGCTAACTTCAATTACACTTGATAAAAAATGGATCTCCGATACCTAATCCAGATACTCGTAAAGGTAGAAAAACAAAAGGTATGTGTAAAGGTAGTAACTTATACAAGCTGTTGTTTTGCATCCTCGTCAAATTTCAGGAGGCTGTTATGAAAGACATAAATAATCAAATAAAATTACGATCCCTGGTAAATAATGAATACATACTTGTTTACTTAGTTATTTAAGTTTGACAGTACTTCAGAATACACCGCTTTTAAAGAACAGAATCGCGTTATGGTATCGTGTTAGCGGCCGCGTTTTTATGTGTACGAACGAGGACAGTTACAGTGCGGTCTCATACAGGCCGCTTTTTAAAATGCGTGTCCCACACATGCCGATTTCCGAAAATTAGAAAAATTGATTCTTGTCGAGAATCAGTAGCATATTTACCTCCTTGAATTTGACGAGGATGAAGAATGACCCCTTGTATAGCTTCTATATTTAGCAGTCTTTTTAGGGTTCAGTATCCAAAGGGTGCCAACAGGACCCTTTAGTTAGGCCGCTGTCCGTCCGTTCATCAACAACCCAATTTGGAACCGTAATAGGTAGACACTTGAAATTTTCACAGAGTGTGTAATATTATGGCCGCTATAACAACAGATAATAAAAATTAAAGGGGGTCCCTCTTTATACAAAAAAACGTGCTTTTTTTTACTAAAACAGTTTTTTCAATCATCACCATTCTCATGCCCCTATCCCAATTTATTCATGGTCGGCGTAACATGTTTTTTTCTTCCATACTTCTCTATTAGTCATCCTCTCGGTACTCACCACCTTTCTAACCATATTATCATTCACACAGTCCATCCACCGTACAAAAAGTATCAATACATTTTTTAAAAAAAGTAGTTTTCAATTTATGTTTTTTAAGTACGCTGCTTCGGAACCCTTCGTGTACAAAGACATCTAATTAAAGACAGTAGCCATCGTTCTGTCCGCGTATAAAATTTTAAACCGAATCGATTCGTCATGACCCGCTTCCGAAGCTCGTATAAAAACTCAAAGCAATATTGTTGTAACACTAACAAGCGTAAATAAATCCCTACAATGAAATCCCACGCCACTATTGGTACCACTCGGATTCGTAAAAGCCGAGCGCTCTATTTTACCGCGTAGAATAGCAATTGGTAAATCGGATCTCATAATATTAAAGCTTCATCATCTACCTAACCTTTTTCTTCTAAAGGAATGCAGCAACTTCTGATCTGACCTAGCACAATTGGTACGACTGGTTGTAAGAATTTTGGCCTTCTGACTACCCGTGACCACTGTGAAAGATTTAGCCGACGGTCCTCAACCGGCTGGCAGGATTAGTCAGCTTAGCGTGGTTTTCGAGGCACTGAGGTAGTAGTCTTCCACCTCCTGCAAGCGTAGCTTATCCATAATCGATAAACTAGGGCTGTTACTTAGCCACGAGCTCCTCACTTAGCCACCAGCCGCTCCTGAATATTATTAGAGCATCTCGACAGGTTCCCGCTCGAAGGAAACTAAACACGCTTAATGTCAGCAATCTGAATATAAAAGCGAGAACAGTTTCTCGGGAGGATTTGTTAGAAAATCAAAGCAATTTACGCTCGTCAAGGGGAGACTGCGGCTGACACGCCCATTTGTCTCGAGAAGTCGGGACTGCCAACCGAACGTTCGACGGTATTTTGCGAAATGAGAAAGCTTTGAGACAGGATAACACCGGTTTAAGTGGAGGTTACCTAATGGCTGCGAAATATGTCGCAGCTTTTAGAATAAATCGATAAATCGCTGGAGTGGAGCAGAGTAACTTTTTGAGAGGAATGCGTGAGATTGAGTGGATTAAGATATCGGCTTATTACGGGAATGGATTGAGCGCGTAACAATAAATAGCTTTTTGCTTTTTTCTGTTTTGTTTGGGGAAAAGCATCGCATGCGTTTGGTTGTACGAGTATGTGGAATGAAACCAAAAATAGTTCTGAATGAGTTTTCGTTGTTCCACTCATACATAACCAGCCTATAATGTTCCCACTTCTTGGACACAGACCTCCTCTGTGGTAGAGGGAGTGGGCCGTCATCCACCACGTGAGCCCAGTGCGGGTTTATAGTTGTTACATTATATATTCGTATTCTAGGACATGCCAGTTTCCTCAGGATGTTTTCTTCCATCGTTTTGAGAGCAGTGGTGATGAGATAACTTACATAAAGTAAAGCAACTGTCCGAGTTCGAACCTACGACCTACAACTCGTGAGTCACGGCCTTTAACACTGGGCCTCCACTGCTCTCCCTGTTCCGCTAATACAACCACCCTAAATAAGTTAAAATCGGTTCGAACTGGTTTAACGCAACACAGCAGCTTTGAAATTTCATATGCGATACACGTGAACTAAACCCGTCGTAATTAATACAAAATTACATGCGATACGACTACGCGATGGCGTAGAAGTGCGATTGCGGTTAGAAATCAGAGGCGTGTACTCCGCTATAAGGTCCTACTCATCGTTAAGCCACAACATACTTATACAACGTGTAATAGAATAAACGCAAGACCTCAGACACCCCAATTAGAATATTAAATTAATCATTCTCTTGCCTTTATCTTAATTTTTGGGATCAGCGCAACATGTCCTTACGTGTCTTTCTTTTTATAATAATGAATTGTAGAACAGAAAATAACATCTGTAATTTAATGTAGTTCAATCAAACTATGTTATCTTAATATATAATTCTTCTGTACGTGTGTTCGTCACCTAACTCCTCCTAAACGGCAGGACCGATTTGGATGAAATTATGTGTGTATGTTTCAATGAGTTCCTGGATGGTTTGAAGACACAACTGAAGCCGGTCGGTGGCGCTGCTTTTCCAGGCAGAACAATTTTTTTTATAAAATAGTTACCCTAGTACTAAATGTAAAACGGTTAAAAAAACGTTATTTACTCTTGACAAGGCTTAAATTTCATTAAATTACTAATTTTATTAACTTGTTATGACGCGATGGTTCTAATTTAAATTATGTAAGTATAATTATAAAAGATTTTTCGAGAAAAATTAACATATATAAATAATGATGGAAATCAATTAAGAAGCAGATTCTGAACAAACTAATTTTAGGTCTTGCGTTTATTCTGTTACACCTAATACAATACACCTATACAAATATAAACTTACGCTTTTCCCCATGGGGTTAAGCAGAAACTACAGCACACCACTTGCTACGATCCTTACATACTTTTTTTGCTTCGTTGACGTTCATACTTTTTGGTCATACACGCACACTGGCAACTATGAGTGAAAAAAATATCGGTTAATCTAAGTATTCGTTTCAAAAACTTGCTTTTTTATTTTTCTCATTCTCTTAATTTATAGCACTCCCGAGTATGTCACGTACAGTTTATGACTAGTTACTAAATCGCGTGCTAGGCTTGAAAATCAGGCACGAAATCGATATTCACATAAATCAAGCGCCCAATTTGAGATACGATACTCAATATATCAAAGTTAAGACATTCCAACTTACAAGCTTTCAACTGTCTTGTATTTCGCACGCCATTTAAAGCCGACAACTTAATAACTTATGTGGACGATTTTTTTCATGCCCAAGATTGTTTGCTTTTATAAATACTAGTACATACATAATCAGCCTACAACGTTCCCATTGCTGGGACACCGGCCTCCTCTCTGTGAAAGGAAGAGGGCCGTAATCCACCACGCGGGCCCAGTGCCGGTTGGTAGATGTCACAGGTCTTCAAATTTTTGGTACTAGGACATGCCGGTTTCCTCACAATGTTCTCCTTCACCGTGTTGAGAGCAGTGGTGATGAAATTATTTACACAAAGTAATGTGCCTGTCTGGGTTCAAACTTACGACCTATATAACTCGTAAGTCTCGACCACCACTGCTCTCTATCTAGTACATATTCCCCTTTATTCATGAACGTTGGTTAAAGTTAAATAGTAATTAGCGACTGTTTAACCACACATTTTTGACGTTTGAACGTCACTTAACTTTATTCATCGTTTATAAACAAACCCCTAAATTGTTATTATTACATGTCTGAAAACCAGTCTTACCAAGCGTTATAGTATTACCCAGTAACTGGGTTATGGAGGCATCCGCCCCATGTAAAATACTGATACTCAGCTGCATCCCGTTAGACTGGAAGCCGACCCCAACATAGTTGGAAAAAGGCTAGGCACATGATGTTAATATTATTTTTCTTTGACATATCTCATAGGACCCGAGGGTCCCGGATCCTTTACACCATTTTAAATGGTGAGGAGGCACAAACTGACGATTATCCCTGTATGCACCAAGCAATTGCACCCAAGGACAACCCGCGGTTGGTGCAGGACTATTGCAGAACATGGAAACAAAATATGGGCTATGGGTTTGGGTGGCTACAGTGGATCGGTTACTTTGAACTATGGAAGGTCTATGTGCCCTGCCTGAGCAATGATAATATAATATTCACAGATAAAATGGCAGGGGGTGACTTGCACACTCAATAATGGGCCCCCCAAAACGGTCGCTAGCACATAGTGTCGTAGCAACAAGGGGGCAACATATCCTGAGGTGCTTGTGAGGAGTGGAGAGGTATCAGGACAATCCCGGAAGTACGGTCAAGATCCCTACCAGCACCTTACGGACATACTTCCTTCCTCCGAGCACGTTTGCTCTCCACTCAAAGCCAGTCAATAAAGGTAAGACTTCTTCCGGGAGATAGGGTCGGTGGGCAGTAGCGAACTGCCCAACAACTCGCCACATGCTGCCCTATGATTTTATTATGTAAATGAACGTGGTCTAGAAATTATTTAAAAAAATATAACTGAAGAAAACAGTACCATCTCATTACAATATTACCTAGTTACATTAAAATCGATATTCCGACTAATATTTTTTATCGAATATTGAAGCGACTTCCAGTAAACCTGACATCGAAACATATAATAAATTATTCACGGCCTGTAGGACCACTTAATCCTCAATTTAAACTAAAATCCTTTTGAAGAGACATTTAAGCGTTTTACTAATTCATTTTTGTAATGAATAATTAAAATAGTATTTACTTTGTTATTAAGTCGAGGGTTTAGAAAGGAGCAATGATAAACGAGCGTAACTAATCCGATCGGGGCAGTATACAAATAATGATTTATCACTGAGTGACCACGTGTTCTGTGTTAAGCTGAGAGCAGATACTTCACTGGAGTGTGAGTGAGGTGTAGATATCAACCGATCTGCCGAGCCTCTTCCCAACTATGTTGGGGTCGGCTTCCAGTCTGACCGGATGCAGCTGTATACCAGTATTTTACATGGAGCGACTGCCTATCGGACCTCGACAACCCAGTTCTGGGTAACACGATAAGTCTAGAAAACCAGTCTTGGCAAGACTGGTTTTCTAGCCTTTTTCGACTTCTGACTACCCGTAACAAGTGTCAAAGATCTACGAATGATAGCCGGGACTAACGGCTTTCGAGGCACGGAGGGGTCTCGATATGTAATGGATGGTAACCCATCCACGAACCGACCGCGGCAAGCATAGCTTAACCTTCGATCGACCCATGCGGCTGTTATTATTTAGCCACGAGCCCCTCCAGAGATAGTGAGGTGTACATATAAAAAAAAAAAATCTCGCCTGTTTTAAGTGCCATATAATAGTGAGCGAGCCTGTTGCCATCAACCGGGTACAAATCAGTAACTGAGAAATTCCTGATGACAAAGCCCAATAATACTTTGCCTGACCTGGAAATTGGACCCAGGACCACATGCTTAGCAATGGCACTTGTGACCACGCGGCCAACGAGATTGTTCCACGCACTTGCTTCAAAAAGAGTTTGAGGTGTCCTAGGAGCTACTATTAAAATCTTGTTAGTCTGCGGGCATTCAATTTAGTTCATCAACAACAGGAAAAGGGGACCTATCGAGATTTATCGGACACAATCCGGCAATTCCACTAATTTGTTGCACCACCCAGCGTATCGTAAAGTACATAGGTAGGTACGTAAATCCGGGGCGAGCCAATGTGCGGGTTCCGTCACGGTGCTCTGGGTTTCCGAATGAGGCGATTCGCCCAGTATTATGATGATTATTATTGTGGAGGATGTTTCTGGCTGGTCACTTTATATTAGCTTTATCTATGTGAAAAGTTAAGACCCGTATCTTCCGTATCTTAGAATGATAGAGATTGATACTGGATCGAAAACATGATTTGAAACAAACTAAATTAAAAAAAAAAAAATTAAGAGCCTACCCTATCCCACTGCTGGGCAAAGGCCTCCCTCAATTCCTTCCGGGCATTCTTTTCTAGAACCACTTTTTTTTAGGTGCTTAAAAATAATTATACCAACCTATACAAATTAAATGTATTATTTAAAAGCTTAATAACTATTTTCATTAATATCTATAATGAAAACGGTTTTTTACGCAAATTAAACAACGTCTCAATTAGAAAGGTAACACAATTTAAATGTCTGAAAATGTACCTATATCTTTTCTGTAATAAAGAATCTCTCAATCGCCTTCAACTAAGAAACCACAAGACGCCTCACCCCATTACCCTCAATTTCAGTAACAAATGTAGTGCGTACACTCTGCGTAGACACGCGGAACCAATTTACGCAGAGTTTACGCAGAGTCTACGCGGAGTTGGATAGTACCGTTTGATATTTGTGTACACTGACTGAAGCTTTCAACGCTGGCAAACAAATGAGGCTGTCAACCACAGGTGCGTCTTTGCCGTGACGTGCGTTCACGTAACGAATTTTCGCGTAATTCTTAAGGATTGCGACACACTGGGTGACGATGGAAGAAGGTCAGGCCATTATTTTTGGAGACAATTGCTCTATACTTTTTGGAAATGTGTTTAAGGTAGATATGATTTTGGCAGTTTTGCTGCTTGACAAAAAACACAGTACTAGATACAAAAAAAATAATATATATAAAAGTTATTAATGATTGTAATGATCCTGTAGGGCAAGGCTTCTTCTCATGCAAAGGAACTGTGTACAATATAAATAATCATCGTGTGGTCTGAAGATTGACGATCCACTAACAAAGCGACACCTGATAAGTACCTACCCCCATGATTTTTCGATTTGACATTCTTTCGTTACATGAGAGTAGTCTCTAGTCTCATATAATGTAGAATGTCATGCTCCACCTCCTATCCTGCACTCTGTGTCCCAAAACATGCAGTCAAAGTGACCTCTGCGCTGCCACCGACAAGGCCGTAGAACTGGCAAAGTTTCGGGCCAACAAGACCTAAAATACAGTCGTGCCAGCGACACGAAGTAGAAGAAGACGAGACTAGCTTTGGCCCGCGGTTTTGCTAAAGCGGTGGGAGTAAAACCTTCTTTAAGAAAAGAATATATTTATAAAAGTTCCTCTTCATAAAAAATACACATACAAATGCCAACTTTCATCCATTTTCATAATTATATAAAGAAGGGGTTCTGTATATAATTATGAAAATGGATGGAAATTCCTAGTATTTTACTTCATTTCCGTATTATTATTATTATGTTAAAATTACTGTTGTAAAACAATGAAAGTACACACTGATGATGTCACAAATCAATAGGTAAACACATAAACAATATTTACAATGTCGTTGATTATATATATATACTTCAATAATTAACAGATGTAACGAGATAGTATCGAAACAATCATAATTATTACTTTCACACATCTCTTTGAAGTTCAAACATTAAATTTTGTATAACATTTTCGGTCATTATGCTCTAATTGCGTTGGCAGGATATTGTATTCGGGTTTCAATATGTTACTGGGTGTTTATAATATTACATTACTGGCCACTCGGGTTTCAAAATCAGCACTATAAATAAATTAATATCGAGTACCTACTATAGGACGAGTATTTGAAGTTTAGAATTTGTCAAATTCTACTTCAGCTGTTACTATACATGGTGGCAGGAACATCGACGCGCAACCTGTTACCATGGATTCAGTACACAACTTTGAATCAAGTAATCAAAAATATCTGCTGTTTCATAGAAAAGTGCAATACCTACGCGGTCAAAATGTATGGAACAGCAATTTATTTTTTATGCTAGGGGAGTCTAGGATCATGTGCTGAAAATTCAAGGTTACAGTTTGCGCGTCAATGTGGGATGCCATTGCCGTCAATGTGGGATGACTTTAACATTAGCTACATGAGGTGAAATTCATGTTTTTTAAGTTTTTCGCAAAGACAAGAATTCCGCGTGCTTTCACCTTAAGTACAGTCACCAAAAGAGATAAGTAACCAGGGTCGTCGGATATAGTTGTAGTTTAATAAGAAACCGATGGATATTTTCAAATGAAATTTAATTTGATAAATTAACTTTTTGTTTTATAGTAATTAAACAAAATTTTATTCGAAAATATCCATCGATTTCTTACAAGACTTCAACTATATCCGACGACCCTGGTTACTTATCTCCTTTGGCGAACGTACATATCGCTAGTAAAGCTTAGATACAGTTTGACAAGTACTCAACTTCAAATTCTCAATTCAGAAACAAAGGGTTTATATCCCACGTTCCACTCCATAATAATTAAACTAGTCATCACGGCACTTGAAGTAGCTATTATCCGTAGAATACGTAGGATACTGAGTACCTATTTAAATATTAAGTTCTACTTTCAGGTCACAGATTTCAAGTTCCAAGAAACAGCAAACAGACTAAAGAAAAACCTTTGAAACAGCCACCGAACAATGAAATTACAACTTCTTTTTGATAAAATAACTACGTTTTCTTTGAAAAAACATCAAGAATATACAAACCCTTAAGCTTTTCTCGTAAAGAGCTAAAAAAACGAAAAAACTACAACCCCTCTCGGTTATAAACGATGTACCTCGTATCTTAATTCTTGGAATAGAAAGCAACGAATTGTAAAAGCTAAAAAAATATAATTGCTTTCTGATATCTATAAACTTACCTTTTACTATCCAAATAAAAACAAATATTTTACATAATTTTTCCTAAATCAGGCCCATCTCAGACTCGAACAATAAACATATCTGTGGGCTTAACAAAAATAAATGTTCAAAAGAATCTAATAATCTAACCACTGTTCCAACAATGCCGTCAATATAAAAACCGGCCAAATAAGTCATGCCATGCATATAAGGTTCCGTAGTCACCCATTTCTACTTTACTTATATAGCCTGTATTGTAACGAAACCATACCGCAATTCAGGAATTTGAAATAAATGCACAGCGCCATCTATCGAGGGTCGTTGTAAACTTTTTTAAGCCCCTAATTTTATTTATCCTGTTTAGAGGATTCAGATTGAAATCAAATCATATCCAATACATATTTGTTATGATTTTATTTTTAATGTTTTACATGTTTACTTATTATTTCGATATTTTTGAACGAAGTTTCCAAGTAAGCGCATTGTACAAGTTAGGCCTCTATAACTCCTGAACTAACAAAGTTATTTAAGCTGTTATAACTTTACTTTAAAGTTCGTTACATGGACTACCATCATGATCTTTTCCAGATTTTTCGAGCCAGCTGTTTAGCTTTTAGAGGGAGGGGACGCCCTATTTTAACAAAAAAATGCGCTTTAAAGTTGAATATCTCGCAAACGGATACCTAAATCAAAAAATCGTCTTAGCAATTTCTGAATGTTTTTTAAAGACCTATCTAATGATATCCCACACAATGGGGTAGACGCGAGAAAAAAAAACATCCACACTTTGCGTGTAGGGGAGGTACCCCAAAAAAAATATTTTTAGTGATTTTATTTTAGCACTTTGTCGACGTGCTAAATACACATATCCATGCAAAGTTTCATCTTTCTAGCAATAACCGTTTGGAAGGTAAGCCGAGGACGGACGGACGGACGGCCATGACGAAACTATAAGGGTTCCGAGACGTGAACTACGGAGCTCGAAAAACAGGCCAAGTGCGAGTCGAACTCGCACACGAAAGGTTCCGTACCACCGTACAATACTTAACACTACATATTTAATAAAAAAACACATGCTTCTTGTATGAGGACCCCCTTTAATTTTTTTAATTTATTTTATTTTTATTTTTTGTTGATTTAGTGGCAATAGAAATACAAACTCTGTGAAAATTTCAACTGTCTACCTATTACGGTTCATGAGATACAGCCCCTGACAGACAGACGGACGGACTACGGAGCCTTAGTAATAGAGTTCCGTTGGCACCCTTTGGCTACAGAACCCTAAAAACTACCTACAAAGGCAAGTAGTAACTAGGTAGTATTTATAAAGCGTATAACAAAATATTGAAAGTCACTTTCATAAATAAAGGGGCGTTAATACACTCAGACATAATCAGAAGCTACGATATTATCCGTCTCCGACTTCTCCCACGAGACATGCAGTGTGTCCCCACCCCAACCTAACTTAATTGACACTGTCTCGTAGCCGTCATCTTGGTACCTAAGTAATTAATTACTTCAATAGTAATGCTGCGTTTATTTCTCAAGTTATATACGAACGCATACAGCTGGTGTGTTTTGCCTTAAATTAATTCGTAACCTGAATAATTTCTGCGTAATTTGACGTTGACTTCATCTTGGTTTGTTTTATGAAGATAAGCTTAATGAAGTCAGAAAAAATATTTTCTAAATTAGATCAGACCTAATCTAACTAGCCTGTATTATCACATTGCAGGGTAAAGGCCCCTCTCTCCCTTTTGCAGACAATTCTGTATTTTGCTAGTACCGGCTAGTCCTTTCGACAGGAGTCAAGCTCGTCCCTCTATCTTCGTCTCGACCTTTGGTCGGCCGCTTTAGTGGTATCAGATACGCCGAATAAAAAAAAAGTCTTAAAACATATGGAAGGTTACAGTCTGATTTAGTGAAACTCATAAACCCATTAATATCTGCTAAGACGATGTTGTGACAAACATAATATTATGACCTCATAGACTTTCCAACGAGGGGCTCGCGGCTAAATGATAACACCCGCACGGGTCGATTGAAGGTTAAGCTACGCTTGCCGCGGTCGGTTTGTGGATGGATGACCATCTGTATCTCGGATAGCACGGTAAGCCGTTGGTCCCGGCTGTCATTCGTAGATCTTGACAGTCGTTACGGGTATTCAGAAGCCCAAAAAGTTTGACAACCAGTCTTACAAAGGGGTATCGTGTTACCCAGTTACCTTATGGGTTGTGGAGGTCAGATAGGCAGTCGTGCCATGTAAAATACTGGTATTCAGCTGCGTCCCATTAGACTGGAAGCTGACCCCAAAACAGTTAGGAAAAAGGCTAGGAAGATTGATAGACTTTCCAACGATAAGCAACAAAAGTATTGTTTGTTGTATAATCGTGTTCATGTCTGTTCCCTTCTTGTTCCCAAAAAAATACATTAAACCGAAGTACGAAAGTAACAATTAACACCGTTAATTATCACGCCGACTCATTGAGCTCGCGGGTCCACGGGGAAAAACTAATTTCCATCAAAATAATAAAAATAAGAAAAAACTGGACAAAAATTCCAATTACGCCACCCTCCATTGAATTTAATGAAATCTCCGCAATTGTCTCAACACTGCACAGGTGTATTTTTGTTTAATAAACCTTAGACGAAAAAGGTCACCCTGTTATCGGGGGTCGTGGACAAAGGACGGCGACCCATTCCACTTGTCTTAAGATAAAAAGAGAAAGTGGATTAAACGCATAGATAGCCGCCGCCCATAAAGAGATTCCACTCAGTGATAACACTGAGAAGACGCGGGCGAGCACTGTGTTTTGCTATCTAAAAAAGGTTTCACTCCAATGTATTTTTATGCAGGTGCCTATTAAGATAAATTTTACGGTAGCCCATCTTATTTTTGAGGCTCTAAAGTGTAGACTTCTTGAATAATATTACGCTAAGAGAAAGGTTTAAACAAAGATACTAAACAACACAGGTTTTAGGTTTAACAGCTAAAAAGTTAAGGTCACGCTGTGTTTATCTGCTATATTATTATACGAGTTTATAAACATTTTTAGTACAAGGTAATCTTTATAATAAAATTATTTAACAATGGCTCAAGCCTTCATTGTTCGATTACCAAAACCTTTTCAATATTCATTAAAAAAAACGTGAAATTGGTTTGACTAAATCCTAGTTTAGGTACTTTTTCCATGTTGTAAATGATTGTAATTATGTTTCTCTACGAAGCAAGCTCAAACTTCATGAAAAATATAAAACATTTAGATATCAGCATAATAATAACGAGGCGAATAACTTTTGTAAAATATAACATAAGCACAAACGTATTCTGAAACCAAGCGAACATAAATTCGAAATACCTACAACATTTTTCAAATCAACGAAACAATTCGATCATTTGAACACAACTTCATTACAAAAAAAAAAATGAAAGATACGCTCCAATAACGAAACAGATGTCGCAGATCTCAACACTAAGAAACATACTCCGAATAATTTACAAGAATACGTGCAATCACGTTTTCCAAAGACGAATCAATCACAGAAGGGTATAAAGAAACTGGATTATTTAAAATTCACATCGATATTGAAGCTTTATTCCATTGTTAGTGAATTTCAGACTCCAATATTTTTGCTGAGTGCGCATTAAATTTCGTATTCTCTCTTGAGGCCGCGACGCAATTATTCGCCTTCAAAATGCAGTTCATTGCATAGAACTTGCAATGCATTTCAGCATTTCCCCGATTCAATAATGCAGACAAAAGATATCTGCTTGCATTAATTGAATTTTTTATTCCGGTTTTTTTTTTGTTTTTTCGTGTTTTCGCGGAAATATATCGCTCATTCCCTTTTGTTTGGTCTGCCGTTATACGAATTTTAGCATTCATAAAATTAATATGGGGTTCCAATACTCCGGATTTCGGCGGCTAATTGGCATTTTCGTATTTTTTATAACACGTTAGTGATAATCAATCCCTGATTTTATATTGTTATATTAGGTGTGAAAGTGATTCTATTATCATATTTACATAACAAACAATTTCATGTCATTTTATTTCAATGATTCTTGGAAATCAATCATGTTTTCATTGGAAAATGGTTACTGAAGTACAGAATCTCGTGATAATTATGGTGATTGGAAAGCTCTTTTATAATTAAAAGAACGCGAACAAAAGAACGTTATCTCTATTAATTAGTAGGTATTAATTTACCTACTAATTAAAAGAGATAACGTTCTTTCAATTATGTATATCTCTGAAAGAATATTTCGACGTATTCTAATTGAAAAAAAATTTTTTTTTGTTGTTTAATATCCTAATCGTATTATTTTTAGCCTTTTTTGTGTCCCACAGCTGGGCAAAGGCCTTCTATTTTTCTTTCTAAACCTTCTGTCTTATGTGATCTCTGGCCCTGCAAACGTTATCAGATCGTCACACCGCCTTCACCGTAATCTACTTTGACGGCGATGTCCTCCCTCAGGCGTCCAATGAGTGAAGATCTTTGCTCATCTCTCCATAAACTTATTGTTAAGTAAACATAATGCATAAGGGGACTTAAACACGGTACGGTGTAACCCAAGCTGGCTTAAATGTCAACCGGTAATTAATCACAAAAAAGGCCAAAAGCGAATTTATTTCAACCGAAACGTATACTATAAATAAAAATTACAACATTACCATAATTAAAAATACCAAACAATGTTCTGTAAAACACCATTATGTTTGTTTAAAAGCCCTCAAAAAGGTTCTAAGCGTTCCTAAGCATATCTGTCATAATATATTTTCCAGGTCCATTTTCACGTAAGAAATCATTACAACCAACAACGAGCCATTATCTTACTTACAAAGTACATCATCTTTATATTATGTATATCTATAGCACCGCAGTCTTGTTTGGGATAAGTCACCAGGTTATAGCGGGGAGATGAGGAAAAGGACAACACAAATTATATTTTTGTATAAGGCTGCTTTGAGGAAAGACAGGGACCAAAAATCAAAATGGCTGGTGCGCCAACTGTTATCTGCGCTGATCGGTGGCAACGCAGGAGTCACTTTGGCTGCATGTTTTGGGGCACAAAGGGCAGGAGAGGAGGTGGAGGGTAGTTTGTGACACAGCTCCACATCTACACCCTGCTGCCGTCCCGTGAATATTTAAAATACTTAATAAAAATATAACTTACGTTCTGAAGAACGTAAGTTTTCCATTAACTATACCCTGCAATATAACTTCATGCAGTATAACTTCAATGTACCTACATTTAAATTATACTGCATAATTCTTTCTGCTTTTATTTCCCAAGTAAACTAAATAAGTAAATTCGACGATGAATGTTATCACAATAATTTTCCATTAAAAGCGCCATCAAAAACTTATCGCATTACCTACCTCACCGACAAACTCGTAAGCAGCATCTTAAAAACAACTAGACACTGCAATTTGCACTTAAAACACGAGTAAATATAGTGCATTATTAAATGGCACCGTCGTCGCTTATGAATAGTACCAAAGCACTAAAGCGCTGTTAAAAATTCAAGAAAAAGCGGCGCTTCCAACTGTGGCCCGGGGGTACTCTTAACGCGACGCCGCTGAAGCTGTGATGAAAATACTTAATGAACTAAAGGAAACAACGGCCAATGACGTTTGAGAAATTGGCCGGCTTTGTGAGCATTATGTGACTGTAAATCTTTAGCTTAACGCTGCGTGTGCGAAATATGGTGGAGGTTACCTGAAGGCCAGTTCCCGTATTTAAAAACTTACAAAATCTAGTCGCAATAAAGAAAGAAAATACGTTTATTTGCGGCAAACATGACGCTACAACCCGATGCGAGAGAGAGCCCCAGCGCTGGTTTTCAGCGCAATCTCATCTCAGTAGCACTCAATGTCAAAAATGTTGATAAAATATTAGTGCTGCCTTATTTTCAGGGGCAGATGCAGCAAAAACTAGTGTTTGAAAACAAGTTTAAGAAGAATCAACTTATTTTCACTATAAGCAGGAACACAAATCCTCTTCAAATGAAATTAAATATAATAACACGTTGAATTAGATGTTTTAATTTGTCGCAACTAACGTTTGTTTTGTGCAATAGTTTTATAATAACTATGCGAAAGTTACTTTGTCTGCCCGTGACCTTTCCACGTCTAAACGGATACACACAGGTATACCATGACCTGGGTTAGGTCATAGGTTTTTATCCTGGTAATACATACCCATGATATAATTTCCGAATTCCACGCAAGCGCTACCGCGGACAAAAGGAAGTGTTTTACTAAAGCTTTTTCTCGATTTTTTAATAAAATTCATAGCATTTAATATCCTTACAATTATATCAAAACATTGTTAAAGAGCGAAATGTTTTTTTACGTCCAAAAGAGATGTAGTTTCCATTGTAATAATATTTTAAAACATTAATTTATTCAATTAAAAACTGTGGCGTGCCTTTGCATATTTTTACAAGTTAACAGTTTTTCGTTTTACGGTTTTGTTTAGTATATAATAATAGTTTTTAACCCCCGACGCAAAAACGAAGGGGTGTTATAAGTTTGACGTGTCTCTCTCTGTGTGTTTGTGTGTGTATGTCTGTTTGTGGCATCGTAGCTCCAGAACGGTTGAACTGATATTTATTTTGTTTTTTTTTTGTTTTAAAGGTGAATTTTTACAGATGTTGAAATAGTTAGGAAGCCTGTATCAATGTTAACATATCCTGTGTTTGCCTTTGAATACCTCAGCATCACCATCATCCACAGCCCGACTTGACCCACTGCTGGGCATATGCCTCTCTGTTCTTGTGCCAATCCCCACGCTCCTGTGCAAGCCTCATCCAGGTTTTGCCCTCGATGGAAACAATATCATCTGGCCATCTCGCCGCCGGACGGCCGTCATCTCTTCTTTCAGTCCTTGGACGCCACTCTGTCACAGCCTTACTCCACCTGTCATCATTGCACCTTGCCAGAATACCTACTATGAAATAAACAGATACCTATCAAATTGATGAGATGAGAGAAGAGATCTGGAGATGTGGTGTTATTTTTTGTTGTTGTGTAAAATTATGCTGATAATGTTAACACTGTTAACAGTTCTTATCTAGCGAACTGAGTTAGCTATCAAAACTACAGAATTTGTTTATTTATTTCTTTAATTAAAACGGTTTAAAACCAATTACAGAAATTAAAGACACAGTTTGTATAAAATAAAATATAAAATCATAAAGTAAAAGTTAACAATACTTTCATAAATCCTCCTCACAGTACTTACCATGCCTAATGTTAACAGAGCTTATTTTGATATTTATTGGCTGCGTCTGTGGTCTAGTGGTCGTAAGCGCTACTGCTGAGCATGTCCTGGGTTCGTGTCCCGGGTCGGGCATAGTGTTATTGGGTTTTTCAATCTGGAATTTCTCAGCAGCAGCCCGGAGCCTGGATCTGTGTCCGGGTGATGGCAATAGACTCGCCCCCTATCACATGGGACTTAAACATAACTGGCGAAATGTGGGTGTACTATAAATACACCTCTTCAAGGAAAAAAGACGTGAGGTTATGTTATGTGTTGTTATTTATACTTAAACTAGGCCAAAAGAACGTGCAAAGTTATTTCTGTCCTGTTCACAAGACGGGTCACCACGACCTGTGGAGAACTTTGTGGTTTCTGCTTGCCTCCTTGAAACTTAGCGAGCGTGTTTATTTACCACACATTACGTTCCTTCCATTATTTATATTTTGTCCCACATTCAGAGAGAAAAGATTATTGTACTGGTTTGGTGTACATAGTAACTGGGTTATGAAGATAGGCAGTTGCTCCATGTAAAATACTTATTGGTATTCAGCTGCTTCCGGTTAGCCTGGAAGTCAACTCGGTCATATATGGGAAAAGGCTTTGCTGCATGGTTAACGGTAACGGGATTTATCCACGGAAATCTGTCATTTTGTCAGAAAAATCCGTTTCTATGGTGGTCATGCTACACGTGCACAGGATGATAAGATAAGAAAAGAGAAAATTTGGTTTTTGCAAATCTTCTATTGTGATGTCATTGCAGGTTATTGTGTACAGTCACGAGCAACAATATGTAAACACTTAGCAACTTTCAAGTGCGATTTTTTCGTGAAATAATGAATGCAACGTTGAAATACGAATGCTATGTTCGTAACAACATAAAATTTCATTCAAAAATTAAGGAGTAAATCGCTTTTGAAAAAGCCAAGTGTATACATACTTTTCCTTGTGACTATACAATAACCTCATATTACATTAACAGAATATTTTCGTAACAATTTTCATTATACAAATGAACCTTGAAATAGAAGTTAAGCACGGTTATTCAAAAAGACTTAATAGCCTCTCAATTCATTTATAATTTCATGTGATAGTGACAAGGCCAGGGGTTGTTTATAAAGCGCTATAATTATTATACATTTATATAGTATATAAGTATTGACATAAAGCGTCTATAAATAACGAGGTCTGAGTTTTATTATGTAGTATACAATTTATTATAATATCTAAAAACTTAGCTGTCTTATGTAATTTTGACGTTTAAAAAGTGCTGATTCTCAGCCTCCGAATAAATTATTTTTGATAATCATCTAGAAAGAATTAATACTCTATTACATAAATCAAAGAAAACGGTACAAATATAGGGAAATTAACCTGCATGTCCTAGAACCAAAAATTCGAAGACATGTGACATCTACCAACCCGCACTAGGCCCACGTGGTGGATTATTAGCCCACTCCCTCTCGAAGAGAGGAGGCCGGTGTCCCAGCAGTGGGAATATTATAGGCTGTTTATGCTTATGCTATTGGTACTGTATTCTATACGTTTCATAAATTATAAGATCAGAGTTAAACTTTTACAAATTCGACCAAAAACATCGGTACGCATACATCTAAGTTATTTTTATCTATATTTTATTGTCAGCCAAATTACTTATCCTATAGAAACCGAAAGTTCTCAGAAACCGGTACATGGCCAGCAATTTAGTAAGACGAATGGTTATTGTCAGACAGTGTTCAGGAAATATGAAGATGGATGGTTGGGAGCATGCCCTATCTATTGATCCCGGGAGCAAAGATGCTGCTTTAACCGGGATAATGAAAATTTTATGCATATTGTCCGCTTCGTCAGCAGTACTGGGTAGGGCAGCGTTGGTTTAAATTATAATGTTGACTAGTGATGCACGTGGGTCTGTTTGTGTTTTAATTTTACTTTTGCAAATACATATTATAAAGATTTCATAAGCTGTCTTAGATATTTTTGCAAATATAATTATAGATTTCTAGATATATACGACTACTTAGTGTAGCAAAATAAAAAAGAAAATTCCGCCACTTAAGCACGTATTATTATTAAAAATCGTATTCAAAATTAAGTATAAAATGTAATGGTGGTAAATGTTAATGGTATTGTAGTTTTTGATGCATTTTGATGTTTCCGGTCATTCTTAAGGGTTTGTTTCGGGAATTCCCGACTATTTACGGACAACAACTGAGCCATTATTAAAGAGATCACGAGGCAAGATTGCCTCAAACGGTAATCCCATGAAAAACGGACTCTATTCGATTCCGAAACTACTTAACCAACCCCGAAACTGACGCATAAGGAAATAAAAAGTACATTTCCAATAGAAAAATCGAAAACACAAAAAATTTAAAGGTCAAGTTTAAAAAAATATACTCAACAAAAAATTACGTCCCAATTTTTTGTTCCAACCAGTTCGTAGTTGATTCAGTCTCACAGTTAATTATCGAGCTTTTTAATTTACGAGAATGGCTTCCAAGGATCTTTGAGTCATTAATGAAAATAGGATTATAACTGGAATAATGAATTTAAAGTGGAAAGGCCGAGTCGCTGGCCTTGGTGCCGTTTGACTTATTTTAGTAATTCTATATTTTAGTCCTATCCTTCCTACTAATATTATAAACGCGAAAGTTTGTATGGATGGATAGATGTTTGTTACACTTTTACGCCAAAACTAGTAGACGGTTTTGAATGTAATTTGGCACACAGATATTTTATTACCAGGATTAACACATAGGATACTTTTTATCTCGATATACCCACAGGATCGAAACTTATGCGGGTGAAACCGCAGGGCGCAGCTAGTAATTCTATAAACTTGCGTTGCATAAGGCTGTTTGTTGTGGAGAATGAAGTTTAATAGAATATGTATAAGTAATCTAGATTTTTACTTACTTAACTGCTGTGCATACGGCTCAGTTTGTAATAAGTTTAAATATTATTACAATACCTAAACTAAAATCTAGCCAGGAAATATGTAGGTGTGTGAATTACAAAAAGATGTTGTATTGCACAAGTGTGCGCGCAGACACAGGAGAACTCCCTCTTCCCTCACTCTTATAGTCCGATGGGACGGCAATCCGACACGACCTGAGAGAGATCAGGCGCAGGACCAACGGCTTAACGTGCTGTCCGAGACACGGGGGTATCACACCAACGTCCCAACGTCCCAACTCCGGGCTGTAACTAAAAAATTCCTAATGAAAAAACTCAATAACACTTCGCCCGACCCGGGAATCAAACCCAGGACCCCACGCAGTCACACGCATGTTGGCACGTTGTCAGTAATTGTGCAGCACAACTTAAGGAGCATTAGCACTTAACTACAAGTAGAAGAACTGTGATTGTAGTCTAGTATTCCCGTTTATCTCTTAAACTAAGGTAATCACTTGTAACAGGGTTAAATTCAGGACAATAGTGTTACGGGCGCGGTTCAAAGTTATTTGTTTAGCTCGCCATTCCGTCGCAGTTGTCGTGATGATATTGTATGAAAAACAATCTAAACTACCTACTAACTTTCAGTGTACTCAATTATATTAATTTAATTATTATTCGTGATGGATTACGGCCCACTCCCTCTCACAGAGAAGAGGCCTGTGTCCAGAACATTATATGCTGATTATGTAATTAATATTTTTGGTTTTACGTTGCGGGGAACCCGTTGCGTTTCGACCAGAACCATGTTACGTATCACACTTATGGTTGCAATGTCTTTGAATTTGATCATTCAACAATATCCATTACCTCTTAACATAAACTTGTTTCCCAGAGTTGAAGAGTTGGACAGGAATGTACCTACTTATAGTACACCCACATTTCACCAGTTATGTTTAAGTCCCATGTAATAAGGGGGCTAGCCTATCGCCATCAACCAGGCACAAATCCAGACTACGGGCTCCCACTGAGAAATTCCAGAAAAAAAATCCAATCACGACTTGCCTAACCCGGAAATCAAACCCAGGAGAGGTCCTAGGTGAGCATGAGAATGTTCGGCAGTAGTGCTTGCGACCACTGGGCCAACGAGACAGTATCCATCATGACTTCTTACTTTGGAAAAAAGTGTAAGGGACTATTTGATCAACGCAATGATATTGAGATGAAAGCTTTACTCTGCTCTATATTGTATCGAATCAAGTTCTACTAACTTAACAACAGCTGTGCTGCTGTGGAGTTTGTCGCACCACTTCTTCTTTCTAGCTAAAGCACTAGGAAGTAGTTTTAGGGACAGTCACGTGTAATTTTGACGTTTAAAAAGTGCTGATTCTCATAGATATAAAAGATAAATTGATAATTTGCCTAGTTTCAATTTAATTTTGATAATTCTTCTTCTTTTTAGCGTGTCCATGGCAATATAAATGGACTCGGCCCAGAATTGGGCTACGTGTTTGGCGCCATCACTAGCATTCATTCATGTTATAATTTATTTCATCAATAATAATACAACGGATTACATGTACTTAGAGACTAGTGGGATAATATAACATGGGATTATTTGTAGCTGAACTGGGACGAGTCCTGTATCTCGGCATACACAGCCTAGTTTGAATAAATAGAATAGGGAACTGGTGAAGGGCGGGCGTTTTGGGGACTGTCTAATGTAATTTTGACGTTCGAAAAGTGCTGATTCTCAGTCTAATTTGAATAAATGACTTTTGATTCTGACTTTAATAATCTTTTCTTTTTTTTTTTAATTTTGCCCCACACTAGGAATTTCTCCTGTGTCGTGGGTGCGTTTACAAACTTTTAAACTCACATACACAAACAGCCAGACCAGGAACAACTACTTGTAGGCCATACAAATATTTGTTCCGTGCGGGAATCGAACCCGCGACACGCAGCGCAGCAGTTAATCGCTTAACCACTGCGCCAACCGTGTCGTCAAAATCTACGACTTAATAATTTACAACGATGATACGAAATTAGGCTGCAAGCGTTAGTATATATACGCGTTTCTATCTTATCATGCAATGCAATGGTTCTAAAACTAACACAATGCAAAAATATTATTTATTTATTTATTTATTATTTATTTTACCATTTATGTACACACATATATAAACAGACAATGAAAAACAGAACAGAAAAAATAGGTACAGAGGTGATGCTTATTTCATAAGAAATCTCTTCCAGCATACCTGAGATAGGACAATAGATACAGAGATGTAGACAGCGTGTGATAGAGCAGAGGAGACAAAAAATAATACATAGAATCAAAAAAAAAAACAATTCACTTAAAAACTAAACAAGAATTACGAGAATATATTAACATACATACAAATAAACATACATAAATACTTCTAAAATAAATATTACACGAATGATAATAATTACATCATACTCAAAATAATAAATACATACACAACTATGATGAAGTGGACAGATAGTGTTCTTTCACTCTTCTTTTAAAAACCGCAATAGTTTGGCATATCTTATATATATATATATTATCCGGCTTACAATACAACATTTTCTAACATTGAATTTTATTTTGTTACAGAACAAGAAAACGTGATGATATAAACGAAAATTTCATTCTAAATGTAATCCTGAAGATTTTGTGAGGTGTTGGGATATTCGTGCAGTGCCTCGGAAAATGTAAAATGGAGAGTTCTTTCCACGCGAGCCCAACTCGCGTACTGTCCCTGTGGACCCTGCTGCTCGGATGCTGTACTATCGCAGGTTAGTAAATGTAAATGTATTAAGTAGAACGAGACAATAACGTAATCCCAATTTAGTGTTATTGATGATGAAAATGTGGAATGTTTCTAACACTGTATAGTCAAAGAAATAATAATTGCTAGTGTATGGTCAGGGAAATTAATCGTTTATCAAATTGATACACCACATCATTTTGGCGTTGTTATTGTCATTTCATAAGCAGTGGTGGCCCAATAGTAACAGCCGCGACTTACGACTTGTAGGGCGGCGGTTCGAACCCAGACAGCCACTGCGCTACATCCCTCAAAATGGAGAAGGAAAACATAGTGAAGATACGGCATGTCCTAGAACCAAAAAATCGAAGACATGTGACATCTATCAACCTGTTCCCGCGTGGCGGATTACGGCCCAATATCTTTCACAGACAGGAGGCCTTTATCCCAGCAGTGGGAACATTATAGTCTGATTATGTATGCTCATTTCATATAACTGTTACATAATGACAGCTGGGATTTGAATATACCTACGGACGATTGAAATCGGTAATCATAATTTGATAATCAATTATCTGCCCTGACGTTACAGTTTACTCAAGTATTTATTCCGGGTTTGACTCGCAACCCAGCCACGTGAACGGGAATCAGTCGGGCCAACCCGAAATAAATTCTAACGTAAAGCGTAAATATTATTAAACATACTTGCCAAAGACATTTAAAAATACTGATGGTAGACGGGACAAAGCGAAGAACATCAAAGTCTACTTGGTAGTGTCTATTGATCACATCTCGCTCCGTTTAGTTATACAGGGTTAGTTTTCAAATTCCAGCCAGATTTAAGGGTGCGGTACAGACCATCAGACTGAACAGTTTTCTCCATGGGACCAACATCGTAATCGCGAATAATAATTCAGCCGTCCCATACATTTAGGTCGAGTAGGTATTGAAGTTTTCTATGATAATAACACACAGTTAGTAACACACAGTTGTAAAATTTTTCGCGATTACGATATTGGTCCCAAGGAGAAAGTGGTTCAGTTTGATGGTCCGTACCACACCCTTAAATTTGGCTGGTCTTTAAAAATAAACCATGTATGGATCGTGTCATGCGTCCCACTGTCACATGAAAGGTCGAATTGTGTGCAAAAGAATATTATAGTACATTACGATACGTGTGACATAAGTAGCCTAGCGTATCAAGTAGAGAGCGTAGCGAGGGTGCTAAACGCCATGCATCAATAATACTTAAGTCACACGTATCGTATTCTATTTTATAGCAAGTGTGACCTAAGCGCGCACTTAGGTCATGCTTTTCTGTGTAAAATAAAGCGTGACAATGGACTACTTAAGTCACAGAAAGTACGGGTTTAAGTCACACGCTACGCTTTAAAATGATTTTCGGAGAAATTGTGCCAAATTGTACATTGTGGTTTTTTTCGTTAGTACTCGTATTTTATGATTTACCAAGTATTTAGATAAGTAATTTTCTTAGATACGTCAAACTATCTGGCGGTTGGTAATCAAAGGTTGGCGTCGGTAAAAGTGTATCGTGTCAAAATTGGCTTCCATGTAATTTTGCTATATAAAGCTAGATGGTGTCACTGAGACATGGATGGATGAGACATGGATCACAGTTTTCCTATCTCATTTCTTCTGATAGCCTCTCTTTAGTATCTTAAATATTTTTTGAAAGATCTAAAATGAAAACACAGCGGCGGCGCCACGAATTATATTAGTACTGCCTTTTCTAGGCATTGCCGGCGGCGCGGCGATTCCGTGCCACTGCGCGAGACTTTCTAACCTTATGTATGCCTATTATATTTTTCGCTTAAATGCGAATCTCTAAGCCACATTCACGAGTTCTGTTGGACCGCTTATGACCACATGTGGCATATACCTATGAGGTACTGTGTTTTATTATTAAGCTTTATTTGTCTGTAATAAGCCAGTTTTGCACCGGAGCAGAATCTGGATTTTATCTCGACAACATGTTGGTGTTTGGCACAAGGCTTAAGTTTCAACGATATTTGAAAATTTAAATAAAAAATAAACGTTCCTCTGGCAAATAATACTTTTCGAATTTTATACTGTCAGTCTATCAGTGGCATTTTTTGCAGTAGGCACTTATCTTGAAGCAACCTAAAGTCTCTCGTATTCCTGGTGGTAACTCGTAATAAGTTGAACACAAGTTGCTAAAACCAAAAAAAAATCCTTTGCCAGCAATCCGTGTGGCCGGCCAACATATAAAATGTTGCTTCAAGAATGTTGTCCAACTTTTGTTTGCCATGAATTTAGGCGCACTTGCTCCACCAAGTACTAAATAGAAAGAAGAAAGAAAGAAAGAAAATACATTTATTTGGCTCAAACTAAAAAACACACAATACACCAGATATATACATCAGACAAAACAAACGATAAGATAAAAAAAATAAAAGATTAATTAAAAAATGTGAAGTCCGATGTAAGGAAATTATCAGGAAAGTGTGCCTCACGGCTGCGCCAAAAAGGCCCAGTTCAGCAAAAATGCCAGACAACTAGTGGCTGACGCTGGTTTTCAACTGGACCTGATGTGTAAGGTGACGGATGTAAATCAGTTTTATTCTGCAACGTGACGTGTGTATACATACTTAAATATATAAATAAAATAAAATATTAAATACATCTAACGCTATTCGTGTTTAAAACATAATTCTGTCTCTGTCAACTTAAAAAATTTGACAGAAACAGAAATATGTTTTATATTCGATTAGCGATAAATGTGTTTAGTGATTTTTGGTGCAAGCGGGCCTATATCTCGGTACCTAAGTTACACCGAATTTAATAAAAGCAATTTATGGAAAAAACCATTTCGACTCAAAGTTATCAGATAGACTGTCATTCTTAAAACGATCGATCATTTTTTAAGCATTGTATATTTTTGACATTTCCTGATCAGATAAACCTGTGCCACTATTTTGATCTAATCGCTAACTTCTAACAACTCACACCAAACTTCAAAGGACATTCTGGTATGAGGAAATCCCTTTAAACAATATATTTCCGTGTACGTCAGGCGATGCATCCTAACACTTATTAGGCAAAATTATATTACAGATACTACAGAGAATTTAATAATTTATTTATATGTTGTTGTTAGGATGCTGTTAATGCGTTTTATTAGGTTAGTTAATAAAGTGCTGGAGATGAAATATGAGTGGCTTGTGTAAGGGTAAAATGTACAGACGCCAGTACACCAAGCTACTACACTCTGTCAGATTTCTTTAATAGATTTTCAACTTTATCGCTAAATCATTAAGGTTCAAGGTTGATTGGGAAAATTTGACAGTTTCGGGTAGCTTGGCCTGCTGGCGTCTGTACGTAGTCTATTTGGTAAAAGATATTTAAATCTACTCCTTTTTGTGTTGATGGTATTCTTCCGCGCTATTTTCTTTTTCTATATTAGGCGCGTCCCTAGCGCCATCTAGTTGGATTAAGTGAAGATCTTATTTTGACATTGTGTGGACAAGAGTGGCATGGCAACGTTAGTGTCACTCTAGCGGAACGTCAAGGACGTCAAGCAGCCATCTGTCTCGTGCACTTTTGGAAACGAACCATGGCATAAACTAGACGGTCACAACGGATCGCTTACGTCCTAAAGCTTAATCTATTTTTATCCGAGTTTACTTGTGATACATTTGTAATTTAAATTGAGAGTTCTGATTAAATGGCTGCTGACCGAAGACTACAGGTCTTCAACTTATTTCTAAAATTTCTCGCACGATTACCCACTTTAAGATGAGAGATTCTGATACAGATACCCACATGCCAATATATAGTTTCGCCGTCCCCGCAGGATAAACGCGTCAGTGTAAAAATTCAATTTTACAGGAAAAATAAAACACCCAAATTAATCCATAACTTTATGACTACTTACACCGAATAGAAGTTTGTTTTTTATGTCGTCTATAAGATTTTTTTTTGTAGATACTCTAATTAATATTAAGTGATAAACAGGTACCGTTTTTGAGTTATTGAAAAAAACACATATTATAGAAATATTTTCGTTTTTTTATCGTTAATGTTACTTTGAGTTTTTTTTCTTATTAACTATTGTTTTTTGTTTTGTTTTGCAATGTAATATAGCTTGAATTTTCTGTGCGTTTTTCGCAGTACAGTGATACCGTTAATTGGCGATTACGCGTTTATTCTGGTGCAGTCGAAAAGTTTTTGATAATGTAATAGGAGATTAAGTATTTGTCCTGGTCATCAAGGTCGGAATAATAACATTATGTTACGGTATACGGGGTGTAAGGGGGAGCACAGAACAACCGGTCTCCCCAAACGTCAACCTCACCTGTACGGGGTGACGAGGTGCGGGCGACCGACTGATGGCGGAATAACCATCCCACAAGCCAACCTAAATACTCCAGAACAATGACGGGCAGCAGCGTCATCGTTGCGAAAGTGTTGGCTCTGCGGTCACCAACCCGCATGCCCAGCGTGTTGACTATGGGCATTAAACCCCTACATGACCAAAGTGCTAAAACAACGGCCCCCAGTTCCCGGTGGTCCCGCTATGCCTGGTCAAGGTAGCGGTCACGGTAACGGTGAAACGGGGGGTGCGAAGAATCTCCGGGTTACGGCAGACTACCAACGACGACTATACAATACAATGGACGTTCGATGAGGCTGGACCATCACCTTACCGAACTTTAGGTAGAGTTAGGTCGCATTAACTAGCATATACTGGGGTTATCTTAGGTCCGAAGGCATGGGGAGGACACGATAACCCTGGAGTCAGGCCACCTATTCTACTTACGCGAAGGTGATCACCTCTCCCAAGGCGGTGTCGGTTTTCTAGACAACAAGGAACTCACTAGCAGCGTTGTGGAAATCAGTAGTGTGTCGACACGGATAGCGTACCTTGTACTGAAACTCATCGACAAGTACTAGCTGAAAATGATACAGGTATATGCGCCGACTTTGACATGCTGTTTTCCCGTTGCAGCGAAAAAGTAAGGTGTCCAAACTTTCCTCAATTCATTCAACTCTTCCTGCAATGGTCGCTGTAGCACCATGAACATGAGGCTACAGGAGCTAGTGTGAATCTTGGGGTTCATTCGATTAATTGAGTCTGGTTGAACCACGCTGGGATCGGTGCATTTCATTAATTCATAAATAGGTTAAATAGGGAATAAAAAATGGTTTAGAAGTACTTCATTTTTGCCGATAGGAAATCCCATCGACTAAAATGGCTTGTATTTGAATAATACGTAGTCAATGTGCATATCCTCGGCCGGGTGCATATTTATTGTATGTTCGACGCGCCCTAGGCAATTGGCCTTGCTGCCATGGCATAACCTACCTTCGGGCCCATACTTTTAATATAACAATTTTTTTTTTATATAAAACGTTGCCCACACTGGGAATTACTCCTGTATCGTGAATGCGTTAACAAAAATTTTAAGTCACATACACAAACAGCCAGACCCGGAACAACTAACTGTAGGCAATAAAAATATTTGTTCCGTGCGGTAATCGAACCCGCGACACGCAGCGCAGGAGTCGATCGCTCAGCCACTGCGTCAACCGTGTCGTGACTGTGTTTACTAAGTAAGCTTCTTTTACTGCATTGTATATGCGAACTTTTTGTTTTTATATCTTTTAAACAGGCATATTACATATAACTACATAATCAACCTATAATGAAACACTGCTGATACACAGGCCTCGTCTCTTCCAGAGGGAGTGGGCCCAGTGCAGGTTGGTAAGATGTCACATGTTGTCGAGCAATGGAGGCCCAGTGGCAACTGCCAACTTGAAGGTCGTAGGTTCAAACCCAGGTAGTTGCCTTTTTTTATCTTTAGCCTATATTGTGTCCCACTGCTGGGCAAAGGCCTCCCTTTTTTCTTTTCAAACGCAATACTCAATATCTTTATTGCTTTACCATAATGTGTACTTAGGTTGTATACATATAATTTAGATCATTATGGACCCTGTAGGGCACAGCAAAAAGGATGGAAGAGAGGAAGCCCTGTTTTATGAGATAATTAAGTTGCTTTTGTGGGAACAAGTTTTAGTTCACATAATAAATAAATATAATCAAAGTCAGGAGATTGCGAAACCTTGTCTGTCTTGAGCGATCTCTGGCCATGTCGGCCCTGCAAACCTCGTTAGATTGTCACACTACCTTCACCGTGGTCTACCTCGACGGCGATGTCCTCCTTCAGACGTCCAGTCAGTGACGATCTTTGCCCATCTCTCCGGGTGCATACGCGTGACGTGTCCAGCGCGGCCAGGTAGTCGCCTAGCTTTGTTTAAATAATTTCATCACCGCTGCTCTCAAAACGGTGGAGAAAAACATCGTAAAGAAACCGGTATCTCCTAGAACCAAAAATTCGAAGGGACATAATATGGTTTGATATATATATATATATATATACATATATATAAAAATCAATTGCTGTTCGTTTGTCTGGCTAAAACTCGAGAACGGCTGGGCCGATTTAACTGATTTTGGTTTTGAAATGTTTGTCGTAGTCCAGGGAAGGTTTAAACGGTGAGAAAATATGGAAAAATTGCGAGGAAGATAGTAAAAACAACAATTTCATTTTCCCATAAAAACTATTCTACCTACTTTCCTGTCAAACATATGACGATCGTCCCTTCGGTACGGTAGACTCGGGTCCACTCGAATTGAAGCACGTATTAAATTAAGGGTTTTGAATAGTGTAGGAGTAGGTTAGGAGTAGGTTAGGAGTAGGGTAGGAGTAGGGTAGGAGTAGGGTAGGAGTAGGTTAGGAGTAGGGTAGGAGTAGGGTAGGAGTAGGGTAGGAGTAGGTTAGGAGTAGGGTAGAAGTAGGGTAGGAGTAGGGTAGGAGTAGGATAGGAGTAGGGTAGGAGTAGGGTAGGAGTAGTGTAGGAGTAGTGTAGGAGTAGGGTAGGAGTAGGGTAGAAGTAGGTTAGGAGTAGGGTAGAAGTAGGGTAGGAGTAGGCTAGGAGTAGGGTAAGAGTAGTGTAGGAGTAGGGTAGGAGTAGGGTAGGAGTAGTGTAGGAGTAGGGTAGGGGGTAGGACACCACGCGAACGAAGTAGCGCCGGGCAGCTAGAAATAATTTATATGGCAAAACAACGTTTGCCGGGTCAGCTAGTGATTTGATAAAACTTCTATTTAATCGATCTTTACCTTCATTTTGTCCCTTATCTTTCATAAGTGCAAGAATCAAAGAATCAAAAACCAGGAACCAAATAGTTAAAACCCTTTGATCGTTCCGTCTTCACACTTAAGGATTAGTCCTGACTGGATCTACCTGTTACGTCCTTCGGTTTCACGGTTCCGTACCCAAAGGGTCGGGATTATTGTTGTGGCAGAAATCCATCTGTTAGACGAATTTAGCCCTTAAACGAATTTGCGACACCCGTAAGCTCTAGTAAGATGGCAATTATGAAACGAAGTTATTTCAATTAGAATAAAATTAGTATTTTGGTCTTATGTAAGGGGCCCGTGGCTAAATTATAACACAGTCGCACAGGTCGATCGATCAGGTTAAGCTACGCTTGCCGCAGTCGGTCCGTGGATGGGTGACCATCTTTACATACCGAGACCCCTCCGTGCCTCGGAAAGCACGTTAAGCGGTTGGTCCCGGCTGTCATTCATGAATGTTTGACAGTCGTTACGGGTAGTCAGATGCCCAAAAATCTGACAACCAAACTTACCAAGGGGTATCGTATTACCCAGTAACTGGATTGTGAAGGTAAGATAGGCAGTCGCTCCATGTAAAATACTGGTATTCAGCTGACTCCGGTTAGACTGGAAGCCGACCCCAACATAGTTGGGAAAAGGCTAGGCAGAGGTATGAAAATAATTAATCAAATTATTTTGTTTACGTTACCATTTCTAGTACCTATATTTTTATATTTTAGATATGCTTGCTTTTGACCAACAACTTAACTGATGTTAAACGATGATGCAGCCGAATAAATCTGTTTTTTTCTAACTATGTTGGGGTTGTCTTCCAGTCTTACTGGATACATCTGAATACCAGTATTTTAAATAGAGCGACTGCCTATCTGACCTCCACACCCCAGTTACTGAAAACAGGATACAGCCGACAATAAAATCAAAATAATTATTATAAAAATCAAACCCATATTTTCCACAGTAATTTCATTGATCAAAGAGGCGACCGATGGTCCACTTTCATACCATAATTTATCTACACAAAACTAGGTCTACCACAGCCTACCATGCAATATCTTACAACAGAGGTCACAGTCATTCTACAAGGATTTATAGCATCTATTATCCCATTATAATAACTCAGTGTCGATGTTAATAACACTGCCCTTAGTTAGGCTGTGACCGGAGAATGTTTGATAATGTGAAAGGTCACAAAGGTCACACGTGATATGAGGTCAAGCAACCATTACTTGGTAATATTAATTATTCAGTACAATGCGTAGTTAGGAGACGGATTAATTAAATATTAGGCTCTTTGTGCCTAAATATATATTTACTCTTTTACTTAGAAGTTTCATGGAATAGACAAAGTTTTACTTTCTTGAGGGTAGTATTAATAATTTATAACTTTGTGAAATTATAATTTCTAAGTTTGGCCTTCTTTGTTTCATGTTTTCTTCATAATTAAATGTAAATGTAATTCACTGCAGAACTAACCGATTCATTGTTTCTTGCACTGTTGGCAATTAAACTGTGATAAGGGCATAGCCTAATCAGCCTATAATGTTCCCACTGCTGGGACACAGGCCTCTTCTCGGTAAGACGGAGTGGGCTTAATCTACCACGTGGGCCCAGTGCGGGTTGGTAGATGTCACATGTCTTCAAACTTTTGGTTTTAGGACAAACCGATATCCTCACGATGTTTTTCTTTACCGTTTTGAGAGCAGTGGTGATGAAATAATTTACACAAAGTAAAGCACCTGTCGGGGTTTGAACCTACGACCCTCGTAAGTCGCGACTGTTACCACTGGGCCATCATTAGGTACTCGCTCTAATACTTTTGCATTACTTTAGGGCTTAAACATAACAGAAGAAATGAGGGTTATTAGGTACATTTCTGCCTTACATGCTTATATAAATTCACGCCTTCTTCACATGGGGTAGGCAGAAACAACAGAACGAACCGTTTCCTCGCCTAAACCTTCACGAAAAACAGGCGTGTGTAAGTTATGTTATGTTACTAATAAATCACCTATATCGAATAATGTAACAAGTGCATTTTCAAAGCGTATATGACCATAATAATACCTAGAATAAACTAGTTTTTTTTTATTCGTGTCTTATAAATAGAAATAGTGTCCCGTTTATAATTACAGTGTGTACGACAAGAGCGTGACCGGGATTTTATTTTTTCGCCTATTATATTCTAAAACACAATCCTAATGTTAAATTACAATGTATTTAATGCTAGGGTATATTTATTTCGAATGGCATGCTTTAAATGCCAGTTCCTATCAATTATAACGCTGAAAAGAAGGAAACTTTTATATGCCTATTTGAAACAAATTATTTGACTTTGACATCAACATTCTTATTTAATTTTGTAATCTCTCAACTCTATTTACACTAGGTAGTAAATTAAAAGACTAATTAGTCTTTGCTAAGTAACTATATAAATAAATACAAAAACAGAAGGATATATAGGCGTCAAAGAAGTCGTCCGCATCGCTGTCATTCGGAAACATACCCAGAAGACTGGCAGCATTACCACGTTGAATGGCAATGCTAATTCTTTGGCCAAAGAACGTTGTTTTACAATACATTTTTTAATTAATTTTGCCGAACTCGCTCTTGTCGAACAGAGTGTTAGCGTTCAGGCTCAAAATGCCAAGTACTCCAACAAAAATCTTAAGACAGCCAAGCTAATACAAACCAGCCCCCTTAGGGCTTCGTTTAGGACAGAACTTTCCTAAAATTCAAAGTTCGCAAAATTTGTTAGTCTCCTGACACCTGTGGCAATAATTTATGGGTGGCGAAACATTTAAGAACTTTCATTCAGGTTATTAGTGTAATGGGAAAGTTAATTTTATTGTTGGCACTCTTTAATTATTGGAATCGTTTTAACTATGCGGTTGATGCGCTTAATTTTATTTGTGGCCACTTTGTGGGTCATGTTAAAGTTCTGTCGATTTAATATAATGTATTTTAATATTATAAATTGTGAAAATGTAATTGGAAATATTATAATATTGTATTCAAGTTACTTAACAGTATTTTTATAATTTGTACTACACGTTTCTGGGCTCGTATTCAGATGACAGCGATGCGGAAGAGTACTTTGCCTAAGTGCCCTTTTGTTTTTGTATTTATTTAGTTAGTTAGTCATTTAAATTAGTACCTAGTGTAAATAGTTAGTTATCTATGCACACAATAAAATTACACCATTAACTTTTGCAAAAAAAAAGTTACTTAAGTACATGTATGTGTACAGACTCCAGCACATCAAGCTACTACAATCTGTCAAATTTCATTAATAGATTTTCAACTTTATCGCTAAAGCATTAAGGTTCAAGGTTGATTGGGTATATTTGACAGTTTCGGGTAGCTTGACCTGCTGGCGTCTGTACATATAATTACTATTCTGAGACTATTCGCTTATAAATTATGTAATCATGTTGTTTGAAAATATATCATATTTAATGACACAAAGAAAAATAAAATTACGAAATATAAAAATGTTATTGCAAATTTCTTTAAAAACTTTCGCTTTATGAAAAAAAGTTGTAACCATTGCTCCGTGAAAGGGAAGACAGCGAGGTGGAAATGGAAAACATTATTTTAAAGAACACCTCCCTCAAGAATGAACTGTCTCAGCTACACATGCAACACATGGACTTAACTGACCAGCACAGTCAACTACAACATCTAGTGTCAACATTTCAAGAGTGTAGTGACACCCATGAACTGGCACTAAATCAAATCAAAGAGCTTGAACAGAGATTGAGTGAAGCCCAAGAGGCACTATCTATGTATGAGTGTATCAAGGTCAGTAACCAGGTTGCTCGCACCAGTAATCTTTTTGATGAGTTGGTAGGTAGTAAGCTAATATCAATGTGTGAGCCAGCTGTAACGATTGATTTGACTGGTGATGATACCATACCATTATGTCCTATCGTTATGAGTCACAACAAATTAAAGAAATATATTAAAATCAAGAAATTTATTAAACGGTCACAGAGAGCAATAAAAAAACAAAAACTCTTAAAATTAAACCTTTCGCTTAGAAAGGAACGTGTTGTCTTATCAAAAAGTTTAAATATTTGTAATATTGAATTAGATAAATGTAGGGAGAAGTATGATACTGATATCCAGCTCCTCTATAATGATATATTACACAAGGAGCACTTGCTGAAGGATATTTATGAAAACTATGAAACTTCACAACAACAACTAAGTGACCGCTTGTTTGAGGCTGGGGAACTACTGGATTTGGTGAGGAGCAATGCTGAAAGGTTTGAGTCTCTGACTAATGATCTTTCATGCAGCTATGCTAACCAACCACCACCTCTTCAGCCTCAGCCTGACTTGTCCCCTCCAGTATTGGCTCTTCCAGCAGACACCCCACAGATAAACAAATCAATATTCTTTTCTGACGAGTTAGGTTCTGGCTTTGGAACAATTTTACTCAATTACCTTAGCCATAGTTTTACCAATCATAGTTATCATAACATAAGTTTTAACCAAATGATTAAAAGAATTGCCAACACAAACCTGGATCAATATTCTACTATGGTTTTGCTATTAGGTAATAGCACTAGTATTACCAGAAAGGACATAGTGGATGGTGTAAACACCTTATTAGAGTTAAAAATAGGAAAGCTAATGTTGTGTGCTTTTCCTTACTCTGATACTTTATCAGATAATGAAAATAATTACATTTATAAGTTGAATAATACTATTCACAAGTTGACATGTTGTCATAGTGACAAATTATTGTATTTTGACACTAACAAGTTTGTTAGTGGTTTTAAGTTAACTCAGAGAACTTTATCTCTGTCTGGGCAATGTAGACATCTGATTGCTATGTTGATAGCATATAATATTAACGAGGTTATAGCTAATGTAACAAATTCTAGTATTAGTGACAAATCTGTGTTGCATAGTTTTACTAACAACATTGTGATTGATTGTAAATCATCATATTGTACAAAGGAGGCTCCACCTACAATGGCAACATCCTTGGAGGCCACTACCAGTCAGATAGGGTATTTCCCTCCTGCTGGAACTTATACGGGCAATCTAGACTCTCCAGTTGTAGTTGTGGAGCTATCTCCTGATAATAATTTAAACTAGTCAGTGAGACAACAGAAGTTACCCCTTCAAATAACCAATTATTAATACAGAATAATAAAAAGAAACAGAATAATAAAACGAATTGTAGATAAGTTGCCATCTGATCACAGTGGACAAATAATAACATTTAGCTCCTATAGGCCTTTACAAAAAATTGAAATAAGGTTTAGGCCAATTACATGTAAAAATTTAGAGAAATTAAATAATTCTTTGGCCAGTAAATTATGTGATCAGAGTTTTAATAATATAGATGACCCCAATGAGTTCTACGCCGAGTTCTTTTCACTATTAAACTCGCAATTTTATGACACTTTTCCACTGAAAACTAAAAGTATTTACACAAAGTTTTTATTCAGTGACTGGGCTACTCCAGGTATTCGTAAAAGCAGGTAAAAACTTTTTGAACTGTATGGCTTTTTTTTTTTTTTTTTTTTTTTCAGGATGGGAAATCATCAAATGACTCCTCCCGCTCTGGGTGGAGCAGAAGGGAGAGTCAGACTCTTACTGACTAAAACCCACCCGTGTTCCTTCCTTAGCCCTTTACGTACCAGGGCAGCGGTAACCCTTTCGGACAATCCCGCTACCCCGGCAGGCTTCGGCCCTGTCGGGCCCCGTCAACTACGCTGACATCTCTTTGAGGCGCGCGTGGAACACATACACGCCGTCCGGCACGGGCCTGGTCCTGATCGGACGGAGAGCTACCCATTGCTCTCCGCCCGCAGGCCCGCGCCTACGGTGGCCGGGAGTCGTCACGCGGCTCCCGACGCCCGGAGCGTCTCCCTCGGCGGCTGAGGCGTGAGGATCTTTCCCTCGCCCATCCCGCCACCTCCTTCGCTAGCATGACTGCTTCGCAGAAGGAGGTGACCGCCTCCCACTCCCTCTCGCCCCGGACCATGGCTTGCACCAGGGCCGGGCGCGAGAGGTCGCCGCCGCTGCCGATCGCCTCTACGAGGACACGGCGGTGCTCTGCCCAAGCGGGGCAGACCTCCACCGTATGCTCCACCGTGTCCTCTGGGCGATCCTCGCAGTGGTGACACCCGGGCGTCTCCTCCCGCCTGATGATGTGCAGGAACCTCCCGAAACATCCGTGTCCGGAGAGGACCTGCGTCAGGCGGTAGGTGAGAGCGCCGTGACGCCTCCCTAGCCACTCCTCAAAGAGGGGTCTTACCGCCGCTATCGTGGCGTGCCCTGCGCTGGGTTGCGATAGTCGCGCCTTCCATTCCACCATGAGACCGCGCCGGAGGTCCGTCCGCTCCGCAGCGATTTGCCGCGGGTGCAGAGTTTCCCCCCGACGTAGTGCCTCCGCGCGCCAGTCATACAGGCGCGCGAGGACTATCGCCTCCAGATCCCATGGTGGCAGTCCGGCAAGGAGGCTTGCTGCCTCGCCCGAGATCGTGCGGTACCCCCTTATAAGCCTTACGGCAACCACCTTTTACTCCAGGTATTCGTAAAAGCAGGGGAAAACTTTTTGAACTGTATGGCTTAAAGCAACATATGAAATACGAACTTTCATCAGTATGTTGCAAAATATTCAAAAACTTTTAAAAGGGTGTGCCAAAGAGCTAAGATCCTAAAAGATATAAGCAATAAAATAAAATCAGCTGATGATAAAATAAAAACTACCTGGCAAATAATAAATAATGAAACAGGTAGGAAAAAACAGCGAAATAGTGAACTTAATTTAGATACTGCACATGGCCCCATCAATTCAGATGTAGAAATAGCTCAGGAATTTGAAAACTTCTTTGCTAATATTCCCCTTAAAACTACTGAAGCTTTAAATTCTTCCCCCACGCTTTCTGCTGCCTTACTTAAAAGGAATGTAAAGGCATGCCCTTCGGAGCTTAGGTTTCAGCATACAAACCCCCAGGCTGTTATAAGAGCTTTTAAAGATCTTAAAATTAAATCAACAGAAGATCTCTGGGGTATGTCTGTAAAAGTATGTAGATCTCTCATCGAAACCATTGCGCCCTATTTAGCTTTCATATTTAACACCAGTGTTGACCAAGGAGTCTTTCCGGATCTTATGAAACATAGTAAAGTAGTATCATTGTTCAAATCCGGTGATAGTAAAGATCCCAACAATTATAGACCTGTGTCAATTCTGCCAGTTCTCAGTAAGGTGTTTGAAAAGTTGATGCTCAATCAAATGTTACGTCACTTTAATAAAAATTACATCTTTCATGAACACCAGTACGGCTTCACCAAAGGGCGTTGTACCACTGACGCCGGTGTTACCCTAATGAAGAACATTTTTAACGCCTGGGAAGAAGCACAAGAGGCTATTGGAATCTTTTGCGATCTCTCTAAGGCGTTCGATTGCGTAAACCATGAAACACTTCTGATGAAACTCGAGCACTATGGGATTAGGAAAACAGCACTTGACTTGACTTAAGATCATACCTGAAAGATAGAAAGGTTAAAATCCAAGTAAATGGCGTAAACTCATTGGGTTCTGAAATGACAATGGGCGTTCCTCAAGGTTCGATATTGGGTCCATTTCTCTTTTTAGTTTATATTAATGATTTACCCCAATTACTTCAAAATCAACCGAAGATGGTGTTATTTGCAGATGACACATCATTGATCTTTAAAATAGACCGACGGTCACAAAATCTTGACGACGTGAATAACTCTATTCTTCAGGTCCAAGATTGGTTTACGGTTAATAATTTAGTACTTAATGAAAAAAAAACAAAATGCATTAGATTTAAATTACCTAATGTTAGAAGTAGCGAATGTGACATCGTATTGAATGGCCAAAAATTAGAATTTGTTAATCAGACAGTTTTCCTAGGAATCACGCTAGACGAGAAATTACAATGGGGACCTCATATAACATCTATTGCGGGGCGGCTAAGCTCGGCCGCATATGCTGTTAGAAAGATAAGACAATTAACAGACGAAGAAACCGCGCGTTTGGTCTATTTTAGTTACTTCCACAGTATTATGTCATATGGCATTTTACTGTGGGGTCGGGCTGCTAACATTGAATCCATTTTTATTTTGCAAAAGAGAGCTGTCAGAGCCATTTACAATCTACGTCGCCGCGAATCTCTTAGGGAACTATTTAAAAGGATTAATATTATGACGGTACCTTGCCAATTCATTTATGAAAATATTATGTATGTAAGAAAAAATCAACATCTTTTTAATAAAATAAGTGATAGACATAATTTTAATACTAGAAATAAAGATAAATTAGATCAACCTTTTTTCAGATTATCTAAAGTTCATACATCTTTTATGGGGTACTGTGTTAAATGTTACAACAAAATACCTTGTGAAATATTGCAATTAAATGAAAGAAAATTTAAAACTTATATTAAAATTACACTTTGTAAGCAAGGATATTACAAATTAGAGGATTATATCCAAGATAAAAATGCTTGGAAACATGCTGGTCTTGCTCCATAGGACAATCTCTAGAGTCTAGACAAAATCAAACTGGTTGCTAATGTAATTGTATAATTTATTCTTTTTTTTTTTTTTTTGACATTGATTTACATTCTGTAATTACTTGGGGTCACACCCGGACTTATTACTCCTTATTTATTTATGAAAATCGTCGTACGTCGTACGTCAAATACGTTTGGAATGTTTGTGAATATGTGAGCACCATGTATCTATCACATAGTTGATCTATATGTCATGGTTACATTTATCCATTTTAATTCTTTTACCTATTGTGGTATAGTAAGTTTATTTTTGGGTGCATCGTCTTCACATATAATTATATAAATAATGTATGCAATATATTGTAAAACATTTTAAAAGAGTAACGGTGGAGTTTCTTGCCCATTCTTCTCCATACGAAAACTACCTTTTGGAAGGGGCGACTAGAATCAATTTTATTCTAATTTTATTTTTGACGTTCAAAAGTGCCTTTTATGTGCCTATTTGAAATAAATGATTTGACTTGACTTGACTTGACTTGACATTAAAAAACCAACATCAATTACCAAATTATTAATCACAATAAGCTTAAATGAATTTAATATTTCAAAGAATAGTTTTTTAGCTCTAATTATAATTTTTAAAACCCTGTTTTAAGGACAGCTCTTAGCAAAACAATAGTTACATTATTGCATGGTCCAGCGGTCGGCAACACGCGGCCCGTGAATGTTTTGTAAATAAGTTATAAATATCCAAATAAATGCATTGCAGGTAAAAACTAAACTAATCTCTGATATGCACACAGACGTAAAGGCATTCCAAATGAAAAACAAAATCTTTATAAAACATATTGATGAAAAAAAGTTAGATCATTAAAATTTTCCGAATTGTAAAAAGGCTGTCGAGTGATCGGCTGTGGAATTAATTTTAATTGGAAAAGTGATAAAATGAAAGATATTTTTAATAAAACTGCAAACTCAATTCAGCGACTGATTTGGTGATTTTGAGAGAGTTTCAAGCAAACTGAAGATTATTGCAAACCCTTTTTCGTGTGATATTAAGGATGTACCGAGTCGTTCAAATGAACGTGATTGATCTCCAATTTAATGATGCTCTCTAAAGCTCTTTCTATGAAATCAATCATCTTGTTAAATTTTATGGCAGCTTGCCATCTGATTTTGACGAATTGAAAAGGTTTGCTCAGCAGTTCATTACAATTTTTGGTAGCACTTATTTATGCGAACAAACTTTTTCAATTGTCAATTATAGAAAAAATAAATATGCTTCTCGTCTCACAGATGAGCATTTGAAAGCCATTCTACGAATTGCAACAGCAAATATGAAAGCTAACATACAAGAAATAGCCTACCAAATGCAACCTCAGACTGAAATTTGTATAAAATCTATTTAGTTACTTTGTAGTTTTAATTTCTGAGTGATTTACGTTGGTTATTTTTCTAACTATAAAGCCCAAACATATTTTCATAATGTAATTATCACGTGTTGGAATTGAATTCCGTATGTTTTAACAATTTGTAATCGCATTATTATTTTTTTTATATGGTATATGACCAATTACACGTAGGTATATTAGGCTTCTACGGTTAATATCACAAGTGCGGCCTGCCTTTAGTTTATTTTGCCACATACCACCAAAGGTTGCCGACGTCTGGCATGCTTAATAAATAATATAAACGCGTGTGTTACTTGATGTAGCATGCTACGCCGCCGCCGCATCTGCCTACGCCGTAGCCAACTACGCCGTAGTAGACTACGCTTCTCCTTCTTCTTCGTGTCGCTGGCACGACTGTATTTCAGATCTTGCTGTCTAAAACTTCGCCACGTAGACTACGTGAAGTACATAGCTGTCTAAACAATGATAAAGTGCCGAAAATGTTTTTATATCGAATTTCTAGTACAAAAGTCATAAAACGATACGTTCGTATCACATGAGGCCCAAATTTCGTTAGAAATATGCCACCCAAATAGCAATTTCACTTTAACAGGAAAATGGATTGACAACGTTATTGGATTAATATTACAACCATATTAATACATAGTGATGCCATATTAAGGCTTTGTAGGATCCTTGTAATCTCGGGTCGAACCACGGGCGACCACCATTCGGGTTCGACAATTATTATGCAAGGTTATTCGTATTCATTCGCGACCAACAAATGGATTCTGGGTTCGGCCTGTCATTGTTAAATTTATGAGAATATGAGGATTGTTCCTCTATTGAGAAACTATAAGCTTCTTAAGACCGTGGCTCATTCAGACCAGCTAGAGCATTGATGGTATTCAAATAGAATTTAATGAAGTAGAAACATTGTTGAAATGATAGTAATTTTAGTTGAAACCATATTTATTTATTTTATGATTTATGTACACACAGTAAAATGGATAGACACAACATATTATTAGTATTGAGTACAAAGGTTATGCTTATTACTTAAGAAATTTCTTACAGCAGACCTGCGAAAGGAGAAATGAAAAAAAAATGTAGAAAAAAAAATGTAAATTTATTTATTTATTTATTTATTTTACCATTTATGTACACACATATACAAACAGACAATGAAAAACAGAACAGAAAAAATAGGTACAGAGGTGATGCTTATTTCATAAGAAATCTCTTCCAGCATACCTGAGATAGGACAATAGATACAGAGATGTAGACAGCGTGTGATAGAGCAAAGGAGACAAAAAATAATACATAGAATAAAAAAAAACAATTCACTTAAAAACTAAACAAGAATTACGAGAATATATTAACATACATACAAATAAACATACATAAATACTTCTAAAATAAATATTACACGAATGATAATAATTATATCATACTCAAAATAATAAATACATACACAACTATGATGAAGTGGACAGATAGTGTTCTTTCACTCTTCTTTTAAAAACCGCAATAGTTTGGCAGTCCCTAATGTCAGGCAGTAGTGAATTCCACAATCGCACCGCGTGCACTGTGAAGGAGTAGGAGTAGAAGTCGGTGGAGTGGGGAGGGGACTTGAGAAGGTTTTTAAGATGCGACCTGCAAGGTGCATCTGAGGGACGGGCGTAGGAAAACCGCTCCCGCAGATAGGATGGTGTTTTAGGATTGTGAAGGATATTGAATAGCAGACACAATATCCGAGAGTTCCTGCGAAGTCGAATGGGGAGCCACTTGCGAAAGTTGGAGACATGATCAAACTTTTTAAGGTTAAAAACAAAACGAATACAGATATTTTGCAAACGCTCAAGTTTATTTAAAAGCTCCTCCGTGGTATCCAAGTAACAGGCATCGGCGTAGTCAATAATGGGTTGAATGAGGGTTTGAGCAAGAGAGATTTTGGTGTTCAAGGGCAAGAAGCCCTGGAGACATTTCAAGGAATGGAAAGTATAGTGCACCTTGCGACTGACTTGAGCAACATGAGCAGTCCACGACAGGTAGGAGTCCATGGTCACCCCCAGGTTTTTAACCGTTTGTGCGTATTCAATCTGAACTCCATTCAAACAGAGTGGAGACAGCGACGCTACATCGAGCCTATTCCGCATATACCTGCCGCCAATAATTATGGCCTGGGATTTCCTAGGGTTGATTTGCAGTCCAAAAGACCGCGACCACTCGCTAATCAAATCCAGGTCACTGTTCATGGCTGAAACAGCGGCTTCCGCATCTTCCCTTAGGAAATTATTGTAAAGCTGTAGGTCGTCAGCATAGAGATGGAAGTGAGAAGAGATGACTCTGGTGACAGAGTTAATAAAAATAGAAAAGAGAAGAGGAGAGAGAACGCCACCCTGAGGCACACCTGCGGTAAGAGAGCACCAATCAGAAGATGACTCGTCAAGACGAACCCGCTGTGAGCGGCCATTAAGATAGGAGTTAAACCAACCAATAGAGGAAGAGGAGAAATTTAAAGATTTAAGGATCCCTAGAAGGATGTCGAAATCGACAGAGTTAAAGGCACTGCTAAAGTCGAGAAGTACAAGTAAAGTAAGAGATTTGTGGTCCATAGCCCAGCGGATGTCATCAGTAACCTTCAAAAGAGCCGTTACTGTGCTATGACCAGGTCGAAAACCAGACTGAAAAGGGCTAAGGAGGTCATTCGCACATAGAAAGGCAGAAAGTTGTTGATGAACAATATGCTCAAGAACTTTAGAGAGAAATGGGAGGATAGAAATGGGACGGAAATCGGTGGGTGAGACCGGCTTAGGAATTTTGGGTAAGGGGATGATATGAGCTTGCTTCCAGACCTCAGGAACAGTACAAGAGAACAGGGAGAAATTAAAAATGTGGGTCAAGACAGGTAAATGTGTGTGTGTGCATTTGATTTTTTGACGTCTTAAACTAAAATCCTGTCCTACTATCGTACTTCCTATCTTATCTTACTATAATATTATAAACGCGAAAGTTTGTATGGATGGATGGATGGATGGATGTTTGTTACTCTTTCACACAAAAACGAATGAGTGGATTTAGATGAAATTGAGCACACAGATGATTTATAACCAGGATTAACCTTTTATCTCGATATTCCCACGGGATAAAAACTTATGCGGGTGAAACCGCGGAGCGCAGCTAGTATTAAATATAATAACCATAATAACAGTTACTTATTTTACTATTTTATTAGTACTTCTAGTATGTAATCCTTGTCGCTATGCTGGTGAAAAATAAACTATTTATTTATTATTATTTAACTCGAGCATATAATTAAGATATTAATATTTGTTAAAATTTCCTACATATTAACGAATATTTTTATGGCAACATTAATTATTCCATACTAACAAGAAATAACATACAACGTTGTCAGTCTGCTAGAAGCCCTCACTTTTCCTGTTAATTATGTTATTAAAGATTTGTGGGAACTGATGCTTTCAAAGATTAGAATCTTTGAAAGCATCAGTTCCCACAAATCTTTCACGAGTTTCACGAGTGACTTTACTTAAACATGTCCAATTGTCCATCACAACATCAAAGACAAATTATTTAATTCAAATAGGCACATAAAAGACACTTTTGAACGTCAACATTTTATTGACATTGATTGATTGAAAAACAATAGAATTGATTCTAGTCATTCCTTCCAAACGATATGGAGAAGAATGGGCAAGAAACTCCACAGTTACTCTTTTTAAAAATATATTACAATATTTTGTATATATTATTTATATACCTAAAAAAAGAGTCAACCGAGGTCTGGCGGATCTTCTAAAAGGACTATTCTTGTACAGACTCCAGCACATCAAGCTACCCGAAACTGTAACATTTTGCCAATCAACTTTGAACCTTATGCTTTAGCGATAAAGTTGAAAATCTACTAAAGAAATGTATTTTAATTTTATTTATTAGGGACAACAAACAGCAGTATATTAAATATTACACATGATAGGAGTACTAAACTAATAGAATTAACAAATACACTACTCACGACGTATCCACAGATTACCATATAAAATAATTAGCATAGGTACTGTTAATAATAACAATAAGGGCAAACTTAAAGATACTCATTACAAGGTTAAAATTATTACTCGGTTTGTTATTAAAATGTATCTCGGAGAGCATAAAATAAGGTGAAAAAATCTAATAATATCTGCGTCTTAATACTAGGGACAAAATTAAATATAAAAGTTTGGAATCCAATAAAATCGGCATGCAAAAAACAAAGAGAAGAAAAAAAAAGCAGAGAAAAACAAAAAGGAAGGACGATCCTAAAGTTACATAAATACATGAGGTATATGAATCAAAATTAAGTAACATCGATACTTATGGCTGTTTCTTTAAGGTGGAAATAACTTGATTTTCGAACCTATTCTTGTTCAGACATATTATATCAATAGATCCAAACTTTTTACATATTATAAGTGTCGACCAATCGGTGCAGCGGTGAGCGTGCGCCTGAGTTGGTATGACAGAAGTTAGTGGCAAACAAACACCGTGAATTTGACAGATGTAGTAGCTTGGTAAACTGGCGTCTGTACTTATAGTTCGAACCGACACAATATTACTCGTACATTCAAATCGAAGTTCAATTATACTACCTAATAATATATTGCCAAAAAACTAATATCATTTCAACAAAATTGAACAAACAGTTTTCTAAAAATAAATAAACAATCCTACTAATATTATAAATGTGAAAATTTTTTATAGATGGATGGATGGATGGATGGATGGATGAATAGATGGATGGATGGATGTTTGCTACTCTTTCACGCAAAAACTACTAAACGGATTTGGATGAAATTTGACACACAGATGGTTTATAGCCAGGAATTAACATAAAGGATACTTTTTATCCCGATATTCTCACGGGATCGAAACTTATGCGGGTGAATCCGCGGGGCCCAGCTAGTAATATTATAAAGATATTTTGACCTTAAGACGTCAAAATATCAGAAACATACACTACCCATGTCAATAAGTTATTAAGTTCCTAAAAATAAATGTTATGAACCCACCTTTAAAATACGATTGAGAATATAAAAGACAAAAGGTAACGTCCAGTGCTACTTTTCATGAATCAATAATTACTTTTATTTAAAGTATTTTATGTGGATGTCATATACAGGTTCAAATAAATTATCTAGCAAAACTGCAGACGCAATAGGTATCGACAACCTTCCTCAAGAATTGGGCTAATAAATGCAAACTAGAATTTTTCAAATCCGTCTGGTAGTTCCAGAGACTAGCGCGTTCAAACAAACAAACAAACCTTTCAGCTTTATTATTAGTATAGATATAATAAATGAATAAACATGGTTGAGAAACAAATTATTATTTATTATTTATTCCACAAAGACGCCTTAAAAATATGAAGAATATAACATCTGATAAATCCTTTTTGGGAGACTTGTATCTGCACTAGGAAAACCTATTATATACAGATATACAGAGATATACAGATTACCACACGAGGTTATGTAAAATATATAGATTCTTTAAAATACTATCTCATTTAACATAAAGAACGGACAATATGTATAAGAAAATAATATAGAAAATACCATAGCAAAGTACATTAACTAAGACAAATAAAATTGAAAATATAAAGTGACTTCACACAAGGAAATATTCGTCGAAAAGCTCTCAGGAATAAAATCACAATCGCGGGAAAAATAAAAGCGTGGATACACAGAAGCGAAATATTGGAAAACTTCACAAGTCTATTGTATAATAATACATTGCTTCTTTCGCAGTAGGTATACCAGAAAATCGACTATTTATACAGAAAACAATTGGTCTTTATATACGTATCAATACAACGTAAATTTCGTTACGCCAATAATACGAGTATTCCCACTACAATAATACGAGTATTCCCACTACAATAATACGAGTATTCCCACTACAATAATACGAGTATTCCCACTACAATAATACGAGTATTCCCACTACAAGCCTCCTCTCTGTGAGAGGAAGGGGGCCGTTATCCTCCACGCGGGCCCAGTGCGAGCTGGTAGATGTCACATGTCTTCGAATTTTTGGTTCTAGGACATGCCGGTTTCCTCACGATGTTTTCCTTCACCGTTTTGAGAGCAGTGGTGATGAAATAATTTACACAAAGTAAAGCGCCTGCCTGGACTCGACCCCACGACCTACAACTTGTAAGTATGGACCGTTACCACTGGACCACGACTGCTCTTTAACTAAAACTAGTGGTAACTAGCGGAAACTAAAGCTGTTAAATCCACTGACTGTGTTTGGTACACTTTCTCACTTTTAATTTCTTAATCGAAATAGGACCAAGAAATGCAAAGACCAATAAAATCGACGTCAAAACAAAGCTACGCTTAAAACTAATAAATCATACCGCAAAAAGGTTTATCACGTAATTATAGAACGAAAACTCCATAGGTATTTAATAACTGCTTAGCAAACAGGCCGCTCACTGATTTTACGCCAAGGTTGTGCTTTATTAAATTTTCTATATGAAAATATTAATTCGTGGGAACGTTAGAAGCCGTTCTTTGTATTATTCTATAATTAAGTAAAGAGGGCTTTATTTTGGTGACATCAATATTAGGTGTGGAAGAACCGTTTTAATTAAACATGGTGTGTAGGTATCTAAAGCGACGAAACATGTTATTTTAACCTACTTCAAAATGATGAAATTTATATAAATTATAAACTATGCGCTCGAAGTTTGTAAATTTGCTTGAATGAGTTACTGTTACTCCGGCAGAGAACCAAAGTTGTCAATATAGCTCACAGAATAAGCAAGCTGAAGTGGCAATGGGCCGGCAATATTAGCCATAGTACCGATGACTGTTGGGGTAGACGTGTTCTTGAGTGGAGACCGCGAAACGGTAAACATAAGGTAGGACAGGATAGGTGGAGCGACGGTCTTCGCAGGGTAGCAACTGGTTGAGAGTTGTTGAAAATCGAGTTGAATGATGTGCAATAGGAGAGACCTGTGTCCAGCAGTGGACTGCTGTAGGCTGATGATGATGATAAATTACTGTAAAATGTTCTTTTTTATTAAATAAACTTTTAGTATTACTTAATATTTGTCTGTCAATCAGTCACATTTAATTTCCTTTGGAGTGTAAGAAAATAACAATTTTGATTTCGAAATATCTACTCTTTTATGATTCATATTTATTTTATTTATTTGGGAAAAGATCATATCTCAGTCAAATCGTCGTCACAGTTCCACCTCACATTTCTCTACCTTACCATTTATTTAAATAACAACCTACCGACGGATCTACATAAAATAATAAATCAGTTTTAGCTGAACTAAAACACGTGTTCAAAAGAAGATTGAAGTTGTTTCAAAGCCCATTAATTCAAAGACGAAGTTCAAACAAGATGAAGACGATGTAAAGTCGAATAACTTTTCAAAGATACTCGTATGTCTTTAGCCAAATGAAGCGCTTCTTGTCTTGTGAATATGTTAAAAGTTGTCAAATTATTATAAGCGAATCATATTCGTGTAGCTTCGTATGTGACCTGTTATAACCCTAGGGTTCAGGTATTATGTAGATAATATAATTATGTACACATTTTAACATAATTTTAAAAACGGTCCCCATTTTTTGTTAATTCAGTTATCTTACACTGTCCCACTGCTGAGCAAATGTCTCCTTCAAATCTTTCAGGCATCCTTTTCCAGAACCACCTCGATCTAACACTAGCGGTATGTCTCTAGTTCGTATTTATATAACACGGTCCAATGTGTAGATGTTAATGGTGTGAAATCGTCCAGGTTACCAGTTAAGTTACGTGTTCCGCAAGGCTCAATTCTGGGTCCATTCTTGTTCTAAGTATATATCAATGATTTACCATTCCATTTGAAAGGCATCTGTGACGTTGTACTATTTGCAGATGATACCTCTCTAATTTTTAAAGTAGACAGGAATAGACAAGATTTTGACGACGTAAACAGTGCAGTCTCAATAGTTACAGATTGGTTTTCGTCAAATAATCTAGTTCTCAATGCCAAGAAAACGGAATGTGTAAAGTTCGCCTTACCGAATGTTAGAAATCTAGGACCCAACATCGTCTTAGATAAAAAGGTGCTTGAAACTGTAGGCTCGGCAATTTTTCTAGGACTAACAATAGATGCCAAACTCCAGTCGGAACCGCGTATATCAAGTGTAACAGGAAGGCTCAGTTCAGCTGCGTACGCTGTCAAGAAAGTAAAACATTACACTCACTTTGATACAGCTTGTTTAGTCTATTTTAGTTATTTGCACAGCGTTATGTGCTACGGTATTCTGCTGTGGGGCAAAACCGCTGATATATAAAATGTATTTGACCTTCAAAAACGAGCTGTTCGAGCAATTTACCAGCTAGGTGCCAGAGTTACTCTAAGAGATTTTTTTAAAGATATTGGTATTCTCACGGTTGCATCACAATCCATCTTCGCCAACATCTTATATATTAGGCAAAATTTACAATTGTACACTAAAAACTGTGATATTCACAGTGTTAACACTAGAAATAAGGACAAACAACGTGCCCCCTTTCACCGGCTTCATAAGGTTCATAACTCATTTGTTGGGCTTGGTATAACCTTTTATAACAAGATACTCTTCTTTGCTAGACTTGCCTTTTAATGCGTTTAAAGCTCAAGTAAAATCCAACCTTTGTTCAAAGGCATACTATTCCATCAACGACTACGTACACGATAAGAATAGCTGGTCGCCATAATTAACTCAGACAATGTTTAAGTTCTTTCTCCAGAATTAGCTTACTAACAGGTTATTGTTATAAGTATTAAATTATTTATTTATTTTACTTCGAGGGTTTATCATTTTTGTGACTTCAAGTGATAGCTATGTGAACAGAACCCAGCAATGCATGTAAGCTGTCACGCCCTTTATGCCTGGAGGCTTTTATTTAGGTAGTAAGTTTTTATTTTAATTTTAATTAATTTTTTTTTAGCTTGAGTCCGTATAGTTTTTATTATATTTCTTGGTATATTGGCGTTGCTAGCTGACATATGGCAAATAATTTAATTTTATGTTCTGTGCCTCGTAATGTTAATTACTTAACGTAGTGCAGCATTGCCAAATGCTACATTGTAATTTTATCACGAACGACCTTCTTTTGTAACAAATCCAACCTTATTTTTAATCAGAAATGTTATTTTCTTGATATTGTTTTTTTGAATTTTGAATCAAAAAGTGACATGTCTTTTCTCTTACCGAGATTTTACATTGGAAGTTTTTTTGGACACAGGACGGACGTCTATGATATTATTTTTTTCCGCTTGACCATGTAATAATTTGCCACGATATTAAAGGTATCGATATAACGGTTTGAACGACCGAGTTCGTTCGTTGTTCGACTGGGTCAAGGGGTATGTTTGCGTTCCTATTGATTATTCAAAAGTTGTGATCGTTTCCTAAATTTTATTCCATTCTTTTCTTTGTAATAGGCAGTGTTCCCGAAATCAAACGAACTATACAGCATTTAAAACTTGTCTCGAGGCGAGTCAGGTTTCTTCATTCAGACTTGGTATGTAAGTTAACTTTTCTTCATCACTTTTGTTATAAAAGATTCTACCTGCGTCTCTAGATTTGTCCGAAGACTGTAGGCGGATCTTGAATTCGCCCCACCGCTAGCCTGGGACCAGACGACTGCAAGCTTCCTGTTGGGATTTGAACCCAACGCTGGTGGATTCTGATACCAACCAGCGAGGAGCCTTCCGACTGCCAGCCTGGAGTCTAGGACCGGATTTGCGTATATTTAGTAGTTTTTTTTTTACTTTTTGGTAGTTAATATTGTCTCATTTTATTTAAAACAGTCATATAAATTGTTGCCTCGCTACCTGATAACAGATTGATTTGGTGCGAAGTTACCCGTTTAGGATTACCAGATATTTATTTATTGCGGGAGTTATAGGAACGTTTGCAAACGGATCGTGACCGACGCGTAATAGTGAAATTTATTATAGGGCTTTAACACCAAGGACATCGCGTCAGAGTTATAGCTTAACCCTTTGTAATATTAGATACCGTGCTGTGTCCTTCATTAAGTTTTGTTTTCATTTTTTTTATTTTATCACATTAAACGTGTACAAGTGAAGATCTGTTTTTATTTCGATACAATATGTACTATTGTATACAATCAAGTATTTTCTAACTGAACAGACAGCTGTGCTGATGGGGAGTTTGTTGAGCCACATCTTCTTCCCAGCGATAGCACTAGGAAGTCGTGAAGGGCGGGTGTTTTTAGGGGACTGTCTATTGTAATTTTGACGTTCGAAAAGTGCTGATTCTCAGCCTAATTTGAATAAATGACTTTTGATTTTGATTTTCTAGCCACCTCTTCCTGCGCCGGCCTGGCGGCGCCGTCCATCCTTAGGCACCCACCGTATGGAGACGTTCCCTAGCAGTCACTATAATTGCCGCTGATGTGACCCACCCAATCCTAGTTCAGCTAGGCAGCCTTTTTGCCTACGTCGATTCCCGTTTTGAACCGCAGCGTCCGTACTACAACAAAATACACTGTATCTATATAGCTCATGACGTTCCCAGTCTACAAACAAAAATTCAATCAAATACATAGTTAGATACTCGTAGTTACCAATTAGACACAACAGCTGGTCGGCTGATTGGCAAAACATATAGTCGGTCCATCTATTAAGATTGTTTATTTTCTTTCCCTTCGATGTTCGTATTCAGGTTTTTGATTGTTTCAAAATACTCCAAATGCACTATCCGCTACTCGGTCCCCCGGGCAGACCTTGCCAGTGTTCTGTGTTTTTATTTTTAAGGTTCCTTACCTCAAAAGGAAAAAAGGAACCCTTAGAAGATCATTTCGATGATCGTCTATCTGTCTGTCTGCTAAGACCCTTTTTCTTAGGAACGCTTGGAGTTATCAAATTGAAATTCAAGTCAAGAATTTAACGTTAAAGGTATGAAAAGAATTTGGAACTCTCGTTTAATTTTGATAAATATGACATTAATAAATCTTAAACAAGAAATCTAATACCTGGATTCCTTGATCGAACTAAATAATTAGTGCCAAGGCAGTAGGTAGGTACAATCAACAAGAAAAGTCGACAAACATTTTAGTTTATTTGAATTTAAATAATAAGTAAGTAAAGATTTAAATAGTTAGATTCGCCTTACCACGGTGAAAGATGGTCACGTTTCTGCTTCGCTTTGACATCTCTCACACACACAATGTCGCAGTTGCCATGGAAACGCCATATACGGAATGCGTGAGCTCAGTCTTCAGCCGAGAGACACTTTTTTCATGACATAAGTACGGTATGGGCAAATCTAACGATTTAAATCTTTGGTTTTCCTGTTATTGGATTGAGCACTAAGACTTGAATCAATCATCAAAATGTTTGCTTTTATTAATGTCTAGTTTATTTACTATAATTATGATTATAAAGCTTCGAAGTGACGATCTCGACCTTTCTCCCAAACTCTGGGTGGAGCGGAAGGGAGTGTCAGACTCTTACTGACTAAAACCCACCCGTGTTCCTTCCTTAGCCCTTTATGTACCAGGGCAGCGGAACCCTTTCGGTCGACCCCGCTACCCCGGCAGGCTTCGGCCCTATCGGGCCCCGTCAACTATGCTGACATCTCTTTGAGGCGCGCGTGGAACACATACGCGCCGTCCGGCACGGGCCTGGTCCTGACCGGACGGAGAGCTACCCATTGCTCTCCGCCCACAGGCCCGCGCCTACGGTGGCCGGGAGTCGTCACGCGGCTTCCGACGCCCGGAGCGTCTCCCTCGGCGGCTGAGGGGTGAGGATCTCTCCCTCGCCCATCCCGCTACCTCCTTGGTTAGCATGACTGCTTCGCAGAAGGTGGTGACCGGCTCCCACTCCCTCTCGCCCCGGACCATGGCTTGAACCAGGGCCGGACGCGAGAGGTCGCCGCCGCTGTCGATCGCCTCTACGAGGACACGGCGGTGCTGTGCCCAAGCGGGGCAGACCTCCACCGTATGCTCTACCGTGTCCTCTGGGCGATACTCGCAGTGATGGCACCCGGGCGTCTCCTCCCGCCTGATGATGTGCAGGAACCTCCCGAAACATCCGTGTCCGGAGAGGACCTGCGTCAGGCGGTAGGTGAGAACGCCGTTACGCCTCTCTAGCCACTCTTCAAAGAGGGGTCTTACCGCCGCTATCGTGGCGTGCCCTGCGCTGGGTTGCAATAGTCGCGCCTTCCATGCCGCGATTTTCCGCGGGTGCAGAGTTTCCCCCCGACGTAGTGCATCCGCGCGCCACTCATACAGGCGCGCGAGGACTATCGCCTCCAGATCCCATGGCGGCAGTCCGGCAAGGAGGCTTGCCGCCTCGCCCGAGATCGTGCGGTACCCCGGGATAAGCCTTACGGCTACCACCTTTTGGGGCGCGTTCAGATAGTGTGCGGTTCGCAGCCGCAGTGAACGCGCCCACACCGGGGCCCCATATAGGGCCATGGACCGCACGACCCCCGCGTACAGACTCCGGCAGGAGGCGTTTGGCCCCCTCAGGTTGGGCAGGAGCCGCTTTAAGGCGGCCCCGGCCCGTTCCAGTTTGGGGGCCAAACGTCGAAAATGTTCGACGAAGTTCCACCGGCTGTCGAGGACGAGACTCAGGTATCTCATCGTTGTCTCGACGCCGATGTGAACCCCTCCTATAATCAGTTGGGATCCCGAAGGTGGCCCGTACCGGGGCCCATGAAAGGATATGGCCTCGGACTTGTGCAATGCCACCTCGAGACCCAACTGCCGGATCCTTTCCACGACTATCGCAACCCCGCGTGTCATCGCGTCGGCCGCCGCCAGATGCAACCTCCCCTGCGCCAGGACCAGCGTGTCGTCAGCGTAGCAAACTACGCTGACGCCATCAGGGAGGTCGGCCCGCAGCACCTAGTCGTAACCGATGTCCCACAGGAGCGGCCCTAGAACCGATCCCTGCGGGACACCGCACGACATCTCTCGCCGGTTCCAGTTCCCATCGCGACCGGGGTAAATGACGGCTCTGTCCGTCAAATACGCCCCGACTACTCGACGGAGGTAAGTCGGCACCCGGTGATACCGGAGTGCCTCCCCTATGCAGCTCCAGGGCAGGGTGTTGAACGCGTTGGCGATGTCGAGTGACACCGCCACGACAACCCCACCCCGGGACACCGCGTCCCCCGTCGTGAGGGCTCTCACGCGCATGATGGCGTCCACCGTCGAGCGCCCCTTGCGGAAGCCAAACTGGCTATCCGCAAGATCCGGCCCCGTCCTCACCAGGTGCCCGACGAGGCGGCCCGCAATCACTCTCTCAAAGAGCTTGCCAACCTCGTCGAGCAGCACTCTGGGCCGGTATGCGGACGGAGAGTCCGCAGGGCGCCCTGGCTTCTGAATGAGGACCAGCTTCCCCGTCTTCCAACGGAGTGGAAACTGGCCTCTCTCCATACATGCGCTTAAGAGCGCCTCCAGTCGAGGCCCGAGAGCCCTCGAGGCCAAGACCCAGGCTTTACCCGGCAAGCCGTCGGGTCCCGGGGCGGTATTTTTGGCCTTCAGCCTGCCTACCGCCGCTCTCAGATCTACCCCGGTTACTTCAGGGATTTCGTCGTCGTCGTCCGCGTGGTCCGCTTTGGGCACCGCAAGTGGCGGAGCCATTGGCGGGGGAGTATGCTCCCCCCGTGAAGGGAACAGAGCGCTCACCACTTCCTCCACCAGCTGGGGTCGGAGACTCTGCGGTCTTCACCGCTCTGTACCCCTCGTACAGCTCCACCTCCGTGGCTTCCGCATCCGGAGGGCGGATGCGGAGCCTGCGGTGCCTGGTGTACCGGTGTCGCGCGTCGACGCACGCCTGGCGATCTCGACCTTTACAGCGGAAATTGACTTAATCTAAAAATAACTCTTAGGGGAAAAAAACAAAAATATTTTTGGCGGTACTTAATTTGAGAGGGTGATTAATATTTATTTTTCTCTTTGCTTTATTTCTATTTATAACTATTATTTATTTTTGCTATAGGTACTATTTTTAGATGTATCGCAATCTAAATAAAACATGTAGGACAAGGGCAGTCTAGGAGGCGGGATCTCATGGCGGCATGGAGAGTGCGATTGTCGCAACCCAGCGCTGGGCACGTCACAATTGCGGCGATAAGTCCCCTCTTTGAGGAGTGGCTAGAGAGGCGCCACGGCGCCCTCACCTTCCGCCTGACGCAGGTCCTCACCGGACACGGTTGTTTCGGGAGGTTCCTGTTCAGGATAAAGCGGGAGGAAACGCCAGGGTGTCGCCACTGTGGGGATCGCCCGGAGGACACGGTGGAGCATACGGTGGAGGTCTGCCCGGCTTGGGCGGGACCCCGCCGTGTCCTCTTGGCGGCGATCGGCGGCGGCGACCTCTCGCGTCCGGCCCTCATACAGGCCATGGTCCGGAGCGAGAGTGAATGGGAGGCCGTCACCTCCTTCTGCGAAGCAGTTATGCTCGCGAAGGAGGAGGCGGAGCGTGCGAGGGAGAGGCAATCGCTGCACCCTCGCGCTCCTAGCCGCCGCAGGAGACGCCCTGGACGGGAGTCAACAGCCGACTCCCGGCCACCGTAGGCGCGGGCTTGCGGGCGGCGAGCTATGGGCAGCTCGCCGCCCGGTAAGGACCAGGCCCGGGTCGACGGCGCGTTGTGTTCCACGCGCGCCTCAAAGAGCTGTCAGCACGAACTGACGGGGTCCGCTAGGGCCGATGCCGCCGGGGCTGCGGGTTGTTCGAAAGAGATACCGTGGCCCCTGGCACAGGCAACTGAAGGAACACGGGTGGGTTTTAGTCAGTAAAAGTCTGACACTCCCTTCTGCTCCGCCCAGAGCGGGAGGAGTCATTTGATGATTTCCCACCCAGAAAAAAAAAAAAAAAAAAAAGGGCAGTCTAGCACCTAATGATAGTGGAAAAAAAGAAAAAAGCGAGATTAAATTTGTTTTCGCTATTCACAATAAATCTTAAGTTATTTTTTTAATAGCCTGTTTTAACAAATGCAATAAGAAAAAAAGAGGTTCGTGGCAAAATAATAACAGCCGCATGGGTCGATCTCAGGTTAAGCTACGCTTCCCGCGGTCGGTTCCTGGATGGGTGTCCATCCATTACATATATTGAAACCCCTCCATGCCTCGGAAAGCATACTGCCTGGAGTGACTGCCTATCTGACCTTCACAAACCTGTAACTGGGCAACACGATACCACTTAGTAAAACTGGTTGTCAGTTGTCAAAGATCTACGAATGACAACTGGGACCAACGGCTTAACGTGCTTCCCGAGGTATGGAGGGGTTGGTATCTAAAGATGGTCATCCATCCACGGACCATACATACACATAAAAAAGTCAAAAAGTGATCTTGCTTGTGTGATATTACTTTTTAATTATTCTACATGGAGATTTTTAAGTAAAAATAAAATAAATAACCTTAGAACTCCAGTAAAAGCTAACTAAATTTATTGACTTAGGTCCACATTATATCCAGTACTCAGAACTGACCTACATCACGCTCAAAGCGTGTTTGAAGGGTAAGTATGTTTACGGGGATGCCTTTATAGACCGGAATTCCTCATTGAAGGAGCTCTTTGCTGAATTTCGATAGAAACAGTGAGGCTTTCAATACAGTTCGATTATAGACAGATACTCATAACGACCATTATCGTACCTACATGCTCATTTTCATTCAATACTGTCCAAGGTAGTAAGGCTCTTTGTGAAAGAACTCGTCCTGGAGCACAGTACCTAGTAAGCTGAAATGCTGTATTTCGATTTAAAAGGTACGGTAATCGATTACTTTTGGCATCATGAAGTCATTTTAAGAAAATACGTGTTTTTACGGTTAACATGGCGCAGAGAAAGAACACAAAAAGAACAAGTTGGGGGAAACTATGCGTCAAATCCATGCAAATCGGTCAGCGCTCAGCATAATGCTACGGCTCTATACGAGACAGAGCCCCAACGCTGGGTTTCAGTGACAGCCGGCGTTGACGTGACAACATCAACCGCTGCAGCAAACGATAAGAAAAAAATAATAAAATAAACAATCAAATAAATATACAATACATCGCTATAGGTTAAGAAAATATATTAAAAAATCATTTTGCCGTTTGGATGAAGAATATTGCGTTACAATTACAATAGGATAGGTAAGTCACTTACAGAAGTAAAGAAAGAATACTTTTTATTTGGGGGGACACAGTAATGTGTCCCCCCAAATAAAAAGTATTCTTTCTATTATACAAAAAGTAAAAAAGGAGCATTTAAAACGAACAAAGTGAGACTAAAAACAACCAGAGAAAAGAACAGCTAATAGTGCAGCTGTAAAACAATTGTTTCGATATAGATAATAGGTACGGAATAAAATGTGAAAAAAATACAGAAAAATGAAAGATTAAAGACAGTAACAAAATTACTCCCTTCCAATGTGTCTTACTTATAGCTTGGTGGATCTTTGCATGCCCAGTATATAAGTCTAAGTAAGAATAGAGGCGTAAAGTTATGGTGAACTTCATTTAGAAAGTACGATACAGTCACGAGCACCAATATGTCAACACTTGGCAACTTTCAATTGCGATTTTTTCGTGGAATAACGAATGCAACGTTGAAATTCGACACATTACATAAACCTATGGGTTCGAAAATGCTATGTTCGTAACAACATAAAATTTCATTAAAAAATTAAGGTGTAAATCGCTTTTGAATAAAGCCGAGTGTATACATACTTTTGCTCGTGACTGTACATCTGAGGGGCAATTCTCGTAATTTTAAAAACGTTCACAGTCTAATCTGTCGCAACCTGTCAAAAATACCTCTAATTACATTTTGGACAAGTTTTTGACATTGATTGTCGCTGAGATCAGCTTGCGACTAAATTTTGAACGTTTTTAATTGCGAGAATCGGCCTTCAAAATCATCTATAACCCATCATCATCATCATTTCAGCTGAAAGACTTCCACTACTAGACATAGGCCTCCCCCAAGCATCTCGACACTTCGACCGGTTATGTGCTTCACGCATCCAACGGGTTCCTGCGGCTTTCATAAGTTCGTCGGTCCACCTTGTGGGAGGCCGTCCAACGCTGCGTCTTCTGGTATGCGGTCGCTACTCCAGAACCTTTCGGCCCCATCGGCCAACTGTTCGATCTATAACTATGATGAGCAAAACAAACAAAAAAACTGAAACATCGTTTAAAAAGCTAATCAACATAAATACTATCATCATGATAATTATAAATTGTAATCCACCCTGACAATCGTGGCGAACCTATAAATAATTAATAACTGAAACCACATGATGGTTTGATTCGAATTTAATTGTAGACGCTATTAAACGTTTTGTGTTATTAAAATCAATATACTCAACTCGATTATAATCACATTATCTGTTCTTATCATACGTGTCTAGTGAATCTGTTCCTTCCCACGCATTGAAATTTACGAGTAATTGTTCTATAGTACAGTCACCAAAAGAGATGAGCAACCAGGGTTGTCGGATATAGTTGAAGTTTGGTGAGAAAGCGATGGATGCTTTTTTAATGAAATTTTTTTTTTTAAATGAACTACGTATTTGTTTTCTATTAACCCTTTATGTACCAGGGCAGCAATAACTCTTTCGGACGATCCCGCTACAGCAGCAGGCGTTTTAATTTGTGTGAAATTATCTCATCACCACTGCTCTCAAAAAGGTAAAGGGAAACATCGTGAGGAAACCGGCAAGTCCAACCAAAAATTTGAAGACACGTGACATCCACCAAACCGTAATGGGCCTGCGTGGTGGATTAAGGCTCACTCCCTCTTATCGAGAGGAGGCCTGTGTCCCAGTAGTGGGAGTATTATATTTATTTTTTCATTCTCTTCGGTCATTGTTATGAACTAATAAGAGCGTTATTATCTTAATTAACACGTACTGACTGCGCCCCGTGGTTTCACCCGCATAAGTCATGATCACGTGGGAATATCGGGATAAAGAGTATCCTATGTCCTATATCCTGGGATACTCTAAAAACTCAGGATACTCAGGACATTCAGGATACGCTAAATTTAGCTGGGTAGACTTTCATCCAAATCCGGTTAGCGGGTTTAGCGTGACAGTTTTAGCGTGACGGTTTTAGTGTGACGGTTTCAGCGTGACGGATTTTTTGTATATTTGTTGGTTTCGCTACCAACAAATATACAAAAAAATCAAATCTATTCTTTTAATTATATTAGTAAGTATAAATAAACAACTTGATCATGCCAACACAGAACATAACATAACGTTTTTAATTCCCGAAGGGTTAGAGAGAGGTATACCTCAGTACACCCACATTTCAACAGTCCGAAACCAAAGACAAAAATAACTAAGTCAAGTCATACCGAAAAAGTTAAATAAAATCATGTATGTGAAGTTGTAATTCAAAACAATGGAAACACAGTTCTGAACTCACATGGGGGGTAATTGAAAAATTTCCATTTCGCTTCTCCAACGGCAGGTTTATTACACTTTTGTTCCGAATCGCGTGTGTTACAAAAATGTGTGACGAATGTGCTTACAGCAGAAAAGTTAAAGACGGGTACCAGCGCGCAATATGCACCGAACTTGTAACTTTTCTCCACTTTTCTGTAACTTTCCTTAGATGAAAAGTTGCAGCTAGAACTTATCTGTAACATTTGCAATATTTAGTTTGTGGTGTCGGCTATGAATTTGTACTAATAAAACAGCCCGTCCCGACGGTGTCGTGAAATGCAACGGAGGAATAATTTACTATGCAGTGGAAAGGTAGTATGCACCTGTTCTAATTACATTATTATTTCGAGCAAGTTCTAATTAAATCTAGTATTTAAATAGGTAACTACTGAATCCATGCTTCTGTGTCCGACTTGCAAATATGGGGCAATCTTTATTTTTTTAAATCACCGTTCCATTTTCGAACCTGTGGCCATCATTTATCGTGCACTTCTATCATTTCTAACGTCACGATAATTACTATCGTGGACGTCATACACGTCCACGTCCATAAAATATATGGAAATACGTGCACGTTACAACGTTATCGTGGGCGGAGATTTAAAAGTGTCTTCATATATTTCCATACATTTTACTTCCCTGTGTTATCGTGATTTATTTTTATTTATTTATTTTAATGTAAACTGGCCAAGCTCACTTACAAACACGTAAGTTAAGTACAATAACGACAAGTATACAATTACGCAACAGTCCCACGCTCATCTCAATACTCCTAACATACTGACAAGATCTTCCATTCATCCGCAAACACATCACAGTCAGGCTTAGCGTCCAAGAGAGCGTTGAACGCAGAGCGATACCGTGACGTGGACATGGACGTCCTCGATAATATCATCACAATCGAAATTATAAAACACACTTTTCGGGCCCATCACGACACTTAGATTCTTTAAATGTGTCAATTAAATCGCTGTAAGCTCGTCATTTCCTACGTGATATATTTAATCGAATACGAGTTTCGTGTTACATTCGATTCGATTAAATAAATAAATAAAACGACACGGTTCTCCGTTGTAAAAACCTTCAGTAAAAAATACTACAACTTGCTATGCATAATGATTATTTCAATATGTTCAGCTGTTAACGAAATGATGGCTATGAATATTTTTGCTGCACGGACCTTTTCTGTATGGTAATGCGTGTATGCATTCACTCACAGTCTGTAAGGCGAGCAAAGGTACTAGAGCTTTTGACTGTGTTATCTTTATTAATAAAGCAGTACCGTGACTGACTGACTGACAAAAAGCACACACTGTAATTGTCGAGGTAAATGTAGATACAATAATAAAATACATTTTTTAGATGTATCGTTGATTTTTATTAGGCAAAAGTACAGTTAACCAATAATAACAACGTGCAATGCATATGCAACGTGTATTAACCCATAACATCACCCCTGTTACCCCGGAGGGTAAGGCAGAGTTGTACTTATAGTTAGAAGAAAGAAAAGAAAGAAAAAAAATTATGAAATACACTTTCAATCACAATCCGAATCATTTTGAGGATATTGCTAATCCATCCTACTAATATATACCTATATATTAATATTATAAGCGCGAAAGTTTGTATGGATGGATGGATGTTTTCACTCTTTTACGCCAAAACTACAGAACCAGTTTATAACCAGGATTAACACATAGAATACTTTTTATCCCAATATTCCCACGTATCGAAACTTATGCGGGTGAAACTGCGGGGCGCAGCTAGTTACTTCATATGTACGAAAAAGTTGTCTGCTCAACAACGGATATAACGCAATGAATGTTGTAGAACTGTAAAAATTAAAGCCATTGCTTCTGTTAGCGTGTTACGCAATCACTTCGCAGGACTCTGGGTCTTTGCTGAGGAATTCCTAATAGAAAAACACATTGACCGACCTGGGGTACTGGGTTCGATCCCAGTACCTCATGCTCAGCAGAAGCGCCTTCGACCACTAGACTAACGACGTTTAATTATAATTAGTAATATAATCTTATAATATAATTATAAGAATATTATTATATAAATAATTATTTATTATTATATTATTATTATTTGCATTATAATCTTTGTTTTCTGTTTTTTTATAGTTTTAAGGTGCATTCATTTTGTGTAATGCCAATAAACGCATTTTTCTTTCTTGCTTTTTTGTCGCACCTATACGTGCTTTTTACCACCATACACAACCACCATTAGGTACCATATTTCCTCACAAAACACAAAACTTAATAACAGCAATTTCGCCTTAATTTCACAATGCGCTGTCGGTTCGTTAACCGTGAAGCTTGTGTGTAGCGGCTGTTACAATTTCCACTGAATATTTACTATAAAGCAGACCGTGGCTTGTTTTCATTACCGTGATTGCATCAGACCGGTTTTGCAATGAATGGAAGTAGGTGCTTACTTCAGCAGCTAACTTAAATGAATATTTGTTTTTTGCGGAAATCTTAGCAGCTCACCTTAATTAATAGTAGCTTATTTTCAGTTTTAGTTTTCAGTTTTTTGTTGGTTGCTGTATTTTCGAATGAATGGAGGGAGAGTGCACTCAGGTTTTTGTTGGTAGATGTGTTTTTGTTTTGCATTGTCTTTGTATCAAAGTTAATGAATTAGTTGTAGCAGTTTTATCTGTGGAGGCTTGTAATTAGCAATTTAGTTATATATTACTGTTATTATAATATTATTAGTCTGTAAGCCTTCCGAAAATAAAGAAAATAAAATAATAAAAATAAATAAAATAGTACAATAGCATAAAATATGGAATAGTATTTTGTTTTTATTTAAGGTTAGTATTTTCTAACTAAACAGACAGCTGTGCTGATTTTTGATTGGTTGGTAGAACAGATGATAAAAACTTAGTTCAGTTTACTATCAATTATTTGAAAATATTGAGATTCTTTTTAAAAAGACAACTATAAAAATGTTAAATACGATGTATACAAGTAACTAAATGAATGCACGTTATGAAAGTCATTTGTTTCAGTATCGTTTACTGAATCGATTTCTGTAATTTCTAATAAAGGTATTTTTTTGTCCCCTAAATAATTAAAACTACGCAAATTACAGTCACACTAACGCTAGATAGTAAAAAAAAACCAAAATGGACGGAGTACCTATTACGCTAGTACCTTTATAGGTGTGCAACCGTGTGTGATATAGATATCCGTGTATAGATTTGTTGTTGAACAAGACATTTCACGCAGACGAACTCGCGGACAGAAACCAGTATCATATAAAAAGGCGACACGTTCCTCAGTAATGAGGCACCAAATATAAAAAGAGAAGTCAAAAAATATAGTCAAACTATACCATTATTATAAAACAACTCGATTGACATATTTTTCAGACACGCGTCAAATTACCCGTAATTTTCTACGGCAATTCCGAAACACCTTACTTTGACCCACAGTTTAACGCTTTACAAATTACCCACTGTACCTAACTGCTCTTCAAACAGACATCATTAACAAAGGTTCAATGATAATGGGTTCTAACGATATAGTGTCTAGACATTTAAATGTTTCATTGGCTTTATTAAATAGAACATTACGAACAAGGCCTATGTTATTGAATAAATTATGCCTAAAACTAGGTACTAATGACATAGTAGGTACTACATAGTTATTATTTAAAATAGTACCTTTGGTAGAAATAATAATCTATTAAGTACTAAATTAGTTTGTCTAAAGATTACATTACAGACTTAAATGGTTGGTAATTTTCATTAGTAAGATACAATTATTCTTTAATAGATTTTGCTCGCGGCTTCGCCGACGTGGAGGTTGGGAATTATTACACAGGAAAGTACCTACCACAGGGAGAAAAAGTGTCTGCCAGGGCCACGGATTGTTCGAAAGAGATACCGTGGCCCCTGGCACAGGCAACTGAAGGAACACAGGTGGGTTTTAGTCAGTTAAAGTCTGACACGCCGTCCGCTCAGCCCAGAGCGGGAGAAGTCATTTGATGATTTCCCACCCAAAAAAAAAGGGAGGAAAAGTGTACTATGACCAAATACGCTTACATACCACTGTGCCGTATTAATTAATAGTTTGTGTGGTTTTTCTGGGAGATGTAAGTACAAACACTAGTTTCTAAGTCGTATGTATACTAACCAAATGGACTACACGCATGGGTCCGAAATAAAATATTTTAATTTAATTTGTCTAAATTTTATCGAAATCCGATCAGTCTTTCGGGCATGAAAAGGTAACAGACGGACAGACAGAGTTACTTTCACATTTATAATGTTAGTTTGGAAGTATAAATCTATTTTAAAGTTTTTAAACAGGGTGGGTTTTTACATGGTAGTTTTCAAAGGAGTCTTGCGCTTTTGAATAATTGGGTCGCTGAAATAAAATCATAATCACTAATTAGATATGATAATGAAGTTGAATCTGAGTTCATCATAGCCTTTAAAAATTAACAGTACAAAACAATGCTATCAAGAAATAACCTTTTCCTAACGCAGTCCAGGGACACTAGTGGTTGATTTTTTTAAAATATTTTTAGCAAGGCATAGCATTTTGGGTGGCTGACGTTAAAGATGAGATTGTTTTTTGGTCAGACTTTTTTTCAAGTCTATGGGTCTTATTATAAAAACTTGTTCAACGTGTGTCTAATGTCAGTATTAGGTCTAAGTCCATAATTATAACTGTCGTGTTTAAAAGCCTAAACAACTGATAAACACTATTTTGTGGTAGTAAGGATTGTGTTCTAGTGTAAGCTATTCCCAAAATTAATTTGCTTCTACTACATTAAATTATTACGTAATTCAAATACATACCAAGGTATAAAATACATTTAGGTACAGACGCCAACACATTAAGCTACTACAATCTGCTCTGCTACTTCAACTTTATCGCTAAAGTATTAGGTTCAAGGTTGATTGGGAAAATTTGACAGTTTCGGGAATCTAGATGTGCTGGCGTCTGTACCTTTTCATTTTGAAACTTTAACAAATTATAAAATATTGACAGCTTGCTACTATTCGTATTAAGAATGTGTAATTGCTATTGACTTGCCATCAAGAAACGACATGTAATGGACAATAGTACACTCACTTTTTCTAATTACCCACAGCCGCACTGTAAGAAAAAATATTTGTAAATCTACTACTTACAAGATTATTTACGAGTACCTACCGTTCTTCATAAGTTCGTATTAAGATAAACTTAAAAGAAACAAAACTTTTATTTCTTATCATAATGGATTTGTATTATTTTTGAGAAATAAATGTCTTAAACCGTAATCGTTTTACACAGTACTCCAGTAATCTTGTCAATTAAACCGAACTCCTTTACTTAAAGTCAGAAAATTTCTACTAGATTTTGTGATTACCTAAACGAAGTGGGCTCACTTAATATTCTTCAGACTTAAAGGCTATCTAATATACTATGCTATCTAATATAATATATTGTATTACGAAAACATTATTAGTTTATTCGCTAGCTACCTAATTTTATATGAAAACATCAGACACACAATTAAACTCGGGAGAAAACCATAAAAGTCAGCTTTGACGCGATTTATTCAGGTCAAATTGAAAGAGATAATTTATTTAGCCAGCAAATACTTCATAGTCACTCTGTCTGAATATAAAATAGGAACTTTGCAATCAAAATATATTGGAGATGTTATTTTAATACCTATTGAAACTAGTTTATTCGATTAAAGGCTGATTTTTCAATCGACAGATAACTTTCCACTGTGGAATAAAATTGACGTCTGGCAGTCTTTATATGGAAGAAATGTAAAAAATTCAAAACTATTCCTCGGATAAAATTATCTGCCATTGGAAAAATCAGCTCTTTCTACATCATTTGCCTAGCCTTTCCCCAACTAGGTTGGGGTCGGCTTCCAGTCTAACCGGAAGCGGCTGAATACCAGTATTTTATATAGAGCGACTACCTATCTAACCTACACAAGCCAGTTACTGGGTAATACGATACCCCTTTGTAAGACTGGTTGTCAGAATTTTGGGCTTCTGACGACCCTTAACGACTGTCAAAGATCCACGAATGACAGCCGGACTCATTCACAAGCCCCTCGAATTCGATTAATTATATAGGTAAAATATTTTTTAACGAAAATATTTTTGCTGTAGGTATGGGTGGGTGATATCTTGCAGGACAACCTTTGAGGTTTTCGGTTGCTTAACTGAACATTTCGTTTAGTGCTTTAAAAAATTAGGGCCTATAGCCAGGGCATAAACTTAAAACTAAGCGACTGCATGATACCTCAGCTTGGGGCGTGTCTTTTTAAATAAAATTATTGGAGTTGTCTGGCTATTTCAGTATCAACAGGACCAGACTTTGCCTCATTGGCTCTGTTGTTTCCAAAACTATTTGGGCAACCCTTATAATAAGTAAATTCCAACATATTAAAAATATCTATTAACATATTGCCCCAACTGATACAACAATAACTTTAAGACTCTTCAAAAAATTATAACATACCTCGGTATAAAATTTTGTAGTAACAAAGTTTATAATAATAAAAGTATGAACTAGGTGGAGAATATTTCTAGAATTTTGATTAGGCATCGTGCCAAGAGCATGCTTGTAAATGTTTTCAGCGTTAGAATATTATTTTCGAGCTGTTTCAGTACGGTAAAGAATCACACATTTTTCGGTTAATATTTTAAACTCCAACACTGGTTTATCATCCAATCGTGTTTCTGATTACCTTGGTAAGTAAATAAAAAAGCTGTGCTACTGATGTTGTGATTAAAAACGTCGGTGTAGAAAATGTACAGGTGGCAAGGTTAGGTAAATTGAAGTAGGTCCCAAGGTAACTAAGAGAATCCATATCAATCCATAGTGACATTATAAATTCGAAAGTAACTTTGTCTGTACATTTTCACACCTAAACCACTGACCAGATTTCGATAAAATTTGGCAAGGAGATAGACGGTATCGTGGAGAAGGACATAGGCTACTTTTTGACCCAGTAGCACGTTCCTGAGGGATAATTTTCGACATCCACGTGGATGAAACCTCGGGCAGAAGTTAGTCTTTCATTTTTTCTTCAGAGATTTTTTTGTTTATTCGTATTGCTAGATTTACTAGAGGATCTTCCAAAAAACGAAAAGAATACAAAACTCTCACAGCAAGAAATAGAACACAAACAAAAACTTTTAACACCACTATGCTAAACTGGAATCAGGAGCACAAAATCACAATTTAAACTAAACTAAACTACTCAATAATATAACGCTAGCGCATGCAAGTTCCTAAATTCTAACTTTATTTTTCCTAAGCTCCCCAGCGTAGATACTGCGCATATTTTTCCAACGGCTCCCCGTGAGAAAACGTAAAATCTGAAACTTTCAAGCGATAACCTGCCAGACTTGTAGTTAAGTTTCGAATAACTAACTTAATAAAAGTACCGAGATAGGTTCTAGTTGGTCCCGTATAAAACTTAATGAAATCGCTGAACCATACTGTTAAAGCCGGCTTTGGTATATAAAATCCGATATTGTCGGCTTGACTTTAAAGATAATTCGGGGATTATTGAAAGAAGTATTTGATTTCCAAGCTTCGTAGAGGTTTGATTTTTTGAAAGACAAGAATGTAGTAAAAAAACAAAATTTCGCAGATACATACTTACGTAATTATTTTCTTTAATTCATTCCTGCTTCTTCTTCTCAGTTTATCTGGGGGTTCCGGAAACCTAATCAAAATTTTTAAATTTTAGGTCTTTCGCGACACTTGACCACCATGTGGCCGGTAGTCTACCTCTACCTCTTGGCTGTGTGTCAATATTAAAAACAGTCTTCACGCAGTAGTTGTCACCTCAGCGCATTATATACCAATCCTGCCATCGATGCAAATCAGTCAAATCTATATACGATTTTCATCTGTTACTTAGTAACAGATGCTTTTTCTTGATTTTCCTGCACTTAGTGCAGGAAAATCAAGAAAAAGCTACCGAAAAGTACCTAGCCAAGGACACATAATCAGTCGAAGATTCTGTTTTTCTGTTTAATAATCTGTGGTGTAGCAGAGTTTATGTTGTGGAGCAGACCTGTCTTTCGAAGAACTCAGAAAAAGATCACACAAATACCTCACACAGCTAACGAACTCCATCATAAACGGCATAATCAAACTGAGTTACGACTGTACCACACCGCGTTTAGAAAAAATGTGACACACAACACATTAGTAGGCCTACGGATCCGCAATGCAGTAAATAGTACGGTAGGTAGAGTAGCAGGCTCGTCAGTTATGTAGTAACATTGTTGACAATTTGCTGTTTTAGTTCATAAACGTTTTGTACTGCGTTTGGTGTGGGTGTCAAAAATGTTGATAGGATAGTTAGGGGTGTCAAAAATGCGCGGTGGACTCGCAGGGACTGGAAATTTGTTATGTTTTACATCCACCTAGCCAGTTCCTAACTATGTTAACCCGGTCGGCTTCTAGTTTAACCGGATGCAGCTGAATACCAGTATTTTACATGGAGCGACCGCCTATGTGATCTCCACAAATCAGTTACTGGTTAACACGATACCCAATCGTTATCAGACTTTTTTGTTGGCTTCTGACTACCCTTAACGACTGACAAAGATCTACAAATGACAGCCCAAAGACAATGTTTCACATCCTATATTCCGTATTGTATACTTACTGTCCTACTATACCATCCATAAACAGCTTGGCAAAATGGAGGATTATAACGTCCAACGCCCAACGTGGGTATGGTGCTGTCTAGAACATGACCCACTTGTATAGATGATATGATGTGAGGATCTAATGAACGCCACTGGACGTGCATTAGATCCGCACTTTAAAAGGAGTGCTCCTTTTAACGTGGTCACCTATTAGGAACAACTAATTTTTAAAGGACAGGAGCCAGCACATCGAGCTACTACAATCTGTCTGTTTATTACTGAAGCATTAAGGTTCAAGGTTGATTGGGAAAATTTACCAGTTCCGGGTAATGATGTGCTGGCGTCTGTACCATCGACTCGAAATGAAGAAGAAGACCTTTTTAATTGCGACAGATGATTAAAAAAAAACAATCAATTGTTTGGTGGTCGTTGGTGCAGTGATTGAGTCATCGGGTGCTACGCTACTGACCAAAAGTTTGATTCTCGCAGGGAACATTATAATACCTATTATAATTTTGTTTTGCCTATAAGTAGTTTTTTCTTACATTGTGACTTTAACCTGCTAAAATCTTTTTGTGTTTTATATCTCAACTGTACTGAACCCTTTTAGATAAATAGGAGATAGGAGCCTCGTATAGGACTTTCTGTTTTATTTTTCTTTTTGTTCCTGTTTTTTATATAATTTCGTTTAGTTTGTGATCTTCCAGTACGAGTCGCAATAAATACTTTTTCTGTCTTTTAACAAACGGGCGTGATGTAAAGGTAGTTTTTTTTTCAGTTTAAAAATCCGTTTTTTACAGATTCTGATCAAATGAAAGAGTCATGTTTATCAGAATCCACGAAAGTTAAATTCAACTTCAATTAAACGATACTGAGTGACTAAACCAATCTGCCCCATCGATTAGTATGTAGGTAAGTGTGTTACGGCCGCGTTCCTTCGAATGATCGGGAGCGCTAGTAATTAATTAAGAGCCATGGAGATACCTTCTATGTTGATTGCTTGACATTCGATGGAATGTTCCGGGTATAATTTCAAGATCTAACAGGACAGTGATCTATACGGTGTAATTAGATGAAATAAAAGAGAATTCTTGGATTTAGAAGATGCTGATGTTGACGTCATTATTTTGAGCCTATAAAACAAAATGAAGAGGAATAAATAATGGTTCAAGGATTTGCTGGAGCCATAATAATGTCTGTACTTATTTTTCTTTGGTATCGTCTAGACATAATAATTATATTTAATGACTTTAAGCTCGGAGAAAATAAGCCTCCTGGATAAAATGAAATACTTACTAACATAAACTGAATTTCACGAATTCTTAGTAATAAAATTAGGTCCTCGGCATAACGTTCTAATTAAAATAATATCTTTCCTAGAAATCAACCTTGGTAAACAGTTTTCTTCCACGCGATACAAGTAGGTACGAGTGGCTATAATCCCCTCACTGCCTGCCGACAGTTGGGAACTGACATGACACGTCCCCATAAACTTAAGTTTCCACGAATTAATTCTACATACGTTTGATATATTCAAATTTACATGTGGGTACAACTTCGTCTTATCGTATTACCGAAATTCCAATCACATTCGACAGAAGGATCTCTTCTCTCTCTCTCTGATACTTTCATATAAAGTGAGACAGGAAAACATGAAATTATCTTAACAGATATAAGGGGCACGTATGTATTAGCCACCGTTTTCATTTTCGACAGAATGTTCAGCCTCTCTTTTACGCAGTATAGGATAAAGTGCGACAGACATAGTTCGAGTTTAAATTGTTTGGAATGAATATAGGGGTAATAGCCCACAGCTTCATAGTTGGTTCTGTAAACTCTTTGGCGACATATTTGGTTCTGGATAAAGTTTTCGTGTTACGCGTGAATGCAAATAGAATTTTGCTGCTGGTATGAATTGGATAAAATTAAATAAAGTGGTTTTAGTTACCTGTAGAGTGTCTACTTTAAACATCTTACTAAAAACATTTCATTTGGTTTCTGGGCATAATTTTTCTTATAATGGTTGAATAAATGGTCATTAGTTTCGATTGATTTATTCTCGCACGTTTTGGTTCTTATTTGAACTCTTTTTTTTTAATATTAGTATTTTATTTTATTTTTATTATTAGTCCATGAGCTATCCACCCAAGTCACGATCCTAAACCATTATAACAGCAGGAAACCGAAACTAATATAAAAGATACTCAATAATCAGCCTAGACTAGTGTATCTTCACACGTTTTAATTGTCAGTTTAATCCATTAAAAAAAAATAGTCCAGGAGCTAACCACCCAGGTCACGTTCCTAATACATTATAACAGCAGAAAACAGAAACTAATATAAAAGATAATAATATTCACAATTCAGCCGAATACTCCCAAAACTACTGAAAATTTACACACTCAGTATAACAGCCAATTTAAAACACTCGGTCTCCAATACCGAGCATAGCCGAGGTTACCCGAATTTACCCGAGTTTAACCGATCTTCATTGGTATCACGTAATAACAAGATATGTTCGGCCAGCCCTAGCATAACTACGTCGCCAGGTGATCCCACTACTTTATGCGTACGAAAACTTTCCTCCGTTTTTCAATTTACATTTTTCGATTATTTTCTCTGCATTCAGTATTCTGTGCATGATTTTTCGGTTTTCTAATTTTGTTAGGAACGCGATTTCATTACGATTGGGTTCGGGTAAGGGGTGACTGTATTATTTTGTATGGCTAGTTTTGTGTTAAGACATGTTTTGTGTTGACTGCCTCGTTGGTGTAGGTCGCATGTTATTTTAGTGAAAACTGTTTGAAGTTCATAATTTATTATTTTTAGCTGTAATAAATTAATTAATGTACTACATATTTCAAACACAATGCGGATTGTTACATGAATATAAATAATAAATAAAAATGCGCTACTGCTGAGCTGAGGTTTGGGGTTCGATGCCCAGGTCGGGCAAACTGTTATTGGGTTTTAAGTCTGCAAGTTCCCAGGAGCAGCAATGGGTTTCGTTTTGACAGTTCAACCACATTCATTGCGTTAATTACGTTGTTTAGCAGACATATATTTTTCGAACATATGTATATGAAGCAATGGATTAGCAATATCTTTCAAAATGAGATTGAAAGAAAGTGTGTGAAGTGTGTGTGTGTTGATTGAGATCGAAAGTGGGTTACGCGATTAAGGTGCCAGAGTCTGTATTTGTGCCCATGGGACTTAAACATGTCTGGCGAAATGTGGGTATATATAGGTGCACGTCTGCCTAACGCTTCGAGGATTAAAAGCATGGTGTTATATTACGTGTGTATATTTTGTATTATATGAATATAGCTAACTGAATAAATTCCGCATACATCCAATTAAACTATTGCGTGATTTATTGATTTTATTTTGGCGTAGAAATCGGGTTAAGCAATTAAGCGTTCTATGTATGAGAACACTTAATTGCTAAGCCCGATATAAACTGGAATACGTAATACAAATAAACTATAGACCGGTAGTTTAGCTGGACTTGGTAGCCTGTTCAATAAAAATATAGGTGTAGTTCAAAAATCATAGTTCATTTTAAAAATGTGTCATTTTGTCAAGCAAGATAATAATTGACCCAAGGGCTGGCTTTTGCCTTGGCCAGAGGCTAAGGTATACCAGTCGACAGCGATGCGTTTTAATTAAGTTGAGTTATAATTTTGTTATTTTTATTAATTATGTATTGGTTGTTATTTACGTACATATAATTTTAATTCCAAATAAATATTCCCAGATAAGAATGTAACTTGATAAAATCCTTATAAATATCATAATTCATAACACTACTCATGTTTTAATCTCCTTATTACCATAATTCCTTTATTATCCCTTTTGAAGCCACTGGTAACAAAACACGCGTGATCAAACATGAACATACCTAAAACAACGCTGCGTGTAGTTGAAGAGACGCTATGCTTGTGAGCACTTTATCCATAACATGTATGCTGTGTATGAGATAGAGTTTCTCTAGGCTCTGTTTGGTTTGCCACAGAGTAGCTAACCAAGCAGAGACGAAACTTCAAATAACAGTAATATTCGTAGTAGAAATAGAAAGTTTTTATGGGCTCGTTTAATGGATAACTTATGAGTATTCGCAAAAATTAAACTGCAGTTTAAACCCCTTTAAGTAAAAAAAATCTGTGATATCTTATAAAGTTATAATATTGTACTTATATATTCACAAAATATTTTAGAAGCCTACAGTTACATAGTTTGGTAGCACTGCCACAAGAGTGGCAGCGGTACTAAACTATGTAACTGTACTTTATAAATTTTCACTTTATAAATTAGCACGGTTTCTATACGGTACGGCGTTTTAAACACGCCATAGAAAAATCGTGTGACTTTTTACAAGACACGGTTCTATGGAATACGGCGACGGTGCCATGCGGTAGTGTTGCCGTGTCGTCGACAAGCTTCCATAGTGATCCATACAACACTGACGACGTGCCTAGACGTCGAATAAATCGTAGTTTTTCACGGCAAGTAAAAAGTGTGTGTACAAAGGGCGTAAAGCTTCGCCTCTGTCCCGTTCTCTTCTCTTGTGTTTGCATATCAGCTATTTTGCTAAAGTTAGGAAGCTACATAAACTAAACGAGTGGCCTAGATAACTAGATACGGGAAATTGAACAAAATAATTAAAGTTTCTTGAGGACGTAGGTAACATAATAGTTTTTGCGTACATAACATAATTACAGCCTTGGTTTGTTGCCAAGGACAGTTATAATTGGTAATAAACATACACTGTCGTGATTTCTAAAAAATGCTTTGTAAAAAAAATGCATACTTGCCGTTGGGTTAATAAGTATTAATCTAGACTAGCTGCGGCCCGCGTTTTCACCCGTATAAGTCTCAATCCCGTATGAATATCGAGACCAAATGTATACTATGTCCTAATTCAGGTCATGGTCTACATTAGTGCTAAATTTCAACCAAATTCGCTCAGCCGTTTTAGCACGAAAGCGTAACAAACAAACATCAAACCTTTTTTCCTTATAATAATTAGTTTAGAAAATAAACTCCACATCTGCATAAAATACAATCTGCTTGTTTCCTAACCAAAACAGACAACTTTTGTTTCTAAATAAAACATAATAATATTTTTTAAATACTGTGTCCTGGTCTACAAGATTAACTTAATGAAGTTTATCATTTTCATGCTGATGAAGGTCACTCATACGTGGGTTGACACGCAATGTCACGTCCTAACGCTTATTTATATCAATTTAAACTAAACTTAATTAAAATGTAGTATACACTGTCATTTTCTTACATTATATAGATACATAGTTCTATTGACACTGACATGTTTATGTTTAAATCTACCTATCTATCTAATAATAATGCTTTATATTTAGTTTGAATGCGCTAATCTCTGGAACTACATGTTGGATTTGAAAATTCTTTTTGCATTTGATAGCTTAATTCGTGAGGAAGGCTATAGGCTATTTATCATTACACCAGGACCCTTACAAGTCGAGCAAAAAGAAAAAAAGTCAGAAAGAGAGTTTTAAGAGTTTTTTTTTATCATTGTCCCTCTCAATCAAAGCAACTGCCATCTAATCTCTTCACCACCCTTGGTTGACTGGTAGAGAATGCCTAAGGCATTAAGTCCGCCTTTGTACTTTTTTGTGCGAAAAGTTTGAATAAATAAATAAATAAAGATCGCTAAGCGAAAACAAAGTAACGGGAGGGGTGGGGAGAACTAGTTTCACGCGGACGGTCACGGACAGAAGCTAGTGTTTGAATAAAAAACTAACATGCGTTAGTGCTGTAATATTAATACCTAAATGCTAAAATAAGGACTGTTTTTTTTAACTTAATAGGGAGCTAATATAAGATACACAATCAATCTATCTGCGAAGTCTTTTCCCAACTACTTTTGGGGTTGGCTACCAGTCTAACCGGACGCAGCTGAATACCTGTATTTTACATGGAGCGCCTGCCTATCTTACCCCCACAATCCATTTACTGGGTGATACGATATACATGAGCTACACAATACACACAATAATTCATGTCGTGGTAAAATATTAGGTAATCAGCAGGTTGGCAGCGGGACTGACTGCTTAGAGTATATTTTCTAACCGTCACGTTTCGCTCACCTCATACGAAGCCAAATAAGAGTTTCATGAAATTATTCACCTCTCTAGTACATGCATACATAATGCCGCGCTTTTCCCCATGGAGGTAGGCAGAATCTACAGAACGCCACCTGCTACGATTCTTATATATACACCGTTAAATTTTGATCGTTTTAATCCTTAAAAGGGGTCATTGTACTCATCATTATGAACAACTTTTACTACGGGACCAACCCTGAAATCGTGAAAAAAAAATCAGTTGATCCATACATTATGTCGAGTTATGCGAACATAAATCTATGGTTGATCCATCTGATTTTTTTTTTACCCCTTTTAAGGATTAAAACGATCAAAATTTAACGGTGTATACTCCTTTTGCTTAACTTACGTTCATACATCTAGTCATACACGTACCTCGATTGTGAGTACTACGTTCCTGACTTTCTGGAAAACATTACCAATAAGGTCAGTGTTTAGGTCCTTGTAAATACCTTTTGTATGTATGTAGCTGTCATCCATCCTCTCTTCTCGCTTTTTTTTTACTAGCCTACGCTGTTCCACTCCTGGGCAACGGCCTCCCAATATTCCTTTCATCTTTCGCGAGCCCGCGCGTCTCACTTATGTCTTTTAAAAGTACTAAAGTACCGACCTAGTTTAAAATAAGTTATTCTAAATACTCTAAGATATCAGTATGTTCGTCTAGGAAAAGCAGATAATTTCTTTTTATGGTGTTTCTTGAATTGCGAATCAGGATACAAACTCTGAGTTTCTGATTCAAACTATAAACATAGGTACTTAGTTTGCAAGATCCAATATCATGAAACCGGAGTATTATACCACTTACTTAGTGCATAACACTCCTAGTGCAAGTTATTATGTTATAACTTACTATTAGTACCTACTTCCAATTTAACAGAACTGCTAATTGTTTCGATGCACGGTGGAGCGTTGAGTTCCCATTGTATGTACCTATTAAGGCACAAGGATCCTCCAAGGAACCTCAATTAACCGATTGTTTTTTTTGTTCTCCTTTTATCTGCGATCGGTTTTCTAGCCATAATAGTCATCAGTCTTAGTGAATATTGCCCATGAATAAAAATATCACTAACAGATTCATTTAGGTAATAGGTACTACTTATTCTTACAGTATCATTAATTTTAAATCACTTCTGTTGCGGAGGCATAAAAATATATGTTATAAAGTTTTCAGAAAACTCAAGATCAGATCAACGATTTGACACTTGTGACTTTGACAGACTTGGCAGTTGCAGCAGCCCAACAGCAACTTTATTGTCACGGGGTTAAAGATCACTGTGATATTGACAGTGATGCTAAATCAGAGGTAAAATAAAACTGTGAATGGACTGTAGACACTTCATCATTTACCAAAGGCCTCAAACCGTCAGTCCACATAACTTCAGTCCACATAACATCAGTCCATAAAACGCCAGGTTTAAAACAACAGCATACAAATGTCTTATTCATTGCTCCCTGCACAGCGGCAGTATGTTTCTTGAAACTCATCCCTTGAGGCTTGAGCTTATTTATGTTAATTTAGTGTCTGCCAACCGCCTTATACGATATTGTACTTCCTCTATTATGTAGAGTAAATTACTCCTTCTAAGAAAATGAGCAAGTGTACCGAATATTTGGACAAAATTAAGACACACACACACACACACACACACACACACACCTCCCCTTTTCTCGCGCTATACGAGAATATTAGCTTGACATGTGGTAACAAAAGTACTAGGCAGTGAGCAGGCTGGTAGCGCTGACGACTGCTCAGGATGTGTCCTGTCACTCGTGGAGACTATTTTATTGCATTAATTAATAAACGACGACATAGAACGCACGAAAAACGTCACAGAAGATAATTCTATATTAACACATACATTCGCGATTTTTCAATAAAATCTAAATAAAACTAGGCTGAGAATCAGCACTTTTTGAACGTCAAAATTACATAAGACAGTCTCCCAAAACGCTCACCCTTCAACACTTCGTTAATTTAGCTGGAAAGAAGAAGTAGCGCAACAAACTCCCCATTTTCCTTTATTAATGAAGTCATTGAAGTATGCCTAACTTTTAAAAAGATTTTGGAATACGCTACCGTATTCTAACGTCGTAATTCTAGAATTGGTTGCATGACATCTAACAATAAACGAATCTAAGTTACAAAATATAAAAAAATTAAGCAGAAATAGTCCTTATTTGCTCGGCGGTTACCCTTGCCTACCATAAAATACCACAGTTTAACAGTAAAAACATGTGGTTTCCGTCAGTCAACAACGTTTCCTGCCCGGTTAAGTATATTTTTAACTTCTGTAGTGGCAAATAATTTTGAACTACGAGAACTTAACTTTGGAAGTCTGTTATGATATTCAATTGTTCTGTTTTTGTAGGGTTTCGTACCCTATTACTAAGGCTCCGCCGTCCGTCCGTCTGTCACAGGGCTGTATCTTTCGAACTGTAATAGGTAGACATTTGAAACTACTATGGCCACAATAACCACAAATAATAAAAATAAAATAAAGTTAAAAATTAAACGCCGAAAAAACACAGACTATCAAATAATAAGAATACATTGTTCGGTGGTAAAAAATAATATGGTGCACCATATTAAATATACTTTGCTTGGTACAATTAGTACAAAAGCAACGGCTCTACGTTGGATAGTCTCTGTTATTGTACAGCAATGATGCTTAACACCTCAATAAACAATGTGGACACGACAATACATTAAACTTCGTTTATCTAGTTATGTTTCCAGTCTACATACAAACAAACAACAAATAGGTACATCCAATACTGTCAGTAGCTAGTCAATGATCGGCAAAACCAATAGTCGGCCCATTTCTACTATTTACATAGTTTGTTTGAATAAAACACTTTGTTTTAATTTCGTGTTAGGACCTAATGATGGTTCTAAAATTCACTCACCTCTATAGGAAAGGGAGGATCCTCCGACCAGACGGGTCTGGTGGGCTGCTGTCCGACGATTCATATCGGCACGTTGTTTATATGCTAGTCGCACGGTAAACTCTGCTTGCGCGATGCAGAATCTTGCGTGACGTCAGCGTGATGCGTAGTACGCATGTGGCGATGTAGATGCCGCCACAGTTCCCAAATACTCTTATGCATTAGTATTGCAAGTGTTATCATTTACTGTCCTATTTTCGTCTCCAATGGTAGGATTGTGTGAATATGGTTAGAAAGGGGTTTACTACCGAGATGACGACTAATAGGGAAGTATGGAAGACAAAGACATGTTGCACCTACCCCAAATAAATTGAAATAAGGGCCAGTGAATAATAATGATGTAGTCTCCAGTTGTATACGGTAGTATGTAGACCTTCCTTTTTCCCTTAACAATTCTTTCACTTACACGACGTATAAAATTAACAGAACTTCCACACATTAAACGTATTACTTACTTCAACAAATTAACATAAATCAATTCAACGAAACTCGTTCGCAGAATTGCATTTATACTCAAGAGTTTCCATAATATTAATTGCCAGATAAGCTTTCCACGGCGTTTGAACTCATTAGCCGGGAAAGCCCTTAGAAATGAAGGCTGTGTTGCCATTAACAACATTATTATTTACACGCGATACCATACTACCTTAGCAAAACTGCTTGTTATTTAGTTTGTAAGGCTGAGTGCATAGTGACCACTGACTGAAAGTAAGAAGGTAATTCAGGTTTTATCATGTTTGCTGCACTGGTTGAAGTCATCATGTCAACGCCGGCTGTCGCTGAAAACCAGCGCTGGGGCTCTGTCTCGTATAGGGTCTTAGCTTTATGCTGAGATATGGCCGTTTTGCGTGGATGTGATGCATGGTTTCCCCCAACTTGTTATATTTTCTTTTGTGTTCTTGTTATGCGTCATGTTGGCCGCAGATAAACGTATTTTCTTTCTTTCTACTTATTAAAGAAAGAAGAAATCTTCTTCTTTTCGTGTCGATGGTACTCTTCCTTGTTGATTTTTTCGTTTTTTTTTTCCGTTGGTCACGGATGGCTCTGTAGAGAGAAATAGTCGACAGCTGCACGCCATGACCGTGACAAGAAGGTTTCCACTCAGCATGATGCGGTGCTATGGAGATCTCAAGGTAGATTAATACCAAAGGAACATGGAACGAGGACAAGAGCATGATTTTCTTAATTTTTCTGTAACAGGAAGTAGGCCATAATCCACCACGTGGGCCCAGTCCGGATTGGTAGATGTCTCATGTCTTCTTTTTTTTTTGTTCTAGGGCATGCCCGATTCCTCACGATGTTTTCCTTCACCGACTTGAGAGCAGTGGCGATGAAATAATTTAATCTAATTGAAATGCCTCCTTGGGTTGGAACCCATGACCTACAACTGCACCACTGATCCTATGAAAAAGGGTTTACACGAAAATAATTTGCTTTAGAGGGGATAGTTTATGCATTTGATCGTTTAGTCTAAACCGACCTTTCCTTCCTTTCTTAAACATCAAACCCAGTTTGCCCACCTAAAACTATGAATTTGTAAATGCCATTTCCTAGCAGATACAAAAAAAAACCGAACGTATTACATTATACACAATTTGTTAAAATAAGTATGATGAAAAACACCCAAATGGTTCTTCAGTACGAGTTCCCAGCCAAGAACCATAGCTACCAAACTTGACTCGGCCACCGCAAAAGTCGAGTTGGCAAAACTTTTTCGTCGTAACATTCTCGCGTTTGTTTCTTCGTTCTTCTTACCCAGCGAGCCTTCCTAGCCTTCCTAGAAATGGAAGAAAATAAAGTTTGGAAACAAGACATTCATTCAAGTGGATAGCTAGCATGTCACATGATATTGTTTGTCTGACTTCAGTACAGTCCATTCACAGTGATTTTACCTCTGACAGCAGTAACTTAACAGAAATCTTATTATAACGAGAATAAAGATCATTGTGATCTTTATTCTCGTTATAATAAGATTTCTGTTCAATGTTCAACAATGATCTTTATAGACTTGTCAGTGCAGCAACCCAACAGCAACCTTATTAGAATGAGAATAAAGATCACTGGGATTTGGACAGTGATGCAAAATCAGAGGTAAAATAAGCGTGAAAATACTTTCTGTAAAGTTAATTTCGAATCTCACACACATTCGAAAGCGCATTCGAAAAACTAATTCACCAGTTTTTAAGTACCTCATCATCGCAAAATTCAGACATCGACAGCCGTTGAATTTCGAAGTGATCATCAGAGAATAACGTTACTGCTCGCGTAGTAGTCGTATGACCAATTCTATCTTTATTCAACCAAGAATAGACAAAGTTATTTCTATCCAACTCGACATCTCTTTTGCCCGAGCAAAGAAAGAAAGAAAGAAGAAAGAAAGAAAAAGTATTTATTGCGACTCGCACGAGCCTCGAGCAAGGGCCTCGCGTTTCTATGAAGAAAAGACATTTATATTATTTCCATAGCAACGGGGAGCAAATTTTAAAATCAATATAGACGCTTGTCTAGGTCCAATGTGATGACACTTGTTGAGAAGAAATATTTCGGCTCCCAAGTGCCAAAAATAGATAAAAGTTAGTCGTCATGCTTGACATTGTAGACTTTTGTCGATAATAGAAACATTTCTTCTCTTCATCGCCATCATAGATATCCAAATCGCCATGCTTACATAACACAGTTAGCCTATAATGTTCCCACTGCTGGGACAGAGGCCTCCTCTCTGTGAAAGGGATTGTTGGGCCTTAATCTACCACGCAGCCCAGTCCGGGTTGGTAAATGTCACATGTCTTCGAATTTTTGGTTCTAGGACATGCCGGTTTCCTCACGATGTTTTTCTTTACTGTTTTGAGAGCAGTGGTAATGAAATAATCGCCATGCTTAAAAGACGGAAGAAATCTTTCTACAATCTGTCATTTTATCTATTCTTTCCCCAACAAAACCCGTTCCTATGGTAGTCATGCTAATCATGCAGGTGCCTATTCAGAAAATCTAGATTTGAACAGTTAAAGAGATCCCAAAAGGTCACGTTTAGCGAAGGTTTGAGTATTTTTTTACAGATAATAGTGATTCCGTCCCATGTTTCCGCGTTAGTGTTTCGACAGCATATTTTATGAAAAAGGTTTTAGTCACACGTAGGGATATTTTCGTGTTAAATAACACGCGTTTATATTTTTACGTTCCTACCTATCCAAATTTTGCTTTGCGGTTCAATGACTTGTCATCAAATCGGAAGCTCGGCGAAGAGCTGCCAACATTGAAATTAAAATGTATACTAGACAATTGCTGGCATGCGTCTTAAAGCCCTTTTTCTTTTGTTTTCTGTTGTTAGAAACCTTCTCCGGCAAATTAACATCAACTTACCAAAGTTTTATCAGAATCGGTCGAGACATTTTCGAGTTTTTGTGAGACTAATGAACGGTAATCTATTTTTGTATATAAGAAGAATTTTATCTTCAAACCTGGAATCTGCGAAAATAGCAACGTAATTTGGTAGAAAAAAAAAATATGGTAAATCCTGCGTGAAAGACCCCAAACACAAAAGCTACGAAGCTCCTTAGCCAACAAAAATATAAAAACTAATAAGCGTAAAAGTCTAATTGTTTGTTTGTTATTCAGAGGCAGCTACAAAACTTCCCAAGTCAAAGTTTGCGTCGCAAAAGAGGCATAAACTACTTTTCTTCGTGAGTATTTGGTTAGACTTTTGACATACAAAATATTTCGCCTTGCATTTTCCTTCGGGAACTCTTCGAGGAAGATTTTGCTATTATAAAAGTTCGTTTTTACTTACTCCAAGTTATTTGAGATAACAATGGTTCAGTGAATATTTAAACGAAATAAATTATAAATTGACAATTAGAGTTATCGTATGTAAAGGTAGTTATATATTTAAACTCACGAAAAAAGATGCAAGTCCTACTTAATTTGCCTGAGTTTTTTTTTGTTTATTTTAAGTAGATACATCATAATAATTACATTATTCCAACCAATTTGAAGGATGTTTTTCAATTTGTTTATTAAAATCGGTATTGTATAGCTATACCGATATGAAATATTTGCATATTTTACAAGTAAACATTCTGCCATATTTGATAGAAAGTATAAACAGTAATTTTCACTCGCAAGCAAAAAATGGCATCACACCTCTTGCGATTATTAAAACTGTATATACCAATAATAAAGCTAAAGAGTTTGTTTTTTTGTTTGTTTGAACGTGCCACTGAAACTACCTGTCGGATTTGAAAAATATTTTTGAATTTGATAGCTCAATTCTTAAAGAGGGTTATATGCTATTTAACATCATGCCAGGACACTAAAGAATCGAGCAAAATCCAAAAAAAGGTCAGAAAGAACGCTGAGCGAAAACGAAGTAACAGCGGCAGGCGATGCGATGCGATGCGGCGGGGTTGGGCAGGGGCCGAAACTTTAAAGAAGAAGCTAGTTAATTGCATGTAACTCAATGCAGCCTCTGTAATTCGCTATGAGCAGCGCCACACTATCGATATGCAAAAACAACAGAATACTTGTGTAACCATTTGATTAAATACAGTCGCAGATAAATAAATGAAGCTCACAACATGATCGCATGTGTGTGTTCCCTACTTCACGGCCGTGCCTTAACGCGTCGATTGCACGCAATCAACATTTAGACCCTGGTTCCCGCTTAATTGGCACTTACACCGCGAAAGCTTATGATATTATTTTCATTATTGCGCTTGCTTTTCTAGAGGTTTTATGAATTGAATTTCTTTTCTTTTTTTGTGGGTATTTTGTAAACGATGTTGTTTCTGATATCGAGGACGTTGGGCAGTGTACAAGATGATTTTCTTACTAAGATAACCGAGCAATGATTGCCAGGGTTAACCAAAGCGTGCTAGTGATTTCAGTCCAAGTTTCCTTACGATAACTTTTTTTTCGTTGGCCTATATTGAGTCCAACTTCTGGGCAAAGGCCTCCCCTTTTTCCTTCTAAACCTTGTCAGTCTTGAGCGATCTCTGGTCATGTTGGCCCTGTAAACCTCGTTAGATCGTCACACCACCTTCACCGTGGTCTACCTCAAAGGCGATATCCTCCTTCAGGCGTCCAGTGAGTGACGATCTTTGCCCATCTCTCCGGGTGCATTCGCGTGATGTGTCCGGTACGATAACTTTACAGTAAGTTATTAGTGTCTTAAAATAATTAAGAAAATAATCATAAGTGATTATGAAATTACATAAGTCATTGCGGAATTTTATGAGGCGGATCTGTGAACTTAACGATGTAGGTCCGTCGTAGGTTATCGACAATACAAAAATAAAACTATCCTGTAGCATTTGGCGTTTTTTTTTTTGCGATAAGTTCAATTAGTCACCCATGATGTGAATCATCTGCCTAGCCCTTTCCCAACTATGTTGGGGTTAGCTTCCAGTCTAACCGGATGCAGCTGAATACCAGTTTTTTACATGAAGCGACTGCCTATCTCACCTTCACAACCCAGTTACTGGTTAATACGATACCCCTTGCTAAGACTGGTTGTCAGACTTTCAGGCTTCTGACGACCCGTAATGACTGCCAAAGATCCACGATTGACAGCCAGGACCAACGGCTTCACGTGCTTTCCGAGGCACGGAGGGTCTTGATATGTAAACATGGTCACCCATCCACCGACCAACCCCGGCAAGCGTAGCTTAACCTGATCGATCGACCTGCGTGGCTGTTATTACTTAGCCACAAGCCCCCATGGTATGAATAAAGTCTTAAAATTAGGTACTTAAATATGTTGTGTGGAACGAGTGTTTTAAATTTTATAATAGTTAGATTTATCATACGCGCATGGAGCGTTCGTGCAGGGCGTAGGTACAGGTCAATGCATCTCAATCAATCAGTTTATTTGTGAAACATAGGTGTTTACATAAATAGGGGTGCGCTATGTTTTGTCATAATTAAGAGATACTTTATAAGTGCAACATTAGGTGTCATTAGATTATGTGACTTGGAAAAAATAATAGCTTAAATCAGTGTTTTTCAACGTGTGGGTCGCGAGCCACTAGGGGGTCACAAAGCCTCTTTAATGGGGCCACCGTTTCTTTAAAATTATAGCAGACTCCAAATGGAATCAAACACTTCAAAGCTTCAGTGGTTGATTGTGGGAATTCTATTTTTCTGTTAAACTAAAAGGTACCCAAGGTGACAGACTTGAATTCCAAGTTAGAAGCAGCGGAGGGAAGAAGGTCGCGAAATATTTTCCGTACTAAGGGGGCCACGCCATGAAAAAGGTTGAAAAACACTGTGTTAAATTAATTAGATACATGAACAGCGATCTCACAGCAAGACCTTAAATAAGTCCTGGTACCTCGGCTACTAGCTCCGCTAGTTGCCCGTGTGTACACACGCCTTAACAAGGACAGTTCCAATCTGTCTAGATCCCTTGGGATATAGTACGTGTGTACTGCAGTCCTGCAATCGCGCTAGATCCCATGAGAGAGAGCCTTTTGGGAGTTTACCGACAGGGAAACTCAATTACACTTTTGACCGACTCCAAATTCAAACGGACCTAAGACATTGCTAGCAGTTCCAAGTTGTGCTTTTTGTAAATACTGGTTGGCAGGACCATGGACGAGCAAACTGTAACTATGTATTCAGCACATGATTCTAGACTCTCTAGTGTAGAGAAATTTTTCGTAGGTTATCAAGAAAAAAAATCAACTGATTCATTGAAAAGTTTATGGAATAGTTATTTTTTTTTAATAACCGACGATAAATTTCTACCCTGGAGGGTTCAGAACATGTGTTGAATCCATGATACCAGAGGGGCAATTCTCGTAATTTTAAGCAGGTTCACAGTCTGATCTCAGTCTCAATCTGTCAAAAATACATCTAATTTCCCTATATTTGGACAAGTTTTTGACATTCGTTTGTCGCCGAGATGAGACTGCGACTAAATTTTGGACATTTTAAATTACGAGAATTGGCTTTCAGGTTGCGCGTTGATATCACTGCCACCCTGTATAGGTAGGCTAGGCTACACGGTACCACTAAGAGGTGCGTAAATTATCAAATTCAAATTATTTTAAGTCTTTTAAACCTTCATGGGCACTTATGAACCTTAGAAACTAGGTGCGCGGTTCCAATTGGTCGTTTCCTATGGAGAAAAGCCGAAAGGAAACTCCACGGATACTCTTTTAAAAATATAAGGATATCGAAAACAGTACCAAAATATATTCGCCGTAATTTCTAAATTTTAGAGCTTTTAATTTTATTATTACCTATTATACAACTGTTAAGGCAGCGCATGCAAATAATTCTGTTTTAAGAGGTATTTCTTTCCGCCTTGCTAGACAAAAGTTGTGATAGGTCAGCTAAAATATAAGATATAGATATAATTTGTAGCCTATAAGCACTCAAGAATAATGAAGCTTTCTACCAGTGAAAAAAAATAAGAATTGTTCATTAACTCCGGAGATTACCCCCAACATACATTTATAAACAAACAGACAAATTTTATCCCTTTATAATATTAGTATAGATGAGCTATCACCTACTTCTGAGACTGCTGGTTACCCTGTAATTGGTGACTGTGTAAGTCCGAGACTATTGTTACCTACTTAAAATATGTTATACACCATCGTTTTAATCCTTAAAAGGGGTCATTGTATTCGGGACCAACTCTGAAGTCGTGAAAAAAAATCAGTTGATTCATAGATTTATGTTCGCAAAACTCGATATAATGTATGGATCAACTGATTTTTTTTTCACGATTTCAGGGTTGATCCCGTGGTAAAATAGGTCATCATGATGAGTACAATGACCCCTTTTAAGGATTAAAACGATCAAAATTTAACGGGGTATACACAAACTGTTGCTGTACCTTTATAAATAGGCGTTAGGGAAGTCAATACCGAGACCCGGAAAAATCGTTCACGACTTCTAAATCACATAATTTATTTAGACTACCTTTTAGCTAACTCCCGAAATACGAAATACCTTTATCAAGAGTGCTTGCTTTAATGTATGTAAATATAAATACAACCTTGAATTAAATTGTCATGTCTGAGTTCTAAAGTAAGTAGAAACCAATGAAGGCAAACCCAACATCTGTCTCCCTTGAATTTGTATATATACTCGTATATACATATATTATAGTATTATCTTTTCGTGGTGAATACAGCTGAAATATATATTAGATATCTACAAACTTCTAATTCTAAATAAACTACAAATTATTAAAATAAAAATATAATATCATAACCTAACTAAAACTATTAAAAAACTAAAATATTGCGTCGAAATATTCCTCCGTATGGCTGTCGACTGGTAATGTACCCAAGAGAGTGGCGGCATTGCCACGTATTATAGCAAATAGTATGTATGTGTATTATAGGTTTATAACCTATTTATGTATTGGTGTAGCTATTTTATTTATAATAATTTTTTTTTTTATAATTTTTCCGCTCAAGAAAGCACCCGCCATGTAATCTCATCACCACCCTTGGTTGTCTAGTAGAGAATGCCTAAGACATTATGTCCGCCTTTGTACCTTTGTTGTGTGCGAAAAACATGAATAAATAAATGAATGCATGTTTTTGTTTGTGAGTACTGTGAGATTATAGCCTATTTGGTGCTTAATTATTATTATTATTTATTTATAATCAAGTAACATAAAATACTCATTATTTTGCGCAAAGTTTCAAAAACAACACAAACATACAAGATATACAATTAAAATAAACTTATTCAACAGCTTATTAATACAACCTCCACGAATCCGTTATAAATAGATGGCACACATATCATATGAGACAAACATTCATTTGGTTAAAGAAAATAATATGAAACAAGTCGGGGTCAGTCTAGCTGACAAGCGAGACTTAAGAAGATGAAAAAATATATAAATGTAAAAACTTTTTTTTATTTTATTTTATTTATTTATTTATTAATAACAGACTTATATTAACAGTTTGCACCACACATACAAGTTATTAGTCAATATTAGTAATTAATTACACATGTCATACAATCATAAAATTAAGTTATAATAAAAATGGACAAATTTTTATGAAATTAAATGAAAAGACAGAATTAGGACAAATTGAAATAGAATTATTAATAACAAGAAACTGTGTTATTTATCTACTCCTAGGAAATTGTATTGGGAGTGGTAATGGACTCCAGGTATCGAGTAGCCGTGTGCAGGAATTCCAGTTCAGTACTCGCGAAGACATCTGAGGATTCATCATATAACAGAACGCTGTTGATATGGGTGAGGGCTGAGGACGTCAGCGAGGACGAAGTGTGTCTAATGGCTAGTGGGATGTGAATAAGAAGTGAAAAAAACGTGAAAACAGTCTAGGAATAGTGATAAACTTGCATCCCAGTGGGTCCCACTTAATGGTAAACGACATCACGGCAGGCCCAGACGGAGACTCCTTTCATAAAGATTGGTCCACGGCAGCTCTAGACAGGGAGAGGTGGAAAGAGAGTAGGGAGGCCTTTGCCCAGCAGTGGGACATTACCGGCTACTAAAAAAAAAAATTATTTCTGAAACTGATTAGCCTCGGTAATTAAAAACGTTCAAAATCTAGTCGCAATCTCATCTCGGCAACAATCAATGTCAAACACTTGTCATGTAGGGACATTAAAGGTGTTTTTGACAGATTGAGACTGAGATCAGACTGTTAACGTTCTTAAAATTACGAGAATGGCCCCTTTTTTTTTTTAGGATGGGAAATCATCAAATGTCCCCTCCCGCTCTGGGTGGAGCAGAAAGGAGTGTCAGACTCTTACTGACTAAAACCCACCCGTGTTCCTTCCTTAGCCCTTTATGTACCAGGGCAGCGGTAACCCTTTCGGACGATCCCGCTACCCCGGCAGGCTTCGGCCCTGTCGGGCCCCGTCAACTACGCTGACATCTCTTTGAGGCGCACGTGGAACACATACGCGCCGTCCGGCACGGGCCTGGTCCTGATCGGACGGAGAGCTACCCATTGCTCTCCGCCCGCAGGCCCGCGCCTACGGTGGCCGGGAGTCGTCACGCGGCTCCCGACGCCCGGAGCGTCTCCCTCGGCGGCTGAGGCATGAGGATCTCTCCCTCGCCCATCCCGCCACCTCCTTCGCTAGCATGACTGCTTCGCAGAAGGAGGTGACCGCATCCCACTCCCTCTCGCCCCGGACCATGGCTTGAACCAGGGCCGGACGCGAGAGGTCGCCGCCGCTGCCGATCGCCTCTACGAGGACACGGCGGTGCTCTGCCCAAGCGGGGCAGACCTCCACCGCATGCTCCACCGTGTCCTCTGGGCGATCCTCGCAGTGGTGAGAATTGCCCCTCAGGTTATAGTTGCAAGTGGTCCATTTTTTTTTTTAATATTTACTAAACAGTCCGATTTTAGTACAACTTAGCGTATTTTTTTGAATTTTCGCCGTAATTTTCATTCCTATTTCGGGTTATAAGGAAAACATAATACATCACGGCTTATCTAACCGCTCAAGGGTAAGATTACGGAGATATGTGTTGTATTGTTTTTATAATGGTTCTAAAAAAAAGGCTAGAAACGGTAATGGCTTTTTTTTTCAAAGGACATGACATTACTACGACGAAGCACCGCGAGTTGACCAGGTCCAGGTACCAGGATGAATTAATTAAACAAAAGTTTGTCGAACAACTTTGATAATTATTTCTATAAACGGTTCTAAGATTATTACATTCTTGTATAATACTAGCTGCGCCCCGCGGTTTCAACCGCATACGGTTCGATCCCGTAGGAATATCGGGATAAAAAGTATATTATATGTTAAACCCGATTATAAACCATCTGTGTGCCAAATTTCATCCAAATCCGTTAAGTAGTTTTTTGCGTGAAAGAGTAACAAATATCTATCCATACAAACTTTCACGTTTATAATACTAGTAGGATAGGATATGACTTCGCATTATCAGCTAAACTGACACCTACTATTTTTCCGTCTTCTCACTAAACAATGATAAAGTATCATAGGGATACAAAAACTTGTCCGCATCGCTGTCAGCAAGAAAAGTGCCCAAACGGCTGGCAGCATTGCCGTACAACGTGACAATGCTGCCAGCCTTTTGGCCACATATACTTTTTTTTTTTTATTGTTATTTATTTCTAAATGGGCCTGCTCTTAATCTCGATCACTCCTGATGGAAAGCGATGCATGAGGTCTATGATGGAACGAGCGTGCCCAGAAGTGCACTCTTGCTTTGAAGGCAGACGGGTTAAATGTGGGAGGGAACACAGATGCCGACAGATGCAGAGAGTTCCAATTCAAATCGAAACACAGCAACGCTCCTTAGTGACAGATATAGCAATGTTGGTGATGGTGGGTGTGCTCCCACGGATAAGCATCCCTACAAATAGCCTTTCGTTTTCATCTGAAAGAAGTATTTTTATGAATCTTTGAAATATTGTCTTTAGTATCGTAAATAGATACTATTTCTTACAAATAATGATCTTGTGTAACTAAGATGTGAATAGCAAGCAACTTTTAACTATGACTTTTTGATCTTTGAATTTTACGTAGTTTTTTTAATATTTGACTTACAAATAATTGACATTCATTAAAATGTTTCAGGATTTTTATTTCGTATATTTTCTTGAACGAATTTTGTTCAACTAATCAAAAACAGTGATTGCCTCATCATAGAAAGAAAACAATATGAATATTTTTTAGACAAGAAATAATGGTTTTTACAAACTAGAAGTCATTTTGTTAATGATAAATTATTTTATTTCTGTAACATTTTTACACGTAAATCATATTTTAAAAACTAGATGGGGTCAGCGTTTCTTATCTAACTACTCTGAGAAGAAAGACCGAAACAAATTCAGAGTTCAGTCTCTTTTTCTCTCTCTTTCACTCTCAAGTTTCCAGACATAGTCTTTGTCAGATCATGTAAACCTTGGTGAGGCAATGCTGTTTACCTTAATAAAATAAAATCCATTCATTTCAGGTTCTCCCATATTACAATCACATGTTACGAACCACGAGAACGAGATAAATACAAATCACAATATAAAAATAAATACAATGTCATCAAATCATGAATACAATGTCAAATAGTAGTAATGTCAGTTGGTCATGTAATTTAATCATTTAATTTCAGTGCATCAATTTACAGTCTATGATTATAGTGTAACAACAAGCTATGTGCCCGGTGGGATTTCTCTTCGACAAAAATGACGAACTCACATAAAAACTTGCATACCCTATTTAATCTCTTTAGCGGATGCTTTTAAAAAGATCGTTCTTTTGAGCTAAACTTCGTTTTAAAAGGAACTTTTTTTTTGCAAAATTTCATGCACCCATCGGTTCAGGCTTTGAGTTGTCTGCCAGTGTGGAAATAAATAGGTACATTCAAGTTTTTTTATTAATTCTGTTGCCTTTTACAGAGAGAACGCCTGTGTCCCAACAGTGGGAACATTATACGCTGATTATGCACTTTATGATTTATTGATTAGAAGATGTAAGTGGCAATGAATGTTTTGTTGTAAGCCGTAAATTTCTAAGTATTATAACTGCGATAAACTATATCCTAGATATGTTCCATTACTTTACGCCCGTCACAAAATAACAAAAAAAAGGCTCATGTTTTTCCACCAGCACCTGTTTTTTATTTGAAGCAGTTTGAAGAGGTGGTTGTACATTTTAATATTCGTATTTAATGCCGTGAGCCATAAGAAGCTCATTATACCATAAACATGTAAACACCCTTTTATGGGTACCATACTTTTTACGATTTAACCACATATTTCCAACGTGTATGATAAAGGTAGCCTAGCCTAGTTCATGTTCTTTTTTGTTTCTAATTGGGTCTAAAAAATTAGTTTACTCCAGAGCAATGCCCTATTTAAAATCCATGTTGTTCGAAAAACGGAACCATTATAAGATCAGTTTCATGTCCGTTAGTGACACGGGTCTTCTTCGAGATATGTATATGCAACGTAACAATTTGTATGTTGGCATAATGTTAGGTCACAATGACGCAGACACTTCTTTGTGTCGCTGGCACGACAGTTATTTAAATGTTGTTGGTCAAAACTTCAGCACTTTCATGGCGTTATTGGTGGCAGAACAGAGGTCACTTTGCATGCTGCTGCATGTTTTGGGGCGCAAAAGGCAAGAATGAGGCAGGTGGAGCATAGTTTGTTACAGTACATCTTCCCACTTGGATACGGTTTTTTATTAGTAGATCGTCTTACGTAGATACTTTACCGCTTTAAAATAATATTTTTAAAACATTATTTAGGTAAAGTATTAAATATAGTGAGTTATGTCAGCCGATCGATTCTGTAAAAATCTCACCGTGAAAGTTAGGTGAAGTGAGTTTAGAGTGAGCTGTCAATAGTGTCAATCCCTAGCATTAGTTGGAATGACAGCTCACTCCACACTCACTTCACATAAGTGTTCACGGTGTGATGGTTACAGAATCGCACTGCAGGTCACGGATGTCATGTGGGTCTACCATGGAGTTAATGTTTATTAAATATGCTGACAAAGTCACGGGCAACAGCTAGTAGTGAACAGAACAAAATGAATGAATGAAGCAATGAATATATTGGCATCAATTGGATTGTGTGAGCCATCTGCGCTGGGCACTGACCAGTGAACCAGTCCAACCATCTGTGAATAACTCGAAAACCTGCCAAAAAAATATAGTGTTTTGTTTAGTTCAGTATTTGTAGAGGAAAACACTTTTCACATTTTTTTTACTTTGGATATTTTTATTCTACAATTTTATTCAGTTTGTTTTTCAGTAACAATTCACATTGCGTCCGAATATACTCGTGCATAAAACATACGTAAGTATTACATGTAAAAATTCATAAAAGAAGACATGCATAATAAGCCTAATAGCCTATAATGTTCCCAGTCCTGGGACACAGGCCTCCTTTCTTTGAAAAGGATTAGGCTGTAATCTACCACGCGGGCCCAGGGCGGAAAAAAAGAAAAAAAAATACAATGCATCCTCCCCCCCCCCCCCCCCCCCCGTCTGTACCTTTTTTTTCTGTTCTGTTTATATATGTGTGTACATACATGGTAAAATAAATAAATAAATAAATAATAAAAAGTAAAAAAATAGAAAATATTATAAAGATTTAAAATATATAATCTATATATTTTACCAAATAGTTGTAGTTGTGCTTAAGAGCACGAGTTAAATAAGTATTTATGTACAGAATAGAATAAAGGTGATAATGTAGAGAGTGATGTTTGTATACAATATATACATATTTATAAGTTGAAAAGTTAATAAATAAAGATACGTAAAAATATTTAAAAGGTAGGAAATAAAGTAACGTAAAAAGATTCCTTACTTTTCCTGTAGAAAAAGAATAAAGTTATATGTAAAGAGTATAGATGTTTAGAAATATTCAAGTTAGTACAGTGTGCTCAAGCGATGTTTGGATGAAAAAAAAAATTTGCCAGAGTTTAAATGAACACTAGAGGAAGTGTTGTTTTAGAATTTAGGAAAGTGTGAAAGGAATGGATGTATGAAAATTATATAAGAAGACAAAGAAGGAAGAAACTTAAAAATGAAAGAAAGATAACTAAGAGAATTAAAAAAAATAGAGAAAGAGAGAGAGAAAGAAAAAATGTCGTGTAGCGACAAGTAACTAACTTATAAAAACCAAAGGAAAAATGAAATTAAAGAAAGGGAGGTAGAAAACAATTAAAGGTATATTTATAACTTTAAGATGGAGATGGACTAAGAGTGGTGTGTAGTATGTGGAGGTGGGGTGTGTGGATGACGATGCGTGATAGGTGGGCTGAGGAGGCTGAGGTGGAGATCCAGATGGAGGGAGGTAGACGCGAGGCAGGTGCCGGCGACAGATGCAGGTACAGATGAGGGCAGGTCACTGGTGCGTGTGCTGCACGGAGGACACCCGTAGGAGGGCCCACGCAGCAGGGCAGGCTGCAGCACGGCAGCAGGAGCCGGCGCAGGTACAGGTATAGATGAGTGCAGGCGGAGGACACCCGATGGAGGGTCCACGCAGCAAGGCAGGACGCAGCTCGGCAGCAAGAGAGAGAGGCACGACAGAGACGCTGTCAGCCCGCCACGTGAGGCGGCCCTCGGATGATGCGCGGCCCAATAGTCACAGGAGCCCTTCACGGAGGACGGAGGACGGAGGCGTAGGCAGGGTCCGACAGGTACCGGAACGGAGAGGTACGCTGGGTATTCCCGCGATAGGTAGCCCTGGAGTATCAGGCTCTTTATTGTATCCGCTTTAGAGGCGAAACCCGAACTGATCCTTGGATTGCGTGGATCTTTAATGTCAGCTCGTAGAATAACATCATGTAGAAAATATGAATTTGAGTTATGAAGATGGCCAGTAATTAAATATAATAAGTATTCATATCTAATTAGCTAAAAAGATACAGGCAGGTAAGAATTTGAAAGAAAGGTTGCCATGGCGACGTATTAAACGTCGTTGTCAAAGCTGTCATAATAAAATATATTATTAATAAAATACGATAAAATCTATAGTTATTTTGTATTAGAAGTATAGTGATTATAGGAAAAATGATATCCATCAATGTGGGCGAAATTACCAACCCTTGGATGTCACTAAATCATCGTAGTGTCATCTTAAAGATGGAGCTGTGTCTGTGTACTGATTGTGGATAAAACGTGTCGTAATAAATAATCAGATCAGCGCCTAACGGTAACAGAATGCTTGTTCTGACGTGGAGGAATGAATGAAGATAACTGTGAGTATGTACATTATGTTACATATTTATTTTCTCAGAATTCTGAAAAATAAATTAATATATGTAATTGAATTTTCAGAACTAAGATAGACGTTTCCCTACTTTCCATTTTCATAATAAAGAAGATTTTTTTTTTTTTTCGGCGATTAGTCCCACCAAATATTGTGGCGTCTACTAGTACTTAGCCAAGTTGACTTCCTACTACTTATTACTGAACAGTGCACTATTTCACTACATTATAATACCGATGAGACCAATCTACTCACTAAGCAATAGCTTTTTAGTGATTTTTACGATCCCTAGATTACAGTGGTAGTAATAATTATACTTCGTTTAGCGGGAAGACTGAGAAAAACGATCATAACCTAAAAAATCACTAAAAAAAAGCTATTGTTTAGTGAGTAGGTAGATTGGTTTCATCGGTATTATAATGTAGTGAAATAGTGCACTATTCAGTAATAAGTAGTAGGAATATAGGGTGTTTGAACGGTTCATGAAATCAAAAATCACATTTTGTACCAAAACATTTTTATTACTATAGGCATATCAATTTTGTGACCATTTTCACAAACCAAGACCCCTCCGTGCCTCGGAAAGCACGTTAAGCCGTTGGTCCCGGCTGTCATTCGTGGATCTTTGACAGTCGTTATGGGTCGTCAGTAGCCCGAAAGTCTGACAACCAGTCTTACCAAGGGGTATCGTCTTACCCAGTCACTGGGTTGTGGAGGTCAGATAGGCAGTCGCTCCATGTAAAATACTGGTATTCAGCTGCATCCGGTTAGATTGGAAGCCGACCCCAACATAGTTGGGAAAAGGCTAGGCAGATGATGAGGCATATCAATTTCGATGTCAGACGCCTTAGAAGTAAGTAGATAGTATTTCATCTAAAAACTATTTAAAAACTATTTAATAAATAGCCACAAATAGAACAAAAAAGGTATAAACATGAAACCCTATAAAAAGAAAAAAATATACTTGCTCTAATTATGAGCCTAACGTTCTGTTAAAGTTTAAAATAGTAGCGCTCCCCCGACGGGGCAACATTTAATCAAAAAATTTCATACGTACTTCCGTAAGGTCATAATTTCAAGGTTATTTTTTTCTTTTTATAGGGTTTCACGTTTATACCTTTTTGTTCTATTTGTGGCTATTTTTTCAATAGTTTAAAAAAAATATAGTTTTAGGCTTTTTACATTCATACTATTTTTATTATTATTTTGTTTTGCGGGTTTTGTAATTATTTAATTTCATTTTAATGTCATGCTTTTTGTAGGGACTCCTTATTATTTCATTTCTTTTATTTTCTTGCGTTTTAAGATTCATGTAATTTGGTCATTTTGTTTGGTGGTTTTTTGTAATTCGCCATTTTGTGGTGGTGGCCATCTTGGATTTGAAATGTTTCATAGTGTATAGTATTCTACTAGTCAAGCCCTTTCTTTTGATACCCATATTGAGGCAGTTGTGAAAAAATATTTAATCCGCCATTTTGTGGCGGCGGCCATCTTGGACCGATTTTCATCAAACATAGCTAAGAACACTCCCGACAAATTCACCTTTCAAACAAAAAAAAAACAAATATCAAAATCGGTTCATCCGTTCCGGAGCTACGATACACACAGACACACACCCCACACACACCCCCCCTCACACACACACACAGAGAGAGACGGTTATTCGTTTTTAAGTCGGGGGTTAAAAAGGACGTATGTATCTCCACCTCTCATCTTTGATACCGTGTGCACGATACTTAAAAACCGCACGCTCAACATTACATGTACTCAACAGCCAACAGTACCAACGTCTGCCCACTAAACAAACTGCTGGAAACTTTGAACAATATCCAGCAAGAATAGCGCTAGTGTTAGAAATCGACTTTTTGTTTTTAAAAAAAACGTTGCCCCACACTAGGAATGTCTCCTGTATCGTGGGTGCGTTTACAAACATTTAAACTCACATACACAAACAGCCAGACCCGGAACAACTACTTGTAGGCCATACAAATATTTGTTCGGGAATCGGGAATCGAACCCGCGACACACAGCGCAGCAGTCAATCGCTTAATCACTGCGCCAACCGTGCGTCAACTTTCTAGGTACCTAAAGCCACCTGAAAAAATAGAAGATTTGTGTTAGAAAATAAGCGTATTATAACTAATATTCTTATTGTTCTCTTTGGTGTGCTGGAATCCACTGCAAAATAATGTCCTTTTTCGCAAAGTCAACAAACATAGAATGCGTTTGTTGTGCAGATCGACATGGAATGTAAATATTCCTGTATCCAAATCTCCATAATTACAACAATTTCAATATTTTCTTGCATCGTCAATACGCACTTTCTAAAACTGAATCTAATGGTTTCACTGAAACAAGCGAAAAATCCATGCGTACAACCTGTAACCGCAATGTAACCGCACATCTGCAGCATTCTCAAACAAAACAAACGAACAATTAACACAACATCCAACTAGAGTAAATGCTATATTAAATTTATTTCATAAATAAACATCTTAAAAATTCAATATTCATTTTACCTAATCCTTTAATTACACATAGGTAACCAGAACTATCAATTTCAAGCAATTCGAAAGAAACGGGAAAAAAATCAATGAATGAAGTGTTGCTGCCACTTGACACTAACTTGTCTTTCTGACAGTGTAAGATAGTGATGCGCCTCGATTTTTTTTAAATGGTAACTCGAGTAATTAAATAAAGGCGCGGGTCCATTTTCTCTTGAGGTGCCACTCGATGTTTTAGCGAGTAGATAAATACCACAAACAATGCCACTATAGTTAACTGTCATTCTTTATTCTGCAATTAAATGCGAAGATAGGTAATAAACCAGGGATATTTCGTGTAATGAACTGTGATGTACACAGTCACAGGGTTTTAATGAGAGTAAAAATACATATTCTGTGGGTTAGTGCTGTCAGTTCATAACGTGTATTTTGTCATTAAAATATTCATCGTATCGTCATTGATTATCAGATTTAATGTGAAATGTGAGTAGGAAAATACGCTCTTTATAAAGTCGAATAAGACCGATCTTAGTCATTGACTTAAACCTCAAACTACCAACATTTAATGGTTGCTGTATTTTGGATCATGCTTCATTCTTTTCTTTAAGTTTTTTTTTGTGTATTTCGATCGTACGAAGCTACTGGGAACTTACTTTTCGAATTACATAATCGAGTCAATCTAGTGCCTGAACGTTAATGACTGCGTAATATCACTACAGTCAAAATGACAAGCAACAAAAAAACTACAATCCGTTTCACGTTGATTTTTAAACTACTTTAGGCGAGAGTAAGCAAACTTAAAAATGTGATTAAACACAGGAGGACCTGCTGCAGCGTCAATGGTACATTTTTGTACTAAATGAAACAGATTCGGTTACCACCTCGAACTGTAATTGAATATTTGTCTTAAAATCGTAAAAAACGCTCCTATACATGCATTTATGACATTGACGACCATTTATCTGGAATTGAATCAATTGGGTGCATTATCAAAACATTTTCTTTTTTTTTACAGTTTCGTGATTCCTGTTAAACTTTATTGAAAAAATCGACCATATTAAATAATAAATTGGTTACGTTTCTTTAAATATAATACGATTAATAGACGTTCAAAAGGTGGGCTCAAAAAAAACTATTTCCTTTATCCTTTATTTTGAATGTCTTTGAAGCTTTGTCTTACAATGAAGAGTGAGATAGTAAAATACAGTAAAAGGTGTAAACGTTTAGCTCACTAACAGTAATAAATTTAAAATTCTTCGCATTTATTACTTCCTAGAAACATTTTTAATTCACTTAAAGCGTTTCTCTAGAATTTATGTTGAATCGCGAACATCTGGGTTATTAATGTTCTGAGCGAAAAATTGTTTCTTAATATTAGATAAGATAATTCTATTATTATTAGAATAAAGAGATATAATAAGACTAAGGTAGATTTTAAGGACAAAATGCATTGATGTTTTATGTAGTAATTTTGTTTCCCTAAAGTAGGTACCTACCTACTAATTCAGTTTATTTTAAACTAGTTTTGCAAAATGTATAGATTAATTTTAGACTTTCTTAGTATTTCTTTTACCTAAAGATTTATTCATATATAATGAAAGTTGACTGAATTAGGTATAGAGGACTAGACGAGCCCTCTGAGGTTATGGGAGGAATCAAACAACGGTACGATTTCTTTACGTTTATATTGACAGAACGTTTTTACATATTTCCGACTTAAGTAGCCCTGACTGTTCTAAACAAAAATCCTAATTATATATTTGACACCTTATGTATTCTAAACTTGCTTGAACGTTCGAATGGAACCAGCGCTAAATTATACCCGGCCTGCACTATACAAGGTTACTTTCAGCAGGCATCCTTTACAGTGCCTACAAATTCCTGGACATCCTGTTGGCAGATGCTATGATTGGACTTAGCAAAACCCTTCCACAAATTAGAATTCGATTCATAATAATAGAAAGAAAGAAAATATATTTATTTAGCACAGACTAAAATACACACAATTCACCAGATACGAGTACATAAATCAGATAAAAACAAATAAAAAGTGTGTAGCAGGAAAGTGTGCCTCACGGCGCCAAAAAGGCACAGTCCAGTAAAAAAGCCAAACAATTACTAGTGCCTGACGGTGGTTTTCAAAAATAGACAATCTATTTGCCTACCCTTTTCGCAACTGTGTTGGGATCGGCTCCCAGTCTAACCGGATGAAGCGACTGCCTATTTCACCCCAGTTACTGGCTAACACGATACCCCTTGGTAATACTGGTTGCCAGACTTTTGACGACCTATAACGACTGTCAAAGTTCTACGAATGATGTCCGGGACCATCGGCTTAAAATGTGCTTTCCAAAGCACGGAGGGGATTATACGAGTAAATATGTAATAGACAGTCACTCATCCATGAGCCGACACGTGCGGCTGCTATCATTTAGCCGCGAGCCAATTATTCTAACATACATAACTAAATTAAATCAACTTCAACTCTGCTGACCCACGGCACATATTCCACAAATGGAGGTAGATGAACAGCTCCCAATAACAACAATGGTTGTGAAATGCAAGCAGGCAGTCATCGGGATATTACCTATACGCCATAAATTACAATTTCGCGGAATCTTGCTCAGTTTACCGTGAACATTGCCATCGACTCTGTTATGAACATTTATTTTAAGTCCATTTGTTTACATACAATGGTGTGTATATTGTTTTTGAAAATAATGTTGTGAGTGAAAGAAAGAAAGTAAGCTTTTTTATTTGTGACACACGGGAAATACAAATAGTTAAAAAAAGAGCATTTAAAACTAACAAAATTTCATTAAAACAACGAGAGAAAAAAACAAAAAAGACCTGTGTGAGGTCAAAAAGGGGTTCAGATATTGGGATTTCAAATTGTCTCAAGACTTTATTAGAAGGAAAGAACAATGGTCATCTTGATAGTCCTAAAACATGTAGATAGATAGATAAATAAAACTTTTATTCAGTGCAACAAAAGACACAAAACAAGTAATAAAAAGAAAACATCAAAAAAAGGTGAAACATAAAAAAAAACAAAGATGATGATGATGATGATGTAAAACTTCAAGCCAAAGAGTGAATGATAGTACTTATGAATATGAATAATGTTAGATACAAAACCTATACTTACAACGAAACTATATTTTTTTCTCCATTAAACATAATACCGTGCAGTTTTATAGAACAATAGAATAGAGATGAATACAATGTAACCCCGCCTATTTAATTAGTTTGTTATTAAGTTGATTTGGTATACAATAGGAAAAAGACGTCAGTTTATGCATGTATGTTATTAATATACAATGTATAGCTTATTAATATTTGTTAGTATAATATGTAGAATATTATAATAAAGTATTAATATATTCGATAATATTATCTAAAACATCACCACAAGCACCTGAACAGCGTGTATCAGGGTGGTGTAGTCAGATTGAAGAGTGTGGTCCAGACCATCAAACTGATACACTTTCTACATGGGACCAACATCGTAATCCCGAAGAAATTATCAACTGTGGGATAGTTGATTCTATTTTCGCGATGACGTCGTGTACCACACCCACACCTTTTTAATACATGCTGTAGTTCTATTGCCAAAATTTTCTATAATAAAATAATCAAACAAATTCTAACCGTAAGCTAATTTTAACAGAACACGTTTTAGTCAGACCTTAAAATATAGAAAAACAGAAATGAAGTACAGCAATAAATATCAGAGTCGAGCTCGGCCGCTCTTATTCCACAAAGGTCACGCGATAGACGTTCGCACGTCCCACACTTTTTATTGTATCGCATTGTTCCTTTTGAAAATAAATCGACACCACAGAATATGAAGTACAGAAGGCACAATGAAAAGGCTCCGCTTAGCATATGTTGAAAAAATGACGGAACGGAAAACTGGGTTGGGGAATGTTTCGCGGTTCGGAGATTGGTGTCATTTCAGTGACTCGTAAAGCTCGTGGTTGAGTTCTTGCGAATAAACTAAGGAAACAATATTACGTACCTTGGTCTGAACTCTGAAGCTCTAAATAAAATTGTTTGCTATTCCGTCGAGGTAGACCGCCGCGAAGGTGGAGTTACGATCTAATCGTGTTTGCGGAGTCAACATGGCCACAGATTGCACAAAAAAGAGTTATGAAAGGAAAAAGGGGAGGCCTTTGCCCAGCAGTGGGACACAACATAGTCTAATAAAAAAAACTGTGAGAACTTTTGGTAGCATGTCATCTATTCTAAAACAATGCTGAAACATCAACATCGACTTAAAAAATCACTTTTGAGGAGAATTTAGCGTTATTTCGAAACGAATCGTCTTGATTAATTCATGCTTGAATTTCGTAATTATCTCAGGATCTCATTTACAAAAAATACAGGCATAATTATTTGCATCAAGATCTTAAGAAAGCTCTTGGTTATCTAATATTAAGCGCGACTGCCGAGCGTGGGGTCCTGGGTTCGATTTCCGGGTTGGACAGTGACTGCATTGAGTTTGTAGCGGTATCTACAACGTCACATGCGAACAACGCGTCATACTGACGTCACGAAAATCCTGCATCTCGCAAGCAGAGTTTACCGCGCAATTAGCATAGATACAATTTCCCAACATCAATCGTTGGGCAATTGCCCGCCAGAAACAACACCCGTCTGGTCGGAGGATCCTCCCTTTTCTATAGAGTATGAGTGAACTTTACACCCTGTTCCTCATACCTCTATACTGGTGACCCCGACGTGATCGTCAGCGCAGCCTTCGTGCAAACACTTCAGCGTGACGTCATCATCATCACTCCCGCAAGCTTTAGCGGCGAGTCACCCAGCCAGCCAGCATCCACGGCTTCAACGGGTATCCTGACCACCAGCATGCAGCGTCCGCGCATACCTGGTCATCACCCTCAGCCTCATCAGCAACCTCGGCACAGCACACTGCACTTTCGGCCGGTCAACAAGCAGAGCACCCTCTCCTGGTCGACGCAGCAGCCAGCCTCAACCCGGCGCTGTACATCCGACGCACTGGAATATAACGCAGCGCCACCCCGACTCACTGGGGACAACTCCGCAGACAGTTCCGACTCACCGTGAACTATGCGGCAACCGGTTCCGACTCACTGGAACCTCAGCTGGCCTGGCAAGCATCGCAAGATACAAGACTCAGTCCACTATCGACCTCCGATCTCCGGAGGGGAGTGATGTAGCGGTATCTACAACGTCACATGCGAACAACGCGTCATACTGACGTCACGCAAATCCTGCATCTCGCAAGCAGAGTTTACCGCGCAATTAGCATAGATACAATTTCCCAACATCAATAATTGGGCAATTGCCCGCCAGACACAACACCCGTCTGGTCGGAGGATCCTCCCTTTTCTATGGAGGATGGGTGAACTTTATACCCTGTTCCTCATACCTCTATAGTTCTTTACGAATTTCTTAGTAACAGCCCGGATTTTGGAAGTTGGCGGTGTGGTACCCCGTGCCTTGGAAAGCATGTTAAGTCATTGCGCCTGCGCCTGATCTCTCTCCGGTCGTGTCGGATTGTCGTCCCATCGGACTAAAGAGTAAACGAACAGAGAGTGCACTTGTGTTTACGCACACACTTGTGCACTATAATATCTCTTGCGTACCTGGCTAATCTCCGTTGAAATTGGCCACCGTGACCTAAATATGTCGGGAGGGCATTATTATTAAGTGGAGCTTCTGCATCTTACTATTCCGTGTCACCGCTTCGGGCCGTTGCGTGCGTTCTATATGTATTTTGCATGAGAAAGAGCTACTTCGGACGGCGAAAAGGTGCGTGATCTTTGTAAGATTCGCGACCAAATTTATAGCCAGTGTACACTGAGTTTTATTCGATAAGTTCCGTTAGATTGAGAGGTTTGATACGGGAAACTTTCCCAGAATCGTGTGATTTACTTAGTAATGTTTTTGAGGTTAAATCTACGGGTCTGTAAATCATCTCTATAGTGACATAATTTTCTGCGTAACATACATTTAATGGCGGGTTTTCCATTTGTACGTATCGCACGTAATCAGATTGTCACATGTAGAAACTCTTTTCTCGTATCTACAATTTTTTTGTCTATCAGACTGACAATGATTAGTAGTGCAAACTGCGATCGTATCTTAAATATTTTTACCAAATGTGTTGTGTTAATTATGGCATTTATTCCTGGGACCGTTCATAGAAACCGGAGACATTTTAGAGAACCGTTATTATTAGTAGACGTTGGCTATAAAGTAATGGATACTGAGATGATTACAGATAGACATGTATGAAAGAAGAAGATGTGTTTCGCCAACCTCAATTCAGAGAGTATGTTGATGTTATTCATCATTTGTGGTTCTATACAGAGTTTAACAAGACCCTTTACGAAGCCCTCATCTACGTATTCTGTACATCGTACTAAGTTACTTTGTGCAAAAATAATTTTTGGGTAACGATTTTTATTTTTGGTGTCAAAATTCGCTGTTTACGGTAATGCGCAGCGTAACTCACGCAGAATATTGTGCTTACGGATGGCATGCAACGGTAATGTAATACAGGGATCGGAAAGTATTTTACTTAAGTTAAAACAACATTTAAAACTGATTTTTATAAAAAACCATTTAAAAAAAGTTGTATCTTTTACCTTTAATATTTCCGTAGCCATAAGGAACCCCGGTATGTTCCAGCACAAAAAAAAATCATGATAACTGAAAGAACAAAGCAATTCTCGGCTTCGTTGCGTACTTTTACACTCTTTATTTTAATTTTATTTTATTTGATAGAAATAACAAACAGCAGTATATTACATAGTAGGCACACAATATAAAAACTTATAATAAAAGTAACAAATACACTACTCAAGACGTTATCCAGAGTTATCGTTATTACTATACGGAATAGCTAGCTGTTATCAGAAACCCTTTATATCTGAGAACTAATAGTTGTTAAACCTGTGCAAATCAATAAGCCAAACGTAGTGTACCTACTTGTTTACATACAAATCATAATATTAGCTAGTAACAATATGTCATGTTATCTGAATACTGGAATAGGTATTGGTAGCTCAAGATAATATTGACATTCACTGACCAATGATAGCTAGCAAAATAGTCCTTTGAGATTCCTGTGTGTATTTTGATATCGTTATGTTGAACCAATATGGAATGGCTCTAAAGTTATCAGTTATGGTGTACATTAAGATTTGTTTGTTTTTTTTTTGTACCATAATGCAATAGCACCCTTCTTTTTTCGTTTTTGCGAATGAAATTCAAGGGGATCGGCTGCAGTGATGTTTTTCAAGCTAATAAGGATAAATTTCTCTAATTTAATCAATAAAAAATAATTTGAGATATATATAACAATCCCTAATTCAGTTTTATTTCAGTTTTCCTGAAAAAGTCTAAATCAATTCTAAAAACACATATTTTTCTGAAAAGATTGTTATGTATTTGAATTTAAATGACAAAATTATTCATTTCTGTAAATAAATCTTGAAAGATACTTTCACAAGTTAACAGCTTACAAAGGCCCCTATTAATATAATAATATAATGGAATGGAATATTGACCCCTATTAAATAATACCCGTGTATATCTAACTCCATCCAATCAATTTCTAAACAGAACAGGAGCCTGCAGATATACACAAATTAATTGTACTGTTAAATTACTGGCACATTGCGACCGCATTCCAGAGTACGCGTCGCAGAATAATGCGGTATTCGCACAGAAGATCATTGGAGCAACCTGCATCGTGGAATAAACGCGTGTGTTTCGATGTCCTAATGATGCCGGGGTTAATTGGAAGAGCATTGGCACGTTCTGCGTTCATATCAATGGGAAATTGGATGGAAATGCTATGTGGAATATAGTTAAAGCTACCCGCCCGTGCTTCGCAAGGTTATTACGACTTGACAAAACAATTGGGCTTAGAGAACCACGGATAGGGTCCCACTAAACGCACGACGCCAGCGCGGCAGGCCGAGACAAAGATGGCGGGACGAGCTTGACTCCTACCGCAAGGACTGGCCGGTACTCGCAAAAGACAGAATTGTGTGGAAAAGGGAGAGGGAGGTCTTTGCCCTGCAGTGCGACAATACAGGCTATTTAAATAAATAGAATTAAGGGTAAAATTTCAAGATCCGTTGCGTAGTTGAGAAGAACAATGTGGTCAGACAGACGGACGAAAAGCGACTATTATTTATAATTATACAGGGTGGCAGGGACATCGACGCGCAAACTGTAACCATATTCAGCACATGATTCTAGACACCCCCTAGCGTAATTTTTTTTTACGGTTTTTATTTTTGTGGATAGATAAATATATTTATAAAAAACACTGAAAAGAGAAAAATAACTTTAATTTCGGAAGTCGGTGTCACTGGTTCCGCATTTTCGTTTTTTGCACACCGACTTCCGAAATTAAAGTTATTTTTCTCTTTGCAGTGTCTTTTTTTTGGAAGTCGGTTGTTTTTTTTTTTGTAATTTTTTTTTTTATTTTTCACTTTTTAGTTGTACCTACCCCACACAAATTCGTATATACTTACATGATTAGAGGTACCCCAATAACAACTTTGACAGAAATGAGGGTGTACCGTGGTATAATGAACACATCTGCGTACCCCTTTAGAGGGTACAGGCGTGACGTTATGTTGTGTGATGGCGTAAACAATACATAGATAAACGATAGCAGCAATAGCCGTTAATTTGCTGGCATTTATTGAAGAGTTCCGTTATCTGTCTCCGAAACTCATCATCAGATCTTGTCAAAATTTCAATGGGACCATTTGGGAAAAAACCTTTCCAAAAAAAAAAAATTTTTCAAGTCGGTTGGCAAGCGACGGAGTACGCGCGAACAAACAAAAAAAAAAAAATACCTCCTCCTCCTTTTTTAGAAGTCGGTTAAAAAGAAAATCTGCTGTTTCAAGAAAAGTCCGATAACTATGCGGTCAAATTGTATGGAATTTTTTTTTTTCTCAATAACTGACGATAATTTTTAACACAGGGAGTTTCAGCATCATGTACTGAATCCATAATAATAGGTTACACGTTAACGTCCACCCTGCATATAGAAATGTATGACTGTAACATATTACAGTCATACATTTCTCAAAAAATGCTATTGCCCATAGGCAATAGCATTTTTTGAGTTCAAATATGTAGTCAAGAACAAAAATCCATTCTTTGATACTTTTTGTTTGGTATTTTTGTTGGTCATGTCAACATTAAAGATCGACTAATGTAATAGAAATAAAAATAAATAATAGTCTGATCCTATTTATTAAGTATGCTGATTTATGTTAAAACGATTCAGACGTTATTTTGTAGTTGTTAGATACTGTTGAAGTATATTTATTGGAGCGAGAACTGAGATTGTATTGCCGTTTTTTATCGGATCGTAAATCTAGTTAGTAGTTTTAAAATATGATTGACGTGTAAAAATGTTTGTACAAACCTACTTACAAAATAAAATCACTTATCATTTACTCATGTCAATCTAGTCATCAAAATATTATACTTTGCATATAACAACTGTTCACCGGAGAGACCGTGATTTGAGACCGGGGCCGGCTCGTGATTCTGTCTCTCCGGTGAACAGTTGTTATTGCAAAGTATAATATTTTATTTGATATTATATTTTTATAATTTTTTATTTGTTTATTATAAACAAACGTTTATATTTGAATGCAGACTATCACGTAGATTAATGTTTTGGCCATTCTTGTTGTGACAGACGAATATTTAATTTGTCCCATACATACTACGTAGAACAGCAAAGGAAAATAAGATTGTAAAATTATTCATCCTAACCTTTAGGTACTTGTAATTTGCGTCGACGTGTATTCAAGCGAGAAAAGCTCGTCTTGAATAACAGTTAAGGATAAAACGAAAAGGCGACGTAAACCTAATTTCTGTTTAACATTTCTTTAATTTAAAATGAAGATCCAGCAAATCCTCCAAGGAGAAGTAATAACAATTGTTGAATAAGCAATTTTATACACTCGACGAGACATCCTACTCAATGTAAAGACGTTCTAATTAACATTCCCGTAATATTAGACTAATATTTAACAATATTATTATCCGCACATTTTCCTTTTAGGAAGCAACGGGAATTGTAAAGTTCATTGCACAGTATTTCAGACTTTACCTCGTTGAAAATAGAGGAAAAAATCCATTGTTGCTTATCCCGGGCTCTGAAAGCTGCTTCTGCTGATAGCACGACGTCACTAATCCCAATATATCTAAGGGAGCTACGACTTAAATTTATAGTCGTGTGAGACCGCAGCTTAAGCGCGGTGACAATTTGTTAGCAACATAATATAAATTTTAAAGTGAATGGATTTTGTACTGGGACCGTATTTTGTAAGAAATTCTTTACAATACGCTCCTTATCTGAGTTAAAAAGTGTAAAGTAATAGACTTTCTTTGTTGTTGACTTGAGTAAATAAAATGATTGATGACTGCTGAGGAGGCTCATCAGTTTTTAGGAGTTGGTGCGGAAAATACGTTTGTTGTCGCAAAACTCCAATCAATTTCACAATCTCAGTTGTCAATCACGAAGCCAAGCGTCGCTGTGTCAACCATCAAATCCATTATTCAAAAGCAACATTCGACAAACGTTTAGGTTGTGGCTCCTGTAGAAGAGATAGCGGTTGCGATCAGGAGTCATTAATTAATCGGACTTGTCACAGTGCTAAAGATTGTCACTTTGTTTGCTTAATTAGGGACTTTTATTACTATGGCTTGTGAGACGCGTTCGGAGGTAAAATCGGTGTTTTGTGAAGGAAATCAAAAGGTGCAAAAATTACAAAGCTTGTTGCTTATTTTAGGGTCAAGGAGTTAAAAGTACAGCTGGGTGGCCCAACTTACCTGCAATTCGTTGATCCACAGCGCTTTAGTCTTGTTAGGTGCTATTTGTAAACCTTAATCTGTGAATTTAATGGTCCAAATCTGAATTTCAGAGAGGCTTATTCTATTCCTTTATTCCCTACCTGTATTTTTTTACTAACTTAGGGCTGATTTCGCCAAAGTTAGATATATTTTATCCGTGGAATAAAATTGACGTCTGACAGTTCCAGTTTGGAAAAACTGTCAATAAGTCAAAAAAAATCTTAGTATCAGACTTATTCTAGGTATAAAAGTTTGCTGGAATTCGCCCTTAGGCACAAGACATTCGTAAACAATACAGATGTATTATTTGACCCTATCATAAAATTTAAACATCACCAGTAGTATCAGTATCAATCACATTACCTTATTGACGTCCGAATCCGTATACGGTCAGTACGCTCTCTCCCAAACCGAGGCACATCCCTCATGTCGAAATAAACAAAAGGCCCCAATTATAACGTTGGGTGGGACTGGGTATTGATGCTAATTTCCTGGTCCCGAATAAATTAAACAATCCTGTAACAGGTACTCATTGGGAATGGGTTATCGATCTTTATTAGGTGAACAGAAGACTCCCCTTCGGTGTAGTAGTTTATATATGATTAATTCAATGTTGGCGTTACGTCACCTCAGTTTGTATGATTTAGTTTTAATTGTTTAATGTATAGAATGGTTCGGGAAAGCTTTGTGTTGTGCGGTGGGAATTGAAATAGTTTTGTGATTTTGTGGCGTAGAGTAAATTAGTTCGGTATATACTAATGATTTTTAAATGAGTGTTATTTCTGTATTTCGAATAATATATTGCAATGGTCAGGTGCGTAGTGCTAACAGGCGTGCGTGTATGACCAGAGGGGCAATTCACGTATTTTTAAGAAGGTTCGCATTATAATCTCAGTCGTAATCTGTCAAAAAGAAATTTAGAGAATTTTAGAATAAATATATAGAATTTTAGATTACGATGTTGGTCCCATGGAGAAAGTTGTTCAGTTTGATGGTCTGTACCACATCCTTAAATTTGGCTGATCTTTAAAAAATCAGCCTGTATATATATATTATTGTAATGAACAGTTTGTGTAAAAAATGAAGAGGCTTAGAAAGAAGTAAACATTATGCGGACGGCTGGTAGGGATCTATTACCTACGGACGTAAATGAGATACTGCCATGAACCCCAAATTAGTTGATTTAGGGGCAGGAAGGTATTGATGAAATGCATATCAAAATCAATAGTTTCCTAAACGTTTAATCTCGCTTTAGGACGTGTATATTTCAATTTTATTTTTATTCAAAAGGAAACGCGATGATATAAGTAATACATTTCTTAATATAAAACTTTTTTCTTTATACAAAAGTTATGGACAATATTTCAGCCCATAACTTCGGTTCTTTCTTCTTCTTCTTCAAACTGTTCACCTTATAGTATACAGGGTGGCAGGGACCTCGACGCGCAAACTGTAACCATGGATTCAACACATGAGTTTAGACCCCATAGCGTCGAAATTTTTCATCGGTTATCAAACAAAAATCTTCTGTTTCATAGAAAAGTGCAATACCTACGCGGTCAAAATGTATGGAACACCAATATATTTTTTTAATAACCGATGAAAAATTTCAACTCTATGGGGTCTAAACTCATGTGCTGGATCCATGGTTACAGTTTGGGCGTTGATGTCCTTGCCACACTGTATAACACTGGAGAAGGCATAAGCAAAAGAAAGGGGAAGCCTTTGTCCAGTGGTGGGTGATTCAGGGCTGAAATGATGATGAAAGCATAATCGCAATATTCTGAACAAAAAAATCTGTGACTTTTCGCGGGGGACGCGATAGCTCGCCCAGAATTCCGTGCCATCGATTTTTTTAAATCAATATTTTCATTTGCCAGAAAGCCTTTTATACCGTTAAGGATTATATCGAGGACAAAAAGGCTTGGGATTGAGCTGCTTCCAATTTTTTACATATTGGATGTTTTTTTTTTTTCCTCTGTTTAGTTGTTTTTTTTTTATACACTTTGACATTAATGAATTTTATATATATACTACAACATTTGCTTACTTTGTTAAGTATTTTATTATTTTAATTATTGTGAATGTGAAGACTATGTGGGTCATTTTATTTATATTATTTTCCTCTCTGTTCTCTTAGTTTTTGTGGCAGTTTGAGTAATTAATGTGGCCTACCCAAATGTCCTTTCTTTGGTATTGTTCGTCGAATCGTTGAGCTCCTTAAGTTTTGAGTTGAGCTGCACGATTTCTGACAAATTCGTGCACTGACTGGACAGGTCCTCTCAATCTGTGTGGTTCTTTACTCAAAAGACCATCTCAGACAACGACCTACATGGTCTTCATATGATCTGACCAAGATTATGTCTGGACTTTAAAAGAGACTGTGACCTCTGAGTTTGTTTCGGCCTTTCTTCTCAGACTAGTCAGATAGGAAACGCCGACCTCATCTAGTTTTAAAATATGATTGACGTGTAAAAGTGTTTGTACAAACCTACTTACAAAAATAAAATCATTTATCATCATTTATCATTCGGAATTTTAATTGAATCCATGAAATAAAACAGCTGATGCATAAAAAAGATTAATTTTAATAGAACTAAAATTAAATAAAAGTAACAAAATTTATAATTATCTCAATAATAAAATAGGTTGACCAAAACAAAAAAAAAAGATTTTCATATATTATAACCAAATATTTCCATTCTAATATGTTTCTTAATTAAAAAAACATAGACACAAAATTAAAATGTACCTATGTGTTTTGCAGTAATATGTTGATATACACTGCTAAAGGAAATAAATACTTAGTAGTAAAACAATTTGTATACGTAGGTACAGTATATATCAAGATAACTACTGCTGTTTTGTACAACAGAACTATACAATCTCAAGTTACAACTTGTTAAGATTGTTCAAGAGAAATTATACTTGCTTGAACGTTGTGGTTTACTTTTAATTAGCCATAGGAGAGCTGCTAGTAGCTTTAGTGAAAAGTTTGTCCGGGAAGTATTATCTGCATTACAGTGCTGTATTCCGGTTTAAGGAGTGCCGGAAAATTTGGATTATGAGACTGTTCAACTTTATCTTTCAAGTGGACAATGCATATCATCTTCCTGTCCTTGTTCCATGTTATTTGGGGTCTGCGCAACATCTTTTCTTCTTCTATTCTATCTTCTTGGTCTTCCTCTCCATCCAACGACATTTATATGCATGATGCATGATGCAGCTGTATACCAGTATATTACATGGAGCGACTGCCAATCTGATATCCGCAATCCAGTTACTGGGTACCACGGTACCCCTTGGTAAGACTGGTTGTCAGATTTTTGGGGCGTCTGACTACCCGTATCGACTGTCAAAGGTCTACGAATGGCAGCTAGAAACAACGGCTTAAAGTTCTTTCCGAGGTATGGAGGGGTCTCGATATGATGGATTTCCCATCCACAAACCGACCGCGGCAAGCGCAGGTTAGCCTCCGATCGACCCGTGCGGCTGTTATAATTTAGCCACGAGACCTTCCGTTTTCACCCTTAGCTAAATTTAAAAAATAACTAGACTGGCAAATACTTGTGAAATACTCAGAAACCCTCAAAGCAGCTAACTGGTAAAGTTAGAATAACTAGAAAAATAATGAAGGTTTGGGTCAAGCCCTCTTCAATCGCTCAAAGGATTCCGTTTTTACAATAAATTTACGAATATAAAATAGAACATTAGATTTTATTGGATTTTCTTTGAAACTGGAATGGTTTACTGGGTTTAAAGACTTTTTAATAATCGTGTCTGACCGATAATATTGAAAATGGAAAAAAATAACGCAATAATCTCTTATTTCGAGGCATAGGAATGGATGGCTAGATAAGGCTTTGATGACAAAGTTCTTGAATTACTTGGATAATCATTATTAATTTTTATCAACAAATGAACATTAAGTACTAAGTATTCCATCTAACTATACATTATATTAATTATGTACTTGGATTACGCAATACGAGGAATTGGTAATGCCTCGCCAGCCATCATAAATGATCTTACCAAATATCCATAGATGATATTTATTTCTGTAAATAACTTTTACAATATTGAACACAACTATTTACACAAGGTGCTAAATGAAATCACTAAATAGATTTACATAAATACCGCATGTAAGTCAGTTCTCCAGACCCCTAACTTAACGTTCACGGGAAGAAGCATTAACAAGAAACAATAACACAACAAAAGTTAAAATAAAATGTACTCCTTCCAGCCACAGTTACATAAAACATCGTTTATATTTATTTTATTTTATAACTGCACATTGCAAGCACGTTTACTGTAGTACTGTATATCAAGAAATACTGCTCCTATGGGTCAAGACACATCAGCGAGGTGCGGTCACGCAACTGTAAAATGTTTACAATATAAACTACAAAAGGATTGTACAGACGCCACAGCACATCAAGCAACCGCACACATCTACAATCTGTGAACTTCCTTTAATAGATTTTCAAAGTTGTCGCTAAAGCATTAGGTTCAAGGTTGATTGGGAAAATTTGACAGTTTCGGGTAGCTTGATGTGCTGGCGTTGATATAAAGCAATGGCGGTAGAACAGACATACTTTTATGTTTTGGCACTGCTGAGGCAGGATTTATTACGTCAAATCAATCATTATTAAATAGTAATCTTATATTTACAGAAATAATAACGAATGCCTAATCCATTACATAATCATCCTTTAATGTCGTGTCGAGAGGGCGTGGGCTGTGATCCACCACGCGGGCTCAGTGCGGGTTGGTAGATGGCACATGTCTTAGAATTTTTGGATCTAGGATATGCCGGTTTCCTCACGATGTTTTACTTCACCGTTTTGAGACCAGTATGGTGATGAAATATTTATACAAAGTAAAGCGCCTGTCTGGGTAGGAACCCACGACCTACAACTCCTAAGTCACGGCCCCGCGTTACCACTGGGCCACCACTGCTCTACCTTCCTAATCCATTAATAAAATAAAAATATAATATCCTAACTTATCTAAAACCATAAAAAAATGGCGACGAAATTCTACCGCATCGCTGTCGACTGGTAATGTACCTACCCAAGAGACTCGCGACATTGCCACGTTGTATGGCTAGCCTCTGACCAAAGTAAAAGCCAGCCTGTCAAGAGAAATGTCAACCAGCCGTTTGAAGATTTCTTTGAACAATCTATGAGCAAGAAAAGTAAAGAAAAGAACGCACTAGGATTTACCCTAAGTAGTGGATGCGTTATAAAAACACATGATATCGAAGATCCAGCCCAGAATCAATTTGTTCCGCAATTCGCATACAATCATTATTTAGTTTCGTCTGAAAATTGAACATGCAGAAAATCCTATGAGAAAACCAGTGAAAAGCAAATCGTCAATCGATGCGAATAGGGTAGTTGCCTGGGTAAAAAAATAATAATTATATTTAGTCCGCCAGTTAGATTATCGAAAAATAATGGACACGTATTTTTTCTTTAGTCAATCAAACAAAAAATTACTAAGATAAAGCGCGTCAAAATTTGGGAGTGGGGGGTCGTGACGTCACTTGCTAGCAAAACTGTTGCAAGCAAGTGACGTCACGCGGAACTTTAACGGGCTATATCTTCATCATTTTTTATATAATTGACAAAAGAAAAAATACGGGTTCAATATTTTTTGATAATCTAACTGAAGGACTAATTAGATTTTTTTAGGAAAATAGCCTATTAGTTCTATTTTCGAAAATTCACTTGAAATCTCGCCTAAGTGATAAGTGCTTTACTTTGTGTAAATTATTTCATCACCACTGCTCTCAAAACGGCGAAGGAAAACAACGAGATGTTCTAGAACCAAAAATTTGAAGACATGTGACATCTACCAAGCCGCACTGGGGCCGCGTGGTAGATTACGGCCCACCCAGGAGGCGTGTGTCCCAGCATTGGGAATATTATAGGCTGGTTATGTATGTTCAAAGATTATCACTACAAACTTGCACTAAATCATTGTGTTCTCACCGTAAAACTTAGTTTTCTCCCTTAGTTACTGAATAGAGATCTCTTCCCACGTAAATTGGGCTCAGTTTATCTGATACGTGCACAATGTTCTCCGCTGTAGGGAACAACAAATTGCCGGTGAAATGAGTGAATCATCGCGTTTATCCGCCAGCACGTGAGGCACGCGAATGCCGTGCATTATCACGAACTGAATTAAGTTTCTGTTTTTGATGTCCTTAATTTTTATTGCGTGGTATGTTTTAATTACACAGTGGTCTGAGAATTTTTAAAAATGTGGGTAGTTTACTTACTTTAAAAATGAGAGTGTGTTTTTATGTGTGGCTGTACATAATATTAAGCACTCACTGTAAGTTTAAGGGCAAGATTCAGAGACCGAACTTTTACTTTACTTTGGTAAGTTAAGTACCCGCCTCAATTTAATAATCATGAACTTTATTGAACATTCTTTAATGTTCATATATGTATGAAACGTTTTTTGCATAAGAATATCGATTATACCGTGGTATCGATATCTACACGATAAAACAAAAGAAAAAAAATTCTCAACTCATACTTCAAGTAACAACTCTGCGGTAACTGACCCCCAAAAAAATATTTGTTTTTATTTTATCTTCTTAAGATATTGATACCCAACACGTCTGCAGAGTTTCGCTAGTATAATCACCAATCAATATAAATATTTCACCCTGTATACTGAAAACCTGGTTGACACAAGAAAAAACTGTTATGTTTTGTCTTTGAAAGAACAAACCTGTTTTATTTCTAGTGTGAACACTATGCAACATATAATTTATGTTCAAATTGTCAATAAAACGTTACTCATAACTGAATTTAACTAAGCTAACCGGTAACCACAAGACTGATCACGTGGTACTAATTAATTACACTGATTGCTTCATTGTAAATGATTCCACAGTTATCGTTAGTAATAGTCAGAAGATATTAACGATAGAGGTAACTGGATAAGCAGAAGCGTGGGAGCTGAATGTGATATCATTTATTACAGATTATAATAATTGTAGGATGGGAAGCTCCGTGTCCATGCTTACGTAAACTCACCCCTTCTTCCCATGGGGGTAGGCAGAAACTTTAGAGCGCCGACTGCTGCGATCCTTACATACTCCTTTTTCTTCGATTACGTTCATACTGATGTTATATAAACTAGATTAATATAATAAATTGTACCTTTCTTAATAGTTTAACTTTTCATTTTCTCGTTTGAGAGAGAATATATTTAAGTGTAATTAGTTCCATAAGTTGTTATATTATTTAGTTCTTTAGATTAGTATTTTTCGTTTTTTAATCTAGATTAATATTCTAAAATTGTACAACTCCTTTATGCATGCGGAGTTTACCTATACTTAAGTGATTGTTGCACTGTTGCATTTACATTTCTGCATGTTACTTTTTAGCATACAACCTGTGCAAACAATTGTTGGTGAACCAATAAAATAAATAAATAAATAAATATTGGTTCACGTTCATCTGGTCATACACTCACGCCGGTGGCGAATACTACGCACATTTGTGGGATAACCTTTAATCTTTTAGGGGCTGATTTTTCCAACGCCAGATAATTTTAATGGAGGAATAATTTTGAATTTTTGACAGTTCTTACGTATAAAATCTGTCAGACGTTAATATTATTTACGAATAAAAATAAAAAAATCAGCCTTATGAAGAAAGAAAGGAAAGTATTTTATTCTGTCCAATTATAACGCATAATCAAAAAATAAACACAGTAATATTAATAAAGCCGAAGGCCTCAGTATTCGAAAGGAAAATGAACAACAAGAATTACAATGAAAAAATATAAAGTTGTATAATTGACCAATTATCTATACTTACATTGTCTGCTGGTACGACCATAGACATTATACAGTACATTCAAAGTACATTTTTAACGTACATTTTTGTCTATAACATCACTAATGGTGTATTTATTACGTGACTGCTTTAATCACACTTTAACGCTTTTTAATCATTTTGAAAATGTCCTATCTGTTTGTTGGCCGTTTTTCTAATTTTTACAGTGGTCAAATAATCTCATTTCAAGTACCTAATCAGCTAAAAGAAAAGTCATTACACAAGTTGGTTTATCTTTAATATTATCTCGAAGACACTATTATATAACCATTACATAAATAAGTCACAATCGTTAACAAATCCCACAAACGTATCTTTGGAACTGTAAGATGTTTAGTTACAGTATTTATGTACCTAATTATGAGGTGTAACCATGAGGTCCTGGGTTTTCCTATCTGGAAATTCTCAGTACCATCCCGGAGTCAGGAATTATGCCCTGGTAATGGCAATAGGCTCCCCCCCATTACATGGGACTTAAACATAACTGGTGAAACATGGGCGTACACCTCTGCACAACCCTTCGGGTAAACAAGGCGTGATGCTATGTTATGTAATTATAAGGAGGTATATAGTCGCAGTGTATTATTATACATTGTATCAAGCAGCCGCTGTAGTGTTAGGGGCGTAGAAGTGTTATTGTTCTTAACTTCGATTTTATTTTAAGTTAAAGACTTAAGCGGAAAGTTAAAGATATCATTCGATTATAAGCGACACGCCCCCACTTCGCACGGGTGGAGTGTACTTACTGATGTGACGACACATCAATATATCTCTAGATGGTTGTGAAAACTGGATAAAAATCCATTCATTATCTGCCTAGCCATTTCCAACTACTTTTGGGGCTGGCTTCCAGTCTAACAGCATGCAGCTGAATACCAGTATTTTACGTGGAGCTACTGCCTATTTGACTTTTACAACCCAGTTACTGGGTAACACTAACCCCTTGGTAAGCCTGGTTGTCAGACTTTCGGGCTTCTGATGACCCGTAACGACTGTCAAAAATCCACGAATGGCAGCCGGCAACACTTTGAAAGTTTTTGTGTTGCAAAGGTTGCCTTTGAAACATCGCTTTTAGCTATAAAACGGCCCATTGTATCAACCTATGTAACATTTTTACATTGTTATCCGTAAACCTTATTGTGTACGTAATAAAGAGTAACATAAATTCACGCCGGTATACCCCGTAGTGTTAGGCAGAGATGTACCTATACGTAGTACACCACATTTCGCCAGTTACGTTTAAGTCCCATGTGATAGGGGGCGAGCCTATTGCCATTGTGGCGGAAAGTATTTGGACCACCACCTAAAAATTCGGAGAAAATCGCCGTCGCTTATGACTCTGCGTCAGACCCTAAAATCAGGTGATCGATCATACGATGTGACGTCAGCGGCGTGCGGACACCGAGCGGCGCGCAGGCAACGCGAGTTGCCTCAGTCGTCATCTGACTGCCTACCTACCTTACCGTTCGGGTCGCGCCGCGCTCATAACAAATGTTGCTACTCTTATTTGTTATAACTTACTTCTTTCTGTAATAATATACTCATTTCATCTGTCTCTAATAACATTCTTCATTTCTCCGTCTTTCGCATTCATTATTCCCGCTAACCTTCGCTTGCTATTATAACTCTTAATGGCTTGACTATACGGGTTAGATTCCCGTGTAGCGTAGTATTGAGTATCACACTTATATACTACACCATCAATCGGGCACAAATCCAGACTCCGGAGCGCGACTCAGATATTCCTGCTGGAAAAATCCAATAACACTGCCCGACCTGGGAATTGAACACAGGACGGCATGCTCAGCAGTAGCGCTTGCGAGCACTAGGTCAACTAGGCAATCAAATAACAATAAAGATTACTAATGATATAATAGAGAGTAGAGTAGAGCAGTGATGGCCCAGTGGGGACGGCCGCAACTTACGAGTTTGTAGGTCGTAGGTTCGAACCCAGATAGGCGCTTTACTTTGTGTAAATTATTTCATCACCACTGCTCTCAAAACGGTGAAGGAAAACATCGTGAGGAAACCGACATGTCCTAGAATCAAAAATTCGAAGACATGACATGTACCAACCCGCACTGGGCCCGCGTGGTGGAATATGGCCTACCTCTTCCCTCTCATCGAACGGAGGCCTGTGTCCTAGCAGTGGGAACATTATAGGCTGGTTATGCTATGCTATGCTAAAGAGTACTCTATTCTATTCTTTGTTCTTATTCAGAGTCCCCGCTAGCCTATCGATCTTGTACCACGTAAGTACATAAGCGTTTAAACCGACACGGCAACATGCCGCAGCGCGTATTCTGGACTCTTCCATGAATATTTATATCTGTGTCGCGTCAATGTACTGCTACATTTAACGAGGAACCTTTATTTTTAATTGCGAATCTTATCTTGTTTACATTACACTTTTGTACGCCTTTTGAGCACCTATGTGTTATCTTGGAACGGAGTTGGAATAATAAATAATGTGTGAGGAAATCTCTTGTCATATGGGAGTAAGGTTGTGTCGAGAAATATTATTTATTTATTTATTTAAATATATTTTGAAGTGTAGCTGAGAGTGAAATTGTTGGCCATTTCTGAGTTTTAAATACAGAGTGGTAAGAACAAGGCACAACCTGTTACCATGGATTCAGTACATGATTCTGGACTCCACTGCAGTTGAAAATTTTCGTGGGTTATTAAAAAAATAGCTGTTCCATACATTTTCACCGTGTAGGTATTGCACTTTTCTACGAAACAGCTGTTTTTTTTATAACCGGCGAATAAAAAAACATGCAAATAAAGATTTGAGTTTGAGTTTGAGTAAATTTCTACTCTTGGCGGTCTAGAATCACGAGCTGAATTTATAGTTTCAGCTTGCACGTCGATGTTGCCATCTTGTATTCAATCATTGGAGATATGATAAGACATGTAGGTATAGTTCAACTTGTCTTAAAAAATTTATCGACCACAAAAATATATTAGAGCCATTTCCAAATAAATCTTTTGTAAAACGAGGGACGAGACCATTCTACTGAATTACGTTTTGTAAAAAATCCTTGTCCGATTGGATAAATATCCATCGGCGTGTAAGAAATAGAAGCATTTTACCGAGACCAGTTTAGTATCCTTCTAAAAATACCGCATCAAATAAATCCGCAATCAATTTCGGACCAATCCGAACTAAACCTCAGTTACTGAAATCGCAACAGAATAAAATCTGAGCCTCCCCATTGGGAGACGCTACCGTTGCCGTGTTGCACTGTGTCACTTCGTACGGGACTTTTAAAATGAAAACCGACACAGCTGCGAACAGTTGGAAATTGGCTAGATAGCATGACGGAGCAAAAAATCCGCAAGCAATTCCCGTCCCTAAGGAGTAGAGAGAAGTTAATAGATTTCATTAATTAACCCGTTCAGTGGACCGTGTGATTGCAGTACCTACTCTCCCTAGATAAAAAGTGTCAATTCGTTGCCGCACGGAATTTGGGCACCTTTTTACGTGTGTGGATCATTTAACCAGTTAAATGTGTAGAGGGGAAGAAAATTCTAATTTAAAAAATACACCTTCGGTAGTCGACATGTCTTGTTTCCTCTAGGAGCTCCTTTAGTGAGCTTTTTGTGCGTTCTTTATAATCAACAAGATTCATACGGTAATTCAGTACGGTAGAGTTACTTAGAGCTACACTGTCGTTAGCATAATCAGCCAATAATGTTCCCACTGCTGGGATACAGGCCTCCTCTCGGTGAAAGGGACTGGGTCGTAATCCACCACGTGGGCCCAGTGCGGGTTGGTGGATGGCATATGTCTTCAAATTTTTGGTTCTAGGACATGCCGGTCTCCTCACAATGTTTTCCTTCACCATTTTGAGAGCAGTGGTGATGAAATAATTTACGCAAAGTAAAGCGCTTATCTGGGTTCGAACCTACGACCTCTCGTAAGTCCCGGCCGATACTACTAGGCCACCCCTGCTCATACTGTCATTAGTTTCCCGAAAATAAACTAAACGGAATAGAGTCAACAACAAAAGTTAAGCAATGTTTCTAGCCATTGTGACGATTGAATATAATATCATACCGGTACGGCGCGGCGGCGGCTGGCATACGAAATTTAATATCACAAAGGCATAATAAATACTATTTTTACAAGCTAACACTAAAATATATATATATTATATACAAGTATATAATAATAAAAAAATAAAGAAAAAGGCAGGAGCTCATTGGGCATCAAAAAATTCGTCCACATCGCTGTCAATGGGATAAGTGCCCAAAAGGCAGCATTACCACGAAAATCTGACAACCAGTCTTAGCAAGGGGTATCGTATTACCCAGTAACAGGGTTGTAGAGGTCAGATAGGCAGTCGCTCCATGTAAAATACTGGTATTCTGCTGCATCTGGTTAGACTGGAAGTCGACCCTAACGTTGTTGGGAAAAGGCTAGGCAGATGAAGAATTAATTAATTCATTTAGCAACTAAACAAAATCTGACACACAGAAAAATATAATATCTCGAGCTTCATGCAGCTAATTTCATCTCCACCCCTGTAGGTAACATGATACTTCAAGGTCTACGACAATAACATCGTTCCACGAATTTTTATCCACGACTAGCCGTGTCACGGATCCATTGAACGGGTTAAAATATACGCGGCCAGTGTACAGGGGGAAGTAAAATGTTCTAGTGGAATTTTCTCTTTTGCACACCGGCTGAATGGCTTACGTTAAATATTGCCTTTTACCCTTCCAAAGAGGGAATTCACTTCACTTTGAAATGTAATTGAACAGGCAACTTGGTGTATGGGGGTGTCCGGTGCCTTGAGGTAAGGTTTTTCGGTGGAATCTATTCACGGAATTGTTTTAGGTGTGCTGAGCACTTATCTAATCATCAACTACGTACATAAATTCTTAACTGCGGGGTGCTAGCGTAACACACATAAAATGAGAATCGATGGCAATGGGTTTCATTTTGACAGTTCATCCATGTTCGTTCATTGCGTTATTTACATTGATGAGCAAACGAATTTTTCAAACCTATGAAGCAATGGATTAGCAATATCCATCAAAACTCTCAGATTGTTATTGAGAATATGTTATGCTGGGTGCTGGTTTAAATATAGTGGTTAATACGAAGAACCTTTTATTAAGGCGGTTGGTCGACAAGACGACCAATGCTTGCTTATTCCTATTCTACTACAGAAGCTATTTTTTACGCGACTATAGCAAATGTTGTCTTATGTAAGTACACCGATATCTAAGAGATTTCAGGGAAAGCAAAAAAAAGCATTGTGTGCGGTGTACGATAAGTGGTCAATGCTTTATAATAATGAATCTGTTAAATTCAACCAATAACTATTAATAATTTATAGGAACGCGACAAAACAATGAGTAGAAACTGTTGTTTAACGTGCAGCATACTTCTAAGATTCATTGTGTAATAAAAAATGTAGTGAACCAACTCTTTGTCTGCAGTCTGCGCTTTACATTCCCCTTGCGTCCAATTCCTACCTGCTTGAATGACTTACCCAGGTCCTTTCCCGTCATTTTTAATGAGAACTTCTCGTACTTTTTTCTAAGTATCAGGACATGGTTTTGCAACATTGTTTTTATGGAATATTATATAAATGTACCCCATGGCTTTTTCTGTTTGGTGAAAAAGGATAGGATATCTTGTATCATGTTCAAATATATTTTTTATTATAATCGGATTATGATAGAATTTATTATTTGTGTAACAAGTAAGGAGTAGGTACGTAGTTACGTAGTACGTATAAAAATAGATATTAGTTAAAAACGTAGAAGTAAATAAATACTTGCTTGCTTAATGCTTTGATGGCGACATTAATTTAAAACATGTATACGGTTTCGCGTTTTTATTTTATGAACGTATTTAAATTTAATTAAACGTTATTATTTATTTTGAATTTTCTAAAATAGCATCTTGAAGCAACCTGTATTTAAAGAACTATAGCGCAGGTCATTTACCGGGGTTACGAATCATAACATTGTATCAATGAAATTAAAACGAATAACGTGCAAAGCGTAGGCGAATTGAAGAAAAGAGTGGGAGCCCTATATCGGCGAGCGGCGCAGGTGGTAGTTTTCAAATTACGAATAATATTGTGTGGTAATAATTTTTATGATTACTGGCCACTAGCCCTACCGTGTGTTAAATTAATGAAGCCATTATAGCAGCACGTTGTATTTCAGAAATCTGTATCCAATTTGAGTGATGTTAAGTTATTGCTGCCGCTTCTCGAAGCATTTTCATGCATGCTATTCCATGTCCGACTTGGGTAGACCGTTGAAACTAAAATATAATGTTTATCAATAAGAACATAATTTACACAGTATACTTAGATAAACTGTAAACATGTACACAGTTATGCAATAAATATATCTTTATCTTTTACGTTTCAGATTCACAGCACAATATACGGCACTGTTCGCATATTATAAGCTGGTTAGAAGTATTATAGCAAAATGTAGATAATTAGATTATCACGTAGTTATGCTATCACTGTTGATTATAGGAAAATAATGTTCCATTTTCTTTGGTGCACGCTGGTTATCAGACACATCGTTTTCAAATAATAATATTCAGTTACCTGCATCTTGAGGCCGCGACTTACGAGTTTGTAGGTCGTAGGTTCGAACCCAGATAGGCGCTTTACCTTGTAAAAATTATTTCAAAAATAAAAACATTGTGAAGAAACCGGCACGTTCTAGAACCAAAAATTCGAATACATGTGACATCTTTTTTTTTTATAGAAATATTTGTACGAGATATTATGGCAGGATATGATGGAACAAATGTTGTAACATTTATTGTACCATATTCTAATAAATAAACATTTTTGATTTTGATTTGATTTCATCTACTAACCCGCACTAGGCCAGCGTGGTGGATTACGGCCCGTCACTAGTCCCTCTCACCAGGAAGAGTCTCCCAGCTGTGGGAAAATTATACATATGCTGATTAAGCTACCTGCATCTTTTCAAGTTCACACTGATGTTGGTGTATGTGCCTGGTGCCAGAAATTTCTTCTGATCTTGTGACTACCCTTTTCATCAAATAAAATTCTAAGTCAACAGAAACTAGGTCTTGACGAGTGGGACACTCACACACACACACACATCTCGCAAATACAAATATTTAATTACTTTTGGAGAGGAATACGATACTCGTTGCTATTGACTTGGTTACTTGACCTTAATTCAACATAAAGACTCGAGTATTTTCTGCGAAACACTTGACGGCAAACAGAGTGAAACAAGGACCCAGTTTTTAAGTTTCTCAAAATAAACGAAGCTATAGAAAAGGTACAGTGATACTAGTAAAGATCTGCGCTCCTCTATGAAAGTAAGTAGGTACAGTGGACTTAGCAAAGATCCGCGCACACGGAATTCAAGGATCGCTCTCGACGTCGAGAGCCATCGATTTCTCGCAGAGAACCAACACTTGAAACTTCGCTCCACATTACGAACGTCAAAGTCACAATTCAGACATTACGTGTTCTTGGCAAATTTTCCCCTCCAATTTGGCCCCGTCACGTATCACGATACAGAGGTACTTGTGAGAAAAAGCCGGCGAATTCCACACGCGAACTTGTAAGGCCTCGACACTGGAATCGAATTTGTGTAAAATAAAACTGGTTATGCTAATCAGTTTTTAGATATTGGAGTTTTTGTGAGAGTAGGTCGGTACATAAGTTTCATTAATATCTTTCAAGGTATGTCAAAATATTCTAGAAATATTTGCGAGACTGTTCGAAAAATCGAACGTGTACTGTGAATGCTTGTTCACAGCACACGTTCGATTTTTCCGAACGCGAACATTCGGATTGCTTGAAAACTTAAATAATGACGCATAAAATCCTTAACCTAGTCCAGTACCGAATGTTCGCGTTGTATTTATAGTTCGTATAGATTGCGTGTAGGGATTTCAGCGCATGAAAATTTTAATAATAGTTATGTTGTTAGAAAGTCTAGCTAAGATTGATGATCTAGTTTAATTATAAAAGAGAAGCAAGTTTGACACTAAACACTCTGTTTTAATTATAATATACAGGGCGGCAGAGACATCGACTCGCAAACTAAAACCATGAATTCAGCGCATGATTCTAGCAGACAATTTTTGACTGTTATCAAAACAAATATCAGCTGTTTCATAGAACAGTGTAATTAATCTTTGCTACAGTATATCTCTTTCTCTCTGTATAGTACAGATTTTTTTTTACGACGAAAAATTTCAACGCAGAATCATGTACTGAATCCATAGTAACAGGTTGTGCGTCAATGTCCCTGCCACCCTATATAATATAATATTTTTATTACATAATGTAGCAGGTATTTACAAAATCTTATATAAATTTATTATTTATATTGTTCACAATTTACGTTGTTCAAAAAAGATCATGAATAGACAGAAAATCCTTTACTTTAAACTGTTAGGTACGTGCAAAACAAAACATAAACCTCTTTATTATTGCATTTGTCATCCTCAAAGGATTTTAGTTGCAGAAAGTATAAAGAAATAAATGAATTACCTTTCATGAAGTTCTCTTTCAGGTAATATAATAAGAGTTCCTCTGTTAAAGGTAGGTAAAATGCAGCTTGTATCAAGTGTAACAGGCGTAGCTTTGAGAACTGGATTCAATATTTGTGATTGGGAAAGTAGGTAGGTATTATACATATGTGTTTCATTTTACAATCTCGCCATACACCTACATGGCGAATGAGGGTTTACTTAATACGTTTACGCCTGTAATGGCATTTCCCTCGGGGAATTGAAAGCGTGATGTTATTTTGCTTCTGCTGAACTCTTGAAATAGAACAAAGGCAATAATGTTAAACACTCCGTCGATCCATTGGTGACTACGACTCCATTTTATTTTTGAATCATAAATGGTTGGCATAATCGCTTTTAAGTGATAGAATGTTATGAACCCACTCCCAATATTAACTCGCAAAGTTGAAATACATTACTGCTTTATGAATAAATATGGCGGCAGCTTTTAACGGCCATAAAATTCAAATTTCGAAGTTCATTCACTATATCGTCCATTTCGTAGGCAACCGTAGACTCTGCGTTAATGGAAAAACTAATATTTTTAAAGCTTTTTGATACTATCTGAATATGAGACAGGTTTTTTTTTATGAACATTAAGTGAATTCTATGAAAAATGGCTGAAAAGAGGAAAGGAAGTGAAATTAAAAGACGAATTATTTGATGAGTCCAAAACACAATGGAAACGTTGTTTGATTTTTAGTGTTTGTGTTATTATGGTATTTTGTAACAATTTATAAGACTCACACGAAACCATGCCATTCACAAGAATGGCATGGTTTGATTTATCTATTCAAAAGACTATTAATATAAAAAGTTTTTGCTTTATCGTTGTCATGCGGAAATATTTTATTTATTGATATCTTATTTTGTGGCCTTGTCAACATAAATCAGTTGTAATAGTAACAAAATTGATAAATACTTAATACTTTACTGGATAGCTACATTCTAACGTTCCATAACGCAGTAGGCAAGCCAAGAGCTCCACCACTGCCACAATCCACTGCCCATTACTCGATGTCTGTCAAGTCGGTCGGTACATTTCTGGAGCAGCATTTTTATAAAATATAAATCTAAAAACGAAACTCACATTTATACAACCCTTCATAATGTCAATTTCCAAACACACTCCCGAACAATCTGTCACTAACACAGCCGAAAACTGTCGAGAGAGATCCGAATAAAATATGAACATTGACATAAATAAAATATGGGAACGGACTATGGTCGAAAGATAGACTAGGTATTGCATGAAAGCATGTATTCCGGTATTATTCCACCGGAGATAATCCGTGCGGCGTTGTGACTAACGAGGCGATTAGTGCCGGAATTCGGTACGCACCGAATATCGGATCCGGATTCACTCTGTGCTTACGTAGGTTCATAACTTCGACACGTTTTTCCAATAACGTTTTTATGTTAGAAATAAATGTGACAGAATAAATTTTGTGACATACCTGGAGAGGTGCTTCGAGTTTTTTAGAACGGGCACAGGCTTGGACAGTTCGAAGAACATCTTAATAGGTAGTTTTGTTTTAAGGGTTCAACAGCAGAGTTGCTTTATTAAAAATCTTTTTTGTTATTGAAGAGTAGATATCTATCTATAGATACCTATGTTTATCTGTGTATAAACTATTCAGGGTTCTACTCTCTATGTCCGTCATTGTTAACACGTTGTGATTGTGTTAATTTTTCGGGCGGCCATAAATACGTCCCGACTAGGAACAACTGTCAAATAGTGTTGTCATTGATTCTTAGTTCGGGTTCCGAACTAATCTTATATCCTTATGTGTAACGGAGTAGGAAACCATAACATTGGCGGTGACTACGGATATGTGCTTAGAGAGTACACCTCCAGATTCGGAGAAGTCTATTTCAATTTAATGTTGTTATTACCAAATGTCACCTTACATCTGCATTTTCAGAGACAAAACGCACCGAAACACAACAGGCATAATATCTATAGGCTATAGGTTCGTTATTTCATACTCAAAATACAAACAAAACAAACAACACAATCCTGTCAAAAACAGAACACACTTGACAAATATACCAAGAAATCACGCTGCCCCAAAACGGTGGAGATTCAGCTAGGAAACGTAACATCAAATAACGTAAAGTACACTTAGTCCATTTTGTACACAATTGGTGGAGTTAACGTCGGTTCACGACGTATGATTCTCGCCATGACATGTACTGGAAATAAGGTCGGCTCTCACGGGACTGCTGTACTCAATGAATTCGTTCGTTTTAAATGGAACATGGTATAGCGCTTACTTGATGAGTTGGTTCTGTAGGTGTGTGTTGTGTTGGTGTTTAGCGTTTAAATAGTTGATAAGGCTGTTTAAATAATAATTAGTATAGTGTTGATACTTAAACCTTAATTTTTATCATGTTTTGCTAGTCGCGAATCTACTGAAAGAAAGAAGACTGATTTGTAATGGCAAAAAAAATTATACCTAATATATTTTTTTGGCATTACAAATCAGTCTTGTTTATATATTTATTAACAGGTTGAATGCCGTAATAACAGAAACAAAATTAAAAGCCATTGTGTCTCGCGCGGATCCACGTTCCACATCCCATACGAAGAGTTAAATCACCTGTATGGAGTAGTGGTCAAAGTTTTTGTCTATGTTCTTTAGTTCGGTGTTTTTTTTTTTAGGTTTTTTAGACCGAGCACCTTACCAGGCGAAAGTCTAGCAATTTCGAGCCTTTCCTGCTAGAAATCTGTGGACCTTCTCTCATCAGTGTCTTGTTATATTATATACTAGTTCATAGTATGGTGTCTAAAACAATGCGCTTAGCGCATAAAGCAGTAAACAACCACATGAAGTAAATAAACCTTTGCAATACTTACCTATGGAACATGACAAATTGTTTCGCAGAACATTCATCAAAATCCACTTAGACTAAATATAGATGTAGGCTGGAAGAATCTGGGTTGCGTCAAGATAAATTTATCGGGATGCAAAAATCTCGTTTGAAAGCTTATTTAAAGTTAATGGCGGCACAAAATATAGTTTCTTGTTTTACTTTGCAGTTATCGAAATAATTATAAAGTTCATGGATAATTATATAGATTAGATATCATTCTAGTGATATTTATTTTAGAAGTATGTATGTATGTTTATTTGTATGTATGTTAGTATATTCTCGTACATTTTTATTTTGTTTTTTAAGTGAATTGTTTTTGTTTCTATGTATGGTTTTTTTGTCTCCTTTACAATTTCACACGCTGTCTACATCTCTGTTCTATTGTCCTGTCTCGGGTGTGCTGGAAGAGATTTCTTATGAAATAAGCATCACCTCTGGACCTATTTTGTCTGTTCTGTTTTTTCTTGTCTGTTTATTTATGTGTGTACATAAATGGTAAAATAAATAAATAATTTAAGCACTGTGCACACCTTTAAGTGATAGGTTCACTGGTAAAGTTGGAGTGCCAGAATAAATAAATAATGTTGATGTTCTTGATGGATACAAAATAAAACGAAATATTGAGTTTTACTTACAAAAAAAATACTAGTTTATATTGTTATGTGGAATATAGTGGACTTGTTTTTATACGTCTTCCGATGCATGATGAGAGAAAGCGTTTCTGACACCTGTCAGTTATAGTCCTTTCATAATTATTTTACCTCCGACAGTAACCCTATGGCACAGTATAATATATCTATTTATCTGTATCTGTAATAATAATAAAGCTGAAGATTTGGTTTGTTTGAACGCGCTAATCTCTGGAACTACCAGTCGGATTAGAATAACTCTTTTTGCATTTGATAGCCCAATTCTTGAGGAAGGCTACATCACGGTAGGACACTTAGGAGGCGAGCATAAACAAAAAAGTCGGAAAGAACGCTAGCGGGGCACAGCTATAGGATATACGAGTATTTTATGTTAGAACAAGAAATTTCACGCGGACGAAGTGACAGGCTGAAGCTAATGTATAAATATAAAATAACTGTGAAAGGATTATTTATGTACACACAGTAAAATACATAAGGATATGACATAGTTATAATATGAGTACAAAGGTACTGCTTATATCTTAAGAAATTTCTTCCAGCAGACCTGCGAAAGGAGAAGTAAAAAAGAAATGTAGATGTGTGTGTGTGAGAACAAGAAGAGAAAAATATGAATGTGTGAAGTCTAAAACAAAAATATTAAATATCTACCTACACATATATTGCAAAAAATATATAAAAGTATACTTAACTAAATACATAATACAAAAATATATAAACATATATATATATACAAATACTCACGGTGTTTGGGTTTAGGGTGAGATAAAGATAAGCTTGAATAAAGATAATAAAAGTCAGTATATTTCACGTACACAATTTAAAGATTATAATTAAATGAGGTGAAAAGGATGGGATTAGAGTCACGCGCACGGTACTACGTCAGTCGGTGAACTGTCCATTGCTACATAATTTGCAATTAAACAAATGATCGAGCCGTACAGTGCTGAGCCGCAATTACAATGATAACCTAGGTAAAACGTGTTGTACGGTGGTTGACTCGTACACAAGGTATACAGGAAATTTAATAATATTTTATTAATATATAGATTATTTTATTAATTTAAACCTTATAAGTTCCCAATCGTGTCCAACTGACAGGTGATTGAATATATGCGTGAAGAACACAAGAATATCAAAAACACGCGGATGCAAAGAAAAATAATAAAATAAATTATAGTAGAACCTAAACCCAGGTCCATGTATATTGGCCCATTTAGGTATATATTGATACGTATAATTCACATCCAAAGTACAGCTAATGCTACACAACGGTAACACGCAACCGAGATTCATACAAACGTAGACCTGGCAATAATCCACGCGGTTCCCACACTCAATTGATACACCCACTTATTTTATAGGTACATACCGACGTATGTTTTACAAGGCAGGTATATATCACCAGTTTATCGAGGAGAACAGACATTTATAGACAGAAACACCATTAAGACTATTAATAGGTTGTCGGCTTTTATGTATATACGTATGGATACCGTATTTTCCTTTAGAGGTGGCGTTTCGGGTGGAAACTACAACGTTTTGACGGTAGTGAAGCCGCTAATGTAATTGGTGTTATTTATTACCACGTTTCGTTTATCAAATCGGGGCTGCTTAATGTAATGGAATGTTTTGGAGAAGATGGCGCATGAAATTTAACGTTGCATTTATAAATGTACTAGTTTTTTATCTAGTTTTTGTTAGTTAATGAAATTATTGGCACATGTTTCGATGGTGTAAATGAGGTAACTTTAGTCTTTATTCGTAACGATTGATTCTATTTTCGGCTTTAGTGACGAGGTGCACTTGCAAAGTTCTTCTATTTTTGATGTTCGTGAAAATCTATTTGCAAGTTTAGCTTGATATAATGTAACATAATGTACATACTCACAGCTATCTTCATTCATTCCTCCAGGTCAGACCAAGCATTATGTTACCGTAAGGCGCTGATCTGATCATTCCTCACAACACGTTTTATCCACAATCAGTACACAGACACAGCTCCAACTTTAACAAGAGACTACGACGATTTAGTGACATCCAAGGGTTGGTAATTTCGCCCACATTGATGGATATCATTTTTCCTATAAACACTATACTTCTAATACAAAATAACTATAGATTTTATTGTATTTTATTAATAATATATTTTATTATGACAGCTTTGACAACGACGTTTAATACGTCGCCATGGCAACTTTCCTGTCAAATCCTTACCGGCTTGTATCTTTTTAGCTGATTTTACATTGAAACTTCTGCAAAATTAATCCTGGCCACTTTCATACCTCAAATTCATATTTTCTACATGATGTTATATAGATCCACGCAATGCAAGGATCAGTTCGAGTTTTGCCTCTGAAGCGAATACTACAAAAAGCCTGATACTCAAGGGCCACCTATCCCGCGAAACACCCAGCGTACCTCTCCGCTCCGGTACCTGACGGACCCTGCCTACGCCTGCGTCCTCCGTCCTCCATGAAGGCCTCCTGTACCTATTAGGCCGTGCCTCATCCGAGGGCCGCCTGAAAAGACACTCCTGTACCTACTGGGACGTGTTTTGCCGGAGCACCTCGAATATCCTCCTGTATCTATTGGGCCTTGCCTCATCCGAGGGCCGCCTTACCTGGCGAGCTGACAGCGTCCCCACCGTGCCTCTCTCTCTTGCTGCCGTGCTGCGTCCTGTCCTGCTGCGTGGGCCCTCCTAGGAGTGTCCTCCGTGATGCACACGCACCAGCACCTGCCCTCACCTGCACCTGCACCTGCACCTGTATCTGCACCTGTCGCCAGCACCTGCCTCGCGTCGGTCTACCTCCTCAGCTCCAGCTGTATCCCCACCTCAGCCTCCGCAACCCACCTATCGCGCATCTTCACCCATACACCCCACCTCCACATTATACACACCACTGCCATTCCATCTCCATCCTTTCTTGTAAATATATCTTTAATTGTTTTCTACCTCCCTTTCTTTACTTTAATTTTACCCTTGACTTTAAGCTTTAGCTTTCTTTCTCGCTACATGATAATAAATATATTATTATATCCTTACTATTTCACAAAGTAAATAATATTACACATGGACGGACTGTGTGCATGATATGAAATGATATGGTTAGAAAGGGGGTGACTACCGAGATGATGACTAATAGAGAAGTCAGCATCTGCCTAGTCTTTTCTCAACTATGTTTTACCAACTATCGACTGCATACCTACCTACTAGTAGTTTAAATGTAGCGACTGCCTATCTGACCACCACAAACTAGTTACTGGGTAATACGATACCCCTTGGTAAGACTGGTTGTCAGACAAGTAGAGAAGTATGCTCGTACAAGAAAAACAAAGTGTTGCGCCGAACGTATATAAATTGATTTCACGACACGGTTGGCGCAGTGGCTGAGCGATCGACTGCTGCGCTGCGGGTCGTGGTTTCGATTCCTGCACGGAACAAATATTTGTATTGCCTACAGGTAGTTGTTCCGGGTCTGGCTGTTTGTGTATGTGAGTTTAAATGTTTGTAAACGCACCAACGATACAGGAGTAATTTCTAGTGTGATTCACGGTTTGTAAAAAAAAGAATTGGGTGCGGGCTGGAGAATAATGAAATAAGGTTACACATGTTAGGTTAGTTAGTACACGATGTTAATCAAATAAAAGCTTTCTAAACCACGCACGACTCAACTCAAACAAACTCAAGTAATAAACTCTGTTTCCACATCCCACGTCAGCAAGGCATTACGGTTATGATCGCATTAATATTTAACAAGCAAATAACTTGAGAGACTCGTCAGCGTTAAGAAAAATCCTTTGATATATTGCATCGTTAGTCGCCCCATCTCTTCTTCGGGGCCAGGATTGTTAATCGGGCCATTTGTCACGATCGCGTTTGGTATTCACTGGGAACGAACAATTCGAATTTCGCGAACGATTTCTAAAGGAAATCGAGTCGCGAAATTCTTACTGGCTGATCATGATTCTCGTTTGTTAAGTCAGGATGCCATATTTGCATATATTTTTCACGTAAGCCTTTTTGGAGCAATGGAATCATGTGTTGTTGAAACTCAAACACATTTTATCTATTTACAAGCCGTGCGCCTAATATGATTTATAGTAGTATTATCAGCCTATAATATTCCCACTGTACACTGCTGGGACACAAGGCTCTTCTTCGAGAGGGAGTGGGCTGTAATCGACGCGGGCCCAGTGCGGGTTGGTAGACGTCACATGTCTTCGAATTGTTGGTTCTAGGGCATTGTTTCCTCACTGATTTCCTTCACCGTTTTGAGAGCAGTGGTGATGAAATGATTTACAGAAAGTAAAGCGCCTGCCTCGGTTCGAAGCCACCACCTTCAAATCGTAAGTCGGAGTCGTTACCAACTGGGGCCACTACTACTATAGAATTACTATCGGCAAGAATTATGAACTTCCATACTAAGTATTAAGGGATGAACTTTAAAAAATCTTTCTTTAGTGCTTACTTTCATTATAGAGGAGGAACTCTTGTGCATTTCATGCTCCTAGACCCAGCGGCTTAGGCTGTGCGTTGTATGTCAGCCAGGTTACAAGTAGGTACCTACTACATATGGCAAATAATTTAAATTTACGTTCTGTGTCTTGTAATGTTAATTACTTAACACCTAGTATTGTATACAATCAAGTATTTTCTAACTGAACAGACAGCTGTGCTGCTGAGGAGTTTGTTGCGCCACTTCTTCTTCCCAGCGATAGCACTAGGAAGTGGTGAAGGGCGGGCGTTTTTGGGGGACTGTCTTTTGTAATTTTGACGCTCGAAAAGTGTTGATTCTCAGCCTAATTTGAATAAATGACTTTTGATTTTGAGTTTTACTAGTTATAAAAGACAATGCTAGGTGCACGGTACCAAAAGATTCGCCATATAAAGAAGAGCCGATAACACATCATCATCTGCTTATCCATTTCCCCACTATTTTAGGGTCAGCTTCCAGTTAAAACAGATGGACGGCTTAACGTGCTTTCCGAGGCACTGTCGGGTCTTGGTATATAAAGATGATCAACCATCTACGGACCCACCGTGGTATGCGTACCTTAACCTGATCGATCGACTCGTGGGGCTGTTATTAATTAGCCACAGGCCCATTGAATAAAAGCCCCTTACAATTACTACACCATACACTTTTATTATGCCTACTCTTAAAAAAATTACTTTGTTTGATTAATTGGACACAAATACAATACCTGTTATGAATTCTAGTTACTTGATGGTACGCCATATAATTAAACGAATGCAATCAATCGTCGTTTATACAACACGGTAGAACAATAATTACATAACAACTAACTTACAATATACAATGACATGCAAGTTTTGTTCAGAACAATATTTATTTAATACCGTAAAATTACAACCAAAATGAACAACGTAGAATTTTCTATTACCGAACAAAGGCTTATCAGTGTTCCGTATCGGTTTTGGTTCATTTCTTTTTCGACAGAAAAATAATGGAGTTATTAACTAGGGTGACGTAAACCTGTGGTGTGCTGTGCCAAGTTTCGATCCGCACGGTACGGAGGTATTACTATTCAGTCTACGTTTCTGCTGATACAGTTTATGTCTTAATACTGCATTGTCTTGTTGACGTTTCATTTTTTTTTGTGTCTATGTTGTTCAGCAATGTTTTCTTTAACGCTCATAATGGCATTCGCGAAAAAAAGGCGCCATTCTACTTTAAACATGTCCTAACTTTGCTTATCGATAATTTGGTGGAGTATGTGCATATCAAATGTTTGAACTGTTATAACGTTTTTATTGACTAATTCGATAAGGCAAAGTCACCAAGTAATCTCTTAGGAGTACCTCATTATTTTTTTTATTTTAAATCATAGAATAGAATAGAACCTGTGAAGAATAGAATAGAACCACAGCTGAAGTGGAAAAATGTCAACTAACTTTTGGAGGCCACTGTATGTCTTTTAATTCCAAACATTTTGGTGATCCTTTCAACGATGATAATACTCTCAATAACACTAATTTTAAATTTAAGTTGATATAACTTATTCATATTGACACGAAGTTCTTTAACGTAGCTCGCGGTAGGAGTAAACTGGTAAAATGATCTCGTAACGAAAAAACGATATGCTCTCTCCATGCGTCTTTCTCTCTCTCTCTATCTCCTTCATTTACGAGTGTGTGTGCGTGTGAGTATCGCATAAGAAATTTCATTCCTGATGGCGGTCACACGACTGCCCACGTTTTTTTTGCTTTATTTTAATTACTTTCCGTGCCGTGCTTGTGTCTCATTCTGGAAAAAAAACGTTAAATCTTCAAGTGGTCTGGGGTTACTAATTTATCCTCATGCACATAAACTTCCAGGCCATGAAAGACATTATAACCTCACCAACTCTAATTGTCAACAGGTCTCCGGCCGACGCCGAGTGTCATAGCGGAGTCTCTAGACATAGTGAAAGTGTCAGCGGTGTCAGGCGGAGACGCGACACTACCGTGTGACACTCGCTCCACACAGGCCTCAGATGTGCTTCTGCTCGTCGTTTGGTACAAGAACGATGTTCCTTTATATAGGTAAGTTGTTTACTTTTGTATTAGAATATCGTGTGAACGTGCCTATTTAAGACGTAATTTCCAAACGATAGCGTAATTTATTCTATCTCTTTATTATTTATTCTATCTATTCGTAATTTATCTTCACTAATAATACAGCTGAAGAGTTTGTTTGAACATGCTTATCTTCGGAACTACTAGATGGATTTGGTTTTTTTTTTTTGCATTTTGTAGCCCAATTCTCGAGGAAGATAAACTATTTAATATCGCGCTACAACCCGTAGGAGCCGAGCAAAAACGAACTAATAGCGCGGGCAGGCGATATCGTGCGACGCAGTCGGCCGGGGCGAGTGGACTAAACGGGACCACGCGAACGAAGTCACGGACATTAGCTTATTATGAAGTTACCGCATGCAGATGCAGTCACGGAGGCTACCTTAGATTAATAAAATCTAAGTTAAAGTAACATTACTTAGTATCACCAACCAATATCACCAGTGAAATGTGGGTGTACTATTAAAGGAACACCTCTGCAGAACCCTTATGGATGTGCAGGATCATTATCATTGCACTGCGGTAGCGAATCGAAATCATAATAATAATTATGCGGGTGCTGGTGTACTGTTTTCTATTAAAAATAGCACGAAATGTGGTCGTTCCTGGCTGACTTTGCAGTTATACAACCGCGTACGAACGACATAAACGATAGCATATATGAATTTACTACCAATTTTCTCGTGATAAACAAAAATAATAAAATAGTGTGTTACAGTCACGGATACTTTACCGTAAGTATATGTACTGGTATGAGGAAAATGTCGTGACGAAAGATGAATGTCGATGGCTAAAAGAGTAGGGGAAGACTAAAGAAACGATTGATGGACTGTGTAAATATGGTTGGTATATGGTTGTGAAAGGGGGTGACTACCGAGATGACGACTAATAGGGAAGTATGGAAGAAAAAGAAATGTTGTGCCGACCCCAAACCAATTGGGATAAGGGCCGGAGAGTGCTGATGATACTGCTACGTCTTCAACGTGATTTTTCAAACTGCTTCTGGTGGCGCAGAGAATATTGCGCACCTGAGGGCCTACTCCGAAGTGCAAAGTGCGAATGTTCGGATCAGACCGACACATGGCCGAACCGAATATTATTGAAAAATGCGAAAAAACGTTCGGATCGACTCAGTTGGGTCGGGACCATATTCAATATTCGAAGGAGTGTAGGAGTGTAGAATCGGAACCGACCGAACCAAATAGTAACTTCGTAGCAGGAAACGGCCGAACATTCGGTCGATACTACTTCGGAGTAGACCCCCAGGAGACATTGAAAAATCATGTTGGTGCTATTAACTATATCCTGGTCGTAATCTGCGTTGTCCTGACGTTGGGGGCGGTATATGTTATTAATTGGCGCACATACAAAAGGTGCCATAGAAAACTGGTGGAGCGTCGACTGAACGAGTTTACATCCTGGCAGGGTCGCCAAGTATTCTGAGGCGAGGGCTTCTCAACGCGTCTTTCGCCAATCGCCTCACAATACAGTCTGGCCCCGTCTCAATCGGTCAAAAATACCTATAATTTCCCTACATTTTTGACGTTTGTTTGTCGCCGAGGTGAGATTGCGCCTAGATTTTAAACGTTTTAAATTACGATAATTGCCCTCAGATTTTCAGTGGAAGCCTATCCAGATAATAGAAAAATACATCACTTTTCATAAAGTGGTACCTACTGCTTTAAAGAAAACGCAATAATATAACTTATAAAGACGTTCAATCAGATCGATGCACCAGCCAGGTATAAGGAAAATAAATACGCTCGAAATTGGATCGGGAATAATTCTGCGAATATCGACAGAATGAATACATGTCATACAGAAGGCACAAGAGTTCTGATAACTTATATGGGGAGCTTACAGAGGAACCGTTCTAGTTTATCATTGGATATTCTTCCATATCCTTGTACGTTTTAAGGGGCTCATGGCTACGTTGTAGAATGCTTTAATAAAAGTGACCTTGGGAGATAGTCGCGGTTATCAAGTGTATAGCTGTAACACCAGTGTAATATAATCTAACTGACCTGTACCAACGTAACCACTGCAGGGCAAAGCCCCCTCTTTCTTTTCCACACAATTCTGTCTTCACCACCACACACCAGTGATCACCAGAAAATGAAATAAATGTTGTAGGTAATTGTGACTATGTAGGTTTAGACAATTTCACTTCATTCCAAAACGTGGCTTAAAAATAAAAGGCCTGGGCCGTAATTCTCTATGACACAATAAACAAAACCGTGGGAAATTAACGCGAGATTTTCGGGATTAGCTGAGAAATTGACGTGGTTTTGAAGTAAAGAATCATTAAGTGGTCATAGTGAATTAGGGCCGGCCCTGTTTAAATGATTTCTCAAATCTATAGTTAAGTTAGCTGTCTATAAGGTCACTTTTTTAATACAAATCCAGGTATTCTTTACATAAACATAATTATTTACACTGTCTACATTTCCGAACAATCTCGATTATTTAATTACATGACAAACTACGGTGAATCGAAAAAAAATCTTTCTTTTTAATGACCCAGTACATAGTCGCAATTAGGTATATTTAAAGCAACAACTCTGCTGTAATTAATTACAGCCACGACTTACTACTCGTATAATTACGAAAATAAAGTAATTAAAATATTACTCTGCAATTAAAATAGTCGAATAGTAAAAGATTATTCCTAGAAAACCATTTCTATTATCATTCTAATTCAAACCTTGTAGAAATGAGAATACGAATAATTCCAGCAGCTACTTTAATTCTATTTCGTTTTGACAGAAAGTCCAAACTCGATCGTTACCTGTGAAACAATGAACTCTAACGATCAAGTAATAAAGTTGATATTGGAGAGGGAATTAACGCATTTTGGATTAGAGGGGGGCTATTATCAAGCTAAGTAGAACAATCGCATTTGAAACGATCTTTAAGTTTTCAGTTGGTTCTTATTAAAACCTCAGCACTACCTACGTTTGTTTTGTGGAGTTTTTGTTAGAAAAATGTAAATTGCCTTCTGTATTGGGGCACGTAGGAGGTAGCTAGTAGCTAGCTGTTGGCGTTTGTTTTTCTTTTTTCTCTGTAATAAGGGTAGGTCGCGTGTGGCGCCAGAACAACGACCCGGTTGTCGCTACTATGTGTTCATTATCTGTTGAGTGACAGTAAGTAAAGTGAACTTTTCACCCGACGACGTCTCGAGGGAGGGATTTGTTGAGAGCTCACTGTGACGAGGCCTAGTGTTATGTAGATACTGAAAGTTAGAAGTGTGTGTGTGCTGCCGTTAAAAACCAGCGCTGGGGCTCTGTCTCGTATAGGGTCTTAGCATTATGCTGAGCGATGGCCGTTTTGCGTGAATGTGACGCATGTCTACCCCCAACTTATTTTTTATTTTGTGTGTTTATGTTCTTTCTTATGCGTCATGTTTGCCGCAAATAAATGCATTTTCTTTCTTTCTTTTCTTTCTTTCTTTGTATTACAAGTTGGTCTGAAAATTAAAATTGATTTTTATTCTGCTGTTTTCCCTTAATTTGTTAGGTACTGCTTCGACGCATATCCTAGTTGTTAAAAAAGCGGTTACTGCTTCTTTATAAAAAATGCTTTCGCAATGTCATATAAAAAATATATTTTACTGTTGAGGTACGTAAAATGATTCATTATCATTCTCCTGCCTCCTATCTCAATTTATTTGGGCTCGGCGCCACATGTATTTTTCTTCAATAAATTCCTTCTCTATTCGTCGTCATCTCGGTAGTCACCCCCTTTCTAACCATGTCACTGTTCACACAGTTCATCCATCGTTTCCTAGCTCTTCCCCTACTTATAAAGCATTTTACATTTACATTCATACTCAAAACTTTCCTTACTACATTTACCTCATTCCTCCATCTATCACATACCCATACCATGACAACCGATTTCACACACCTTTTTAGTTACCGTGAAATGATCATCCTACTAATTAATAATAATTACATAATTATAATTGATATGATAAATGCGACAATAGCTTATACATCAGAATAACACATAAGATACTTTTATCCCGATATTCCCACGGTATCGACATTTAAGCGGGTGAAAATGCGGGGCGCTAATAGTGTTTATATAAATGATCATAGATTATGTTTAGTTTTATAGTTACCGTGAGCAGAGCTGCGGTCATAGCTAATTTTTTAAGGGTAGTAATAAAAGCTCCGGAAAAAAATTAAAATATGAGCATACTCAAAATATGAAATTTACTGCTTTAAACACTAACTTTTCGACAACATAAAAGCAAATACAAATAAAAAACGAACGAATAAAATGCTGAAAATTCCGAAAAATTAATACAATATTTGTATTTATAATTTTTCCACCACCTTAAATTGCGTTTTACCGAAATCTACAGGTCATCATTTTTATCGTAACTTACCTATTTTATATTATTTTAGAATCAATCTTACACATTTTATAACTGTGGCGCTGTGGCTGTGTGGTTTGGTTTTACATTCAAAAATATGTTTCTGGCACTCGCCGCACACAAATGATTCCGTTTTAATTTCATAAAATGTAATTACCATCTCTTTCTTTTTGCAACACAAACCAAATGAAAATAATACATTTTAAGTACGTTTACTTTGTCCTTTCATTTAGTATTTTAATTAGGGTTCAAAATTTAATTTTAAGATAACATTATTTGTATAGCAGCATCGTTAATAATTGGTATCATAATTAAAAAGATCTAATGTAGGTATTACATTATTCTTTACTAGCACCGCCCCGCGGTTTTACCCGCATAAGTGTTGATACCTTGGGAATATCGGGATAAAAAGTATCCTTCTGTTATTCTGATGTATAAGCTATATACTATAAGGCTTCAACAAAATCCGATTAGTCGTTTTTGCGTGAAAGAGTAACAAACATCCATCTATCCATCCATCCTTCCTCACAAATTTTCGTATTTATAATATTAGTAGGATGATTATACCTAGATTTGTAGCTTTGTTTTACTAACAATAGTGGGCACATTATCATTATTGTAAATCTTTATCATAAATTAATCCGAGATAATTACTATCATTTTCCTCATTTAAAATTCATACAACCGGCTTTATGACTTATAGCTTAGAATATAATAGAATACTCTTTCCCATCCTCTCCCTTTCCCTTTTCTCTTTTCCTTCCTTTTTTTTTCTTTCTTTTTCTTCTTTCTTTGTTTTTTTTTTCTTTATCTTTTTTTTTTTATTTTCATAGCCTTCTATTCTATTATTTTATGTTAGTGGAAATTTGATAATCTGAATTGTTATCATGAAACATGAATAATGCCTTTCAACAACTTTGGCACGCAATGCCTAAAAGGATAATTTGATTTTTAAGAAGATCTGGAGGCCAATTCCCGTAATTAAAAACGTTCAAAATCTCGTTGCAATCTCATCTCAGCGACAATTAATGTCAAAAACTTGTCAATAATAATGAGAAATTAGAGGTATTTTTGACAGATTGAGACAGATCAGACTATGAACATTCTTAAAATTACGACAATTGTCCCTCTGATGTTTAGCTTAGTAATTGAACCTTCATTGAGGTTGGTATTTTTTTTTATTTCATTCAAGGGCTTTGTCGCTTACCGGCAACACCGCCCAGTACAGGAAAATACAAAAATGAGGAAACCATGTAACTAGCAAAGACCGTATGTTTATCGCAATAAGGTTGTGTTTATTTTAATAGGACTTTTAGAAAAAATAGACGTGTGTTGTACGCGAAAATTTACTATCAACTTAAATGTAAATAAATAAAACAGGTCGTTTTATAACGTTCAAGTGACATTCAAGTTTAGCGTGATAAAGTAATAATGAGGTCGGCTATACACTAAAACGCATAAAAGTTTCATACCTACTAAACATCATGAATGGCAACAGGCAATACTCACCAAAACCCACTTATAATGCATCAAAAGTGATAACGCAGTGAGAACCAGGCGTACCACACCTATTACCCCACTGAATCACCTAAGATTCATGACTAAATCGCAATCTGACAATGTGTACATATTTTATAAATCGCTCAAACCGAGCATTTGTTATGCATACTCGTGTCGGTGAGAATGTGAAAGGCAAATTAGTTTGCACGCGAGGTTAGGGACGCCAAAATGTGATCAGATTAACCGGATTTTGGGTAGCCCTGACCAATTTTATCTGGTTACGCTATTAATACAGCACTCTGCTGGTAATTTGACACTGATAATCGGTTTTAGGCATTGTAATTTTAAACAGAAGTACCATATTAAAATTTCTATTATCTAATTACCAAACTTGGGGCCGGTTGTTTCAAACGGGTGTTAAACGTAACATTCGTACCTCAAATAATAGCGATTATTTAGTCGTTATTTTTTTAGTCCTTTTTTTAGGTACGTCAAGGCTATAATTTTGTAATTATTATTTGAAACAATATTCTTTTTGGTTTGACAGTTAGCGCCATTTTTGACATATACGCGTGCACCAAGTGGACGTAAAAGACCCGCCCCAACGGAACTTCGTTGTGTATCTGTTAAGCAAGTGTGGTGTTTGATGCTAATTCTTTCCCAGTTTAAGAAGTGCCCTTTGCCGTGTATTAGGAAATTACAGGCTCTATAGAATGAAGTCTCACTCTCGTCCATTTCCAAGATGGCATCATCCGATGACCTTGAATCTATTGGATACGATAAGTTCAGGACTGTTCGATGTGGCGACGCTTGGGGAAGGCCAATGTCCAGCAGTGGACGTCTTTCGGCTGAATATTAATGATGATGATGAACATTGCCATGAACTCAATGGTTGGTTGCTGCTCTCTGAGCGCAGTGGTGGTCCATTGGTAACGGTCGCGGCTTACAAGGTGTAGGTCCTAGGTTCTAACCCAGACCACGCGCTTTGCTTTGTGTTAATTATTTCATCACCACTGCTCGCAAAACGTTGAAGGAAAACATCGTGAGGAAACCGGCAAGTCCTAGCACCAAAAATTCGAAGACATGTGACATCTACTACAACACCGAGTGGTGGATTACGGCCCGCTCCCTCTCGCAGCGAGGAGGCCCGTGTCCCAATGAGAGCTTTATAGGTTGATTATGTACTGTTCTCTGGTATAATCATAATAATAATACCAGCCTGTTATTGTTCCACTACAGGGCGAAGGCCAGTTCTCATACTGGTGTAGTGACACAAAAATAAGCGTCCCTGAAATGTGATCTGATTAAACAGAATGGGCAGTTACTATTATCTGATGTTGTTCATAATACGGGCGGATGTACTGACATACATATTATACCTATATTGTTTTTGTCGAGGGTTATTGGGTTATTTTTATGGTAATGCCTTTTAAACTGTAACTTCATGTAAGCAGTTGCATGAAAATTGTAGAAAAGCCTTAGTGTGCAATTTTCATGAAAGTTGCATGAAAATTGTAGAAAAAAGTTTAATGTGCATACACAGGAGCGACACGTTGTCGACGGCGGCTCTGACACGCGTCGACGGCTGTCGCCAACACGCGTCGACGCGTGTTAGACGCGTGTCACTCGTGTGTATGCACATTAAGCTTTTTAGAAAGAAAGAAAAAATAAAATGCATTTTTTTTCTTTTTTTTTCTACAATTTTCATGCAACTTTCATGAAAATTGCCCACTAAGCTTAAAAAGGATCCTCTTTGGTTTTACTTACGGACGCAGCTGTCGTCATCATGTGCACGGGATTTGGTTTTCAAAATGGTCAGAACACTGATATAGGTTTTGGCGATAGTACCGTCTAACAACGTAATCAATTTACATCTTATATGTGTGGGTGAAGTCACGGTAATGCACACAAACACTAAATAAAACGAGCGAGCTCTGTGTTTAGTAGTGTACGTATGGCACGATAGAAAGAAAAAGAAAAAAGAAAGTATATCGGTCTGGTGGTAGTATAGTAATCATTCATTAATGTTACTGAATGAGATATACTATTTGGCATTATGTTACTATCTATAGCGACCTTGGCGCAATGGCTATCGTCTTTAGTCAGTGAACGAAAAGTCGTAAGTTCAAACAATGTGTGCAGCAAATGTCTTTTCCTTTCTGTATTCATTATTTTGTTAAAACATTACTTTTGTTGAATTTATAACGATTAAATCCCGTTCATGGATGAGTAATGAAGTTTGCAACGTTTGAGACAGCCACGGAACTCTCAGGCCATTTTATTTTTACTGTTTAGAAAATAACTACCGACAATTTAAAAAAATTGTTTTCAAGCACCCTGTTTTATAAAAAATGAGTGTTTGTTTGTTGTCACTCTACAAGTATTTGCATTACTGAGTTTATTGATTACTACTCATATTCGTGTGCAGATTTATTTCTGTGGATCCAACCATACAAGATTTATCATTGTTAAAAAAGGCAGAAATCGTGGTTCTGCGTGATCAAAACGTATCTATATGTGAAATTGCAAGGCGCCTAATGATATCGGTGAGTAACAGTTGGATATTACGTTGATACTATATCTATAGGCAATTATAGTGTCTTTAACTGGGCAAAAATCCTGGGTATGCCAAGTTCTTGGTATGTATATCTGCTCTTAGCTCTTACATGTCTTTTTAATATGCTGTCTTTTGTATTACATCAGGTTAGGAAACACCGACCCTTATCTAGTTTATTATATGTGAAATTGCAAGGCGCCCAATGATATCGGTGAGTAACAGTTGGATATTACGTTGATACTATATCTTTCTTTTTTTTTTTCGCTGAGAAATGCTTTATGCATCGGGGATGCAAAAAGCATTTCTCAGTTCTCGCGGGGGACGAGACGGGCTATGTGGGACTCCCTGTCGGAATGACAGTATGCCACTAAAACTCAGCGGTGTTCCCACATCGCCGTGATGGGAGGGCCATGGGAAACCGGCATAGCCTTTACTTCCACAGCCCTCCCGGCACGTTGATACTATACCTAATTCCACTTAACTGACTCGTCTCACCTTTCAATGTTTACCTACGAATAAATTAATGTAACTGAAGTGCAATACTTACCATAGTTATAATATAGGTAAATTATCATAAATGTATTATAGTTTTTTTTTTGTCTAAGGTTTTTTATTTTAATAATTTGTAGTTTATTTAGTATTAGAAGTTTCTAAATATTATGTTTATTGTTAAAGTTAATAAATTTCAAAACACAGATGATTATAATAAAATTAATTCATCGGCTCGACACCACGACACCGTGGCAAGGCACAAGGCTGATCCCTTCTTGTCCACCCGCGTAACAGCAACAGCACACAATGTGTGCTTACAAACTGTGAGAAATCACCTACATTCAGCTGGTTTACGTTGCAGCGAGCCAGCGCGGAAGATTTTGCTGTCCACTGCGCACCGACAAAACCGACTACAGTTTGCTAGGTCATTCATTAATTTTGATTGGGAGAACAATATGGTGATAGAAAACGAAGGTTTGCCGACTCATTATTAGTCGAATTTATTTTTATTAGTAGACGACTATGAACCTTATTTTTATGCAAATAAAGTTCAGATTTGCTAAGCGAATGTCAACAAATATAAACCTTATCATTATTTAGGTATACCGCCGTAATACTCTTTAAATTTTTAGACAACAACTCGTATTATTGAAAGTCTGGTGAAGTGATGTTATTGTTATGCGATTAGTAGTTGTCATAATTTCTTACTATCTAACATGTTGATTCACTTCACCTCTAATTTTACTTTTTTTCAATTTATGTACCTACCTACTTTGACAAACTATTTACGTCCATCCTTAACCATAAAAAAACTAGGTCTTTGTCAAAAAAACTGATAAACAACAGTGTTTTACTTATTTGAACGTCTAGTATGGATAGCTAAAGAATATAATTATATTATGTTTAAAACCAGTTTGCATTAAATCATTGTATCGGCCACACAAGTTATTTTTGCTAACATACAGCCCACACCAAATTGAACCTTAAAACAACCATTGTAAAGAAGGAACATATTGAAAAAATGATATGGATCATTTGCTAATGACCCAAGCAATAAGTTCGCTCATTCCAACAATACCAATGTTTACGTAGTAAAAAAAAATGATTTGATTGGTTTTGTTTAATTAACTTTCTAGTTTTTTGCTTGAGTGATTTTTTTGACCACAAAATTAATTTAATAAAAAATAAAAAGCAGCAAAACAAAATTAATCAGTTGGGATCGAACTCACGTCGTCTAGCTTATGTCAGTAGCGATCGCAGGCTCTTACACCACTTAGCTATGGGAACCTTTTCATATCAAACTAAAATATGGGCTTATATTCCTTTTATTATATGTACCATTTACCCACACAATATTAATGACAGTTACCGATGTATGCGCGATGTAAACTAATTAAATGGGCCCAGCAGTGGACCTCTGCTTAACTTTTCGGGGAATATGGGCGTAATGGTATGAAAATTAGTCTCTATCTAAAGCATAATTATTTTCTTCTCAACAACAAGAAAACTAACTACAAATGAAAACTTTCCCGGCCTATTTTTACGAACCGTACCACAGCAATAAACGCGAATTGCATCTATTACTTTCAACTACCATAGACAAGGCAGAAGCGATGGTATCGACATAAATTCTAGACTTTGCACTATCAATCATACATTCAAAGCGAATAGCTACTGGTGTGCGAATAAAACCGAAACAAAGTGCTTCTGTGTATTTTAGTTCTGAAAAATGATTTCCGGGAACGAATAGTAACTTTTTTACTATTCGAAAAAGTGTGTTAATCAGTGCGATTGTTTATGGAAATCGGGACTATCGAAGATCTTCCCATTGCTTAATCATTTAATTATGTCTACCATATCAATTACATCAGCTGAAGTAGGTATATCATATTCCCTTCATCCCAACACGCGTGTATTTCCCGAAGGCACAGGTAAAAGTGGATCTATAATAGTACATAATTATTAAGTCGAGTGTAATATTATAGGCAATTATAGTGTCTTTAACTGGGCAAAAATCCTGGGTATGCCAAGTTCTTGGTATGTATATCTGCTCTTAGCTCTTACATGTCTTTTTAATATGCTGTCTTTTGTATTACATCAGGTTAGGAAACACCGACCCTTATCTAGTTTTCAATATTATTTTTGCATAAACAATATTTGTAAAAACAATACAAAAATTTTTGTTTGATATTTAAAAAAAAATGCTTAAATAACAAAAGAAACAAGTAATCGTTAGTCAACGTCACAATACATAGGTACGTGTCATGTTTACCAAACCAACCATTAAGTGCTATTTTCTTCGACACATGTAAAGACACAGAATCCATACAAAAACAAAGCTGGATATAACACGCAGAAGACGATACAAATGCTATCCGAAGATTGATCTGAACCGCCAACTAGCCTCAAGAAAATTCCCTTTCGGATACTCACGTCTGTTTGACGGATTATGATGTATTTATTTGTATGTATTTTCTACAGATATTCGAATGTTGTATCGATGTGGATTGAATTGAGGTAGTTTACTGCAATGTTTTAATTGAATAAGGAAGGAAAATTATGATTTATTATGACTGCGTCAGTAAGCGGAGTTTGCGCAGCTGAATTTTGGGCCAAAGGTGCTGGACTATGTGAAAGATAATATGGCTAGAAAGGAGGTGACTGAGTTGACAACTATAGAAGTATGGAGGAACAAGACATGCTGTGTCGACCTCAAGTAAATTGGGGAAATAATGATTATGATGGACCTATAAGTTATGTCCAAAAGTTCATTCAGAATTAAAACCTAACAAATTCCAATGAATTTCTCCAATATTTAACTGTTTTTAAAGTAAAAATCGTGAAGTAAGAAAGCCAGAGCTTTATAGTTTGAAATCGCCAACACACAGAGACCCAGCGTGATGATTAATGTTCAATCCTTCAAGATCCGTATAACAAGAGAAATTTGCTCTGCAGTGAGACAATTGCAAGCTGGTATTTTTTTTGCGACTTCTCGCATCGATCTGTGCTGTCCTTTGACAGGACAGGTCGATGTGGCGACGCTTGTGGATGCCCTATGTCCAGCAGCGGTATAAGTCTTTTGGCTGAAAATAGGATGATTGTCAACTTTGAACAAATGAAATTATTCGGAAAAGAACCGGAGTTACCGACATAGCTTGCAGAGTAAGGAAGCTAATGTGGCAGTGGGCTGGCCATGTTTGTCGTGAACTGTCAGAGATACTACTACTACTACGGGTGGTGACCGAGAATTGACAATCGTCATTCGCGGCTGTCACGGAACCAATGAGCTATAAGCGCACGTTCACACGGATGAAAAAATATCGTGCACTGGATTTCCAACTCTCGGTGTTGAGTCGAGCATTGAGAATCCAACAGAGCGCATTCCAGCGCGTCAAAAACACACACTGTTGGATTTTCAACTCTCCGGGCTAAGCACAGCGTTGATAATACAGTGTGCGAAAAATAATCGCCCGTGCGTACCGTACGTACTCAGTGTGCTATCGACAATGACATGGATACCTCAAAGTTACTGACAAAAACATTTCAAATCTTGAAATGTAATAACTACCTACTTCTATCTTGTTATTACTAATATCGAAACCAATAACATAGACGTATAATACATCAAGATTGTTGCCTTGGCAATCGCTATTACATACATACCTACATGGGATTAGGGATTACCAATATTCTGTGGTAAGTGGTGCGTTATTATATTAACCTCAAATTAATGAAACTACTAACCACTCTTAACAAACGATTGGTGTCTGTAATTTTGTTTGTTTCGGGATTTCCAACATTATCAATGGACGGCACGGTTGGCGCAGTGGTTAAGCGATTGACTGCTGCGCTGCGTGTCGCGTGTTCGATTCCCGCACGGAACAAATACTTGTATGACCTACAAGTAGTTGTTCCGGGTCTGGCGGTTTGTGTATGTGAGTTTAAATGTTTGCAAACACACCCACGATACAGGAGAAATACCTAGTGTGGGGAAACGTTTTAAAAAAAATGTAAATACATAACACGAAACGGTTTCGTAACTGCCTTCCACACTGACAGGCAACGCACAGCCTAGACAACTGTGGATAGAAATGTGAAAAGATAATAATAATCCTAAAAGTATGTAGATGCACTAACTGCTGGGTAATTTGTTGCCGATTCTTCTTTTCAGATAAAGCACCATGAACTAGAATACCTGCAGTATTGTCTCTCCTTTCTCTCTAAATCCATCCAAAAGTTGTTTTTAAACGATCGCTTTTAGCGATAAGACCGCCCATTGTATCACCCTTTGTAAAATTTCTACATTTATATCTCTAATATTTATGGTGTACAGTCACGAGCAAAAGTATGTATACACTCGGCTTTATTCAAAAGCGATTTACTCCTTTATTTTTTAATGAAATTTTATGTTGTTACGAACATAGCATTTTCGAACCCATAGGTTTATGAAATGTGTCGTATTTCAACGTTGCATTCGTTATTTCACGAAAAAATCGCAATTGAAAGTTGACATATTGGTGCTCGTGACTGTACATAATAAAGAATATTTTGGGGGACTGTCTTATGTAATTTTGACATTCAAAAAGTGCTGATTCTTAGCTTAAAATGACTGAATGACTTTTTGACTAAGAAATGTTATACCATTGAGTGAGGATTGAAGTTTGTCATAGGAAAAAGCTTGTTAAATCCTACTAATACAGGGTGGCCCATAAGTCCTTACACATGTAAATAATTAATAAATAAAAAACTAATCACAATAAGAAATACCTTTTTATTTCGTATTAACCTTTATAAAATGGGAATTATTTTTTGAAAATAACATCATCCAAATGTAACCCGTTACGATCACGGTACTCCTGTAAGCGACGTCTAAAACTATCGACGACTGCGCGGCAAGTCAGTTCTGTGATGTTAGCCATTTCTCTTTGAATATTTTCTTTTAGGGCTTCAATTGACCGCGGGTTTGTGTCATACACTTTAGATTTCAGATAACCCCATAAGAAAAAGTCCATCGGGGTTAGATCCGGACTACGTGGTGGCCAGGAAATGTCTCCTCTTCGAGAGATCACTTTGTTGGGGAAAAGTTCACGAATGACGGGCATAGCGGTGTTAGAGGTATGGGCCGTCGCGCCATCCTGTTGAAACCAGGTCCGCGTATTGTAGCCTGGAAAATTCTGCAACGCTGGTGTAAAAAACTCCTCGATCATTGCTACATATCGCTCTGAATTAACTGTAATCGCGCGACCTCTGCCGTCTTCAAAAAAATAAGGGCCTATAATGCCACGAGCTGACATAGCGGCCCATACCGTCACTTTAGGGCTGTGTAATGGCTTCTGATGTTTACGTTTTGGATTTTCGGGGCTCCAGTAGCGGCAATTTTGTTTACTTACATGTCCATTAATGTGGAAGTGAGCTTCATCAGAGAATAACACGTTATTGAACGAAGAAAAGCGGCTAAACATTTCATTCGCGTAATTTAGTCTCTGGATGGCGTCAGTGTCTTTTAATTCCTGTACCAACTGAATTTTGTAGGGGTGCAGACGTAAATCTTTCTTTAAAATCCGCTGTAACGATGTTCTGGATACGTTTAATATTCTGGAACGCTTACGAGTAGACTGGGTAGGATTTTCACGAACAGACTGTAACACTATGTCGATGTTTTCTTCCGTCCTTGATGTCCTTGGTCGGCCCGACCGCTTTTTATCTAACGTCGAACCAGTCTCTTCAAACTTTGCAACCCAGTTGTTGATCGTTTGAACAGTTGGAGTGTCATGAAAGTTGTGTAGATTGTGATGTTCTCGAAATTTACGCCGCGCAATGGTTGCCGAAAAATTGTTCCGATAAAACTCGCGCACACAAAAAGCACGGTCCGCACCGGTGAAACGCTCCATGGCGACTGACTTCCCAGAAACCGAACGTACTGTTTTTGCCCCGCCCGCGCCCCTCCCGCGCGTCTTATGCATTTTATTCGAAATTTACATTTTAAAGGACTTATGGGCCACCCTGTATTATAAATGCGAAAGTTTGTGAGGATGGATTGATGTTTGTTACTCTTTCATGCAATAACTACTGAACGGATTAGGATGGAATTTACCACACAGATAGTTTATAACCTGGATTAACACATAGGATACTTTTTATCCCGGTATTGCCACGGCATCAATACTTATGCGGGTGAAACCGCGGGGTGCTACTAGTATCTACATAATATCCTTCACGTCATTAAAACGATTACTGTGATATAATTAAAATAAATTGTAAAGCAAAACAATCGGATAGTTTCATTTGAATTTATGTGACCGGTAAAACCGGTTTGTCAGTTTTAAATGTCAAATTAATCCGATTAATTTGTTTAACTGACAAAGTGGAGATTTGATTGTTTTCATTGTTTATAGTGTATCGGTGACAATTATTGCGCTGTGATGTACATACCAAAATAATAATTGATGGAAACCAACAGATTGCAGAAATGAAGCAGTTTGTTGTAATAGTAACAGTTAATTACAAGTGATTATAGTGATGTGATTTACTTAAAAGGCTATTATCTACCACTTTGATTGGAAGACGTCACATGTCTTCAAATCTTTGGTTCAAGGACATGCTGGTGTTGTCAGGATGTTGACGGGTTGACGTTTCGAAATTGAAGTTCTCTTTTTTTACAAGCTTAATTAAACTTGCAATGTTCGTATGTAATTACTAGCAGCACCCCGCGTAAATAGTAGTAGTAGGATAGTAGAATATTCCTGTATTTGCACAAATGAGTGTTTTACCGACAAAAAAGTGTGAAATAACTTATAAAACCATTGTTCCGTTTATCAATCAAGTGTGGAAACACAAACTTATAAGTACTTATTACGAAAATCTTTGTGTACAGCAAACCGTTTTCACATATATTTTAATCAATTCATAATGAAAGAAAAATAACCACACACAATTTAATCAAATGGGCTTGTTGTTCACAGTTGTCAGGTCAATAACAACTGACGCAGACAGTTAGTCAGATATAATGTATAAATTATACATGCCATACGATAGTTAGTAGACATGATGACATAACGGTATCAAATCTCAAGGGACAAGGCGAACCTTTATAATAATAGACATTATAATCAAACATAGTTCTAGGTAGAAAAAAATTATAATTAGTACCTAGTACAATAAAAATGCTGTAAGATTTTAAGCTGTAACCCATATTTAACTTTATCAATTCATAGACAATTTGTTGAAGAAGGAAGTGAACAAACCAATGTTGCCATTACATAAAAACAGTGGACAAAAATATTGTTGCTAGTGTTAATAATAATTATGAATGTTTTAAATTATTTTTAACATTGCGTAGGTAATATTTATTTTGGATTGTAACATAAAATGTTATATTTTTGTAAACAGTAATTTTAGGGAAAAGAGTCTAATTAATTTTCGTTATTTTCCAACAAAACTTTTACATTCCAGAGATCCTTCCTTCCTTAACACGCCATCTTAAAACTTTCCTTTCAATTTTTATTTCAGGCTTTTGATACTCCCCACTTCGCTAAAAACGCGAGGCATAAAAATTTGTCGCGAGATTTTCCTACGTAAAGAACTGCATAATTATGCAATTTATAAAAATCGCCCCTCTTACACTTTGATCCCCATTTTGATTTATGTTGGTGACTGTATAAAAGAATAGCGCAGGTCTAAACTGGCCTTAAGCTGGTCGCGCTTATGAAATATTAATGAGTAAAAGCGTTTTCATTTCGGAGCACGTTGGGAACGCATTGAATTTTTGAGAGTTCAAAGTTTGAGGTTAGGATTTGAGAGTAGGTATTATGGAATTATCATTCTCATTTCTTTGATAATTATTTTAAAACTTAGAATAGTGTTTATTGTAGGTACTTTACACAAGTCCGTTCCAATTTCTTAGAGTCTGATATGATGGTATAAGCACTTTGTTCATGTGTTATTATGTGTGTCATTGGCACTATAATCTACACTTTTTACACTACACTAACTCAAATATTCTAAGTTTTAAAATAATTATCACGTAATAAATTAAGTTAGATTAAAATTACTTATTAGTCTTATAGGCTAGATTGTAATTAATATTAAGAACCCGGTTCTTTTTATTAAGGATTTTAAAAAAATCTTTGAGTTATTTATCATTTATTTAAAAGTCTAATCGATTGCGGTTATTTTAAAGCCAAAATGCGGTTTTGAAAATCAGCCGCGCTGAACTCCGAAGGAGTTCATTCAAAGCTTTTTTTATCATGTAACTCGAAGCAATAAAACCACAGATCGTTAGCTCCGCAACAAAACATACAGCACTAATTCGGAACACCTCGCCTAGTCACGTGCATATTACTCGATTCCTAAAGAAAAAGTTTATTCACTTACTTACACCTACAGTCCAATGCTTTAGGGCCGGCGCCCACTGGCGGCACGGCATTGCAAGGGATTTTTATGCTACGAATAGAAATTTAACTTAAATGTATGACAATAAATTTGAAATTTCAATGATGATGCCAAAGGACGTCGCGGTATGCCTAAGGATACCGCGGCATCATTGCTGCCGATGAAATTTCAATTTTATTGTCATACTTTTAAGTTATATTTTCTATTAGTCGCATAAAAATCCCTTGCCGTGCCGTGCCGCTAGTGGGCGCCGGCCCTTAGGGAGACTTATGTCCAGCAGAGGACGACTTTCGGCTGAAATGATGATGATGATGTCAGTTCATCAGTACATCAGTTCATCAGTTGTAAATTACACAAAATAATGACTAGTGGATAGCCACTTTACATAGGTATATGTAGGTACAACAAAGAGATTTAAGATAGTAGATAATTTAATGTCTTTGAGGTACAATCACCTTACAAAAACTTTGAATACTTTTAGACGTTGACACATTCAACTCATTACCTGTCAACTGTCAGTATCAGGCTCATTTTTACGTTTGTTCACGCAAAACAATGCCTAGTGTCTATAGATCCTCTACAATAATCCTACTAGCTGCTAATTAGTACCTATGTTGGGTAATTTATAAAAAAGGTAATTTTAGCCGTTTTCCGAGCAATATCTATTACTTTAGTATTTACCTACATACCTTATGTACATGCTCATGTTTACGTTTGTCCACAGTTACGACGGGCGCATAAAGGGCCCGACTGCGCACTGGGCGGACGACGTGCTGGGTGGCCGGGCGCGGTGGCACGCCGCCACGCCATCTTCCCTAAGGATACGTGACGTCATCCCCACTGACCGCGCCATGTACCGCTGCAGGGTAGACTTCAAAATATCGCCTACGCGGAACCATAAGATCTTGTTGGATGTTATTGGTGAGTAGGCATTGCATTTCTCAAATATTTATTTATTACATTTTAAAATACTGGTACTCAGCTGCATCCGGTTAGACTGGAAGCCGATCCCAACATAGTTGGGAACAGGGTACGCAGATGATGATGACATTTTAAAATATCGAAAGATATCAGACACTAGTCTGCACGTGTGTGTGTATGTGTGTGTCTATGTCTAGTGTGTGTTGCAGTTAGGGTCTGTGCCAGGGCCCTGTCGATGGGATTACCGTTGTGTATGCCATTACACTATTTATTACAGATCGGTTGAAATCTTAATAACCTTAGTCCCCAGGCTGTCGATCTTGCTTTTAATATTCCAAATAATATATTTTCCAAGTACTTAGTTTGACAATAGACTCGCTCCCTGACGTGTCACATACCTAATAAACAAAATGTGGATGTTCTGAAGTATAACTCTGCCAACCCCATCAGGCAGTAGAGGCGTGATGTTTTGTTATGCCATAACATCATTCAGTCAACAGCGCAGTCCCATTCAAACGCAATTCCACGTTCATCGCCACTGGTTCATATACGCGATCAAACACGCTGGTGTTGAATATGTTCTAATAGACATTCGCGATGTGCTAGCATTCGCGATAACTAAACATTTGACGATCAACGTCCCGTAATCCTGTTCATTAGAACTGCGTTTATGTTTATCAAACTGGTTGTCCGTTAATTCATCCGCATATAAACTCTCATATTATTGACTTTGGCAAGATACGAAATCCTTATTAAAACATTATCGTCCATATTTCATGCTGGAACACAGGTCTCCTCTCTGTGTGAGAGAGTGGGCCGTAATCCACCACGCTGTGGTACAGTGCGGGTTGGTAGATGACACATGTCTTCGAATTTTTAGTCCTAGGACATGCCAGTTTCCTCACGATGTTTACCTGTACCGTTTTGAGAGCAATGGTGATGATATAAATATACATAAAGTAAAGCGCTTGCCTGGGTTCGAACTCTCGACCTACGTAACTCGTAAGTCGGGGCCATTACCACTAAGCCAGCACTGCTGTCATAAGGTTTATTTATTTATTTATTTATTTTATTATTTATGTACACACAGTAAAATACAAATTGATATGACAGAATTATAACATGAGTACAAAGGTACTGCTTATTTCTTAAGAAATTTCTTCCAGCAGACCTGCGAAAGGAGAAGTAAAAAAAAGAAATGTAGACAATAGTGTGTGAGAACAAGAAGAGAAAAATATGAAGGTGTGAAGTCTAAAACAAAAATATTAAATATATCTACACATATAGCGCAAAATAAAATAAAAAATAATAATAAATAAATATATTTAATTAAATACATAATACAAAAATATATAACAAATATATATATACAAATACTCACAGTATAGAGGAAAGGTAATGCTCTTTTACTCGACGTTTAAAAAGAGAAATAGTTTTAAATCACGAATGCTAGGCGGTTGTTTATATTGTCTAAATATGACAGCTAATTTTTCTTCCCTGGAATTGTGACAAACTACAAAAATGCTTGTGCCACGTGAAAAATATAAACGAGCTAGTAAGATCTTCGCAGAGCTGACTGTCCAAGATGCACCAGATGTACATTTAAGTATATTCGAGTCTATTTTAAATATGGCCTTGACTGGCAGTGACAAATGGCATACAATAACAAAAGGTGCAGCACTTCCAAACTTAGATAGATCTCACTCAAGTTTAATAACACTACCGTTTTACACAACACTACGTTACTAAGTGCAGGTTACAGCTCCGTGACACTTTTAGGTAGACAGTTATTGTACAATATTCATAGCCCGACTAGCTATCACTGCGCTTCGGCACTGTCTAGGATAGTTCATTTAACATTTATAGTGACTATTTCAAATTCGCATTCGAATGCAAACTTCCACTGCGTTCGTCTGAATATGCCTTTAATATTCTACAGCCAATTTGTGGTTAATGGAGTTGCGTTAAAGCTTTTATGTGTTTAGGTCATTACTGATTGTCATCAATGAGGCGGGGAGACTTCAATTATGTTCGTGATGTTGGTGGATTAATAGAGGTTATTTTGATAGATACGGATAAGAGCTGACATTTGAACACAATTTGGCCATTAGATGTCAACCTAAAAAATGTATCGTAAATTTTGATTAAGGCGCTCGTATTGGAAGCGATGGTGGCCCAGTGTAATCGAATTGTAGACCGTGAGTTCGAACCCAGGCATGCACTTTACTTTGTGTATTTAATTTCATCACCACTGCTCTTAAAACTGTGAAGGAAACATCGCGAGGAAACCGGCATGACCTAGAATAAAAAAATTCAATGATAACCCGCACTGGGCCCCCGTGGATTATGGCCAACCTCTCACTGAGAGGAGGCCTGTGCCCCAGCAGTGAGAACATTATATGCTGATTATGCTACTCGTATTGAAATGTAAAAACAACACAAAGTAATCATGATGTTTGCCAAATGAAGTCAAAGAAAAAAGTTGAAACAACGAATTTTTTCAATCCAACCCGAGAGCGCAAATGTGAAGCCATTTTGCGAAACAAGTTTGTAACTTTTGAGAAATTTTTATTTCGCGGGCTGTTCACGAGGAACAAAACGAAAAGATAGAATTTTGTTGTCTCTAAGGATGTAATTAGAATTTTGCTCCATATTGTAATGAAAAATAGGACTTGAGTTTAGTTAGTTATGTGCAGAAACGAGTTAAAATGTTCAAAAGTGCAGTTCTCCTAATGACTTAGGTATTATGTATAGATAGTCTGATTGGCACAGTGTTTGACAGAATCCAATTACTAAATACCAAGCTATCTCAAGGAATAACTTTGATTAGGCGTAGATAAGGTCCAAATAGCTACGGTGCACATTAAAAATGCTGAAGTTGAAAACTAAAAATGCTGAAGTTGAAAACTAAAAATGCTGAAGTTGAAAACTAAAAACTTGTATTATCTACCAGTCATCGTCTGTCTATGATACACTTCGATCGGTTAGGACACGAGGTTAGCTCGCGTCCTAACCGATCGAAGTGTTCGTGCCACGACGCATTGACGTTTGTATGAATTTTGACGTACAGACGCGACTTGGTTTCTTTTTTTTTATATAAAACGATTGAGCGAGCGACTTTTCCATACTCATATAAAAAAGCACGTCGATCACGAACTCGCGCGGCGAGATCTTCGCGCTCTTGTTTAGGACGCGGACTCACCCATTTTTTGGGTGCAGCATAAATTTTTCTCATACAGGTGTAGTATTTTTATCTCACGAAGCGACACGCGCTTTAGTTGTAGTAACCAAGTATACAAACACGCTGTGAATGTGTGTACAGAAGCTCTCGGTACCGCCCGAGACAGTGGTGAAGCAATCCTCGCAAAAAATGTTGTGAGTAAATGAATAAAATAAAAAATATAAAAATCTTTATTACTAGAAGAAACAAACAAATTTCTTCTTATGTAATGTGCATTTAGATGTCAAAGGAGTGCTTTGGCACTCGTACTAGGATTAACCTGTATCACGAATGCCAGTCTCACTTTCCAAAAAATAAACAAAAAGCAAATATAGAAGTATGTACGAGTATGTAGGAGGAAATATTGCAAAATGGAGATGAACAACTGCAAGTCAAATAAACAATTCATAATTTCTCCGAATATCGAAAACAGCCAGTAAAATTATTCAGCGTCTAGTTTCCATAATACTCTCTGTATATACCGGTCTTGGCCTATCAATAAGGCTTTATTTACCACAAAATGTTGGTGTATCAATATTTTATGACTGTTCAAGTCACCTGGTTCCCATGTCCGTTATAAATTTATGTGTGGTATCGGAACGCAGCCAAACAGTATCGGTTTATTGGCAGACATCTTGCACCCTATGATGAAGAGGTGTTTTAGGAGTTATGAACTATTATATTGGTTGAAAATAGTGGTTTAGGATGCGGTATTATTGCTGAAATTATAATGTGGCCTTCATACATAACATACATACATAGTCAGCCTTTGATGTTCCCACTGCTGGGACACAGGCCTCTCTTCGAGAAGGACTGGGCTGTAATCCACCACGCGGGCCCTTAGCGGGTTTGCAGATGTCACATGTCTTCGAACTTTTAGTTCTAGGACATGCCGGTTCGTTCCCGATGTTTTCCTTCACCGTTTTGAGAGCAATGGCGAAGAAAAATTTACACAAAGTAAAGCGCCTGTCTGGGTTCGAACCCACGACCTACGACTCGTAAGTCGGGGACGTTACTACTGGGCCACCACTACTCTCCATTTAGTGCTAATTTTAGTTTTGCGTTAGTATTTAAATTAGAACCTGAATTGTTTAGGTTTTTGCCACTCTGCAATGACCTTTCAAATCGGATCAGAGCAAAGCCGCTTTGTGACATTAATTGATTATGCTTACTTAAATTGTCCGTTGGTATATTCAAATTACCACAGCTGTCATTCTTTGACTATTGTATATAATTGCTATTATTGGCATGGCAATTTGACATAGTGAGTTAATTTGAGAAAGACTAAATTTCCCTGACAGTACCTTACTATCCAGGCATTTTTTTGATTTTGTTTCTACCCTGTCTACCCCCTTTGCAACACACAGCGTGAAGTCAAAGTATGATATCCAGAGACGTAGCAAAAAAGTGTGGCTCAATAAAGTAGCCATTTCACTCGGCCGTCTGTGGCTGCATATTGCATGCTGGCTCTGTGCCAATCTCAGTTTTATTGGCTAATAATTCTTTTAGTTTTATTACTGTGTCGAATTATGTAATCGCTATATACATCCGAATTAATGCGCATTAAATATTATAAGATTGATGTTTTTTTTCATAGAAACTGAGTTGTAAATTTCTTTATAGTTAACAAGGTTCTGCCCACGACTTTGCCTGCGTAAAATTTTGGCCTCATCGCATGACATAGTCTGCCTGCGATATTATTTAATTTTCGCTGAGCGTACTTTCTGACTTTTTTGCTGTTTTTGCTCGGCTCCTAAGGGCAATATCGTGTTGTTAAATAGCATATAACCTTCCTTAAGAATTGGGCTATCATTTATGCAAAAACAATTTTTCAAATCCGATTCAACAAACAAATTTTTCAGCTTTATTATAGATATAGATTAAAGCGATACAATTACATTATTCAACACAGAAACATTTATATAGTATATCATCTAATTAATAACTAATACGGAAAAGTGGACTACCTTGCATAATTTCTCTCACACCACACCTCACCAGACATAGACGCATAATTTTACTCCATTCATCCGCAAACACATCACATTCAGGGTTGGCAGTTAGAAGGGCGTTGAGCATCTTTAAAGTACGACACGCTGGGGATTAGGCTGTGACTTGGGGATCGTTGGTCCGCGATATCCAATTCGTTTAACTAACCAACCGTAATTGGTTAAAGGCACGAACATTCAAGAAACGTGTCGTAGGTAAAAGGATGCAATTAAAAACCTTCGTGACTTTAATGACTTATCCTTGAATTTAGATGTCAACCTTGAATTGATTTTGGCAATGGCACAGTCTGTCGATTACAGGGAGTACCTATAGTTGTGTTTGCATTATTCAACGTGTACCGCCTGCAACTTACGAGTTGTAGATCATAGGTTCGAACCCAGATAGGCGATTTACTTTCTGTAAGTTATTTCATTACTACTGCTCTCAAAACGCTAAATGAAAAAATCTTGAGGAAACCGGCATGTCTTAGAAACAAAAAATCGAATACATGTGACATCTACCAACCCACACTGGGCAAGCTTGGTAGATTACGGCCCACTCCCTCTCACAGAGAGGAGGTCTGTGTCCCAGCAGTGGGAATATTATAGGCTAATTATGCTACATAGTGGTCACCGACCTCTTCCAGGAATCCTTAGCTTATGGGAGCCTTTGTTTAAGTTGATCAAATTATGCGCCTATTCATTAAACCGTCAATCCCGTCAGTTTAATTGACGTGTGTCTCATGACTACAAAAGAGGCAAATACACGGCTGACTTGATTTTAAGGCAAAATTATAATCGACCAGAAGGCTAATTCTCGTAATTAAAAACATTCAAAATATATTCGCAATCTCATCTCAGCGACAATCAATGCCAAAAACTTGTCAAAAATGTAAGGAAATGAGAGGTATTTTTGACAGATTGAGACTGAGATCAGACTGTGAACGTTCTTAAAATTACGAGAATTGCTCCTCTGATATCTTACCAGAGTAGGGCCCCGCTGTAGTAAATAGGTAAGATTACTTTTTCTTATACTCTCAGTCTAACGTTGAAACATTACAAGCAATTTATTTCCACTACAAGTAAAACTATTCTTAAACAATGTGTTGATATAAAAACGGCAAGGTAAACTAAAATATTGCTGTACATTCAGCGACCACAGACTGATACCATATTAAAAATTGAAGAAAAAATTGATTTTCGACAATTACACCACACCATACTTCACTGGTACTCACAATCTTCAATTATAACTTGTAATTTTGTACCTTTTTTCTTTTATTTTTGTTGACTGTGTTCTTCTATCAAAGGTTAAAAAAAAAATGGTTATTATTAAATAATGATTATTTTCTTTAAGATTTAATACCCAAACAATGTTTATGCAGATACCAGTCTCTCACAAAGGATTTATCAGATGTTATAATCTATACTAATATTATAAAGAGGTAAAATTTGTTTGTTTGTATATATGTAAGGGGTAATCTCCGGAGTTAATGATCCAATTCTAAAAATGTTTTCACTGCTAGAAAGCTATATTATGTGTGAGTGCTATAGGCTACAAAATATGTTTACATCATGTATTTTAGCTGAGCTATCACAACTTTTGTCTAGCAAGGCGAAAAGAAATACCTCTTAAAACATAATTATTTGCATGCGCTGCCTAAACAGTTGTATATAACTAAAAACAATGTATGGAAATCTGGTCCACCTTAAATAGTTCTACAAACAAGTCCGTGACACCATATTTCTATTTTTTATATTTTATCATTCAATATCACTTTTATGTTTTAAAAAAGTATTTTTTTCACATGCTTACGTTTGGATGAAAATATAATTTTTAATTATGAATCCTTATCAAAATAATATAGTAATAATGAGCACAAGGACATTATAGAGATAAGATTTGCCCTTTACAGTACGTCAATTGGTCATATAGTTTCGGAGACTAGAAAATTACTAAAACGCAAAATGCCGCTAAAACATTCACAAATACAATATTCATCAACTTTGTGCACACGTTTTATCCATGTACCCATAGATGGCGTTGTACAAATACGTAATTTTTCTGACTCGCGGTGTTCATACTTTACGCGGATTAATGACATTGTCGCTATTGTCATTGGGTGATGTAAATTGGTTGGATGTCGTTCTATTGATTTCTATTGGTTATGGTTGTTTTAAATACTTCGTTCCTTTTCCTCTTCATCATTCTGGTTTACGATTGTTTTTGGCTGAAGAGTTTGTTTGTTTGAACGCATTAATCCCTGGAACTACCAGTCAGATATGAAAAAAAATATTTTTGCATTTGATTGATAGCCAAATTTGCATTCTTCAGAAAGGCTATTTAACATCACGCTACGACTCCGAAAAGAAAAAGAGTCTGAAAGAAGAAAGTAAGAGCGAAAACGAAGTAATAGCACGGGCAGGCGACGTGTTGCGACCTTGGGGACAACAATTTCACGCAAACGGATTCGCGAGCAGAAGCTAGTAATCTTCATAATATTGTACACAACAATTAACGAAGTTCGTAATTATACATTATTATTAGTATAACAATCGGCTAACATCGCGTAGCAGGCGTAGCCGTCGGCTACGGCGTAGCCACTTCGTAGCGTCATGGCTTCAAAGCTATGTAACATTCATCATTAATTTTTTACAATTTAAATGGATTTTTCCATATAAAATATATACGTTTTATCTTACATAGGTACTTATTTATGAAATTCTTGGTAACGTTAACACAATATTTTGATATTAACTTCTATAAAACAAAAACAACGAATAAACAAGACAACCTTAAGTCCATTACGCGACCCTTATTCGCGTTCCATTGTATTGTTATTTGATTTATTACGTCATAATCGTGCCGCGCAAGTATTGTATCTGAAAAATCGCAAACGATGAAAAGATTGCTTTGGGCAGTTTGGGCCAAAGTAATTTGCATCAACGATGTCTTCCGAGGCTTTTATTTTAGCAATATACGGTCCGAGGGTAAGTTTAATGTAGGGTAACTCAATTATAGGAGGTACTTCGGAGTGCGTGTCTTTTTTCGTCACACGGCCCCATCTGGCCCTTCGATGTAACATTTTCAATCTGTAAAAGTAAATGGGAATAAGGTCAGCTGCTGGTTTTCTCACGCGAGGACTTGGAATGAGGGTAGATGGTTATTATAGGTTGGGGCTCTATTGATGTTTATTAACACGTTATTTTCGTGTGGTTTTCGTTCAAAGAATTGGCAGCCTCTTTCTCCTTTAGCGTCTCGATTCGGAACCTTTCGGTTGCAAATCGAATCGATTTTGTTTAATCTTTTAGTATTTATTATATTCATACTCGTTTTTTTTCAATCGTTTGACTTGTGATTCTTGTCGTGTAACGTACAAAATAAAAAGAAAGAAAACACATTTAACATAAACTACAACCCACCGCCCTACAGCAGATAAAAAAAACGAATAAAAAGTGGAAAGTGCGATGTAACAAATTAGCAGTGTGCCTCATATCTGCGACAAAAAGGCCCAGTTCAGCTAAAATGCCAGACAACTAGTGCATAACGCTGGTTTTCAACTTTGACCTGTTAATTAATATCATCCAATGATAATTAGTAAAAACAAACCATTCGAATTACAAAGCACGGTAAGCAAATTAAATGTCATGAGATATATTAATGGCTCCGCGACCTTTTAAACCTTTATAATTTAGACGGTACACATACTTTTTTCAAATATCCGTTTGTAAACTCAAATGGACGGATATATAGAATATTCTATTTTATGGTACTGCAAAATTGGCATTGATGTCTGACCGCAAATCCTATTATGTCTATCTAACTGTTGGCATAGCTGCTATAATATCAATCAGCCTGGTGTTTCCTCGACTATTTTTGGGGTCAGCTTCCAGCTTAACCGGGTGCAGTTGAATATTGGTATTTTACACGGAGCGACTGCCTCTCTAACCTACACAACCCAGTTACTGGGTAACACGATACCCCTTAGTAAGACCTTCTGTCAGACTTTTGGGCTTCTGACTACCCGAAATGACTGTCAAAGATCTACGATAAAATCAAACTGGTTGCTAATGTAATTGTATTTTTTTTTTATATTTTTGACATTGATTTACATTTTGTAATTACTTACAGTCACACCCGGACTTATTACTCTTTATTTATTTATTTTTTTATGAAAATTGTCTACTTTTGGAATATTTGTAAATATGTGAGCACCATGTATCTATCACATAGTTAATTTATATGTCATGGTTTCATTTATCCATTTTAATTCTTTTACCTATTGTGGTATAGTAATTTTATTTTAGGTGCATCGTCTTCACATATTAATGTATGCAAAATATTGGAAAACATTTTAAAAGAGTAACGGTGGAGTTTCTTGCCCATTCTTCTCCATAGGAAAACTACCTTTTGGAAGGAGAGCTAGAATCAATTTTATTTTAATTAAATTTTTGACGTTCAAAAGTGCATTTTATGTGCCTATTTGAAATAAATGATTTGACTTTGATTTTACGAATGACAGCCGGGAACAACGGCTTAACGTGCTTTCCGAGACCTCGGTATGTAATAGATGGTTATCCATCACGAACCGACCGCGGCAAGCGTAGCTTTCCCCATGACTAACAGGTGCGGTTGTTATTATTTAGCCACGAGCCCCTCTAGCTGCTGTATGTATAAGGTTAATAAACTTACCTACCTGTATACTGCTGAGAAAATACAAGTAAATAACATTCCAAGTTCTCAACAGACATAATGTTTACGTACAAATATGTACTACATGTTACCATATACGTTAATTACTAACGTTATATGAGGTACAAATATTCACAGCGTGAAGATGATAGAGGAGAGGTACATAAATATTTAATACCCGAGTTTCACTTTATTCTGAGCTTAGAAAGATTTTTAATATTATACTGGCTTAGCTTTACAGTGTTGCTTTTATGTAAGCCAATATCCGTTTAAGGCCTTGGACAGGGTGCATAAGTGATAGCGGGAAGTGGAAATAGCGATTTAGAAAAAATCATTAGGGGGTAAGACTACCTTATTGGTCAAGTCGCGCTACTGTTCAACATGTGGTCCTGGGTCCGATTCCCGGGTCAGGCAAAGCGTTATTGAATTTTTCCATCTGGGATTTCTCAGTACCAGCTCGAAGCCTAGATTTGTGCCTGATGGATGACAATAGGCTCGCTCCTAATTACATAGGACTAAAACAACTAGCGAAATCTGGGCGTACTTACGTATCTGCTTAACTCTTCGGAAAATATGGGCTTGATGTTTATCTATGTAATTATGGTCCCGGAATTAGTTTTGTCTATCGGCTGTTTTCATTCAACGGTGATTGATGGCGTGGACTACCTAATAACTATTTATTTATCCTCACACTGGAACGCCATACAGCAATTACATACACCAATGGAGCAAAAAATCACTTCATGTGCTGCTTTCAATCCATCCTGTGCACGGTGGACATCGAACGAGTGGGGATGGATCACTCTCACGCAGCGTGCAAGTGCAGCATTTCTCCATAGCCCCATCACTCCTTCCATATTGAGCACATTAATTTCGAATTTTTGAAACGCAATGATATTTCAAAGTAAATACATTGCCTGACAGATGACAGAAAAAAAGGTAAACTATAAAATAAACTATAGGTATCAATCGGCCATTAATACGGATTATCGATTATTATGCTCGCGACTTGTTGACGTTAATCGACCGCAGTGTGGTTGCACCTTTAGCTTATGAGACTGATTGAAAAACAGTTAGTTAATATATTTTATAAAGAGACATGTATTCTTGAGATTCTGCTATCGATGTAGGTACATACCACCCCGCTTGACATCTCAAATATCTTAATACATGGTGGCAGGAACATCGATGCACGACCTGTAACCAGGAATTCAGCACATGATTCTGAAACCCCATGCGTTGAAATTTTTAGTTTGGCTACATTGACCGCGTAGGTATTGCACTTTTCTATGAAACAGCAGATTTTTTTTTTTGAGAACAGACGAAAATATTCTAAGCTGGTCGAGAATCATGTGCTGAATTCATGGTTTCACTTTGCGCGTCAATGTCCCTGCCACCCTATATAACATTATCAAGTTCACAGTTTAAACCGCTGTTTTCTATAACATAGCTACTACCTATGATATTTTAGGTAGATAATAATATGCTATCAAACTTCTAGAAGTGAACGAGCTTAGTTATAAACGTACCTACTCACGTACTACATATGTAGTACATCGCACTACATCTATACAAAATGATGGCTGGCAAATAATCTTATATTTAAGAAAACCTAGGTACAAATTCCATTTAATTTAGATTTGCGAGATAGAATATTTTTATGGCATAATTAATTTTACACAAATTATTTTCCTTCTCTAATTTATTATATAAAATTTTATAATATTAATAAATTCTTTATTTCGGACAACACAAGATCCACTGTGTTAGTAAATTCCACAGTGGATCTTACGTTGTGTTAATCTCGTCTAGATTTTAATAACTTCTTACAAAAATCTTAGTAAGATTCAGATGAGATCTTTAGAGTGTGATCTCAGTCTCAACTTGTCAAAAATATCTCTTAAATCCCTACATTTTTACAAAATGATAAAAATATTTCTGCAATAAAACAACTGTAAAACTATATGTAGACTTAGAAAGTTGAACTTAATTTTATCATATTCAGTAATCAGTATAAAAAAGCGGCCAAGTGCGAGTCGAACTCGCACACGAAGGGTTCAGTACCACAAGGCTAAAACCGCCGAAAAAACACGTTACTTGTATGGAGACCCACCTTCATTTTTATTCATTTCGTTTTATTTTTAGTTGTTATATCGGCAATAAATATATATTTATATACATTCTGTGAAAATTTCAGCTGTCTACCTATTACGATTCATAAGCTACAGCCCACTGACAGACATACGGACAGGCGGACGTTTAGTAGTGAGGATCCTTTGGCACCATTTAGTTACGGAACCCTAAAAAGGAATATCTTTTCTCGTTTATCGTCGGTAAAATTGAAATTATGAGTGGTTCAAACTCTCACTAAAAGTCGAATTCGATGATACTTAGTCAATTCTAAACCTACTCAGCCACTTTTATAAGTATAGGTATTTGCCTTTGTAAGGAAGGATGAAGATCTTTCTGTATCAGACATCAGAGGGGTACATAATCCCCATAATCTTATCTAGAGTTCACAGTCTGATCTCAGTCCCAATCTGTCAAAAATATCTCTTAAATCCCTACATTTTTGACAAGTTTTTAACATTGACTGTCGCTGAGATGAGATTGGGACTAGATTTTGAACGTTTTTCATTACGGGAACTGGTTTTCATAGGGGCAATTCCCGTAATTATAAGAACGGTCACAGTCTGATCTCAGTTTCAATCTGTCAAAAAATCTCTTAAATCCCTAAATTTTTGACAAGTTTTTGACATTGATTGTCGCTGAGATGAGATTGCGCCTAGACATTGAACGTTTTTAATTACGGGAATTGATCTTCAGGTATATAGTTCGTTCTTTGATGTCTAGGTGTAACGAAAAAAGTATTTTGAGTCAACTACTAACTTCGAAAGGTACTTCTTTGAGTTGTTTTAAAGAGTAGCCGCCATTTCCGGCGTCTTTTAAGCTAGATCTTGTAATTACAAGTGGGTATTACCGTAGTGGAATTTATTTATAACAAGCACGTTCTCAAACAATCCGGTCAAATGCGAGTCGGACTCGCGCGCCGAGGGCTCCGTACTTTGTTATAGGTACGTAAATAGTTTTAATTCTTTTTTTGTAATGTAACTACAAAATTGCGGTTTTTGGATTTTTTCCTAATTTCATGATTCTGGGTCAACGAGAAGTATCCTATAGGTTTTGATTTCAGAACATAATACGCCCGTATCTTTTGATTGCGTTGACTTAGAAGTTTTATTTTTTCACTGCTTCAAGCGATTGCAGCCAGCGTATTTGATATTAATTTCAACTTGATAACTCCACGCGTTCCTGAGAAAAAGGAACCATTAAATTAAATTAAATTTGTACATTCAATTATGCCAAATAGTGAAAATGTTATATACTTGTTATGTAAACTTGTTAGGTATGTTATGTTATATAAATAAGTAAACTAACGATTCTCTTGGTGGATTTATGAATTATAATAACACAATTATTATACTATTAAATGCTAAGTTAGAGAAATGCACAGCCAAACAATATCGATGTGCATTATTGAGTATGACGTAAACACTACCAAAAAGGTCAATGTACAGCGTAGCTCGTACAACTTATCTTATTTAGTTTTTCATACCCAAATAATGTGCAGGAACAATTCAGTCTTAGTGCGGAGAAGTCTTTTAGGTCCGAATGTAAAATTGAATAATCAATTTCAAGCTTATAGGAATAGAGTATAAATTCCTAAGTCAATCTCATGTGAGCTGTAGCAATGTAAAATTCATGTCGTATGTTCCAAACTTTGTTTCTACAACCGAAAGTTCTGTTGGTAATTCTTGGTTCATTATTAGTTTTCGCTCGCTTTAAGCGACTTGATTACCCGGAAATGAATTCTCGAATGATAGAAAATTTAATCGGAGTGACGGTTTGTTTAGGTACAGGTATTGTTTTTCAAAGAAATTAATAGACTTATTATGAAGTAGCTGTACCCACGATTTCGTTCGTGTGGATTTCGAAAAAACAATAAATATGTGTCTTTTTAATATTTTTTTTTTTTAATAAAGGTAGCCGGTTTTACTCCTTATAATATCTGCCAATGAAGGTCCTGACAAAATGGGTCCAGCCGTTTCAGAATTAGCTGGAACAGACAGACAAATAGAAAACTGTTTGGTTTTTATAAGTACCATATTATAAGCTTTCATATTATTATAAGTACCATATTATAAGCTTTCATATTATTATAAGTACCATATTATAAGCTTTCATATTATTATAAGTACCATATTATAAGCTTTCATATTATTATAAGTACCATATTATAAGCTTTCATATTATTTATATTATATTACTTACGCATTATATGCATTTACTAAAAAGCTGTAAGTTTGACATTACAAACTAAAAACGAACACACTAAAAATAAACAGAATAAATAAACTTCAATTTTATTTATTTCTATAGATAGGATATTCGTGTTTTCCTTTTTTTATTACTTTGAATAATATATTATACACTGAAAAGTGTACAAATTATACAGACTGAAGTGTTAGCTGGGGAGTTTGTTGTGCCAATTATTGTCGTTTTGTGTGCGGTCTTATACAAGGTGTATTAATTATTTACCAGGGATTGTAATTTTATTTGATTATTTATGTGTTTCATAACAACCTCCTGAAATTTGACGAGGATGCAAAACAACAGCTTGTACTCGTATGTACGAGTATGTAATTTTGGTTCAAAAAGTACTGTTTCTCAGCCTAATTAGATATAAACGCCTTTTTAAATTGAATGTAAAGTGCCGGATGCAACTTTTTACCTATCATATAATACATTTATCTGTCATTGCTTTAATAGGTAAAATAATAATATATTTTTTAAAATTATATATACCTATTGCACCTAGTATAGTAATTTTAATCTAGGTGGATCATCTTCACATAATAATATAATGATAATGAATGTATACAAAGTATTGTTAAACATTTTAAAAGAGTAACATTGAAGGTTCGTGCCCATTCGTCTCTATAGGAAACTACCTTTTGGAAGGGGCGAATAGCATCAATACCATTTTATTAAAAAGTGCCTTTTACGTGTCCATTTGAAATCAATGCTTTGACTTTCACTTACCACTTACTGCTAAGAATACCAAAACCCTTTTCCTAGTACAGGAGATTTGAGGAAACCCACTTGCTTTCAAGGTCAATTATAATAAATAAATTTATTTATTGCCATAAAAACAGGTTACAGAAAAATGTGAGAACCTGGCCAGTGCGAGCCTAGAGTACTTGTTTTTCAGGATCCAGTACCTGGCGATGTGTTATCTGACTGACAGTCAATCAGTTGGTCCGTCAGTCACAACTTTATGGTGAAATACTGTTTTGCTAAAGTTTATTTGATTTGTAGCATAACCAGAACAATTAATGTTATTTCAAACTACGCCAGCTATCCTCTCTATAAAGAAACTTTACAAAAGGAAAATATTCTCTAACAGCTTAACATGAACTGCAAGTAAAGAAAACAAAAAAAAACCAGCCAAGTGCGAGTCGGACTCGCGCACGAAGAGTTCCGTACCATTATCTATAAAAATCACGTCTGTTGTATTTGAACCCCCCTTAAATATTTATTTTATTTTTATTTAACCGTTTATTTTTAAATTGAATATACAACTAAATATTCTGTGAATATTTCAAGCGTCTAACTGTTGCCGTTATTAATATAGAGCAAAAAACGGCAAAAAAATCACGTTTGTTGTATGGGAGCCCCACTTATATAGTTATTTTATTCTGTTTTTAGTATTTAGTAGTTCTAATAAAGACGCCAGTGCAGCAGTGTGCAGTCCACACTGCTGCACTGGTGCAAAACCAAAAGTTTATTATAATATCGCACTTCCTGTAAAAAAAAACTATCGTAACAGAAAATGCAGTTACGACAGTTTTTTAGAGGAAGTGCGATATGTGTTTACATAAATGGTAAAATAAATAAATAAATATTTTATTTCTCACAAGAACTTAAATAAGAGAGAGTTAACTTAAAATGAGATACCTACAAAGTGCTTACATGTAAATAATAAATAATAATATCATATTTCTTTAAATCCTCCGGTAAATCATTAAACAGTTGTGCCCCCTCAACCAATATTGTTTTTTTGCCGTAATAGGCTATTTTCCTAAAAAAATTGAATTAGTCCGTCAATTAGATTATCAAAAAACGTGAACCCGTATTTTTTCTTTTATCAATTATATTAAAAATTAAGAAGATATCGCCCGTTAACGTTCCGCGTGATGTCACTTGCTTGCGGCACTTTTGCAGGCAAGTGACGTCACGAACTCCCACTCCCAAATTTTGACGCGCTTTATCTTTGTCATTTTTTGTTTGATTGACAAAAGAAAAAATACGTGTCCATGATTTTTCGATAATCTAACTGACGGACTAAATATAATTATAATTTTTTTACCCAGGCAACTACCCTATTAGGTTTAGAGGGAAATCCGTAGTGATTGCTAATAATATTTGATTGAGAGATTGTCCGACAACTGTTTCCTGCATAAAGCAACTTTATTGAGCTATAACATTTGTGACCAGCACGATTTCAGCATGATAGAGCAGTATTAATATATTTTTTACTTTGTAGACTGACAGCTCGGTATGTCTATCATAGTATTTTTTTTAAATTAAATATTATGTTGAAAAAAAAATTTAATGGCGTTACGTTTGGTTCCTTTTTTGTTTTTGTTTCTGAGGTTTATTTTGTTTGAACTAATTTAAAGTAAATACTTTTCTCCTAATATTTATTTATAGAAACAACAGGTGCTATTTAAAAGCGAAGGATATTGATGCTTGAAGAACACATCCACAGATTTACCACGGCATACCCACTCATAATCCACTAGTATTTCTAAATCAACATCTGCCTAGCCTTTTCCCCACTATGTTGGGTCCAGTTTAACCAGATGCAGCTGAATACCAGTATTTTGCATGGAGCGACTGCCTATCTGACCTCCACAATCCAGTTACTGGGTAATACTCCTCTTGGTATTAGGTACTGGTTGTCAGATTTTCGGGCTACTGACGACCCCTAAGGCCTCATTTACGGAGACGCGGGGCGTCGCGCGTCGCGTTGTCCCGCGCCCCTACTGAATTCAAACATATGGCGTTGTATGAGTGCGTTTATGGAGAAGCGATTTTAGACGCGTTTGCTTAAAATGGAGCGTTTTTTGCGGCTGAGCCAGCGGCTGGCACCGCCGCGTCATGGCATTGCCATACATTTGTGTTTACGCGTGTGTTAATAAGTGCCGCTTGACGCGCCGCCGCTCCGTAAAATGAACAATCGTACGACGCGCCGCGAGACGCCACGCCGCACGCGACGCGCGACGCCCCGCGTCTCCGTAAATGAGGCCTTAGCGTAACGATTGTCAAAGATCCACGAATGACAGCCGGAACCAACGACTTTACGTGCTTTCCGACTCACAAAGGGGTCTTGGTATGTGAAGATGGTCACTCATCCACGGACCAACCGCGGTAAGCTTAGGTTAACGTGATGGATCGACCCGTGCGGCTTTTATTACTTAGCCACAAGCCCCTCCCCACAAGCCCCCCAACTAGTATTTCTAAATAATTCAACTAATATGTTTTTGTTGTTACAGAACTACCCGAGAAGCCGAAGATTTTCGATGAGTTCGATAAAGAAGTGGTCGGTGTGGCCGGACCTTACATAGAGGACACCAGTTTGAAGCTTACCTGCGTTGTAAGTGGAGGTAAATTTTGAGGACACATTTGATTTTCTGTTATACTGTTAATAGCAAAGGATCAACCTTTTAAGACCATCTATCTTTTAACAAAGCCACGAATAATATATGTATATGTGTTGTTGACTCTTAAAAGGCTAATTTAGGGTCCTTTGGGTTGATATAATTTAATTTTGTTGAATTGATATGATATTAAAAGGGTCCATGCGATGAGCTTAAACGTATGGTGATACTCAAGGATATCAAGTCCTCTCTAAAAAAATAACTGAATGCTAATTCTCGTTATTAAAAACGTTTAAAGTTTATCTGGTCGCATTCTCATCTCAGCGTCAATCAATGTCAAAAACTTGTCAAAAATATACCTAGGTAAATTAGATGTATTTTGGACACATTGAGACTGAGATCTGAGGGGCAATTCTCGGAATTTTAAGAACGTTCACAGTCTGAAGGCCAATTTTCGTAATTTAAAACGTTCAGAATCTAGTCGCAGTCTCATCTCGGCGACAAACAAATGTCAAAAACTTGTCAAAATGTATGGAAATTAGAGGTATTTTTGACAGATTGAGACTGAGATCAGACTGTGAACGTTCTTAATATTAAGAGAATTGCCCCTCTGATGTCAGTGTCAATCAGTCAAAAATACCTCTAATTTCCTTACATTTTTTTTTTGCGATGAGACTGCGATTAGATTTTGAACGTTTCTAATTACGGGAATTGGTTTTTGGCTGTGATCGTTCTTAAAATTACGAGGATGGTGATGGCTAAACTTTTCTCTTTCATTGTAGTGACGACACACATTTCGAATGAGAACTCATTAGTTTATAAAGTAACATGTCTTCTCTATTTTAAAATTCGAACGTTGTCTCGTACAGTCCGTTCGCAGTTATTTTACCTTTGACAGCAGACCTAAAAGCAACCTTATTATGACGCGAATAAAGATCACAATGATTTCGATAGACTCGTCAATGGCAGCAACCCAACAGCAACCTTATTAGAATGACAATAAAGATCACTGTAATTGGACAGTGACGCAAAATCAGAGGTAACATAACTGTGAAAGGAGTGTTGTGAATCCACGATGATTCTTTACAACAAAATGAGTTCGGTTTCTACTTGGGTATGGTCACCTGAGTAACATTCGAAGTAAAGCATACAGAATAGCAATTCAGAGGTCTTATTAATCTCACAATTCACTCCAAAAGGGCAATATTGAGCTTTTTAGTCGATTCGTACGAATTAACTCAAGTATAGAAAAATACAGAAATAATAAGAGTTAAATATTATAAAACGTGTAACATATTTCGAATTGTATGCAATTTAACTTCATTGCATACAATTCGAAACGTGCCAATTGCCTAACACATATTTCTGGAGTTGTCGACTCGCCCACAAATAAATTAACTTTCTGCGATTCGTCTATAGAAAAAAATATATTACTTAAAAGTGACGATTCGCCTGTTTCGGGGCTAGTAAATTCATGCGAATCGACAACCAATATAATTGGTTTCCCAAAAGACAGCTGTCGATAAAAACTACACCTTCCGAGAGGACCTAGCACCTTTACGAGTTGTAAAGGTTGTAGGTTCGAACCCAGACAGGCGCTTTACTTTGAGTAAACTATTTCAACTCCACCGCTCTCAAAAACGGCGAAGGAAAACATCGTGAGGAAACTGGCATGTCCTAAAACCAAAAATTCGAAGACATGTGATATCTAGCAACCCGCACTGGGTCCGCGTGGTGGATTACGTCCCACTCCCTCTCACCAAGAGGAGGCCTGACGGAATGTTATAGGTTGATTATGTTATGTACACATTTCACCCACCATTTTATGCCGTACGTATCACCAAGATGGAGTGTCAAACCCCGTTAACTTTCCACAAACACAATAAAGTAAAAAGTTAAACATTGACCTTTTAAGGTAAAAGTGACGGTGCCCAGTAGAAGTTCAAATTAAACTAGTTACCTTTGTACACTCGCAACTGAAGTTTTCCAGTCGACCGTCGACAACTAACTCGATGAAATAGGGTACACTGGAGAAAGAATAAAATGCTTGAACCTTTGAGCTACGGAACCTGAGTCCGTGTACCATGAACGTAAAATAACGGGCTATAATTTGGTGGAAGGTAGGTGAATTATCTTGTTTTGAGCTGTGCGGAAAAATGAAAAATCTTTGTTGTAAGTTTTCTGTTGCTGTTAGGTATTATTTGAAGGCTTTGTCAGGCCGTAAGCTACTACCTAATTGAGTGCTTTCTTGAAGGTAAGGTATAAAAAAAATTGAAATTTAATAAGAGTACATATACAAGGTATAACAGAATAAACGCAAGTCCAAAAACGCTAAATGCTGGTTCATAATTGACTACTAAATCGGTTTCAGTAACTTTTACTAAAAAGGCTTTAAAAAAAAAAGATATAATTTGCCATACTGACCAATGAAAATTCAATCTTATTTCAAGGTAAGACTCAATTTTAAATACACAAAGCAATGCTAGGGTCAACACGATTTTCTTAATAACAATAGTAAGTTTAAAAAAAAATAGGTTTTAGTCATTGTATTATGCTTTTAACCCGACACTAATTCGGGTGTATGAGGTCTTGCTTTAATTATTTTATATATGCTACTAATATTATAAACGTGAAAGTTTGTATGGATGGATGGATAGATTGGATGTTTGTTACTCTTTCACGCAAAAACTACTAAACGGATTTGGATGAAATTTGGCGCACAGATGGTTTATAACCAGGATTAACATATAGGATACTTTTTATCCCGATATTCCCACGGGATCAAAACTTATGCAGGTGAAACCGCGGGGCGCAGCTAGTTGTATATAAAAATAAACTCATGCCTTCTTTCCATTGGGGTAGGCAGAAACTACAGAACAAGAGTACATAATAAGCTATTTTATATTATGAAACTACGAAAACCTAAAACTTACGACATAAATGATAACTCTCCTTGACATCGAGATGGGTTTAAATAAAATATTACCGCTGTATTAAAATTCCCCCGAAACTGTAAAGTAGTCTAATAAATTATTTAACTGGAAGATCTGCCTCATTTTATAATTGAAACAAATTCGATTACAAATTACTGAAGAGAGTTCAAAGAACCTTAAGATTTGCTAATCAGCAATTTCTCCAATTTGCCTTTATTCATATTTGATTAGGTAATACTTAGATTTTCGTGCTGAATAAGGAATAAGTAAAGATATTTCTGTCTTTTACGGGAAGATGTAAAAAAATATTCTTTTTATTATTGCTTATAATATCGAGGGTTCTATAGCTGTCTACAGATTGCTCGATTGTGGACGATCAACACGTGTGAAATAACAAAATCTATTTTTATCGCTAACAGGTGACGCTAATATCGTCAAAAATCGAGTGATACTGTAGGCACCTGTAACTCGGGCACTAGCCCAGGTTAAACCAGGCAAGTTTTTGAAGTTAGAATAGCAAGATAGTTAGTGCCAGTAAGCTAGTTACTTTAGCCTCGTGTTTTCAGAACTATCCTAATTTTTAGGGTACTAAATTAGTGATAGTTGAATGGGATGGGGTCAATTTTTGAGCTAGTAGCGCCACCTACCACCAATTTTACTATCCTGGTCTGTGAACTAGCCTTGTGTAGCCGGCGAAGATAGAACCCAATCGGATCATTCTATTCTACGGACTAAGTCACCACAATGCTATTGGCTTAAAATTTACTAGCATCGTGTAAATAGCACTGACATGTGGCAATCCAGGGGGCCTACTCCGAAGTGCAAAGTGCGAATGTTCGGATCGCACCGACACATGGCCGAACCGAATATTATTGAAAATGCGAAAAAAGTTCGGATCGGCTCAGTTGGGTCGGGACCATAGTCAATATTCGAAAGAGTGTAGGAGTGTAGGATCGGAACCGACCGAACCAAATAGTAACTTCTTAGCACGAAACGGCCGAACATTCGGACGATACTACTTTGGAGTAGACCCCCAGGATAGTACCTATATCGAGGTTCTAGCTTGCTCTCCTAGCTTTGAAAAACTAGCCTCGTGTATACCGGGCATAACAAGGATGGCCTTACTGACAAAAATAGAGTTGTGAGAAACCAACATTCAAACCCAGTGTTTAGCGGTGGAAAATATAATATTCTGTGAATTTACATGAGTGGAAGATTCCTAGAAACCAATATTTGTTTCGCAATTTTCTTGGAATAAGTAAAAAAGATTTTATTTCAAAACTAATTTCCCGCCCGCGACTTCGTCTACGTGAAATTTCTTCTTCGTTCGTGTATTTATTTCACCATAAATAATACAACAGAGGGGCAATTCTCGTAATTTTGAGAACGTCCACAGTCGGATCTCAGTCTCAATCTGTCAAACATACTTCTAATCCCCCTACGTTTTTGACATTGATTGTCGCTGAGATGAAATTGCGACTAGATTTTGAACGTTTTTAATTACTGGAATTGGCCTTCCGATTACACATATTTATAAGCTTGAGAGTATCTTTTTTTTTTTTCTAACTAGGGTACATCTGTAGCCGAAATAGGACGAGTCCTGTATCTCGGCATAGCCAAACCCCTCAAAACAGACAGTAATACATAAAGACATGCAGAAAGCTTACCTATTTATTCTCTTTCTTCTATATTTCTATAGCAACATTTTTTTATACTTTCGATTTTCTTTCCAGGAAAACCAATGCCTCGTATTCGTTGGTGGCGCGACGACAAGGTCATAGCAACACTCGCTCCAGTAGACGATGAGTCGAGACTGAGTCTGCTAGAGTTGAGGATACCCAAGCTGTCCAGAGATTACTTCGAAGCCGTGTATACTTGCACCGCGGATAATACGGTGCTCGTGCCGCCTTTGAGAGTCAATGTGCAGATACAGATTTATTGTAAGTATTTTTTACACTTTTTTTCTCGATCGTTTCAAAATTTTCTAATTTGAGGTATCGCTAGCTTAAGCAAGTAAGTTGTATAAAGTATACCTATTCGATGTTTTATTAGGATACAACAAATTTAGGTTTTCGTTGAACTATGTTCAGTTTATGTGAATGCCTGGTTAAAATTAAAGCCAGCCAGTTTCTGATTAAAGCAAAAAAACCAGCCAAGTGCGAGTCAGACTCATACATGAAGGGTTCCGTAACAAAAGTAAAAAGCGCCGAAACTAACTCGATTCTTGTATGGTTCTTTTTGATTCTTTATATTATGCTTCTTTGATTTTTATTAACTTTTTTTAACAGAAATACCGTACACATTTACACACTCTGTGAAAATTTCAACTATCTACCTATTATGGTTCATGAGATACAGCCCACTGACAGTCAGACGGACAATCGGACAGTGGAAGCTTAGTAATAGGGTTCCGTTGGCTTTAGGTACGGAACCCTAAAAAGTATTAGCAAAATATTTTTTGAATTTTCATGGATTGCTGAAACAATTTCGGAGAGACAAAAATACGAAACGTAGCAACAAAAACATAGCACCGCTTACGAAGTTTCTAGATCTTAATAAAACAATTATGCAAATGGGTAAGTTCTAGCCAAGCATCCACAATTTCACAGGCTACCTACCTTACAGAATGTATACAACAAAACTGAGCTCACAAAAACATAACTTGGAAAGGTCATGCAAAGTTATAGTCGTAACTCCGCTTTCAGTATGAGACTAGCTGTTGCCCTTGGTTTCACTCGCGTTCTAGAGAAACTTCTAGATGTAACTGCGGATAAAGAATAACCTATAGTAATGTTAGTCTTAGTCATAGTTTACCCATGTGCCAAACATTCAAACCTGTTGAGCAGTTAAACAAAGAAATTGCGTTAGTCAGCAAAAAAAAACACCTTCCAACTATAATGAAATGAAATTGTTGATTCTAATCACTTTTACACGTCATATTATAAAAATAAATAAAAGAGATGAGGGCGGCGTTTCCTATCTGATTACATACTCTGAGAAGAAAGGCCACAAAAACTCAGAGGTCACAGTCTCTTTTAAAATCCACAAATAATCTTGACAGATCATCGTGAAGACCATGTAGATTGATGTCTGAAATGGCCTTTTGAGTAAAGTACCACACAGATTTGAGTTCCATCTAGTCAGTGCAAGCATTTGTCAGTAATCGTGTAGCTCAACTCAGAACTTTATAAAAAAACAGAAAACAATGCTTATAATGCCAAACAGGCCTCAGCTCAGCATAATTTCGGATTATACAACATAAGGTATACCACCTGAAACTGATAATCAGCTTCAGCCCACGAGTATCATACGTTCGAATAATAAACACATAGGAAAGAGTGATTGAGTACCTAACAAACATTTACCAAACTCACAAACATCCATAATTTTACATTTACAACATTTATTTAGTAGGACAGTTCTAAGCACAGGTCTCCAATTTATCTAGATATTCGTACCGACGTGTCTCCAGCCTAATATTCGGTCATTTGTCTGACTAACCGCGTAGGGACATTATAAATGTTGACAGAGCAGTACGTCATCGTACGTGATAGTAATATATGAGGATAAACACATAAACAACATGAACATGGTGGGTTCATACGAAAAAGTAAGACAGACGTGGCTTAAGACTTGCGGAAGCTGTAAGTTATGTGGTTGGGGTTGGAGTATAAAATAAGGGCTGAAAATATGTCTGTGTACGAGGCGGAGTTATTTGTTCTTGAGCTCAATTTTGAAATCAGCATTTTGAGTTCTATCAACTCAGCGTATCGCCGTCCACCGCTGGACATAGGCCTGTCCCAGGCTGCGCCACAACACCCTGTCCTCCACCTTCCGCATTCAGCCTATCCCAGCCACCTTCTTCAGGTCGCCGGTCCATCCAGCTGGGGGGCGTCCAACACTACGATTGACATTACGCAGTCTCCACTCACTCACGGACTCATCTGCTCCCCACCCATAGGTCCTTCGACAAACATGGCCAGCCCGCTGCCACTTCAGTTTGCTTACTCTACAAGCTATGTTGGTAACTGCAGTTCTTTTCCGGATTATTTCATTCCTGATTTTATCCTTCAAAGATACTCCGAGTATAGCCCGCTCCATGGCGCGGACCGTGGAATTTGAGGTGTACCAGCCCAAATGAAAAAGATATGACTATTTTTTCGACAGTTTAGTCAGAAAAACAGTCATATACAGGTTGATTTTTTAAAGACCAGCCAAATTTAAGGATGTGGTACAGACCATCAAACTGAACAACTTTCGCCATGGGACAAATAGCGTAATCGCGAAAATTTTATCAACTGTCCCATACATTTAGGTCGAGTAGGTATTGAAGTTTTCTATGGGACATTTGATAAAATTTTCGCGATTACGCTATTTGTTGTTGTGTTTTACATTTAAAATATATACAGGCTGATTTGATTTTGATTACGCTATTTGTCCCATGGAGAAAGTTGTTCAGTTTGATGGTCTGTACCACATCCTTAAATTTGGCTGGTCTTTAAAAAATCAGCCTGTATATATTTTAAATGTAAAACACAAACCAAAATCCGATTAAATGAAAAAGATGAAATTCATTGTAAAATTGAAATTCCCTCCTGGGATTGCTCCATCGCGTACTTGTATAATAAAAACCATGCACATTTAGACAGTATAATATACGTTTGTATTATTTTTACTGCCTTTCCTACAAGAGAATATTGTCTTGTTTTATCAAAAGCTTTACTTTAACCGCAAAAATATTTGACTTCATCTCAAAGAAAAATAAACGCCACCATAAAAAGATATAAGGACACTTTATTTAATCAAATCTAGTGCTACCCTTTTCCCAGTTGGTACCCCATCTGCCTCGAGCAACAGTTTCACGGAAAAATAACATTGGTTGCCGCAAAATAGTTGGAAAGTTTCATAACATCCGCATTACGCGGGACAAACGTTCATTTTCTGTTATTGCAAGACTGAATCCACGTAAATCCGGGCGATTAACCTATATCAACCGCGCTAGTCTCCCGGATTATCTCGGAATATGACGGTTCGTCGCCGACAGGATTCTTTTGTCACCGCTCACCCCTAAGGGGCCATTAGTTTTTATTTGTGTAGCATTGTCCTGTCGTGACGCCATTGCCACGCCGGCGAACAGGAAATTATTCTCCATTATAATAACCCATGATGTCATTCGTTCAGTAATGCACGTTAAGCTCACCTTTTTTCCGAAAAAGCTTTTAGTGGACGATCTTATTTTTGTTTTTAACACTTTTTCAACTATCCATGCCGTTAATGGACGCCATTAGCGTTATAGTTTCCTATTGTTCGAACTGCTTCAATTTCATTCAAGCGATGGATTTAAGAATGATTAATTCTGGCATCGACAATGTTCTATTACTACATATAATAAATTTGTACAGAAATCAAAACTGAACGTAATTGCTACGAGGTGTGGTTGGAGTCGGATGCCGAAATAGTACATTACGATACATGTGACTTAAGTAGTCCATTATTGCGCGGCTATTATTATAGCTAATCGCCGTGCATTAATAGACTACTTAAGTCAAACGTATCGTATACTATTTTATAGCTCGTGTGACCTAAACCCGCCCTTTAGTCACGCTTTTCTGTGCAAAAATGGGATAAGCGTGACTTTAGTGCGGGTTTAGTTTACACAGTGCTATAAATATAGTTTTAGAATGTGTGTCCTTTTGTCTGGATGTATATTCCGAATTAGCGTAAAAACGGCTGAACGGATCATTACTGCCTTAGCAAAATAATATCATATGTGTTAATAAAATAATTTAATTAACACATAGGTTATTTTCTATTCCAGACGTACCTTCCCGTGGTATAATTTCCGACACCCACGCGGCCGAATTCGTTCACAAAAGAAAGTAGGGTTATAATGTGATATTTATAATCATGTTTGGTTATTTTTACGTGAGAGGTAAAAAGTCTACATGGTATAAGTGAGTGTTTTCCGGTTCGCGCTCCCATCCACTCTGATGGATTACCATCGATTTTAACGGTAGGTACAATTTCTCATACTGTTTCGGGATAGGCGCGTAGCAACAAATTCCCAATGAAGCCTCGCCTTAAAACGTTGCAAACATTGAATTATACATCGACTTTAACGGATAGTCCATTACCGTGCGTGTGCGTATTTTGTTTTGTTTTTTGGATAAATAAAATACGTTTCATATCAATAAGGGACTGATTTTTCAATCATCTGATAACTTTATTCAAACAATAATTTTGAAATTTTGGCAGTTATTTCAGACAGAAACTCCCTCGAATAAAAGTTATCTGGCGGTGGAAAAATCAGCCCTTAATAGGAAGATAAAGTCAGATCATATATCCTTAATTTACGAAAAACTAGCTGCACCCCGCGGTTTCACCCGCATAATTCTCGATCCCGTAGGAATATTAGGATAAAAAGTCTCTATGTCCTAATCCAGGCCCGGGTCTACACATGTGCCTAATTTCATTAAAATCCATTGAGCTGTTTTAGCGTGAAAGCGGAAAACATAATTATAAAATTCTAAGGAAACATAAAATGTGGTGTCTAATAACATAATGTTTTTAGAATGTTTTTAGGAGGATTTGAAGATAGACAGGTTTTTTCAAAACTCGACTTCTGCAAGCGGGTCGAGATTGTGCAGGCGACAGCGTACCTATTATATAGCTAGAATATGTTCTAGAATTTTTATTAATTTTATGTATTTTTTTTTTTTGTTCATTCTAAAAATCTCTAAATTGAGTTTAGTCTAAGCCGTCTCATACTGATTCATATAATTTGAGAAACCTAACTAGACCCTTGTCATACAGGATGTCTTAATTCAGTGGTCGAGACCTCACTGATGACTATACTGAAGTTTTGGAAATAAATTATTATTCAAAAATAACATGTAGCACACAATGTATCCGATTCCTACCTATGATAAAATAACCAACATAATTGTCATACTACAGTGAAGGCTTACTAAATAGACTTCCATTTTGTGGACTGATGTTTAATAATAGTAACCGGTCGGGAACTGGTTAGCCAGGCTGTCATAATATAACAAAATTTGGCGGTCCTAAGGGTACCGTAATGATGATAAGGGTAACTGCGTTTGTCACTTTTTGTGAATAAAGTATTTTTCAACGTCATTTTTATTTTGAGAATCATCTCATTTTAGTTGTAGCGAGAATTTTACGAATGACTGGGCTCCATTAACGTTTAGTGTTAGGACATATTTATCGCCAAGGTGAAGTGGAATCATTTTAAAATCAAGGTGGTAGGTCTTTTCCCAGCAGTGGGATATTACAAGTTAGAATATATTTATTTATTCGGTGGAATAGTAAATTTTATACATTTGAGTTGGTGCCAACATAAACTCATTAGAGTTGTACCGTGCACTAAAATCATAGACTACATAATTAAGAGAATTAAAGAGAAAAAATCCTTAAAAAAATTGGCGGATGAATGTTTTTGAATTGATACAGGTTGTTCTTAAACGTACCTATATGTTAGGAATAGTTAATTCAGCTTTGGTATTGTATGATAAACAAGCAGACGGCCCAACTACGTTGGATGATAAACGCCCGTGAGTTACATCCGGGGGCAAACATTGTCTCATGAGCTTGTAATTACGGCCACTCATACTTTATTATTTATTTAAACTTTTCGCACAAAAAGGTACAAAGGCGGACTTAATGCCAAACCATACCATACCATGCCATACTTTCCAATCAAGAACAAAGCCACGCTGCTTAGCGGTCGAAAATGGTATAGTGATACATTTGTAGGTACATTGTTGAGATATAAATCCCACTAAATTAAAACTTCAATATATCGTCGACCCACGGAGTCATGATGTAATAGTGTAAGTGTTATGATCTATTTGTAAACTCATATTTTAAGTGAACTGGTTGTGTTCTTTATGAGAATAAATATCTTTAAACCGAATAAGGTTGAAACTATCTGCCAAATAGACCTAGCTGATCTAGCTGTCAAATAGACTAATAGTCGTTTTATGACGTGCAGGTGACATTCAACCTTAAGGTCATCACTCATTATATTATAACAGTACCGCTCCGACGCAACAAATAACTTGTTATAAAGTTAGGATTTTTATTCACACGTCGCGCTGACCGCGCGCTTCTAGCGAGCAGCCCGCTCCCCGGTGAAGAAACGCCTCCCCTCGCCACCTAGGCGCGGTCCTCGCGCCGCTCACACGGCTGTCTCGCCGTCGCCTACAAATTCTCACAATCACTAATGTTCGCAAACCAGTCTATAAGCTGAACTAACTAGTAAGCGGCACGTAAACAAGCTGGCACTTCACCGGTGGCGTGCCAGCAGCGAGCGGTCGTCTTGCTGACGATGACGGTGCGTTGACGACAAGCGGGTGGAATTTTTCGAGGCAGTGACTGACGGTTACTGCACTGGAGCGGTGCGGCTATAATGAGTGATGACTTTAAGGGTTATAAAGCAAATACCACATCGACTATAGTAAAAACTCTTCTACTGAAACCTCTATACTTGAAATATTTAACCAAGACTTTTCTTTTAGTGCGACCATTATTCGTGGAGATCTTAGCCCGAGAGCAGCCGCTCTCAGTCGGTCAGGCAGCCGAGCTGGCGTGCAAAGCTGTGGGGGCCAGACCACCGGCCGTCATTACGTGGTGGATGGATGACCGACAGATGTCTGTAGCGGCGATACAGAAGGTAACCATAATCAAAATAAAAATCTTATGTCACTTATTCAAAATTAGGCTAAGAATCTTCTTTAAATATTTTTGATCGTCACAACTAAGGAAGCGTTTTGGGGTTGAAACGTTTCCTTAATACAGGATCATTTTTAACCAGTGCGCAAACAATAACCGTGAATTCAGTACATGGTTCTGAACACCCTGCTTTGAAAATTCTGGTAAGTTATTAAAAAAAAATTTGCTCTGCCATACATTTTGACCGCGTAGGTAGGTATTGCACTTTTCTATGAAACAGCGGATTTTTTTTATTTTTTATAACCGAGTAATAGTTTCTACTCTAGGCTACAATCATGTACTGCATTCATTGTTACAGTTTGCGCACTGGTTAAAAATGTATCCTGTATAATCGCCACTTCCTAGGGTTTTAGCTGGGAAGAAATGGCACGACAAAATTCCCAGCAACAGATCATCTTTTTTTTTTAACGTTGCCCCACACTAGGAATTACTCCTGTATCGTGGGTGCGTTTACAAACATTTAAACTCACATACACAAACTACCCGTAGGCAATACAAATATTTGTTCCGTGCTGGAATCGAACCCGCGACACGCAGCGCAGCAGTCGATTGCTCAACCGCTGCGCCAACTGTGTCAACATCATAATGGCATAGTGTAACAATGCAATAATAGGCAAAAAGTAATAATAGGCCTCTAAAACGTATTTCGGTCATGGCGGCCAATCAGATCCTTCGGCACGGGAGATATTATAGTGGACAAGTGTATGCGCAGACACAGATGCACTTCTTCTTCCCTCATCCTCGATATGCAATCCGACAAGACCGGAAAGAGATCAGAAGGCCAATTCTCGTAATTTAAAACGTCCAAAATCTAGTCTTAGTCTCATCTCGGCGACAAACAAATGTCAAAATCTTGTCAAAAATGTAGGGAAATTAGAGGTATTTTTGACAGATTGAGACTGAGATCAGACTGTGAACGTTCTTAAATTTACGAGAATTGCCCCACATGCTTAAAGTGCTTTCCGAGGCACGCGGGTATGACACCACCAACTTCCAAACTCCGGGCTGTTAGAAAAATCCTAATAGAAAAACCCATGAACACTTTGCCTGACCTCAGACCTGGGATTTGAACCTAGGACCCCACGTTGAGCAGTCGCGTTTGTAACTACGAGACCAACAGGGAAGTTAATGTAGAAAATTAAAACTACAACTTTACCAACAACCTACTACTTACACCGTATTTTTTTTTTTTGTGTAGATACGGCTTCTGTACTTTGTAGATACGGCTTCTGTACTTTGTAGATACGGCTTCTGTACTTTGTAGATACGGCTTCTGTACTTTGTAGATACGGCTTCTGTACTTTGTAGATACGGCTTCTGTACTTTGTAGATACGGCTTCTGTACTTTGTAGATACGGCTTCTGTACTTTGTAGATACGGCTTCTGTACTTTGTAGATACGGCTTCTGTACTTTGTAGATACGGCTTCTGTACTTTGTAGATACGGCTTCTGTACTTTGTAGATACGGCTTCTGTATTTTGTAGATACGGCTTCTGTACTTTGTAGATACGGCTTCTGTACTTTGTAGATACGGCTTCTGTACTTTGTAGATACGGCTGCTGTACTTTGTAGATACGGCTTCTGTACTTTGTAGATACGGCTTCTGTACTTTATAGATACGGCTTCTGTACTTTGTAGATACGGCTTCTGTACTTTGTAGATACGGCTTCTGTACTTTGTAGATACGGCTTCTGTACTTTGTAGATACGGCTTCTGTACTTTGTAGATACGGCTTCTGTACTTTGTAGATACGGCTTCTGTACTTTGTAGATACGGCTTCTGTACTTTGTAGATACGGCTTCTGTACTTTGTAGATACGGCTTCTGTACTTTGCAGGCAATCCGTTATTTAAACATACTTACTGCTTAACAGTGGCATAATTATTAATTATGCACAGCATTACGCAAGGTATTGACTACTGAATCAATAATATCGAGTAATTAATGCGTACAATGAACAATATGGGCATATCTTTGTAGACATTGATTACAATAGTTAATTTATTAATGCTCTTAATATTTGCTCTTAGAAACAGTGCAAAGAAACCGTGGGAGAAACTCAAACATAATGAATAATATTTTTAAGCATGGACTCTAAGGCCGTTTGTCCACCGCCTCGTCAACGGGACGTCAATGACAACGAGATGACGATGTCAAACTAGCGAAATAAACATTTACTATATGGCCGCGTGTCCACCGCAACGGGCCGTCACGTTCGGTTTGAATAACGTCTTCTCTCATTGACGTCACGTTGACGGTGCCGGTGGACAAACGCTGTAAGTCTAGCGTAGGTGTTCACGTCACGTTGATATCGACACAAATACGTGTGACGTATATGCCGTTTTTTTAATCTGATCCAGCTTGTCCCTCGGCTGGGGCAGGCTCGGCATTAGCGTGTAGTCGCTTACTTTTTAAGTTTTTAAGCCCTGACTAGAGTCCTTGATTTATTGAGGCACCCACAGGCAAGTCCGGTTAAGCAGCCGACAACCTTCTAGGTTGACCTGCAAGATGCCAGATATAATAAAATATTAAAAATATGCTGTACAAATGTCAGATGCGAACGCAATTGTAAGCATGGGCCAGAAAGTTCCAGAAAGGAACGTGCGGAGTAATCGTAACGTAAATTCAAACGATTTTAAAATTGAGAATACTCGTTTTGCTCATAATCTTTTACTTAGTTTTAAAAATTCATTCATATCTATGGATGATACTAATTGTGCTTGTCGCGGAATTTCAAACAAATATGATATACGATACTTTTATTTTCGATTCGAAAAACGTTCGAATTTACATTACCTTTGCGTCACGCGTTATTACTTTACACCCTAATTGCGTAACACACTTTCAACCATAATGTGAATGATTTTGAAGGCTTTTGCTAATCCATTGATAAATGTTCGAAAAAAGATCTGCTCAATAACGTAAATAAACTGTCAAAATGAAAGCCATTGCTATTGTAAATGTGTTACGCAATTACCCCGCCAATTGGTAGGTAGGTACTTTTCATTCCCGTTCTATCACTACGACTTTTAGAATAACCATCCATTTATTTTATCTAGAACTCGGACGACAAAAACGAAACCGTATCGTTTCTCCGCTGGACGCCCCGCATGGATCAAGATGGTCGCACGCTCACTTGCCGAGCGGCCCACGTCAAACTCGAGCACACCACAATAGAAACCAGTGTCACGCTCAATTTGCACTGTAAGTCCCTTTTCTTTTCTTTTTTGAATAGGGGGAAGGCAATCTTTTTTGAGGATTTATAGCCGGTGAGGCTCTGAAAAGTTATTTGTGTCTGTATTACATAGCTATTTGATATTACAAAAGCAAGCGAGTATCACCAACACGGGCTAAACATGAATGCAATCTTTTTCAATAAATTAAATAAATGATGGTAAAAACTGTGTAAAAATCTATGAAGGAATTTAAAAGTGGGTAAATAAGTAAATAACGAAAAAGAATTTGTTTTATACTACGTATATACAGGGTGACTGGTAACTCGACGTGTTCCTTCCAGTGCGTGTGGTGGGTCCAGTGGTGGTGAAGAGGTAAAGGGATGACATAAACTAGTTAAATAATTCCATTATCACATCATTTTAAAATATTTCAACAAATTGCAAATTCGACCTTTGCCAACATTATCGGCTGTTTCATCGGCAACTTTAAACATTTATGAAACTTTTGTACTACGTTGCATAGCTGATTAAATGAAGATGTCTTTCCCGTAATTTGTACGCTTAGTGTCGTAGTAAAATTTTGAGATAACTCGTGTCAAAGTTCGTGTACGTAGATGATTTTTGAAAAAGTATAATAGACTAATAGTTAATAAACTTTTTACTTTAACTTTTAACTGTTTGATATTTTAGAAAATTTGGTTACATCAATGGGTGTGTTAAAGTATTAGGTAGCCAACGGAATAGCTATGAAAGCCACTCAATTAGAGAAGATAGAGATTTAGTGACGAATTCTGGGAAATTTTCAAAAAAACATGAAAATCGGTTTTTCTCGCCTATTCTTTATCGCCTAGGCTATAAGGGGTGCTTAATTATTGCAAATGGGTCACACTATCACGCCCTGGAAGGAATACGTCGAGTTATCAGTCACCCTGTATAATGGTATAAGAAGATTCGAGAAATGAGTCCGTATCTATGTTACAATACGTTTCCATGGCAAAATTACTGGATCGATTTTGATGATAGTTCCTACAAAAGGGGTGTAGTGGTGGCCCAGCGATATCGGCACCAACTTACAAGTTGCAGGTCGTAAGTTCGAACCCAGCCAGTCACATTACTTTGTGTAATTTATTTAATCATCATTGCTCTTAAAACGGTGAATGAAACATCGATAGGAAACTGGCATGTCCTAGAACCAAAAATTCGACGACTTGTGACATATACCAACCCGCATTGGGCCCGCGTGGGGGATTATCTACACAGAGGAGGCCTGTGTCCCGAAAAGGTATTTTGGTATCTAGAGCCACATTTCATATTTTAGAATCTATTATATATAACAACTATTTTAGCTGTGCTGTGTCGATTCTTTCAATACATAATTTTATTATTAAACGGGAAAAAATATCCAAAATATTCAAAAACATCCAATTTCCCAAATCATTTATTTCCGCTTGTCATTTAGGTACATTTTAATTCTATTTTCAGTGCAGAGCACTTTTATTTTGGTTAAAATTGGTATACAGTTACCAATTTACAGCCGAAACTCTCCAGCGAGGTTGCCTGTCGAAAAATTAATAAACTACATAGAGCAGCTGACATTTTTAATTTGAAATCAGTACTGAGCTCAATTTTTTAATTGAAAGACAAATGGATTGGAAATTATCGAAAACTTATTTCTAATCAGCTAAAATTATCGAGATATCTGGATTTTCGACTTTAGTAATCTTTGTTATCTCTTTATATTATCGGCCAGTCACCGTAGACATAAAAATAGGTATTCAATGCGTTGATGGAGATAAAATAATATTCCAAGAGATTTCATGGTGTCATTGTATGAACGACAAATCAAACTGCCATAATTTCTAAGATGTCATAATATTTTTGAATGACAAGATTGGCTGAATGAATATAATAAAACATTTTGGCAAAGGAATTCTTAGTAGACTTCAATCAATGTTTTCTTTCACAGATATGCCAATAGTGACGCTGCAACTTGGCTCCAAAATGAATCCCAATGACATTGAAGAAGGTGATGACGTATACTTCGAGTGCATGGTCCGGTCGAACCCTCCAGCTTATAAAGTTGTTTGGGAACATAACGTAAGTACCTATCCCACATATTCAGAACTCAACGTTATCGTGATTTCATAAAATATTATAATACTAACTGCGCCCTGCGGTTTCACCCGAAAAAATCTCGCTCACGTGGGAATATCGGGATAAAAGTAGTAGTAATATTATATTTCCTTATTCAGGTCATAGTCTACCCATGTACTCGAATGAAATTTTATCCAAATCCATTCACCCGTCTTAGCGTGAAAGCGTAACAAACAAACATACAAAAAATCAAATCTTTGCTCTTTATAATAAATATCAGTTTATAAATGCGAAAAAGGTAGGTCAAGGAAGGTTTATAACAATTTAGACTCGTTCCTTACTCATTGACCGTAGAAGGTAAAAGATAAAGATTAATTTAAAAGTGTAGCTTAAAAAAAATGCAAAAGTATCAGTTTGTTTGTAACCTCATCACGACTAAACCAGAACCACAAACCCGACCTTTATGAAATATGACAAAAAGGTGGTCTGGGACCTGACTGAGAAATGATATATGCTACTTTACAGCCTGATTTTTGTTTTAAACTACGTATGCATACAGATGACTTTGTGGGCAACAGCTAGTCATGGATAAATATAAATCAGTTTGTGACTGATCACTACAAGCCCAAAAATAGATTGGACGATAGTTTCCTTATTGGGTGTAGAGAATTTCATTTGATCAATCAAATAATGTCACCTCTCTAACGTGATTCTTGGGACGTGATGGTAGTTTCACACTCGATATTGGATTCCAATATTTGGCTTAGTTTTTTTTTTAGTTGTATTTTCATTTAGTGTATTTGAAAGGTCCATTTTTTGCATTTATTTCTTTCAGGCTACTAGGGCTCACGGAATACAAAAAAAAAATCGCCGGAGATAATTTATAGGCCGTTCTATTTTGATATTGAGCTATTATTATTATTTTATTTTTAGCCGTTAATGTCCCACTGCTGGGCAAAGGCCTCCCTACTCTCTTTCCACCTCTCTCTGTCCAGAGCTGCCAAGGACCAATCTTTATGAAAGGAGTCCAGTTCATCCCGCCATCTCCGGTGGGGCCAGCCGCGATGTCGTTTGCCAAATTGAGCTAATTGTCTCTCTCATCCAATACATCATTTAGTGGCACAATTTCCAAGGCAAGAAAAGTCGGTTCGTCATAAGGACCTTTCCCGTACTACATTTTTGTACTAGCAAGTTACTTAACCACAAAGTATTTCCTTCTTCCGCTTCCTGCTTTTCGAAACAAACTTCAACTACGTCACATCGTTGTCTTATAAAAACTTTACATAAGCACGTGTAGCCTGAAGTTTTGGTTTTGGTTGAATCTTTAATGACCCCTTTGAAACTTTACATGTATTACCAGCATGTGTCAGTGCAATAATTAAGATATATTTTTCAAAAACTTCTCATTGTCAATTATGAAAAAAAAAAAAAATATCCGTGGCTCTGTCAGTAATAATAAATAATCAGGTCTATAAGCTGTTGTGTTTTTTGCTAGCCTATATTGTGTCCCACTGCTGGGTAAAGGTCTTTTCCCTTCCAAACTTCCTTGTCTTGTGCGGTCTCTGGCCATATGGGCCCTGCAAACTTAAACTGTTAATAAATCTATTTTTTAAAGAGAATAAGCATTCGTTTTCAAAAAAATTAAGTTGATTTTATTAAAATGATGAAAAGAAGAATACAGTTAATTAGCTTTATAATATCAGCACTCCTATCTTTTTTTCAAGCTATGTAGTCCCACTGTTGGGCAAAGGTCTTCCCCACAGCTTTCCACTCCTTATATCATAGTAAAATACTAACCAGATCGAACAATTTCAGGGTCAAATCATGACGCACAATCAGCGAGCTGGAGTCATAGCCGGCTCAGCCAATCTAGCTCTACAAGGTGTAAATAGAAGTCAAGCAGGGAAGTACGCGTGTACAGCATCCAATGTGGAAGGCGATGGGAAGTCCCTTCCAGTCAATCTGCAAGTTATTTGTAAGTATTACTGAAATAAAAAAATATTTGTGTAAGACAGTTCACGATGAAAATGATGGGCCTAGTATAGTGCCTTGCAAATACCGTATGCATACGAACGAAAAATGCCCAGTTTTTTGTGTATTTTTAGCTAAAGATCTATTCGATAATACTTTTGGTTCGATATTTTGTTTCTAATAATTTAGTCATAAAGTTAAATTCTGAAATATAACTTTGTCGAATCAATAGCTACTGAGATCTGAAAACCCCAGAAACCGGGCTACCGGCTCTTGATTTATTTATGTATACATACAGTCTTAATACAGATCCATGTTTGTTTTGTAACATTAAACCGTCGTTGAGGCAATTAGATATTATAATACTGTAGTCTAGCTTTAATATGTAGAAGCGATTAAAGTGATTTATTTAGTTATGAGACACGAGTTACTAATATTAGGTATTAGACATAGACATTCCACTGCGTAAAATTTCAACTTCATTTTTATCAATACTAACTATATAGACTATTGAATTGAATATTGGAATACTACAACGTCCCCACAGACATGTGTCAACGACCAATTAACTTTGTTAATAAATAGCCACATACGGCCTTAAACCACAGGCCGCAGTTACGAGTCACACCCATTGATTAAATTTTTCAAATTGTACTGTTATATTGCAGTGTAATAGTGGCTGTCCGATTCGATTATGAATTGAGCCAAGTGAATTTATGTTTTGTTTTCTATCAGTAGGGTTAGAGTTTCAATGACAACTTTATATTTACTGATTAGTATCAGTATAATAAGTGTGTCATTAGTGAGTTTGTTGTTAAATTATATGACTTCTCTTCTTGTTTTCACTAATAAAAGACACATCACTGACATTTTTTTGACGGCACGGTTGGCGCAGTGGTTAAGCGATTGACTGCTGCCCTGCGTGTCGCGGGTTCGATTCCCGCACGGAACAAATATTTGTATGGCCTACAAGTAGTTGTTCCGGGTCTGGCTGTTTGTGTAATTAATTATTAGAATTTCAAATGTTTTTGGAAAAAACAAAGTTTGACATTGTTTGTTGTACTGAACATTGGTTAAAGGATTACCAAATGCTAATTAATTATGAGAACTATAGTGTGGCAGTTGTTTTAATCGTAAATCTATGCTGCGTGGAGGTTCTTTAATCTTGATTAAAAATTGTTTAAAATCCAAACAACGAAATGACATAGTGGGTTTATCGATTGAACATTGCATTGAACTGTCCTGTGTTGAGCTCGATAAGCATGTTGTAGTGTGCGTTTACAGACCCCCTAATTATCAGAACTTTTCGTTATTTGAGTCAATAATGGAAATAAAATAAAATAGCGAAACTTGCATCCAACAACAAAGCCGCAATTATTTGTGGTGATTTTAATATTAATATTTTGGAAAATAATTCAAATAGCAGTAGATTATTAAGCCTTTTCAAATCATTCAATTTATCTAATGTTTTTACTGAACCAACTAGAGTAACTCTAACTTCTGCTACTTGTATCGATAATGTCTTTTGCGATTGTGATTATTTAGATAAAGCCATCGTAAATTATCTGCCGTCTGATCATAGTGGACAAACGGTAACTTTTAAGTTTAAAACACCTTTGCAAAAAGTGGAAATACAATTTAGGCCAATAACAACTAGTAAACTAAAAAGATTCAATAGTACCCTAAATAATAAGTTAAATGATCTGGGCCATAATATGGATATGGATGATGCAAATAAATTGTACGAGGATTTCTTTTCGGTTGTGCACACTCAATTTAATAAAACTTTTGAAAAGAAAAGAAAAATTATTTTCCCTAATTTTATATTTAGTGACTGGGCAACTAGAGGTATTAGGATAAGTAGGGAAAGACTGTTCGAGCTGTATGGCCTTAAGCCTTACATAAATACAGAAACTTTCAACAAGTATGTTGCTACATATTCAAAAATTTTTAGCAATACCTGCAAGATAGCCAAAACCCTGTACATTACCAACAAAATCAAATCAACAGAAAACAAAATAAAAACAGTTTGGAAAATTATAAATAACGAAACTAGTAGGAATAAAAAACGAAACACTGATTACACATTGGAGTCTTCACGTGGTGCCATATCCTCTAATTTAGAAGTAGCTCAAGAATTTGTAAATTTCTTTACTGATATACCATCAAAAACGACGGAAGCCTTAAATTCCTCACCGGACGTATCACTTGAGTTACTAAAAGCGAACGTTCCAGGCTGCCCGGTTGAGTTTCAATTTAGACATATAAACCCTATGATAGTTATAAAAACTTTTCGACAAATCAAAATCAAATTGACCGAAGATCTATGGGGAATGTCTATCAAAGTTTGTACATCCATAATCGAGACTATATCGCCATACTTAGCTTTAGTGTTTAATTTGTGTGTAGATCAAGGAGTGTTCCCAGATTTAATGAAATATAGTAAGGTTATTCCACTTTTTAAATCTGGGGACTGCAAAGACACCAATAATTATAGACCAGTATCCGTGTTGCCGGTTTTCAGCAAAGTGTTCGAAAAGGTAATGCTCAATCAAATGCTTAATCATTTTAACAACAACAAAATCTTGCACGATCAGCAATATGGCTTCACCAAAGGACGTTGTACGACTGACGCCGGTGTCACTTTATTAAAACACATATTTACAGCGTGGGAGGAAGCCCAAGATGCCATAGGAATCTTTTGTGACCTCTCCAAGGCATTTGATTGCGTTAATCACAAAACCTTACTCTTGAAACTTGAGCATTATGGACTAGGTAAACTTGCGCTCAGTTTAGTAAAATCTTATTTACATGATAGACAGCAAAAAGTTCAAATAAATGGTGTCAATTCACTTGGTTTACAAGTAAGAATGGGTGTTCCACAAGGCTCGATATTAGGTCCTTTCCTCTTTTTAGTATACATAAATGACCTGCCGCATTTATTAAAAAACCAACCACAAATGGTGTTATTTGCTGACGATACTTCCATAATTTTTAAGATAAATAGACGTGCATCAAATCTTGACGACGTAAATAACGCCCTACTGCAAGTGCAAAATTGGTTCACTGCTAATAATTTAGTATTAAATGGGAAAAAAACTAAATGCATAAGATTTGCTTTACCGAATGTTAAAAGTAGTGATTGTGACATAGTATTGAATAAAGAGAAACTAGAATTCGTCGATAAAACTGTTTTCCTGGGGATAACGCTCGACTCAAGGATGCAATGGGGTCCTCATATAACATCTCTTGCAAGACGGCTAAGTTCAGCAGCATATGCTGTAAGAACAATCCGTCAATTTACTAATGTAGATACCGCGAGACTGGTCTATTTCAGTTATTTTCATAGTATCATGTCTTACGGTATTTTACTATGGGGACGGGCTGCAGATATTGAGTCCATTTTTATTCTGCAGAAAAGAGCCATCAAAGCAATATATGGCCTACGCAGGCGCGATTCTCTAAGGGAACTGTTTAAAAATATTAATATCATGACGGTACCTTGTCAATATATCTATGAAAACATCATGTACGTAAGGAAAAATTTAAATCTTTTCAGTAAAAGAGGTGACAGACACGCCTATAGAACCAGAAATAGGGACCAATTAGTTCAACCAGGTTTCAGACTGGCTAAAGTAGACTCTTCCTTCATGGGGTACTGTTTAAAATGTTATAATAAAATACCTCCCCACATACTCCAACTCAATGAAACGAAATTCAAATCTTGCATAAAACGCACACTATGCAGCCAAGCATATTATAAGTTGGGGGATTACATCGCTGACAAAAATGCTTGGCTAAACGCTGGTCCTGCTCCACAGGACGCTTATATAAATTGATTGGCATTTGAAAATACTTCACACACGCCTACCCAACCTACATACTGTTGGAGCTGCTGAAGATTCTAAAATACTATGTTTGCATTATATAAATTCAATCTCCTAGTATTGTATAATTGCATAGAACGTATGTGAGTACTATGTTACATACTACAAAGCTACCATTTACTGGGTACGTCTTTCATTGACTTGAATATGCCTTGGCGGATGAGAGTATGTCATGCTCACTCTAATGTCTCGCTGATGGTGGCACATGTGTTGGATCATTTAGCTCCCTTCAAAATGGTTGAGCTGAATGGTGCTAATCTATGCGTCATGTTCGTGAACGGGCGCCGTCAGTAGGGACTGGTCAACTCTTTGCTGCCATGGCTTATTTTGATTTAAATTAATATTTGAATTGTTTTTTTTTTATCTTTTTATTACGGACGCTTTTAACGTTCTGCATCGTTCTCACATGCATAATTTTGAACATGAATGATGTAACCAATACTTTGTAACAATATTATTATGATTTAAAAGAGTGTCCATGGAGTTTCTTGCCCGTTCTTCTCCATAGGTACCTACTACGCTTTGGGCAACTAGCTTCATCTTTTTGACTGACCGACCTTGACAATTCAAAAATGCCTGTAATTGGTTTATTTGAAATAAATAGTTTGAGTTTGAGTTTGAGTTTGTATGTGAGTTTAAATGTTTGTAAACGCACCCACGACACAGGAGAAATTCCTAGTGTGGGGCAACGTTTTTAAAAAACAAATTTTACAATGTTTTTTAAGAAATCATACATATATCGATATCTATATAATATCTAATATTATATCTAGGTATCCTAAGTAAGGTTTTTCAAAACAATATTCTTATAATTTCCTAAGTACCTTTCACATTTTATTTTTTCAAACTCTATACGCCTGTATTATATTATATTGTATGTACTTTTCGTTAATCGTCGGCACGTGGAGACTTTTACCCTTTGTTGCCTCGAATTTCGCAATTCATGGCCCCTAAAAAGGGTGAGTCCCAAAAAATGGCCGCCACTATTCAAACCCACCTGTTGCGATGTTTAGCCATCATCATTGCCACAAGTGTCAACAGGAAGACCCTAAGTGTCAATGGGTCCCAAGCCTTATAGAAATGCCTACCTGTAGATGTGACAGCAAATCGACAGCCTCTGAAAAATATGACCCTCTTCAAAGTAGATTGAGCGTGAATATTGAAATATCATGTGAAATATTGAAATATTACATCCAGTAATGGAAGCATGAGGGGTGGAAAAATAGCGCCATCTACTAGGCAAGAAAATGTAGAGATAAACGTGTTAAAGTTTTTTATGGTGTCCATTTAACATTAAACTGATAATTATAAGGTACGTTGACTTGAACAAGACAAATCACCATTTGTACCAATACCTACGAGACCATGTATCTATATCTATAGTAATAATAAAGCTGATGAGTTTGTTTGAACGCGCTAATCTCTGGAATGACCAGTTGGATTTAAAAAAATATTTACATTTGATTGCCCAATTAAATTAAATTAAATATTCAACATCACGCTACGACCCATAGGAGTCGAGAAAAAGTCAGAAAGAACGCTAAGGTCGCAAATTCGTAGCTGCGTTTCTTGCAGCGTGCAGGGCCGTTCAATCGAATTGCCCATGTAACGGCCCGCTCCACGCTGCTAAAAACGCTCCTCCGAATTTGTGGCCTAAGCGAAAACGAGGTAACAACGCGGGCGGGCGATGCGATGCGACGTGGTGGGACGGGGGCCGAGAGTTTTATAAAAATATGGATGTTATTTAGTATATTGTGTATCTTACGACTTCCATGCGGACGAAGTGCGCAGGCAGAAGCTAGTTAAGATTATATGATTATATGATGATTTTTCCCCTCAAATTCTTTGTCTCTTACCACGGGGCTGTTCGTTTATTACGTAAGACAATTTTGACCAATTTCTTACGTAGGGGGAAGCCCCCCCCCCCCACTTAAGAAATAAGAAGACTTGGATGAAGCCCCTTTCAATCTTACGTAAAATCAGTATCTACCAAAATTGCAAAGAAAGAGTATCTTAAAAACTTATAATTTTTGCTTAATTTTGTGATCATAAGTAAGAACAATCTAGACCCCTCCCACCCCCACGGAAGGTAAAATAAGACTTGTTCCGACCCCCTACCCCATCAAAACTTCTTACGTAATAAATGAAAAGCCCCCATGGTGTCTCAACTTATTTGTTAATCAAATCTGCCGACCAACTAGAGACAGTATCTACTTCAATAATATCAGTTATTAAATTACCCATACGTTAACGCCATGAACGCAGTCATGTCCGAGCTCTGACGTGAAAGTTTCCGTGTTGATTCAATAGCTGCCCGAGCGCTCTTCATTTGCTATATTAACTTAGAGTTGGCCTTCTCTGAATATTATGGGGGAGACATGGGTTGATTTTCGCCTTGGGGCTAGTTATCTACCGAGTTGATTCGCCAGGCAGAGTAGGTACTCAATTGACTGCATATTGTTAACTACTCGTACTATGCGGTGAATTGAGTAAAAAGTGAGCTATTTTAAAACGATTTTTTTAATTTTAAAAATACTTCTTGGAACTAGGTTCTTTAACGCGGCTTGGAGTAGAAGTAAACTTGTAGAAATCTTCACGTAACGAAAAAGCGTTATGCCCCCTCCATGCTACTTTCTCTCTACAACAAGAACTCAACAACTATCTCTCTCTCTCTTTCTTATGTATGATAGTTTTCATGATTCAGTTTAGGTTTGGTAAGGCTAGGTTAGTATAATTTAGGAAGCTGAAGAATGAAAATCCAAGATGGCAACAACTTTATGATAGCTTCTAAAAACTTATACTACCTATAGATGGCTTGGTATTAAAAACGCGTATCAAATTCATACTTTCTGTCTTTCCATTTGTCTCTTTCTATTCAGGGAGTCGGGGGCGACCGCATATGTTTTTTTATATTGAAAAGACTGACATGTGGCCAGCAATTGCCTGCTACTGACCATTTACACGGTTAATTTTAGTCTCTCGCCGCTCGACGAAATCTAGACTAAAGGTCTGCTTCGACGCTAGCGATTTTATTCACCTTTTAGTAGTTAAATTTTTATTGCACAGCCAAAATCGACCCATGTAAAGCCCACATATAACTCGGAGGCATTTCTTGTTACGCCTACACAAAATTCATATTATTACAATATCTTATTCTAATATTATAAACATGAATAGGCATGCTCATCGCCGAAGGCTTCCTGTTCAATCGAATTGGGTTCACAATAATAATTACTACACTGAATTTATACTTATATTCATTTATATGGAAGTAGGTACGATAAACGGTCGGATCTCCGGCACTCGTAATCACATTATTTTCCTTAACTTATTAAATTATGTTCCATCGTACAATAGAGTAGTCGGGGCTCATGATATTTTGTCGAGGATAAAATATTATATTCTTTCTATTTTTCGTGGAAACATTCCACCCGTATTATGAACACTTAATAAAATCTCCACATTACAGCACGTTATTAGATGAATACTTCGCTTCAAAAACAAACAGTAGGTATTTGTATTTTTATGAAAAAATTTACGTCAATTATTTTTCATAAAAATACAGATGGCTATACCTCATGCGAATGTCTGTGAAAATTACCAAAATATACTTTTAATTATGTAGTCGATGTGAATTCTGCTATGACAAGAATAAACAGTTTTTCTCCTTACTTCTTATTGTTTACCATGACTTTTTAAAACGCAAAAAAGACCAATTTTCAAAAGCGTTATCGATCATATTTATGCGTTATTTTTTTTATTTACTTCTATAAATATGTGTATAAAACATTCTGGCATTCAATGATACGCAGTTTATTGGCAACACTGGCCAATATATCACGGGAAGACCCATTTCATTTATGTTTCAGATATTTGACAGTCATGAATTAAGCGTTGATTTTTATTCGCGTGTTTAAAAGCAATTTTACAACATTTTTGAACTGAAAAACGTTTTGTTTTCTTTCTGTTGCTACGTGATATGCATTTTTATGAAGGCGGCAAAACGTTAAAATACATTTTTAGTTTTTTTTTTTCAGTAAATACTTTAGTTTAGTTTTTTTTCTATTGTACAATCCAATGTACCTATACACAGGTTAATGGCAATAGGCCCACCACTACCCACACACACACTACGCACACTACACTACACATATACTACATTAGCACAAGCTACAAATTCACATAACAGACTAGTGAAAATCTGCGTAGTTAGGTCCCTACAGCACCTCCTCTACCTACCTTCTGTAATACAGCCCAGCCGTGATGCTAAGTAATGCTGCCTTCTAATAAAACACATAGGAGTGTCTGTGTATCCGTTGCTATGTGTTAATTTGACTGCTTTAACAGACTTCTATCACCTCGACTTCAGATTAACAAACCTAACTTCTCCTCATTTGCATCCGAATGTGTAATATATCAACTCAACCATGTCGCACAACCCATAGGCAGAGCAAATTGAATTTGCACCTACCGTGTAACGCATAACTTGCAAATTCATTGAATAACACCGGATTGATTTGATTTTATATGCAAAGCTTTGTAGGCTAGTGTTTATGATTCAAAGCTGGATGCTAAACAGTGTACGAGTCGGTTGAATAGTAGAAATGTTTCATCAGATGGTTTCAAATTATGCATGAACTGGTTTTGGTTTAAATATGCTTGTGTATGATGACGATGAGTTACTACTTCTTATGTTTATTAATTTATCTAATACTTTAAGCACACAAATGTACAGAGGCGGAGTTAATGCCATTGGCATTTTCTACTAGTCAATCTTTGGGTGATGCAGAGACAAACAGTGGTAGGTGTTATTGTGAACAATTGAGGAATATTTTTTTTTTGCAGCTGAAAGCCTAAGGGGACCAATTCTACGCTAATATTTGCTTATGGTATGTTTTAGGCGTCATGAAAAATCCAGTGGTTTTTATTGAAGCTTTCGCCCTAGCATTTAAGGCATATACCTAAAAATACTTACTTAAAATAATCAAATTACCAGTTAGCTAATAAAATAAACATTTAGCTTGAAGTTTCAGTTTATGCTCTAAATAGAATTGTAAAATCAATTTATTAATTATTTTCAATAAAAGTTTTGTTTCTCAAAAATTGGCCTTTAATTTTCGTCAGTCATTTAATATCGACCTCCCAACTTCGTAATTATAAAGTTAGTTCATTTGTTATTTTTTAAAGGTTCAAAGTCGCTATAACTAGTACGATTCATGTCAATTTATTTTTACAGAAATATAATTATCTAAAAAAAAATCTGTATGGATCAGAAGTAATATCTCATTTTAGGCTTTGTTATAGAATATAATAGAATACTCTTTATTATTACACTATATAAATTACAGAACATAAATATATACATTTTACAAAGGCTATATCGCTACATTCTCCAGTAGTCTATGAGGGTGAGGGAAGAGAGCACACCTGTGTCTTCACACACACTTGTGCTCTATAATATATCCCACGTCAATGGCTAATCTCCGCTGAGATTGGCCTTGGCCGAAATTCGGTCTGGAGGACTATTTGCTTTCTCCATTCTAAAGACGTAAGTAAAGTCTATGAATTTATTAAATATGAGCTCAACTGTTACTAATGAGCAATTGCGTTGTCTATTGTTACCGAACTTAATAAGCTTGCCAAACAGACGAGGGGATTATACATGTGATAGAAAATAGTATGAGAACACAAAGGTCGGTGGAAAGGATTTAAAAAGATCGACTGTTTCTATCCTGAAACATTTAGGTCGTTTTACAACACAAATCACTAAAACATCGTTCTGTTTATGTCAATCTTTTGAAGATGATTGAGTCAGAATGATGTTTTAGATACATTTTGTATATCTAAGCAATCATTTAAGAAAATGGCTCTGGATATTTTGTTTAGCGAGTATTTTGAGTTAAGTTAAGCTAAACTAAGTAACACAGCAATATTGGGACTACTGTTTTATTTTTATTTTTTATCACTTGTATTTAGCACTTCTTTTACCTAACCTTTAGGTTAAACGTGGATAATGGTGTGCATCTCATGTTTGTTAAATCTTAGTTTAAGTATTTCTCTATATTTTGTAGCATGTAACTGGTTTTTGTCCCTTATAAATAAATAAAACAGATTTATGGTGCAGCCAGGCCAAAGCTGACTAACAAAATCAAAACAAAGTACCTACCAAACCAAAAACTAGTCGCGCTTTCAAACAACAAATTGAAAACTTTGTACCAAAAATAGAAAATTTGATTCCATAACGACTTTATTTAAAACAAAAATAAAAACGTAACCAGCTTTGGTATGTAGTTTGGGAACTCAAACTCGGACGGGCCCGTTTCCGCTTCAAAATAAATACGAAACATCTTTTTTGTTTGTTTTGCGTGGGAGTAACTGGATAAAAACGGTTCGGTTAGCTTAATGTAGAAAATATTACAAACTCGATACTGACTTTGTTGTGGATTAAATAAATGATTGAAAGTAGTTTAAAAAAAGTAACATAGTTTTAGGCCTAAAACATCATGATGTATCGCATGCAGTTCTACATGGATATGAAAAAAATGTGCACACTAGATTGCTCAAAAATAAAATAATTGTTTTTGTTAAAATCAAAATTAAAATATTTTATTTCACAAATAACTTAAGTTAATTTTTTATCGATCCTTACCGTATTATTTTGTAGTAACAATTCAAACGATCTCGATTTAAAAAAAAATACATGATCCTTTATTCAGTAAACAAAACTCAGATTACGCAAAATTCCAACGGTGGCATTTTTCTAGATCGTAAACATTTTTATAAACCAATCACCCGAGCTAAAAAATTTGCACTCTACGACAAACTCAATTAAACTTTTCACATTTTAGACCATCAATCAAACTGGTGTTAGTTGACCAAAAATCAACCAAGCGCTCTAAACGTGAGTAATGTCTCCCAATGAATGATATGCAGGCGACGATAGGCCGCGATCGGGTAGATTACTCCGACTCCTAAATGTGATGGAGTGCATATATTAGTCACCCATGCAACTGGTATCCAAATCAAATGATTGAGCATCTACGACGACCATGTATTGATGGATAGTGGTGGGCAGTTCATTTACTTGGCGCTTTGTAACAGTTTGTTAGATTTCTATATGAAACACTCCGATACTACTAACAGTATGGTATTGTATATTTATTTTATTTCTAATTTTTTTTTTTTTTTTATGTGACTTGACGCATATTTTCTCCAACTTGTTCTTTTTGTGTTTGTGTTCTTTCTCTGCGTCATGTTAAACGTAAAAATACGTAGTTTCTTTCTTTTTTATTCTGTGTTGGTGAAACCAGTGGGCCTAAAACGAAATGTGAATGCGATCGATTTCAAAATTTAAAATATCGTTTTCGTACATGATATATACTTAATTTTTAAGGCTTTGTATCTATGGGTGATACTTATTCTGCTTACCGCATATACTTAAACCGAAGTGCTATAAGATAGTTGTATTTCAAATCGATTGAGCTTACGTTACGATTACGTCGCGCGTTCATGGTAGGGCCTCAGAAGGCCCATTCCCGTAATTAAAAACGTTCAAAATCATGTCGCAATCTCATCAAATTCTTAGGCATAACTGTAGACCATAAGTTGACTTGGAAACCTCACCTGGAAGTGGTTTGTAAATGACTGAGTAAATCTGCGTATCTATTGTTTCAATTATCTAAGAGAGTTAATTCTGAAACACTGTTAACAGCCTATCATGGACTTGTAGCCTCTAATCTCCGTTATGGTGTTATTTTCTGGGGGCAATCAACTAATAGGGAACTGGTATTCAGGATGCAAAGAAGGTGTGTAAGATCCATGTGTAATTTAAAGTCAACAGATAGTTGCCTTCCCTACTTTAAGAAATTAAAAATATTAACATTACCAGCTATATATATATTAGAAACTGCATTATTTATAAAATCAAATCCACATTTATTTACAAAATTTTCAACAGTTAAAAAGACCCCCATTCGGAGTCAATATGAAAATCAACTATGTACGTTGAAATGTAATACTGCGTTAATGAAAAAGAGCTTCTTTGGTGTTGCACCAAAAATTTTTAATAAAATACCTGATGCTATAAAATGTATGCCATTAAAGAAATTCAAAAGGTGTCTTCACAAGTTATTAGTTGAGAAATGTTATTATACCCTGGATGACTATTTTAATGATAATACTATTTGATTAAATTCTGTAATTTTATAAATTTATATTATTAATGTTGAATTGGATGACTATTTTAATTTTGGATGACTATTTGATTAAATTCTGTAATTTTATTAATTCATATTATTAATGTAACGAACGAATACTTTCTCGCATATTCTTTTGTTATGATCTTCTTGTGTGTGTTTTTTTTTTGTTTTTCTTTCTTGTAGTGGACATTATTAAATTGATTATTTTAATGTATTTTGTTAACGTAAATTTTTGTTAACTTTGACGAACCTGACTTTAAAATTTGTATGTCAACAATGACAAAGCATAGTGCAACACTTATCTATTTAAGACCCTGACATGTATGATTAAAGTATATATGTTCTTCACCTATGTTTCACAAATAAATAATTCTGATTCTGATTCTGATTCATCTCAGCGACAATCAATGTCAAAAACTTGTCAAAAATTAAAGGTACTTTTGACAGATTGAGAAGATTACAAGTGAGAAAATTGCTAGAATTGGCCCTCTGGCCATCTAAGTTTCCGCCTGTAGGTGACGTTATATTTTTGCTGAAGAATTCTTTACAACTTTGTGGAGATCATACACTAGATTTATAGATAGAATACCCAAGACTACCCGTGTTCGGAAAAACTTACGTGAATTTTATCGAGGTTGCCTGATTAGCTCCGACTGAAGTAGTTACTTGGGCCCGCAACTTAGCCGCGCCGGGACCAACTCATGATTATAGGCTTCGATTGAGTAAAAATCTAGTTAAGAAACCCCGATAAATCCTCATGAGTAAAGCTGTCTATACCCTTAAATTAAATGTCACTCACGAAGGCAGATTTATAGTGTGAAAGAAGGGTCGTAGGACACTCGGATAAAAAACGTTTCTATTCAATTTTTTTTACTTTTGTTGCTGATCAATCGTCGTGTCATCATCTGTTTAGCCTTTTCCCAATCATGTTGGGGTTGGCTTCTAGTCTAACCGTATCCACCTGAATACCAATATTTTACGTGGAGCGACTGTCTATCTGGGCTTCACAACCCAGTTAGCAATATGATTATGCCTTTGTAAGACTGGCTGTTGAAGATCTACAGATGGCAGCTGGGACCAACAGTTTAACGTGCTTTCTGAGGCACTGAGGGGTCTCGATATATATTGGATCGTCAATCTATTTCTATTGGATATGTAATCACTCCTTTATCAATCGTCGAGTACCTAGCATTAAAATCGAAGACATTAAAGGACAATGACCAAAAGTCGTACCAAAGTCTCATGCATCAAGATCAAAATATTATAGTAATTATTTTTATAATTTTTTACGACATTACACGTCGGATTTGATTTTTGAACAAGGAATTTAATTTAAAGTAAAAAAGTGTTGATATTCAAACGATATGATTAATATAACCTTGAATTTTGAAAGTGTCATAATCACGGCTTTCAAGAAATATGTAAAAAAATTATACTTTGCTGATTCTACATTAAAAATAACTCGAATCAAATAGAATATAATTTTTATTTAAACGATTGTCATTTTTTTAGAGCAATAATGGTGTATGACATGTCAAACAAAATAAATTACCTAGTTTTTAGGTTATTTCATTTTTTTTTTAAATTTCCGCAACCCGGGTTTTGTTTACAAAAAGAACTTTTGTAGGAGTTAATAATGATAAGTGTAGTCTATAAAAAACAAAGTTTGACTTTGATACAGCATGATACGGGATTCCATACATCAATGGGCATTGTCCTTTCATAAATGTAACTAAGGTCTAATTCAGTCAATTATTTTCAGATAAGCCAGTATGTCTGGCAAATGCAGTAGCAATAGTAGGCGCTGCAATCAATGAACCAACTAAAGTAACATGCGAGGTGGATGCCTTCCCACCACCTAAGAATTTCCAATGGACGCTTAATAATTCCATGGGAACCTCGGAAATTGAGCCGGTGAGTACGCCAAGTTTATTATGGACGTAATTGTGCATTGTACAGCTGGCCGAACGCTCAGTGGTAACAAAACCGGTATATTGTATTCTATTGAAACTTTGTACCATGTAAGGTCAGCGCAAGGTCGAAATGTTACCACTGCCTTGGGGTCGACTGTACGTTAAACTGAATAATTGATGTTTCGGTACTCGAAATTATGTAAACGTTTTATAGTTGGAGAAGTTTAGGTCTCAAACGGAATGGTAATGTGAGCTTGAACTAACTTCTGCAGGGAAGTAAGTATTGCAAGCTTTAAATAGTAATCTATTTAAAGCTTGCAATACCTGCTCTTTGTTGCAGATAGTACATCCACTGCAAAACTAATTTAATAATTAGTTTTACAGTGGATGTAATAGCTGCAACAAAGTCTTTATATTTTAATTTTTTAATTTTTTAGTCTTGTGTGTTATTTGTGTATCATAATGGCCTTTTTTTTTTTTTTTTTGTGGATGGGAAATCATCAAATGACTCCTCCCGCTCTGGGTGGAGCAGAAGGGAGTGTCAGACTCTTACTGACTAAAACCCACCCGTGTTCCTTCCTTAGCCCTTTATGTACCAGGGCAGCGGTAACCCTTTCGGACGATCCCGCTACCCCGGCAGGCTTCGGCCCTGTCGGGCCCCGTCATCTATGCTGACATCTCTTTGAGGCGCACGTGGAACACTTACGCGCCGTCCGGCACGGGCCTGGTCCTGATCGGACGGAGAGCTACCCATTGCTCTCCGCCCGCAGGCCCGCGCCTACGGTGGCCGGGAGTCGTCACGCGGCTCCCGACGCCCGGAGCGTCTCCCTCGGCGGCTGAGGCGTGAGGATCTCTCCGTCGCCCATCCCGCCACCTCCTTCGCTAGCATGACTGCTTCGCAGAAGGAGGTGACCGCCTCCCACTCCCTCTCGCCCCGGACCATGGCTTGCACCAGGGCCGGGCGCGAGAGGTCGCCGCCGCTGCCGATCGCCTCTACGAGGACACGGCGGTGCTCTGCCCAAGCGGGGCAGACCTCCACCGTATGCTCCACCGTGTCCTCTGGGCGATCCTCGCAGTGGTGACACCCGGGCGTCTCCTCCCGCCTGATTATGTGCAGGAACCTCCCGAAACATCGTGTCCGGAGAGGACCTGCGTCAGGCGGTAGGTGAGAGCGCCGTGACGCCTCTCTAGCCACTCCTCAGAGAGGGTTCTTACCGCTGCTATCGTGGCGTGCCCTGCGCTGGGTTGCGATAGTCGCGCCTTCCATTCCGCCATGAGATCGCGCCGGAGGTCCGTCCGCTCCGCCGCAATTTGCCACGGGTGCAGAGTTTTCCCCCGACGTAGTGCCTCCGCGCGCCAGTCATACAGGCGCGCGAGGAATATCGCCTCCAGATCCCATGGCGGCAGTCCGGCAAGGAGGCCTGCTGCCTCGCCCGAGATCGTGCGGTACCCCCTTATCAGCCTTACGGCTACCACCTTTTGGGGCGCATTCAGATAGTGTGCGGCTCGGAGCCGCAGTGAACGCGCCCACACCGGGGCCCCATAAAGGGCCATGGACCGCACGACCCCTGCGTAAAGCCTCCGGCAGGAGGCGTTTGGCCCCCTCAGGTTGGGCAGGAGCCGCTTTAAGGCGGCCCCGGTCCGTTCCAGTTTGGGGGCCAAACGTCGAAAGTGTTCGACGAAGTTCCACCGGCTGTCGAGGACGAGACCCAGGTATCTCATCGTTGTCTCGATGCCGATGTGAACCCCTCCTACCATCAATTGGGATCCCGAAGGTGGCCCGTACCGGGGCCCATGAAAGGACATGGCCTCGGACTTGTGCAATGCCACCTCGAGACCCAACTGCTGGATCCTTTCCACGACTATCGCAACCCCGCGTGTCATCGCGTCGGCCGCCGCCTGATGCGACCTCCCCTGCGCCAGGACCAGCGTGTCGTCAGCGTAGCAAACTACGCTGACGCCATCAGGGAGGTCGGCCCGCAGCACCCAGTCGTAACCGATGTCCCACAGGAGCGGCCTCAGAACCGATCCCTGTGGGACACCGCACGACATCTCTCGCCGGTTCCAATTCCCATCATAATGGCCTGGCTAACACTTCAACAATCTTTGGAGTAATTTTATAAAAACACTAGTTTCAGCCCGTGACTTCGTTCGCGTGGAAGTCGCAAGACACCACACAAATATATCCCATGTTACTTGCTGACAATGTAGCTTTCTACAGATGAAAAAAAATGTTAAATGGCTTAAGTATTTTTTGAGTTTATTCATTACAAAGAAACATACAAAAAATGAAATATGTATATATATTTTTTTTTGTATAATTTCTCTTAAAATATTAGTTTAGATAATAAGAAACCATTGAGTTAGTAATAAGAGTACCCTTATAAGTAAGTACTACTTAACGCAATCTACTCGTATTTGAGCCTGCACACTTAATGGCATTCAAAAATTAATTACAAGTCCTTGAGTCTCCTTACTAAGATGCTTTCATAGAATCTATTCTATGAAAGCATCTACCCCACACGATTCCATTTTGCTCCACCCGCTGTTCTGTCGTTACAAACAACCCCTTTTATAAATACACGCACGGTCCTTGTCATTCCCTTTTATGGACATGCCAACAACGCTCGTCATGAATAATCCTTTGCTTTATGGAAATATTTTTTTTTTCAAATATTTTCCACGAGTTTCGCCTTTTTTGCGGGATTACAGAACGAGCCATAAGTGTTCCTTTGGGAGCTAAACAAATTCATGTGTTGCCAACTTATAATTTATTAACTTATTTAACTTAACTTAACTTAACTTTAACTTATTTTTTATTTTTTTTAACTTATTTTGATATGAATGGCAGTTTTATTGCATTAGCATTTTTAATTATAAGAGTATTACTTTTTATTTATTTATTTAATATTTCAAGCACATAAAAGTACACAAGCCGACTTAATGCCACAGGCATTTTCTACCAGTCAACCTATGGGTGATGCAGAGACAAACAGTGGTTGGTCTAATCATGAAAATTGCGGAATAAATATTTTATATATAAAAATACACAAAAACCTATTAAAACTCGTCTTCCTGCCCTTATCCCATGTTACTTAAAACTATAAATATAATATACAACCTAATTACATAATTTTTTGAGAATCTTTGCTACATTTTTGTCATTGAGGATAGAGTTGTGGTGAGTGAGGGTTTTGAGTATGAATGTGGATAACTATAAGGGTACGGGGAAGACCAAAGAAACGATGGATGGAATATGTAAAAGATGATATGGCTAGAAAGGGGGTGACTACTGAAATGACGACTAAGGCCCCTCGCCCATGGCGACTTTTTGTAGCGATGCTTAGTTACGTTAGTTAGTTGCGTTAGTAGTGATACCGTCGCGAGTTTCATAAACGCGGGACGGTATCGCTACTCACGCGCGTTAGTCGCATTTGCAACGCGCTGCAGAAGCGATGCCAACGCGCTACAGCATCGCGACTGTATCGATGCGAACGCCCGACCGTGTTGGACGACATCGGGGAGAGAACGGAGTAAGGGTGGCGCGCGAGTGGAGAACCGAGCATCAGTGCAACTCGCATCGCGACAGAAGCGCGTTTGCATCACGACTGAGAATCGTGGTGTGGGCGAGGGTAAACAGCTAGCGACCGCATCGCGACTGCATCGATGCGAACGCGCGACAGCATCGCTACTGCATCGTTACAAAAAGTCGCCGTGGGCGAGGGGCCTAATAGAGAAGTATGGGTGTTTCGGCGCAGCCGTGAGGCAGACAATACTATTTTTACCTCTCAGGAACGGGTTTTTTTCTGCTTTTTGTTTTTATATGAATATTGTGTGCCTTTACCTGGGTCAGTGAAAATTATTTTCTTTCTTTATCATGCGCCGACCCCAAGTAAATGGGACTAAGAGCAAGAGAATGAGGATGATGATGATGACCTACATTTTGTCCAACAGGAGAAATTCATTTTGAATGGAGTTGGGAAATCGGTGCTGTACTACACTCCAGCATCGGAAAAAGACTATGGGTCCCTAGCGTGCAGAGCTACGAACCTCGCTGGTCAGCAGGTGGAACCCTGTCGGTACTCCTTGCTGCCAGCTGTGAGGCCAGATCCATTGGCCAACTGTTCTGCTGTCAATCTTACTGATGATTCGGTAGCGATAAGATGTGATTCTGGTAAGTACCTCTAAAAAATACTAAAAGTTTTTAAAACATAAGTCTATGATCTGCAACCTAAATAGCTGTAAATATTTAAAAAACCGGCCAAGTCCGATTCGGACTCGTATACGAAGGGTTCCGTACCAGAAGCCAAAAAACGACGAAAAAAACATGTTTCTTGTAATTTTTACTACATTATTTTATTTGTGGTCATAGTGGCAATAACAATACACACTATGAGAAAATTTCAATTATCTAACTATTACGGTTCATGACATACAGCCCCCTGACAGACAGACGGGCGTACAGCGGACGCTTCGTAATAGGGCTCGTTTGGCACTCTTTGGGTACGGAACCCTACAAGGACTATAAACCAAACTACTTCAGGATATCAATCAGGAGATTATAAAACCACGGCGGTTGTTTCAATCTTCCAGAAAACCAAGCTTTGTAGCGTTTTTATGAAGCGCTGCCCGTAAGACTTAATGGAAGAGGAAATCAAGTTATTTGAATCACCTGAGCTACAGAATGACGAGAAAATAAAATGTCCGCGTTGTCTGTTTCATTTCCAGTTTTATTGTGACTTCGTTATGATGTTCTTTACAATATAGTAATAGAATCACCATCTTGTTTTATTTTTTCTTGTATAAACAAGTTGTGTTTCTTTGTGTCTATAAAGACACAAAGCAACAAAGCAAGATTTACAAGACGAATTTATCAATGAAAGTGAACTTGATCTGCACATCTAAAATCAATATATTTTATTTCACATAAACCTACATGGGCACTTTTGAAAGAAGCTAGGTGCACGGTACCAATCGGTCGTTTCCTATGGAGAACAGCTGGCAAGAAACTCCACGGTTATGAGTACTCTTTTCAAAATACTTGGCTTTTACAATGTTTTCAAATTACAGTGTTGAACAGTGTAGGCCTGTCAACAAGTACTAGGTACTTGAAAAAATATACATAATCAGCCTATAATATTCCCACTGCTGGGACACAGACCTCCCATCTTCAAGAGGGAGTTGGCTGTAATATACCACGCTAGCCCGGTGCGGGTTGGTAGATATCACATGTCTTCAAATGATTGGTTCTAGGATGTGCCAGCTTCCTCACGATGTGTTCCTTCACCGTTTGGAGAGCAGTGATGACAAAAAAAAAATACACAAAGTAAAGCACCTGCTTGGGTTCGAACCCGACTTACAACTGGTAAGTCGGGGTCGTTATCACTGAGCCACCACTGCTTCAAAATTGGGCAACATTCATTCCAAAAGTACAAGTTTTAAAAAGTAACCGTTATTTCGGAACTTTCGGGTTTAAACTGGACATAAGCTGTCAGTCAGCTTACAGCAAATGAACGCGAAAAATTCTCGTTGTTAGCATACAGCACCATTCGTCCGTTCCCTATGAAAAAATCTCGGAGTTCTTTGTCATACAAATGGATTCTAGTTTTGCGAAAATGGTTTCTATTATAATAGTTAAGGGTTTTTTTAGCTAGTTTTACCTAGATTGGTGTTTTAATAAATACTGTCCTTGCCTCTTGCTAGATAGAGCCCTCATTGTTTCGATGCGAAAAATGGATAGTGTTATTCGTGTTGTCTAGCTTCATCGCCCTCTCGTACACGAACAATGATGACTGTATTTGAAAACCAGCGTCAGACAGCATTTGTCTGGCATTAATGCTGAAACGAGGCTCTTTGGCGCAGCCGTGAGGCACCATTGTACATAGTTTAAACTTGATTTTCACTTTTTTTTTATTTTGTTATTTGTATTTTGTGTTTCACGAACTGTGTCCAAATAAACGTTAATTATTCTGAGTCTGTGATATCCTACTGCAGGGCAAAGTCCTCCCTGCTCTTTTTACACTTCCCTCTGTTTAAAGCTTCTGAGGACCAGTTCTTGTTGAAGGAGCCCAGCTCAATAAACGTTATACTTTATTTATTTCTTTCTTTATAAACATAAACCATTCATTTTTTTAGGTTATGACGGCGGTCTTCAAACATCGTACTTCGTGGAAGTATGGGAATCTAAGAATTTAGTAGCAAATGTATCCACTGCATTACCAGCATGGATACTGCGAGGTCTTGGCTCAGGAAAGAGTCTGAAGCTGGTGTTCTTCGCGGCTAATGCCAGGGGAAGGTCGGAGACTGTTTTCATGAGGATAAATACCTTGACGCGACTTGCTTTACATACGGGTATGTACCGAGTTACTTGGTTATATATTATTAAGATTGTGAAAAGAAAAAGTCTGCTGTTTCTTGCGAATATCTGCCTTTTTCTTAGCTTAATGTTTAATAACACTACATTACATTTACATTCCATCGCCACTTAGTTATTTAATTTAATTAAATGTATTCTAAGTTGATTTTTGAATCACCATTTGTAACAAAAATGTCCTAATAAGCTTTTGGTTGCAATGGAATTTGAACTTTATTTAGTATGAAATTCAGTTTGTTGTTCTATAACTTGAAAAATATCTCAAATTCTTAATTCAAATAATAGACTGTTTAACACCTATATTCAAATTTTATTAATGTTTCAAATTGACGTTATTTCAAGTTAAACAAATATCAACTTTATTTTAATGGTCATTAAGTTGATTTCAGAGTGACTAGCACTATTGAAAAAGTTATAAAAATGTTTGATGTTGTAGCGTAAACTGAACTTTGTGTAGGAATTAAAGTTATTTTTCCATAAACTCATATTTGTTTACATTTTGACGTATATGTCGCAAATGCAGTATAGGTAAGGCTTATTCGTTAATTATTTTTCCCTAATGTGTTTCCATACTCAAAATTGTTTCCAGACCTACTTGAAGAATATACAAACGTGCTTTGACCGCAAAGTAAAATCCATAATCTCAACACTCTAACGTGCAATGTTTCGAACTTTCTTGAAACAAACGAAAACCGTTAATTAAGTTGTTTGGTGTTACATCCTCAGTTATTCATTTCTGAATACAAAATTCTGTTTTCGTTTTGTCCTTTTGAGTTTCAGTAATAATTAGAAATCGGAATATTCACAATTGTGAAAAGAATCGCGTAGCGCTGGTGCTGAATATTAAATTGGCTGACGACCTAGCTTTTTGCTAAATTCTATCTACCGACAAATTGGATTGACAACTAGCGTAATTGGTAGATGTAATTTTAAACTTTGATGCTTAGAAACTTTGACACAGTTGTCATGTTAATTGAATTTATTAATCCTGTCCTAACTATTTTACCTTGAAAAACTACTGTAAGCCTTTTTCCAATAGAATTACTAAAAACAGACTAAAAAATAATTATAAAAATAATATTTTATTAGTCTATAAAAATAAAAATAATTTAGTTAGTTAAATTAATAGTTAACAATATTTGTGTTAGTTAGTAGTTAGGGTTACTTATTACATTTTCAGCAAAACGTTCAGGGTCGGAAATAGACTCAACATATTTTTCCTCAATCATTGAATCTAGACCATTTGCCAACTTTTCTAATTATTTTCTATCGACAAATAACAATTGAATGTCTAGTTATGTTAGTTATTATTTTTAGATGATGTTAGGTGCTACTAGTTTTTTACGTTTTTCATAGTTTTAAATTGTAAGTAAGTTCAATATTAAGACCACGCTATCGCATAAGGGTATACACCTGTAATGATAGTAATATTGTAAGGGAGATTTAATAAAAAAAATATAATAAAATGTGTTCATGCATTTTTACACCGGTACAATGATCTTTTAGCGCATGGCTTAATTCGGAACTAAAGCCGCCATCTTGTTTTCCAATACAAATTTTTACGGTTTAAGATAATTTATTTCACTCAAAAAGAATAAGTACAATTATTCACTCCTATGAGTAAAAACATAAAAATTAAGATAGGCGACGGTTTCACCGGATTATGAACTAAAATTAAGTTATATAAGTCATTTATTATTATTATTTTTTTTAAACACCTTATATTAAACTACAAAAGCTATTATACAACCTCCTAATTCAAAATTTGTTAAATCACTTTTACTATGATTATCATGCAATGTATCGAACTGCTAGAGGGCGGATACCCGGTGACCTGAAATACAGGCCCTTAAAGCCTAGCTTAGGCACCAGTCTCCCACAGTAAAACTAAAGAAGAGTACAGACTTACAATTCAAATATTATTCTGAATAATAATATGGTGCTTTAATAGCCTTTTAAAAATTGGAAGTGATTTTGGTTCCTTAATTACTTTAGGTATAGAGTACCAACAACGCCACCTTGTCAAAGTCATTCATGGGCCAAAACATCCTTGAAGCACTCTAAAATGAAAGCTATGTAAGACTAGTATAATTCTAACAATATTTTTTTATCAACAGAAGCTAAATCCGGTAAAGCAGTTGGTGTGGACGCCAGTTGGGCTTTAGGAGTGATAGCTGGTATCGCCGGGACCCTGGTGGCAATCGTGGTGATTGCTCTTCTGGCTAGAAGAAGACAGCATCCTCCTATGCAGTATGAAGGTAAGAGAATCTGAAGCATTTCTAGTTGTAAAATGAGAGAAAAAAATCGTTATTTTTTGAAGGTTTAATGGAGTTACTGCTTTAGACAACAATTTCCAGTAAATTGAAACTTCACTACAGTCTTTTCATGGTTATTTTACCTCTGTTTTACATCACTGTCCACTATCCACAGTGGCCTTTAATCTCATTCTCATAAGGTTGCTGTTGGGTTGCTGCCTCATAGACAATTGACCTTGTCCTCTTATAACGTGCAAAAGACATTCATCCTTAGGGTGATAAAGCAATAACGAGGTCGACTATATCTAAAGATTATATCTAAAGATATTTCTAAAGATTTTTTGGGATCAAAAGCTTTCTTAAAATAAATTGTTCAAATTAACACTACTTTTTGGAAGGCTTAGCTTGAGATAAACAATTCTCGACTGCATGGATAAATTACACGTATGTTATACCTAAGCTTATAATCTAGGAGCTTGCTGTCATTGGTACCTACTGGCGCAAAAAATGGAAACGAAATGGGCAAAAGCAACAACCACTTAACGAAACAAAGTTATTTTGATTTCCGTGCTCAGTGAACTTTCACGAAAAAGAAAAATCTCATTATTCTAGCATTTTTCTGTGAGTAGCCTACATTTTACCAGGTAGCACAAAACGTAACTAACAAAATACCTCGGAAAGAGATGAGAGAAACTATTTAAAGTTTATGCTCTGAAACTCAAAGAGCGAAAATTGGAATGCAGCGAAGCATAAAAAATATTTCACATAAAATATGATTAATGAAATTGACAAATGTCCATGAATCATTTGTGTGTACATGATCGTAGCGTGTCGAATTTTGATAGATGCTATGAATCTACCAAATAACAGCATTTAACCGAGCTATGGCGTGTGCAACGCCTATAACTTAGAATATAAACGACACAAGTTTGAATTTTACGGTGAAATTGTCGCCAGATAGTGCCAAAGTAATTTTCTTTAGCCATTCTCACGTAATGTGACTATAATTTAATACGTAACACCTTCAAATAATAGGTTGTGAAACCTAACAATTATAACTTGAAAGTTCCAAACAATTTTTTACTTTCAAAATTTGCAATACTGGTTTTGTTATAGTGACGTGCCTAATGCCTTTTTATTATCGATGTCTCGGATAGGTAATTATTTTGATGGTAATATAAAAGCAATATAGAGGTTCGTACCTTCGACCACAAATAAATCGAAATTGCTTCGCTGGGCAGGTTTACTAGCGAATAGCGGTGGATTCTGTCGCGTGACTGGAATTTTTGAACGCCTCGGACGGCCCGGCTGTGGGCTTCACTGCATTTGAAATGTGATTTATGTCCTTTTGCATTTGGAATGAAATTGCAGATGTTCCGTCTGTCGATGGACGGCGGCGGCGACGTCTTTATTAAGTTTCCATATTATTAAATAAATTGTCTTTTTGACGTTTGGCTGTTTGCGTCACGTAATGATACTTTTACGTGATATTTGCAAGATAACTGTTTTGAATTTAGGATGGCGTAATGGCATTGGTGGGTATTTTTGGGCAATCTATGGTTGGTATTTTTTGGTCAACTGCTATTCAATAACTATGTCAGCCGCACATAATTATACGTGCTTTGGAGAGCACGTCAAGCCGCTGCCTGTCGTAAAGATTGTCGTACTAATAAACAGGAAATTGGCAGCCAATTGGTTGAAATTGGTAGGAAATTGGTGATTGGTGGTTGGTTGTGGGTATTGGTAGAATAAGCCTGATAGTCTATTTAGCTCAAGGATATTGGTATACTTCTATAACTGGTTTTAGAAATAGGTCTTTACTTGGAAAATACTGATAGTCAGCCGGAATTGATTAAACTTGAAGATTCTTCTTGAGACTTGCAAGTTAAGAAAAAGGCTTATCCACTTAATAAATCAGATTAACTTTCGAAGTTTGTTAAAGTTTGTAGAAAAACCCTTATCTGGATAAAAAGAGGATAAGCTTCTGATAAAAAATAGCTTTATCATACAGACAATAATCCGTGTTACTTTAACGGGGATGCGCTAGGTAGTCCGCAACATTCAATGGACATCATTCTACTGCCGAACATTTTATAACCAAAAATTAAAGTGCCGGCCATAAAAAAAGTATTGTTTTCTTATGGGAAATAACATATTGAGCGTTTCTTATTATTACAACGAAAGTCTACAGTTAACCCCCTGGCTACTATCTGGGATTGAAAATGCCAAAAAACATATTTTTATGTTAAAAATACCAACTTTCATTGAATATAACATCCCGAACATGTTTTAACTATTACAACATATATCTTCAGTTACCCCTTGGCTGCTATCTAGATCTGAAAGTACTTTAATTGTTGGGTACGAATTGAAAGATGTCCTTTTCTTACGTGTTTTGCAATTTGCAGCATTGACCAAAATAGGATTCGCGAGTGTGAAAATTGCAAAAAATCGTAAGAAAATTTTAATTTCGCGGGCTACCCTGTCTCTCTCACTTTAAATAATACAAAACACACTACCCGATACTTCAACAGAATATCCTATATCCTATCATATGAAAATTGAAACGCTGACAACTACTTCGGAGTATAAACTCAGCATATCCCCTTTACAAACACGCGCAGAATGGCAACCTTGACTATGGCAACACAGGGCGGCAACGTGTTATGTGAACAAATATTCTAACCGCTCCGTCAACAGTCGCGTAGTGACGAACAGACTGCTCCAAGATTGTTAGAATGTCATGCAACCACTTCGTTCGTCCCGTTAATAATATTATTAATGGAGACAAACACGAGACAAGGAAAGTTTGACGGTAAATAACGTTGACGTGACGCGTAATGTAATTTTCATAACGTGAATCTTGGTGACGTGTTTGGTTTTGAATGTTTCTGTTCGGATAGCGAGAATAGGGATGGGGTTTGGGTAGCAGTTGCTCTGAGCGAAACAGACAGCTTTTCAGTAGAGCTTTTTTCTGTAAAACAGTTAAAACCCACGTGTTTATACAACATGTAACACAATTAACACAAGACCTCATACACCAATTAGAGTTTTGGGTTGGTGGCGTTGGTGGTTTGGTTTGGTTTGTTTTGTGTTTTGAGCTTACAACAACGGCCATTGATGACCATGACATTTTTTTAAAGCTAACTATTATTTATATCTAGCATTAATTTATATATTTAAAATTGAATCTTAATGCCTCGAAATAAGATTTAATTTTCTTTGGCTCAATTGGCGGCAAAATAGATAATTAAAAAAAATACCTTTATTAAAAGTTACTGAAATTGATGTCAGTAGTGAATTATAAACAAACTACTTTCAGGACTTGTGTTTATTCTGTTATACTTTGTATAGTGAATCAGAGCTCACAGTTTTAATTGGTGTTTAAAGAATATAACCGTACCCAGAGTGTAAGCGGCAGTGAAATGACTTAATACATAAACCTACAATGAATTGTCAACAAAGGCAAGCTAGAGGTTTATTCGTAGGTAGAAATAGGCTTGACAATCACAACGGGCTTTAAGCGAATAATATGGAAGTACTGCTTTACTATTATAGAAATATTCTCAGTTATCAGAGCTACTGAAAACATTCTCAGAAAACTTGATCCAATTATAGAAATAACGTCCTCATAAATCGATAAACACAGAGCTTACTTATTAGCATTCGATTTCCACAACCTACTTCTACAGTAATCAGAATGATTTATTCTTTCCCTTGCCTCTGGCTATTAAGATTTAGTACAAAAAGCTGCTTTTGTTGGAATTCGCGAGCATGAAAAGTTATGTTCCAAAAACTTTGTAAGCAACAAACGTTTTCACAGAAATAATAGCCTTTTAAAAATATGATGCAATAAAAACATTTACCTATATCGAGAAAAATATTCGTTGTGCCAGCCTAGTGCCAGGTGAATTTAGGACTTGAGTTGTAAATGTCGTGTCAGACAATCATATCGTTATATCGACACTGAAATTATCGATATCGATTAAACTTTTGTTGTTCACTACGCTACATTAGAAAGGAACGAAAATGAGCCGTTATCTAGGCAGAATAACTAACTGACAAAATTATTTTAAGGTCATTTATTTACCAGTAAAGTTATAAATATCCTGTAACATGCTATACTTTTATAATGCTGTCCCAAACCATATTCCTTATTTTGCTTTAAATGGGGAGATCTCAAGTCCTTGCAATTCGTGCTCGTCAAAAGATTCAGTCCAGTTTTGAGTTGATGGACCTGTAATCTATCCGTTCCACTCCGTACCGTACTACCGCTTGACCCTAACTTTACCTCGCCCTCTTCGCTCACAACATCACAAAAGACGAAGCGAACTAAAACCTATACTACAAAGTCTTCACATCATAAAGAATGATGGATGTTTACGTCAAATTCAATATTTTTAAACCAATTTCACGTTCATAGTTCACCTTTGGACGTGTGGTGTATACTGTATAATTTATTTTACCTTATTTTTAGCTCCTATGCAGACGGTGAAGGCGTACAAAGGCGCTATACAAAGTACCAACCATTCCCCGGTTCAACCTGACGATAAAAATCCTGATGTGGTGCCTCTGGGTAAAGGTAATATAGGTAGATCGATTTTTATTTAACAGTGTGTTTTGTTCGCTTTATTTGTTCAGTGCAAGTTCTTGCTCTATGCTTGGCGTGTTACTACACAAATAAACGCAGTCATAGTTCAGAAATATGTTTGTTCATTTTATTTTTCATCGATGTTTACTTTCAAGTGTAGCCAAGCAAGTACATCAAAAAGAAAAGTTTTAATGTAATTTTCAAGCTAAGATTGATCGCTGACCACTCTAACAAAATAAATTATTTATTTTCTTTTTTTTTCTAAAGTTGTTCACTTACTAGCATTTCAAAACTTTGGTAATTTGAATTGATCACTCATTTTGTTTTTTCGCTAGATTTCAACAGTGCGCGGGATTTAGAGCGCCCCCCGGAGCCACCACCTTATGGAGCGGTTATGTCTCCTCCTGTAGGGTCTTCAAGGAGTTCTAATAGTCTCCATCATCACGACGTGAGGCCTGTCACACCGCACACACCGATCACTCCTGCTTCTGATGGCCATGTAAGTTTATAATGATTGAAAGATATAATATTTGAGTACCTAAGTAAAAGACTTTGAAAGATTTAAAAGGTATTGATGAAAGTTAGTTTTAGGAATTTTCCCATGGGGCTTAGCAGAAACTAAGCCACCTGTTACGATATACTACATTTTGCTTCGTTTACGTCCATACATCTGAAAACCAATTCTCGTAATTAAAAATGTTGGAAATCCATTCGCAACCTCATCTCAGCGATAATCAATGTCAAAAACTTGACAAAAATGTAGGAAAATTGGAGTTATTTTAGACAGATTGCGACTGAGATCAGACTGTGATCATGGGCGTAGCTAGGGAGGGCTGTAGCACTATCTACAACGCCACATGCGAACAACGCGTCATACTGACGTCACGCAAAATCCTGCATCTCGCAAGCAGAGTTTACTGCGCAACTAGCATACACACAAACTTCCCAAATTCAATCGTTGGGCAGTTGCTCGCCAGACACAACACCCGTCTGGACGGAGGATCCTCCCTTTTATATGGAGGATGAGTGAACTTTACACCCTATTCCTCATACTTCTATAGGGCTAAGGGCAATATCTACCTTTAGAAACTTCTTTGCCCACCCTAGAAAAATTGCCACTATTGAAGAATTACTTACTGTTTAATCGCTTTTTATTAGGGTTATTAGAGTCGTACATTTTGATCAAAATGTCAGGTTTGTAGTGTTAGGGGCTTGGCTTCACATTAAATCTGATAACTTTTAAACAGTGAAAGCGTTATTTAAGTCTTGGTAACCTACTTTACATGAAATGTTTCTGGTGGAATTATTTTTGTTACGAGGCGTCATTTATCTCTCATTAGATGACTGTGGTTAGTTCAGCTGGACGTCTGCCCCCCAAGACAAAATCCCTAACTACGCCAATAACAATGATCGTTCATAAAAGTACGAGAATTGCCTCTCAGTTCACTTATGACGTTTAACGCTAAATTAATTTAAAACATCGTTCTGTCTCTGTCATTTTAATACTATTGACAGTTTAGAGGTATGAGGAACAGGGTGTAAAGTTCATTCAACCGCCATAGAAAAGGGAGGATCCTCCGTCCAGACGGGTGTTGTGTCTGGCGAGCAACTGCCCAACGATTGAATTTGGGAAGTTTGTATATATGCTAATTGCGCGGTAAACTCTGCTTGCGAGATGCAGGATTTGCGTGACCTCAGTATGACGCCTTGTTCGCATGTGGCATTGTAGATACCGCTACAACAGAAATAACGATGTTTTAAATTCGTCAAGCACTAAACGCATTTAGTGTCGTATGGTTTAAGTGGGCCTTAATGTATGACACAGTTTTGTTTGAAATACATGAAAACATTAGCTACAGTCTAACGATAAATTAAATTCCTGAAACAGACTTGGATATAGTTGAATTGCAACGCTTACGTGATTACACCAGCCAAATTGGATCACGTTGAAGTTAATATATGTTTAATTTAAAATGTGTTGTGTAAAGATTCTCTCCTACGCGAATTTAGTCAAGGTGAACTTTACAGAAAGAGATAATTTTATGTAATTTAAAATTTAGTTCTTAAGTACTTCTACCAATTTTTGATCCTAATTATTAATGAGTAGGTAGTCTGCCTTTGGAAGTTCAAAACCCTAATTAGTGGAAAGTTATTTTAAATTTAAAATATTAAATGGGTATAATTTTCTGTTGATCCAGCTAAGTTGTGAGAATTTAAAGATTGTTGTATCAGCGAATTATTATTAGGGTTTGTAAAACATATTTGTTTATGACAGTCATTTTTAATTAGTTGTAGTTTCTTATAAATGTCATAGATCGCATACGACATCAGCGTCTTGTCGTACGACCAGTTAAAATGCTTGCCATAGAAATATACTGAGGTGTCTTTGAAACGTTCAGTGCATTTGAAAATTCCTTTCCTGTCGAGTTAACGTTGACGCTAGCCGTCATTCAAAGCCTTTAAGGGGCCCGCTACTTTCAAATTTTCTTAGGTTTTTTACAATCATATTTTGTTCAACATACATTTGAATTTCGCGGGCTACCTACCTCATCCCCGAGGGGCTTGTGGCTAAGTAATACCAGCAGCACAGGCTAAGCGGCTGTTATTCCCGGCTGTTATTCGTGGATCTTTGACAGTCGTTACGAGTCGTCAGAAGCCCGAAAGTCTGACAACCAGTCTCACCAAAGGGGTTTCGTATTACCCAGTAACTGGGTTGTGGAGGTCAGATAGGCAGTCGCTCCATGTAAAATACTGGTACTCAGCTGCATCCGGTTAGACTGGAAGCCGACCCCAACATATTTGGAAAAAGGCTAGGCAGATGATGACCTAGCTCATCCCCCTTAATAGAAGACACGAATCCAGTTTTTGATGTACGGCGTTCGGCAAGATGTAGGATGACGATTATGGGAGGCTTCAGCCAAATGCTCTTTTTTTGTTGTCTAAGCTAATATTTTTATTTATCCTTTTAACCCAGAGCATCGGAACACTGGCGGAAGACCGTCGAAGCGTGACTAGTGGTACATTTTCTAGGCGAAGAGAAGTTGTCACGACTAGAACGCCACTACTAGCAAATGCGAGAGAAAGTTGTGTGTAGTTTGAAACTACTATTTTAGTATAAATTTGAGCCAAAGGGATCATGTTACACGTTTATTTTCTAGAATATTTTTTTACTATCTAGGATTAGGTCTGTGATACGGCTTAACGTGTGTTTTGGGTGTGGTGGACTGTTGGATTATTTTTGTATTACAATTTTCGTGTGTAAAATATCTTTTGGTTAGAAAATATTTAACTTTGAACAGTTTTACTCGTAATTTTTGGTGTTTTTCAAAAGAATTTTGTAGAACTTACTTGTCTTTTTTGTGATTTAATTTAAGAATATTGTTTCAAGACCTTTTCTCAAAGATATAACGATCGATATTTTTGTATATATACATCGAAGTAAATTGTGAAAGACTGTTAAAACATAATCCCTTTGACACAAATACGAATGTAAATTAGGTAAAATGTTTGTTTTATAGTCAATATTCACTTTCAAAAAGAGATATTTCTATCTAAGTAAATATAAGTGTAATTAATGTTCTGGAAACTGGCACTATTCTGTAATAGGCTATACATACTAATGATCCGATGGTATACATTATAAATTATGTACATATACATAACATAAGATATGTTTTATTCCTTCGTAATAGATACTTTAACTACCTTTGTGATTAAAAACCTTTGTGATTGGTTGTTTGTTATTTTGATCTACCTATCAGGCCTCAGCCTTTAAAAGTTTTAAAACGATGTAAGAGGAACTGACGGCCAGCAACGTGACTGATCTGTCAGTGATAACGATGATAGAAAAACTCAAAAATGTATAAGCTACCGAAAAGTTTACATATGGCAATCCTGTTGAAAGTCGTTGTAGAAATATGAAACGCTTTGAAAACGATTGTCATTTGTCTAGACCCTATGGACATACCTACCTTCATAATTTTATTTGCATGTTTTAAAATAGTTTTTATAGGTGTTCAAAACATTGTACAAGTAAAAACTTACGGAACAAACTTACCAAATAAAGAAGAGTAAAGGAAAGAGACAATAGCAACTTTAAAAAAATAAAATTGAAAACTCCATTTTGATGACTGCTCTGTGACTACATTGCATACTCAAGTAGGACTAAAAGCTTTTAAACGAACAAAGATCCAAGTATGTATAAATAAATTGTGTTGGTGCTTTTCCGTCAATTGAAATTTATTTCAACATCCTTCTTATCGTCTTACACCCACGTAAAAAAAAGGAGATTATCCTTTGGGAACTAACTGTTGTACACAATTACGAGTATATAAGTAGTGGGAAGCGCGTATACTATAGGACGATTGGACGAAAAGCGATTCAACTGATGAGGTTAAAACAGCGTAATCATTAGAAACAAGGTTAAGACACAGTTGTCCCGCAACACAAGAACATTGCTGAAACAATGTTGCACAACTTTGTTTCCCATTGATCATGTGGCCTAACTTAATGCAAATTTCTAAAGCTGACCTAATAAAAATTGTCGTGATATTAGTCCCTAAAACGTTAGCAGATGTGCCAACTGTATTAAGGCCGAAGCGGCACAAGCAAACCTATCGGCATTAATTTATTGGGCACCGTTCCAATTTCCGCTCCTAATTTTTTATGGAGAAATCTGATCATAGACTGTTCATCAAATTATCTTGCAGATTAGATTTGAAGAAGGTATTATCATCACACACTTACTTAAATTATAACATATAAAAGAATGCAAAATAATACTTGTATTTTTAGCCGACTACGTACATTAAAGAGGAAGGGCTATTACAATTAATGTAATTATTACCTACCTACTTGTATATCTGCTACAACTATAGTTAATATTTTTCAAATTATAAATAACCAGTAGAATAATATTATGAAATAGTTTTTTACGAAGGAATAAAATAAGTCTTAGGTGACTAGGCATGTTATTATAAGAAAACTCTATATATACCTACATAGTACATGTGTTCATTATTTCTGTTTTCCCTAAAACTAAGTGTCCTTCTTAAAATATGAGTAGTTTCAATTTTATTTTATTTTACGGACATGCACCTAAATGTTCCATGAAGTCCTTATATTGTTTTGTTAGACAGATATTAGAAAATATTATATAATTACTATTATTATAAGTATAAAATTTAGATTTGTTTTTTGCACATAATTGTTATTTTACAAATAAAAAAAAACTCTTATTAAACATTTACTTCTGTGGTTACTAAACGACTGTTTACTTATTACTTTTTTGTTATAAGTATAATTTATAAATATAATATTATTGCTCTTTTTATATATCGAAGATTTTGTACATTAAAGGTTTCAAATTGTAAATATATTTATACTTTCTGAAACTGGCTCAATAATCTTATTATAAAAATATCATTATAAAGTTTAAAATGTTGGTGAAAAGGTACTTGTTTGAATATGAGGTTTGTATTTATTTGTATCGAATACTGTTAATGGATTTAAAATAGTTTGAATGGAAAGTAGACAATAAATTTAAAACACGTTACTGTTATGTTTTACATTGATTTTTAAAAGCTTTTATGTGAACTGGGCTCTCGTCGATAGATTTGGAGGAACATACACCGGTACTTAACAGGTCATGTTTCGTAAAATCTAGAATTTAAATAATAAAAAAGCACTTCGTGAACTTATTCAGTTCTATTAAAAAAAAAAACTTTTTGTTTTGGCAATTGGCACTTGCACTACAAATTATGAGCCTAAATAACGTACATTTATGTACTTTGCCATGAAAAAATACACATTTAAAAGATCGAGACTACTTAGTTTGTTAACGATAAGGAAAATACTGCAATCGCGTATGTAGAATCCGAGTAAATATACACAACATATGAGCTGTTCGACCTTCCTAAGGATCTAAAAGCATATTTTCGAACGGATGTTATTCGGCCTCTGTAAATGTAACCGACACCCAGGATGGCCACGATACAAAATCTAAATATGTTGGCCTGTTGGGACATATGAGAAAAAAATATTTCCTCTTATCTACGTGACCAATCCCAGTTTACTTCAGACTTTTTTTATGAGATAAGGACAAAATAATGACGATGATAACTTTATTTAAAATATTATTAACTTTATTTTCATATTTATATAGTCCTCTAAAAATATAATATCACAATTTTAGCGAAGACGGTAATTGCACTAGACTTTTGTAACAAAAGTTTTTTTTTTCGTAGATTTTATCATATTCTGATGATGTTTTAAAATATTACCAGGTCATTTCGAGAGGATATTTAATGATTAAATCGTCGAATTTAAACTGCATGTTTTACATAATTTTTTTAAATCAATTCTAAGATGTTTTTTTCATCGAAATAATTTTATCCAACTGAGGATTTATTTTTAATATTCTAAAATCATCTTAAGACTAAAATGCATTATACCTAATATTTTTCTTGAATGTTTTAAATATGCTTTACGTTTAAAATTGGTATTTTCCTTCAAGTATGTATAAATCACAACTTGAAAGTAGCTTATAAGTAAATAAATTATAATTGACTTTGAATTTCTATAATTAAAATTAAATAAAAATGAATACACTGTGATGCTATAAAATTTATAACTCTCTAAATTATGAATTACATTCATAATATTTATATAAGTGTAAATAATAATATTATTATGAAAGTGTTGTCGGTTCTAGGGTATTAAGAAAATGACCCTAGTGAAATACTTTAGAAATTTGTGTATTGTAAATAATATTAAGTTATATGTGAAGGAATAAAAACAATTGAATGTTAATCAAATCCGCTAGTTTATTTGCGATATTATTATGTTTTAAAGTCGAAAGGTCATTTCTACTTTGAAATTACTTACTGTTTTATATTTTAATAAAATGTAACTATTATGTTGGATGTGCAATCAGAGACAAAAGTCAAAAAATATTATATATTTTATTACGTAAGTACTATTATTACGTATTTGGATAAATAAGTAAAGTTTTCCGAAAAAATACAAGTATTTTTAAATAAAATAAAATGAATTACTAAGCTAGTAGAACCTCTGAAGTAAAATGAAAATAATTTTACATAATTGATTTTATTATATTTTTGTCTCTGTTTGTACCAATGTTTATTTATTACTAATTAGTTAACATATCAAAATTAACCTATAATTCTTCTGTATTTTAATAGTTTACAATATTTAAAAAATACTCGTAGGAACCTACTAAAGACAGAAAACTTTAAATTGTTTGATAAAATGATCAGAATTTCGTAGAATTATTTTAATATAATAAAACCTGATAAAAGATACCTGATACCCTAACCTTTTAACATAAAATAATTTATGTTAAATATTTTAAAACATGATAACTTGAAAACACTACTCGCAGGAAACAATGAAAATTTAAAACAATGCAAAAGCATTTTACATTAAACTGAAGTAAAATGTGTCCACATATCAAATAACAGTTTCATATTAAAAATTGTAATAGCTTTTTCGTTTCCTGACAACATAATGTGGTTACGAGTTACCTCACTCACAGGTCGACGATATAAAGTGCATTCTACTTATAGGTACATAGGTGGGAGCTCCGCGTGAATACTTCCATCGAATTTTATTCGAGTAATAAAATTCACGGTTACGGGCCAGCATTTACAGAAAATATTATGGACTATTAAAACGACATGTTGTATCAATATATACTATTACAAAGAATATTATTAATCTTTTCATAAGTATGTTTGGTGGTACATTTCTCTACAAAATAGTTAAGTTTGTATAAATGCGTATAATTTCGGTGATTTTTCAAAGACTTCTTGACATATCGTAATTATTAAGATATGTATATGTACTTCTTGGAATAAATTTGCTTATCGGCAAATCATGTTTGTGTTTATATTTCCCACCTCACCTTTTTCTGGAACATTTAATTGGTTAATTCTAAAAAATGGAACAACTCACGAAAAACAAACAAGCAATCATTTTCATAACACGATAAGCCAGACACATATTACTCTGTTTTTGCAGCTTTTCATCTCTGCTGCTAAAAGTCAAAATAAATGACACCCTCTGAAGTGTGACATCATTGTTTGCTTTCACGGCCCTTTCAAAGCCCTTTGAGTTTTATGTTGCATGCACACACACACACACACATGGTGTGCACCCAACGTCCTTGATAAGTGACAAATACGATAGGATATGATGCGACGCCACAGCACAGTATCTATTTATATCAGGTAATCGAACTAGGTCGCATTTGAAATCTATTTGACCTGATAGAATAGAACATCTTTATTTTACGTAAAATATGGTACATAAGAGGTTTTAAATCACATATTTTAATTACTTATTTCAGAATGTAAAACATACCCTAAAATAAAAATTATAAACAAAAACAGTTTAATTATTACTACTGAGATCATGTCATCGAAAAATACTTTTAATAATATTTTAAAAACTAGACGAGGTCATTGTTTCCTATCCGACTACTCTGAGAATAAACACCGCAACAAACTCAGAGGTCACGGTTTCTTTTAAAGTCCAGACATAATCTTGGCCATATCATGTGAGGATCATGTAGATTAGTGTTTGAACTGGCCTTTTGAGGAAAGAATCACAAATTAAATGATGCGGTTGACGATGGTGCACTCTTGCCTAGCAGACGTCAATTCATTTATAACTCTTGGAAATGACGCGATGATGCTAACAAAAGAGTCGTAAAGCAGATTTTCCCGTAAGCAATTATTACGTAGGTGCCCTGCCTCAACACTGACACTGTCTTGGCCTAACGGGAAAAGTTTTAAATCTCGGCAGCAAAATTTTCATAAGCGGTTCGTGATGGCTTTAAAAATATAGATTTTAAGTACGACCTAACATAACATCATGCCTCGTTTCCCCGAGGGGTTGAGCTGAAGTCCCATGTTATAGGGGGCGAAACTATTGCCATCAACCAGGCACATGTCCAGACTCGCTGCTACTGAAAAAAAACCAAAAACCCAAAAAAACTCAAATCATTTATTTCAATTAAACCATTTACAGGGACTTTTGAATTAAATTAAATAGTCGGTCAGTTAGTCAGAAGGTTGAAGCTAGTTGCCCATTCCAAAACGTAGATCTCTATGGAGAAGAACGGGCAAGAAACTCCAAGGACTCTTTTAAATCAAGATATTATTACAAAATCCTGGGTACATTATTCATATTGCTTCTATATGTGAGAACAATGAAAAAAGAAACAATTTAAAATATAATATTAGAAATAAGCCCTGGCAGTTAAGAGATGACCAGTCTCAAACTACGGTGCCCCACCACCAGTGAGATATTTAAGTGAGCATGACATATTCTCAACTGCCATGCTCTTTCAAGTCAACATCAAAATACCATAAAAACGGATCCATGGTTCGCACATTTACAAAATTAAAAAAATGCTTCTAAATTATACAAAACTATAGGAATAATCAGGAAGAGGTATTTAATATTGAAGTATTAAGAATTAAATCTTGATTGAATAAAATAAACATTAAGATCGTAATGTCAGAAACACAAAAAAAAGGAGAAGCATCTCTTCCGAATTTTGAAGTTGTGATCAACTAGTGAGCCCAAGTGCCTGTGGAGCAGGACCAGCATTAAGCCAAGCATTTTTATCTACGATATACTCATCCAACTTATAATAATTATGCTTGTGTGCGTTTAATGCATGTTTTAAATTTCCAAATGGGAAACCCTCAACCACACTTTACCCGACCTGAGAATCGAACCCAAGACCTCATCCCCAGTAGTAACGCTTCCTACCACTCGACCAAGGAGGCAGTCATTGGGCAGTATTGATATACCTAATTTAACATGTTAGTCGTCACCGAGGTATCACTGGACATATTTCTTTTGCCAAGAGGTAAGGTCAAACAAGGTCTTAACATCACAAAAGAGTTTCTCCAAAAACCTTTAACGTAACAACAACAACGAAGCAATATCTGAGTAACATAAATAGCTCAGTTGCTCCATCCAAGCCGGTCAACTGAGGTCGTTCAGTGGATCGTTTGATTTGTTCGAAGCTGTCAAGTGCGGTTAGGACGGACTGCAAGCCGGCACTCCGGCACTCCGGCACTACGGCACTACGGCACACTACGGCACTCTGGCAGTTATGCACTCGACGACAACGCTTCAAGCCGTCCAATTAATCTTGCTTTAAATGACTCATTGGCTACGAATGTACTAAAGTGTACTACTGTTTCTGGCTAAGTGTCGGTTGTGTACTAAGTAAGATCTGTTTGTGTACTGAGAGTTGATTGATCGTCAACTGTGGGTCAGTCTGTACATGGAGATAGATATTATTATAACATGCATAACCTTGATCCACGTAACGGTAAACTAATTAATGTGTTTCACTTTTTCAAATACACTTTTTTTATAATAAGTTGACACAACCTATCAACATGTAAAAGCAGATGCAATAAAGTTTTTAATCTATCATCAGTTTCAGTTATCATTTATATTATACAAAGCTTTTGATGAAGGTATGTATAAACTCCTGACCATAATGCACAAAAACACAAAAAATAACTAATAATTCAAACTAAATGTCTAAATACAGTCACACAGGTACACACACACATAGACAAAAGACGCTCCCCCGAGCACTCATAAACACGCAACTCTGTAAAAGTTCTTTGAGTGGTGATAAAATATATTCGCCTAAACAAGGTCATCGCTTAACAGCAGATATATCAGACGTGTAGCGTAATTGTATGTTATTGAAGAACTCCACGAAACGGTAGCGGATAATGAAAAATTATGGGTTTCGTCATGATCAGCGACGTTTACTTGGAAATAGATCTGCTGAATCCTATTCCTACTAATAATATTATAAAAGTTTGTATGGATGGATGGATGAATGGATGGATGTTTGTTACTCTTTCACGCAAAAATTACTGAACGGATTTGCATGAAATTTGGCACACAGGTAGTTTATAACCAGGATTAACACATAGGATACTTTTTATCCCAATATTCCCACGGAATCGAAACTTATGTGGGTGAAACTGCGGGACGCAGCTAGTACCTCTATAATTCACCCTCTGGTCTAGTTTGGAGATCTGTTAGGAACTTAATTAAACTGTAGCGCTGGTTCTCTGAGTTTGATCCCCGTATTGAATAGTGTCATTGGGTTTCCCAATAGTATCCTTGTGGAAAACCTGCAGTCTGAATTTGTGACCGGTTAATAGCAATACGATGGATTACGGCCCACTCCTCACAGAGAGAAGGCCTTTGTCCCAGGAGTGGAAACATTATAGGCTCATTATATTAATAGCAAGAAATGTGTCATAACATTACCAAATTAATACACAATAAATTGTCACATAAGAGCATAGTTTGTATAAAGTTTTTGTGTAATTGTGACATTTATTGAAGTTGAATTAAAATCCTCGAATCAATAAAAAAATAAAAAAATCATTCATTTTTTTTATTCGTCATCAAAAAGGTTCTGAATCGAGAGGAGCAACTGACCGACAAAGGCCGAAGCAAATCTAGTTTCAAACCCATACCCAAGTTCCAGCCAACTTTTTCACCAAAACACCAATGAGAAGACTCAATTACAACTCCACACAATTTCAAACATTCAAACACCAAAAATCCTTTCACATTTAGGTGCTTCAATTTAAAATTTTTGATCGGAGTTGAACTTCTTCCAACACTCGAAGCTATTCGAAGAGATTGCCTACTCGACGTGATTGTTGCTGTGATAAGAATTTTTATTCGAAGTTTCCCTTTGTTTGGAATAAAGGTGACGTGTAAAATGCAGGTACTTCATAGTATGATTTTGCTGTTTATGTCTAGTAAGGGGGCGATCCCACTAGAGAATGTGGCGTGTGGATCACTTTTAGTGATTCAGTTTTTTATGGTCTGGAAAAATTAAGTGGGTTTTATATATTGCTCGCATGAGAAAGTGGAAAACCGTATGGAAAATGGTATTTTAGAATTTGTAATATAACTGAGGTCGGGAAGCTGGGTCATGCTGAGATAGAAGCATTTTGGCCACGTACAGGACTTTCTGGTTTTTTTTAAATACGTTTTTAAAATTTCTATGATTGTGCTTCGTTTAGTTTGTGATCTTTTTGTGCGAGTCCCAATAAATAGTTTCCTTCATTTATTCTTTCTTTAACCTCATTTGTTAAACAGCGAGTTATAACTCGACGATCGACGATTTTCCCAGGGTGGCTGGTAGCAGCTGGATGAGAGTCGCCGAGAATCTAGTCGAATGACGTGCAATAGGATGATGTGTGAAGGGTAGGTGTTTTGGGGGACTGTCTTATGTAATTTTGACGTTCAAAAATGATGATTCTCAGCCTAATTTCAATAAATGACTTTGATTTTAGATTTTTTAATGATCAGTGATGATAAATTATTTTATTTTGTAAGTAGGTTTGTACAAACACTTTTACACGTCAATCATATTTTAAAAACTAGATGAGGTCGGCGTTTCCCATCTGACCAGTCTGAGAAGAAAGGCCGAAACAAACTTAGAACACTTCTTAAATGAAGACAATTATAATAGTATTTGTCGTTATTTAAAGAATCAGGCTTCCTAAATGGAGAGTTAAGATTCAAGATAATTTCAAAGATATCAAACTACACACATTAACACGCTTATTCAGATTAATGGTTCCAAAGACTTTTAAAAAAAGCTAGATAGCACAAAAGTAATTTAGCTAAGTTGGCAGCTTCTTTACATAAAACCAGCCCGAACAGAGGTGAGTGAAATGCGTAATCTTTGTAACAATGACTACAGCTTTAGCGGTGGGATCTTTTTGTTTTTATTTGTTTGTGAAAACAATGGGAGGCCGTTAATAACGGTGTTTAGATATGATTACCGGCAGCTTTGTGTTTTTTTAACCAGAACCTTTAATTTCAGGAGTTTGTTATCGTGTGGTGGTGAATAAAGAAAATTCCTTAAAATTTAGTACGTGATGAAATTCAATTTAATAAATTAAGTGATTGTTTTTTCTTTTATTTAGCCTACACTGTCCCATTGCTCGGCAAACGCCTCCCTCAAATCCTTCCAGGAATTATTTTCCCGCTCCACTTCGAACCAGCCCTCGAAGTACGCGTCCAGCGGGATAATTGCGTACCACACTATCAGTAGCAATGCCTTTTATTTTGACAGTTCAACAACATTCATTACGTTATTTACGTTTTTGAGCGGACAAATTTCTCTAACATAATATGAAGCAATGGATCTGAAATACCCTTCAAAGTTATTAAGAATGAGATTGATAGTGTGTAACGCAATTAGGATGCAGGTCATCTCCCCCTCTCTTTCTGGCCCGGCCTTGGCGGCGCCATCCATCTTCAGGCACCCATTATGTGGAGATCTCTGCCCAGCGGCCATCGTGCATGCGGCTGATGTAACCCTGTTTTCTAGTAATGAAATAAAACTTTATTCGAAAACAACCAACGGTTTCTTACCAAACTTCAACTGTATCCGACGTCCCTGGTTACTTATCTCCTTTGGTGACAGAACCTACAAAGTTGGCCGCAGTCCTTTTTTCAACGAAAAGCCGCCTTTTTGTGCGTGATGCGAATTTCCAGAAATATGGTAGTTTATTGAAGTAAATTAAAGCAAAAGTAAATCTGTGTACTGTCAGGTATTTCAACACCAGACCTGGAAAATTCAGTATTTACTTTGCTGTGTAATTTCAGAATTTCAGTCAGGATCAGTTTAAGGATTTTAAATTGCTAATTAGGTACAGACGCTAGCACATATACCCGAAACTATCAAATTTTCCCAATCAACCTAATGCTTTAGCGATAAAGTTCGATCAAGCTATTACAATCTGTCAATTCTCTATAATAGATTTTAAACTTTATCGCTTAACACCTTTAGCGGCGTCGTGTCAGTGAGAGACTTACTTAAATCAGGTTTTTATTTAACTATTCTTTCAATGTAAGTAATAGTGTATCATAAAGTCTAAACTCACCAATTTACCACACTTGACCGATAATAAGAAAAGAAATAAGTCCTCCACATCCGTCACAACGCGAAAGCTACCCGCAATTATACATATAGTTCCCGATCGCTCGCACGTAAGCTAAATGCACTCGTAACTGTCCATCGATAAATTGTCGGGGCGTATGAAGGCCCGAGTATTATTTTTTTATTTACTGACTCTACCAATCTGCCTAGCCTTTCTCTAGTCTTAAAGTCTGACCAGATGCAGCTGAATACCAGTATTTTATATAGAGTGGCTGCCCACCTGTCCTCCACCAAACAGTTACCTACTGAGTAACGCGATACACCTTGGTAAGAATTTTTGGGCTTCTGACTAACCTTAACGGCTGTCAAAGATCTACGAATGACAGCCGAGACCAACGACGTAGTGTGCTTTCTGAGGCACGAAGGGGTATGTAATGGATGGAGCCATCCACGAACCATCCGTGGCAAGCGTAGCTTAAGTTCGATCAACCCGTGCAATTGTATTCATTGAGCCGACTATGACTAGTTTAATATTGTTCTGACAAAACAGTTTAACTTACAAGTCCAAACCCACCATTTACTCACACTTAAGCAAGTAACAAGACAAGGAAAAATCCCCCACATTCATCGCAAAGCGAAAACTATCCGCAATTAGGTTCCGATCGCTCGCACGTAAGGTAAATGCACCCGTAACAGTCCATCGTTAAATTGCCGGGGCGTATGTATCAATTACCTAAATGAATCTCACGGGTCCACGGCACGGGATCGACCAATCGGAATCGAGATCGGTATTCAGATTCGGCCAATTATATTTCTGAATTGTTGTTTGGACTTTGGCTTTGTTTTTATTAATATTTTACACACGTGAGTGAGTTTTGTTGAATAGGTTGTGTACGTTTGTCGATTTTCATGTTGAAACAAGCTCTATGAAAGATGATGTACTCGTAGGTAGTGAATATTTTTGTTATTTTGTGAGGTGATTTTTGAGCATTTATTATAGATTTTTAAATTCTCACTAACTTTTCCTACTATTCTAATAATAAACCTCCTGCTAATCTTGTTATAATAAATTGTATTCACGAATTATTAAGAGCTGTAACGGCCCAGTGGAAACTGTTGCGACTTACGATTTGTAAATCGTAGGTTCGAACCTAGACAGGCACTGAGTACATTATTTCTAGCCTAGGGGAGACTTACGTCCAGCAGTGGACTGCAATCAACTCAGCCTGAGTTGATTGATTGATTGACCCAAACCTATGACAGTGCTGTCAGCCGACAGTGCTGTGGGATTTTGTTATCTGAGAAAAAGTTTCTTTACCTTCAAGCTGAGTCAACCGATAGCTGCCCTTGAGAGCATCTATGGGCGGTTCCTATCTATTACGAAGTTACGACAATCGATGGGGATATAAATAGAGACCGGAATCCAGCTGAGTTGCGCCTACTGACAAGCCAACTGAAGAACAACTGCATGCTGTAGTTTGTTATTTTTAACATTACATCACGCTTTTAAACCATGAAGAGTTTGGCAGAAGCGTAAATTCACATTTTGCATATAATTTTTATATCCTAAACCGGGAACAAATCCAGAATCAGAGCTGCTGCATTGAGAAATTCCTGTTGGATTAGCCTAAAAACATTTTGTCCGACATGGGAATGTAACCCAGAACCCACGCTCTAACCAGTTGGTTAGAGCGTGATCAAATATTTTAAAGAACAAACTGCATAGTTATGCAGTTTGTTCTTTAAAATATTTGATATACATATATGAAATGGTAGGATACTTATATTTTTAATAACAACATAACATAACATGACGCCTGCATTCCCCGAAGGGTTAGGCAGAGCTGTACCTAGTACACCCACATTTCGCCAGTTATGGTGAAGTCCCATATTACAAGGGGCGAGCGTGATTGCCATCAACCGGTCACAAATTCAGACTCTTGGCTGCTGATGGAAAAATCCAACAACACTGCCCGACCCGGGAATCGAACCAAGGAGCTCATGCTCGCTTGTAACCACTTGACCAACGAGGCATTCGGGATAATAATATGATCAACTGATGAATTATCTCTAGCCCTATCTCCGATTAGTATATAACTACTTGGATTACTGAAATGAGACACTATATCGAAATTATTCGCAATTTAATCAACTAAGACTAATATGACTAATTGTGTTTTAACTTCTGATTTGTATTTTATTATTGTATGCCTCAACGGCGGGACATAGCTGAACTATTTTAATTATTTAAGACCTGTATTTATGATGTATACCTATAGTCCACAATAAAGATGATTTGATTTGATTTGATTTGATTCCTAATCGAATATCGCGACATATTCGCACAAAAATGTAAACAAATATGAGTTTATGGAAAAATAACTTTAATTCCTACACAATAAAGTTCAAACATTTTTATAACGTTTTCAATAGTGCTAGTAACTCTGAAATAAAATGAATTACCATTAAAATAATGTTGATATTTGTTTAACTTGAACATAACAGCAATTTGAAACATAAATAAAACTTGAATATAGGCGAGCTAGTTTCTCGAAAACATGCCACGGAAGTGTCTGACCCAATTATAATTAATTGTAGGTAACAGTTGAAGCTATAGCCAGTGTTATTTCAGATTAATATCTTCAATATTAAATTCCTCTACGTATCTACTTGTTATTAGGAAGTTTTATTTATCCACGATTCCCATTACAAAAGCTTCCAATAAAATTAACTGAATGCTTTTTGTTTTGAAACAATGTTTCTGCAAACAACAGTAATATCCGTTGACATTTCTATCAATAATCAGTTATTCAAGTATTTTTCACTTGAACGAATAAAAGTGAGCGCTAAACCGATGGTGAAATACGTTTAGTGCTACGCTTACGTGCTGCGTTAAATTGATGGGAAAAGCACATCAATTACATATGCACACAGGCCCAGAGGTCGGAGCACGCAACGCTGCCACCCGGACCGTTGGCTAATTCGAGCAAAACTGGTTGAAGCGAGATATTACCGGTCGGAACCGGTTTGCGTCGGTTATTACAAGATCGCGCCGGACGGAACGGAGACCCCGGGCGTTTTTGCGCTTGAACGACTACCGTTTGAGGAACGGGGCTGATTGCTTTCGAATTTTGAATTGGATCGTTTCGATCGCTTAGATAAAGAGAGGGATTACCAGGTTTTCGTCCTTTATTTTACATGCATTTTGGTGCTAATATATTACTTCCATAACACTATAACGGAATAATACTCATAGATAGAAGGAGAAGTGAATATGTTTCCCTCACTCAACCACAAGACATCATCTATACAGACACGCTGAGTATTTCATGGAAATTCAGGATTTCCAGAAATAAACCTCACTTATAAGCCCTCAGTGCAACTGAACAATACGGCGACCATCCTACAAGTTTCCTGGAAACCTTGGCTGGGCAATAACGTGAGAATTTCAAATCAGACGTGAGAATTTCAGTCGAATATCCCAACTGTTAAATAATAAACGTTAACTATTACAGCATTATAGGTGCTTCGTTAAATTCAAAACTGATCTTTCAGGATACCTAACCCTATCAATTTACACAGGATATTCCTTGTCTATCCCTATTAAAATGTACTGTGTTGGGTTAATAACTGATCCATAGTCATATGTATAAATGAATGCAATACTGGAAAACAGCATATTCAGCCTATAATATTCCCACTGCTGGGACACGGGCCTGTTCTCTGTGAGAGGGAGTGGGCCGTAGTCCACCACGCAGGGCCAGTGCGGGTTGGTAGATGTCTCATGTCTTCGAATTTTTGGTTCTAGGTCATGCCGGCTTCCTTACGATGATTTCCTCAACTGTTTTGAGAACAGTGGTGATGAGATAATTTACACAAAGTAATGAAATGGAAAACATGGAGATGAAATAATTGAAATCTCTTTCAATTTGACGGATGTAAATCATAAATACAATACAAAACTATCACATACTTCAAAACTGTCAGCTCCCTGAGCAATACCAACATTAAAATGATCAACTCAATAATTCTATTGATCGTTTTCTATTACACGGGCATCGTGTTGTCTCATACAGAGCCAGTGAATTCTTCGTCCCTGTCAATTCAGGCTTTTTCACTTACCTTATTGTTAGCGGCGAACAATAGCTTTTGCTCCTCTCTTGTTTTTGTCTCCTGGGCTATTGTGACAGAGCCTTATCGACAGGCTGTGTGAAAGACTTATTGTGGACCTTTTAATTATTATTTCGAAGTTAAATTATTGTGTTTAGTTACAGCTTGGCTGTGACGGCGCGATAGGTAATTAGAGTTCAGCTGTAATTGTATACTAATTAAGGAATACGGTTGGAAAATTATTTACCATTCCGTGTTTAATTTTACACATAGGTGTACCTTGTTTCTTTTTTAATATAAATGAACTGTATTTCACTATGTTTTGTTAACTACGGTTACCCATCATTCAGAATTGTAGATCCCAAAACTTTTACTTAAAATGACGACTTGATATTCGTTTGTATTATTCAACAATAGACTCAGAGGAAATGGATCAGTACCTACTCTTTCTCCGCTAGAATTAATCTTAATTTTTTTCTTCATTAAAGGGCTCAAAAGGTGGTTGCCGTAAGGCTTATAAGGGGGTACCGCACGATCTCGGGCGAGGCAGCAAGCCTCCTTGCCGGACTGCCACCATGGGATCTGGAGGCGATAGTCTTCGCGCGCCTGTATGACTGGCGCGCGGAGGCACTACGTCGGGGGGAAACTCTGCACCCGCGGCAAATCGCTGCGGAGCGGACGGACCTCCGGCGCGGTCTCATGGTGGAATGGAAGGCGCGACTATCGCAACCCAGCGCAGGGCACGCCACGATAGCGGCGGTAAGACCCCTCTTTGAGGAGTGGCTAGGGAGGCGTCACGGCGCTCTCACCTACCGCCTGACGCAGGTCCTCTCCGGACACGGATGTTTCGGGAGGTTCCTGCACATCATCAGGCGGGAGGAGACGCCCGGGTGTCACCACTGCGAGGATCGCCCAGAGGACACGGTGGAGCATACGGTGGAGGTCTGCCCCGCTTGGGCAGAGCACCGCCGTGTCCACGTAGAGGCGGTCGGCAGCGGCGGCGAACTCTCGCGTCCGGCCCTGGTGCAAGCCATGGTCCGGGGCGAGAGGGAGTGGGAGGCGGTCACCTCCTTCTGCGAAGCAGTCATGCTAGCGAAGGAGGTGGCGGGATGGGCGAGGGATAGATCCTCACGCCTCAGCCGCCGAGGGAGACGCTCCGGGCGTCGGGAGCCGCGTGACGACTCCCGGCCACCGTAGGCGCGGGCCTGCGGGCGGAGAGCAATGGGTAGCTCTCCGTCCGATCAGGACCAGGCCCGTGCCGGACGGCGCGTATGTGTTCCACGTGCGCCTCAAAGAGATGTCAGCGTAGATGACGGGGCCCTAGAGGGCCGAAGCCTGCCGGGGTAGCGGGATCGTCCGAAAGGGTTACCGCTGCCCTGGAACATAAAGGGCTAAGGAAGGAACACGGGTGGGTTTTAGTCAGTAAGAGTCTGACACTCCCTTCTGCTCCACCCAGAGTGGGAGGGGTCATTTGATGATTTCCCATCCTGAAAAAAAAAAAGGGCTCAAGACATCTCAAGTTGTATTAGATTTGGTCCTAAAGATGTTCATAGACGATGCTAAAGAAATACCTACATCAAGGAGATACATGAAAAAAATCCAATTTCACACAAAACTAATTCGTGGTTTCGATTCCTCGACGCTTATGTGATTTATTTCCTTGTTTATTTCCATGTAAGTAACAGAAACGTGTCGAAACATGGAGTTTGGAGATTCCTGAGAGTAATGGGAATTTTCCACACTATATCAACATAAATAGTATTATAGTGTAAGTGTACTGGTCTTTGTTTTTATTTCATTTCTAATTGAGTTGAGAAAAATAAGTTGGTCAACGTCACTAAGCTGATTTTTAACACACTTCTATTAGCTTCACTTGTAACTAATTAACCATCAAACAAACAATGTATTAAAATCTTAGAAGTCAATTTTAACCAACTTCTAATTGTAGAATCGAATTTAAACTTTGTATGTATAAGTAGTTCGGATGACAAAACTATATTTTGGTATCTTGCAGCTGATTTGATGATGGAGCTAGGAGGTGGATAGTGGAACTCTTCAGTGGCTTCTAGTAAACCCCTCGAGTTTGGCCTCATATGATTTGTTTTGACGAGTCCAATAGATTGAATAAGAGAGACTTTTAGTTTTTTTATTTATGCCACAACTTTATTTCACGCTGGCTTCACTTAAATCCCTGTCTTCCTCAAATGCCTATCTTTAGGACAAATAACTAAGTTACGATTGCAATAAATTGGTAAGTAAAACTATCCGACGTTAAAAAAGAAGATAAGGAGATTGATCGATTTGGACCTTTGGAAAAATGTTTTAATTCTTCGGTTGATAAGAATTCCAGCGAGTGAAATTTTCAACGTTTTACGCTAGTAAAATATTGGTCTCCCAAATAGCCCAGCGCAAGGTTCAACATAATACTACCTCAACCCCAATATCACAATCCAAGATGACATGTCATTGATTTTCATAATAATAATAATTTATACTGGTCTTATTTATGTTGCTTATTAAAATTGACTGTAATTAGTTATGAATTTTACAAGAACCTTTGGATGGTAATTGTACACCATAATGTTGTGGTAGAATGTACAGAACTCATAAAATTATTAACATCGTAATATGTTAGGCTTTTGGTGTGGGATGCAACGTGGGTCACCCTTGTGTGACACCTATCTTCCAAGCACGATGGTCTGTGCTGCAGGTGCGGAAAACCTCAAACGGCGCAAATACCAATCTCTTTGGAACTTATATGTTCGAGCCGTTTGGGGTTGAAGCACTGTGTCCCAAGTGCCCACTTAGTATTTCGAGACATCGCCAAGCGGTTGGTCGACTCTTCACTTCTATTAAAATAAATTAATTCTGATTCATGTTATTATTCCTATACTTGTGAATGCTGTACTAAGCTGTTTCCATTACCAAATCTCTTCACCTACATTCACAGATATCATCAAGGCTATTCTGCATTTCCGTATCACCAAGGTCTTTGCTCAGAAGGTCAATTCCCGTAATTGAAAACGTTCTAAATCTAGTCGCAATCTCATCTCAGCGACAATAAATGTCAAAAATTTGGCAAAAATGTAGGGAAATTAAAGATATTTTTGCCAGATTGAGACTGAGATCAGACTGTGAACGTTCTTAAAATTACGAGAATTACCCTTCTGACTGTGAACGTTCCCAAAATTACAAAAATTGCCCCTAAGGTATTCGGATTCGATCAAAGCCTTCACAACTAAGCTACAGGCTGGTTCAAAAAGTCTGTTTGCACTAGGGCGCCGCGTGTACAGCGTCCGATTGCATCCAATCACTGGGACGGTCACCCTGATTGAAGCGTTCGTTGTATTTACCGTATTTTGTTTTAAAGGTGTACAGGCTTTAATTCGTTTATTGTTTTTTTTTTCAATTACTTCTAAGGGCGAACTCGTTGCTCGGGTACAATAAAGTATGTGTGGTAGCGGCTGCGACTTACAAGTTGTAGGTCGTAGGTTCGAGCCCAGACAGGTGCTTTACTTTGTATTAATTATTTCATCACCACTGCTTTCAAAACGGTGAAGGAAAACATCGTGAGGAAACCGGCATGTCCTAGAACCAAAGACATGTGACATCTACCAACCCACAATGGGCCCGCGTGGTGGATTATGGCCCATTCCCTCTCAAAGAGAGGAGGTCGGTGTCCCAGCAGTAGGAACATTATAGACTACTTATACACTTTACTATACACCACAAAAAGCCAGCCATTATAAGTAAAAGCAAGGAAATTAATTGATTCCTACCTCAATTTGCCATGTCAAAGACATTTCATACAACTGTCAAAGAATGACAGTTATAATTTGAATATAGTGACAATTTAAGTAGGCAGTAAATTTTCTTAAAGGGGAAGCGCCAGGGTAACCCGCCTGTGACAATTTCATGAAATATTAATCAATAGGATTATCTGAACTTAGAGGGTTGTATTGATATTTGTAATGATTATATTTCAGTAAAATATATTTTGACGGTCGCGAATTATATTTAGATCAACATACAACCTGACACTGACCTTCGAATTGGAAAAACGTGAGAATTTTTTTTATTTCTCGGGTTACCGTAGCGCATCCCCCTTCACCATAAATATCCTTGACTTTACCTAATTTACACCTCTTTTTATAATACCTATCTCTGATTATTAAATTCTTATTTAAAGGCATATAAAATTTATGTAACTTTCCTGTATGCAATAGTAAAACACCTAGATAGATAAACATCAATGGGCAATTCTCGTAATTTTTTTTCGTTCACAGTCCGCTCTCAGTCTCAATCTGTCAAAAATACCTCTAGTTTCGCTACATTTTTAACAAGTTTTTGACGTTGATCGTCGCTGAGATGAGATTCCGACTAGAACGTTCCGTTTGAACGTTTATAATTACGGGAATTAGCCTTCAGTTAGATCACTACAAATCCTCAAAATTTTCCTTGAGGAGATTTAAAACAGAATCTAGTTTTCAAAACCGCTCACCAGTTCAACAAACAAACCCTCAAACTCAGCTAAAACCAAAAATCTACCGTTTAATAAGAACGATTTTGCAAACAAATCAGATTATTACAACCGACCGATTACACTGGCTTCACCGTGGAATCATTCGACAAATGAATGTTGACCATCTGCACTGTGTGCGTTTAATACGACAGCGGTAAATATTTGTCGGTTGCGATCCGTTCGCGATAATTGCTCAATGTTATTTGATCAGACTTTCTAATCGATTTATTCTGAACTTGAAGATAATCTTTTGTGGCGATTTCTGGGTTTTGGTGCAAGTTATATTTTTTTTTTTATAAAACGTTGCCCCACACTAGGAATTACTCCTGTATCGTGGGTGCATTGACAAACATTTGAACTCACATAATTAAACTATCTGTGATCATTGTAATCAGATATTTATGAAAAATCATATTGAAAATACATTATATTTATTAGTTTTGTCGCTCCATGTAAAATACTGGTATTCAGCTGCATCTGGTTAGACTGGAAGCCAACCCCAACATAGTTGGGAAAAACGCTAGGCAGATGATGTTCAAGCTTAGTCAACAGCTACTGCCCTTGAGAAGAAGCGTCTATGAGCAGTTCCTATTTGTTACGAACTTATGGCAATCAATGGTGATACGAATAGAGTCTGGAAGCCAACTGCCAAGCCAAATTAAAAACCACCATGACGATATATCGACCGAATCGTTACAGTTCGATCCAGAACATTAAAATTGAATAAACAGAAATATGGCCCAGAAGGGGGTGTAGAGTGCGTGGTCAGGGACCTAAGCGATCCCTTCAGAAACTTGTTCAGGGTGCTTTGTCCGGGACGGCGACGGAGCTTCAGTGCCTGCCTTGTGTGTGCTACGGCCCTAATATGTGTGGATAGACCTTCAGGTAAAGGGAGTGAACATACTACAAGTCTGAGGTCTAGAAGGTATGCACTATACAACTCCTTTTGACTATTGGACTGGACTATATATACTACTATGAATACATGGCCTAATAGAAGTCCTTAAGCTCCTTACACAAACAACACGGAAGTATCACACAAACACTATCAGCTCACATCCCTGCTCTCACTACATAATTGGCTAAAAATAAGTAGCGTCACCTCTGACGTTGTACTCATGCAAAATTTCTGAACGGCATACAAATGAGGCGTTCAGACGATCACAGCATCCCGTCTAATCCAGCATCTTGAATATTCAAGTGGCAATTACGTTAATGGCAGATACCCCTAAGGTGGGTTTCAGACAAACGACAATGATCGGTTGCTGATGTAAAGTCGTCAACTACAAGATACGGTGGCAGGTCCATTTCATGGCCATCGAAAAATAAATAAAAATTCTAGCAAAACTAAGTAGCATATACTGATGGAAAAAGTATAAATTCTACTATAGTAAAATAGTATAAATCGTTTAAGACAAATATGTTTGGAAGGAGAAGGGAGATGCATATTTTCCCCTAACTTGTTCTTTTTTGTGTTTGTGTTTTTTCTCTGCGTCATGTTTACCGCAAATAAACGTATTGTCTTTCTTCTTTCTTATCTTCTTTAACCAGAAGTGGGGCATATCACAAGCTAACAAAAAAAAAAAGAAAAACCACTAATGTTGTACGTACATGGGAAAGTGTGTGTAGTTGAATTGTTTGTTTGTCCTTCACGCAGTAACGGAGCAACAGATCGACCTGTTTTTTAACTCTCCGGCACATTAACTACATTTTGTTTATGGACCCAAGAGTGACATATGCTACTTTTTATCCTGGAAAAGTCACCCGAACAGGTGGGGGGAAGCAGTGAGCAAAAACCGCCGAGAAGAAAATTTTGGTCGCTCTACAAAATGTTGCGACGATAATGAATGTCTTGTACCCTGGCTCCAGAGCTAGGTTAGAGTACCTGTATTTAAGGAGTCAGTGACTTCTTCCATTTAGGTTACAATTGTGCAAGTTTTATGCAGTAAAAGGTGATAAAACTATATTACTTAAAATTAAGTTTAATAGTAAACATTTATATCTAGGGAGGACTGTCGCAAGCTCAAAAAGTCTGTGGTCTGCAGCCACCCTAAGGCAACGGTGCATGTTATTTCATACGGGATACCTTTGGATAAGGATTAGTTAGTGAAACAACGGGTTCGTGTTGAAACGAGAGCTTATTGTAATGTGTTTTGCTTTTAATATTCAGAAGGATGGTGTGGGAAGTGTGTTTGCGATGTGTGGGAATTTTAAATTTCAGTGTTTTGGCTGCTGAGAACACATGGGAATGATCGTTCCTACGAAAAAAAGAGCGCACGACGACGTTACAAATCGCTCGCCTACGCGCACGTATGTGCATCCCTTTCCTTAATGACATGCGCTATTACTTTATAATACGCTGAATTATGTAGATATTTTAATTTGTCGCACCTATTCAATTTTATCCTGTATGGAAGTTTAAATACAGTAGGTACACACTATATCAATATGGTAGTAACAATAATCTTACTTTATATAATAATAATATATAATAATACTGAGTTATTATATGATCACACTATAACGACTCAGTAAAAGTTAAAATATTCTAAAAGATAGAAACAAGAAGTATTAAAGAAACAAATAACATTTCACAGAAATTTCAGCTGAAATCCTGTGATTTGCGATTTACACTGTCACTTAAAATGTTTATAACAAATATCTCTAACATTCAGACGCAAATTTTACTAACTTGAGAGGTGAGACTGAAAATATCTAATCTCAACTAATTTTCACGCGTCAAAAGTTTCTGAAGAAGTGTAAAATATCTTGAACTCTTGAATCCCATCACGTCGACAACAAACAAATTCGTAATATGCTTAGAAGAAGAATTAGCAAAACATTCAAATTCTGTTCGACTGGTTGCTTAATAAATAATTGTTGAGCGTCTGAAGAACTAAGATAACAAGTCTAAGCGGCAAACTAAGTTAGGGACTTAATTGAAGCAACGCCTCCTTAACTCGGGAATATTAATATTTGTCAAGGATGAAGACAGAACAAATACATTTTGCCTTAATAACGTTCCTTTCCACGTTCAGCGTCCAAGTACAGAACTTGGTAAGTTCGTTACGACTTCATTAGAACTCTATCAAAATTCAAATTAAAGAAACACTCAACGTTTTACTGACGTCGAAAGGAACCCAAATTGTTATTGCCTATTTGCTTACTGCTTAGTTGAGGGGTTTCGGATTAGGGGTGGCGCTGACCTTGGTAGCTTAGGATTTAAATATGAGATTATGATTTCTAACTAGTCTCATAGCTGTACAGTTCCATTAATATTTTTGTATTATTGTGAATACGAGATACAGTTACTGCGATACGAGTTGTAGGTTTTAGGTTCGAACTGAGACAGGCGCTTTACTTAGTGTAAATTATTTCATCAACACTGCTCTCAAAGCGGTGAAGGAAAACATCGTGGGGAAACCGGCATGTCCTAGAACCAAAAATTCGACGACATGTGACATCTACCAACCCGCACTGGCCCCCGCGTGGTGGATTACGGCCCAATCCATCTCACCGAGAGGAAGCCTGTGGGAACATAGGAAAATAGGTTGAGTTTGCTGTATTATTCTGTTTCTCTTCCCTTGGAGTTTAACGAATTTTTAACCAACTTATGTTCACTGTGCGGTGCAAGCCGAAAAAAACAACCCCATTACTGCGTCTCTATGGAATAAAGTTAAATTAGTCTATATAATGAGTTGAGTTTAATAAAAAGGCTATTAGAAACACAGCTGTTGGTTTTAGATACATAGTTAAAACACACTTTAGGCATGTTTAGGGTGTTAGGGTGTATACTTAATTTATAATGGAATTTAATCATTTTTGTATGAAACAGTTTATAAAGTCACGTTCTAACCGTCGAATAACTCAAACCAAAAATAAAGGAAGGTTCCTGGGTAGTAAGTAAAATGCGCAGTCTTTACGTGTGCATGTAACTACTCGTCATAAACGGGATATGATGTCTGCACCCCAACAAAACCCTCTATTTCCATCCTTATCTCTCATCCCCCTAAACACGCACACAATAAACTACTTCATTCAAAAAGTATAAAAGCAAGTATAAAAGCTCGAGTAACGATCGCATGCAGACGTAATGTTTCATCGTCGTAACGTAACAATATGAATTTCTTTATATTCCCGGGTAATACTATGTATGATCTGTCACCATCAGGGGAAATCCCGGCAACTTTACAAGAGAACACCCACCTTGTTGGTAACAAGGAAAAATGATGATATTCAGTGGAGCCGTAACGTAACACAGGCTCCTTTGAACCGCGCGAGTGAACGGAGGGGCTGTTTATACCACACTGGATGAATAGAAAAAAAACCTCTTTAAAACAGGACATTATTTTTTTAAGTATATAAATATATTTTAAGAGTGATTTACAAATAATGAAAGTAGGTCATTTTTTTTGCCTTCAACTGTAACTGTTTTTTTTTCTCGAAAAAAGAATCCTATTTTGTGAGATATTTTTGTTTTAATATTCTGGATTAGTTTTCTTCATTTCTTTTTGAAAATAAAGAATAAGTTTTATTTGAACAAAGTTCGTGAAACACAAAATACAAGAAAGAAAAAAAAAAGTTAAATAATTTTTAACTACAATAGTGTGTGCCCCACGGCTGGACCAGAAAGGTTCATTTCACCAATAATGCCAGACAGACGCTGTCTGACGCTGATTTTCTAATGAACTGAGACCGGATTTCTCGCAGCGTAGTCGTATCGTGACATGTAAATGTCTTGCTCTGTTGGAACAAATGGCCATGTCAACCGCAATGCGTGCCGCGTCACGGTCTTCAGTCCATCATGTTCACTACAGGTTTTGATTTTCCACTCGAATTGCTCTGTAATCGATTACCTTTGGAAACTCGTATCGATGCAGCCAGAGATGTGATTGCGATCAGCTGATTGTTATTGTTTGTTCGGGAAGATATTTTGTGGAACAGAAAACCACAAGATGGCAACTTAGGCACTACTTGTTTTAAAATCAAATGTAAAAAATCTTGTGAATCTATTTACCATTTAGAATCTAGTAGTAATAAACTGACAGTTTCTGCGACGAATGTCACTTCTCGTTAATAATATATATATTTTGCTAAACGAGCTTTTAAATAATCGGAATTTATATTAATTTCATAGTGATTTTAATCCACAACGGCAGTTCGAGGTTGCTTGAAGACTGATAAACAAAAAAGAAGACAAACTTATAGGTACTTCACACCTTAATTTTTATATCGATGGTTTTAAAACTCCTTGAACTCTTAATTTGTGTGTCACACACAAACAAAAAGTAAAAAAAAAAAATAGCTACGTAATTTTTATGTTTTTTAATGTAGCTTATAAGCTTAGCTTCTAAGCCCATAATCTACATTTTAAAGCAAGATGCTCCAACATTAACCCAATCATTTAATTATTACTTCACAACTTCCCGTTCCCCGACTAACAACAGGCAAAAAAAAAAAGCTGTAGGATCCACTGAGATAATTGGGATGATATTTCAGCCTGATTAATTGCATTTATAAATCAGAGAGGAATCGGGGTTTTTAAATAAAAAGGTGAAACAAAAAAGGCGCCATTTTCGTGTTGTTGCGTAGTTAAAAATAATTATTTTATTTGTAGTTTGTTTTTGGGTTGCTATCAGAAATTAAACGCTGATAATATGGTTTTAGCTCTTGTCTTTTTATGTCGGGAACCCGAAGACTAATTCCTTTAATTGAAAACGTTAAAAACCTAGTCGCAATCTCATCTCAGCGACAATCAATGACAAAAACTTGATAAAATTGTAGTGAAATTAGAGGTATTTTTGACAGATTGAGACTGAGATCAGACTGTGAACGTATTTTTTACCCCTCTGATGGTCAAAGCGAATAATTATTTATTTCAGTTTCAGTTGCCTCTTGACAGGTTTAGTAAGATTAAGTTTTGATACTGTGGAGCAGTGGTATCTTTTCTGAAAAGGTTTATTATACAGGTTGGTTATTTAAGATGGGGCATTGAAAACCCTTAACCCTTGAACCTAGAGGGCATAGCCTAGAGTAGTGGTGGCCCAGTGGTAACGTTCGTGACTTACGAGTTCTAGGTCGTAGGTTCGAACCCAGACAGGCGCTTTACTTTTTCTAACTTATTTGATCACCACTACTCTCAAAACGGTGAATAAAAACACCACGAGGAAACCGGCATGTCCTAGAAACAAAGATTCGAAGACATATTGTGACATCTACCAACCCACATTGGGCCCGCGTGGAGGATTACGGCCCACTCCCTCTAGAAGAGAGGAGGCGTGTGTCCCAGCAGTAGGAACACTATAAGCTGATTATGCTATGCCATGTTTTGCTGTACCTACATCACGATAATAATATACTTATCAAGTTTAGTGTTATTTGCAGATAAAATATCCAACCTACGAAATAATTTGACGGCACGGTTGGCGCAGTGGTTAAGCGATTGAATGCTGCGCTGCGTGTCGCGGGTTCGGTTCCCGCACGGAACAAATATTTGTATGACCTACAAGTAGTTGTTTCGGGTCTGGCTGTTTGTGTATTTTAGTTGAAATGTTTGTAAACGCACCCACGATACAGGAAAAATTCAACGTTTTTAAAAAAAACAATTATGGCAAGTAAGGACAACTTATATCAAGCGCCAGAGTCTTTTTGACAATACTATAGCTTTCACTGATCCATGTCTAACAGCAGGTACAGAGAGGAAGTTCAATTTATATATTTTCAACAAGGTCAATTTTCATAACTAAAAACGTTCAATCGCAATCTCAGCGACAAACAGATCTTTTCTCTTTATTAAAAACTTGTCGAAAATGTAGATATAAAAGAAGTATTTTTGACAGATTCAGAGAGATTAGAATACGAATGTTGTATGCTGTGTGTACATAAATAATAAAATAAATAAATAATGTTCTTTAAAATACGGAAATTGCCCCTCTGACATCAAACAAGAAAACAAATAATGTAATTTTCAATCTCGGCCATCATTTTTCGTTCATAAAGTAAAATAAACCACCAGAATTGTTGCATTTTTATGCAACATTTCAATTTTCATATTCCAAAATTAGTTTACTCCGCACACTGTCAAATATTAATGTAATTTGTAAATTAAATTTGGATGCCGCGATATTCAAGCAAAAGCGGAAATGTAAGGGAAACAATTCCAATTTGTCATGGTTCGATAGTGAATCAGCGGTGCGCTGGCTCCAATACGATGTGGAAATTAATTTAACATTCAAGTTTAATGTCTATAAATTACTATTTATTACTCGTAATTTTATGCTGGTTTTGTGGAATTGCACTAAATACGTAATCAGCTGCCGCCCGCTAATTATTTTGCTTTATCTCGTTGGGGAGGGAGGGATCGAAAGCTTTGTAAAGTTATTGCATATATGTATGTATGCCTCCACACCTCTCATTATGTATGCACCTAAGTACTTTTAAACTTAATAATAGATACTATAAAGAGAAAGATTTGATTTTTTGTATGTTTGTTTCTTACGCTTTCACGCTAAAATGGCTGAACTGATTTAGATGAAATTTGGCATATGGGTAAACCATGAGTTGGTTTAGGACATAAGATACTGTTTATCTGATATTCCCACGGAATAAAGACATGCGGGTGAAACCGCGGAGCGCAGCTAGTTTTTTATAAATTGTTGTCTTCTGCTGTGTATCCAAGTAGGTGTGCTTTATCTGTCAGTCATTCTGTCACGGAAACAATTTACAAATATATTTGCAAGTAAAATTAGGTCAAACACTTTTTCTCTAAAACGAAAAGTAAGATCCATCAGTAAAATGCAGCGACACAAAAGAAAAAAGAAAATCTGTAACATTTCTTTAATTGACACGTGATATGACGTAAGAATTAAAGATAAATCTTCAAAAAACAAGCCATACAAAGATTAATATCCGCAAACATCCGTTCATAATCATAATCATTCATTTATTGCATTTCATGTTGTTTACAGGTTGTTACATTATGATAGTTCCAAACAATGAACCCTGCTAGGGCACAGCAATGTATAGGCGATAGGTTTTAATTAATTTAACATGCTATCATTATTCATATAATTTGTTAATATAGATTAATTTAAAAATTATTAATTATTATTATACATTATGTCATTCTTATAAACTAAATAAAATAAATAAATTATCATTTTCACATTATAATCTCATACTTACTACAATTTATGTCATTTGCAATGAGCCTAAATGTCATTATTATCTCAGTTAATTTAATGTCAATAGATTAGTTTTACATTATAATATGTCACATTTTCAGATAAAATAAAATAGAAAGTAATCACTAAAAAATACAGGAATGAGGTAGTAGCGGACTGGTGTTTTATAGAGTACCTAGTTATGTATGTGTAATGTATTCAAGTCGATATTAATTTAGTTATTTCTCGGTTAAAAATTCTTTTAGGCTATAATATGATTTTAAGTTTAATTGGTTTTGTAGGTCATTTTTAAATTTGTTGTCATACTCTGTATCCTTAATTGAATTCGGGAGTTTATTATAGATTTTAACGCACATGGCCAGAGGCCCAGAATGAAACATAGCTAGTTTTGAGGTTGGTACCGCTAATTCGTTTAGATATCGGTTTCTAAGACTGCGTTGCTGTGGGCGTTGCTGTTTTGCTAGCGGAAAAAGCGATGGGTATTTTCTCACAAATTTACTAGCTTCTAGGATATAAATACCTGATAGCGTAAGTATTTTATGTTCTATAAAGTATTGTTTGCAATTTTCCGTACTTTCTATATTTACTAGGATTCGAACGCATTTTTTTTGTAAAGTGAATAGTCGCTCTATATCTACACTATTTCCCCACATTATAATTCCATAGTTTAGCCACGAATATGCGTATGCGTAGTAGGCTGAAAGAGCTGTTTTGAAGTCGGTTGCTTTTTTTAGTTCTCTTAAGGCATATGTAAAGCTAGCCAATTTATTTGATAGGGTTTGTATATGAGCTTTCCAGTTTATATTTGTATCGACAGTCAGGCCTAGCAGTGTAAAATCGTTTACACATTGTAATTTTATATTATTATATGAGTAGTCGATATCTACCTTTTCTTTCTGATATGGTCCATATTGCATCAACTTCGTCTTCGAGAAATTTATTTCTAAATTATGGTCTTTCAACCATGCCACTATGTTAGTAAGAATGTCATTTAAGATTTCGTTAAGGGTCCCGTTATTATCATAAGGAAAAATGATTGAAATGTCGTCAGCAAATAGGGCACTGTATGAATTTATTTCTTTAGGGAGGTTATTTATATATATTAGGAACAATAGGCACCCCAAAACACTACCTTGAGGAATTGACATGGTTACTTTTGCTCTATCAGATTTAACACGTGTTATCAGGCCAGTCTGTGCATCTTTATAATCTACTTCTACATATTGTTCCCGATTTTCTAAGTAAGAGCAAAACCATTTGTAGGCTGTGCCTCTGACACCTATTTCATACAATTTATTTAGAAGGATCTTATAAGACACTCTATCGTAGGCTTTGCTCATGTCTAGCAAAATCCCTACTGCATGTTTTTTATTATTTATAATATTTAGTGCTTCTTGTATATATTTGAATATTGCCAGTTTAGTAGATTTATTTTTCCTAAAACCATTTTGACTATCGTTGAAGATTTTGTACTTTTCACAAAATGAGTAAAGTCGTTTTGACATTGCGGTCTCAAAAATTTTCGCGAATGTAGGTAACCTAGCGGCTATAGGCCGAAAGTTATTTGTGTCGGTCTGATCTCCCTTTCTGCTTTCTGCGTTCTGCTTCCCAACGTCCCATTTTTTATTTAAAAAAATACGTTATAAAACAATAACTTATGTAATATATCAAAACTTTCTGTTCCTCTTTAGGACCTCCATACATTACAGTGTAGGACATAAATAAATGAAACAACATTACCTATTTCTGTTTTCAAAGTATTTACATAAAATACGGGTAGTCTAGTTTAACGCGGTCGTATATTAAAACAACATAAAACATTTCCCCACTAATTCTATTGTTGTTTTAACGAGGTATACCTGAAATAGGTATGTTTATACCTGTTACTTTTGTGTGACATACTTGTAATTTATTGCTTTTTATGTGGTATCCTTTTCCAGAGAAAATTGATATTTTAACTTGAATAAAAGTTGTTTATATAATTGACATCTCGTAATCGTCTTGCATCGGTTTCTACTACGCCACATGCGATCAACCCGTCATACTGACGTCACGCAAATCCTGCATCTCGCAAGCAGAGTTTATCGCGCAATTAGCATATATACAAACTTTCCAACATCAATCGTTGGGCAATTGCCCGCCAGACACAACACCCGTCTGGTCGGAGGATCCTCCCTTTTCTATAGAGTATGAGTGAACTTTACACCCTGTTCCTCATAGCTCTATAATCTTTTTTTTTGCATACGAACACCATTTTACAGTAATTTGCAAAAGCCACTGCTGAGAATGAGGTCCTGGGTTCGATATCCAGGTCAGGCAAAATGTTATTGGGTTTTCTGAAAGCTAGGTTACAATATTTATTATTTGCTAGTGAGCCCCAAACTAGACAGTTAGTCTATCTTGGGGCCCGGGGTACGAATTCCAGAGAGGAGACTAGAGAGGAGATTTAAGATACATATGGTATGGTACGTCTGCATGTGTCATGTGTGTGTGTTGTGTGTGTTTGTATAAGTGTGCATGTTTGTTTCATTGTGATCATGTGACAAAAAAGCGAAACTAAAACTACAACTCACTGTAAACTCTAAAGTAACAGAACGCAAATAATATTAATAGTTCAAGTATCGGCTACAAGTTCACGCCGCTAAGTTTGGCAATTAAAATTAATCACCAAACGGGTTCATGTTTTTGCCTTTACACTGCAGTTTCGAGGTTGAGAAGTTGTTCAGGAACGCTGATTGCTATCTGACTACAGACTGCAGAGTGTGGTGATTTACAGAATGCTCTGCGTCCGCCATTATTTGTTTAGAACTCGTTGGTGGGATGTTTGTCGGAAAAACGAATCGATATGGATCTCATCAGGGTTTGTTCGTTAACTTGTGGATCTGTATTTGGGGGATAATGGGTTTTTGTATGCGAATTTACGTAATTTAGATTCCTAATAGCGACAGAAATTTCAGAATAGAAACTAGTCGTTTAAGGGCTGTTTTGCATTGACATAGATTGACATAGATAGAGGACATATTTTTATTAGGAACTAAGATCATTTTCTTTCAAGACGTACCTCCTGAGATACTCTATGTATTTAGTAGACTAAATAAATTACAAGTCGAGAAATAAGTGACCCCACCCTCCAACTCAAAGTATCACACTTACATAAAGCTTACCTAAGCTCCAAAAAAATAAATTACCTACTTACAAAAAATAGACCTACGTTCAGACCTAGCCTATTAGCCATCAGTAGGGAAGTTATGTCTGCGTCCTTATCCCGGGTCCCCCGCCGTGTGTCGTAACCCTTACATTAGAGCTAAAACTTATCTTTTTGCTGTGAGGTCGTGACGTCAATGTAATCGAAACGGGTACCGGGAGCAGCGAATGGCTGTCAGGGGACGCGGGCGTGGGGTTAGGAAGACTAGATGTGGCTTAGGATAAGGAGATGAGATGTACTTGTACCCGCTGGGTACAAAAATGTGTGTTTGATTGAAGTCAGTGCAATAAGAAACTTTCCTCTTGATAAAACACGAAATCAATTAATTTAAATCAAGAATGACGTCAGTTTGCCCATACTTAGATTTTAAGTCTGAAGCTAAGTTGCCATAGCATCTTTTATTTCAGTTCATTACCTAATTAAATGGCACCATTTTTTACTTGTAATTAGACAGAAACGTTTGTAATTGCAACCAAAATCCACATACCCCCTAAAACTGAAAGTTTCTGTAACTATCATAATAACGTGCAGTAAGCTACCTACGTAAAGCCACGTAGGTACAATGGCGATTGACCACTTTTTATCTTTATGTCCTTAGTAATAAGGTCGAAAAGTGGTCCACCACCAGTGTCCGCTATGGTACGTAACTATTGACGAAATCTTTTTACGATTACCTTCGCACCTTTAAAGTGCTTCTCTATTAAATTGTGACAATGCACACAGTGCGTCAGTAGAATGAACGTAGCGTACGTTATCAGCTGCCTATTCCAGCAGCTCAACATCCCAAAGCGAACAAGGATACAGAGAGGCATCGGGCTCGAGCAAATAAATTCAACAAATCCCGAGGACGGCCACCGTTGATCTACATCGGCCTAACTGCACCAAATACGTCGTTGAGGATTACTTGTCACTGTTATGGGCTCCCGTGCGATTAACGCGTTGCAAACGCTAGCGTTAAGTTACGTTATTTAGAGCCGGTAATTTTGGGCCGAACAGGACATTTGTTGAACACCGAGTAATGGAATGGAGACTAAATGTGCAGCATTTCTAATGGGGTTAGTGCTGTCATCAACCGGCTAGAATTTTCTTCGCCAGAGGGCCTAGACGAGTGGCAATCGCTTTCAAAGCGTTCCGTATTTCTACAACGAGTTTCAATAGTAGTCACATATGTGACTACTATTGAAACTCATATAATAAGTATATAGCCGGTAGCTTATGTCAGTCCCATACATTCCCATATACCGTTTTTGCTAATAGAATGTCACTTTGTCTAGGCTGTCAGGTTGGGACCAGGTGCAGGATAATATATACAAGCAATGGTAGCCCAGTGGCAACGACTGCGACTTATAACTACTAATGAGTACGACTTACAAGTCGTAGACTCGAACCCCGACAGGCGCTTTACTTTGTCTAAATTGTTTCATCAGCACTGCTCTCAAAACGGTGAAGGAAAACACCGTGAGGAAACCTGCATGTCCTAGAACCAAAAATTCGAAGACATGTGGCATCTACCAATCCACACTGGGCCCGCGTGGTGGATTGCAGCCTCGGCCCTCTCACAGAGAGGAGAACTGTGTCCCAGCAGTGCGAACATTATAGGCTGATTATACAGCATCATGCTGAGTGGAAGCCTTATTAATAAAAGTTCGTCAATTTTGTCCATTGCTCAATGTTAAGGCCAGATAACATAGACACTGTATAGTGTCTATGTTATCTGGCCTTAACATCGAGCAATGTATATTGCGACTACACGACGGTCCATTTACAGTTATTTTACCTATGATTTTGGATCACTGTCGTTGGTTGCTGTTGGATTGCTGCCACTGACAAGGCTGTTACAATCACAATAATCTTTATTCTCGTTTTAATAAGGTTGGTGTTGGGTTGCGGCTGTCAGAGATAAAAAAAACTGTGAAAGGCCTGTACGTGTTGCAACACTGGCCAATGACAGCAAAAAAGTCAAAACAAAAACAAAATTCCGATTGAAGAGAATAATAGACGTATTCCACTCAGAACCCTGATTTAACAGCACTTATCCGAACCGCACCTGAGCACTTCCACTAACCGCACTGAAACAAAATTTTGAAACGTGCGGCTCAGTGGAACAGTTAGTATTTTTTGTAAAAGAACAATAATAACAAGAACAATTTATTAAGCCGTACGTCGCATCTGCGCAAGAACAGGTCGTTGCTCAGCCAAATGCTGTGTCTTCGGACGAACCTATATTGTCAACAGCGCTGGTTTTCAGCAACTACCTCTCGAATGACGTAATGACGTTCCCTTGTGTGAAATCGGGTAAGTATAATTTTTAACAGAAGTGTGATTTTAGCTGAACATAGGATGTATGGGTAAGGTAGGTGGTAGGTAATATATAATTATCTCTATCTACCTTTTTTTTTATAAGTACATAAACTAAGACATCATCTCATCATCTGCCAAGCCTTTCCCCAACTATATTGGGGTTGGCTTCCAGTCGAACCGGATGCAGAATACCAGTTTTATGTACATGGAGCGACTGCCTACCTGACCTCCACATCCCAGTTACTGGGTAATACAATACCCCTGGGTAAGACACGTTGTCAGACTTCAAGTGCTTTCCGAGGCACGGAGGGATCTTGGTATGTAAAGATGGTCACCAACCAAACTAAGACCATTATGACATGAAAATAAAAATAAATAAGAATGTTTGAGGGAGCGGCGTGTTGAGAGCCACTGATCTAGACTAATATTCAGCTCATAATATACAAGGTCTCTCTTATAAATACGATGCCAGGAAAAACAGATCCACAGATACCTAGTTAATATTGATAAAAACGAAAAACAAAGAACTGACTAAAGAAACACAAATACAAATAAAAAATTACATCTGTTGAAACGTCAATTATTATTTGTGCTTTTTTTCAGTACTTTCAGGTATGTCAATTTGTTGAAATAGAAAACGACGTCTTTTGAATCAACTGCGTATCATTTCTAAGGCTTTTTGATCTCACGACGTCAAATTTTAATGAGGGCGAAGAATTCTAATTATTTTTTTTGTTTGTTTTTTATTTCAGTGTCAAACAGATGAACAATAGCTAAGATTAATATTATGTCTGTTTTCATTTCCCAAGTAGATGTTCTATTTTTGATCTTTTATTAGAAGGCTAAAACTCACCCAAAGGGCAATGGAGAGGGCTATTCTTGGAATTTCCCTGCGTGATCGAATCAGAAACCGAGAGATCCGCAGGAGTACTTGAACAAGGTAAAAGTAAAACTCAAACTACCCGCCTCTTATGCACGAGGTTGTGGGTTGAAATCCGGGAATGTATCCATGTGACAGTCACATTTTATGTATGTATAACTACTTTCTGAGTTTTTATTGACATCAGTGAAGGAAATCATCGTGCTGACACCACCAACCCATCTTGCACACCTATGATTGTTATATGATTACAGGCCAGAGGTACATACAATAACAAAGTATTTTTCGTAACTAAACCATCGTAGGTTGGAACTCAGACAGGCGCTTTACTTTGTGTAAATTATTTCATCATCACTGCTCTCAAAACGGTAAAGAAAAACATAGTGAGGAAACCGGAACGGCCTAGAACCAAAAATTCGAAGACATGTCACATTTACCAACCCGCACTGGGCCCTCGTGGTGGATTACGGCCCACTCCCTTTCACCGAGAGTAGGCCTGTGTCCCAGCAGTAGGAACACTATAGGCTGATTATGTAATCTTACCCAACGGAGCTTGAAGTTGTACGCGATCTAAAACGCGCGCGACAGCTAGCCAAAGAAATAAATCCAATTAATCGGAGACAGTAATTAAAATGTCTACTCAAAGAGACTATAGAATGATGTTAATATTGATTTAACAACATTAAATGGTAATCCAAGTGATAGTGCCGGGCAGTTTAATTACAGCTTATAATAAAGTAGGTAGGTACGCGTGTAATACTTTATATATTTATTTAAGTTAGTCATCTAATTACAGCAGTAGATTAAAATAAATACAGAATCTAGGGTACCAGACAGGGTCAAATTAAATTAGTTAGCGAAACTCTGCAGACGTGATACGAGTTTCGATATCTGAGCACGATTAAATAAAATAAGAAATATTGTTTTTTTGGGGCAACGACCGCTGTTAGTGTTGTAACTTGAAGTTTAAGTTGAGAAAATCTGGTTTCTTTTGTTTTATCATGTTTACATATCGATATGCGTCATGTCTGCAGAGTTTCACGAGCTAATTTAACCTATAAAAACCAAATTAGTACAGAGAGAGCTTTACAAGCTCTCAGAACAGGGACGAGTAAATAAAACCACAGTTCATCATATTACTTCAATAATAATTATTATTCCTAGAAGATCGTTCTACATTTTTTATATTTTTGTCCTTGTGACTTGGCTTGTCAGCCAAATCTGACGCCTACCGCTGTTTTTTCTATTATTTTCAAAGTATTCATAAAATATAATAAACAAATATAACATTTTTTTTATTTAGAAGATAACACTAAAATAACAAAATTATATCACTAAATTAACTAAAACTATTTACAAACTAGAATATAGCGTCCAAAAATTCATCCACATCGCTGTCGACTGGTAATGTAAAGTAAACAACAAGTATTAAATAATATGGCACTAACATTAATTATAAGCAATTTACTAACACCAGTGGATCTTACGTTGTCCGAAATAAAGAATTTATTATTATTATTATTATAAAGGTAGTATTTAAGCACCAAATAGGATATAACCGCTACAGTACCTATTTTGTTGTGGTTTTTGATATAAGCAAAAAATATACATTGGTCTGTCCGACACAGTCGCTTTTCTGTAAAGCTCAAAATGGGATGAATATAGCGCGGGATGCGGAACGAGATGCGCTCGCGCCGATAGTGTCAAGTAACTTGTATAGCGGTGTTCAAACTGGCGCGAACGAATAGTCGCATGACTTCTTATTCATTAAAACAATCGACCTACGCAGTTGCATCCCACATCACACGCGAGATATATCCGTCGCTTATTCAAATCAGGCTAAGAATCAGCGCTTATCGAACGTCAAAATTACATAAGACAGTCCCCCAAAAACAGCCGCCCTTCACCACATCCTAGTGCTATCGCTGGGAGGAAGAATTGGCGCAACAAACTCCCCAGCAGCACAGATGTCTGTTGATACTGATTCTTTGTTGAGTAGGTAGGTACTTAGAGGAACTTGTGGCTGTATTTGAACACAGGTGAATACTATTGTTAAATACTTTGTGAGCCTAATGGCGACAAGGTTGATGGAAACAAAAACATAACAGTTTAGACGTATCTGAAAGAAAGGTCAACGCGTGGGTGGCAACTAAGGTTGTCAAATGAAAGGTCTATAATTAAAACACAATTTCGAATATAATTATAATATGTAACGTAGCGTAAAATCTACTTTTAATTTTCACATTACTGTAAATAATTATTTGCTAAAGTTTAATTATAATCAGCGGGGTAATTACATAGCTCTAACAGTAGCAATTGCTTTCATTTTGACAATTCAACAACATTCATTGCGTTATTTATATTGGTGAACAGACATTTTTTTTAAATATATGAGCAATGGATTAAAAATTATTCGGATTATGATTGATAGTATGTTACGCGATTAGGGTGCAGGATTTAATAGTTTGTCAAACGATGGAAATTTTTTGTGAAAAATTATTATTATGGGCAGAAACCAATAGAGGTAGGTAGGGATGAAGAACCCATTCCGCGACCCCAAATAGTTTGGGATAAGATCTGGAGGATGATGTCTATCGATTAGTGCATGTAACAGAGGTGACAGTCTAGTCATAAAAACGACTCTTCCAAGTGAATTGTCACATGAGAATAATTATAATCATACAAGCTAAGCTTCAGTTAATACTTACAGTATCCCAGTCCCACCTCAGAAACTCGTAACAAAGACAAATCAGGCAATTCAACAGTTAATTAAAACACTGTAGGACTGTTTGGTGTGATGAGAATTACGAGGCTTGAAATGCTATTCCTGTGTTACATTTATGTAAACAAAGTTTGGAGCAGCCATAAAGCATGAACTAATTTGTCAAAGTTCTCAGTGGCAGTGCCGAGAGCAGATGATTATGTTTGTTATGGCAGCCGCGTTTGATGCTTGTCGTGTTAAGTGACGTCACGTTAGGGTTATGAAGTAAACTATAAAAACTCAAAAGCATTTTTCTGAGCCACAAGGTAGAAGCGACGCTTAGTTTGTGGCTCACCGAACATGACACATATTGTATTCTTACTATTTGATAAATGAACGTTAGTATTATTTATTTCTATTAAATCATTGACAGGCACTCATGAATCGTCCAGGAGTCGGTGAGTCAGAAAGATGAAGCTAGTTGCACATTTCAAAGCTATGGTGGGTTAAGTGTCTATGAAGAATGGGCAAGAAACTCTAAAGCAGTAAAAATTGTTACATCACCCATGTTGAAATTATAGGTGCTGAGTACGATGTAGAAAGTCATGCACGTTAAACATGTCCAGAGCAAAACCAGTTAACAAAAAAGCAATTAAAAATTAGATATACACACATCAACACCGTCTAGGGATATTTTGTATAAAGTTCTTTAACTCAAAAAATACTGGCCAGTTTTAAATTCTTTTGAAGAAAGCTTATTTTGTCAACCTTTTAGAACGATTCTAAATTTGAATTTGAAAAAATAAATTAAAAACAAAAGATTTACGCGGCATAATGGTAGCGAAGTCCGAAGGCTTCATTTACCTACAGTAGTTTTTGGCTATTTTTTTGTGTCAAATTTAAGTTTTATAACAAGTTATCGGTTAATTTCGAATTAATGTTATTGTGTGCATCATGCAGCGGCGCCATTTAACGAGAGAGGAAATGTTAAGGGCAGTAGGTATGCTCCAAGCTGGGGCTACTCAACGGAGTATTGCTGAGGAGATTGGAACAAGACAAATTGTTATATCAAGGTTATGGTCACGTTATCGTGCTACTGGTGATGTGGCTGAAAGACATCCAGGCGGGAAGCGCATAACCACTCAACGACAAGACCGATTTTTGCAAGTTGCCGCGAGAAGACAACCAAATGTTACGGCCATGCAGTTGGTTCACAGGCTCCAGTCAGAGCACCAGTTGCTTGTGAGTGATCAAACTGTAAGGAGAAGATTGCATGAAGCTAACCTTCATGCGCGCAGACCGCTTCGTACTCCAGCACTACGCCGAGGAAATCGTGGACGACGACTAGAGTGGGCTCGTGAACATTTGCTCTGGGAAGATAACCAGTGGTCTGTAGTGCTGTTTACCGATGAGTCCCGGTTCGGTTTCCATCCCGATACACGTAGAGTACGTGTTTAGCGAGTTCCTGGTCGTAAGAGCCGTCTGCAACATCCTCAGGAAGTCAATTCATACCACGGCGGGACAATTATGGTTTGGGCGGGAATTCGTGTTGGTGGAAGAACCGACCTCGTTTGGATCAGAAACACCATGACGGCTGAAAAATACCGTAACGAGGTGCTAGTACCAATAATCTACCCCCATCGACTACAAATGGGCCAAGAATTCACGCTCATGCACGATAACGCCCGTCCGCACACAGCGAGAGTGGTGACGAGCTGGTTGCAGGAGCACGACGTATTGGTCTTAGGCTGGCCCGCTCAATCGCCTGACCTAAAACCCCATAGAACACGCGTGGGACATGCTCCAAAGAAGGGCTTTGAGGAATTTCCCTCACAAACATTGCGACGGAAGAGCAACTTTTTTTGCATCTTAACCGGACCTGGGACAATATACCGCAGCAAGACTTGGATAACTTAATCCAAGGCATGAAAAACCGTTGCAGGACCGTTATTAACGTCATGGGGTGTTTTACTGACTACTGATTTTTCACATAACTGTTAAAAACAGATTCATTTTTCCTTATTTTTCACTTTTTCTTGAGAAACACATTCATTGTTAGTTTTACAATTATTTCACGTTTTTTCTTTATTTGAATAAAAATTTGATTACGCAAAAAAAATAGTTTTCTTTTATTCTGGAGTATAGTCTGATAAATGGGCCTTATAAAAATATATGCATGCTGTATGTTATTTTTAATAAATTTTGAGTAAATTGAGTAAATTCAAAATATCCCTAGACAGTGTTGATGTGTGTATTTATTAAAGTGAGCCATGGCCTTCTCAGCTTATATTGTTGCTACTGTGAGGACACAGGGCTCCTTGTTCTGTGAAAGGGAGCGGGCCATACTTCACCACGCGGACCCAGTGCGGGTTGGTGGATAAGTGAGCCGTGGCAGCTAAGAGAAAATAAGAAAACTACATAGTATCGTGCATTCACGCATAAGTTTGGCACATGGCACTTTAATGGCCTTAAATTGCCCAAATAGCATCGAGCAGAACTTGAAATCCTCGCAGAGAAAAAACATGGCTAATATCTTTCTTATATCAATGAAATAGTTTCTACAAAACAATTCAGGAAATACCTCCATTCCTCAAAGAGATGTACCTAGTGGTTTATAATTAATAATCTACACCCCAAAATTAAAAGTTAGATAGATAATTATGTATGATAATATTATGTATAATGAATTTACACAATTTATAATGTTTGTAGTTCAAAAATAAAAATAAAAATATTTTATTTCACATAAACCTTATGAAACGTCAGAAGCTAGGTGCACCGTTCCAATTGGTCGTTTCCTATGGAGAAGAGCCGGTAAGAAACTCCACGGTTACTCTTTTAAAAATAATTGGCTCTTACAATGTTTTTAGATTACATTGTTAATAGGTATGGGAGCAGGACAGTGTAGGCTGTCAACATGTACCAGGTACTTAATAATATAGAAAATGGTCTACAAATCTACAGTCTACAAGGCATACAACCTTGCCACATTCACAAAAAATAAAAGAATCTGTGAAAATCTATATAAATAAAAATGAATCACCGAAATGTATGTACGAGCATAACTTCCGATCGAAAGCACCAAATTGGTTGAAATTTTGTATGTATATTTCAATGGGTTCCTGGATGGTTTGAAAACACAATTGGACCCGGCAAGTGGCGCTGCTGTCGGTATATGCTGGCTCAACCGGGCAGGACGACGTCTGCCGGGTTTAAAATATAAATAACTATTAAAATCAAATTATATTTATTTTATTGGTGATTTTGACATTATTATTAGTTGTTTTGACGTTATTATTCCATAATTTGCCAAATGTACCTAAGTACTAACACTAGTATTTAATATGTGCATGTTATTACTAACAAATTGGATTGTATGATCTGGACAAATAAATTATTAATAATATCGGGGGTGTTCTTTTTTCTCAGCTTCAAGGCTGGTTTTAGCTACATTTACGGGCCAAAGCCAAGTAAATGTAGCGTGTCATGAATTTTATGATGAGAGTGTACTTTCATCTAACTGCATGAATTTCCTAACGATTCTCCATGTGTTTAGGATGGCTGCTTTCTGCAGATTAATGTAATGGGATTCTTCTAGATCTATTAATTTTAGGGTACGGAGGGATAACCCCTGTCGTGAAGAGAACGACAGGATAAACATAAACTTAATCCTGTCTTCAAATTCTTGTAACCTCTTCTTTATGCTCAGCGTATTTGCTTATTTTTTCAGCGATTGTTTTTTGTAGGTTATGGGTGTTGGGAACTGCAATGTCTATAAGGTAAGTGATTTTTTTAATTATATCCTGTAGGGTTATGTTTGGTCTATTATAATAGATGGGCCTATCTGTAAGTATGGCGCGATCGTAGTACAGCTTATGTGTGTCATTTTCTAGGATAGTCGTTAGTGTTTTGTATGAGACTGTGTTTGAGTGCTAGTTTTTTTTTTTAAGTTTTTTTATTATTATAATTATGATTGCCATTAGTTATGTATTTTTGGTAGGTAGGTAATAAGGCTGAGCTAAAGTAAAGTTAATTTTCTAAGTAATTTTATAAAGTCTTCGTAATAAATTCAGAATAATTAATCTAGGTTTTAGCATAGGTACAATATGGAAAAATTTAAAAAGAAGGATAATGAAGAGATTCTTCGCAGTTTTAATTAGTTTTGGATTAGAGTCACGCTCGCGGGGGATTTGCCTTTCCAGTAGTCACATATTTAAAAATCCATGTTTCTTTATACCCAAGTATAAAATGGTGGAGAGCAATGATGGCCCATTTGTAGCGGACGTGACTAACGGGTTGTAGTTCCGAGATTCGAACCCGGACAGATACTTAACTTTGTGTAAATTATTTCATCACCACTGCTCTCAAAAACGGTAAAGGAAAACATCGCGAGGAAACCGACTTGTCCTAGAACCAAAAATTCGAAGACATGTGACAACTACCAACCCGCACTGGGCCCGCGTGGTGGATTACGGCCCACTCCCTCTCACAGAGGAGAGGTGTCTCACATCCCAGCTTTGGGAACACTCTAACATTATTTGCGCTTCGCTCGGAAAGCGTAACATTACCTGCGAGCGACCCATACGGCTGTTATTATTTAGCCACGAGCCCCTTGTCGGTCCCGTCTCAAATACCAATATAAAATGTAAATAATCTTCGCCAATACTGAGTTGGTACCAAACCCCATTTCATTACAGCGAACCTCCCCACCCGCGTCCACGATAGTGCGAAGTAGCAAATAGCACAAACTTATGCAATTGGAACTCCAATATTATAATTTGGGTTGCAACAGCGTTGTTTTTGCCACAGCGGTCCATTAAACGGCTGTATCTCGGTCGAACACTCACTGGTTGGGCGTTTATTAACGCGGAACTTGCTTTTGGCATTGATTAAGAAGGTGCTAGGGGAGCTCGGCCCTTCCTGTTTGTAAATAGACCGGCACTTGACTTTGGACTGACTTTACTTAGTGAAGTTCAAACCTTCGGCCCTTTGTACGCACACATTTTTCTTTCCATAAAAAACTACGATTTATTCGCCGTGTGTTGGCACGGTCGTCCGTGTCATAAGGGCCTCTAGGAAAGTTTGTTGTCGACACGGCGGCACTACGGTACGGCGCCGTTGCTGTATAACATTGAACCGTGTCATAATACAAGGTCACACGATTTTTCTACGACGCGTTTAACACGCCGTACCATAAAGAACCCGTGCCGTGTACGGGCCTTATGGCTCTTTGGTAAACCTTCAAGGCAATGCTGAATGAATGTAATTGTCCTTCTTCTCCCTTTTAAACCATCCAATCCATTGTCTTTAAAAGATCGCTTTTAGCGATAAGACCGCCCCGCCCATTGTGTCACTTTATGTAAAATTTCTACATTCATAAATAATAGTAATTCATTTAATATGGTGCACAAAGAGAATTCTATTCTATTTATCAACAAAACATACTAAGCATATTGTATTATCACACCAGCATATTGCATTAGGAGTTTATTTTATTTATAAACGATGATTAAAGTTAAATGACGTTCAAACGTCAAAAATGTATGCTTAAACAGTCGCTAACTACTACTTAAATTTAAGCAATGTTTAAGAATAAAGAGGTTAATGTTGTAGCATAATGTTTTGTAATTCATTACTGACGTCTTCGTCATAACTATTAATTATTGTGTCTTTATAAAAATAACAACCGACAGTGTCTTTTAGTTGCAAAAACTATGCGAACAACACCAAAGTAGTCTTTTTATTTTATGATTTCATTGTGTAGTTACAATATTATTTACATCGTATCCACAAAACTGATCCTCAATTTAAATCATTCAGTAGCAAAACTAAAACAAATCTTATTCATAAACTACAACTCTTCGGTAAAATTGCAATTGTATAAAATGCAAAATTTTCTCATATAGCGACGTGCAACGGAATATCTTGGTCGGTCACAGTTGAAATAAAGCTCTGTGAAATAGATTGAAGTAGATTGGCATTGTAAAACTGCAGGATTGGTAGGGAACTGTATTGGACTTTGGATAAAATATACAACTTGTATGGGATACAAAAGAAATTTTTAGGATATTAGTGGCCGAATCTGGGTGGAAGGTGATTTTAGACACGTTATTTATTTTTTAATAAAACTATCCATTTACACTAGGCACTAAATAAAATGACTAACTACCTATATAGAAATAAATACAAAAAGCAAATTATTTAAGACTAGCTGCGCCCCACAACGTCACCCGCATAAGTCTCGATCCTGGGGAATATCGGGATAAAAAGTATCCTTTGTCCTAATTCAGGTCATGATCTACCCATGTGATAAATTTCATCAAAATCTACTCCTCTGTTCTAGCGTGAAAACGTTGTATGTTTGTTTGGTCTTTATAACAAAAGTTACACCTTGTTTCAGGTATTGGTTTCTGTCTGCGATACCTTACAAAAACAATATTATAAATTCTATCAAACATTCAAAAATAGTTGCATTCAAATTCTATACATAAGTATTTTTTTTTTTTTTTTTTTTGTTTTTCTGTTTTTAATTGTTTTTTTGTTTTTGCAGTTTGGTTTTTGTTTTTTTAATAGCTTTCAGCTCAAGCTTTTCAGTTTTATTATTGAACGAGGTATTTGGAAATGACTCACTAGCTTTTATTTGATATCAATATTGTTGTAATTTATTTAAAAAAAAACATTCCCCTCCATTGTTTGTATTTGCAATATATGAATAATATGGCCCATGGAATATAGTTCATAGGATAGTATGTAGTTTTTAGTATGTATGTAAAGTGACATATTACTCCCACAATTAAGACGAATGTAACGACTCTGTTATGCCATTACGTTTAGGCTACAGAGCGTGCCAAAGAAATAGACATACAAACGTAAGTACATATACGCGCATACCTCCTGGGGCAGTCGGGTTAGCACAAAAGGACATTTCGAAGTACTCGTCCGCATCGCTATCATGCAGAAACATTTTTTTAAAAATTATATTGACGAAATATGGAAGGAATGGGGGAAGGCATTTTTCCAGGACAGCGTAGACAAGAAAAATAAAATATATTCTGTGGGTTTCCCCCTCCTTCCCTGCTTCCTTTATTTGTAGATGGAACCCTGGTATGCACTTGTAACATGTGGTATTTCTAATGTGTAAGTAGAAAACCCCACAGGTTATTATTACATAGGGAAGTTTTTGACGCCACTCCAGGTAAACGAAAATATCGAAATATCAAGTAAGTAATTCAAAAACTATCACATACAATAAATAAGAGATAAATGATCCTGTTTGATTATAAGTTTGCTAACATGTAATCAAGTATTCGGTAACCATCCAAGTCTATTAGCAACATAGCCTGAGTTATGTATCATGGAACATCTTAAAAGGAGACTAAAAACTTTGAAGTTCCCAAGTTTGTTATTATTAATTAAAATGTCATTAACTCAAGTTCAGAGGATCATTACATGTTTAAGAGCTGAAAATATATTTTTTAAACGTTTATAGCTAAATAGCAGGCTAGTATGTATTTTAGTTAAATACTAACGTAAAGATTATCATTTGACAAGCTTGGGATGGGATTTCCCATTGGCAAAATTAAAAACCCAAAACCCCTAAAACAGAACCTCTTTTTAATCCCTTTATGAATGGATGAATTTTTCAATGGATGATGAATTTTTCAATGGAGGATGAATTTTTCAATGGAGGATGAATTTTTCAAAATTCGTTTCAGAAAGTTCAGTTTTTAGACTCAGCAGTTTAGGTAATGCGAGGTCTGTCTGTGAATTCAAGATTTTCATATTAATGATTAAAAGAAATTTATATACTTAATCAAGATAATATTTACATTTTATAAGCTAACATTTAAAATAATAATATCTACAGGTGAAAAAATATGCACAAGATTTTTATTAAGCTTAGCTTTGAAGAAGTTTTCCTTTCACCTGTGCAAGATTTGATAAAGTCTTCCGTACGACTGTACTGCAAGGTACCTAAGTAACATGCGTTTACTTCACACGCCCTGCCAATGTTATCATTTATCATGGGTATCCCACAATACCACAGTTCGATCTTCAAGTATTACCAAAAACAGAGCCCCCATCTTACCATAAACACACAAATAGAAGCTGTAACGGGCTGCGAGTCAGATTTATATCGGCGTTACATAGAGCCTTAAGGAAAATTGGCCAGAAAAAGGGTCGCGAGAAATATTTCAATATGCCATTCACATTTTTTACGATCGTCATGTGTGCCTCCTTACGATTGTGCAGAACCGCAATATAGGTCTATACTTTCCTTTCCATTCCTTTTTTGTTAGTTTATGGTGCGTTTGAACTGTTAAACAAATTATGAGGGTTTTGGAGTTAGCGGTTTCGGCGAATTGTATGTACTTTAATATGATTGGATTCGTTTATTTTCAGTAAGTACCTTAGTAACCACATTATTATTTCTAACTGGCTGTGCCCGCGACTTTGTTGTTGCATGTCGATAAACAAAATAGATTTTGTGGGTTTTCTTTTTTGTTGCGCGGAACCCTAATTCTTTTTTTTTTTTTTCTATAATAAAAGTAAGCTAAGTTACTCCTTATAAGATCAGCTATCTGCCAGTCAAAATTGGCCCAGCCGTTCCGAAGATTAACTGGAACAAACAGACAGACAAACAACATTTTTTTAAATTGTTTTTGTTTTTGTTATAAGTACCGAAGGTTACATTTAGTAAAAAACTGACATTATTTTGACATTATTTTATTTATTTGTATGTACAGATTAATACATAATGTTTTTTTAGAAATTATCAAAATATTTGAACAGTTTTATCGCAGTGACGCAACTTTTTTTTTTCCCAGCGTGATTGTAATGAATAAAGAAAAATCAATCAAATCAAACCCCAGTTTGCTCTCAGTTAAAATAACAAAAAAAACCATCTCTCAACTGATCATCCATCATTAATAAATGTTTCGATTCGTAAGAGGGACGCGTTAACGACGCCCCTCGTTAATTTCAACAAGTTTGTTTTTCTTTGAGCACTATAAATATGAAAAAAAAAAACGTTATACGAAATATTGCACCTGCAAAGATTTACAGTTTCAGAAACATTAAAAGCCATTAATTCGGACTTCATTATTGATATTTTTTGTGAATTGCCAAAAGAAGGTTGGCCATACGTACTTGCCTTTTCCGACGAAATAAAAAAGGTCAACGAAAATCATTGAATCATGCTGCCATTAATTTAGTATCTAGTGTAGTTTATTATGTAATAAATTGTACCTATTCAAACATTTTAGTGACTCAACCCACAACACATAAAATTGTCTCTGCGAGTTGACTTTGGCCCCTCGTACGCCTTCCAAAGGTCCAGAATGCCAGGGTGCCGAGATATATGTCAAAGACATTTGTAATTGTATACCTCTCTGATCTGCTAATCAGTAGGTGGAATAAGTGAAATAAGCGGGCGGGGTAGCAGGTCCATTGGGAAACAATTTCCTATGCGAGGAATTTATTCTGTAGCGTAGGTTTGTTTACAAACACTAATCACACATGCACTAAAACTACGGTTTCCTGGAAGGGCCGTGCTGCCCACGTAGCGTCGGCAGTTTACCGACGAATGACGTCACCGAAACGTTTTTATGAAAGTTAGTGTGTTTTCCTTGAGAGCGTTTTTTGACACTGTAAAGCCAAACCTTGCAGCCAAAAATGTTCATGAAAGCCGTCACTGCGACCGTTATATGGCGGCCACTGCGACCGTTATATGGCGGCCAGCACTCATCTAGGAACCCTTAGCTTATCCATTCAAACATTTTGAACCGTGTGGGTATTCGATTGACCTTTTGCTTCTTGTGTAGCTCTAGAGACCACTGTTGGGTCTTGGGTTGTTTCCTAGTAAACAACATAACATCACGCCTGTAATCCCCGAAGGGTTGGGCAGTCGTGTACACCCACATTTCACCTGTTAGGTTTAAGTTGCATTTTGACTTATATCCCAAGTTTCATAGAACAACTATTAGTAATGTTTAATCCCCTTTTTTCATTTTTGTTTTCATTGTTTTGTCTCTATTTGCTTTGCTTTAATGAATTTTACTTTTACTGCTTATTTTAGTTTTATATTCCATCACGTAATATCATTTTTAACTTGTTAATTTTAGTTATTAGTGTTAATAGTTATGTTAATAGTTTATGGGGCATGCGGTGCTAACCTGTAAGAAATTGTTACACTAACCCTAGATTATGGTAGATAGCACTTTAAATATTTACAGTGTAAACAATTGTTGGTTAAAAAGAAGTTCCAGAAATAGGAGGCGACCCTATTGCGATCGACCGGGCGCAAATCCAGACTCCGGGCTGCCACTGAGAATCGAACCCAGGAACATGCGCAACTATTGCTGAGCGTGTCGTGCTTGCGACCACTGGACCAAAGGTGCGTCCTAGTAAAGAACAAGATGAATACCCGACTTTTGTGGTTTGGAAGTCACATAGAAATCTCCGGTTAAACAATCCTACTAGACACTTTTCATTTAAACAAAATCTCGTGCGACGGTAAAATTCAAAATGAGATTGTTTAAAAAAGTTAATGGGGTAATTTCGGCTACGCAATCTCATAAAATTATTTAAACGTTCCGTAATAAAAAAGGCCATACGACTGCCTATAAAAGCCTCTTAATTGCACATAGAAGTGCTGTGGACCAGATTTCTTTTCGCGCGGAAAGGTTTAGCTAAAATATAACTAAAATTGTGTGAAGGCCTTCTATGATTAAGACCTACGTACAAAATGTTTACATTATAGGTAAACAACGTTATAGGTTTTGTCGGTAGTAAAATAATTACAATATATATTATGATAACTTAGTAGTCAAACAAAAGCCCTGTTCCTCTCTCCTACTTTTGCTGTGCCCGACAGGGTCCACCATGATCATACATATTCTGTAAAACCTACCACCTAAGTTCACATGTGGAAGCAATAAATATTGAGTATTGAAACTTTTATAGGTAGGTACATGAACAGTCTAGACAAAGGGCTCTTACAGGCAGACATAAGACATGAAAGTGAGCTAGACTTTCTATTTTTCATCAGTTTAACACAGAAGGTCTAAAATTAAATGTCGTTTTAGCTATCCAGGGTGGCAGAGAAATTGACGCGTAACCCTTTTACTATGGATTCCGAACCCCTGGTAATTTTCGTGGGCTATTAAAAAAAGCAATTAGCTGTTCCATACATTTTTACCGCGTAGGTATTGCACATTTCTATGAAACAGCAGATTTTTTTTACGCTAGGGGGTCTCAAACTCAAACTCAAATCATTTATTTCAATTAAACCATTAACAGGCACTTTTGAATTGTCAAAATTAAATAGTCGGTCAGTTAGTCAGCAAGTTGAAGCTAGTTGCCCATTCGAAGATCTCTATGGAGAAGAACGGGCAAGAAACTCCAAGGACACTCTTTTAAAACAAGATATTATTACAAAATCCTGGGTACATTATTCTTATTGCTTCTATATGTGAGAACAATGTAGAAAAGAAACAATTTAAAATATAAAATTGAAAAGAAACCCTGGCAGTAAAGAGATGACCAGTCTCAACCGACGGCGCCCGTTCACGAACATGACGCGTGGATCAGCACCACCCAGCTCAACCATTTTGTAGGGAACCGCATGATCCAACACACGCGCCACCACCAGTTAGACATTTAAGTGAGCATGACATATTCTCAACTGCCATGTTCTTTCAAGTCAACATCAAAATATCATAAAAAACGGATCCATGGTTCTTACATTTACAAAATTTTAAAAATGCTTCTAAATTATACAAAACTATAATTTGCAATTTATTTAAGAGATGAGAAAAAAAAAACTAATACCAATCAGGAAGAGGTATTTAATATTGAAGTATTAAGAATTAAGTCTAGAATCATGTGCTGAATTCATGGTTTCAATTTGCGCGCCGAAGTCCCCGCCACCCTGTATAAAATATCCAAGTAATTGCTAAGTCATTAAACCAGTTTTAATGCTACACAAGTTGGTAGAGCCGTGGTATCCCAGTAGTAACAACCCTGACTTACGAGTTATAGGTCGTGGGTTTAAACCCAGTCAGGCGTGTTACTTTGTGTTATTTATTTCATCACCACTGTTTTCAAAACGGTAAAGGAAAACATCGTGAGGAAACCGGCATGTCCTAGAACAAAAAATTCGAAGACATGTGACATCTACCAACCCGCACTGGGCCTGCGTGCTGGATTACGGCCAACTACCTCTCTCTGAAAGGAGGCCTGTGTCCCAGCAGTGGGAACATTATAGGCTGATTATTATTTAAGTGATTGATTTGAAGTCGTTGGATATACACGAGATACAGACTATATTTTTTACCTATATGAAAAACATTAGGTACTTAGCCACTAAAATCATAGACAAACCAGTTTTAATGCTACATAAGTTGGTCATCGACCTCTTCAAAACAAACAACTCCATTTATCAAAGTAGCTCCAGCAGTATAATACCATAACTTTACAGTATTTCGGTGTGTTATTTCCCTCTGCGGGCTCTTTTAATTACTGTCGGCCCCTACATGTATCATAAATTCTAATGGAGTTCAGACCTCACCCACTCTGCCCTCTGCCGGCACAAATTGCATTTTAGAATTTAAACGTATGACCTACATTATACTCGTGATCGAAAATTTAAATTTTGATAAACGTATGCTTCAATATTTTCATTTTGGGAACGATAAAGTATGGGACGAATGTAAAATTGTGGGACAACATGTTTTCGCAACACAGCATACCGTTCCCAATGTTATTCGAATGCTGTTAACTATGTTATTTTTCTCTGCCCTTTGTTTTGCCGGCATATTGTGAGGCCAATCTATTGTGTAGTAACAGTTTGGTTAAAGGTTATAAATACAAAGTTTAGCGGTTTGCTTTAAACTATTGACTAAAATAATAACAAGTCTGTTGGCGTAACGAAACAGTTTAGTTGATTTTGAGCTTAGCCCTGATGCATATTCAATGTTTTTAGCCTATGTTTATAACATTCTGTAAAATACATATCTGTGGCACTGAAAGACAATTAATAATGAAGTTCCACGAAATTGTATAAATGTATGATAATCCGAAATACTATTTTGCATAATAGGCGCCCGCGATTTCGTCCGCATTTCATTTCGATTTTTAGCATGAGGCTAATATTTTCCCTCCTGCTCAATTCCTGGATGATATACTGATTATTTAGGATAGAAATGATGTATAAGATCATAACATACCTTACAGATCTAATCAAAACTTAATAATGTATGGCGCAGTGGTTACACGATTGACTGCTGCGCTGCGTGTCGCGGGTTCGATTCCCGCATGGAAAAAATATTTGTATGACCTACAAGTAGTTGTTCCGGGTGTGGCTGTTTGTGTATGTGAGTTTAAATGTTTGTAAACGCACCCACGATACAGTTGTAATTCCTAGTGTGGGGCAAGATCTAAAAAAAAAAAATGCTTTTATAGGTGTGCACCCAGGGCTTAAGTGTCTATGGTCGATGGGCATTCCCCTTTCTTGTTCCCTGCCCGCACTATTACTTCATTTTCGTTTAGCGTTCTAAGAGTCCTAGTGTGATGTTAAATAGCCCATAGCCTTCCTCAAGGATCGGGCTACCAAATGCAAAGAATTGTTCAAATCCGACTGGTAGTTCCAGAGATTAGCGCGTTCAAACAAACAAACTCTTCAGCTTTATTATTAGTATTAGAATAGAATCTATTCTATTCTATTCTATTATTAGTATAGATTAACAAATGAATGAGGTATATTCTAAGTCACTCCTTTTGCAATGCTTACATGATCGTTAATGGATTACTGGAATGCAATGGAACATAACGGAACATTGGTAGCACGATATTACCATGGGAATCGATGAACCGGGTAAATACGGTTCTAGTACTGAGCTGTAGTCTGTTGTTAACAGGGTTGTGAACTTCTTTTGTTTTTTTTTTATGTCTTTTAATTACGTGAAAGGAAGGGCTATTGCCGTATTTTTAAGAACGTTCATAGTCTAAGTTTCAAGCTGTCAACAATAGTGTATCTAGTGTTTCCCACATATTTGACATTTGACTATCGCTGACATGAGATAGCGACTAGATTTTTTACCTTTTCAATTACGGGAACTTCTTGCTAGGACAGTTATTTGTCATATTATATTTTAAATCTGAAACAAAACCTGTTTATAATTTCTTTAAATTTTTCTATTTATATTAGTAAGTTTCACGCTGACCACGCTTCCGATTTTTTTAAAACAATACTTTTTGCATTGGTTTAAAAAAAAATCGGAAGCGTGGCCTATTAAATCAGAAGAGGGTCAAAAAAATTTAATTGACTATGGGTGTAGTATGTCAGTAATCTGTTTTGGAGCGCAGTGTGGTCACTGCGCTCCAAAACACAGATTACTGACATTGCTCAAAAAGCCGCTAAGCTGAAGTGGGACTGGGCTGGCCACGTCTGCCGTATGCCCAATGAGCTATGGGCCACCACCACGTGGAGCCCTGATACAGCTAGAAGGAATCGCGGCAGACCCCGTTAGAAGATGGTGAGACGAGCTGGACAAAACAAACGACCAGTGTTCCACTTTAGCCCTGGATCGAAAGAGCTAGAAGACATGGGGAAAGGCCTTTGCCCAGCAGTGTGATCATGCAGGCTAACAGTAACAGTAAGAAACAAAGGAAACATTAATTCCTCTACTTAAATTCAAAACCTAGATCTGCTGATACTTCGCTATAAAAAAAAAAATATTCCTATAAAGTTGTTTTTACGCGACTTTTTTTATGACAAGCGTGAGACTAATAAAGCGAGAGTCGTTACATTCCTGCTAAAGTTGCATCGAAATAATTCAATGGATTGTGATAAAGCCGTAAAAGGGACACGTGATGGTGTCGTCAACCCTAGGGCGGACGTAATAAGCATTAAGTAGGAATGCTTTCGAGTTTCTGCTGAGTTTTGTTTCGCGACGCTGCGCATCGGCGATCGGTAGTTTACGTAAGTACTTACGTGGTTGAAAGTCACGAAGAAAAATATAAAAAAAACATTGCGTACAAATAACATCATTACACAAGTTAGTGTTCTCTAACTGAGGAGGCAGACGATTATTGTACCTACTACATTTTGCCATACTGTAGAACATGTTTTAAGTCTCGTGTAAAAAGTTCTTTTGTAATAAACCGGGCTCAAATTGAAACTACGGGGTAGGTACTGGTATTTAATAAATAAACCCAACACTACTATACCTGACTCGGGATCGAACCCATTACCTGACACTCAGCGGTCGTACCAGCGACCACTAAGAAAGCAGACAGGCAGCCCTTAATGCTAATTACCATGATTTAAAAAATTCAAAATCTATTATTAAACTCATCTCAGTAACAATCAATGTCAAAAACTTGTCAAAAATGTAAGGAATTCAGAGGTATTTTTGACAGATTGAGACAGATCAGACTGTAAACGTTCTTAAAGTTACGAGAATTTCCCCTCAGCAATTTTATATTTTTAAACGCGCTGCGACTAGATTTTGAACATTTTTAATTACGGGTTTAGGTCTGCAGTATTCTTAAGAATGTTCCCATTCGAATCAATTGCCCTTGTGATGAAAGTCTCCAGTCTGCAATGGGCCTTAAAGGTGTGCGTGCTACGATTCTATAGTTTACCGTGCCAGTACTTTGGTGCAAGATATGTGCGAAATAACTTTCGCATATCGAAAAAACTCTACGCGACCAATGAAACATAGTTTTCAAATTCTTTTGCACATTATCTGCCATAGTTTAAACGGTGTGGTAGTAGGCATAGATTTTTACGTACGTTATATAACTTATATTCTGATATAATCTAGCATCAGTGTGACCCAGCGGCTAGGCCAAGACGGAGATGGCGGGATGAGCTGGACTTCTTTCATATAAATATATTGGTCGGTGGCAGCTCTGCACAGATCGAGGTGGAAAGATAGTAGGGAGGCCTTTGCCCAGCAGTGGGACATTAATGGTTAATAAAAACACTCTTTTCTTCCTAAAACTTTTATTCTGCATAACTGTACTCTTTCACAATCAAACGACGACTGGCTGGTCTGGACTGGCGACCGACTACAATTTACTATTTAAAATGACGTTTGCCCCACCCAGAAATACCGATAATATCATATCCGTCATTTCTATGTGTTGCCAAAGTAAAATCAGTAGCCATAATGAAAATAAATTTAAACGAACTCCTTGGTAAGACTAGTGGTCAGAAGTTTCGGGGTTCTGACGACCCGTAACAACTGTCAAAGATCTACGAATGACAGCTGAGACCAATGGCTTAACATGCTTCCGAGGCACGGAGGGGTCTCGGTATTTAAAGATGGTCACCGATACACAGACCAACCGTGGCAAGCGTAGCTTAACCTGATCGATTGACCTGTGCGGCTGTTATTATTTAGCCACAGGCCCCTTATGTTTCTATAGACAATAATAAAGGCAATTGCTAACTCTAATTCTTAATATGAGTAAAGATGAACACTTTTTATACCAGTGCGAGGAATTTAGTTTAGTCAACTTGGTGTAAATAATAAGGACGATTTAATTCAACGTGTATGATAAAATTGAAATTGATTGATTGTATAACCCCCACACATACATAAACATAACATCACACCTGTAATACTCGAAGGGTTAGGTACAGGTGCCACCACACATTTCTCTGAGAATCCTGCCCCAATATTGACTGGGGTAAAGGAAGTGCAACGTCGCATAAATTAAGCTGTGAGCTCACGAAATAGCAAGAAATAGCTTGTCGCTGGTATGAGATAAGTAGTTCCACAGGAATATAGCGTTTACGTTTACTGCAGGTATTACGGTACAGGATTTAGTTGTGGAATAATGCTTAAGCATGTTTACGGAAGTAGACGAAATTTTAGCTGATGAGAGAATTGGAAAGAGAATAAATAGGCCTTTGCCCCTGCAGTGGGACATCACCGGCTGATAATAATATTAACGTGTTTCATTTCGTCTCGATACTGTTAGCACTACGAGCCTTATTTGTGTCTACCATTTTCAATTACCTAAATCGCGATTCCAGAAACTCTAAAAATAAAAATCAAAAGTCATTTATTCAAATTAGGCTGAGAATCAGCACTTTTCGAACGTCAACATTACAAAAGACAGTCCCCCAAAAACGCCCGCGCTTCACCACTTCCTAGTGCTATCGCTGGGAAGAAGAAGTGGCGCAACAAACTCCCCAGCAGCACAGCTGTCTGTTCAGTTAGAAAATACTTGATACTTGATTGTATACAATACTAGGTGTTAAGTAATTAACATTACAAGACACAGAACATAAAATTAAATTATTACTCTGATAATTTAATTCATGTAGGTAAGTCGTTACTAACCCTTAGTTGACATTCCCACTGTTTTATTGTTTCAGGATCTAATTCAGAAACCACTAAATAGCTAAATAATAAACAAATCCCAGTTAACAATATTAAGCCCCATTTACGTCAAGATTTTAAACAAGTTGATGTTGTCTAAACTAAACTAATATTATAAAGAGAAAAGATTTGATTTTTGTTTGTTTGTTTGTTACACTTTCACGCTAAAACGGCTGAACGGATTGAGATAAAATTTGGCACATGGAGAAGGACATAGAAAGATCTATGACATTTATGTATGGAACAAAATATAGGCCAAATGCTCGCCACAGCTTCGGTGGCGTACATCTATCCGATGGTTCATATTTTCAATGACGCTGAGGCATAATTGATGTTCAATGTCGTTAATATGCCGAATCAGCTCATCCTTTAGCTCTTGGCTTATGGACGTACACTTTTTCTTTTAAATATCCCCAAACAGAGAAGTCCCACGGTGTCAAATCACATAATCGTGGCGGCCAATTGACATTGCCACGCCGTGAGATAACACGGCCATTGAATTTCTCGCGCAGAAGAGCCGTTGTTTCGTAGGCTGTGTGGCAAGTGGCACCATCCTGTTGGAACCACATATCGTCCAGCACCATACGCTCAATTTCTAGCTACAAAAGGTCCGTTATCATCTCGCGATAGCGAAAACTATTCACGGTAACATCATTTTTTTCATAGATATTTCTATCATAATAAAAACCATTAAGATAATTTTCTGAAAACTTTTTGTTTTATTTACAATTAACATCGTGCGTTATGGTTGGACCACCCTTTATACAATGTGTAACTGAATTAATGGACATTATGAAAGTAGTTTGTTCAGAATCGTTTACTGAATCGATTTCTGTAATTTTTAACATAGGTAATATTTCATTCCAAAAATAATTAAAACTACGTTAATTACTGTCACTTTTCCGCTGTAGAGTCAAAACAAACCAAAATGGATGAAATACACACTGAGCTAGACCCTTATACGAGTGCGACTGTGTGTATGCGTAGATTTGTACTGTGACCATAATTTTCTCCCACAATCAGTATAAGTAATTTATTAAAAAAACATTATTTTTTACATAATAATAAAAAATCAGTGTATGTATTATGATTATAACATAATATTCTAATTGGGGAGTCTGGTGGTGTGCGTTAATTCCGGGACATGTTCTATATCCTCAGTAAAATTATCTTTACCTTTCTTGCTTATTGTCTGACCAAGAGTATGTCTTGACTTTAAAAGAGACTAAATAATAATAATAACGTTTATATGTGTATATACAAAAGGTGCAGATTTACAATAACTTATCTTAAAAATTATAAAGGGCACAGTTGCTCACCCACAGTTGGACTGTGACCTCTGTGTTTGTTTCGGCTTTTATTGTCAGTGTAGTCAGATAAGAAACGCCAACCTCATCTATTTTTTAAATATGATTGACGTGTAAAAGTGTTTGTAAAAAACGTACTTACAGAAATATAATCATATGCTATATAACCTGCCTTGCCAGTGATTAATTTAGTGTCCTTCACCACACAATCCTCACCTGATTACCGTGGAATGCTTACGTTTTTGAATTTGAATTCGGTGTCAGAAAATAATCAAGAAATAAACGTCTCCAACCATGATAATTTCGACCTGGTTTACTATTGTAGAAGTATGTTAAACTTCAATGTAAACTTTTACATACATTTTTCGAGTCGAGTAAAAAGTCAAAGTCAAAGTCAAATCATTTATTTGAAAAAAGAAAGAAAGAAAAAAGTTTATTTGGACACAGTATTCAGTATTTCGTAGTAATTCAAAAAGGCACATAAAAGGCACTTTTGAACGTCAAAAATTAAATTAAAATAAAATTTATTCTAGTCGCTCCTTCCAAAAGGTAGTTTTTGTATGGAGAAGAATGGGCAAGAAACTCCACCGTTACTCTTTTAAAATGTTTTACAATATTTTGCATACATTAATTATATAATTATATGTGAAGACGATGCACCTAAAAATAAAATTACTAGGTATACCACAATAGGTAAAAGAATTAAAATGGATTAATGAAGCCACGACATATAAATTAACTATGTGATAGACACATGGTGCTCACATATTTATAAACATTCCAAAAGTAGACGATTTTCATAAATAAATAAGGAGTAATAAGTCCGGGTGTGACTTTAATTAATTACAGAATGTAAATCGAACACAAACCCCTCGGATTTTATGTTTTTGATTATTTATTTATTTATTCACACCAATAAGTACAACACATTACAATATTCTAACACGATGTTATACACACCTATCAAACTATCTTTATCGTATAAAATATACTTAAACATAAAATTCAACAATCAAAATAAAACTAAACTAAATAACTGTTAAATGTTGAGGGCAATAAGGATCTTTTTTTTATAAATAGTACATTACTACCGCCGCCTGCAAAAGAGGCTTTGATGGACGAACGTGAAAATGAGGCACACATACTCGTCCGTGGGTCCATCAATGACTGGTTGCGGCCAAGGCTTGTATAGTTCTTTTCTCAAATAATGCGGAAATTCAAATTAGGTAACAACAATAAAGAACAATGCTCTGGTCATGGATGTATGTAATCCCGTACTATGTTGCATCAAAGTCAAACTTTGTTTTTATAGACCACACTTATCATATTAACTCCTAAAAGTTTGTGGAAACAAAGCCCGGGTTTTAGAGATTTTCAAAAAAATCTAAATTACCTAAAAACTAGCTACTTTATTTTGTTTGACATGTCATACACGAACGGCCATTATTGCTGTAAAAAATGATAATCGTTTTAATAAAAATTCTATTCTTTTATATTCTAGTTATTTTTAATTAACGTAGAATCGGCAAAGTATAATTTTTTTACATGTTTTTTGAAAGCACGTCTTTCAAAAAACATGTAAAAAAATTATACTTATCATGACACTTTTAAAATTTAAGGTTATATTCATCATGTCATATGATACGGAACGTCGTGTAAAGGGAATAAAACAAAATCAACACGTTTTCACTTTAAATTAAATTCCCTGTTCAAATATCAAATCCGCGATGCGTAATGTCGTAAAAAATTATGAAAATAATTAATATAATATTTAGATCTTGATGCATTCTCATGCATCAAGATCAAAATATTTTTGGTACCACTTTTGGTTACTGTCCTTTTTCCCGCGCCGCTTCTTCTACTTCTTCCGTTTAAATACATTCTTTGATAACTTACCTCCGTGGTTGCCATGTTTCGAAATAAAAATTTCGTTCCATTTTTAAATGACATGATAGATATGAGTTCATACTATCATTGCCGGCGGAAAAAAAAACTGTAAACTGAACTGAACTTTTCTCGTAGAATATTTAATTTTGGAAATATCATTCCAAAGACAGCTGACAGAGTACAGGACATCTCTTATACAACTATAGACATAAAAACTTATTAGTTAAATGAGGGCACTGGTTGAAATGAGGTTTTCTTGATTTGGACCACTAATACAGTTTTTAACACACTTAACACATAATGTAAATACTTACATGCTAAGAAGACATGACTTGAATAACCTACTTCGATTAAATAAGGGTTGTACACACATTGGCATAACCCTCTACAAAAAGACAAGGTCGTCTCAAACAGAATCCGATCGTAAAGGTGAGCACCCTTCATGGGCTTTGTTTGTACTGTGCACAAAGTCCGCGCTCTGACTATGCCAGACTTGGTAACGTAACCATAGCGAGATGCAGAAACAGCGCCTCACCTAACAACGCCATCTATCGAGCTATGAGTTAAACTTTCACCATTGAGTTTAAACTTAGTTTTAACAGTAAAAAAAAAAAAAAAATCATAGCTTTCTATTATTCCTATTATGGAAAATTGTTTTTTTTAATTTGTCAAATTAAATTGTGCTTTACCAAGAGATTTACTTCTGGCCGCGTCGTTCTACAAAGCTGAACAGCTTTTATCAGCCATGGAATACATTATGCTTAGTTTTCTATCTACGTTGTTGATTTGGGACTTCAGAGAAATTAATAAGTTATAATCATAATATTTGTTTGAGTATTTCGCCATAAATTATAATAATAATTTTAACTAATATTATAAATGCGAAAGTAAGTTTGTTTGTTTGTTACACTAAAACGGCTGAACGGATTTGGATGAAATTTGCACATGGGTAGACCATGACCTGGATAAGGATATAGGCTACTTTTCATCCTGAATCGCAGATGAAGTCGCGGGCAACAGCTAGTAATAAATAAAGTAAGTAACTTTCAGTAGCGCCATCAGGATGGAATTTGTTGTGGACAAATGTGCAGTCATGCATGTAAAGCGAGGGGAGATTATGGATCTTGCGGATTCTATACACATTAGATCCCTCTCCTCGTCCAAAAGCTATACGTATTTGGGTATGTCGGAAGCGTTAGGCACCAACATTGCTGAAATGAAGCAAGCGTTAAGGAAGAAGGTGTTAATTAGCCTTCTTTCAGGCGAAAACAAGGTGCACCTTCAATGTTGGGTCATGCGGTCTTGATGTGTCTCAAATGGACTCGGACCCAACTCGATGCCCTGCGGATAGAAGGGTCCGTACACTGCTGACCACCAACTGGATACATCACCCACGATCATCCCGCGTTAGTGCGGAGGTCGAGGCTTTTTAAGTGCGAAGACCCTCCACAACCACGAGGTAATATTTTTTAAAAGCCTAAGTGGGCACCGTGATGTGGTCGCAGTGGACAAGGGGCTCATCCCACTCTCCATGGCTAATCTCTTTAGCCATGGAGAGTGGGGTGAGCCCCTTACTACTGGCGCAAACCTGTAGTACTTACTACCGATGACCGCAAGGAGGTATAGCAAAGCAAAGAGCTTCACGGGCGCTTCTATCGGGGTATCCAAGTAGCCAGGATTATTCACCAGCAACTTGCTTTGAAATATAAACTTGTGGATTCTGAGGTACCGTATTACAGGTATGTGCCCAACCCAGTTCTCAAAAATGACCATGTCACGTTGTACTGGTATCGGTTTATCATCACTGACAGGATTATTGTCACCAGCTAACCTGATAGATCGATTAGCTCACCTCGCAATGATTGTCGATGTTACCATTCCACATGACGGGAACCTCGTGAAAGCTGAAAAAGAAAAACAAATTATATATCTTGACTTAGCACACGAGGTTGTTGACATGTGGAATGTGAGCTCGACTGTCATTGTGCCGATTATCGTATCGGCCAATGGCCTGATGGCCGTAGCCTCGTTCAACATCTATCGAGGCTCTCATTAGGCAGTTGAATCAAGGGCCTGATTCAGAAGGCAGTACTCCTCAATACAGCTCGCATTGTGAGGAGGTTCCTGTCTCTGGAGCCCAAACCACCGGTAGCTTGGATCCTGCTCCCGACACCGGTGGATCACTATTTTTTATATTTTTTCAATTTTCGTTATACTTTTTATATTTCAAGAAATATTAAAAAATGTAATAAAATAAGATACATAAGGTAATATAATAAAATAATATTAATAAAATAAAAGAGGGGCTCGTGGCTAAATAATAACAGCCGAGCGGGTCTATCTTCCAGGTTCAGCTACGCTTGTCGCAGTCAATTTGTGGATAGGTGACCATATCGAGACCCCTTCATGCTTCGGAAAGCACTTTATTCCGTTGGTCCCAGCTGTCATTCGTAGATCTTTGACAGTCGTTACGAATAGTCTGAAGTTTCAAAGTCTAACAAACAGTATTACCAAGGGATTTCGTTTTGCTTAGTAACTGGGTTATGGGGGCTAGAAAGGCAGTTGCTCCATGTAAAATACTGGTATTCACCTGCATCCGGTTAGACTGGAAGGCAACCTCAACTACGTTGGAAAAAAGGCTAGGCAGATTGATTGAAAAATAATAAATAAAAGTAAAGTGAAAAAAGTAAAGTAAGTAAGGTATCTTGACTTGGCACACGAGGTTGATGACATGTGGGATGTGGACTCAGCGACCATTGTGCCGATAGCCGTGACAGCTAATGGCTCAATAGCCAAGAGCCTCGACCAACACCTCAGGAGGCTCTCGTTGGGCAGTTGGATCAAGGGCTTGATTCAGAAAACGGTACTTCAGGACACGGCTCGCATTGTCAGGAGGTTCCTCTCTCTCTGCCGGTAGCTTGGACCCTGTTCCCGATACCGGTGGGCTACTTTTTTATATTTTTAATTATTTTTTTTTATCTTTTTGTTTATAAAAATATTTACAAATGTATTTATAAGTACTTAGATGAAATAAAGGAAATAAAATTGATCTTAGGAAATGGATCCCGGCAAAACCAAATCTACTTCAAACTATCACGTGTAAAACAATTATTTAGGTTACCAGTAGATCGGTTCCTGAGCATAACTAGCTGTTCTCAAGTGCAGCGTTGTCCGGCTGTGTCCGGCGGCGTCCGGCGGTGTCCGGTGGCCGCAAACCGAACTAATTCAACTTGCTCTGTATTATGCGTTGGTCCGAGGCTTGCGCGCTCTCTGTTGATCAAGTTTTCGCGTTGTTCGCGATTCTAAGTCAATTAATAAACTATGGTGATATTTTGATATATTCGAGTTAGAGTTGTTCGGAGTTTCATACTATGAGAGGAATGAGGACTTAAATAGATGTAAATTTCTAATTTTGTAGGTTTTATATTGTGCAATGCTGCACAGAAATTGAAGAAAACTGGCCACCTAAGAAAGATTTAGAAATAACTTAAGCTCCTGATGGGGTAAATGGGATGTGAAATAATTAACTTTAACCTACCTACTTAGATAACATTAAAACTAAAACTAAAATCTTTACAAAAAAAATTACCTATAAATATTTCTACTGGATATTGGATTACTGAGGAGCTTGTGGCTTAGTAATAACAGCCGCATGAATCAATCGATCAAGTTAAGCTGCACTTGCCGCGATTGTTCCGTAGATTGGTAACCATCTTCACATACCAAGCCCTGTCCGTGCCTCGAAAAGCACGTTAAGCCGTTGGTCCCGGCTGTCATTCGTGGATCTTTGACAGTCGTTACGGGTCGTCAGAAGCCCGAAAGTCTGACAACCAGTCTTACCAAGGGGTTTCGCATTTCCTAGTAACTGGGTTGTGGAGGTCCGATAGGCAGTCGGTCCATGTGAAATTTTGGTACTCAGCTGCATCCAGTTAGACTGGAAGCCGACCCCAACATAGTTGTACAAAGGCTAGGCAGATGGTGATGAGATATTGGATTACTATTAAGTTCTATAACGTCCACGTTAATATTTTCACGACAGGTTGAGATAAGCACGTAATCCTTGCGAACAAAGTCACGGCTAAATAATAAAACAGTAGACTTGAAAATAACGGATCATCAAACTTCTGTTTAATTGAGACCAATATAAGACCGTATTTATTAAACATCGTTACCGTTTATTAGCTCCATAGCCTCCGCTAGACGCTTCGCTTGTACTTAAGGGAGGAGCAATGAGGCACGGAATAAAAAAGTAATGAAGTTACCTAAGAGTTTATTTAAGTTTTTTAAATGTTAAGCAAAAATGGGAAGACATGTCACCAATCAACTCGCTCTGGGCCCCCGTGGTGGACGGCCCACTCCTTCCACAGAAAGAAAGAGGTAAAAAACACTATCTACTTCTTTCAATCTCATCAATAAAATTAAGGGGTAGTCAATAAGGTGCGCTCATTGCTTGTCCCTTAACTTTGTCGTATTCGCTCCTTACTTATATACTAACTGCTCCACTGTTCTTTGATGCTTTAACTCCGTAGAACGGCTCAGAAAATATGAGTTTTGTTCGACCGTTTCTGCGAATTAAACGAGCTTAGGAAGGTCCCAAATCTGAGCATTTCCTTCTTCTGCGTAAACGTATTGTGTATCTGATAATTGCGTTCCAGGAATGGTTTTAGAGGGGAACGTAATTTCTGTTGACTTTATCTCTGGAACGTTTCAAATTCACAGATTTCTATTAACCTCTAACTGGCTGGGCATTTATGATATTCTAATAACATTGCGTGCTGAAGTTTGCTGAAAGTAGTTCCCGTGGTTTTTTTTTGTTTCTTGTAATTTTTTATATGGCATTTTGAATATAATTTGAACACCAACTCTGGACGTCGCTAGATTCGATATTTAGTCATCACCTGCCTAGCCTTTTCCCAACTATGGGGTCGGCTTCCAGTCTAACCGGATGCAGCTGAATACCAGTATTTTACATGGAGCGACTGCTTATCTGACCTCCACAACCCAGACCACCCAGACTCACCCACCCACCTACACTCAATATTTAGTATAAAAAAAATGGTGATTTGTTTCAAAATTTATGTTTTGTCGACTGTCTGAAAAAAGAAAAAGAGACTGCGCTAAAGGTGACCTAGTAAGTAAAATTAGACGCAGTTGAGTTGGGATCAAAGGAAGACGGCCGGAGGCGGCGCTGCGCCCGCATCTCAACAGAGGCCCATAATCAAAGAATAACAGGTCAAAACCTCTATGCACGTCCGCAGTCGAAAACAAACAAAAATCTGTAAATTTAGACAATTGGTTAAATTCTGGCCATGGCGTAAATGTGCTCTATAAAGGCTGGTTTACGTTTCCATTCGTTAAGTTCCGAGACTTGAGAGGAGCAGTGGTGGAATATTGGTAACGGCCGCGACTTAGAGTTGTAGGTCGTGAGTACGAACCTAAGCAGGCAAATAAATTATTTCATCACCACTGACATCAGTTTCAGGAAAAATAGAAAAAAAACAGCTTTTTTTCTTTTTACTTCTCTCCATTCACAGTAGAAGGCGCCAGAGAATAATCAACGTTATTCCGTTGAAATTGACCTCCGGACAACAGACTTGGGGCAGTCCAACGCCCCATCGAACACCAGACTTACATAGACCGCGGACCGCTTGAACAAGTAGCAGTCAAGATTATATTAAACTAGCTCCGCCCCGCGGTTTCACCCGCATAAGTTTCGATTCCGTGGGAATATCGAGATTAAAAGTATCCTATGTGTTAATCCTGGTTGTAAACTATCTGTGTGCCAAATTTCATCCAAATCCGTTTAGTAGTTTTTGCGTGAAGGAGTAACAAACATCCATCCATCCATCCATACAAACTTTGACGTTTATAATATTAGTAGGATTAGGGAAAGATGTGAGCATATGAGCAAATTCAACGTCACTAACGTTCAGTATTAAATGGAATGCCATTCCCTAGGACATAAATATTTATAGTGATTGAATTACTTAAATACTCGTGTGTCTATGGAATGCCTTAACTACACTAAACTAATATTTACCTTCTGTCCTTTTCTTAATGAAATAGAAAGAAAAAGATGCACTGAACTTAAATTTAGTTTAGTTTGTGAACAAGGGAATCGGCGCCAATGTCTGAAATAAATGAATTGAATTGAATTGAATTAACCTGATCGATCAACCTGTGCGGCTATAATGTTTTAGCCACAGGCCCCTCCTATAACAACAAATAAATGAAATAAAAAATTAAAGTGATCTATAAACAAGAAACGTGTTTCTTTCGGCGTTTTTTGGTTTTGTGGTACGGAACCCTTCGTGTCCGTCTCGTACTTGGCCTCTTTTTTATTTTGTGTATTGTTTTTTATCTACGCTGTTTATTTTTAACTCTGGAGCTGAACGAAGATCTCGTTTCAAGAGGTTTTTGTAATGACCTACCTACCTACTGCAAAGGTAGGCAGCTAGATGTGATTGATAGAAGATATTATAATGTACAACGAAATGTACATAACACGGGATACTCTCCGTCTCTTCGTAAATAATTCTTAAACCCTTTTTCTTCACGTCATCGGGCAGTGCCTATTACCGGTCGAAGTGTTACTGTTCAAGTGCCTTATCAAAACTTAGGGCATTGCTTTTACACCACTGCTGATAAATGTATCCAGTATTTTTTTTGTATACTGCTCGTATTTTGCCAGAATACTACCGAATTTTTACTCTCCCCACAAACATCGTAAATCACGCGAACGAAACCGCAGGAAGAGCCAGTTATATCCATAACGAAAAACACAATACTGGGGCGTTTCACGGTTTTGTAGTTGAGATTTTTATTTCATTAGGGACTGCCACTCAAGAGGGTTTTTGTAGTAGAGTGGGCGCTAACAATGACCTACCTCGCTGTTCAACTGAGTGGATCAGTGAGTGGGCTAAAATCGAAAATAAAAGCTTCGCGAACGTGTTTTCTAATGACTTTTCTTGAGATCTTGTTAAGGACCAGACAATTAACGTTAAGAGGTCAGTTTCAGGTGATTTTCTACGGATTAAAACGTCCTTTGTTTAACCCTGATAAATTGCGTAACATTTATTTTTACAACGTTTAGCTTTTGCCCAAGGCTTCGCCTGCGTGGATGTCAGAAAATATCCCACGGGAACGTACTGCCGCGACTAAAAGTACCGTTATGTGTTAATCCAGGTTATAAACTATATGTGTGCCGAATTTCATCGAAATCCGTGCAGCCGTTTTTGCGCCAATCCGGAACTTATATCCAGAGAAACAGACAAAGGCAGAAATTTTTTTCGTTATTACTTTATTATAATGTATGTATACACATAGATTCGATTAATAAAAGGAAAATATTTAGCTGAAATTACTCTCAGACCAGCAGAGCACGCAGCTCTGCTGTAGTCTACTGCTGGACACAGTTCGAGTCTGTAATGTTATCGAAGCCCACAATTATCCCTTGATTCCCTAAGGCTACGTACGCACTGACAGGTGGCTCGCTTAGCGCCTAGAGTATATTAACATCCTTACATACACGCTACGCGACTAGCGAAGGCGCCAAGCGCGGAGTTGCGAAAATTCTAGAGCGTTCGTTTCACTTTACTATTCGCAACGTGACTCGCTAGGCTCTAGGTGCTAAGCGAGCTGCCTGTTAGTGCGTACGTAGCCTAAACTTTCCACCCACCATGACATCACAATCGCTTGCTAAATAAACGTAGTGGTTATTTAAAGTTGATTTCACTTAGAATCATATTTGTATTATTATTATATTGTACTAGATTATTTTTATCCAACAACAGACAACAAAAAATAATCTACGTCTACACAATAAAAATTGTCTAAGGAAATATTTACTCAAAAGTTTAAAAAAAATCAGCGTCCACGGCTTTCCAACGAGGAAACTTGTAGGTAAGTACATTTACATACTTAATCAAGTTCCTAATGAAACTCTCAACTTTTTGCTCGCGACCCTTCGATGCGAACTGTTACGACTGACTTCGCGTTTAGAAGTAAACAACTCATTCTTGAATCAAAAAACTTGACGTTGAACGACTTTTATGTTGTTTCATTTTTAACCGACTTCTAAAAAAGGAGGAGTTTCTTAATTCGGATGTTTGTATTTTTTTTTTTATATTTGTGTGCGCATAACTCTGTCGCTTGCCTACCGATTTGAAAAATTCTTTTTTTGTTGGAAAGAGTATACTTCCCAAATGGTCCCATTGAAATTTCGACAAGATCTGATGATGAGTTTCGGAGACGGACAACGGAACTCTTCAATAAATGCCAGCAAATCAACAGCTATTGCTGCTATCGCTTATGTATGTATTGTTTACGCCATCACACTACATAACGTCACGCCTGTACCCTCTAAAGGGGTACGCAGATGTGTTCAGTATACCACGGTGCACCCCTTATTTCTGTCAAAGTTGTTATTGGGGTACCTCTAATCTTGTAAGTATATACGAATTTGTGTGGGGTAGGTACAACTAAAAAGTGAAAAATAAAAACTTCAAAGAGAAAAATAACTTTAATTTCGGAAGTCGGTGTCAAAAAACGAAAATGCGGAACCAGCGACACCGACTTCCGAAATTAAAGTTATTTTTCTCTTTGCAGTGTTTTTTTTTACTTCAGGTAGACATATTCTCTAGATATTTTGGGGGTTCTGGATGCAATGTTATATAGGCAGATACATCGACGAGCAAACTGTTACCACCCAATCCAGCACATGATTCTAAACAGACTAGCGTGGTAAAAATTTTCGTCAGTTATCAAAAAAAAAACCTGCTGTGTCACAGAAAAGTGCAATACCTAAGCGGTCAAAATGTATGGAACAGCTTATTCTTTTTTTAAAAACCAATGAAAAATTTCAACTCAGGGAGGTCCTGAATCATGTAAATAGGTACTGAATCCATAGTAAAGGGTCGCGCGTCGATGTCCCTGTCACTCTATAAAGGCAACAAATGGATAAATCTGTCATCATGGACTTTAATGGTACGAGTATTATGATTATTGGAAGCAGAACTATGCCGAAAATAGCTCTAGCCCGCGATTTACAATTATTATTTTTTTTAAACTACAAGACAGGTCAGACCCGTTCACAGAAATTAACTAAGGTACAAACGATGCTATTGGTGAACAAAATTAACATCAAAAACAAAAACAAAAGACCTCTGCGAGGGCAAAAAGGCTCCAATCCCAGCATAATACTGCGATATTTAAAAAATCAAAATAGCGCAGCGCTGGTATTTTGATAGGGTCCCCTGTGATGACACACCTACGGACATTTATTAATCCTACTAGGATATTTAAAAAAAAAACTATTAAAAGGGGACAGTATTTAGTCATCTATGTTTGTGTTCCAATATTTTTCGGTAATTTAGGCCATATACATATCTAGGATCATCAGTTATATTTTAATGTTGCATAAGCATAATCGACCTATAATGTTCCCACTGCTGGGACTCAGGCCTCCTCTCTGTGAGAAGGAGTGGGCCATAATCCACCACACGAGCCCAGTGCAGGTTGCTGGATATTTTAATGATGGGCTTAAACCCCAAACCCCAGAAACGTTATCAGTATCACTTTCTTCGACCTTCTTCAGTATCGTATTTCAAACAAAACTTTGAAATACGATACTGACTTAATTTTTTATCTTTAAACTTGTAACGGTAGGCTTCGAGTGGTTCGAGATCACTTTTCTTGTGATAAAGTTCCTATAAATATTTAACTTTATAAGAAACTAGGTCAATATGAAAATCGTGCAAAATAATATGCCTTTTTAGTTTTGTGTATCCTCTAATTACTTCTTGTGAATTGATATCGCAATGCGAACTCATTTCACCTACTAGTTGCATACTGCGAAATCAGCCTATAATATTCCCACTGCTGGGTCACAGGCCTCCTCTCTGGTGGGTGCGAGTTGGTAGATGTCACATGTCTTTGAATTTTTGGTTTGAGGAGAAGCCGGTTTCCTCACGATGTTTTGTTTCACCGTTTTGAGAGCAGTGGTGATGAAATTATTTGCACGAAGTGCCTGTCTGGGTTCGAACCCACGACCTACAACTCTTAATTCGGGGTCGTTACCACTGGGGCCCACTGCACTCGCTCTTCCGTTCAATTTTTCATGGACGAGAAACCACATTTATGTTCTTGCGCGACATCTGGTAGGAAACAATTTTATTACCAAACTCCTATTGAAGGAACTAACACGACCATCATCTTTGAATAATATGTTATTCATAAAAGAATTCTAAATCTGCGGGTAACGTGGCACGCGTGTGAGATACAAAATGATATCAAAATGTCTGACACCGATCTGGCAATACGCAGTCCGATTCGTTTTCGAACAAATGTATTTCCAATTTTTTCGACATACGGTGGGTTGTAATAGAGAGTATTTTGCGGGGTTCTTTTCTTATTTTTTACGAGCAAATGCCGGTTGGTATTAGGACGACATGTGGCCAGGGTTTTGGTTATTATTTTAGGGGCTGGTCTGGCTGCGTTCTGCTTTATTTGTCTCATCTCGGGTTAGGACGTGAGCGACTAGTTATAAGAAATTAGTGTTTTCTGCCGTCTAACACAATATTGCGAGGATGAAGGTTTTCATAAGGATGTAACGTGTGGCGCCGTTTTGGGACCAAATCACAGGGCTGTGTTTCTTGGGAAATTGTATCTTTCTACGGTGTAAACATTTGGATACTTTCATGTTTACGTACTGTCTGTAACATACTGTATGTATACATACTGTCATATTATTTGTATATCTACCTGCACAATTAAAATACTGTATCTGCGACTCCATCCATACATAAATCACAAAACATTCTTATTAGATGTGTAAAATGAGTTAATATAAATTGTAATATAATTAACTCTTGTGCTAAAATTGATACGTAGGTATGCGCATATTGCGGAGGGCGAAGGCCTAGCACTTAAGATGGAGAAATGTAGTGACGGAAAGCTGGTAGCACACCGACATTTATTTTTACAAGTTAAGATGACAGATATCAAAACCATAGATCAATTACATAATAAACTACACATACAACAAAAACAATCCCATGTATGAACACTTTTACTAATTAATATTCCTAAAGTTCGTTTTTTTAAACCCAGATACTAATTTGACAGGTGTAATGTCAAACTTCTATACTAAAAAACGCAAACACAAAAGACTGAAATGTCAGATCTGGGATTAAAAAACGAATTTTAAAGTACTTTTTTTTTACTTAAGAACAATAAAGATATAGTTTTTTTAAACAAGCAGTACCGACATCAGTGTTATTGGCGTTGGTTTAAAAAAAATACTGTGATAGGTATAAAAACGAAACATATCTAAGTATGCTATGCAATGTCATCAACTAAATGATAAATTAATTTATTTCTGTAAGAAGGTTAGTAAAACAGGTACAAACACATTTACACGTCAATAATATTTTTGGAAGTCATGGGGAGAGGCCTTTGCCCAGCAGTGGGATGATACAGGGTAACAAACAGTAACAGTAATATTTTTGAAAAATCCATGAGATGCTAATGGTGGGTGAAATAAACTCAGCTCCGAATAAATTCAAACGTAATATTGTAAGACTTTGTATTAATAATAAACAGTCTTATCCCGTAGATACCTACTTCAGTAATTAAATACCTACTGGGTACCATGAAACTCAAATATTTGACACTAACAAGGATTTCTTAACGGGATGTATTTAACCGAACTCCAAAAAATCCTATAAATATTAATGGGAAATCTAATACAATGAATGTGCCTCTTTTTGTGATTAAATAAATCCCATATTGGTGTCCTTAACATACTGAGCTAAGTAATTGCTACCAACTTAAATGTAGGTTTCGCCAGCCGCGGTACCACTCGCTTCGCTCGCTCGGCTCGCACGTGTGTTGTCACAGTTCTAACATAACCTAACCATTTGGTCAAGTGCCCAAATCGAAATAAATGTTTTTTTTTTATTTGTGTTTCACCGTGGTGAACAAAAAATTGTCAAATTGGTCCAGCCGTTTTTAAGTGATGCGCTTACCTACGAGCTACATTTCATTTTTTTTTTATTTATACACTAACTTCTGCCCACGTCTTATCACCGCGTCGTATCCTATCGATCGCCCGCCCGCGCTATTACTTAATTTTCTGTCCTTTTTTTCTTTTTACTCGGCTCCTAAGGGTTGCAGCGTGATGTTACATAGCCTATAGACTTTCTCAAACTCTTTAGGTTTATTATAAGATGAAAAAAAAAAAAAAAAAAAAACATAATAAATCTTGTTTAGCTTTGTATCTTAACTAATATAATAATTATAAATGCGAAAGTGAGTTTGTTTGTTACTCAATCACGCAAAACAAACTGTGTTTTGTGTGTTTACAAACTTGTAGTTATTTATAAAAAAAATAGATGCTCCATTCAGATACAAAGTAACATAATTATGAATTCAGATTAGATACTTGGCTTCTCCCGGCGGGTTGGTCACATATGTAGTCGCCGTTCACTGGTTCTCCAAAATGAGCTTTAGTGTCTTTTGAATAATATAAATGATACGCATGACCATACTAGGTCTCAACTCATCAGACCTAGTATGGTCATGCATTTTAAGTAGCAATCAAGCCCTATAGGTACCAGTTTATGCCCGTGTGTGTAGCAAGCAAGTTTTTCAACTGTGCACATTTTTTTTTAACCCAATTGTATTTTCTATTAATCAATGGCATTCTAAATAAATAATAGCCATTCACGTTACTCTAATCTCGGAATCAACGAATCATGACTTCCGTGAATTTTCAATAAAAATTCAGCGTGTAACCCAGCGAGATGGATATACGGTTAACTGATAAATAACCCCAGTTCGGTCCCTTTCATTGGTAATTCAAACACGGGCGGTACTACGATTTATGTACAAATGCGTCCAGTCAAGTCGGCCATATTTATTTTCCCATGTCCTAATGCCACTCCTGAAATATTCATGCGTTGACCGCCCCATCTGTCTTGCTGATGTCTCTAACAATAATATTATAATGTTGCTTATCTCTGTTTTGGAATAATCCGATGCGGATGGCAGCCTGTCAGTTGTTGATCTTATTTGCATGACATCCAAAAATCGACGAGTTGAAACCTCCTCGAGTTGAGGATTGAACTAGATTCGAGTTTTCATAGAGATATATATTACACAAAATCGAAACTCGTGATTTGAGCGACTACTGTTTTTGTATTATTTTCAGGCTTATGAAAGTATTTTACAGTACCTATCTATCTATACTAATAATAATAAAGCTGAAGAGTTTGTTTGTTTGAACGCGCTAATCTTTAGAACCACCAGTCGGATTTGAAAAAATATTTTTACATATGATGGCCCAATTCTTGAGGAAGCCGGCTATAACCTATTTAACATCACGCTAGGATAAGAATCGAGCAAAAAAAAGTCAGAAAGAACGCTAAGCGAAAACGAAGTAATAGTGCGGGCAGGCGATGCGACGGGATGGAGGGACCAGAAACTTCACGCAGACGGAGTCCCGGCCAGAAGCTATTTAAAATAATAGTAACGATTGTTACCTAATATAAAGACATCAGAGAAGAGTATTGGGCAATTAAGAAATAAGTATTTTACTAGTTGCTAATCCCGTAATTAATTCATAGACGCTTCATAAAATATGTTCGGATGAAAAGATTTTCACGCTGCTAAAAGCATTTCAAGAAACGTATTCAAAGTTGAGAGCGCTAGCTTAATTAGTAAGCCGCGGTGATGACTTGCATATCGGCTGGAATTAGTTCACTGTTGTTCAACGCTAATGAGGTGACGTTGTTTAAGTAGTTAGTATGTACTATATTGATCAGTTATTTATTTATGTGCCCCTTTTTTATTGGTGGTGGACGCGACGATACGGAAAACGTTCCTGATTTTTTTAAAGTCAATTATTTTGTTCCTGAATATACTTGTCATTGTTTTGCCGTCCTATTGTAAACTGGGTTAACATTCAGCATCCGTGCGAAGCACAAATCGAATTAAAAATCAAGGGTCCGCAAAACTTACGGAGAAGCCCAATTCATTCCGAATACCAATTTCATTTCAACCACGGACCTCATTCCGCGGAATTTGGTTGCGAAACGACTGAGACAACAAAGAGAATTAGACCGCGAAGAAAAATAAATGCGGTGAAACAACAGAGCATACAAAATTAGAGAGCGGCGGAGGGAACGCGACGTGGTTCTGTGCGGTTGAAGTCAGGAGCGTATTGCGGGGGCAGGTGGAATGAACTCAATGACATTTTCAAGAATTTATGAGCGAGTTTCATAATTTCAGTTTTGTTTGTTTGACATACCCAGGCGAACTTTGACGTAAAACTTCAAAGAACTTTACTTCTTTTCTCACTTGTCGAAAGTTAAGGGACCAAGCTGGACAAAAAATAGAACCCTGAGGGACACCTAAAGTGACCGTAGACTCAGAGCTTTTTTTTATTATAAATGTAACTAGTTAAAATATAGTTTGTTTAAACTATAACAAGTAAGATCATTTCCGTCACTATAATCATAGTCCTATGTGTTTCATACGACTGTTGAATAATAGTGAATGAAGTCGTAGGATTTAGACAAGATTTAGAAAATGCAGCATAAATTTATTCGTGGCAGCTGCTTTATTTTAGGTTTGTATATTATCTGTCCAGAACCCAGTTACTCGTCAGATAGGCAGTCGCTGCATGTAAAATATTGGTATTCAGTTGCATCCAATAAGACTTTAAGCCAACCACAACATACATAGCTGGGAAAAGGCTAGGCAGATGATGATAATCTAAAATTATTATCTCTATTCCTTGTTAATAAATAGTTGAGTTCATAAGAGTTATTATTCCTGAATAAAAATTTCAATCGCTTCTCGTTTTTAAATTACGTTCCACAAGATTTGCTGTGTTGATGGAGCGATGTTTAGGTTATAGTAGTTATACCATTTATAACGCAGATTACCAGAATACGGAGGCAACTGAACTCCGAGCAAATGTTCTTGAATTTTAACGTGGTGAAATAAATGTTACATTTTTAAGCATGACAATGTGAGAACGTAAAGCTAAGGGGATATAATTTGTGTGACTGTAAAAATATTTCTTCAGAGGTTCGAAACCCATCCAAGGGTTCTAAATCTATACTTATGTATATACTTACATACTATAAATAATGAATATCGCTTTTGGTGACTATCTGTGTGGCCGCGTTCTTCTAAACCACAAAAAGGATTTTGATGCGGTTTTCATCATCATTTAGAGAATTTATTCCGGAAGGCTTATGTGGATACATTGACTAAATTCTAAAATTTTCATTTTCTGACAAAAAATCCGTAACTACGTAAATTAACAGAGAATAAATGTATTCAGTCAAGATGGAATTGGCCAAATAAATAGATTAACAATAATTTTCTTAATCTATTTACAAAACCAAATATTTACAGCAAGCATTTATTTTAGGCTCCTGCTACAAGGTTCATAATGGGGCCAGCGCAGAGAGCAACATAAACGATAAATGATTGCATGTATCTCTTTTCCTTGTTTTTCTTAACGCGTTTTTTATGAAGGCGTAATGAAAAGGATCCCTTTTCAGAGGTCTAGTCGGTAATTCGATTTCGGTCTTAACGAATATATTAAGCACATTAATTCATTGCTGAATTCAAATGGTAGACAGAAAATATTGTGTTTTTTTGTATAAATAAAAATCGTCTATTTTGGAACAAAAACAGAGGGGCAAATCTCGTAAATTTAAAAACGTTCACAGTCTGATCTCAGTCTCAATCTGTCAAAAATACGTCTAATTTCCTTACATTTCGACAAGTTTTTGACATTTGTTTGTCGCCGAGGTGAGACTGCGACTAGATTTTGAACGTTATAAATTGCGAGAATTGGCCTTCTGATACAATCGTAAAAATAGTTAAACGATGATAACCTCAAAAGTTAATAACTGTGGCGCAGCTGTCAACGCCCGGCTCGGAGGCCGGAGGGTATTTTGTTCCAGATAAGAAAAAATATTTTAAACTATTTAAAAGTAGTTAAAAAAAAAAAGAAAAAAACAACAAAGACAATAAAATTACGGGATAAGTGTAGTGTAAGTGTGACCTGGTGTATGTGTTTGTGTGTGTCTGGGGGTGTGTTAGCGTGTGTGAGTGTAAATGGTTTACACTTCCACAAGTTTTTCAGTTGCATCATATGTAAGCGATTTTAGCCAAGTATCGAGCCTTTTCTTGCATTTATTTTTGGTAAAAGAATAGATGTTGATCGTTTTGTTAATTATATTGTACAATTTTGAGCTTATGTAGGTACAATGACGACGTGCTGCTACATTTGTACAAGGTTTTACATCGCATACTCGATTTGAACGGTGTCTACTGTTACATCTGGCTGGTTCATAGGGAAGATGGGTATGTTTACGTAACACTACCTGAGAAACAAATAGCCGTCTGACTGTTAGGACCTGGCAGAGAGAATATAAGGGGATTGTAGAAAAGCGTATAGGTTTCCTCGCAAGGACTTTCAGAACTGCTCTTTGGGCTCTCTCAATGCGTAACATAGAAGTCTTATGAGCGCCAACCCACACTATCAAGCAATATCCCATCACTGACTGAGCTAGTGCAAAATATACATTAATTAAGGTCCTAAAGTCTGCCGTAGACAAAGACAAAGACATTTATTCGTCGGATATGGTAGGTACAAAGGTGGTTGGTACATATGGATATGTTCGACACATCCGCTGCTACTAGCGGCATACGAATATTTACAATGTGAACCTAATATACACGAGGGTATAAAACATAACTTATAATTATACTACTTATACTCTGGTAAACAATACAACACACTTATACTATGGACATTTGTACTCTAATATACAATATAATATAAAATTAAAATACAACAATAACAACATTTCTATTATACAGTTAAATAAATCTACCTTATTATTAAAAAAAATATATTATTTACTTATTAACACTTATAATAAAAAAAAAACTTTTAATGTGTAAAAATTATTTTGGAGAAGCCAATTTTTTTGACTTTTTTGTAATAATTAAATGGTAGCTCTCTTATTACTTTTGGAATATGGTTATATATTTTAATGGACATTAAGGTAGCTGTTTCTGTAGTGGAGAGTACTATTACAAAATTGGTTTTGTAGCTTGGTGGGGTCCCTTTTTGTAAATCTATTGTTTTCGGCTACTGTGGAGAAGAAGTGAGAGTTTTTCCTGGAAAATATGGGTATTTCTAAGATGTAAGTAGAAGATAGAGTAAAAACCTTTAACTTTTTAAAAATTGGTCTACAGCTCTCGTATGGAGGCGCCCCAGTTATTGCTAGCAAGCATTTTTTTGCGCTATGAAAGCTCTTTATATGTGTGATGAGTTACCCCATAGAAGTAATCCGTACCTCAATACAGATGCTACGTAGTCGTGATAAGCGTTTAGGGCAGCTTCTTCATTCGCTGTTTTGCGTAGTTCTGGTAATGCGTATACAAATCTGTTTATTTTTTTACGTAGTTTTTCAATGTGTATTCCCCAATTACAATTTTTATCTGGTGTTAGACTTAAAAATTATATAGTGTTTTCTTTATTAATTATTTGGTTATTATGATTTAAAATAATTTTAGGGGGGTTTTGTTTATAGTTCGCAAATTGAATGAATTTTGTTTTAGTTATTAATTTTAAGTTGTTCTAGTTTAGCCAATTAATTATATCGTTGATAGTTTGATTTGCCTCTTGTTGATTGTAATGTTTTATTATTTTCCGGTATTATTACTGACACGTCATCTGCAAATAGTACGCACTAATGATTTGTTATATTTGGTAAGTCGTTAATATATAACAAGAAGAGAAGAGGCCCAAGGATGCTTCCTTGAGGCACTCCGGACCCATTGTGTCTAAAGAAAGATTTATATACCTTTGCAACAAGTTTATCATCAATACGGGATCCTTCAACACACTGTTATCTATTGCTGAGATAACTTTTCAGCAATTCTAACGCTGGACCGCTGATGCCGTAGCGCTCGCATTTATCTAGGAGTGTTAACGAGATCAAAAGCCTTGCTCATATCTAGAAAGATTACTGAAACATAGGGTTTTTTATCTATATTATCTGTTATGGACCTTAATAACAAGAATGCTGCTAGAGTTGTTGACTTACCTTTTTGAAATCCATTTTGTTCTTCATTAATAAGTTTATGCTTGTTTATATATTGATCGTAGATCTGAGTTTCTTAAAAGCTTCCTCAGGCGTGTCACGACTGAGTCAATTTGTTGATGCCATTTAAGGTAAATATCAAGTACAATACCAAGACATTTAATAGTTTCAGTACCTACTATTTCAGGGCAGTCACAGATAGTGTCAGAACGAGGGTTTGTACAAGTATGGGCTTGAAGAGCAAAAGGAGTCTGGGATTGACCTGACTTGTTTAAAGAAAACGTAATGAACTTAGTTTTATTGAGTTTTAAAGTTAACAGATTTGTAAATAACCATTTCATGACAATATTTAAAACTAACTCAGCATTTCTAAAAGTTCCACTCCGATTGCGGCCATGAATTATTAGAGATGTGTCATCTGCGTAAGTTGCTATTTTGCAGTTTGGGAGAGATAGCGGCACAGCTCATTCACATAAATAAGAAAGAGACTCGGGACAAGCACGCTACCCTGGGGCACACCAAAGGTGAGCATCTCCTTACATGGTTCTACTTACATGGTTATCCACTTTTACGTACTGTGCGCGCCCAGTCAGATAACTTCTGAACATATCCCAGGCCGTACCGCGTATACCAACATCATTTAACTTAGAAAGGAGCATGGGGAGAGAAACAGTGTCGAAGGCTTTCGATAGATCAACGAAAATAGGCAGTGTCTTTTGTTTATTTTCAAAATTATCAATAGTGGTACCTATTAGCTCCAACACGGCATCATCAATACTTTTGCCACTTTTGAAGCCAAATTGGTTACTAGCTAGTATGTTGAATTTTGTGAGATTTTTTTTAGTCTAATATTAATAACCTTCTCCACTATTTTGGACAAAGTCGTAAGCACCGATATAGGTATATAGTTAGTGACACTATTTCTGTCTCCAGATTTATAGATTGGGTGGATAACCGCAGTCTTAAAGATGTCTGTCAAGATACCCAATAAATGGCATAAATTGAAAATGTGGACAAGCACAGGGATTATTATTAATCTAGTAGCTTTCACAACTGAGGTTGAGATACCGTCGAACCCAATGGCGCATTTATCTTATAGGTTCAGTATAATATTATTTATCTCGGAACCGTCAACCTCTTGAAGTGCCATTGAATGTAGCCCCGTCAATTTAGAAAAACTGGAATCATAATTGCTAAATGTGGCACTATTATGAGCTTCAGATTGAATTTTGGATGCCAAAAATCTGCCCACATTTGCAAAGTATTCATTTACCATGTTTACTGATTGGGAGAGATTACCACTACATTTTGGGAGATCTGAAGACAATTTTCTGGTTTGGTTTAGATTTGCTATCTGCTTGATAAGAGCCCATGTAGCTTTCGGGTTCTTTTTTGTCTTCTGAAACTCTGTGCGCTCGTACTCTCTTTTAAGTTTTTTCGGTAAATTATTACAAAAGTTTCGGTAACGGATGAGGATTAACTAGTTTTCGTTGTCTGGATGTTTTTTAAACTTCCGATATAATTTATCTCTATGACGTATGCATCTTAAGAGGCCTGGGGTGATCCATGGTTTAAGAGTGCGTCGTCTACTTGGGGTAATTGATGTATGAGTGTGTGCTGTAACAGCGGATGAGATTATAGCGACAAAAGCTTCAGCAGCTTCATTCGGGTTATTAGAGTTGAGAATAGGTGAGAAGTCAGTTTTTGTGGTGCACTCGACAATCTTTGGAACACCAATTTTCGGATTACGGTAACTCTGATTAGCCTTAATTTTCATGTTCATGTTACAAAAAAAGACAACCGGTGAATGATCCGTTATAAGGGAATCAAGTACTAGAGTAGTTGCAGGAGTTTGACACCGTATTATCACGTGACCTAGGCAGCTTGATAGTCTAGTAGGAAGACTATGAGCGGGAAGCATTGCATGAGAAGCTGTGAGATTAAGGTACTCATCTACATTAGGGTCTGAGCTTTCGGGTGCAATATTTATATTGATATCCCCGATAATGGCAGCGGTTTTAAACTGAGCTAAAGGTCCAAGCATGCTGTCAAGACTGGATAGGAACCGTGTCAAATCCCTACATGACGGAGAGCGGTACATAGCAACAACAGCAGTTCTGTGTGAGAATTTGAGTATTAGGCAGTTGGCATCGGAGAAGCTAGGTATTTCAATAGAAGGATTATAACCGTCTCTGATGTATACCACTACGCCATCATTTTGGTTTTTGAAATACGACATGTGTGAATAGCCGTATAAAGGTACGAATAATTTGATATTTACTTAACCAGCCCTCTGAAAGTATTACGATGTCTGGTAAGTATGTTAATCTATTCATAAATAATACAAAATTATCAAAATTAAATTATGAAATAAGCATCACCTCTGTACCTATTTTTTCTGTTCTGTTTTTCACTGTCTGTTTATACGAGTAAATGTGTGTACATAAATGGTAAAATAAATAAATAAATAAAATTACAGTTAAGGCTACGTATATTGGTATGTAATTATCAATATATCTGTGAAAACATCATGTACGAAAGGAAAAATTAAAATCTTTTCAGTAAAAGAGGTGACAGACACACATATAGAACTAGAAATAGGGACCAATTAGTTCAACCAGGATTCAGACTGGCTAAAGTAGACTCTTCCTTCATGGGGCACTGTTTAAAATGTTACAATAAAATACCTCCCCACATACTCCAACTCAATGAAACGAAATTCAAATCTTACATAAAACGCACACTTTGCAGCCAAGCATATTATAAGTTGTTACATCGCTGACAAAAATTATTGGCTAAACGCTGGTCCTGCTCCACAGGATGCATAAATAAATTGATTAGCATTTGAAAATACTTCACACACGCCTACCCTAACTACATACTGTTGGAGCTGCTGAAGATTTTAAAATACTATTTTTGCATTATATAAATTCAATCTCCTAGTATTGTATAATTGCATAGAACATATGTGAGTACTATGTACATACTATAAATCTACCATTTACTAGGTACGTCTTTCATTGACTTGAAAGTGCCTTGGCGGCTGAGAGTATGTCATGCTCACTCTAATGTCTCGCTGATGGTGGCACATGTGTTGGATCATTTAGCTCCCTTCAAAATGGTTGACCTGAATGGTGCTAATCTATGCGTCATGTTCGTGAATGGGCGCCGTCCGTAGGGACTGGTCAACTCTTTGCTGCCATGGCTTATTTTGATTTAATTTAATATGTGAATTGTTTTTTTTTATCTTTTCATTACGGACGCTTTTAACGTTCTGCATGGTTCTCAAATACATAATTTTGAACATTAATGATGTAACCAATACTTTTTAATAATATTATTATGATTTAAAAGAGTGTCCGTTAACTAGCTTCATCATTTTTGATTGACCGACCTTGACAATTCAAAAGTGCCTGTAATTGGTTTATTTGAAATAAATAGTTTGAGTTTGAATTTAATATTTTAAAATCATGGACTGTTCTTTTAAGGTAATTTGCAGTATTTTCCGGTGAGCAATTATAACTAGTTGAGACAGAAACATTTTCTACCTCATTGTTTATTTTATTCAAATCATCCATTCTTAATTTATGTTAAAACTAAGGAATTACGCCTTTGTTATAAAGGTTGGTAAGGTAAGTATAATTATACTACACTACACAATACCATCGCCATCAATAGACAAAAACAACGCTAAGTGCATTGAAAAGCCTCATACCTAATGCCAATACGGTGTAGGATAGCATGTAACAGAGGTAACTAGTAAAAATGTCTTAGGCCCGAAAGAAATAGCAGAGCATTATAAAAATTGGCCCAACAATCCGCCTTTAATGTTTCGGAAACTATTCTTAGTGGACAGCAAAGGCTCCCACGTACCTTAGTTCGCTATGTACGGGGAACACTGCCCAAGTTCGTCTACTGCGCAGAATATTCCCAAAGAATGTTTATAGCAAACAATCTAGACATTGTTGATTCCAAGAACGGAAATATTATGAGAATATTTGAAACTAGCGAAATAAATCGCGATTTAAAGCAAAGATGCTTTTGGCTGCAAAATTACGGAATGAAATTTTCCATTTTCAAGGATTGTTGAATGATTTTTAAAAAGTTTCCGCCGACTGTTGACCTGTGAAGTTTGGACTGCATTTTTTGTGGTTCGAAATGAAAGTGTAAAACTTGGAAGTGATTAAAATTTGTTTTTCTGAGATGCTTCTGTGGTCGCTATGTGAAATCATGAGAATATACGTATGGTAATATTTCATGTGTTGGCATGACTTTTGGACACCAAAAAATAATGCCTAGGTAGGGTAGGTATGTAGAATTTTATAATTTTTACTCATCTACAAGGCGATTGCCATAATAGTTGAAAGCCATGGATTGCAATGAAAGTACAATAGCGTGTACTTGTTCCTATTGAGAGTACTCATACAGGGTGGCAGGGGCATTGGCTCGCAAACGGAAACCATGAATTATGCACATGATTCTTTATTTTTCTTTTAAGAACCGACGAATAATTTCAAAGCAGAGGAAAGGAGAGCTGTTCAGATTCATGTACTGAATCAATGGTAACGGGTTGCGCGTCAAAGTCCCTGCCAACCCAACCTGTATAAATAAATGCTGTAGCCACATAAAAACCTAGTACATTGTAGGCCCCAAGATACTGTAAACCAATAACAAAGTTCACTTCACATCATAAACATCGATATGATTCAAAAAGCCATTACGAAAACCAATACGCGGATACGTCTCTCACAAAAAGAGAACGTTAAAGGGGCCAACTTTTTCCTCTCGAAGCAAATTGATACAAATAACTCGTGAAATATTCTCGTCTGACAAAACGCTTGGACGTAAAAGAATACGGTTCGCAGTCCTCGGTGATAGACGACAATAATAGTCCGGAAACCTGGGCCCTCCTTATTTATGTTCGCACTTCAGCGCCCTGAGCAATGAGTATTTTTCATGCAAATATTAGAGCGGGCGTAATGCAGGCGATTGGCGAGCGATTGAGCGAACAACGAGATTATTAAAGTCATTTGTTTTATTTTTATTTTGGAGGGGAGATTGGCACAGTTGAGTCAATTGGGGTTATCGATAAGTGACTGTAAGAATAATTTGAAATTGGTGAATGACTTATCATAGCTTTTTTGGGAATTGCAAGCATTCATTGCTTCCCGTCCCGCGTTTCTACAAAGTAAATAAATAATCGATTAATATTCAATTTTTGCTTTATTAACAATAAAGAATTCATTATTTATTAAAAACATCATTTAATTTTAATCAATTATATAAAAAGAATGGGGAAAGAATCATAGGGCATCAAAAAATTCGTCCGCATCGCTGTCAACTGGAGAAGTGCCCAAAAGGCTGGCAGCAATGCCACGTTCCAGGGCAATGTTGATTCTTTCGCCAAACATTTGGCCAGCCCTATGGTCACGTGAAGAGTCGACCAAAATATTGAATTCTCATTCTAACGATGTTCCATCAACTATCTTCCAAAGAACACTTCTATCGAAACCAACATCAAAATTGATGAATGATCAATTAAAAGCTACACGGTTCCTAATAGTGTTTGGCGTAAAGCCGACAAGGAACTCCATGGCTGCAAAACATACAATATGTGTAGATAAAGCTTTTCCTATATGTTATATAACCACAAAGTTAACTTCTAAAATATTAACAACACGCTGGGAGCGCTAACAACGAGCAACTTTGCTCTATAGGAACAGTTTCTTGCCGACACATAAAATCAAAGTTGATTCTTGTATGCGTGTATGGATTAATATTACTTCCAAGACGATATTGGTGAAACTAACAACATGAATGAACACTACAGGGAATAAACACTACAGGCAATAAAAATACAGTTAAAAATAGGGAAAAAGAAAGAAAGAAAATACGTTTATTTGCGGTGAACATGACGCAAAAAAGAACATAAAAACAAATAAAGAAAAAAAAAACAATAAGAAATGGTCGACATGCGTCACATACACGCAAAACGGCTATCGCTCAGCATTATGCGACAAGAGACAAGAGGGACAAGAGTCATCATCATCAACCACAGCCCGACTTCACCCACTGCTTTGCATAAGCCTCTCTTTTCAAGTAAGTGCCTATCCCCATGCTCCTGTGCAAGCCTCATCCAGGCTCTACTCGCGATGGTAACAATGTCGTCCGCCCATTTCGCCGCCGGACGACCGACACTTCATCTCCCTGTCCTTGGACGCCACTCAGTCAATGCCTTACTCCGCCTGTCATCTCTGCACTTGCCAGGTGTCCTGCCCAACTCCATTTGAGTTCCATAACTCGTTTTCCGATATCGAAAACCTGATGTTTGGGACTCGGTCTTATGCCAAGCATAACAAAAATGTATTGTAATGTATAGTGACAGTCACAATCAATGGTTCAATGGGAAATCTTTCAGCTGGGCAAGACTGACTGACCTACTTAGCTGAGTCCATACATTCATAATATCAAGTCTGTATTCATCGAAAGCGTAGGTAGATGTGTAGTACATACACTTTTATATTTTGCCAGTTAAAATTTCGTGAATAGTGAGAGTACCATGTAAGCAAACCATGTCCGTAAGGATTGAGAAGCCACATCAGATTTTTTAAAGCTGATCTCACCATTATTTAATATTTTATTTAATGATAAGTGGAAGTGCGGAGACTCCTAATACAAGCAATTCCTTGCTTAAAAGGAGATCTCCAAAAAACATGTATCTAAATGCCCATTGTAATTGACATAAACTTCTTTTTTTTTTTTATTTAGCAGCAATGTAGCTAATTTTGCAGCACGAATTCTAGATTTAGCAGCAAAATATATCACTAGTTATATTTAATGCAAAAGTGGTTCCTCAACCTAAACATCTGAATTGAGGAGCCACCTGGAACTCGTTAAGTAATAGATGAATATTTTTGAAAATTTTGTATTTGTACGAGCACGCTCGACAATTTAATGCTGACGCCCGCAATCACTAGTACTTACGTTTATACATTATTACATTCGCATTACTACAGTGAGTTCAATAAAGCTGCTTGGTGAATACACTTGTCGGTGTTTTCTTCCACATTACACATAAGATTTCCCGGCACACATAGTACCTAAGCGGTAGGACTCCATAGTATCATTTAGTAGCAATTGTGCATATTACCGTATTTACCGTAAAATTTAGCTTCTGTAGCGCTAAAATGAAAGAAAATACAATACTTTTAGTATGGCTCCTCAATCTACACTCAATTAATATATTTGACATAATGATAATTTAGCAGGTATTGTGTTTGTTTTTGCAGTATATAAAATAGTAAAACAGAGTAAATTTTTTAGATGAACGCATTTTCTTTGGCTCCTCAATCCTGACGTTCTAATTATATATGTTTGACTGTAGCCAACTGAGATCTCAACGGAATCTAAAGCCAGAGATACTAACATTTAGCAGAAATGTCTGCTAAATATATCTGCACAGTTCAGCAATGTATATATTTTGGATTCTGAAAAAACAATACTTAACTATTTTCTTGTAATTTCAGTGTGAAGAGTGACCATGTCCGCGTGACGACTCCCGGCCACCGTAGGCGCGGGCCTGCGGGCGGAGAGCAATGGGTAGCTCTCCGTCAGATCAGGACCAGGCCCGTGCCGGACGGCGCGTATGTGTTCCACGTGCGCCTCAGAGAGATGTCAGCGTAGTTGACGGGGCCCGACAGGGCCGAAGCCTGCCGGGGTAGTGGGATCGTCCGAAAGGGTTACCGCTGCCCTGGTACATAAAGGGCTAAGGAAGGAACACGGGTGGGTTTTAGTCAGTAAGAGTCTGACACTCCCTTCTGCTCCACCCAGAGCGGGAGGGGTCATTTGATGAATTCCCATTCTCAAAAAAAAAAAAAGGGTGACCTTATTATACTTACAGTCGTTACGGGTGGTCAGAAGCCCAAAAGTCTGACAACTAGACATAGCAAGTCGTTCGTGGTGCGTGTTCCGACACATCATCTCGAGAAGTTCCTCAAGGAAGAGTTCTGGCCGAAGGGTGTTGTGTACCGCCGGTTTCGTGGCCGGGTACATGACACCAGTCAGCGAGACACGACGCAGACACTTCGTGTGCGTTAGTTAGTTTTTAGTGTAATAATAATGTTGTATGTATTTTTAATTTATATTAATATTGTATTGTATATGTTTATATGGGCCTTGATGCCTGAATTAAATGGGTAAATAAATAAATAATAGCAAGGGGTATCGTATTTCACAGTACGATATTTCTGGATTTCAGATAGGCTCCATGTAAAATACTGGTATTCAGCTGCATGCGGTTAGACTAGAAGCCGACCCCATAGTTGGAAAAAGGCTGGGCAGATGATGATGACAAATCCATTATCTACTACTTTTTTTTTTTTTTTTTTTGAGGATGGGAAATGGAGCAGAAGGGAGTGTCATACTCTTACTGACTAAAACCCACCCGTGTTCCTTCCTTAGCCCTTTATGTACCAGGTCAGCGGTAACCCTTTCAGACAATCCCGCTACCCCGGCAGGCTTCGGCCCTGTCGGGCCCCGTCATCTATGCTGACATCTCTTTGAGGCCCACGTGGAACACATACGCGCCGTCCGGCACGGGCCTGGTCCTGATCGGACGGAGAGCTACCCATTGCTCTCCGCCCGCAGGCCCGCGCCTACGGTGGCCGGGAGTCGTCACGCGGCTCCCGACGCCCGGAGCGTCTCCCTCGGCGGCTGAGGCGTGAGGATCTCTCCCTTGCCCATCCCGCCACCTCCTTCGCTAGCATGACTGCTTCGCAGAAGGAGGTGACCGCCTCCCACACCCTCTCGCCCCGGACCATGGCTTGCACCAGGGCCGGACGCGAGAGGTCGCCGCCGCTGCCGATCACCTCTACGAGGACACGGCGGTGCTCTGCCCAAGCGGGGCAGACCTCCACCGTATGCTTCACCGTGTCCTCTGGGCGATCCTCGCAGTGGTGACACCCGGGCGTCTCCTCCCGCCTGATTATGTGCAGGAACCTCCCGAAACATCCGTGTCCGGAGAGGACCTGCGTCAGGCGGTAGGTGAGAGCGCCGTGACGCCTCTCTAGCCACTCCTCAAAGAGGGGTCTTACCGCCGCTATCGTGGCGTGCCCTATTATCTACTACCTTGCATCAAAGAATTTAAAGTAAAAACTCAATTACACTTCGGGGACTTAACCGAGAACATTGTCCCCCCGTCATAACCTAAATACTTACTGTATTTAGGATATAACGGGACGGTCTGATACGCATGATTAAAATCCCTAATTAAATAAAGAAAAGAAAATAATAAAAACATCTGTACTTTCTGTTTTACTTTCTTCGAGTCAATTTTAAAACAGTGCAGAATTCCAAATGATTAATTGAGCGTAGAACTAAGAAATAGTCTGCAACTAAAATATTAAAGTCTCCCCGGTCGAATAGAAGGAGGCTGCTCCAACTGGGTCAGAGAAACTTAATAACGTGTAATATGCTGCTAAGTAGCTTTTAATAAATATACTGTTTTACTGAAAATTTGCAGCCGCTTGGGGCAATTATTTACTGAATTCTCAACGACCTTAGGAAGGTCTTAGTCCTCTTATATTGGCACTAAATATAACATGAGAATTAACTGAACATGACCAGGGAAGCATGGCACAAAAGGGAAGGGCCTATACTCAGCTGTGGGTGGAACATGCCAATGATGATGATGTTTACATGAGAATAGATTATTTTGTGCTGTTCTTGTGACTAGGGGCTATACTAATAATAGGCCTCCAGATCATATTTCGGCAATGGCGGTCAATCTCAATAGAGCCTTCGGCACGGGAGATATGCAAAAGTGTGGGCAGCTGTCACTGCGGCCCTTATGTGGCAGCCACCGCTCTTTTAGTAAACCGTAGCGTAAGTGCACCTTAGAAAGAAAGAAAGAAAATACATTTATTTAGCACAGACTAAAAGACACACAGTACACCAGAGAAACGCATCAGATAAAAACAAATAAAAAGTGTAAAGTTCGATGTAAGAAATTGACAGGAAAGTCTGCCTCACAGCAGCGCCAAAAAGGCTCAGTTCAGCAAAAAACCTTACGGTCTCAGGTACAATTTTAACGTAGTAATTATTTTATGGCAGGTTAAGATACATTTTAATAATGGAGTCTAAAGTCTTTATTATTTCAGACTCTCATTTAAAAGCATGTTTCAATATGGTCACTAAAGATTCTTTAAAATTAAAGGAGGTTATTTTTAATGAATTCAAGACCCGTTAAAGAAATTTGCATTTTTACACCTTTTCGTAATTCAACCTAATCAATCAGGCAACCCATAAGGATCAAACTCTCGAAGCCTGAATTGCCATCCCATGGCATTAAAATACCACACAACGGGGGATAAAACTCTGCTTAATAAAACAACATCAAGAAAACCATTATTAAAACTTTATGAGGATGTCTCGATCCTTCCCTAAAGAGCTTATCTAAACGCCCCTATCACCGACCACAGCGCTACATCTCCATTAAATACACTTACTGAACTCAATAAGGTACGTTACCAATAGCTGGCCATTTCTTTGCAAGTCGCGTACCCACTTAAGGTAAGCGGGCCAATAGTCAGCCGTTTCCATTATTTCCATTAGAGAAGGCCAACGTTGGCCACGATTTGTTTCAGCTGTTGCACACTCTTAGAAACGTTTTAAAGTACATTTCACTTTATTTCATAATTTTGAGTTATACCCGAGCTGAGTGCAATGCGAGGTGCAGGAATAGAACGTAAAAATGGTAAATGTAATTTTCGCTCTGGCCATAAAACTTTTAGACGCTGTAGGGTCGAATGCTAGTTTTCTATTCTCTATATAAAAGAGTGTTTTGTTTTTTAATGAAGCGTTCTGTTTTACATTTTATTGAATTTCAAACCTTGTAAAGGTAACTTGAGAAGAGAAAGTGACCTATTTTTCTCCCGTGCAAGTAATTAAAGTGAATCAAAGGAACGTGTCTAATAAACAATTAGTGAGCTTGTTATACTTCATGCAAATTAGACTAACTTGTTTGCAATTGTGAGAGGTATCTCTAAATCACCCACTCACTAATGTTTATAGTGTTTTGGGGTGTTTAGGAGGCAAAGTAATATATCAAAGTCAATCTGCAGTAGGTACTCGCAGCTTTGAGCATAGCATAATCAACCTATAATGTTCCCACTACTGGGACACAGGTCTTCTCTCTGTGAGAGGGAGTGGGCCGTGATTAACCACGGGGCGCGGGCCCAGTGCGCAATGCTGGATGTCACATGTCTCTGAATTTTTGGTTCTAGGAAATGCCGTTTTCCCCACGATGTTTTCCTTCGCCGTTTTGAGAGCAGTAGTGATGAAGTAATTTACAAAAGTAAAGCGCCTGTCTGAGTTCTAATCTATGACCTACAACTCGTGAGTCGCGGCCGTCACGACGGCCCTGCACTGCACTGCTGCAGTTTTGAGCTCCACACACAACTCAAAAACTACAGCCTACTCCATCTTCCCATCACACCAAGACCAGCGTCTTTGTATTTAAGGACCTCCAGGCCACTGATGACGTGTTCCTCCGTGTATACGCATTACGTGGTGTGCTGCAACCGGCCTACTACACACCCCTAAACACTATCGACCTTACTACAAAACAAGGTTTATCTTAGAACCAGGCTTAAACCATTGAGTCGTTTTTAAATTTCGAACTGTAATCCGACAAAGTTCAAGTTCTTATTACAAAAAATTACGTTAAACCCAAGTTTAAAGTTGTCAATTGTCCATTAAGAACTTTACGTTTGTCGGAATCAAGTTCAAAATACAGTAACTGGCTCGAAGGTTTAGGGTAGGTATAAAGTTAGAAGTCGTTTTGTAATATGGTAGAGGTATTATGTCAGCTTTCTATATCTCTACGATGGCAACATTGGCAACGCTTGTATGATACCATTTGCATAGTAGATTTCGGGTGGTAGTGACCACTTACAAGTCACCAAACGTTGTTTATACTATCAAAATATAACTTAATACGACTAAGGGCTGATTTTTCAATCGACAGATAATTTTTATTCGTGGAATAAAATTGGCGTCTGACAGCTTGTGTATGGAAGAATTGTTAAAAATTCAAAATTATTCCTCGGATAAAATTATCTGGCTTTGGAAAAATCAGCTCTAAATATTTTACCTCAGTATGAAGTTATTCTGCAGTACAAAAATCAAACAAACAATTTAGAATGTCTGTTAACACAGCGACCGCCAGACTGATTTAAATATAACCGTGCGTGTGTAACAACCATAATTATATACCTAGGGGTTGCCACTCATTATGGTGAGGCGGAAATATTTGGCGAAGCTTTTCATATAGATATCAGTTTGGGTCATTATTTCAGCCCAAAGACGTCCACTCCTGACCATACGCCTCCACCAAACATCGCCACTTAAATCGGCTTTGTGGTTCTCCTGCGGATTCCTGCGGCCTTCACCAGGGCATTGGTCCATCTTGTGGGAGGCCTTTCAATGCTACGTCTTCCGGTTCGCGGTCGCCCCTTCAGAACCTTTCAACCCTATCGGCTATCCGTGGTCATCTGCGAGCGTTCCGTTAAGGAGTATCGTGGAACGTATCTTTGCGTCTTTTCAAGAAAATCTTGCTGAAAAACTTTAAGTCAAATAACTCGGACATCCTATGTAGTCAGCCTGCTGAGACACAGGCCTCCCCTCTGTGAGAGGGAGTGGGCCGTAATAAACTACGCGGGCCCAGTGCGGTTTGGTAGATGTCACATGTCTTCGAAATTTTGGTTCTAGGATATGCCGGTTTCCTCACGATGTTTTCCATCACCGTTTTCATAGCAGTGGTGATGAAATAATTTACACAAAGTAAAGCGCCTGCCAAAGTTCCGACCTACGGCCTGTAACTCGTAAGTTGCGGTCGTTTCCACACTCGGCCATCACTGCCCACACATCATATTTACCCATGTTTATTTACAACCCAAAAAGTAGTTTATCTGCCCCTTTCCATCGGCAACTACCCAAATTGACAGCATGGTTGGCGCAGTGGTTATGCGATTGATTGCTGCGCTGCGTATCGCGGGTTCGATTCCCACACGGAACAAATATTTGTATGACCTACAAGTAGTTGTTCCGGGTCTGGCTGTTTGATGTGAGTTTAAATGTTTGTAAACGCACCCACGATACAGGAGAAATTCCTAGTGTGGGGCAACGTTTTTCTTTTTTTTTTTAATGCAGCTCGGCACAAGTCCTGCTAACAGTCACCACCGCAGGAAACAAGTGACGACCCTCACTAACCAGTGAATTATCCATGCCGTGGTATTTAGCAATCTATTCTATTATGGAAGCGTAAAGCTGCCGCCGGGCTCGATTTGCATAATAAATTATTCGTATTGGGATAATGTAATCTACTCCTGTGAGTTTGAATTAAAAATATAATGTTGTTACGGTTTTTTGGATGGTCGTTGTTTGTATATCCACATTAATACCTAATGATCCCTGGAACTGCCTCGTTGATCTATCGGTCGCAAGCGCTACTGCCCAGCATGAGGTCCTGGGGGCCTAGTCCGAAGTGCAAAGTGCGAATGTTTGGATCGGACCGACACATGGCTGAACCCAATAAAATGCGAAAAAAGTTCGGATCGGCTCAGTTGGGTCGGGACCATAGTCAATATTCGAAAAAGTGTAGACCGAACCAAATAGTAACTTCGTAGCAGGAAACGGCCGAACATTCGGCCGATACTACTTCGGAGTAGACCCCCTGGATTTGAGTCGGGTAAAATTTTATTTTTCTATCAGGAATTTTTCAATAGCAGCCCGAAGTCTGCAATTGTGCCGTTTAATGGCAATAGGCTCGCCCCCTGTTATATGGGACCTAAAAAAAAACATAACTGGTGAAATGTGGGTGTACATGTTGGCATGTACACCTCTGTCTAACCTTTTGGGGAATTACTGGCGTGATGTTACGTCATGTTATCTTGTGATCTTTGGTTGCAGCTTACACAACAATCTAAGCAGTTTCGATCAGTTACATTTTTAGCAGAAATAGCGTCTACGAGTTGCGTAGGCAGTAAATAAGCTCTGCTACCACATTGCTTATTGGCATACACCTTAAATTTTTATCGTTTTAATCCTTAAAAGGGGTCATTGTACTCATCATTATGAATAACTTTTACTACGGGACCAACCCTGAAATCGTGAAAAAAAATCAGTTGATCCATACATTATGTCGAGTTATGCGAACATAAATCTATGGATCAACTGATTTTTGCTTTTCATTATTTTCTTTTGCTATTCATTCCCCTTTAGTGCAAAGCCGTGCAATTAAAACAAAGAGCATAGACAGTGGGTAGCGGGATCGTCCGAAAGGGTTACCGCTGCCCTGGTACATAAAGGGCTAAGGAAGGAACACGGGTGGGTTTTAGTCAGTAAGAGTCTGACACTCCCTTCTGCTCCACCCAGAGCGGGAGGAGTCATTTGATGATTTCCCATCCACAAAAAAAAAAAAAAAAAAAAAAAAAAAAAAAAAAAAAAAAAAAAAAAAAAAAAAAAAAAAAAAAAAAAACTGGAAAATCAAAATCATAGTTTTCTTCATAATTCGGTCTCCTTGTACTTGTAAGCATCTGTAAAGAGATTTATTACAAACGGTTTCAACGATAAGACACAAACAAAGCTCACGAAAATCGTTCAACGTCTTAAATAGCAATACAAGGGGCTCTTTCAAATGGTAATTTGATTGTACCCAGTTTGCAGCTTCAAAAGAGTGAAATATTCTTTTCAGGGGTCCCGGATGCCGCGGGAGAATTATTAATGGCCAAAGAAACTTTCTCAAAGTTTACATCAGTGCGCAAGTCAGGGACGATGGCGGTGAGCTAGTAATAAAATTTTAATTTTCCATCGCACTATAGGGAAATGCATCCAGTTCAGAAATGAATCTTGGCTCATACCGTCTGACTGTGCGGGGTGGATTTTTGTCTGGAATGTTAATATGGCGATTGTACCTACTGCGAAGGTTTTGTGTTGGAAATTATTTTCGATTTAGGCCGGACACGTTTGCCGTAGGATGTTGGATGCATTGTGGGCTAAGACCACCACAACATGGGTTCCTGAACACGTCCAACGAATTCGTGGAAGACCCAGCTGGATGTATAAATACTTGTCCTGCATCTAGTCTAGATATTTTTGATCTAAGTCTTGATGTCAAAGGCTTCAAAGCTTTCAGTCCAATGTGTTCTATTCATGTTGCTACCGCTACCCCTATTTTGTAAAGGAACTGCACATGTAGGATACCGTCATTTTGTAAATTAAGTATTGGGTATCATCCATTTTCAAGTATTAGGTATTTTTTTATTTGTAAATGTAATCTTGAAGTTTAAGAGAGAAGGAAACATTTTTTTTTTTCAAAAATATCAGTCCTTTTCAAATTCTCAACTACGCCATCAAATGCTGTGCCCTGTGATCTCTACAGAACTCCAACTTTTACACATAAAGTTTTATTTCTACATTTAAAATGGTTTTTTAAATAACCAAATACTCAATACTCAATCAACCGAATCAAATTGCCAATTGCAATGTCTTTGTTGTTTTCTTTAACCCAATTGCTGGCTAGCATTATTTAAATAACCAATTAAAGGGACCACTTTGAAACTTCAACAGTATGTCATAAACATACATATACATAGGATAGACTTTCACATAATATAACATGATCAAAGACACCTTAATGCTTCCAAGAGACAGGCTGTTCACAGAACGTGACAAGACTTGCAGAAGCGCACTCGCCATTCATACCACAAATTGTATGCTGCTACCTACCTACATGTAGCTTTATGAAGTTCTAGATGATCTCCAGTTATTTACACCACCATCAACAGGGTCGAATGTATAAAGCACAAAATAGATACGTACAGAAGTTCAACTTCATACAACGGGAGTAAACGGGCGCATGAGCATATAGACACGTACGTACGTATACTGTTCCAAAAGTATCTGATGAAAGTGTAACTCAACTTTAAGTCTCACCACTTTTTCAACTATTTCATAAATAATTATGTATTTACACTAGGCACTAAATTAAAATACTAACTAACTAATTACATAAATAAATAAATACAAAAACGAAAGGATATTTAGGCTTCGATGTGCTCGTCCGCATCGCTGTCATCCGGAAACGTGCCCAGAAGACTGGCAGGATTGCCACGTTGAATGGCAATGCTAATTATTTGGCCAAAGAATGACCCAGCCCTGTGGTGACGTGAAGTGTCGATCAGCCGGCGACTGTTCGAATAACATTGTTAAATTGTAATTGAAATTAATCTGTATTGTAAAAAAAATACATCTTTAAATACATCTTTTTCTTTTTTTATTCCCTCCAAGGGTTGTCTTTAAAAGATCGCTCTCAGCGATAAGACCGCCCATTGTGTCACCCTTTGTAAAAATTTCTACATTGTATCTGTAATTTATATGGTGTACATAATAGAGATTATTCCATTCTTTAAGGTGGTTTAATAAACAAGAACTTCGGGTGTATTCAAATATATAAACCAAATTATAATTGAGTGCTTTCAGCACTCAATTTGTAAAAGCACTAATTAACATCTTCAGGTTTTCTGATCCATTTACTTACATTTTCATGAGATACTTTTGCAACAAATTGCGTAACAAACTATCAACCACAATCGGCATCATTTTGAAAGATATTGCTAATCCATTGCTTCATAATTATTATGTTTGAAAAATGTGTGTGCTCAACAATGTAAATAACGCAATAAATGTGGTTGAACTGGCAAAATGAAAGCCTTTCCTACTCTTAGAGCGTTACGCGATTTCCCCGCTGATCGTACGGTGATCGCGGTCGCGAGTTCCCTTGCACTCGCTGTACGTAAATGTAGTTTATGTGTGCGTGCGTTTTCGTTGGTTGCTCAGAGCCAACCTTCGGTACCTGTCTATTTAGTGTCAAAAAGTTCGTCACAAGACGAAGTGACGACGTGAGAACGGCGGCAGCGAGTTTCCGAAATTCTCGCGGTTGCTCGCGCAATGTACTTTTTACGACCAACAATAAATTTCTTCTCATCGACTAAAGGAAGGCATTACGCGGAACATTTTTATGAGAAAAATTTACTGAACGACACCTCGGTGTCGGTATAGATGTTATGTTGAAATTATGCTGTATGTGTATGTTTTCATCGGATGGCTGAACAACATTGTGATACCGGTCTGTAGTCGTATGTGAGAGTTGGCTGTAGTTCGACAACGGGGACTTGTTGCTTGAGTTTTTCTCAAGTTTACGTAAGATGTCTTTTCGATCTACCGCACATCATCTTAGTGTAGGAACCCTTTTTCCTTACCGACTTTTCATAATACTTTTTAGGGTTCCGTACCCAAAGGGTGCCAACAGAAACTGTTACTAAGCCTTCGTTATCCGTTCGTCCGTCTGTCTGTCTTTCAGCGGACTGTATCTAATGAACCATAATAGGTAGACAGTTAAAATTTCCACAGAGTGTGTACTTCTATTACCGCTATAACACCAAATAATAAAAATAAAATAGAGTTAATAAAAATTAAAGAAAATCTCCATACAAGAAACGTGTTTTTTTTTTTGTCTTGTAGTACGGAACCATTCGTGTCCGATTTTTTTACAATAATGCTTTCCATTATTTGGTGACACATGATATTGGATATAGAAAAATAGAATTGAACTCTAGCATTATTTAAAGGTCCCTTTTAACCGGAAAAGGAAACTCGACAGTCCCATCGAGTCCCCTCCTGTATACGACATGAATCTGTACGATGAACCTGATCATTACACGAATACCGCCCGAAGCGCTGTCTACTTCCGTAATGCTCGCAGCGGAATAAAGTACAATGTATTTGAAAAAAAAAATGTATTTTATACTGCTGTAATTATAAGAAGATGAGACGATGATGGTGATTGTGAGATCGCTTTTAGCGATAAGACCGCCCATTGTGTCACCCCTAGTAATAGGGCTTTGAAGATCCGTGGCAACCTACCTTTCCATTTTGTTTTTTTTTTTTCAAAATGGCGGCCACACATGAAACCTAAATAAATCGATAACAGACATCAATGCAAACAGAAGACATAATAAGTCCAAACTCCGTAAAGTGTCACGTTTCCGAGATATTCACGTTCAAAGTGCAGTAGGTACTCATACCTGCGGATATAATATAACACTTGTCTACGTTCGCCAGTTCGGCGAATGGCAGCAACCTACAGTGGAGATAACTATACAAACGTCAATACGGATACTACCCCTTTCTATATCCTTCTATGTTCGTGTCAGGAATGGTAGATTTAGACACACTCAAATTCAGGCGAGAATTCACATATGTAATTAATTATGTTCCTGACCAGTATATGCGTGGCGTTGTTAGACGACAACATAGACTCCTCTGCTACCCGCCTACATGGCGTGCTCCCCTAACCAACAACACTCCCACTGCCAGAGCAATTAAGTTAATAAATGGCTCCTAATAAACTTAGCGTAATGTTAAATAGCCTTCCTCAAGAATTGGGATTTTTTTCAAATACGCCTAGAGATGGACGCGTTCAAACAAACAAACAAACTCTTCAGCTTTATAATTAGTATGTGGAATTGTAGATAGATTGGTTTAAATATTTTATTTGATGCCATTCTTGATACATAAATGAAAAGAAGTAATAAACCTCCTAAAAACTATTAAGATGTTATTTTTCTTTTTCAAATAATTCCTCATCGACAAATAACCTAAGCTTAATAGTTATGTCTATTGAAAAGTGTCTTCTTCATCAAATAACAGTTGGTGCACTAATAGTCGCTAAAATACAGTACCAACTACAAACCTTAACGATAGAATTTGTATAAATTCACCATCTCAATCTAAACAACCGTCTCAAGTTAGTGTTCTTAATTAAATATTTAACTCTGTTCTAAAATTAAGACCGAGCGTCTTATTCTGAAAAGCACTTGGAATCGCACGAAACGTTCCGTACGTTCGTTGACTAACAATACTTACTTACGGGTGGCTGTTGGTAAGGTAGGATAGTCATTGGTAGTCTTTACGTCGCTCAGCTTATTGCAAAGACGAAGATATGAATTCACATGCACGTACAGCGGACGGGCTTTGACAGTGTCGAGACGTTCGGTGAAACAAATAAAATTGTAGTTTTGTATTTTTCGTTTTTCGATGAAGTGTTAACTTGTTGAGTGGATTCTTTTTGCTGTGTTTTATTGTATTTACCGGCAATTTTAACGGAATACCTACTATAAATAAACTAAGCAAATTATTTGTTACACCTTTACAAAAATTCAATCTGCTAACCGTGTGTATATTTTTCGGGAATTAAAGCTAGCCAGAGCATTACTCCATTTATACTAATAATAAAGCTTAAGAGTTTGTTTGTTTGAACGCGCTAATCTCTGGAACTACCGGTCGGATTTGAAAAAATATTTTTGCATTTCGTAGCCCAATTCTTGAGGAAGGCTTTAACATTACATTATGGCCCTTAGGAACCGAGCAAAAAGAGAAAAATCAGAAAGAACGCTCAGCAAAAACCAAGTTATAGCACTGGCAGGTGATGCGATGCGACAGGGTGCATCGGAGGAACAAAACATTTCAAGAAGTTGCTAGCAGAAATTAGTTAAGTACACCCAACAGTGGCTGTGATGAACAAGTAAACCATTAAGAGAGTTGAGTTATAAAATCAGAAAGGATAAATTAAATGGGTTTTCATAAAACGGGGTAACAGTTTATATGGCCGTGTATACATAAAAAACCGGTCAAGTGCGAGTCGGACTCGCGCAACGAGGGTTTCGTACAAAATTTGTAGGTATGTAACTAAAAATTTACAGTTTTCGCAATTTTTCCTTTATCTGTGCTATAAGACGTTGCTTCGTACCAAATTTCAAGATTCTGAGTTCACGGGAAGTACCCTGTAGGTTTTGATTCCCTTGCGAGTGTCGAAAATTTGCGGAAATTTTCGGCATAAACGGCTGTATCTTTTGATTGCGTTGACTTAGAAGTTTGATTTTTTCACAGCTCCAAGGGTTAGTAGATTTCAGTATTTGATGTAAATTCCAGCTTGATACCTCTACGTGTTCCTGAGAAAAAGGGTCTTGGTCTTGACGGACGGACGGATATACAACAAAGTGATCCTATAAGGGTTCCGTTTTTTCCTTTTGAGGTACGGAACCCTAAAAAAAAAATTAGAATACTAATGTAGCGGTCAATCTCCGGTATTCCTTTTCAACATTTTTCTCTGAACCGCTTTCCCAAGATGTCGCAGTCTGTGAGTAGTCTGCATTTGATATTTTAAAATTAAATGTCTCTACCCTGCCATTACCAAATTGATGTTTCACGTTGTTTTATCCCGCAACAATTTTAATTGAGCAGTTGAAGTATTTTCAGCAAAAAATCTTTATGACAAGTTGTCAGTGACAGGCCTTGAGTTTGTTAATTTTTCTTGACAACCGAAAATGAACACGAAAGAGTTGTTTAAAACCATCTGTATTATTTTATTTCTGTGATAAAACTATTATTTATTATATCCTGTGTTGTCCCACTGCAGGGCAAAGGCCTTCCATCCCTTCTTCCACTTTCCCGGTCTACTGCGGTTGTGGGCCAATCCTTTAAGAAGGAGTCCAGCTCATCCCGCCATCTCTTTCTGGGCCTGCCGCGCGGTCTTTTCCTGCCATATGGGATCCACTGAGTGGTGGCTTTTGCATATTGCTGCTCCGGCATGCGACAGATATGGCCAGCCCAGTTCCACTTTAGCCCAGCAGCTGTGCAGCCTGGGTCCGCTATTTGTGTTTTGGAACGAAGTATAGAGTTCTTAAGGCGGTCCGTGAGTTTGACCCCTACTATAGGAAATATATATATATATATATACTTCGTTCCATAGCCGTTGGCAGACTCCAAGTGCGGACTTTTGACGCTTTGTAAGAGACCATGTTTGCGCTCCGTAGATGAGGGTGGGAAGAATGCACATGTCCATGAGCTTTCGTTTTAGTGAAAGCGGGAGAGTTCCTTTCATGAGATGTTTCATCGAGCAATAGTTCTTCCAGGCGTTTTCTGTGCGACAAGCGACTTCTTAGTACAACTAGAAAAAGTTATAATCAGTGCGGTTAGCAAGTTATACGAAATTAAAATCGCTAAAATATTTATTAAACTCCTCTATGACTGTAACTTAATCTTTTAAGTCTAAAACTCTACTTTTCACTTCGCCTTAGGTCAGTTACCTGACACAGTGAGAAATCACATTGCTTATGACATTGAAAAACCGGTCAAGTGCGAGTCGTCCTTAAAGGGTTTCGTACCACAAGGTAAAAAACACCGAACGAAAAAAACACGTTTCTTGTATGGAAACCCTTTAGTTTTCATTAACTTTTTTTATTGTTTTATGTTATAGCGGCAATAGAAATACACACTCTGTGAAAATATCAACTGTCTACATATTACGGTTCAGAAGATACAGCCCACTGACCGATAGACGGACGGACGGACAGCGGAGGCTTAGTAATAGGGTTCCGTTGGCGCCTTTGGGTACGGAACCCTAAAAAGTCATAAAATTGTAATTGCCTACTGTATTCAAAACGCAACTTCATGTTTCAGAAGCCTTATAAACATCTGGGTCACCACAACATTTTTACGCAAAATAAATAACACAAAAATCTCAAGTCCCGCTGGATATAAATCTCTTTTGGTGTCATCACGTAAAAATTCGTTAAAGATTAAAGGGCAGAAAAATAAACAAGTGAGATTCGCGAAATTTAAATTATTTGTACGTCAAAAATTGCCAATGGTGTCGCAAAGAGATAACGGTGTTATTTAGTCCCATACCATAGAGTAAAATGATAAAAGACCCACTTTCAACAGGGTGAGAAAAGGATTTCCGGTAAAAGTCTAAGATTTTGTTGGTTATTTAGTCGGTGGAGCAGAAAAGTTTCTAGAGTGGAGACCGCGTATCGGCAAGCGTAGTGTGGGACGCCCCCAGCTAGATGGACCGACGACCTAAAGAAGGAAGCTGGCCGAGGCGCAGCCTGGGTGAGGCCTATGTCCAGCAGTGGACTGCGATAGGCTGAGTTGTTTGATTGATTAACTGGCCGTTGCACGGGCGATCGCCCGTCAGGTTTAGCTACGTTTGCCGCGGTTGGTTCATGGATGGGTGACCATCTTTACATACCAAGACCTCTCCGTGCCTCGGAAAGCACGTTAAGCTGTTGGTCTCGGCTGTCATTCGTGGATCTTTGACAGTCGTTACGGGTCATCAGAAGCCCGAAAGTCTGACAACCAGTCTTACCATGGGGTTTCGTGTAGGCTGATTTGGCTGTTATGGTGGTGTGAGAGACAGTCATCTTTCTAATAAGTCGTGTGATTTAAGCGATGTTATTGATTGTATGCACAACCAATCTTACCAAGGGGTATCGTATTACCCAGTAACTGGGTGGTGGAGGTCAGATAGGCGGTCGCTCCATGTAAAATACTGGTACTCAGCTGCATCCGGTTAGACTGGAAGCCGACCCCAACATAGTTGGGGAAAGGCTAAGCAAATGATTATAATACCAAAGTGAAAACTATAGTCTCGAACTTCTATTCTTTAGTTTGGAAAATGTTTTTGGTAGAAAAGCCTTTGACGAAGCACTGAAAGCAGATTATCTGTTCGGGGAACGAGCTCAAGTTCATGAATACGGGTAGTTTAGTTATAGCATATTGTTAAGAACTGCTTAACACACATCGACGTAAATAACGCAATGAACGTTGTTGAACTGTCAAAATGATAGCCATCCCTGCTGTTACTGTGTTACGAACGCAATTACCCCGCTGTTCAGACAGATCCTTTGTGTAGTAAAAAAAATATGGTTTATATAAACAGAACATGTAAAACTGACTTAAAGCGTAAGGTCTTCTGCGTTCAGCATTAAGTCTTTCCATCCAAGCCATCTCCGTCCCCAGTCAGAGAAGTTGACACTCTAGGGCAAACTTGGTGACACAGCAATAAATTATTAATTTCTTTAAAACCCCCCATCTATCTATCTATGTAAATGGACCGACCACCCCAAACAGGTGTCCGGGACAGACTGGATGAGTCCACTGCTATACAGGGTCCAAATAAATTAGCCAGCGAAACTCCGCAGAAGTTTGGGCATCGATATATATGATAAAACAGAAGAAAACAGATTTTCTCAATTCACACTTCAAGTTACAACTAATTAAATGAAATGAGAGGTTTATTTCTGTAAGTAGATCTTTTAAAACCCTTTTACACGTCAATATTTTTCCCCACAACATTACCAGCGGTCGTTGACTCCCACAAAATATCCATCACATCTTTTTTTTTATCGAGTTTTATATCGATATCCATAACACCTGCAGAGTTTCGCTAGATAATTTAATTTGATCCTGTATACGATTTGTTTTGCTTTAGCGTTCATTTAAGTATCTGACTAATACCAAGTATTTTTAATCCATCCAAAGGTTGTCTTTAAAAGATCGCTCTTAGCGATAAGACCGCATATTGTGTCACTTTTGTAAAATTTCTATATTTATGTCTGTAATTTATATGGTGTACTACTTTGGTAGGTATTATAATAAAGAGTATTCTATTCTATTCAAGTAGTGGTCTGATCATAATGTAACTCATGGCTCATTTAGTGAAATGTCACCTTTAAAGGCTGGACCTTCTTATCCTATCTCTCCTCAATAGGTATCGTTCATATCTGGTATAAACGACCCGTCTATGTAAGCAATTCGTTATTAGAATATATTATTGAATCGTGACGGGATCCAATTTGAATACTGAATGACGGATACCTTCGAGGGTGAGCGTCAACTGGTTTGGGAATCGGTCTCAAGGGCCCGTATTCTTCTTCGTCATATCGATGATCCAAAATTATCTGAGTTTTGACCAGAATCAGCCATTCGGCCCGTATTACACCCCGTTCTTTTTTGTGTTGGTATTCTTTCTTTGCGTCATGTACCGCATATTGCATAAACGTATATTCTTTCTTTTTTACTTCCTATTACTAACCGATTTCAACATGACGTTTTCGTCTGTAGTAGAATGGACGACAAGTGCTACGACATTGTTTATGAAAACATGTCGTAAGTACCTAGTTATATTTTATTTAAAGAGGCTTCAATTAAAAAGGATCCGTCACAGCTTTTCATTAATACGAATATTTTTGTTAGTTTTGCTCGTCTTATTTATTTGTATTGCACTACTACTCAAACATCTTTAGTACACACTTAAACCCACTTTATCACTTAACCAAAGCTCTTCCGCACATATAATCCACTTATACCAAGGGATAATAATATAAAGAACACAGTTGTTAAGAATTCAACCCCTAAAAACCAAATTATCTCGCTCAATTATCAACGTTATCATCGGAATAGGTCTTTCAGACCGGTCGGCGAGTGTTTGCCAACTACGGAACTCTGCACTAATTTGTCAACCCTCATTACGCTATCTTACTCGCGTTTCGTGCGATTTTAGTTCGTATTGTCTCACTCCGCCTGTGCCCCTCCATTTTAGTTCCAGAAAGGTTTTTCATGTTCCTCATTTATGATCTAGTTTAGTATATTTGCGTGACTGTAATGGAGCGTGTATGTGGTTATATGTCTGTATTGTTGTGTTTTGGATTTGAGCATACTTGAAGATATGTATAATTCTCTTATTTTTTGTTTCTTTACTGTTTTATCGTTGTTATTTCGTTTATTTATCTATATACATACTTAATAACATTTTTAAATATTTCTTAATATAAAAAATAGGTATAAAAACATTTAAAAACATAAAAAAATTGTGATCCTCCGATGTCGGTAGCAGGGTCCAAGCTACCGGTGGTTTGGGCTCCAGAGACAAGAACTTCCTTACAATGCGAGCCGTATCGAGGAGTACTGCTTTTTGAATCAGACTCTTGATCCAACTGCCTAACGAAAGCCTCGATAGATGTTGTTCGAGGCTTATTATTATTATTTTTGAGGTTTTTAGCCTCGTATAGGACTTTCTGTTTCATTTTTATTTTTGTTGCTTATTTTTATAGCCAAGAATTGGTCCTCCGAAGCTTTAACCAGAGAGAAGTAGAGTAGGGAGGCCTTCGTAATGGGCAAAGGCTTTTCGTAATAATAATACTTTTTTAAATATAATTTGGTTTTTAATTTTTGACTGTATTTTTAAGTTTAGTTTGTGCTCTTTCTGAACTAGTCACAATACATTTTTCTTTCTTTCTTTATTATTTACACCAAAAAATGACATATATAAATGTAGAAATTTTACTTTTAATTTTACATTGGGCGGTCTTATCGCTAAAAGCGACCTTTTAAAGATAACTTTTGGCAGAATTAAAGGCGAAGAAGGGCATTGCTGCAGGTAGTATGTGGTGCCTATACCATTTACACGGACAATACCTACATACATAAAACATACTTATCTATATAAATATTTTATACAATAATTCTACTTACCTTATATAAAATAAATAATAATCGTGAAGCTAAAGAACGAAACTGCTGTTTTAGAAGTGAGCTAGTGTGAGAGCAGTGGTGGCGCAGTGGAAACGGCTGCGACATGTGACATCTATCAACTCGCACTGAGCCGCGTGGTAGATTACAGCCCATTCCCTCTTACAGAGAGGAGGCCCGTGTGTGCAGTGGGAGCACTAACAACAACATAGACTGATTTTGCTGTTATGCTGGTGTGAGAGATCTTTCTAATAAGTCTTGTGATTTAAGCGATGTTATTGATTATATGCCCAACCAGTCTTACCAAGGGGTATCGTATTACCCAGTTACTGGGTTGTGGAGGTCAGATAGGCAGTCGCTCCATCTAAAATATTGGTATTCAGCTGCATCCGGTTAAACTGGAAGCCGACCCCAACATATGTAGTTGGGGAAAGGCAGGCAGATGATGATGATATATACAATCACTCTCTAATCTGAATTTGCGATATATTCGCCAAAAATGTAAACAAATATAAGTTTATGGAAAAATAACTTTAATTCCTACAAAATAAAGTTCAGTTTACACTACAACTTCAAACATTTTATAAATTTTTTAATAGTACTAGTCCCTCTGAAATCAACTTAATTTTCATTGAAATAAAGATGATATTGGTTTAACTTGAAATAACGTCAATTTGAAACATATAAAATTTGAATATAGATATCGATACCCATCTCATCTGCGGAATTTCGCTAACTAGTATAATTTGAATATTTGAAGTAGCAGCATGAAGCTGTAGCAGCATGTTAACTGTAGTAATACGAGGGCGGAGTGATAAGTCTGGTAAAAATCTATTTTGGAATAAAATGATCGCAAATTGCATGGAACCTCCTTATTCACAACTCTTTTGAAGGACTAAATTAAAATTTTCAGCCAGTACTGGCGACTAGTTTTTTTTTTGGACAGCCATTAAAGATAAAACAACTGAACACATTTTTGCAAAGATGGAGAAAAGTGAATTTCGGGTCGTGATTAAACATTATTTTTTGCGCAAAAAAACAAACTTCATGAGTTGCGCTATGAGTTGCGCTATGAGTTGCTTTCTCACCCACCGTATTCGCCAGATTTAGCCCGTTGCGACTATTTTCCGTTTCCCAATTTAAAAAAATGGCTTTTTGGGCAAAGATTTGGCTTCAACGAAGAGATCATGCACGAAACCAATGCCTATTTCGAAGGGTAACCTAATTCATACTTTATGGAAGGGATCGAAAAGCTAGAGAAACGCTGGATGAAGTGCATTGAGTTACAAGGAAACTACGTTGAAAAATAAATAATAATAATTAAATAAAATTGACTCCTTGTTTAATTTTTACCAACCTTTTTTTTTTTTTTGAAGATGGGAAATCATCAAATGACCCCTCCCGCTCTGGGTGGAGCTGAAGGGAGTGTCAGAGTCTTACTGACTAAAACCCACCCGTGTTCCTTCCTTAGCCCTTTATGTACCAGGGCAGCGGTAACCCTTTCGGACGATCCCGCTAGACTTATCCGCCCTCGTATTATATATACAAAGACCGTTAAAGGTATTTGCACCATCATATTGTATGCAGCACTGATGCAGACGATGTGATGCATTAAATATTATGTTTGCATGGCTGTTATGATAATGATCGTGCTTTCATTTATTTTGGTGTCGTGTTGCTGATATCCGTGATACCTCAATTATAACAGCAAGCGATAATTGTTTATTTGCCGTTTTGCTATCGTGTATCATGTAAGTGTATGGTTAAATGCAATTATATATGGATTACTAGCTTATGCCCTTGACTTCGTCCGCGTATTTCTTGTCCTCCCGAACCCATCGCGTCGCGACGCGCCACGCTATTACTTCGTTTTTTTTTGTATTCTTTCAGACTATTTTGGTTTTTGCTCGACTCCTGAGAGTCGTAGCGTGATGTTAAATAGCCTGTACCTTCTTCAAGAATTTGGCTATCAAATGCAAAGAAAAACTTCAAATCCAACTGGTAATTTCTGAAATTTGCGTGTTCAAACAAACAACCTCTTCAGCTTTATTATTAGTAGGTATATAGATAGAGTACATCGACAAACTCAGTTGATCCATAGATTTGTGTTCGCATAACTCGACATAATGTATGGATCAACAGTTTTTTTTTACGATTTCTGGGTTGGTATTTATTTATTTATTTAAACTTTTCGCACAAAAAAGGTACAAAGGCGGACTTAATGCCTTAGGCATTCTCTACCAGTCAACCAAGGGTGGTGAAGAGATTAGATGGCAGGTGCTTTAATTGAGAGGGACAATGATAAAAAAAAACCCTTAAAACTAGGTACACAAATACATAAATAGGTTATATACACATACATACTATTACTATAATATATACCTACTTATAATATATATATATATATATACAAAATCAAGAGAGAGAAGTGTTGAGATGACTCTCCGCAATTTTTTTTTTTGTTGGTCCCGTAGTAAAAGTTGTTCATAATGATGAGTACAATGACCCCTTTTAAGGATTAAAACGTTCAAAATTTAACGGGGTATAATTTGCTTATTACATTTACTTGGACAACAGAAAGACAAGAAACTATTAACATCTTTTGTTTTTTCTTGAAAAGAAACAGCTACCTGTCTTTATAATCTTCAATTATACCTATGTACTTATACTAAACCTTATTTTCATCTCCATCACGTTTTTGTAAGCAAAAACCGATAATTTTCGTTATATTGACAAATCATTTATTGTGACTCATTATAAGATAAACATGATAATAATATATAGAAGACTCTTTAGAATCAGAATTTTATTTGTTAAACATAGGTACATTGGGCTCTTGCAATACATTTTTATATAGGTCGCCATGTTTTGTCATTACAGCATACAAATATTTTAACATAACGATTGTTTAAAATAACAATCATACTCAATTTAATTACAGCATAATTAGTAACATAAAGTTAAATTAAGTTTTGAAAAATTATAAAAAAATACGACATGTCATAAAAAGTAGAATAAGTGGGTACATAAAAAATCACAATAAATTTAAAAAGTCACATCAAATTGTTTACAATATAAAGAATAATTTTGGTCATTCAGCCTATACGGCATTCTTGCTATACTAAGTAATTTGAGAACGTTAGTAACAGTCGTTTAGCCACAGACCACCACTTCTTATTGCTATTGCCTTTTTCGACAATCTATCTTTGTCTTACCTTATAAAGCATGATAGACAATTAATACCTCCGAGACTTAATTATTACACAACAATGAACAGCTTCGACACAAAACACCCGTCGACTTGAGCTGTTGCCTCCACATCTCTACACTAACCAAATATGTTCAAACTATAACCTAGATGTATGCTTTCATCCATTAAGAGCTTACGAGTTAGCGGTGCGCCTCCGCTAAGCTCTGTGGTTTCAACCTGCTTTTTATTCGTATGCCAGCCATATGCCACTCTTACACTGCTTATTTGCTCCCCGGATTTTGTAAAAAGGTTATAAGACCGCTTGCCATATGATGACGTTTCTAAGTGTTTGTTTTAGTTTTATTATATTTCTTAGCTTTGGAAAAGAAACCTTTTCGTGTGCGTTTTGTTCTGTGTTTATTTTGGTGTAGAAATATAAATTCATGTAGGTTAGTGTACCCCCAATGCGTCACAGTCTTTTGTTTTTTTTTATTTGTTCTGACCCACTGCCACACGTAGGAAATAAATTTCATTTTGAGCCTGAAATTAATGTTTCAAGTAAAAGAAAAATATATGTATATAGCACAAAATAGTCTAAAAATCTTATTAAAGGATGCCAGGGACATCGTCGCGCAAATTAAGACCACGATTTCAGTATATTATGATTCTACCGTAGAAATTTTTCGTCCGTTATTAAATCCATGGTAACAGGCTGCTCGTCGATGTCCCTGCAACCCGTATATCTTTATGGTAGGAAATACCATAGTTTACTTTGGTGGCCGCAGACAATTTTGGAGGTAAACTCATTAGTATTTAAGACTGTTTTTCAAAATGATGTTCAAAAATAACACGACAAGCCCTCTATTAGAAAACCCGTACAACGGAACAATTCAACCCAATTTACATCTCATTACAACAAAGATCAACCCACAATTACTTAACACCACTTAACCTCTCTCGTTACTTACAAACTAAACCTAGAAACGTCTTTTCTAAGAAGTACGCCGACATCAGCCGACATGTCTTAATGTCTGAAGCCAAGTGACACGAATGGAAGCCAAAAGGCTTACCGTGCTCTCGAGTCGGAGATGGGGATTGCTTGTAAGCCGGCCACCTATCTTGGTAACCGGACTCCACTGGCGTGTTGATTGAACGACTGACGGGAATGCTAGCGGTGTTGTGAATGAAATGCGGATGTGTGGGTGTCACTTGATTAGGTTTCTGGATGGTAGCATGATAATATGGTAGTATGATAGTTACAGTCGGTTGGAATTTTTGCTTGGTATGTTGATATTTAACTCTCTTGTAGATGGGCGTAATTACTTTTTACTCATGTTCGCTCGTGTCCTTCGTAGGGAGTCTGATTGCCCGGAACTAGTAGCTCAGCTTGTCAGACTTTTTGTTCCTCCTGTATCCAAATACCAACTTAGCCGCGTCGACACGGATTGTTAGCCGTTCTCTCAGCACGCACAGTTTCGCATTCTAACTCGCCCTTGGTTCGCGCGCTTGCAGTGCTCAATGCTATACTGACATCGACACAGGAGTGTGATTGGTTTGCCGCGAGATGGATAGACGTATGTCTTAAATGTTTGAGTTTCTGTGAGATGATGGACGATACTACGAGTATAATATGGGTTTTTTTTTTGTGCCAATATATTATTATTATTGTTTGTTAGTTTTACTTGTTTTGTTAGTTATTTTTGTGTATTAATTCTAGGTATTATTCATTCCTTGGTGTAAATATAAAATGATAATTAAATTTTACTGTGCAATAACATGGATCTGGGTTATGGGGCGTTGTTTATACCAAATAAAAAAGAACATTATTTAGTTGTAAACAGTAGTGCTGTCGGTCTAGCCTGTAAAATCTCACAAACTTAGGTGAAGTTAGGTTGAAGTAAGCTGTCAATAGAGTCAATCCCTAGCATCAGGTGAAATGACAGCTCACTTTAAGGTCACTTTTCCTAAGTTTTCACAGTGCAATTTTAACAGAATACAGTCGATCGATTCTCTAAAAATCTCACCGTGAATAGTTAGGTGAAGTGAGCTTAGAGTGAGCTGTCAATAGTGTCAATCCCTAGCATTAGTTGGAATGACAGCTCACTCCACGCTCACTTCACCTAAGTTTTCACGGTGAGGTGGTTTTAGAATCGCACTGCAGATCGGCTGTTCTGTAAGATGGTAAAATGTAGGCATACTCGTAGTATAAAACAAAGTCACTTTTCGCGTCTGTCTGTGTGACTTAGGTCTTCTGAACTACACTTGATTTTGATGCGGTTTTTTTCACCACTATTTAGAGCATTTATTCCGGAAGGTTTATAAGTTTATTACATTAATTTTCAACTAAGATATAGCACAGAGATCTCAATGTATTAACATACCACCACATCAGTACAGACGCCAGCAGGTCAGGCTACCCGAAACTGTCAAATTTTACCAATCAACCTTCAACCTTAATGCTTTAGTGATAAAGTTGAAAATCTATTAAAGAAATTTGACAGATTGTAGTAACTTGATGTGCTGGCGTTTGTACATTGCACCCGTGCGAAGCAGGGGCGCGTTGTTGTGTGCCGGTTTGAAGTGATGTTTAGATAATAGTATAATAATATGAATGCGTTTAACATTGGTTCATTAGTTTCTTAGCTTATTTAAAACCTAACCTCTACAGTATTGTTTAAGATATTTTTACCATGTAGTGTGTTTTCATTTTTTTTTTTTTATTAGAGCACGGAAGAGTAATCATTTATACATTATATTTTTAATTATTTATACTCATTTATTTGTTTTATACAATAACTAGCTGACCCGGCAAACGTTGTTTTGCCATATAAATTATTTCTAGATGCCCGGTGCTACTTCGTTCGCGTGGTGTCCTACCCCCTACCCTACTCCTACCCTACTCCTACCCTACTCCTACCCTACTCGTACCCTATTCGTACCCTACTCCTACCCTACTCCTGCACTACTCCTACCCTACTCCTACCCTACTTCTACCCTACTCCTAACCTACTCCTACCCTACTCCTACCCTACTTCTACCCTACTTCTACCCCACTCCTAACCTACTTCTACCTTACTCCTACCCTACTCCTAACCTACTCCTGCCCTACTACTTTTTCCATATTTTCTCACTGTTTAAACCTTCCCTGGACTACACCAAACATTTCAAAACCAAAATCATCTAAATCGGCCCAGCCGTTCTCGAGTTTTAGCCACTCAAACGAACAGCAATTGATTTATATATATATAGATATAGATAGTAATATGTACAAGTATATAAAAAGGAGGACAACTAATCAAAGGGCATCAAAAATTTCATATTTTATCTATATTGACATACAATTATGGAAATTCTGAAATAAAAATTAAGTGATTATTAATATACTAGTAGGTAGGAATATTAACTAAGAAAACATTAATCTGTTAATGGAAGCAGTGCATTTTGCGAGACCTAACTAATGACCTTTTCGTTAATAATTAACATTCGCGTGCTGATAATAGTCTTGTTTTAACACGTTACATGCAACCTACCTCTCTAAAATACATATTATGAGTAGGTACTCAATTTTATTTACAATAGTGTTGGTTTCTTTGGCACTTTTTTACTCAACTACGGAGCCAAAAAGGAAAAGCTAACGGAGGGTTATGATTTTAAGAGACTCTGTTTGTATGTTTGTACAAAATACAAAAATATTTATTACTACTCTAACATTTTGTGTCATACATAAACTGAGGCAGCCCCAGTAAGTTACAATAGTACTTGTGTCGAAGCTGTCTCGCTCTTCCCTGAAGTGGTATCCTAACAATGAAAATGAAGGCAAAGAACAGAATAAAAATACAATTAAAAAAGAAATAAAATAAAATAAATGATAGTTAGTTAATTAATGCATGTATCTATACATATCGGTGTGTGTTTTGTGCGTGCGTGTGTATTTGTGTGCGTGAGGGTGTGTTTGAGGGTGTGTGTGTATATGTATAATTATTCAGCATGTTAGCCTACCCTGATCAGAATGTTTTCTGTTTCTTCATATGCTAGAGATCTTAACCAATCACCTATTGTTTTTTTACAATAGTATAAGTGCATGGGATATATTTCACACTTAAAACTCAGTTTAATATAGATGTAGGTGAATTGTGTAACATATTGACGTCTAGCAAAAGCTGATCCAACCCCTGGAGAGTAGGCCTCAATATCTCTGCGTCTTCTGCTCTGAGTATCTGGGTCAAAAGGAAGACATTTATGCAGGGTTAAGGTCACATTTAGAACAAAGCTTTCTAATTGAAAGCAAGTTGCTGTCTTTATGTTTGTCTGTTGTGGGGAAACTAAATGGTTTAAAATACATCACCTTGGTAAGTGATCGCTGAGCTCTTTCCAGGTCGAGGAATTTAATTCTAGAAGCTCCACCAAGTCATTACGGATTGCGCCAGAGCTATATAGATCTTGTTTATAAGTTGGGCGGACATAACATAACGTAAAGTTTTGAAGACCCAAATGACTTTCCTGATCCTTTTCATGAGGATCTCAATGTGAGGGGGCCGGTCGTTGACACGCCTGCTAGTGAGATTTACAAAAACACTGGCAGTAAAACGCTGACAATAGCAAGACCTACGACGAAGACATTGAAAACAGCAACATTTAATACAGCAGAGCAAGGACATAGAAAAGAGCCGAGAAAGCAGTTTAAATCCTGCCAAAAGATTCATGAGTGAAGCTCGACCTGAAGCACCTGGCCGCGAACTCTTTAAAAGTTGCCCATCCATAGACAAATATCACCCATCTCGCAACTAGTCCAATGCTTACTCTAGGATGCACGTGCGGTAGGCTCTTAAATCCTACCCTTTCCTACGAGCACGTCTTCCCTACAATTACCGCGTCCCCCGGTCTACTCCTTGATATGCAATGGTCGCTGTAGCACCATGAACATGAGGCTACGGGAGCTAGTGCGAATCTTGGGGTTCATTCGATTAATCGAGTCTTGTTGAACCACGCTGGGATCGGTGCATTTTATTTATTCATTCACTTGGCGCTCATTAAACATCCTCCATAACTTCAAACGGAAATTATTTTGTCCTACAGTGGCCCAAATTTTGACATTCATGACATTCGTCGATATTTATGTGACTTGAGGTCATTAAACTGAAAATATTCATTATTTCAGCCAATATTTTATCCATAATTTATGTGTTGAGCACTTGTCGGTGTTGGGATCGCCATACATTAACACGCGATTAAAATAGACGGGAGTTTAATGTGAACATCTGTCTCTGTTTGTCTATCTATTATTGTATCGTAGCTCTAAAACAGTTAAAATCAAAAAGGTTTTTTTATTTACAATCTAAAGAAATTATTTAACTAGTCCATATGAAAATTAACAGACTAGTACCGAAAATAATTTAAAAATGATTGCCTCACAAATGTTAATCGTAACCGTACCTTGTGAAGGTTGCAGGAATCTCCTTGACGAGAGAAGCACAGAACCGGTCGAAGTGGCGGTGCTTGGGGGAGGCCTATGTCCAGCAGTGGGCGTCTTTCGGCTGAAATTTTAATAGAAAATATTTTATTGTCTAGATAATACAGTAAGCAGGTGTAAAGGTTAACAGCAAGTCAGTCAATGGCGTCTCAGACATGAGTTATGATGAAATAAAAATGCTACCTATAGCTAGGTTACAATATATTAATAAATAAGACAGACTGTATCTTGGGGTTAGAGGTACAAATTCCATAGTGGAGACTGATGTTGATAATGAACCGTAAGTTAAACATTGCACTTTCGTCTCACAGTGCACTAGCCGTCTATAATGTTTACAGAGTGTCTACAAACTAAATTAGTAACGTCCTCCAATTGCATTCGCTTAAAACATCATAAACCAGCTCGTTCTCGACGAAATTCTCGCTTAAAACGTCTTATTTGAATTACGTCTCCAAACAATTTATCTAGCGACGCATCCCTAGTTAGAAAATGTCTTAATGAGCTCCGAGCCAACTAGTGGGTCTTGGCAAACAACACCTTCGCCTTAATCTCTCACTTAATGCACTCCACTTTGTAAAAACTTGCCAAGTCCCACTCAAATTACGTCGTCATTTAATAATTATGAGTTAATTCGTCGGGAAAACGTTTTGATGGTGCGTCAGGAGTTGTGAAAGGTAAACAGGACTAAATACTTTAAAGTGGATAAATTGTTGAGCAGCTCTGGAAGTTTTACGGTGAGTGTATATTTGTACGATTGTTTTAATTTCTTGGTGAAGTATTAAAGAGTTTTAAAAGGTCGAGAAATTGCTGAGGAGGTTCTTCAAGGTTTTTTTTACTCAGATTAGCTATGAAGTGGATTATTTAATGTTCGTCATAATTACTTCACTTAGGAGAATGATAAAGACTTTTCCTCGCCACAAATCTTATGAAAACAGCTTAATATGATTAGTAACACAATGTAAATTTACCCACAACTCCAAAACTTCGCCATATTTAGAGCAAGTTGAACTTGACTCAATTTAAATCAACAGAACACATAAAGCGGAGGGTACAGAGATAGTTGTACCAAATATAGTACTGACTTCGTCGGTCTTATCGACCCTGGCCGATGTCGGTTGTGTTTATGATAATTCCCGCGCACAGTGCGAACTGTCGGTCGGAATTACCGCGGAGGCGTTTACGGGTTTATCCCGGTTCTGGCGCTACATTACGCGAAGTTGTCGGCGAAGTTACGTTGTAGATGAATATAGAAGACCCACAGAGCTTGTCACTTTATTTATGTTATTGAAAACCAAGAAGAAAACCAGTGTCGGACAGCGTCTGTCTGGCATTAATGCTGAAATGAACCTTTTTGGCGCAGCCGTGAGGCACACACTATTATAGTTCTAACATTATTTTCACTTTTATTTTGTTATTTGTATTTTGTGTTTAACTGTGAACAAATAAACGTTATTCATTCTTCTTTCTTACTTTCTTTAAAACAAGTCTTATCGTATCGTATTATCCAACCCGCCACTAGGTTGTGGAGGTCAGACAGGCAGTCGCTCCATTAGGTGAGCTCGAAGTGAGCTGTTATTCCCTAGCATCAGGTGGAATGACTGCTCACTTCAAGATTACTTACGCACGTGTGTTGCCATCACACAGCCAAAGCTGTAAGAAAAAAAAAAAAAAAAAATCTTACATTCATTCATCCATTCACTGAAATACAACGCACAACCTAAACTGTTTGCCACAGGAGACAAATATTTTCCTTATATAGCAAAAATGAGTACTAAGCAAGGAATTCTGAAAATTCACCCCCTGATTAAATAGGAGATATAAGATTGTACAGAAGTTCTTATTTTTTTCCGATAGGACATCCCATCGGGCACAATTGACTTACTTGTGCTGTGATCAAATCAGCAAACCAGTTAGTAATATGGTAAAGGGATGAACAAACAAAGACAACAAATAAACAAAACCAACAACATAATATAATATAATTGTTTATATAATTGTTTCTATTATTTTTCTTTTGTTTACCACCTGTAATTGTACATTATGGATTGCAATAAACGATTTGAGATTTGAAATAAATTGATGGTAGTTTGAGCACCGTATGTTGGACAGAGGAAGGTCCGGTCCAATGTTGCAGGTACTCAAGTAATTGTTGATAGATTTCACCCGTATCCGTGTTCCCGTATCGTATACAGTCCTTCTTAGAACTATTCCACAAAGAGCTCTATTTCCTAAATGGCCAAGACCTGAGGTTTTGATTTCAACTTTGAACAATTAGTATGCGAATGACCTACATATATTGAGAGTATTCTTTGTCTAGTTTGTGCTCATTAGCTCAGTCAATTGTAACAGCGTATCTACGTCTTTGTTGTAGTTTTTGTATAATTCTTTCAAAACAGGAATGGATTTTTATTATTTGAAATTCCTGAAAATTTTAAAAAAATAAAAATAGTTTATCCTGCAAAAACAAAACCTGTAAAACGGACAACGACTTAAAAGTCGATTCGCACAAATCCTCCCGTCTGAATTCACCCGTTTTGGGTGTACTGGCCCAAAACGAGCGAATACTTTATTGAATAACAGTCAAAATGCGCCAATTGCCTAATACATTTATTTCTGGCGTTGTCGACTCGCCCACAAATAAATTAACACCGTGCGAGTCGCCTATAGAAAAAAATAAAATTACTTGACTTACCTAGTATTGTATAGCATAATCAGCCTATATATAATGTTCTCACTGCTAGGACACAGGCCTACTCTCTGTGAGAAGGAGTGGGCCGTAATCTACCACGCGGGCCCAGTGCGGGTTGGTAGATGCCACATATCTTCGAATTTTTGTTTCTAGGACATGCCGGTTTCCTTGCGATGTTTTCCTTCACCGTTTTGAGAACAGTGGTGATGAAATAATTTACACAAAGTAAAGTGCCTGACTGGGTTCGAACCTACGACCTGCAACTCGTACGTCACGGCCATTACCACTGGGCCTCCACTACTCTCTACAGTATTGTATACAATCAAGTTTTTTCTAACTGGACAGACAGCTGTCTGATCAGTCCCCAGCAGCACAGCTCTGCAGGGGAGATTGCTGCGCCACTTCTTCTTCCCAGCGAAAGCACTAGGAAGTGGTGGGCGGGCGTTTTGGGGGACTGGCCTTTAGGAATGCTAACGTTTGAAAAGTGCTGATTCTCAGCGTAATTTAAATAAACGACTTTTGTTTTTTTTTATATTATTTAAATGTCATGATTCACCCGTTTCTGGCAAATAAATTCGTGTGAATCGACTAATAAGCCAACAAAAATGACATAAAATACAAAGTAGCCAAAAGCCTCGTACTCAAAAATAAATGGTTGACAATTTTACAAGCAACGCAAGTGTGATTTCCTGTGAATCACCTCTCAAAGTATGAAAGATATTTTACTTTTTTTGCATTCCGGTCAGATCTTATTATGTAGTAAGCCTTCTGAATTTTCTTTCAGTGTTGGTATTGCACTGTATACCTAGAAATAGGTATGGGCCGTGTAATTAATAGGTAGAGTTTGGCTGCGGTGAATGCTCGTTATTAATTTTGTGTTAGTTTTCAGTCACCGGCGTCGGTGATTGATGTCGTATTGTTTTTCACTTTGAGAATGTGTGACTTTGCGCCACAGTTTACTTGTGGACGTCAGAGTTAAGTTTTTTGTATGCCTTGGTAAAATAATTGTTCATCAATAGCACCTCTGTGTTACTAGAAGTGTTTTGTAGATTGTAGTAATCGATTGTGTCGATTTTCTTCTCACGGTCTTTTAATAAATTATTCAATTCATCTAAACTAATTTATAAAGAGAAAACATTTGATTATTTATATGTTTGTTTGTTACACTTTTACGCTAAAACGACTGAACTGATTTGAATGAAACTAGGGGTCACATGGGTAGACCATAACCTGGATTAGGACAAAGAATACTTTATCCCGATATTCTTACGGATTCGAGAATTATGCGGGTGATAACGCGGGGCGCATCTAGTTTATTATAAATGAAAATAAAACTGCGTTTATTATTATTATTTTTAAATCATAATGTACAGACGCCAGCATGTCAAGCTACCCGAAACTGTAAAATTTTTCCAATCAACCTTGAACCTAATGATTTAGCGATAAAGTTGAAAATCTATTAAATAAATTTGACAGATTGTAGTAGCCTGATATGCTGGCGACTGTACTTATAGATTAGTCAACCAACATAATTATATTAATAACGGGCTTTTAATCCTAAAGCATCGACATACACCCTTTTGATACTCCCTATTCTACGCGTGATGGTATTTTACCCAACTCTACGTGGACAAGTAGGTACTTACAGCATAATGTACTTACTCTGTTCGGTTTCAGAAATGACCTCAGCACCTTAGACTCGACAGCAAGTACTAACACACCCACTAGAACTACAGGTACCGAGGTAGTTAAGTCTCACTTGGATATCTACTTAAATCAAGAAAGCGGGGCGTCCGTCCCATACCTTAGGCAATTTATAGACTTGTGGAAACTCCGCAGGAAGCTGGAGATTACGTGAGATTCCTACCTTTATTATGTAATTTAAATATTCTTTCCTAGAAAAGAAGGTTGCTAAATAGTAGTTTTTGCTAAGTATTTTTCAACAGATGAAGACCGAAATGTAGGTATTGTTGTAAAGTCTAATAATGAAGAATTAATACATAAACATAACACAATATCAGGCTTGTATACCCCGTAGGGTAAGGCAGAGGTGTACTATACACTACACCCACATTTCGCCAGTTATTTTGAAATCCCAGCCAACCGGGCACAAACTCAGAGTCCGAACTGCCACTGAGCAATTCCAAATTGCAAAACCCCATAACACTTTTGCCCGACCCAGGTATCGAACCCAGGTCCACATGCTATGCAGTAGCGCTTGCGGCCACTAGACCCACAAAGCAGTCAGATAGAAAGATTTTTTTTTAAACTCTGCTCCACAGTAGGAGTTACTCCTGTATCGTGGGTGCGTTTACAAACATTTAAAGTCACATACACAAACAGCCAGACCAGGGACAACTACCTGTAGGCAATACAAATATTTGTTCCGTGCGGGAATCGAACCCGCAACACGCAGCGCAGCAGTCGATCGCTCAGCCACTGCGCCAAACGTGTCGTCAAGAATACCAGTCATGACATTGCTTGACACTTTAACGGAACGGCCGTAGGGTGTGATTGTGGAGCTATGTCGCAAACCATGCTCCACCATCTATCCTGCCCCGTATGTCCCAAAAAATATGCAGTCAAAGTGACCTCTGTGCTGCCACTGACGACGCCGTCTAAGTGGCAAAGTTTTGGGCCAAGAAGATTTAATATTCAGTCGAGCCAGCGACACGAAGATGAAGAATGGCATTGCTAAAATTGGCCATACCTGTCTATTTTTAACCACTTATGCGCACCTTCTTTTAGATTAAACATTGTTAAAAAGTACCCGGATACAAATGGTACAGAACATACAGGTAATATATCAACAAAAAATCACACATCGGAGATACGGCACCTATGGCGTATTCACAGAACCCATACACTCCCGGCCGAACCGCACGACCCAATCCTTTTTACGCTTTTGGATAATGTGATTAAAGTAAATCAAGCAATTTCAATAAGTGCTTCACTGTATTCAGTACTAAATCTACATATTTTATTCCTTTCCTTTTCGACAATAAACTCGGAGGACAGCCGAAGAAAGGCATAATATTGATGTAAATAACTTTATTGGAATCCTGTTCATGTTTTTTGGCGTTTTATTGCGAATAGTAAATTTCGATCACTTAGAGAATGCAGCTTGCTTTTGCAACGTAGTGCTTTCTGCGAATGTTATGCGATGTAGTAAAGTTTGGAATTAACTGTAGGTGATTTGATTGAAAACGCTGTTTATTCATTTGACTCTGGGGTTTATGGCGTTCTTCTTTCAGGATGAGCAGAGATTCATGTATATTCACATACATACCTCAACTCTACAAGTAAAGTAAGTTTGTATTTATGTTACCGAAGTGCATTATATTACACAGTATAATATTTACATCATTTAATAGCTAACAGTCGTAAAATAATAATAATACGTACAAGTATATAAAAAAGGGAAAGAATCATAAAATTCGCCCGCAGCGTTATCAACAGGAAAAGTACCCAAAGTCTAAGTTAGGTTTACGTTTTTTTTCTCCAATACTTCTTCTTTAATTTTACTAAAATGAACAAAATATATTTTAAATCTACTGACTAATATAATTATGTGCAAAAAAAGTAAAAAAAGACAGTTCATTCTCGTTCATCCTCTAAAAGACAGTTAGTTCATTTTCAGCAATAAACCGTTTACGGAATGAAATGTTTAGTTTAAAATCACTCCAGCAATTTTAGAATAGCCGCTCCTATTTCCAGATAAGATAAAGTAATACTACGTAATAAATAACCGGGCAGCAAATAAACCGGGGTTCTAAATAATGTGCTTACTATGAATTCTTTTGAAATTTCGAGAGCTTTCCAATTCGTTGTTTTAGAAGAATTTCTTGGCAATGTATCAGAAATTGCCGTTTCTGTACTGACTATGTTTGAAAATGGAGAAGCTAGCATTTTAACTTTGATGTCGTTGCGAGCACGTTTTCAGGAGAAACGAACTGTACAAACAGGGGAAATGTGTGGGTACTAGCTGGTGTTTTAAAAAAAATGTACCGGAATTTTTCTTTGTAGTGAATTTTTGTTCATTTAGGTGCAATGTGAGTTGGCGCTTTTTGTTGATTTCATTACGGCAGACATGTTGGAGACTCGGGTTTCCTCTTTTGTACTTTCTGTAAAAGGCGGGACATCCTGCGTTTATTTAACGGTAGTGTAATTATGTTTAGATATTTTACTAGCTGTGAAACGACAGTCTGGTATTATGAAAAATATTGCAATATTTCTTTCAAATTATGACGATATTTAAATCGAGTTGGATTACAACAGCCAGTCTATTCTGTAAAAGTTCACCATGAAAACTTAGATGAAATGACCTGTCATTCCGCCTGATGCTAGGGATTGACACTAACAGCTCACTTCATCTGAGTTTTCACGGGTATAATTTTACAGAACAGATCGGCAGCTTTTGCCAGACAATTCTCTCATAACGTTATTTCAAATGTATTCATTTTAACCTGTCCAAAACTAACATTATCCCCACACCCAAAAAGCGAGCATCACTACAAAAGCGTAGTTTTATTTGCCCTAGTAACGCTGTAATTAGTGCCGTGGCTACACTGCTGCAATTTAAACCCCACTGATGAGTACTAGGTAGTTAAAAGTATAGCAATGATTAATTAGCTCACATGGGATTAAGCGTGACTGATTATGTGCAGCACTTTTAATTTATTTTTATTTGTTTTAAAACTTTTATGGCATGCTAGTTTTTGTTCCTAATATTTTCACGTTACAATTTATATTCTTTGCATTTTCCTGCATTATTTATTTACGTTCTGGAAGTTATCACCATCATCGTCAGCTTACAGCAGTCCACTGCTGGACATAGGCCTCTCCTATTGCGCGCCATTCAACTCAATTTTGGGTAACTGTCATCCAGCTGCTACTAGCCATTCTGCGAAGATCGCTCCACCTAGTCTGAGGGCGTCCTACCTTACGTTTGCCGATTCTCGGTCTCCACTCAAGGACACGTCTACCCTGACGGTTATGGTAGGTTGGTTACAATTCCTTAACACACCTGTGCTGGTGATGGGCTTGTGCAAATCAAGACCCGTTTCACACACAAAGAAAAGAACCAAACACCAAAGACTGTTGTAATGTAGGTATTAATTGTTTACCAAACATCTTTGAAAAAGAAACACTTAGAAGGGCGGGCGTTTTGGGGGACTGTCTTTTGTTATTTTGACGTTTGAAAAGTGCTGATTCTCAGCCTAGTTTGATTAAACGACGTTTGTTTTTTTTTTTTTACATGTTTTTTTTTTAAACATGTTTCATTTAAAAATGTGATTTTGCGTGCCAGACCTATAATGTATTCGTGTGTACTTTTCGTACATTTCGTTATTATTAATAGACTCAGGAATAAAATCATAGATTGCCTGACCACCGCTTGATGTCGAAGAGCGTATGTATTTCGGTAATTGAAACTTTTAATGAATCCTCGAACAGAGAGCCCTTTCTCGTAATTTGATATTTGTTTTAGCTCACCTTCAAACTTCAAGTGGATAGGTATCTAAATAAATGGGAAATTTTATACTCATGAATGTACACACTTATTATATTTTGTATGTAGTACCTACCCCGTTTACATAGCCTGCTTAACTTAAATTGAGGTAATTTCAAGCCTTAAATTAAGTTTATGGTCATAATCAGACTATAATGTTCCCACTACTAGGACACAGGCCTCATCTCGGGGGTGGGCCGTAATCTACCACGCGGGCCCAATGCGGGTTAGTAGATCTCACATGTCTTAGAATTGTTAGTTCTAGGACATGCCGGTTTCCTTCACCATTTTGAGAGCAGTGGTGATAAAATAATTTACACAAAGTTGCTGATCGAAGCACAAAGTAAAGCGCCTTTCTGGGTTGCAACCTACGACCTACAACTAGTAAGTTGCGCCCATTACCACTGGGCTATCACTGCTCACAAAGTTTTTGGTATTAGAACCGAATGACTAGTGTTTGTAACCGTCAAGAAGTCATTGTTATTGAAGCATTGTGCTATTTTCAGGGAGAGTTTATTTTAATTATAATTCAATTTTTTTACTGTCAATCTTGTATGTAAGCCAATACACTCCCACATTTCTAAATTGAGCCATTCTACATTTTCATATAAGGTTTAAAGGATTAAAACATGAAAATAGTGATCGGTCAAAGAAAAACTTATCATCATCATTTGTTTATTTTTCTGATCATAAAATCCAATTCGTTAGTACTTACATACATAACTTAAACACTAGTGTTAGTACACCCAAATAATTGTTAGTTACAACGTTACAACGTTTAATAAAACATTGAGATCAGATACTTAAATATACTAGTTATAATTTTTACGCAGTTTTGAAACTGAATATCATTCTTATGTCACATCACTGTTCCGATATTGAATTTTCGACCATTTAAAAAGTTTTACATTTGTACAAAAAAGTACAGGCTAGCTCGATGTAGGAGTCCGAAAAAAATTGTAAACATTAAAGCCTTTTCATATATTATATCAGGCTATATTTGTCTTTGGTAACGGCCGCAAAAGTTATTGCATACAAGTGGGAACAACATCTTTGCATAAACTACTAAACAATTAACATCTGCGAAATCAAAATATTTTATTTCACATAAAAAATGAAAGAAGAAAGAAAGATGCGTTTATTGGCATTACAGAAAAATAATTACACCTTAAAACTATAAAAACAGAAAACAAAGATTATAATGCCAAAAGGGCCTCAGCTCAGCATAATGTTAGATGACAACACAAGTGTACCACCTGACGCTGATTTTCAGCTGCAACCCACGAGTGCCATACGCTGGAATAACAAACACATATGGAAGTGTGTGTCCGTTATAATAAATTGAGAGAATTAATTTAAATGCTAGAAATTATAGAAAAGCTCATGCAAAACCAAATAAAATGTCGTGACATACATGTATGTATGTGTGTGTGTGTGTTGTATTGTAATTAATGAAAAACTAAAATAATAAATACGTGCGTATTACCTACACAAAAAAAATGAAATAAATAAATCTAGAAATAGAAAGCCCTACCAGACTCACTTACTTGTAAGACAAAATCGTGTGACTGCATTGTTCTTCTTAACTACGAAACGGATTTTCATGCGATTTTCGTTCACAATTAGACCCACATGAATAAAGCAAAATGGCCACTTATGAAACGTCAGAAGCTAGGTACACGGTTCCAATTGGTAGTTTCCTGCACGTCCCCTCTTTACGCTATCAACATGTAAACGCTTCATAATCATAAAATAATGCGCGTATAATTAGGGGACCTAGTCTCAAGATAAAACCATGCTCATGTCCTCATTATAACACCATGAAGGATTTGTATTCATCGTCAACTCATACTTAACGAGCTTGCCTTCCATAAATTCAGCAAATCCCGCTGAATCCCACAAAGCGCTGCGAGAAAGCGCGTCCTCAGACGTTTCGTCACTCGACCGTGATTGTGACTACAATTTGATGAATTGCTTCACTTTTCACTCCTTTTCTTTATATAAATTACCACAAACAAAAACCGACCCTAAATACTCGGTGCCAAAGTTGTTATTCAACTGTCTTGTTTCGTTCTTTAAGGTTGTCTCCGACAGTGTCTCGAGACATTCCTATAACCCGGCGGTTTTGAGGACGTCGCTTTTGCAACAGTGTCTACACTAATTAAATGTCGTACAGTCCTTTACAAGATCATACGGCGGATTTCTTGGCGTTCAAACGATTCGTACAGAAGGAGTTGAGGGAAAGTTTTCAGATTTAACGTGACCCCACTTAGAAGACCAGTTGGCTTGTAACAGTAGCTTTATTAGTGTTATTAGTTCATAACTGGAGACTGTCTGGAGTAGTAAATAAAAAATATGCCTTATAAAGATCTTTATTCTTTTTTCATTTGATAGCCTAATTATTGAGGAAGGCTATAGGCTATTTAACATCACGGTAAGACCATTAGGAGCCGAGCAAAAAAGTGGAAAAGAACTCTAAGCGAAAATGAAGTAAAGGAAAAATAAAGCATCGCCTGCCCGCGCGCAGGCGATGCGATGCGACGCGGTGGGTTGAAGGAATAATCAACTTCACGCGGACAAAGTTGCAGGTAGTAGCTAGTTTATTGTATTTAGGGCTGATTTTTCATGGATATAATTTCTATTCATGTAATAAAATGGTCGTCTGACAGATTATGTATGTATGAAGTATGTATGAAGTATTTTTAAGTATGAGTATGTATGAAGAACTGTCAAAAATTCAAAATTATTGCTCGGAAAAATTATTTGGCGTTGGCAAAATCGGCCCTTAGATTTCCAAAAACTTCAGGCAAAGGAACCTGTATAAACTTACGTAAGAGCCCTTCAAGTAAACAAACCTCGCAACCATTATTTATAATGCTTATATATTCTATTCAAGTATATTTTCTTGGATAATAACGAGCATTTGGACAAAATTATCCGATGAATGAAACAGGTATTATATCTACCTAAGTCTGAAATTATATTCAAAACTATTTATGTACGAGTATAAGCAGCTTATACATAAAGCTCTTAACATAAAACGAAGTTTAATGATACGTCAGAAGTTTGAACATTCTGAAATGAATTCATGAATATAGAGGGTATAAATAGCACATAGTCGAATCATAAAGTATGGCTGAAATGGACAGGGCAAGTGACAACGACGTGCGGCGTTTTTATCATACTCTAGTTTCTGCCCTGATCCACCTCATCGCATCGCATCGCATCGCTCACCCGTGCTATTGCTTCGTTTTCGCTTAGCGTGTTTTCTGACTTTTTTTATTTTTGCTCGGCTTCTTAGGGCCGCAGCGTGATGTTAATAGCGAATAACCTTCATAAAGAATTGGGCTACCGAATGCAAGAAATATTTATATCATGCATAACAGCCAAGCTTTCACAATTCTTGTCAAGCTTGTCAAGCAAGTTAGTCAATCAAATACATTTTATTTGTTTGAACGCGCTAATCTCTGGAACTACCAGTCTGAATTGAAAGATTTTTTTTGCGTTTGATAGCCTAATTCTTGAAGAAACCTACAATATACATACTACATATAACATCGCCCTAGGGCCCTTAGGAGCGGAGCAAAAAGAAAAAAGTCAGAACGGACGCAAAGCGAAAACTAAGTACGAGTAATAGCGTGGGCAAGCGATTCGGGTTGGGGGATCAAGAAATGTCACGCAGACAAAGTCGCACGCAGAAACTAGTTTATAGATTTAAATGGTGGTGCTCTGGTAGTTGTAAGCGCGTCTGCTAAGTGTGAAGTCCGTGGTTCAATCCCTAGGTTGAAAAAAGTGTTATTGGGTTTCTAAATAAGGAATTTAGTATCCGCCCTAAATCTGAATTTATACTTGTTTATTGACTAATGGCAATAATTATCCAAAGTTTGTCTTTAAAAGATCGCTTTTAGCGATAATCCCGCCCATTGTGTCACCCCACATAAAATTTCTACGAACACGTGTATACTATATACGTGCCCTTCATTCGTTTGAAGATGATAAATTATGTAACGAAAAACTGTATATTAGATATGTACATTGTTTGATAACCGTAACCTTGTCTACTAAACGCGTTTAGAAGCTTTCGCGGGTAAATGATAACAGCCGCATGGGTCGGTCGCAGGTTCAGCTACGCTGCGGTTGGTTCGTGGATGGGTAAATGGTCACCCATAGTCTCTTTATCTAATCCATCTATAATTACATATAGAATCCTCCATCTCCCGGAAAGTACCTTAGGCCGTTGGTCACGGCTGTCATTCGCACGGCTGTCATTTGTAGATTTTTGACAGTTGTTACGGCAAGTCAGAAGCCTAAAAGCCTGACCACCAGTCTTACCAAAGGGTATCGTGTTACCCAGAGACTGGGTTGTGGAGCTCAGATGGGCAGTCCCTCCATGTAAAATACTAATATTCGGCTGCATCCGGTTACCCCCACGTAGGTGGTTAAGACGAAAACATCCATCAGTTTCTTACTAATCTTTAACTATATCCGACGACTCTGTTTGTCTGTTTTTTGTGAGCGTACTCTACTTTAGACATTTTTATTTTTGCCGTTAATGTCCCACTGCTGGGCAAAGCCGTGTACTCTCTATCCACCTCTCTCTGTCCAGAGCTGTCAAGGACCAATCTTTATCAAAGGATCAACTCATCCCGCCATCTCCGTCTGGGCCTGCCGCGCTGTCATTTGCCATTAAGCGGGACCCACTGGGTCGTGAGTTTGGCCCACTGGATATTCGTCAGATGTGTCCACCCCAATTCCATTTAATTCCACTTATTCTAGACATAATCAAACGAAAAGCCCTGCTCTTAACCAGCAACTAAACTTTACAAAAAGGCCTACGGCAACTATCAATCGTTTGAGTCTTCATTAATCAAATTCTTTCGATATCTGCTAGTTTCTGAAAAAAAAAGAACGCAAGAACTACTAACAAGTTTTCCACTCTACCCCTCGGGAATAAAGTCCAAAGTTGCTTAATTAGAACCTAGTTTCAGACCCACATCAGCGTTGCTTAAGTTTTGAAGCCCTATACTTAAGCAAACACGTGAAACTAAGATGAAACACTTTTAGTTGGGTCTTAGTTTCAGTATGATAATAAATACAACTTTAATGGTTACTATATTTACAAGGGCTAGGTAATCATCTTGTCTGACTTGTGATCTTACTTTTCAGAGCAGTGGTGGCCCAGTGGTAACTGCTGTGACTTACGAGTAGTATGTTGTAAGTTCGATCCCGAGCAGGCACTTCATTTTGTGTAAGTTATTTCATCACCACTGCTCTCAAAATGCTCAAAGAGAACTTCGTGGGGGAACGGGCATGTCTTAAAACCAAAAATATGAAGACTTGTGTCATCTGCCAACCCGAACTGTGGCTTGCATTGTGGATTAGGGCCCACTCCCTCTCACAGAACGAAGGCCTGCGTCCCAGCAGTGGGGACATTATAAACTGATTAAATATTATCTTACAATGTTTTCATGGCACCATTCCAACGGACAAAAAAGCTTATTTATCTTTGGATGTCCCAATAGGCAATCAAAGGCTTACTTTCAAGGGAAAGGCCACGTATTCCTTTGCCTGGTAAAAATAATATAAAAATGTTATTTCCCACCCCTGTGATTTTTATGATGATTATAGCATACCACTGAAAAAGTGGTGGCCGTTGATTAATATTAAATGATTTTATTTCTGTAAGCGCATTTAATTTTTAGTTGTTTACTTGCATAACTTTTACAATATTTAACACACCTATACCTATCTATTTACACTAGGTACTAAATGAAATGACTAACTATACAAACAAATATAAAAACAATACAACACTTAAGCGTTGAAGTAGTCGTCCGCATCGCTGTCATCCGGAAACGTGCCCAGAAGACTGGCAGCAGTTTCTGTAAGTAGGTTTGTACAAACACTTTTACACGTCAATCATATTATAAAAACATGATGAGGTCGGCGTTTCCTACCCAACTCCTGTGAGAAGACAGGCCGCACTAAACTCAGAGGTCACAGTCTCTCTTAAAGTCCAGACGTAATATGTGAGGGCCATGTAGATTCCTGTCATAAATGGTCTTGAGGAACGTTCAGTATGGATTTTATGATCTATAGGTCTTACCACAAATACCTGACACTGTTCAACACACTTAACAATGACTAATAAACACGGTCACCTAAATAGTTTACATGTGTGTTATACATATATGTATAACTATGCTTCTGAAAGGAGTATGCACACAACACTATAAAAAAGTAAAAATCAAACATAAAAAAAAACTAAGTAAAAACTAATTAAGCACTCTTATACTTAGTTCTCGACGTCCTACTACCTTTGGAAATCGTATTTCAAGTACGTCGCGACGTAACTCGAAATCCGAGGATGTAACAGACATCTGCATTCACAGTCACGACCACGGAACGTTTGAGATCTGTATTTGCATCCGCATTGAAGTTTCCAGATCTGAAACGGATGTTTTAAGTTGCAATTTGAATTAATATATTTATGTTAGTGCTTGTTATGTGGTTTATTATACGTGTACCTAGATTGTAGCTTACGAGTGGCGCTAAACACGGGAAATCGGTGAATGGACGAACAGTTTGTTTGTGGTGCTGTTGTTAATTATTATTGTTTCTACTTTCAGACGAAATAGTAATCATTTATTTGCTTAAAATGTTGGTTTACAGATAAGACGATTTTTTTATAAATATAAAATAGTCCCAGTACATTTTACCTTATCGTATCAAAATTTTCAAATAATAAAATTTATAGAAATGTATTGAGTTTTCTTTTCCATTTTGGTATTTAGTAAAAACCATAGGTAAGTTACTCTACACATAAAGTAATCTAACATATAACGTAGAAATATGTGTAGAATATAAATGATCAAGTACGTATTGCTACTTTTATGAGCTTTGGGCTCAACCCTTACATATGTAAGCATTATTTCTTACAAACATACCATACCAATTACAAATTCTATAATTTACTCAACTAAAACTGACAACCACTAAAACCGAGAAACTAGAAAATTATCCAAATAAATACTTCTTTCTGCAAGCCAATTCCCGTAATTAAAAACGTTCAAAATCTAGTCGCAATCTCATCTCAGCAAGAATCAATGTCAAAAACTTATAAAAAAAATGTACGAAATTAGAGGTATTTTTGACAGATTGAGACTGAGAACATAGTGTGAACGTTCTTAAAATTACGAGACTTGCCCCTCAGCTAAACGCTACACAATTTTTGACAGATGTTGACTGAGATTAAAATACTAATACTGAACATTTACCCTGTTTATTAATAAACGTTGCTTAAAGTTAAGTAGTGATTAGCGACTGTTTAACCATACATTTTGACGTCTAAACGTCACGTAACTTTAATCATCGTTTATAAATAAACCCCTCTAATTACAACTAATAGAGAAGCTATAAACTCTCTTGCTATCACATGGCCTTGATTTCATGAGTAAGGTGCAGAAAGGTCAGCTGTTGTAAAAGGGGTGTATAATACACAAAATCTCTACGAACCGACCGCTAAGGTAGTCTTAAAGACTAGACCTAGGGGTCCCGAGGTCCCTATTAACGTCTCGCTGATTTACGAATGTATTTATCTACTGTATTCAACTCCAATCTTGAACATGACTTGCTGAACATAGGAGTCTCTAGGCGATTCTAAACAAAATACTCAGTGTTTACACTTAAAATAACCTTGTAAAATGTATAAAAATCTTCAGGCATTGCCCGTTAAATGTCTACGCGGCCATATTATCCTACCTAAGCGAAGTTTTTAATGACCTCCCCAGGGTGGCATAGGGTAACCGCACGACGTGGCTACGAGACAAAACTCATTAATGTTCAACCCTTTTTTATGGACACAAAGGATATTAATACATATTTGAGAACAAGTATTATGTACAAAAGATGTTAACGGCAGTGGTCGTGTCGCCAGGGAGATGGACTTTCTTTTTTTCTTGTTTTTGTGTAGTCTTGTGGACTGTTTACACCTGATGGGGTTCGACGGAGCGTAGTCAGTTTGTAATGGAGGATATGGACCCAAGTGTATTTGATAAAATATTGAGAACACACAAACAACAACATAACATATTGAACATATTGGTGTACTATCGGTGCGCCTCTACCGATGTTGTGTTTTGTTATTAATATTTTAGACAAGTCGGTAATTAGTCAGTCAGTATGGAAGCTATACGTTATCACGCTATTTGCTATGAGGAATGAGCAATATTGCAATTTATTCCTATTCTTCTATTTATAGTTTACCTCAAATTGTAAAAAGACGACCCAAAAGATTAGAATATTGTAGATAGTTACAGGTTTAACCTTTTAAATGATTATCATCACGCCATCCATACCTTTATGGAGCTACGCAGTCAATCACGACTTATACAGGGTGGATTTTTGAGATGGGGCAAGGGGGAGCATTTCAATGCACTGGCCCCGATTCATGACCCCGATGGGTCAACAATAAGACGTTCTTAATTTTAATGTAAGCTGTAACTTGAGCCCAACATACAGGGGTGCCAGGGCAGAAAACCTCCACGTGTGCCTGGGGACTGGAGTTCCCTTCTGGATACGTCCGGGGGGAAGACCAGTTTTCGGGCCGGTGCATCCTGGGGTGCGGGCAGCTATTTCTCATTGGGATTTTTTCCCAATGAGATCTCGCTGCCCGCATGCTAATGTTCTGCCAAGAGGAACGCTCCACACAAGCCGCTATGAGGAGCAGAGCGGCTACTGTGTGGAGTAAGAGCGGGCCTGGTGTGCACTTACCCTGCCGCCGGGCAGGCAGGAGGGGATAACCCCCCCCCTTTTGACGGGGGTCGAGGGTCTTGGCTTAACCGCCCGGACCGCGAGGAAGATTAACCTCTATAAAAAATTCCCCAAACCTCCAAGCGGCGGCGCACCGTGAGGGAGGTAGTAAGCTTCGCTAATGGGTAGCTTGATTTAGTCACTAGTGCGAACCACAGAATTTTGAGCAGGTACCTAAAGTTAAATACTCGTGGGAACAAAAATGGAAAAATTTAAAAACAAAAAAACCACAAACGACGAAGAGAGGAGTGATGCGGGGTCGGAGTCCGACGCCGCGTCTGGAGGAGCGAGCACGGGAGGCTCAGTGAGCTCTCGCCGTGACCAGAAGACGGCCGCTGCCAAGAGAAAGGCACAGGGCAAGCGGCCAAGGTCAGTGGACGGCCAGGGGTCGTCCTCTGACTGGGAGCTGGCTTCGGCCAGAAAGATCCCGACCAGCAGGCGGGGAGGAGCCCGAGAGCGAGGCGTAGGGAGGGGGCTCACTGCTCGGGAGGCGGCGGAGAAAGCGGAGGAGTCCGCAAAGGAGGGGGGTTCTGGTCGCGCGGTCGCATCGGATACCTCAAGCGACGAGGCGGCTGAGGTGGGCGGCCCTGATGCGGACCGCAAAGAGAGGTTTGCGGCGGTAGTGGAGGCCGCGATCCGGGACGTGGCCCTGAAGAAGTTACAGACTTCGAAAAACAGGGCCATAGTCTCGGCCAAGGCCTCCATCTTGGCGGCAGCGGAGGCCATCCACTTCGGGCCTCCGCCGGACGGCATGTCCGAAATGCGGGCGGAGGTGGCCCGCTTGACGGCTGCCATGGAGCTCCTCCGAAAGGAGAACGAGGAGCTCCGAGCGGACCTGGCCGGGATGCGAGCGGCCGGCACAGCGCAGAACATCCCACCACCAAGCCAGCCCGTGCCGGTGGAGAACCAAGTCCTGAACCTGGTTCGGCAGGAGCTGGCGACCTTCCAGGCGCGGTTCGCCGTCCTGGAGGGTATTGTTCTGCGCCCTCCCTTGGCGGGTAGGACGGCCCCAGGGCCCAAGGCGGCCTCGTACGCGGCCGCTGCCGCCCCTAAACCCGGGCCGTCTGGCCGAGCCCAGGCGCCGGCCAAACCGGCGTCGGCTAGAGGAGCCCCGGCGCCGGCGAAACCGACGTCGGCTGGCGGAGCCTCGGCGCCGGCAAAATCGGCGCCTGCCGCCAAACCCGCGGCTCCGGCCCACAAAAAGGGCAGAACGGCTGGGGAGGGGAAGGCCCCAGAGCCTACGCCTCCCCCAATCAAATCTCCCACGACCAACGCCGAGTGGCAGGTGGTCGGGGAGAAGAAGAAGGCGGCTAAAGCGGCCAGGAAAAAGGCGCAGAGGAGGCGCCGCAAGGAGCGAGCCGTTGCGGCTAGGCTTCGCTCCCCCAAGACCGCGGCTGTAGTCATTACACTACAGCCGGACGCGGTCAAGAGGGGGGTGACCTACGGCGACGTGCTCGCCAAAGCGAGAGCGACGGTGGATCTCCAGGAGCTGGGGATCACCGGAGGCCTCCGGCATAGGGTGACCGCCACTGGTGCCCGCATGCTGGAGGTCCCCGGTGCGACGAGCGGCCCCACCGCTGACGCCCTGGCTGAAAAGCTAAGGGCGTCCCTCAATGCGGACGAGGTTCGAGTCTCCAGGCCCGTCAAGTGCGCGGATATGCGCATTGTGGGCCTGGATGACTCGGTGACGGGGGCCGAGGTGGTAGCCGCCGTCGTCGGGACGGGCGGGTGTCTGACCGACCAGGTGAAGGCGGGCACCATACGTCCTGACTTCACGGGTATGCGAACCGTTACGGTAAGCTGTCCCGTGACGGCGGCGAGAAAAATCGTGGAGGGCGGAAGGCTCCTGGTGGGCTGGGTGTCAGCGCAGGTCAAGCTGCTGGAGCCCAGACCTCTAAGGTGCTATCGATGCCTCGTGGGGCACCACGTGAGCGTCCATTGCACCTTGGAGGACCGCAGCACTCTATGCTTCCGCTGCGGTAAGCCCGGACATACGGCCGGCTCGTGCAACGCCGCGCCGCACTGCGTCGCATGTGCGGCTGCTGGCAAGCCGGCCGATCACCGGGCGGGGAGCAAGTCCTGCGCTCCACCCGCCGAAGCCAGGAGGAAGGGCAGGCCCTCCGCCGTCGTCGCCACCACCACCGTCGCCGCCACTGTCGGCGCCACCGCCACCGCCGCCGCCGCCGCCGCCACCACCGCCGCCGCCGCCGCCGCCGCCGCCGCCGCCGCCACCACTGCCGATAGGGCCCGGGAGGGGGCTGAAATGGAGGAGTAATGACTCCTCCTCTACGCCTCCTCCAGGCGAACATCAACCACTGCGCCTGCGCTCAGGACCTGTTGCTCCAGAGCATGGCGCAGTGGTCGATTAACATCGCCGTGGTCGCTGAGCCGTACTTTGTCCCGCCCAGGGATGACTGGGTGGAGGACCTGAACGGCTCAGTGGCCATAATTTCGTCGGCCGCCGCCGGTACCCCGTCCCTCGAAGGTGTCACGAGGGGACAGGGGTGCGTAGCAGCACGGTTCGGAGAGATTGTAGTAGTGGGAGTATACTTCTCTCCGAGCCGAACTCTCGCCGAGTTCCAGAACTCTTTAACAGAGTTGAGTGTCGTCGTCGCTAGAAACCATGCCTTCTCTGTGCTAGTGCTCGGGGACTTCAACGCCAAGAATTTTGCCTGGGGTTCCCGTTGCACGGATGTGCGGGGCAGGATGGTGGAGGACTGGGCTCTGGAAACAGGCCTGGTCGTCCTAAATCGGGGTTCTGTTCCTACGTGTGTGCGGATGCGGGGCGAGTCGGTGGTGGACATCTCGTTCGCCAGCCCCGCTCTGTCACAGCGTGTCATTGACTGGCGCGTCATGGAGGAGGTGGAGACCTACTCCGATCATCGGTATATCCGGTTTGAGGTCTCCACCCAGACCTCTAGCGCGCTGGTCCAACAGGCCCCGAGTGGTCCGCGGTGGGCGCTGAAGCAGCTGGACCGGGAGCTTCTCCTGGAAGCCTCGATCGTGCAGGCCTGGGTGTTTTCACCGGACAGGCCTGCTGATATTGACGATGAGGTGGAGTGGTTCCGGGAGGCCATGTCCGAGATTTGTGACGTGGCAATGCCCCGAGTCCGGCCAGGATGCGCCCGACGTCAGGTGTACTGGTGGTCGCAGGAGGTTGGGGCGCTACGCAAGGCGTGCGTCGACGCGCGACACCGGTACACCAGGCACCGCAGGCTCCGCATCCGCCCTCCGGATGCGGAAGCCACGGAGGTGGAGCTATACGAGGGGTACAGAGCGGCGAAGACCGCCCTCCAACAGGCTGTTCAGCGGGCCAAGGATATGGCCCGCGAGGAGATGCTGGAGACTCTGAACAGAGATCCATGGGGGCGCCCCTACAGAATGGTGCGGAATAAACTCCGCACATGGGCCCCCCCGCTGACGCAGAGTCTCCGCCCACAGCTGGTGGAGGAGGTGGTGAGCGCTCTGTTCCCTTCAAGGGGGGAGCATACTCCCCCGCCTATGGCTCCGCCACTTGCGGTGCCCGAAGCGGACCACGCGGACAACGACGACGACACCCCTGAAGTGACCGGGGTAGATCTGAGAGCGGCGGTAGGCAGGCTGAAGGCCAAAAATACCGCCCCGGGACCCGACGGCTTGCCGGGTAAAGCCTGGGTCCTGGCCTCGAGGGCTCTCGGGCCTCGACTGGAGGCGCTCTTAAGCGCATGCATGGAGAGAGGCCAGTTTCCACTCCGTTGGAAGACGGGGAAGCTGGTCCTCATTCAGAAGCCAGGGCGCCCTGCGGACTCTCCGTCCGCATACCGGCCCATAGTGCTGCTCGACGAGGTCGGCAAGCTCTTTGAGAGAGTGATTGCGGGCCGCCTCGTCGGGCACCTGGTGAGGACGGGGCCGGATCTTGCGGAGTGCCAGTTTGGCTTCCGCAAGGGGCGCTCGACGGTGGACGCCATCATGCGCGTGAGAGCCCTCACGACGGGGGACGCGGTGTCCCGGGGTGGGGTGGTCGTGGCGGTGTCACTCGACATCGCCAACGCGTTCAACACCCTGCCCTGGAGCTGCATAGGGGAGGCACTCCGGTATCACCGGGTGCCGACTTACCTCCGTCGAATAGTCGGGGCGTATTTGACGGACAGAGCCGTCATCTACCCCGGTCGCGACGGGAATTGGAACCGGCGAGAGATGTCGTGCGGTGTCCCGCAGGGATCGGTTCTGGGGCCGCTCCTGTGGGACATCGGTTACGACTGGGTGCTGCGGGCCGACCTCCCTGATGGCGTCAGCGTAGTTTGCTACGCTGACGACACGCTGGTCCTGGCGCAGGGGAGGTCGCATCAGGCGGCGGCCGACGCGATGACACGCGGGGTTGCGATAGTCGTGGAAAGGATCCGGCAGTTGGGTCTCGAGGTGGCATTGCACAAGTCCGAGGCCATGTCCTTTCATGGGCCCCGGTACGGGCCACCTTCGGGATCCCAACTGATGGTAGGAGGGGTTCACATCGGCGTCGAGACAACGATGAGATACCTGGGTCTCGTCCTCGACAGCCGGTGGAACTTCGTCGAGCATTTCCGACGTTTGGCCCCCAAACTGGAACGGGCCGGGGCCGCCTTAAAGCGGCTCCTGCCCAACCTTAGGGGGCCAAACGCCTCCTGCCGGAGGCTTTACGCGGGGGTCGTGCGGTCCATGGCCCTTTATGGGGCCCCGGTATGGGCGCGTTCACTGCGGCTTCGAGCCGCACACTACCTGAACGCGCCCCAAAAGGTGGTAGCCATAAGGCTTATCCGGGGATACCGCACGATCTCGGGCGAGGCAGCAAGCCTCCTTGCCGGACTGCCACCATGGGATCTGGAGGCGATAGTCCTCGCGCGCCTGTATGACTGGCGCGCGGAGGCACTACGTCGGGGGGAAACTCTGCACCCGCGGCAAATCGCTGCGGAGCGGACGGACCTCCGGCGCGGTCTCATGGTGGAATGGAAGGCGCGACTATCGCAACCCAGCGCAGGGCACGCCACGATAGCGGCGATAAGACCCCTCTTTGAGGAGTGGCTAGAGAGGCGTCACGGCGCTCTCACCTACCGCCTGACGCAGGTCCTCTCCGGACACGGATGTTTCGGGAGGTTCCTGCACATCATCAGGCGGGAGGAGACGCCCGGGTGTCACCACTGCGAGGATCGCCCAGAGGACACGGTGGAGCATACGGTGGAGGTCTGCCCCGCTTGGGCAGAGCACCGCCGTGTCCTCGTAGAGGCGATCGGCAGCGGCGGCGACCTCTCGCGTCCGGCCCTGGTGCAAGCCATGGTCCGGGGCGAGAGGGTGTGGGAGGCGGTCACCTCCTTCTGCGAAGCAGTCATGCTAGCGAAGGAGGTGGCGGGATGGGCAAGGGAGAGATCCTCACGCCTCAGCCGCCGAGGGAGACGCTCCGGGCGTCGGGAGCCGCGTGACGACTCCCGGCCACCGTAGGCGCGGGCCTGCGGGCGGAGAGCAATGGGTAGCTCTCCGTCCGATCAGGACCAGGCCCGTGCCGGACGGCGCGTATGTGTTCCACGTGGGCCTCAAAGAGATGTCAGCATAGATGACGGGGCCCGACAGGGCCGAAGCCTGCCGGGGTAGCGGGATTGTCTGAAAGGGTTACCGCTGACCTGGTACATAAAGGGCTAAGGAAGGAACACGGGTGGGTTTTAGTCAGTAAGAGTATGACACTCCCTTCTGCTCCATTTCCCATCCTCAAAAAAAAAAAAAAAAAAGTAGTAGATAATGGATTTGTCATCATCATCTGCCCAGCCTTTTTCCAACTATGGGGTCGGCTTCTAGTCTAACCGCATGCAGCTGAATACCAGTATTTTACATGGAGCCTATCTGAAATCCAGAAATATCGTACTGTGAAATACGATACCCCTTGCTATTATTTATTTATTTACCCATTTAATTCAGGCATCAAGGCCCATATAAACATATACAATACAATATTAATATAAATTAAAAATACATACAACATTATTATTACACTAAAAACTAACTAACGCACACGAAGTGTCTGCGTCGTGTCTCGCTGACTGGTGTCATGTACCCGGCCACGAAACCGGCGGTACACAACACCCTTCGGCCAGAACTCTTCCTTGAGGAACTTCTCGAGATGATGTGTCGGAACACGCACCACGAACGACTTGCTATGTCTAGTTGTCAGACTTTTGGGCTTCTGACCACCCGTAACGACTGTAAGTATAATAAGGTCACCCTTTTTTTTTTTTTGAGAATGGGAATTCATCAAATGACCCCTCCCGCTCTGGGTGGAGCAGAAGGGAGTGTCAGACTCTTACTGACTAAAACCCACCCGTGTTCCTTCCTTAGCCCTTTATGTACCAGGGCAGCGGTAACCCTTTCGGACGATCCCACTACCCCGGCAGGCTTCGGCCCTGTCGGGCCCCGTCAACTACGCTGACATCTCTCTGAGGCGCACGTGGAACACATACGCGCCGTCCGGCACGGGCCTGGTCCTGATCTGACGGAGAGCTACCCATTGCTCTCCGCCCGCAGGCCCGCGCCTACGGTGGCCGGGAGTCGTCACGCGGACATGGTCACTCTTCACACTGAAATTACAAGAAAATAGTTAAGTATTGTTTTTTCAGAATCCAAAATATATACATTGCTGAACTGTGCAGATATATTTAGCAGACATTTCTGCTAAATGTTAGTATCTCTGGCTTTAGATTCCGTTGAGATCTCAGTTGGCTACAGTCAAACATATATAATTAGAACGTCAGGATTGAGGAGCCTGCACATAATCAGGCGGGAGGAGACGCCCGGGTGTCACCACTGCGAGGATCGCCCAGAGGACACGGTGAAGCATACGGTGGAGGTCTGCCCCGCTTGGGCAGAGCACCGCCGTGTCCTCGTAGAGGTGATCGGCAGCGGCGGCGACCTCTCGCGTCCGGCCCTGGTGCAAGCCATGGTCCGGGGCGAGAGGGTGTGGGAGGCGGTCACCTCCTTCTGCGAAGCAGTCATGCTAGCGAAGGAGGTGGCGGGATGGGCGAGGGAGAGATCCTCACGCCTCAGCCGCCGAGGGAGACGCTCCGGGCGTCGGGAGCCGCGTGACGACTCCCGGCCACCGTAGGCGCGGGCCTGCGGGCGGAGAGCAATGGGTAGCTCTCCGTCCGATCAGGACCAGGCCCGTGCCGGACAGCGCGTAAGTGTTCCACGTGCGCCTCAAAGAGATGTCAGCATAGATGACGGGGCCCGACAGGGCCGAAGCCTGCCGGGGTAGCGGGATCGTCCGAAAGGGTTACCGCTGCCCTGGTACGTAAAGGGCTAAGGAAGGAACACGGGTGGGTTTTAGTCAGTAAGAGTCTGACACTCCCTTCTGCTCCACCCAGAGCGGGAGGAGTCATTTGATGATTTCCCATCCACAAAAAAAAAAAAAAAAAAAAAAAAAAAAGCCCAACATACAAACACAAAACAACAAATACAATTATAACAAAACACTACACACAGAACTTGAATTTATTTACCAACGCCAACAATAAACAAAGATATTAAATTAAGCAGCAACCCAGCTGCAAGTTGTACGTAAACTATACAAATGTACGCAATACATAATAACTGAACGTACAAAAGACGAGCGAAACAATAAGAAACTTGCTAGGAATTGCCAAGAATTGCCTTCGAACCGTACGGTGAAATTCAAACCCAGAGATGGAATGCAAATATTGAAATCGGTAGCATTGCTGCAAAAGCTTTTTATGCGGCAGCACGTTCAACTAAAATAGGTGCTTGTTGAATACTGGAAGTATAGCCTACTAAGCTCATTATTGTAAAGTACTTCCAATGGGGTTTTCGGCTGTTATATATGATCTGCTTAGCTGTAAGCCTTTATGGGATGATATGGGCGCAGGTGTAGGAGTATAATTATATTTGCGCTACTATTTTAAGATATTAGAAACTGCACTGTTTTCAGAAGCTAGTATCCTACCTATAATAGTATAGGTTGCATGGTTGCCTCGTAATTGTGATAATTTTTGAGGGAGATCTTAGACGTATGTCAGAGTTGGCAAAGGTAAAGAAATTATGGATTGATTGAGTGAAATATGAAATAAGTCCAGAAAAGGAGTGAATAGTGACAGCCGACAAATGCATGGGAGATGAAGACATCCTGCATCGACCGTAAATATGAAAGTTAGAAACACAGTTGCAAATGACGAAGGTCGGGGAGTTGTTCGAAATTAAGACCAAACCCATTCGGCAATAAAAAATAATTGTTTAAAAAATTATTATTATTTTTATTGTAAATACACATAAAACATACTCAAATAAACTAGGCAGTGAATATATACACACTGCGCACTGCATAGGTACAGTCAGCCTCAAAAACACTATCACAGATAACTTAATTGCAGCAATTGATACAATATTATGAAACACAAATTGTAGACAATCAAATGAATTCTTGTCGATATATATGTCGCAGCCAACTAGCTTAATTGACCTTTCAGTTTAGAGCCTAGCCTATGGAAGTCGAGGTTAGTCGCAGTTCTAACCTAACCTTACCCATTTGGTCGGAGTGCCCCGGCTTAGTTACCGCGACCAATTCGGCTCGCGCGTGGTTGGTCACAGTTTCCAACCTAACCTATAATGTATCATTCAGGCCGCTAGTTGAACGGCGCCATTTAGTAAAAAGGCTAGGCTGCTAACTGAAAGGCTAATTAAGCTAGTTGGCTGCGACAAATACATATCTTTGAAGCTTGGTGTATCTGTATCAAAACACAGGCATACGGATCTCTACTAGCGTAGTCATGCAACACGTATGTTTGTTAGTAATTTATCGAGCAATATACCAGGATTACTGTCTGAATTAATAAAGTTTACATACAGACAATCCAATTTGAAACACTTGCACCGCAGTGTACGTCGAATAGCTTCTACTTCTGAGGGGCAATTCTCGTAATTTTAAGAAGGTTCACAGCCAGAAGGCCAATTCTCGTAATTTGAAACGTTCGAAATCTAGTCGTAGTCGCATCTCGGCGACAAACAAATATCAAAAACATGTCAAAAATATAGGGAAATTAGAGAGGTTATTTTGACAGATTTAGACAGATCAGACTGTGAACGTTCTTAAAATTAGGAGAATTGCCTCTCTGATTTTAGTCTTAATCTGTCAAAAATGCTTCTAATTTCCCTACATTTTTGACAAGTTTTTGATTTGAAATTGATTGTCGCTATGATGAGATTGCGACTAGATTTTGATCGTTTTTAATTATGAGAATTGGCCGTCAGATCATAGAAACTATGCAGATATGTACAAATGTGTAGTGTTGGTCTGTAAACATCATTCCTTCGGATGAACAGTATCGTGTCAAGCTATGATTCAGATTTATTGCATTTGACTGACTCGTTTGAGTAGTCGCAAAAGCTCATCCTCCATAGAAAAGGGAGGATCCTCCGACCAGACGGGTGTTGTGTATGGCGGGCAACTGCCCAACGATTGAAGTTGGGAAATTGTATATATGCTAATTGCGCGGTAAACTCTGCTTGCGAGATGCAGGATTTGCGTGACGTCAGTATGACGCGTTGTTCGCATGTGGCGTTTGTAGATACCGCTACAGTCCCAAGTTGCATCCTTAGCAACGGGTTGAGCATAATGCTATCGGATTTTCTATTAGATTATTTTTAGTAGTTCGGAGACTGGATGTGTACAGTCAGGAGCACTAATATGTCAACACTTGGAAACTTTCAATAGCGATTTATGCGTGAAAACAACATTGAAATACTAACATTACAAAAACCTACGGGTTCGAAAATACTATGTTCGTAGCAACATAAAAAATTCAAAATTAAAGAGTAAATCGCTTTTGAATAAAGCCAAGGGTATACATACTTATGCTCGTGACTGTATTCGATTGCACGATTATTATTAGTCTCGATGATTTCTATGCACGTAGTATCTATGCTGTTAACGTTTAGATCGCTCGACGTGCTATAGCTTCACTGCCGATACTCATGAAAGCATTAGGGAAGCAACCAATACTCGAAGGATTAACTATTCTCGGCTGCAGCTATTTCTGCTTCATAAGCTTTGCAGTCGACATTGTAGGCTTAATTTGTTTGCGAAAGTTTTGAAGACTATTATACGAGTCTCTTAGCCAAGGTACGTTTTTGATAATGATAATTATATTACTTTAAGGCAACCCTGAAACCGCGATAAAAAAACCGCTGATCCCATACATTTGTGTTAAAAACGACAAAACGTACGAAACAGCCGATTATAATTTTCGCGATTTCTGAGATCTGATTATTTATTTATTTTATTTTACTATTTTAAGAAACCTTATATAGTTACATGACATACATTTGAGTATGCATACATTATGTAAAAAATGGCCAGTTAAAAGTTACCACTTGTGCCTAAGGTTCCTAGCGTGATGTTAAGTAGTCTATATCCTTCCTCAAAAATTAGGCTATCAAAAGCAAAAATATTTTTTTCAAATCAGACTAGTAGGTAGTTCCCGAGATAAACGCGTTCAAACAAACAAATAAACTCTTCAGGTTTATTATTTGTATAGATATAGAATGGTAGTCTTACTATGATAAAAGTAAATCAATTTTGGCAATAAGTAATAAATAAAATTATAAAATAACTCGAAAACAAAGAGGACCAGCTCTTTGTTTAGTCTTGTAACTTTAATATATTTCATTACAGCATAATCAGGCCAGATGTCAGATACATAAGCTTTGTCGAGAAGCCATTCCCTTAAATGACTGACGACTTCCGCTGGTAAGTGAGCCGGTTGTATTTCGTATTATTCTTTTATTTCTTGTAGCAGTAAATTTTTAATGGCTAAGTATTGTCGAAGTTTTTTTAACAGGAATTAAATGCGTGAGAAGGATATGCTTAAATATCAAGAGCCCATCAGATAATATAAAAAAAAACGTGTGGGGTCGGGGGACCCCGGCAGGAACAAAGTTCAAAATGAAAATGCAAGATGGTGGCTGCAAAAATTTCAAAAGGAAGAAAATTTAAAAAAAAATTGCAACCGCCATCTTGAATTTTCCTTTTAACCTCACTATCGACTTCACCACCCTCTAACACCATGGAAACTATTTCTCTCACTCTCTCTGTCTCGTACTATTATACATAATAGTAAGTCACATGGAGGGGGCATAACGCTTGTTCGTTACCTAACGAAGTAGGAGTAAACTGGTAGAAATAGTCACCTGACTATTTCTACCAGTTTACTCCGACCGCAAGCTCTGTTAAAGAACTTCGTTCGAAAAATGAGGTAATAATTTGAATTGTTTAAGCCTATTTTCATAATAATAATTATTTGAACATAATAATAAAATGCTACATGCGTCGCTTGACACCGCGCGTCTAGCAAAGCTACGCTGCGCGCTAAGCTACGCCGCATACCGAGCTACATCGCATACCGTGCTACGTTACGAGTGCAACGCCATAGCAGGTCTGCCGCGCTAATTAGAAACGCAGTAAGGAAGGATTTTTGGGAAAATTGAGTTATTGAGTTACTTATAGATTCGGAATCCTCGTAATGAGCTCTATCTGGTGATTTGATCCTCATTTTGATAGCTGTTCGGGAAGTGGTACATTTAATAAGCAAAAACGCAGTAGGTATGTTTCTTGCTGAGAAGTAAATTACTAAGCACAACGGTGCAGTAAGACACATTACTGCTCTTTCGGATTTTCCTTACTGCACTTCTAATTAGCGCGGCAGAGGTAACTACGTCTTGTTCTATGATCGCTTTGTGTTCGTGTGAACACAAAGCGATCATGATCTTGATTGATGTTTGTCGTACTTTTCTCTCAGTTTAATTTTAAAATTTTATGAACCTTGTGTTAATGTATAGGTATGTACTATCGCCAAAATCTATATCTGACTACCGTAAGGACTATTCTTGCTTGCAGCGCATATTAGGTATTAGTCGAACTAAAAAGGATCCTCTTTTGTTCTACTTACACACGCAGCTGTGGTCATCATGTGCACGGGATTTTGTTTTCAAAATGGCCAGCTATAGATTTTGGAGATAGTGCACCTATAATTTGTGTATACATTAGCAGTAATACCTTTCCTAAATACTTTTGTAAACCAACGTTGAATATACTTATATGCTGTTCGTGTTCTTTAGTCAATAAATAAACGTAAAAATTCCCTTACAAAGTTGAGTAAACAAGTACCCTCACTATTTAAGTCGCAAATTCTATAACTATTCCCATTACTTGTAAGGACCTCGTTAATATACCTATTTGATTATTCGGAAGCTCAATCATGCCGAAAGGAATATGACCCATTTCAAATATTTCGCTGAATACATGAATAGTTCAGGCAAATGAGGTTTTATCCGGTTATTGAAATCTTTTTTTTTATGTTGGCAAAAGGTCATTCATCTTCCTGATAGAAAATTAATTAATTACCGTTGCGTGATTAGTTTAGCGTCACTAATCGGACAAAAATAAAACACGTTTGGGAACTATTAAATATTTAAGGGCCAATTTTTCAATCGTTAGATAACTTGAAAGAAAGAAGAAAATACGTTTAATTGCGGCAACCATGACGCATAAAAAGAACAAAAAAAAATACAATTTAGGAGAAAACATGCGTCACATCCACGCAAAACGGCCATTGCTCAGCATAATGCTAAAACCCTATACGAGACAGAGCCCCAGCGGTGGTTTTCAGCGACAGCGGGCGTCAACGCTGGCTGTCGTACAGCATACGATTAGATATAAATAAAAACAACAATCAAAATAGGAAATAAAATAAATATACATTACAAAAAGATGGTACAAATATGAAATATATGAAGCAGTAACATTCCGGGCAACGACTCACGCGCCGCCGGGTATATATGTGTACATATCTAACTTTTATCTGTATATTTAATATGGCGGTTTGACATATCGTCTATACAAAATCTATAAAACTGCCATATTTATTCTCCAAATAAAAGTTATCTGACGATTGAAAAATCGGCCCTTAGTTAAGTATAATAATGGATCATGGTTCAATCAATCTACATAGCCTTTACCAAACTATGCTCGGGTCGGCTTCCAATCTAACCGGATGCAGCTGAATACCAATATTTATAATAACGGATCATGATTATCATGTCTCAAAAAAGTAATAAATTAATTCCGCTTTTAGCTTAATTAATTAATAAAATAATTGTTAATTACGATACAAATATTCGCTGACAATCAAACCCACTAATCGCGCCATCAAAAATAATTAGATTAAAACTAGAAGTGTCTTCAATGCGGTACGAGCCTCCAGGGACGTGTCGCAGTACGCGACACGCGATACGGAGCCTGCGGCAATAAACACTTTATTAACTACTCCTCTTTATGTTTCCTTGAGAACTTTACGTTGTTTACTTCAGAAAAGCTAATTTTAAGTTTAATTTAATTTCTTTGAAGGAATTCAAAAGTACGTTTCCTGTCTCATTTTGTATTGAATATCTGTGGTGTTTCTCTCAACTTCACCTAGAAATTCGAACAGCATCGAATGTCTGCCATGATTTATTTTAAAAACAAATGAGTTCGCTTTCGATTTGTGTGCGGTCACTTTAGTATACGTTTGAAATCAGAATCTCAGATAATTATTAAGCATTAGAACAATAAACTCGACTGCACATAAAACAAAGTTCAAATTCCATTGCAACCAAAATTTATTTAAGATCTTTTTATAAAAAATAGTCACTCAAAAATCAACTTTAGAATACACAACCCTAAAGTAGATAGTTGAGTAAGCGGAAATGGACGTAAATTATCTAAGATTAAGAACTGAAGGCCAATTCTCGTAATTTAAAATGTTCAAAATCTAGTCGCAGTCTCATCTCGGCGACAAACAAATGCCAAAAACTTGTCAAAATGTAGGAAAATTTAGAAGTATTTTTGACATATTGAGACTGAGATCGACTGTGAACGTTCTTAAATTACAAGAATCGCCCCTCTTAAGTATAGTTTGAATTCATTTGAAGTGAACTTAGGGTGGTTGTACATTATTTAGATGGAAGATGTGTCGGGCGTAACTTCGTTAAGTTCCAGTTAGCACGCTCGACGCACTAACGTGTCATCCGTTGAGTGTGAAAATGGTTGCATGTTCTATTAAACTACTAACTTCTGTCCGTGACTTCGTCCGCGTGATATTTTTGTTGTTCCCCCGATCCATTTCGTCGCATCGCATCGCATCACCTGCCCGCGCTGTCACTGCGGTGTCGCTTAGCATTCTTTCTGACTGTTTTGTGTTTTTGCTCAGCTCGTGAGGGTCCTAGCGTGATGTTGATGTTGTAGCTTATAACTTTCCACAAGAATTGGGCTATCAAACACAAAAATATTTTTTCAAATCCGACAGGTAGTTCCAGAGATTAGCCCGTTTAAACAAACAAACTCTTCAGTTTTTTTCTTATATAGATTTGTCCGTTCTGGTGTTACGCGACGCATCTTCCATCAGAGGGGCAATTCTCGTAATTTTAAGAACGTTCATAGTCAGATCTCATCCCTCAATCTGTCAATAATACCTCTAATTCCCATATATTTTGACAAGTTTTTGACATTTGTTTGTCGCCGAGATGAGACAGCGACTAGATTTTGAACGTTTTAAATTACGAGAATTGGCCTTCAGATGTGCAACCACCCATAATGGTGGGTACACATAACTAAGTGGGACGTACATTTCATGTTATGTTGTAAATTATTAAGTGTACCCACCATAACTAAAACGCAATATTTTTTATTTTTATGAATTCTGTAATTTGGCAATCTGTGTTTTAAACACAATAAGCCATTCAGATGAGGTATCTCGATCTATGTCTTGCTAGCAGAGGGAATTCCTATGATTCCCTTTCAACTGGTGTCACCAAATCTTACGGTAAGTGTAGAGACACTATGCCGTTTCAATCGGGAATGTGTAATACCAGCCAGTTCATTGACGTGAGTTGATATTCTCGTCTGATAGTTTTCACTATATCTAGCGATCTCTTGTTCGACGGTAGTGATCTTTAGGTCCTCGTGTATAATTATATTTATTGCTCACGTAATAGGGTATATCTAGCATGGCTCTCAATGTCTTGCTTTGAAGAATATCTGTGTTGCTGTTACTAGCAGTACCCCACAGCTGGATTCCGTAAGTCCAGATTGGTTTAACGATGATCTTGTAAATAGCTATCTTGCTTTCATGTGACAGGTTTGATTTGCGACCTATCAGCCAGTATATTGATCTGACTTTCGCATCCAGCTGTTTGTGCTTGGTCCAGATATGCTTTCTCCAGGTGAGTCTTCGATTCAGATGCATACCCAAATATCTGGCATCTTCAGCTTGAGGAACTTCTTCATTATGAAGTCTTATTGCGGGACAAGTCTGCCTTCTCAGCATGAAGGTCACATGGATAGATTTTCCTTAATTAACCCTAATACGCCATTTATCTAGCCACTTTTCCACTTCATGGATGTGGGTTTGTATGTTGGCTGATGCTATAGCGGGGTCCGCGTGTACCGACAAAAAGGCCGTATCATCCGCACAGTTGGCAATTATAGTATCAGCGTGTGTTGCAAAGTCTGCAGTAAAAAACAAGTATAGAATGGGTCCTAGTATATTTCCTTGTGGTACTCCTGAGTAAATTTCACCTTAAAGCATCTACTGTGTAGGTACGATCGTAAAATCGGAAAGAAGGAATGAGGCAGCAGCTTTTTAAGTTTGAAGAGAAGTCCTTCATGCCACACTCTGTCGAACGCCTGGCTTATATCAAGAAAGACGGCAGAGCAGAACTGTTTGCATTCTAGTACATGACTTATAGTATTCGTAATACGGTGTACCTGTTCAATAGTTCGATGTTGCTCTTGGAAGCCAAACTGGTGAAGAGGAATAACTTCCGGTAGATAGGGGCGCAACCTGTTTAGGAATATTTTTTCGAAGAGTTTGCCCAGCACCGGGAGTAGGCTTATTGGTCTTTAGAAGCTTGCATCGTGAAGCGTTTTGCCTCGTTTGGGTATCATTATAACCTGCACAATTTTCCACTGAGCGGGGTAAAGCTAGTCTTGGACAGGCATTGTAGATGGCCGCGATGTGAATTATGCCCTTTCTAGGCAGCTGCTTAAGTAGTTGTGCGTCGATTAAATCATAGCCTGGTGCTTTACCCTTCTGTAGTTTTAGGATTTCGCTCCATATTTCGTTGGGGCTAGCACTTTTTAGCTGTAGACTAATTTGCAGTGGTGCGTCCAGATATTCGGACACCTCCTTGTCGTGTTCAGGATTTTTGCTTGGTAAGGGTCTGAAAAAGAGCTTTTATGGGTGGTATATGTTCTTTCGGTCGTTTCAACCTTTTTGTTATCTTCCATAGAGGGTAGTTGGTGTCTCTATTAGGAGTAAGGTAAGCTAATTGTTTTTGTAGACGCTCGTTTTCTGCTTGGCAGATCATGTGTTTAAGTTCCTCAGAGGCCTTGTTGAAAGCTTTTCTGTCACAGGGATAGTTCGTAGAATGCCATTTTTCAAAACGCAATATCCACACAGATTATGTTCATGTTCATTAAAATTATTTTCTGCAATGATTACAAACAACTTCTATCAGAATGTTTATACTATGTATGTAGATTGGTTTTCAATTTCATATTCGATCGAACTCAATCCCAATATATAATTATGTAAATATACATCGAACTGTGTTCATCTGAAAAGGTGAAACGAGCGCGAACACAAAGAAATAAGTGGCCGGTACCAACATCAGCGAAAACATATTCCACGAATTAATTTCTCGGTCCATTTAAAATACGGTACCCGAAACCGTGAAACGATATGAGCTACAAATTCAGACCCGTGTCTGCAAACCCGGCACATGTCTGCAGGATTTATACATAGCGTCTAAAAGAAAATGTCTTTTGCGACGAACGCTTTTATTGAAATTGGCCGTATTACCATAATAATATTAGAGGGATTGGCAGCTATCGGCGAAGTGTAAAATCTCAGTATAGCGCCCAATGTTCTCGCATCCGAATACCGTAATCTACATATATTTCTCTACCCATGCCATTATGGGGATTCAATTACCCAGTCTTTTATTTTTCGAGCTTCTTTATTCTTATTGGGGTTACTACTGAATGGTAATGGATATCGTCAGCGTCTTCAGGGTTAAAACCCTCTCCCGGAATAGCATTAGGTCCATACTAAGATAAACTTTTTATTACACGTTTTTATTTAATTCGCTCTTTGTTTGTATTCGGGCCAGATCCTAATCAATGTGTAGTGCGCATTATTGGAACAAGGCCGGATTTCGGGCAATGTGTTCACAGTTCGGCTCCAATATTTCCAATACCCAGTTCAAATAATTTTTCGACCTTATTTTATTGGCAGCTTTCTCAAAATTTTCGATGCTTTCGTTGCCAATTTAAAAAAATACTAAAAAATAAACCTGCCTTAGTAGTATTAAACATTTTAACACGTGACGTATGACTGTTGGACTTGGAAGGAGACGCAAAATCAACATGAAATATTTATTTTATACAAATTCAAAAGCCAGCATCTGATACGAGGGCGTGAGCATGTATTTGTCATATCCAAGCTCTTGCTGATTGTGTTCGTTTAAAGAAGTGCAAATAAAACTGTGGGAATTTTTTAAAATATCACCTAGATATTACCTAAATCCGGAATGCTAGCCGTGGCTAAGCTGGGATTGTAACACATAAAAAGCTAAAACATACATACAATCCGAATGGTACAAAAATCGTGACTATTTATATGGGTGTCAAAATCAACTGTTCTCAATGGATGTTACTTTTATTAGATAAAACAGAACAAGTGTTATTGACTAGATATTTTTTTTTATAGAGCAATATTTTTAAAATCTGTTTTAAACCAAAACACACAACACACGCCTTAAAATCGCGATTCATTCATAACACGCGTTTTTATAAAAGTGCGACATATTTTGTTTTATTTATTCGAAAAAACAAACAATTACACATTACAAATAAATAGAACACAAGGAGTTATACAAATGTGCAACCACCAATGTTTTCCACAGATCAATACACTCTGTTTCTTTTCAACGCACACAACGCACAAACGCAGAAAGTAACACAATTAAGAGAACCAAAATGTGTAATGGAACGTGTGTAGCGTCCCCAAAGAGAAATCTTACAATGGAGTGCAACAATCCCTGTCGCATTGTGAGCGTATTTCACGTCAAGGGCCGCCGTTCACGTCACTCGCCCTCTAACCCTCCATTACTCATAACCAACCGAAAAAGGATACGGAAGAGAAAAAGAATAAACACAACTTACAAGTGAACAAATGGCAACACTTTACGTGTCCCACAACTTAAACGTCCTCCGAGGAATGGTATACTGCGTAATGTTGCCATCTGTCTCTTGTTAATGCGATATTATATCTTTCCTTTCGGAAAAACTGAGACGAGTCGTACGTTACTTAGCAAACGGGGACGTGTGCGGAACGGTAAGATTAATGTCCGAGGCACGGACTGGCCCCTGTCTAGGATTTTCTAGCTCTCCGGGCCGCTTTTATTTTAGGAATTTTTCAATTTGCCCCTTGGGAGAATACGAGTTACGAATGGGTTATTCGTTGTTGTTGTATCAACGTTTATTTTTAACTGGTCGGTGTACGTATGTGGAATAAAACGACCATATTGCGCTTAGCTGAGATTTTGCTAGTCGGATGGTCAAAGCCAGCAGCTTTGATAAATTATTTTATTCAGTCAAAAGTCCGGACTTAGATGGTTTAGATCGGAAATTCGTATTTGCTTTCCTTTACTGGGGTTTATCTTTCAATCATTTTAAAATAAATGAGTGAGTATTTAGATTGCATTTAGCTAATTTATGAGCGTCAAGCTAAATGAATGGAGACCATTCTTGCAATAAAATAAGGATAAAAGCTGCAACGAGTATTCAATTTTATAAAATATTCATAAAGTGTCTAAAATTATGTTTTTACCAACTTTAGTTAGACAGTTTTATTCTAAAATAGGTTTAAAATAGATATACGACCTGACTTTTAATAAAACATAAGACTTAAATACCACGTCAATTTGAATAAAAAATGTGCTTTTATAGGTTAAGTATTACAATAATTATGTGTGGGAGTATCATTCACTTTTGTTCCACAAAGAATAAATGTTAAAGTAAACTTAATTACCTTTCGTGAAGCGTGCTGGTACTACAACACGCGAACTTAAGTATAAAGGTCAATTTTATTAATGTATTAATAAATTAAATTATATACCTAACACAACCTTCTTTGTTTCCAGAATACTCGGTAATCCAATAACAGCGAATATTTTATCTCATCATACCATAATCTGCCTATAATGTTCCCACTGCTGGGACACAGGCCTCGTATCGGTGAGGCCTGTGTCCCAGCAGTGCCGTAATGCACCACGCGGGCCCAGTGCGGGTTGTTAGAGGTCACATGTCTTCGAATAGTCTTGAGCAGTGGCGGCCCTGTTGTAAAGGCCGCGACTTAAGAGTTGTAGGACGTAGATTCGAACACAGACAGGCTCTTTACTTTGTGTAAATTATTTTTATCACCATTGCTCTAAAAACGGTGGAGGAAAACATAGTGAGGAAACCGGCATGTCCTAGAAGCAAAATATGTTACCTTCTTGGATTAAAATAATAATTATAAAAATTTCTTTATTTTCACTTTAAGACACAAACATCTGTGTAGCCCCGTCTCTTGTACTAGGAGTTCATATTCATATTCATATTCATATATTTATTTGCATTCCATAATGATGTAGAGGTGTTACAATGGCTTACAGCTATGGTACAATTATGGACCCTGTAGGGCACAGCAAAAGGTATAAAATTAATGATTAAAATAAAATAAATTTAGAAAACAAATTAACAATAAGCAATCTTTAAAATATGTCATTAACATTAAATTTTTATAGGTAAATATAACATTTTATTTCATTGAGATCAATCTGTTATAGTTGTACATAATAATTATTAGGTAAGGTCAATTAAACATATATCTATCATATTAAAATATTTATCTATGTATGTATGAATGTATCTATACAACAGCATGCAAAATTTTGGATGTGCTTTGATTCATAGTTATTGAATGTATTCATTAAAATTTGTTAGAAAATGTCAATAAAAAAAGAAATTACAAATGTCAAAATAAGAATACAGGCAAGTCAAAATTAATAAAATTACAGGAATGTCAAAATTGATTAAATTACAGAAATTACGAAATTGATTGAATTACAAAAATGTCAAAATTAGTTAAATTACATCCTTATACTTATAATTTTCATTTAAGAATTCGCTTATACTGTAGTAGCATTTGCTTACAAGGAAAAGCTTCAATTTATTGATGAAGATGTTATATTTATTTGATTTTTTTATTATTTCGGGTAACTTATTATAGATTTTTATGGACATGACGAAGGTACTATTGGAGTGCATTTTTAGTCGCGATTTAGGTAAGTTTAGTCTATTTTTATGTCTTAAAATAATGTTCGTTTGTATGTCCTCTCTTTTTGTAAAGAACTCTGGATACTTGCGTACGAACTTGCAAACTTCAAATATATAGAGACAGGGTAGGGATAAAATCTTTAGTTCCTGAAAGTGTGGTTTACAGCTATTATCGGTGGCTTCAATATTTACTAGGATTCTGATTAGCTTTTTTTGTAGGGTAAATAGCGTGGGCGCGTCGGTGCTGTTGCCCCATAAGATGACACCGTATTTGAGCCATGCGTAGGCGTATGCGTAGTACGTTACTAGAGCTGTTTTAAGGTCTGTAGTTTTTTTAATCTCGCGGAGGGCGTATGAAAATTTCGATATTTTTGCTCTTATTTTCTGAATGTGTGACTTCCAATCAATGTGTGTATCAATATTTAGGCCTAGTAGGGTGAATTTGTCAACTAATTCTAATTTATTATTTTTGAAGCTAAAGTTTATATTTATTGGTATTTTTTTTTGGTAGTTCCTGTATCAGAAGAGCCAGAATGACCAACGACTTGTCAAACAGAGGAAGAGTGGTCAAATGACATTGAACTTTATTTCTTTACAACATAATAGAGACCAGAATCATGTGCACAGAGCAATTTAGGGCAAGCAACATCTGGAACGATATTTCGAGAAAATAGCTTTGAGTTGACCTCTCCCGACAAACTCCAAGCGCTTGCATCATGCATCAGTCATCGTGTAACCCTATTTAGGAGAGCTCAACGACCTCACACAAGACATTGCCGGAATATCACGTTCCTAAGTTTGGTCATTATGACCACTCTCAAAGCTTATGTTTAAGGAATTATGATATCATCAGATATTGAATGCAACCGAATATGACTCAGTTTATGAGCCGCTTTTACAGACACTGCCTAGAAATGTGCGCCAGTTAAGGCAAAATGATTGAAATATCAGACTTAAGGCAGTTGGCTAAGCCGCCGGGGCTGCGGGTTGTTCGAAAGAAATACTGTGGCCCGTGGCACAGGCAACTGAAGGAACACGGGTGGGTTTTAGTCAGTAAAAGTCTGACACTCCCTTCTGCTCCACCCAGAGCGGGAGGAGTCATTTGATGATTACCCATCCAGAAAAAAAAAAAAAAAAAAAAAGGCAGTTAGCTAATACTCGGTTCCTATAAACAAAAACGAAATAGTAGCATTTTTTATTGCCAAACTGGACATGTCAGTAGATTCGTAAGCAATTTTTTCCTGTGATTGGAACTTCCATCTGGGAGGGTCTACTATGCAAAGCTTAGTATTTGCTTCATTATTGGTAAAGATTCAAGAGTCTTAATTTTAATCAATAACGGTCCGTAGATTATGGGAATCGGCCATTCGAAATAAACATTATCATATAAAATCCTGTTAGTGGACAAACGTTTAATTCATAGGATGCGGACTCAAACCGGTGAAAGAAAATATCGTGAAGAAACCGTCCTTAAACTAAAAACTTCGAAGACATGTGGCATCCACCAACATTAAAGGTAACTGCGCACTGGCCCACTCCCTCTCTCAGAGGGAGGCCGAGTGTAGGAGGAGCAGTGGGAACATTATAGGCTGATTATGCTATACAAACACTTGTGAATTTATTTGTCGACAAAAGTCAGTAAAAAAGCATCCCATCCACTTAAAACTATTAATGAAAGTAGAAACCCTACAGCTAAACAATTGTCCCAAGCCACCGTTTCGACTTTTAATAAAGAGTAAGGCGCGAATCCATCAAGAAGATTACTCATTCCTGGTCAGTACCTTACCAGGTCCAAGAGAGCAACAAACGAAAAACAGGAGAGAATTCTACCGGAGCGAACGGCAGATATCTTTTGTGCTTCTTTGCAATTGAATGGTGCAGTCAGAACAGTGGAGTTTGACTGTTTGAACAGTGCACTACGGCCTGCACTGAATGCAAAGTTAAGTTTGTCTGAAGACTGTCCGGCGCGGTGACAAAGGAACAATGGCTGACCCGGATATTTGAAGGAAAGAAGGGAACTCGGATTTTTTGGGAGGCTCACTTGTTTCAGTTCTGGGTTTTGCGTTTAGTAGGTTTTTGGGGCTTATTTGTTTATTTTAATGTTAATATGCAAAGTATTTCGGCCATTATGGTTATATTTGAAGATTAATTGATAATGAGCCCATTTTGGAAAAAAAAAACATGTATGCACATATGATTATATATTTACCAGAGCTAAAAAACCAATAGCCTTTTTTACGCAACAAGAAGCAAAGACTACTTACACCGAATATTTCAGGCAAAATTTAAGGAAGAAAAAAGTAAATCCTGCAAGGAACTATCTCCAAGCTCCACGATACACCGATAAATAGTAAACACTAATAACGCTTACAGCACTAAAGTAAGATGTAACAATTCGCAGTAACGAGCTTGTCCCTAAAGAGCGTGACGTAATCGCCACACAATATACTATCGTGTCCCACCGTCCCAGACACTGTATTAGATGATTCTCTAGAAGAAGGCGCAAGCCACAGATGTAAGCGATAAAATGGCTGAATAAAATGATAATTATGAAAAAATAAATAATTATCTAGACAATATTGGACCTGTTGTAGATGATACAGGAGAAAAAACGGAATTGGTAAGATTAATTTTCATCATTTCATTTAAAATCAAATTCGTAATGAAACCGAAAAAACCGGTTTCAAACTAAGCTCTATTCGAGGATCGCCGTATATAGAAAACTTCTTGATTGGGGACTCACAACCCCTGAATCTTTTAGCGTTAGTGCGACAAAACCTCCCGAGACCGGAACCCTTCGTGAGGAAAATAGCAAAGTTTTAAGACTTAAGAGTCATTCCTGTCGTCATTTCGGATTTTCGGATAGTTGATAAAGGTAGGGTAAGGTGTGTATCTAAGTGGGACAACAATCTTTTGTGTTTCTCGGTTTTGTAGAGAAACTAAAGTTGAACCAGCAGACTAATTGTGTAACACACTATCAGAAGGCTTTCATTTGAACAGTTCAACAACATTCATTGGGTTATTTACGTTATTGAGCAGACTAATTTTTGAACATATGAAGCAATGGATTAGCAATATCCTTCAAAATGATTCATATCGAGATTGATAGAACAGAACACAGGATCGGTCAGAGTGGTGGTGCTTGGGGGAGCCTATGTCCAGCAGTGGACATCTTTCGGCTGAATTGGTGATGATGAGATTGATAGTGTGTTTCGCAATTAGGCAGCAGCAAACGAACATAAATATGAAACACAAATTAAAATGACTTTGCGGTATATTTACAGAGCATATTCCACGAATGAAGACTCGAAATGACGTTATAAACGCTTCGTTTGGCAAGTTTACGAGTCTTTAATTAGATGAATAATTCCCTTGAAGTTACGACAAGAAAATAGCAAAACGGTACTGCAGCTTAGAATAATAACGCGCGAAGCACTCCACTTGCTAAAGAGCGATAAACAATTCTTCAAAGATAAGTCGAAATGCAAAGTTTTTCCGTATTAATTCCCTGACGCCATTTAGTACTCAAGATTCTCCAAGGAAATTAACGATCAACGCTAAACTTGGCATATTTAAGGAGCCATCAGTGTTTCATTTACTTTCATATCCCTTGGGAGAGGCAGTTTGTTTTACAGACATTCAGAAAATTAAAAGCTGAGCAGATGCTTGGGATCCACTTTAATGACGGGCAAAGCGGAATGGGAACTACAAAGAACATTCTGCTAACAGCTGAATTGTCAAAATTCCTTGTTATCTCGTTGAATGGTGTTCAGAATGTTAAAAACTGGCTGGGTCACTTGCCGTCTGTTGAGCGAACAGTTTTATAAACATTGTGTATCTGCAAAGTAAGCGGATCTGAGGGTTCTTGAATTTGTCTATTTTTTGATCAGCTGATTTTGCTTTGCAGTTCCTTGCACAGTTTGTGTCATAAATTAAGTAATTAATACAATAAGGTAATTGTTATTTCTTCCTATGTATACAAATAAGTAAAATTGAATTATATGTTTGCAATGTCAATAAACCGCTTTTTACTAGATGCATATGAAAGTAACGGTACTTTATAACAAAAAACAACTTTAAAAGTCCGTCCACCTTTTTGCTCCGGCTAATCTCCGAAACGGCTGGACCGATTTTGACAAGACTTTCACTGACAGATTTCAGAAAGCCAATAATTCTCGTAATGTAAAATGTTCAAAATCTGGTCGCAGTGTCGTCTCGGCGACAAACAAATGTCAAAAACTTGTCACAATGTAGGGAAATTAGAGGTATTTTTAACAGATTGAGACTGAGAACGGACTGTAAGCGTTCTTTAAATTACGAGAATTGCCCCTCTGATGTTATAAGGAGAACCGTAGGCTTTTTGTCTCGGTGATACGTTCCCGTGGGATCATTATCGACATCCACGCGAGCGAAGCCGCATCCAACTCTTCCTAGAAGATCCTAAACATACTTCCATGCTAAAAATAACTTAAATACTTGAATTACGCATTAGACACGTTTTGTTAGTGGTTTTCATGCGTAAACAAAATAGAATAAGAAATGTTTTACCTTTTGCTGTGTGAATTTTCAAGATATAAAGAATTTTGAAGAGCTTTATATAACTAAATACTAATACATGCATTAAGTTATTTTTAAACAGTAATAGGTAGTACTTATATTAGTAAGCTTTATTGAACGTAAACGAAACAAAAGGAGTAAGTATGTAATGATAGTAGCAGGTAGCGTTCTGTCGTTTCTGCTTACCCCCATGGAGGAAGGTGTTTTATGTAAGTACGTATGGTAATGGTTTGGCACGCGACGACGGCAAGAGACCGGACGGCATGTCTTTATTTCCATGGAAGGTGGGTAGGCCTTTAGTGTGGGATGCAACTTGTGTCGATACTCTTGCGCCATCCCATCTTCCAGTGTCGGCGTGCTGCGCTGGTGCTGCTGCTGCGGCTGCGGAAAACCTCAAGCGGCGTAAATATAATTACCTTATAAAATAGATTTTCGACTCGTTTGGGGTTGAAACCCTTGGGCCTCGGGGTCCGAGTGCGCATGGTCTTTTCAAGACTGGTTGACACTTCCCATGACCCAAGGGCTGGCTTTTACCTTGGCCAGAGGCTAAGCATTGCCATACAACGTGGCAATGCCGCCAGTGTCTTGGGTACTTTACCAGTCGACAGCGATGTGGATGAATTTTTCGACGCCATATTTTAGTTTGTAAATAGTTTTAGTTAATTTAGGACATAATTTTGTTATTTTAGTATTATCTTGTAAATGAAAATAAATGAATTATTTGTAAAAAAAAAACACGTATGGCAATATTGTATAAAGTACATACACATATATAGTCAACTTTTATCTTTTACGATAATCATGATATAAATATTCAATTAGTTTTCCAATTCGTTATCCATTAACATAATTATAATGAATTTGGTCGACTTGAAGATTTCATCGGTTTCCAGCACGCGTTTACGAACTACTTCAATTCATTGTAAGAAGATAACAGTAAATACCCTTTCACAAAGCACTTTTCACTGCAAAACTCTTTCGACATAAAATAATTTCGTAGCTTAGTACGTACGGAGTGTAACTTTAGTGTGTCGTTTAAGTAGAGTCAAATACTCGTCGTTAGTACGGGCTGGAACTAAAATGTCACGTACCGAACATTTTAAGCTCCCGCCTTTCCCAAGTGTGTGCTATAATTTGGTCATAATGTTTTAATACAAAATCCCTCTACGAGTTGGCAGTGTGTGAACATCTTTATAGGCTGGTACGCAGATTGTTCGGGCAATAACAGACTTTATGTACATGTACATAGATTTGAATTAAATGAGTTGGGTGGTATGTGTTAATACGAGTGTACCAATGAGGGTAGATACCAGCTATTAGACAGTCGCAATAAGCTTTTTGGTGTCCTTGTATCTAAATTTGACTAGAAACATTTAGACATGGACATTTTCAGCATCGTGTGTGTGAAAACTAATGAACAACACATACGTGACACGTACCAATCACCTCTCTAGTCTACACTCTGGAATACGTACCCCCAAGATACAGACTAACTGTCTAGTTTGGGGCTCACTAGCAAATAATATATTGTAACCTAGCTGTAGGTACTTTAAGCTACTTAGGTCGTCTAAACTAGCTATAAACCTGTGAACCTACTTATTGTGTTACCTGGACCATAAATATTTTCTATTTCTAATCATACGTTTTGAGTCAACTACATTCTGAAACCTCATCTCCGTTTGTTGAAAACAGTTCGTCCAAAATGGCGGCCGCAACTCGTGAATTGAAAGCGTCTGAACAAAAACACGAACAAAACAGACGCTCATTATTGACAAACGTTTTTTAAAGATAAAAGATGTCTCTAAATTAACCTTCGGAAACGGATAACTGGGTCGGCTGGAGCCAAGCAATAGGATAAAAGGGATTCGGCCCAAGGAACTGGATTAGTAACAAAGTCTTGTTAATCCAATATTATTCACGGAGATTACAAAGAGATATCTCACTTTGATAGCGAAAAAGATTTTCAACAAAGATCTGTTTTAAAGTATATATAGGGTAGAATGGCCTTCCTAGTGACATTTATACTGAAATAATGGGTTTGTGGTAAACGTTTTGTCTTCATAAGTAATAAAGCATCACCCAAGTTTTCCGCGAAGGGGTAGGCAGATGGGTTGTAATTTGGTATGGACATGTGATACGGAGAAATGAGAAAACTGTCGTGAGGAAAGTTTTGAGTATGAATGTCGATAGCTATAAAAGTAAGGGAAGAACAATGAAACGATGGATGGACTGTGTGAATGATGATATGGGTAGAAAGGAGAAGACTACCAAGATGACGACTAATAGACAAGTATTTAAGAAAAAGACATGTTGTGCCGAACAAGAATAAATTGAGATTACGGCAGGAGAATGGTGATTAGAGCAAATATATAGATACAATATACTATAATAGTGTCTTAGATATTTACCTCTAATTACGCCTTCAGCATGTGTGCGTGTGCGTGTATTCACAGAATAATATAACACAGTAAGGTACCCTTTGTTATGATTCCCATGCGAGCCCGGGCTTTAATTCAGATTCCGTTCTGCTTCTGAGAATTTCCTGATAAAGATCTTCACGCCCAACAGTCGAGCTTGCGAACAGTAAACCAAAAGGGTCATGTCCATTCCGGTTTCGCTCAGTGTGCCCAGTTACACCTCCGCGGTCAGCCCGCTGTTTTGTTGCGGTGCCGCGTTTGTTTCGCACGTATCTGTGGTTGTCGACAAGTTTATAAAGCGAAACAATTTTTTTTTTAAATAAATATGGATGTCGATTTTACGGAAAAAACAATCTAGAGGGTTCGAAGTGGACCTGTACTGTATTTACTTAGTAGAAAGCGATGAAATTTTTCTCCTATTGCTAAAATTCAACTGATTTTCATGATGTTCCGCTGCTCCAATCGCGACATAATGTAGTAATGTTTCTTCCAACTTCTACCACATGTCCATGCCAGTTTCCCTCCGTGTGTCCGTTCCGTTCCTGTTCAAAATACAGGGAGAAAACTTAGAGGCTCTTTTAAAAGTGTATCATATACTACATAACCTTGTATATACCTGGCCGGTAGTCAAATTCCTTGTACCAAACTTATTGCGGAGATACCGTAAGCGAACCGTTAGTAAATTTTAGACGCACAAAGTTACAGGATGTATATTTTAGATGTTATTCTACCCGGAAATGTTAACAAGTATCTATGAATATTATTTTCAAGTAAAACAGTATGATTTGTTGGTTAGGAATTCGCAGCTGTTTCCTCTCTGTAGCATCTGATTATATTATGTATTTTGATTTTGTTATATTATAACTGCGTGTTGGCAAGCGTAGTGTGGGGACGCCCCCCAGCTAGATGGGCCGACGACCTTAAGAAGGTGGCTGGGACAGATTGGATGCGGAAGACGGAGGACAGGGTGTTGTGGCATAGTCTGGGAGAGGCCTATGTCTAGCAGTGGAGTGTGATAGGGTGATTTTATTTATTGATATTTTATCCTATAAGCAAACGCCAGCGTAGTGTGGGACGCCTCTCAGAAAGATGGATCGACGACCGTAAAAAGGTGGCTGACTGGGTGGCTGGTGGTAGACTGGATGGAGAAGGCGCAGGACAGGGTTTTGTGGCGCTCCCTGGAAGAGACTTAAGTCCAGCAGTGGACTTAGATAGCCTGAGTTGATTGATTGATAACTAATAGGTAATACGGGCTGGTGTCCGCAACTCCACGACAATGCGCGTATTTTGCGTACGATTGATAACTAACTCCATTTAATTCGCAACCTGTTCTTTTTGAAAGATTCAGAAAGAGACACATCTGTCAAAGTAGTCTATGATCAACTATGATGTTATTGTAGTTGCTAACGGCCAAACCCAATTATCTATCTATCACCAACTTCGGCATACTGTAGGAAGAAATTCCTATCTATCTCTAGTTTTAACGTCCCAATAATCTATATCAGTAAGCGATCTGTATGATTGTACGAGTATTATACTGACAGTTATGATTATACTGTCTTTAACTGAAAATAGGTTATAGGGCTTGGCTCAATCCTCGTAATTCAATTCAATTAGTAGGCCATATCGAACTACATAATAGCTTCAAGCGGTATTAAGATTGATTAGCAGTAAGTAAGGAACGGTTCACTTGCCCTGAATTTAGCTTCCTAACAATAAAAGTTTCTCAAAGTAATTGTTACTTAGTTTTCGTTCCATTTAAAACAAATTATTAACAATACCTGTTCCACAAATAATCGCAACATATTTTCACTTTGCATGATTTTAGGATCTCAACATAATAAAATTATTGTAGGCACACCTACTCTTGATATACGCAAAGCAATTTAAGTAAAGATACGGTTTCCTGATACTAATCCGCAATTTATCAGTGAATGTCGTCACTGAAAAACGTTTCAGTGACGACATTCACCGATAAATAACGATTTATGATAGTAAGTTGGCGGTTTCTAACATCGTAAAGTCAAACCCCACTGCAATTATTTTCATGACAGCCGTCACTCCGGACGGTATGTGGCGGCCGCTCTTCTGGAAAACCGTAGCTTAAGGGGTGCACACATGTTTCTGTCGTCATGATTTGGCAAGGCCAGGTGGCTAAAACGAATAAATGTACATATATTATGTGCGGCAAAAAGCCGCTCGGCTTATTTCGAGATGTGCCGATCCGACCCGAATATGATTACCTAAGTCAGGGTCGATACCGAACGAAGTTTGCCGATCGGCACGAACCTACTTACAGTAATTGCTACGGGTCGGCTTTATTGTTTAACAAAACAAATCCTCCCGAAACGAACATTTGTGTGAACCTTGACATACATATTATCAAGAAGTAAAGCAGAAGAAATTTTCAAACATATACAAAGCACTTAAGTTATGGTATTGTCATAATAAAAGCGTTTTTGATTACGCAATTAGGGTGCAGAGGTCATCAACCTGGCCCCTGTAATTTCGACTCCACCCACAGCAACCAAACAGCAAATATTATAATTACCACATTAAAAAAAAAAGGGCGGGCGTTGTTTATGGTTAACCATTAAAATACAAAATGGTGTTGAGGCGGATTTTCGTACTGTTCCAAAACTGACGACAATTCTTTACACACATTTCATCTTTTGAAGAAATACTGGAGATTAACATATTTTTATATTATTCCTGATTTTATATATAATATGTCACTGGAAGATAACAAAATCCGCAAGTTTAGAATCCTACGAAAGTTTATAAATTTTCTAGGAAATTTATAAACTTTCGTAGGATTCTAAACGAGAGATAAATTGTATTATTTTACGCCCACATTTTAGCAAATTTGTCAATTTGCGACGTCTCGTGGTAAATTTATAAACTAACGGATATCCATTCGTAAGATTCTAAACGGTTCGACCAATCATAGAAGAGCTATTAATTTTACGCTTTTTTAAAATACGGCAAATAACACACTGCTCTCTGATTGGTCGATGTTGACAGTGGCAATGCTTGTATCCATAGACTTGGGTACAATCAGACTTGCCAAACTATAAATTTATCAGTTTCGATTACCTACCTAACAGTATTTTTACTTTAAAACTAGGTAGGTACCTATAATACAGGGTTACTTTTTTACATAATATGCTAATGACCCCTAATTTCAATTCGTCAACAAATTTTCTAGCATTTACCGCACTATCTTCATCATTTTAGCTGTCCGCAGCATATAGGTCGCTCATTATGGGTCTAGTTTAGTAACATTAGCAAAATAAAACTATTTTCACAGTTCCAACACAGTTTCAACATTAAAAGCTTTACAAAAACACACGAGCAACCGGTTTGTTTATATTCCGTTCATTGGCGAACAATGGCGGTGGAGAGGAAGGAGAAGGAACACGTGACTTATTCAACCAATCAGAGCGCACATGGCGTTTGGTTATTGCTTACTTATTATTTTAAGCGTGAGTTCGGTAAGTTTATCAATTTGTGAAATTGTGGGCGTAAAATAATACAATTTATCTCTCATTTAGAATCCTACGAAAGTTTATAAAGGACATTGCTCTGCGCCCATACATTGTTCGCCCTGGAACCAAGAGCATTGGAAAATTATGTGTTTTATTGTCGATCATTAGTAAACTCCTATAAGATCTTATTTGTATAGCGGACTAGCTGCAGAATAGATATATTTCAAAAAAAGTATCAGATTTTGAGGTTATAATCCATATCCATAACAACGAATATTAGGTATAGTTTTTCATAGCTCCGACTGATTTTTAAGAAACTATAAAACAATAACATTATACATTTAGCTATTTTTTGTACCTACCTAGATAATCAGGTATCTACGCAGTTTTTTTTTAAAGCCTAAGCGTATGTAATTGCAACGTTTAAATGCATAGAATCTAATTAACATTATTAATCTAATAACCTGTATTCTTAGCATTGGTTTTGGAATGAGATATAATGTTTGTGTGTATTAATGTAAAAATAGAAACAGCGCGCGCTTGAACGGCGTTACATACAATAAAACGCGACTAGTCACTGTATCTAAGAAACGGAAAAGTTAGAAGATTACATTGTAAAAAAGAAAATCATAAAATTCATACCAAAAAGTCAAACTCATACAAAGACAAGACTTCAGACAAAAGCTTAAAAAAAACTATTCACTGAAAATCGATAGCTACGTATACATACAAACTACTTAAACCACCTGAATATCTTCCGGGTAGGTACCTGAAATTGTTTGGAAAATGTTTGGCGGCGTCACAATTCGGCTCTTAGTTTAAGCACCGTCATATGACTACCCATTAACTGTAGTGGGTATCTTTTTGTCCGAGACCCACATTGTTTACAGTATAATGCAACATTTTGGTGTGCCAGTTTAAAGCTTTGTGCACACTGCGGGAAAAGTTGAGATACATATAATTGCATGCCCAACATGTTTCGGGTACATGTTTTTCAAAATCAATTTTTATTTTCGGCCCAAAATTTAACATGCCAAAAGTGCACTACGCGACCTAAAAATATGAATAATATTGTATTACGCAAACTATATTGATTCGTTGGCACATTAGTTAGTAAAACTTAGTTGGGGCTGGTTTTCTTTGCAACATGAATTTTCTGTTCCATGATTCAATGATCAAACTGTTTCTTTAAATCGATTCCTTATTCTCATCCTTTTATTGTACACATAAATTACAAAAAACAATGATATTACATTAAGGACAGCTTAAGTACAAAGGCGAGTTTAACCCAGAATTGGGTTTTCTAACAACAATATTTGTAATTACAAAGCTTTGATATCCGTAGTGTCAGGAATGAGACAACGAATATACAGGGTGACAGGGACATCGACGCTCAACCTGTTACTATGGATTCAGTACATGATTCCGAACCCGCCAACGATGTAAGATTTCGATGTTCAGAAATAAAATTGCTGTTCCATGCATGCTTTTTTTTTTTTTTTTTTTTTTTTTTTTCAGGATGGAAAATCATCAAATGACTCCTCCCGCTCTGGGTGGAGCAGAAGGGAGTGTCAGACTCTTACTGACTAAAACCCACCCGTGTTCCTTCCTTAGCCCTTTACGTACCAGGGCAGCGGTAACCCTTTCGGACAATCCCGTTACCCCGGCAGGCTTCGGCCCTGTCGGGCCCCGTCAACTACGCTGACATCTCTTTGAGGCGCGCGTGGAACACATACACGCCGTCCGGCACGGGCCTGGTCCTGATCGGACGGAGAGCTACCCATTGCTCTCCGCCCGCAGGCCCGCGCCTACGGTGGCCGGGAGTCGTCACGCGGCTCCCGACGCCCGGAGCGTCTCCCTCGGCGGCTGAGGCGTGAGGATCTTTCCCTCGCCCATCCCGCCACCTCCTTCGCTAGCATGACTGCTTCGCAGAAGGAGGTGACCGCCTCCCACTCCCTCTCGCCCCGGACCATGGCTTGCACCAGCGCCGGGCGCGAGAGGTCGCCGCCGCTGCCGATCGCCTCTACGAGGACACGACGGTGCTCTGCCCAAGCGGGGCAGACCTCCACCGTATGCTCCACCGTGTCCTCTGGGCGATCCTCGCAGTGGTGACACCCGGGCGTCTCCTCCCGCCTGATGATGTGCAGGAACCTCCCGAAACATCCGTGTCCGGAGAGGACCTGCGTCAGGCGGTAGGTGAGAGCGCCGTGACGCCTCTCTAGCCACTCCTCAAAGAGGGGTCTTATCGCCGCTATCGGGGCGTGCCCTGCGCTGGGTTGCGATAGTCGCGCCTTCCATTCCACCATGAGACCGCGCCGGAGGTCCGTCCGCTCCGCAGCGATTTGCCGCGGGTGCAGAGTTTCCCCCCGACGTAGTGCCTCCGCGCGCCAGTCATACAGGCGCGCGAGGACTATCGCCTCCAGATCCCATGGTGGCAGTCCGGCAAGGAGGCTTGCTGCCTCGCCCGAGATCGTGCGGTACCCCCTTATAAGCCTTACGGCAACCACCTTTTGGGGCGCGTTCAGATAGTGTGCGGCTCGAAGCCGCAGTGAACGCGCCCACACCGGGGCCCCGTAAAGGGCCATGGACCGCACGACCCCTGCGTAAAGCCTCCAGCAGGAGGCGTTTGGCGTTTGGTATGCTGACCTTGTGTGTGATAACCGGCGAAAAATTGCTTTAATAGGAGATCTAGAATCATGTATCTGCAACCCTGTATGTGCCGACACAAGTTGCAAAACATGTCTGGAACATGTACAGTCACGAGCGCCAATTTGTCAATACTTGGCAAATTTCAATTGTGATTTTTTCGTGAAATAACGAATGCAATGATGAAATACGGCACATTACATAAACCTATGGGTTCGAAAATGCTATGTTCGTAACAACATAAAATTTCATTCAAAAATAAAGGAGTAAATCGCTTTTGAATACAGCCGAGTGTATACATACTTTTGCTCGTGACTGTACCTAACCACTAACCAAGTGTGAACGAAGTTTTACGTGTAAATCGCGCGGTACATTTCAGTCGCCTGCTTACAGTGTCATTTCATATAACTGCCTCATATTATTCATGCTGTAAGAGATCACTACCACGATTACAGTAGGGCTTATTGCGGGTCTAACTGTTTCTATTATTTAGGTTCAGGCCACGAGTGATGTTGTGTTGTTAATTCTCATCGTTGGACGTAAATGTGTTGGATGGGGCCATGCTTTGGTACAGTGAAAATCTATGATATTATGCTAGATACCTAATCACAGCAATGTACCGTAAATGATCAGTAGTTTACACATGAGCCACAGATGTGTAACTGTGTATTTTCATATGTTATTTTCCAACTAACTCATATTCACCTCTCCATGAAAATCGTACCAAGGGAATGAAAAGGAAAATGTGAAAGGGAAATGGAAAAAAGGAAATTGTTACCTTCTACAAAAGATGTCTTAACCTGATTTCCCCAAATAAACGAACACCATTCCTACATTAAACCGTCGCACCCCTGAACTCCCAACTTTAAAACACATTTAACTGCAAACACGCCTTAATTTATTTGTATTTACTCGAAGGTATTTCGGTACAAAATAATGCAAAAGTTTTAAAAGAGGACAAATTTAATTGGGCGAGTTACAAATGAGTGGGGCCGTAGGTGGAATCTGCGTCGCCGGCCATGCGGGCAGCTAGACCTCCCGTTAATTACCACCGCGGTATAACAAAGGCCCTGTGAGCAACCCAGCGGCTTTTGTCGTCAGTTTTATCTTAATTGCTTCAAGAAACTCGATATCGTTTGGCGACAAGATGCTTTTTATTCCTTCACTCCGCTCCCCGACGGCAAACAATGACAGAACTTTGAATTAGTTTTCGGTTTGATAACGCCGCCAATGGCTTTTTTCTTTCTCTGTTTTAACGACAGTGCTGTTATTACGACCGATATTTCGGCCCGATCGTTGAGGTTTTATAGCTCTTTCGATTTATTTTCTGCTGTCCGTTTATGTTCGCGGGATGAGGCCAACTTTATGATATCACTATTGTGTAACTCTTTTTATCTAAGATTGTAAGCCATCGCTCATCGTCGTAAAACTATGTGTTCACTTTCAGATTTTGCTCTGAATAAAATATACGACAAGTGGGATGTTCTGAATTATGATTGGCTGTGTTTTATGAAGATGGTCCGAATATGAAAGTTGCTTCTTATTGAATGGACCAAATTCTTCTGGGATGGAACTTTAATCTAATTTTTCTTGGCTGTTGTACAGAGCACCTTCTCCTATTTCTACTTGTTTATGAGTCTTTCATACGTACTCTTATAAATTTACTCTCACATAATTCATTACTTCATTCAGTCATCTGTACAACGTGAATGTCACAACTCTTCATAAAGTCGGGTTAGAAACCCGTTACATCAATCTTTAAGCTGATCCACGTGTAAAGATACAAATTCTCGGATTAACCTTCAGCTGCCATGTAAATTAATAACTTACCTCCGTCACGGGGTGTAACAGGGTTCATATTTAACTTTTTAACCCCTCACCCCTAATGTTGAACTCTGGAAACAAAATTTACGTGGACTGCCCTGGCCCGCTTCCAAATCGCTAACGGAGGTCATAGGTCACCTTACTTAATGTGCGGACATACTTTTGGCACGATCCTAACACGGCGTCACATGCAAATTTTATTCAATATGAAACACTTCGCATACTGTATGAGTTTGTCTTGTCGACTATGCAAAAAATTCCGCGTATGGCACACAGGGTGGTCGAATTATGCGCATATAGTTATTAAGTTGGTTTCTGTCGTGGTCTCTTTAACCTTCGGGAGCTGGTGCTAAGGAAGAGCAGTGTTATTAGCATGTTACTGAGATTTTAGAATGTTGTGCATGCTTTGGTGAGTTATTCAAATTCGCCGACTGTCGACACTGCACGTAACCAGAGGGCTGGCTCGTTTTTGGCTAAAGAATTTTCATATTATTGCCATTTTACGTGGCAATGTTACCTGTCTTGTCTGATAGCAATTTGGAGGAGTACTTCGACACCTAAGTGTCCTTTTTTTTGTATATATTTGTGAAGTTAGACAAAACAAAGAAGTTGCAAGACTCACCGAAAATGCCTGGAAAAGCTATTGGGCCATGAAAGATCTAATGAAGGCGATCTTCCTCTATCCCTCAAGAGAAGACTCATCGACATGTGTATTCTTCCCATCCTCACGTATGGTTCTCAAATATGGTCTTTGACAATTCAGCAGAGGTCCACCCTCGAAGTTTGCCAGAGACCTATGGTAAGGAGTATTCTGAGTCTAAAACTTGTGGACCGGGTTAAGAATACAACAATCCTTTCAATCATTAAAATAATTGAGTAATTCATTGTTAACCTTATATCTCTCTTTATATTTTTATTAGGATTTAGGGGTGTAAGGGGGAGCGCACAACAACCAGACTCCCCAAACGTCAATCTCACCTGCACGTGGTGCACCCTGTTGCTTACCAACGAGGCTCTGACGACCGACAAATGGCGGGACGTCCTTTAATTCCGCGCGGTGGCGGGTAAACCACCAACAAAAGCATTCCTAATCCCTAGGAAGGTTGGAGTCAGGCTGGCGGCCGACTGTTAAACTTTGCCAAAACCTAGCAACATGAGTAGAATAGATATGATGCGCGATAAGGCCAGGGCGTACCCCACAAGTGACACGCAGGGGCAGCACCCGGCTTCTGTGGGAAATGGACAAGGGTTGTCGCACCAGAACGGGCGGGTGCGACGTAAGACGCAAGCTCGGAGTGTGAGAGAAGTAAGATTGAGGTATGCGAGCTGGAATGTAGGTACGATAACTGGAAGAGGAAGGGAACTAGCAGATGTTTTAAAAAGGCGACGACTGAACATTGCGTGACTGCAAGAGACGAAGTGGAAGGTTGCGAAGGCTAGAGAGATAGGAGAAGGATATAAGTTTTATTACTGTGGAAGCGATGGTAAGCGAAATGGGGTGGGTATAGTTTTGGATAGTCAGTTGAAAGAATGTGTGGTGGATGTTAAAAGAGTGAGTGATAGGGTGATAGCTGTTAAAGTGATTGTAGAGAGTTTGGTGGCTAATATAGTTAGTGTATACGCACCTTAGTCAGGGTGTGAGGATAGTATAAAAGAGAAGTTCGAAAGGACTTCGATTGTGTGATGATGGATGTGCAAGATGAAAATGATGAAGAAGTGTATGTGGGGGTGATTTTAACGGGCATGTGGGAAAACAGAAGGATGGTTATGAAAGAGTGCATGGCGGTTGGGGATACGAAGACCGTAACGCTGATGGCGAGGCACTGCTGCAAGCTGCCACGGCCTTCGACCTCGCAATATCAAATACGTGGTTTGAAAAACAAAATGAGCATCTGATCCGAAACAGATCGGAAACTAAGCTATATGCATATACGGTCTCCTTATCGTAAAAACTGTGAACGTCCGCCGCGCGTGGTGGGGCATAGCTATGAGTGTCTGCACGATGAAGACGCGACGTATTGTTCGTGTGCAGATATTGAGGTGGTGGAGGAATACAAGTACTTGGGTTTAGTTATAGATAGTAGCTTCTCATGGAAAACACATATAACACACCTATGTGACAAGCTCAGGTTAGTGCTTGTGAGGTTCCACCACCTTAGTTCTGTACTGAAGCGGGCCACTTTGTACACGGTCTACTATGCGCTGGTAGACTCGCTACTTTCATATGGACTGGCATGCTATGGTAATACATTTAAAATATATTTAGATAATATAAAAAGTTTGCAAATCAGATTTATGAAAGTATTGGTTAATAAAAACACAAAAAAACGTTGTAAAAACAGTGGTTACGAAGAATTATTCTTAGAATGTAAGCTGTTGCCGGTACATCAAAAGGTGGTGTTGCTATTGGCCTTAGAACATTATTGCAAGGAGGAGTTCAAAATCAAGACGGTACACACAAGACCTCAAAGGAATAAATCCATTAGAAGATTTGTAGTACCCACTTGTATTAACTATTATGGACAAAGATGTAGAAAATGCTTAGTCCCAACCATTTTTAATGACATACCACTCGATTTAGAAAGCAGCTGTACCACAAAAATGTCTTTTAAAAATAAAATGGGGAAGTTTCTTTTTAATACATTTTGTCAAAGCCTCATAAATGAGATGCATAGACTAAATCTATGCCATACTAGCTTATGGCTGCGGCATCGCCGACGTGATTTGGAATGCTATCACTCAATTTTAAATGTTATTAGCATTACGTAAAAGTCAGCCTTTGTACTGCTGTAAAATATGTGTGTGTAAAGTTTTTGATTGATTGCTTGTTTAGTTATAGGTAATGTTTAACGGTAAATGTATTGTTTATAAAATGTAAAATTGTATATGGGAGCTACATCTGCCAACAAACTGCTCTGCAGTTTGGCAGAAGTAAAATTTGTTTGGAAAATTTAGGCTGTCACCACGAATAAATGCTTTTTCATTTTTTTTTTTTATAACCTATAAAAGTGGCCGTCACGCGACACAAATCGACTACTTCCTAGTAAGACGAAACAGTCTTAAAAGTGTGTAAAACTGTAAAGTGCTCCCAGATGAAGACTTAGTCTCACAACATAGACTGGTGATAATGGAGGTAAAAGTCAGTGTCTCGTCCAGTAAGAACAAGGAACGGCCCCCGCCCAAAACCAGACGGCGTATGATAGAAAAAGAGGAATGTGCCAGTATATTAAAGAGTCAAGTGGTAGATAAGATGATTGAAATGAAGGATATGAAAGGAAATCTTTGAATTAATGTGGGAAAGAGATGGCGGATTATATAAGAATCGTAGCAAAAGATGTGTTTGGAGAATCGAAAGGGAAAGGTATGATAGAAAAGGATACATGGTGGTGGAATGAAGATGTGCAAAAGATGCTCAAAGTTCACTAGTGCCCATCTTCAGGAATAAAGGTACAGGACTGCAACAACTATCGAGGGATAAAGCTCAAGTCACATAGTATGAAGATATGGGAGAAAGTAATAGAGAAAAGATTGCGAGAAGAGAGTGAGATTACCCCAAACCAGTTTGGGTTTATGCCAGGTCGAGGAAAAATGGACGCCACTTTTGCACTCCGCCAATTGTGCGAGAAGTACAGACGTACACATAAGAACTTGCACATGGTGTTCATTGATCTGGAGAAAGCTTATGATAGGGTACCTCGTGATGTGCTGTGGTGGGCCTTGAAAGAGAAAGGTTTGCCCGGGAAGTATGTAGAGTTAATTCGTGATATGTATAGTCAATCTCGTACCTACGTCCGGTCGGCTGCTGGCTATACTGACGAGTTCAGTGTGGCTGTAGGCTTGCACCAGGGATCGGCTTTAAGTCCTTACCTCTTCCTGTTGATTATGGACGCTCTTACGTCGGACATCCAGGAGGAGGCATTCTGGTGCATGTTGTTTGCCGATGACATTGTTCTCGTCGGTGAAGATGGACCTGAGGTCCAGAGCAGATTGGAGAAATGGCAACAGAAGCTGGAGAATGTTGGCTTGAAAATCAGCAGAACCAAAACTGAATATATATATGTTCTGCGATTTCGGCGGTCTCTCCAGTTCTGGAGCCTTAGCGCTTGACGGCGCACTTCTCTCAGTCTACTCCGACTTTCGGTATCTCGGTTCACTCGTGCAAAGCGATGGCAAAGTAGATCGGACGATTAAGCACAGAATTAACATTGGATGGATGAAATGGCGGTAGGTCACGGGACCAATCTGCGACTCCCGCATTCCCCTTAAACTTAAGGGGAAGATATATAAAACCATGATTAGACCTACTGTCTTGTATGGATCAGAATTTTGGGCCACAAAAGGGATAAATGAAAGGCAATTGCATGCAGCTGAGATGAGAATGCTAAGAGGGATGTGTGGTGTTACACGAATGGATAGAATAAGAAATGAGTACATAAGAGGAAGTCTGAAAGTGGCACCGGTAACTGAAAAGTTGTGTGGAAATTGGTTGTCATGGTATGGGCATGTGGTACGGAGAAATGAGGAAAATGTCATACTACGTCAATACTACGTATGGCCGTGGTTTTGTCTGGGTGAAAAGATTAGAGATTTTTTGGTAAGAAAAGTTTTGAGTATGAATGTCGATGGCTATAAGAGTAGGGGAAGACCAAAGAAACGATGGATGGAATGTGTGAATGATGATATGGTTAGAAAGGGGGTGACTACCGAGATGACGACTAATAGAGAAGTATGGAAGAAAGAGTCATGGTGCGCCGAGCACGAATAAATTGAGATAAGGAAAGGAGAATTAAATGATGTTTTTATAAGGATTATCTTTTTACCACGACATAATCAGCCTATAATTTTCCCACTGCTGGGACCAGTGCCACTCCTCTCTGTCACTGCCTCTCTGTGAGAGGCAGTGGGCCGTAATGCACTACGCGGGCCCAGAGCAGGATGGTAGATGTCACAGTATTCGTTTTTTTTTTTGGTTCTAGGACATGCCAATTTCCTCACGATGTTTTCCTTCGCCATTTTGAGAGCAGTGGTGATGAAATAATTTATATAAAGGAAAGTGCCTGCTTGGGTTCGAACCCATGACCTACACTGGGCCACCAGTGCTCCGCAAAGTTTCTTTTTACCAAGGCATGACCTACATAATCGTGTTAATTATTCTTGTACAGCAAGAGAAGATTAGGTAATTGAAACAGTCTAATGATTTCGCTTCATAACCGCCAGATACGTAATTACAGAACTGTCAAGACCACCGTCATCCGAATCTCTTTGAGATCGACCATTTGGCCAATCACAAACGTCGGTGTGCTCAACATTTTGCCCCAATGAGCTATCAGATACATCGCAAATAAACTTTTACCCTTTGAAGAGTGAGCATATTGTCAGATACCATTCATATTTGGGGGTGTAATCGTCGGGTTACGACTAGACGATATGCTATGTATGTACATAATATGTGCATTATCATAGAATACGGTTGGTGAAAATTGCTTTTGTATCCACCATTCTATTCGAGCTCAGCTTGTGTGGGTAACTGTTTTCCGAATTGCTTTGTCATGTGACGTCAATTACTTTATGTATATACATATTTTACTAGTATTCAGCTACATCCGGTTAGACAGGAAGCCGACCCTAACATAGTTGGGAAAAGGCTATGCAGATGATATACATATTTTTTTGGAATAATTAGCACAGGCTAGGACTCATTTTATCTATATACGTCAACCGAAGCGTAAATCGCAATCGTCGTAGCAGACGTAGTAAGTCGAAAATTGGTCATGATGTGACATAGATTTCGTCGGCGTATATCGAATGATGTAATTTTTTTTCAATATTATCCAAATGCAGCGCGTTATTCGAAGCTCTAGCGCCGCGCGAATCGTTTGTTATGTCACAACCGCAAGACGTCAGTCCGCCGTACTAATACGTGTTGATGTGTGACTACGCCGCAGACTTATGACCGCTGTGTTCCGTATGAGTTTTTTGTCTCTTCTGAAAACCTATCAAATTTAACTTGCGCGATATTGTTACCTAAGCGACGATATGGAACTGAATGCAACGTAATTTCAGCGCCTCACTGTGAACGGCGTAAATACCGCTATCCTGAACGTCTCTTACAATTGTAAAAAGTCTTGGTCATGAAGAAATGGCCCTGATAAACTTAAAACCTATAATTTTATTAAAAATATGTCCGTGCCATACCTAAGTATATCATAGCAATTTGATTATAAAGCAATTAATTTTAATTGATAGTTAAGATTCGGAATTTAATAGATAGTCTTAAAGAATTTCTTGTCCACATTTTATAAATATTTGTTTGATTTTAAGGGTTCCGGACCCAAAGGGTACCAACGGGACCCTATTACTGTAGCTCCGCTGTCCGTCCGTCCGCCCGTCCGTCCGTCTATGTCAGGGTTACTGTATCTTTTGAACCGTAATAGATAGACACTTAAAATTTCCACAGAGTGTGGAAATTACTATGGCCGCTATAACAACAAATATAAAAATTAAATAAAGATAAAAATTAAATAAGAATACATACACAAAGTCCCCATACAAGAATAATGTTTTTTTCAGCGCTTTATGTATGGTGGTACAGAACCGTCCGTACTACAGTCGGCCGTTTTTTTTGTTACGTTTATATTTTTTATTAAGGATTCTTCCGGCCATATTTATATTACTTTGGACTCGGTTCCAAAGAAACTATTGCAATATAAAGCCGCTTGTATAACACTACACAGAACTCTTGCTTGTGTGCTTGCACAGAACCAGTCGATGTGGAGACGCTTGAGGAGGCCTATGTCCAGCAGTGGACGTCTTTCGGATAAAATGATGATGATGAAGATTATGCACCAAATAACAGCACCAATGTTAATAAAAGTCGCATAAGTAATATGTTTTTCGTCTATTTACTTAGGTACTTCGTCAGCACGGCACTCCACATTCATTAAGTATGTGAAACATAACTAAATAAAACTTGACACGGCGATAAAAAAACGGATACATTTACAGCAGCCCTGAAATATGAAGCAAATAAAATAAAAGAATATAATTGTAACAATACTCGTTTACAGCTGTTGAGCGGAATGGGGATGAAAAATGTGGAATACTACGTATGGCCGTGGTTTTGTCTGGGTGAAAAGATTAGAGATTTTTTGGTAAGAAAAGTTTTGAGTATGAATGTCGATGGCTATAAGAGTCGGGGACCAAAGAAACGATGGATGGACTGTGTGAATGATGAAATGGTCAGAAAGGGAGTGACTACCGAGATGACGACTAGGTAATAGAGAAGTATGGAAGAAAAAGACATGTTGCTCCGACCACGAATAAATTGGGTTCAGGGCACGAGAATGGTGATGATGGTAAGAAAAGTTCTGTAATTTCCAGTTAAGATATAATAGCTACTTCAGGAAACAAGCCTCTTCTACATCAAAGCAACTTCAACAAGCATCTTCTTCAAGCATCTTCTACATTAATCACCACGCTAACTCAAGACGGTTGGTGATTTTAGACTTATAAAAGTCCAGGTTTCCTCACGATGTCCAGTTAAGTTATATACCAAGTTTTTTTATGTAAAATTTTTACGATTATATGTAATATCTCGAAGCTCTCGTTAGGCGATTGGATCGAGGGCCTGGTTCAGAAAGCAGTACTCCTCGATACTGCTCGCATTGTGAGGAGTTTCCTCTCTCTGGACCCCTAACCATCAGTAGCTTGGACCCTGCTCCTGACACCGGCGGACAACTATCTTTTAGATATTTTTAATACTTATTTTGTTTAAGAAATATTAAAAAATATATAAGATAAGGAATTAAATTAATAAACGAAATATATTTTTTTAATGATATAAACTAGTGCTTGACTGCAATCCCGCCTGATGGAAAGCAGTGATGCAATCGTTGATGGTAAAGCGCACTAATTTGTTATGTGCCTATTCACTCTAGCCTTGAAGACACTTAAATTATAATCAGACGGGTAGACCGCTGCAGGCAAATTGTTCCAGTCCTTCGATGTACGCGGTATAAACGACGACGGCGAAACGCTTCGTCCAGATCATAGCGGTGTGAACAACGTAAGGGTGGAAACCCGCCGTACGACGGGTTGTCCGATAATGAAAGAAAAGAAAGAAATAGTATTTATTGCGACTCGATAATGGAACGGTGATGGCGGAATTAAGTCATGTAATTCCCGCGCACACTCTCCAGAATGCATCCTATAGAATACCGAAAGACTGGCTACCCTACGCCTAAGCTCCAGGCTTTGTAGATTGGTCTTAACCAAATCAGAATCACCAATTAGCCTCTTAGCATGCCTCTCCACTGAGTCCAAAGCTGCTAGATGGCATTTTGCAGCATCAGCCCATATGTGGCTGCTGTATTTCACACACGATCGGACCTGCGCTTTGTATAACATTAGAAGCTGTCCCGGTGTGAAGTACCACCGGTCCTTTGCAAGAACGCCAAGTTTCCTAGCAGCCATCTTGACTTTGGACTCAATGAACCGCCCAAAGTTTAAGTTTGAGGTAATTTCAACTCCCAAGAGCTGAAAGCGGTCGGTGCACTCCAAGGATACATTCTGAAAAGCAGGAGCCAAGGTGAACGGGCTCCTTTTGGCGGTAAACAGACACGCTTGAGTTTTGGCGGCGTTGAATCCCACAAGGTTGGCTTCGCCCCACTTGGAGACTGCCTGAAGTGCAACATTCGTACGCTCTACCATAGCCTCTCTTTCGGACTGGATTACTTCCTTACAAGCCCGAGCACTCGGCAGGTATCTCTCTACAACTTTGCTGTCATCTGCGTACCCATAGATTCCGGGCATCAGCCGATCGTTGATATGAAGAAATATTCCTATTCTCGAAAAAACCAGGGATTTCATTTTTTATTAATTACTTAAGTTGTACGGGAATAATGGTTAACAACTTAAATAATTGCTAAACAAAAAAATCGAAAACATAACTCAAAAAACATACACAAATGATATTTTCCTAACCCACAAAACATCGTAGCCTATTATTCTACACAAACAAACTTACCTATTTGTGGTAATAGAGTGCTATGACCGAGCAAAAACCGATCCCGCTCCCAAATTGCGGTACATAATACTTCATCAAAATTAAAGTTCATTCGTTCCGTTCATTCAATAGAGTTTGCAAAATGTTTTAAGGGTGTGTATTCATTACAGCGGAGACGCTTGGGGAAGAAAGTTTTGCGTCAGTTCACTTGTTCGGCGAATTATTCATGATCCCTCCAGAAATTTTCGATTGATTATACTGTTTAGAGCAAATTAACTTGACAATAAGATGGCGGAGTTTACAGTTGAGGGACACTTTATGTAAGTGGATCTGAGATGTAGATAATTGTTATTATAATTATGTATTTGGATTATGTAAGTTTAAGAAACTTGAAGTGGATTATAGAGTGGCTAACGGGGTACCCAGTCTGTATTCAGATACAGAAGAGAGAGGTTGCAGAGGAAAAAAGACATAACACAGAGACAGACAATAAATCAACTCAGCCTATCTCAGTCCACTGCTGGACATAGGGCTCTCTCATGCTGCGCCACAACACCCTGTCCTCCAGCTTCCGCATCCAGTCTGTCCCAGCCACTATTTTGAGGTCATCGGTCCATCTAGCTGGGGGGCGTCAACACTACGCTGGCCGATACGCGGTCTCCACTCCAGGACTCGTCTGCTCCACCGACCGTCGGTCCTTAGACAAACATAGCCAGCCTACAGACAATAGGGTGACATATATCAAAGATAGAAAAAAGACTTGCCTAGCAACCTAACAAAAGTAACAAACAAAGACAGACGATGAAAATCCTCCTTTGGTTTAATTTATGTAATCGGTATATTTAATAAGCTCCACGAGAATCCCACAATTTCAAGATCAAAAAGGTTCTATGCCCAAAATCCGACAGTAAATAAATACACATCGTATAAATGAACATGAATCATTATAAAACCGTTTGTTTATTTGGTGATTAATTTTGTTTTCAACATCATACAAATATTACTGTTTACGTATATCAATGGTTTCAATAAATAATTAATCATGTATGTACAATTTTGTTTAAGCCCGATTTCTAATTTGAATTTAGCATAATTATATACCTACCATTTCAAAATAATTACGAAATTTCAGTATTGCGTTTTGGATTGAAAGCAAAAATAAATCATTTTCAAACTGAAGAGACACAAACAACTCCCATAGATACAGTGATGAATCACCAATTAATTATGTAACAAAAATTACGTTTGAGAAAAAGTTTTTCAACAATTTACCTACATTAACACAATAGACAGCGTTAAGCTGAGTTGATTGATTTGAATCAATCAACTCGGCGTAACACTGTCTACTGCTGGACATAGGCCTCTCCCAGGCTGCGCCACAACACCCTGTCCTCCGCCTTCGGCATCCAGTCTGTCCCAGCCACCTGTTTAAGGTCTTCGGTCCATCTGGCTGGGTCTTATACTATGCTTGCTTTGCCTATACGTGATCTCCACTCCAGGAATCGTCTGCTACACGGGCCATCGTTCCTTTGACAAACATGGCCAGCCTATTGCCACATCAACTCGCTTACTCTGCAAGCTATGTCATTTTTCCGGTAAACCACCGGATATGGCTATTTTCCGGATAATTTCATTATGATTTTAAACTTCAAAGAGACCGTAGCGCGCTGAGCGACCTAGAATTTAACTAACACAATATTTTACATTAATTCGAACAAAAAAAGAACTTATAAAGCAGTCAATTATGGACGAACTATTACAAGATAGAATTTTGGTTAAACGGTTCAATAAATTCGTAGTTATTCGTAGTTTTATTGCAAAAACAAGTGAATTTAATGCGATTGCTGGGAAACTGTAACATCGGAAGAGCGCGATTAAAATAGGGTTCCCACTCTCTAAAGTAAAAAGTTGTTAATGCAAATTAAGTATTAGTTATGGAGAAATTAACATAACATTACCTTGTTGGTGTAGTGGTTGTAAGCGCTACTGCTGAGCAGGAGGTCGGGGGTTCTACTCCCTGGTCAGGCAAAATGTTGTTAGGTTTTTCCAACTGGAATTGCTCAGTAGCAGCCCGCAGTCTGGATTTGGGTCCGGTTGATATCAATATGATCGCCCCCTATCACATGGGCTTAAACATAACTGGCGAAATGTGGTTGTTACTATAGGTACACAACTGCCTAGCCCTTCGGGGATTAGAGGTGTGATTTTATGTTATGATGTAATATAAGATTTAAAGCTATGTATGTAAGTAGTTAGTTAGGTATACTAATCTCATGTTATGGTGCAAAGGTGATGTTGATTCTGCAGTACCTACTGTATATTGTGTCGCAATCAGCATTAAGTCCAGTAAATCTAAAAGTCGTAAGTAAAATAACTTCGAACGACCTTAATTAAAATTAATACAGAAGGTATTTAATGTTATTTACTTGAAATTCCGCCGCTTCAGACCATACTGGTCAAAGGAACAAACAAAATTTTATTTTTAAATTAGTTTAACAAATAACTCCCACATCACTCGTCCGCGTATTAGAACCGTCAGAACTCAACAGCCCTATACAAAAGGCAGTTAATTTAAACATTGGCTGTAGGAACCAGCTGTTCGCCAATTAACGGGTCAACTCATTAAATTACTCCGCACTGGCTCTGGGAGCCTGGTACTCGCGCCGTTATGTTGCCATGTTGATTTTAAGCATTATAAACAGTGCATATGAGTACGCAGTTTATTTGCCTACTGTTAATAGGAAAAGGTGACCCTTATCTCTCGTAGGACTCAAAGGAGGTGAGTCAGGGATTGCGAAAAGGGGTTTTTAGGTAGGTTGTTCCCTGTAGACTTCAGCAGTAATTTCATATATGTATACCTATATTTATGTTGTCAGGACTTGTGGCTAAATAATAACGTGTCGATTGACCAGGTTAAGCTGCGCTTGCTGCGGTTGGTATGTGGATGTGTGATCATCTTTACATGTCGATACCCCCCCGTGCTTCGGAAAGCACGCTAAGCCGTTGGTCCCGGCTGTCATGTCATTCACGGATCTTTGACAGTCATTACGGTGTCGTCAGAAGCCCGAAAGTCTTACAACCAGTCTTACCAAAGAGTGTCGTATCACCCTAGACCGGACTTCGAACAAGAAATAGTTGGGAAAAAGCTAGGCAGGTGATCACGTATTTATGGTAAGGGCATGTAATGCAGAGGAATGAGGAAAGTTGTGAGTATGAATGTGGATGGATATAAAAGTAGGGGAAGGCCAAAGAAACGATGGATGGACTATGGCTGGAAGTGGGGTGACTACCGAGATGACGCCTAATAGAGAATTATGTAAGAAAAAGCCATGTGGCCCCGACCCCAAATAAATTCGGATAAAGACAGAAGAATGATGATAATGAGATTTCAGCAGTAATTTCATATATATGTATGTATTTTTTTCACATAGGTCGAAATTCCGATAGAATATTTTCCCATTCTGAAACTCTGACAACTATGTAGCTATCGAAAAATGTCAGACAAATCGGAATTTTTCAAACTCGCGAAGCGTGAGTTCATTAAACTTTTCCTCGACTCCCCAATTTACTTTCTATCGAATCCAATCTAAATTCGTTCAATTTTTTAACATAATCACCGATCGGATAACGCTGATATTCGCGAGACAAGAACGGTAGGGAGGGGAAAAACGGGAATTGTAATAAACGATTTATCGAAGAAATCAGAGGAAGTCCCGGGAGACACGGGAATTAAGAACTCCGCTAATGAGATGTTGATTGCATCCAGTCCCGTTTGTCGTCTGCCTGTTTTGCATTAAATCTCCTTTTTAATATTTTCTCTCGTCCGTTAAAATGCGGAATGCATCTTGTGACGTTTTGTTGCTCCGTTCTGCATTTCTTATTCGTTTTTGTGTTCTTTGATGGAGAAATTAAAGAGAAATAAGTCCGTGCTTCGGATTCTTGCAATGTTGTACTCTGGTATGCACTTTAGAGGAACGTCCAGAACATCAGATCTTGTAAAGTGCTTTCTACTCAGAGGCTGTGTTTATTAATATATTTCGTTTAGTCAGCTGTAAAGAAGGCGTACTTAGCGCGACGAAATAAGTGCTAGTCATACCTACTCGTGTACTAAGGGTTTTTCGTTCGTGCCACACCTTTCGCTTTCTAGGCTATTTATTTGAAAGAAATAACGTTTACAGTGATAGCATTTTGACCTTCACATCGGACAGACTGGAGGTTTTAAACCTGGTGCTTATAACGCGGGTTCTTAAAACCTCAAGCTAACAGAAAGAAAGAAAATACTTTTGTTTGCGGCAAACATGACGCAGAGAAAAACACAAGAAATAACAAGCTGGGGGAAAATATGCGTCACATCCACGCAAAACGGCCATCGTTTAGCATAATGCTATGACCCTATGCGAGACACAGAGCCCCAGCGCTGGTTTTCAGCGACAGCCGGCGTTAACATGATGACGCCAACTGGTGCACGATGAGTTATAAATAGAACAATAAGAAATAAAAAACGTAATTAACAAACAATGCCTAGTCTAAATGTTTATATAAACATAATACATGATGTGTTAACTAGATTAATCGGAAAATTCAAAAGTATCAATTCAAACGACTGTTAATGTATAAACTTCACAATGGTATGAAGTCTTTACCGACACAAGCGTCCACTGAATTTCCAAGCCAACATTCATAAGAACAATTTTCCTTTCACACTAACAAACGCCGTATCAAGATCGGTTGTATACACGAGGACGTTGCCTGTTTCCCCCTCTCTTCCGTGTTTCGCATGACGAGGCGCGATAAACTCAGCAATGTACGTGAAAATGTTTCGATAATGTGAAAATTTGCAGTGTGACATTATTACCATAACGTCGCAAGGTGAATTAATCGTTGGCTGTAGCTTTTCGCGCGAATGGAGTTTATTGTTTGTTTGCATAAATGTGGGTTCGAGTTAAATATTTTTCTTGAATAAACCTTGTTCAGAATATAGCGTAAGACGAGATACAGGTCGAGTTTCACGACTTATTCCAGGAATATTTTTCTTAAATTGCACATCATAAACAGTTAAACATGTAAGACTGTTTCAAAAAACATTAAAGTTCACATTTTATAAGATAACATTAGTAAATAGGTGTAGTTTTCATATTTTTAAGCATTCTCAGCGATTGACAACTGCGCAACCAGAAATGGACCGTAAAAAATGTAATCATTCCAAAATCGCAAAAAAAATATTTAACAGCCCTCACATAAAATAAAAAACGAAACAGTCCAACCGGCTGTTAAATTGAATGAAAGAAGAATCGCTTACGTCGAAATTCATAACACTCCTACACAGTTATGTTTCTCGTCACACTCCAAGAATACGGGCTAATCTAAAACCGTTAAGGGTTAAACCCGGACAGTCGGACAGCCGGACAGAATGCCGGACACGTACGCCGACCATCTTCCTTTCGCAAGGACACGCTCGCCGGACGTACGAAACGACCCTTTTGAGCTAAGCAAACTGATGTTGTGTCTTCGGACGTGTGTTTTATGTTAGTTTTTATTGCCAACTCCGAATTAGACACGGCAATTGGTTATATAACTTAGTGATTTGAATTTAATCATTTAGAATGTTATAATAACTGTCCTCGACTACATAAGTGATAATATTTCTGTAATGTTGTGCATGAATCTTAAATAAATAAATAAATAAATAAATATTGATTAAATATCTTTTTTTTTTTAATTAGTAACTAACCTAATCCTACTAATATTATAAGTGTAAAAGTTTGTATGGATGGATGGATGGATGGATGGATGTTTATTACTCTTTCACGGAACGGATTTGGATGAAATTTGTCACACAGATGGTTAATAACCAGGATTAACATAGAGGATACTTTTTATCCCGATATTCCCACGGGATCGAAACTTATGCGGGTAAAACCGCGGGGCGCAGCTAGTATAATATAAAGAGGAAAGATTAGAATTTTTGTATATTTCTTTGTTACGTTTTCACGATAAACGGCTCAACGGATTTAAATGAAATTTGTCACACAAGTAGACCATGACCTGGATTACGACATAGAATACTTTTATCGCGATATTGCCGCAGGATCGAGGCTTAAGCGGGTGAAACCGCGGGACACAGCTAGTTTTTTTAATATAGTGGTTTATCCACTCTTTACACGGCTCGTGCTGAAGAGACAATAAAATGTCCAAATGAACGAGGGTCCACCAATCGAACCGCAATAAACGACGAGTGAGATATATTGATACCATCACCAAGCTTTGCAAACCGATTGGTGATCCCAGTTAATAAGTGGTAATAGTGGATACCTACTCACCATTTTTTATTATTAGCCCTTTACACGACTCAATTAACTTTACTCTCGGTTGATTCCTTCTTGCAAAATGTCGTGAGGAAAGTTTTCAGTATGAATGTCGATGGCTATAACAGTAGGGGAAGACCAAAGAAACGATGGATGAGCTGTGTGAATGATGATATTATGGTTAGAAAGTGGGTGACTACCGAAATGAAGACTTATAGAGAAGTATGGAAGAAAACAACAAGTTGCGCCGACCCCATAATTATAAATTGGGATAGTGATGATAATTCTTTCTTGTAAATAAGCACGGAGGGGTCTTGGTATGTGAAGATGGTCACCCATCCACGGACCAACCGCGGCGAGCGTAGCTTAACCAGATCGATCGACACGTGCGGCTGTTATTACTTATCCACAAGCCCCTAACTAATACACCTACTCTAGGCAAAAAAAAAACGCAGTAACGTGTAACTTAAATTTTTCTGTTAAATTGCAGACACGTGAAACTTTACCTTTTTTCGAAGTTCGTTGCCTTGTCTCTTTAATAGCAGCAGGTGTCTATAGACGACAGTAATCACTTTCCATCAGGTACGCCGTTACCTTATTTTTTAAGCCAGTAAGAGCGTGACCTTTTATCTGGTTATTCTGACTAACTAAGCTCACCAGGCTCCACTTGCGACGAGGAATGGACACTAAAATATGACCAGAAAAAAGCACTTCAGGGGGATGTCAGGGTAGCCCGCGAAATTTAATTTTTCTAACGTTTTTTTTTAATTTGCAGGTCTGTGTTAGATTGTGTATTGAACAAAATATGATTCGCAATCGTAATAAGTAGGTATTTACAGAATTGTAGTCATTAATATAACCGTCTAATCTCGAATAATACTATTGAATGATTATTTCATGAAATATCATTTGAATTTTGCGGGCTATCTTGTCGCTTCCCCTTAAATTGGTACTCGAAGTAAAATAAGGGATAAACAATGTGACTTTGCGTTTTAAAATAATGTAAAGCATAAAGTATATTGCGGAAAGTAGATAACCTAACTAATACTAAGCGGAAAGTAGATAACCTAACTAATACTAAGTCAACACAAAAGTAATATCCCTAAAGTTCACAAAATGAGCACTACAAAAAGTAAGCGTCCGCAAACAAAATAAAAAAAATATCAACGAAAAAATTTCATAGTAAACTCTTAACTTTCTCCGCGCCCATAATATCCCATTTCGTGAGTTTAATATTCAATAACCGCTTTTATACACAACTATTGGGGACGGGAATGTACACGGTGTTCCCATTCCGATCACGTACGCCGCTGTCTTAACATCTGGATTGTTTTGCAACATGCTGTAGCGTCTTGAACTTTGTTTTTAAACTGACATCTGTCTAGTCGCACTTTTTGAAAGTTATTCGGTGGTATTTACGTGGCCGAGACTTGGACAACTTTGAACTACGGTACTTTAAAATGTTGGAGCCGATGGCGGTGCATTTTAAGCTCCATTTGCGATGTTTTGAAGTTGTGTACATTTTTGGTGGTTAGCAGTTGGGGAAATAACAACTACAATATAAGGAAATACAATATAAGAAGAAATCTTTATAGAATAGAGCTTTGGGTAAAGTCTTTCTAAATTACATAAAGAGAAATGATTTGATTTTTTATGTTTGTGTGTTACGCTAAATCGACGAAACGGATTTGGATGAAGTTTGGCACATGCATAGACTATGAGCTGGATTACTACATAGGATAGTTTTTTCCCGATCTTCCCACGGGATCAAGACTTACGCGGGTGAAACAGTGGGGCGCTGTTAGTTCTAAATAAAATTGTAAATAAAATTGTAAAGTCAACATCAATATTTTATTTCTATACAAGAGAAGCCATAAGTATAAATTAGATATACGTAAGTTCAGCTTGAATACCTTGCGTCTGCCGAGAGATGTTGCCTCATGCACTTTTTGACGTAGTCACAAAGCGTTCCACCAATATCGCAGATATTCGGGATCCCAAGGATGACCATCAAATTTTAATATCGCCTTACTCTTTAATCCATGAAAAGTTTCAGTAAACCAGACATTACATACGCCGGGGAACGGGGCAAAAACTAATTGGCACAGTTTTGCATCCTGATCTCTCGTTGAAAAGGCTAAAAATGGCCGTGAGGGAAGTACATAACAAAGTGAGGATGAAAGTTAGGCCGGTTACAGGCCCCATCCAGTCACCGAAGCTATTCGAGCGTTGGCTCTGTAGAGTTTTTAATTTCGTTCCGCAGCCACTCGCGGGAAACCTCGTTACAAGTTTAAATTGGCATTTCTCGGAGTAATGGTTAGACGCCAGTGGATAACTTCCCGCGGTGTCTCCTTCACTTGGTCGGGTAATTCTTATTTAAAATGTATGAAAGGTTTCTTACAAGGTATTTGTGAGTCAAGTGTTTAGTGCATGGTGATATTGTGTGCCGCTTGCCGGTGCGCGGGGTAATGGAGTTTGTGTTTATCGCAGAGTGGGTTGGTCAAATATATAGTTTAGACCCTGATATTCAGTTCATTTACCAAGCCGTAGGTACTGGGCCCACCTGGTGGATTCTGGCCTATTACCTATCACAGAGAAGAGGCCTATGTCCCAGCAGTAGGGACATTATGGGCTGATTATTCTATTCATGTAATTTACATGCAGAAAGTCAGTAGTAGTGGTCAAGTAAAAACGCAGGGCAATTTTGATTATTTACACAACAAATATGTGTTTGTATATAACAAGAAAGAACAGTGGTGGCCGAGTGCTAACGGGCGCACCTTACGAGTTGTAGGCCGGGGGTTCGAACCCAAGCAGACTTATTTTGGGTAAATTATTTCATCACCACTGCTCTCAAAACGGTGAAGTAAAACATCGTGAAGAAACCGGCATGTCCAACCAAAGCAAACCAAACCAAAAGTTCAAAGACATGTGACATCTACCAACCCGCACTGGGCCCGCGTGATGGATTACGGCCCACTCCCTCTCACCGAGAGGAAGCCTGTGTCCCAACAGTGGGAAAAATATAAACTGATTATGCTATATGATAAGAACACTAAATAAGAAAGTACGTCCATCTTAGTAAATCCCTTTACTCGTCTCCCACCACTCGCAGTTATCGAATTGATGGTGTAATTTTATTGTTGGCACCACATGATCTCTAAGCCATTTGTCGTCCTGTAAAAGAGGAGCTCCAAACCATAAGGATTATAGGTTTTCTACTGTTTTTTTTAAAGATAATCTATCTATAACCCCGATATAATAAATAAATAAAAATAAAATAAAATAGCCTTTATTGCTGTTTCTTACCTTACAAATAATATATGCATACTTACTAAAACTAAATTGATTTAATCGATTCTAACTTGCATTTGAATGATCGACCACTGGATGTTTGTGTGAAACAGCTTGTCTGTCGACAAAGGCCTCCTCTAAAGATTTCCATGTATTCCTGTCTCTTGCTAAGCGAGTCCATACCGAACCAGCTATTTTCTTGAAGTCATCTTCCTATCTTTCGGCTTGGCTGCCTCTATTTCTTTTGCTATCTCTTGCATACCATTCTGTTACTAACTTAGTCCATTTCTCGTTACTTTCTCTTAACATATGTCCCCTCCAACGCCATTTAAGCTGTCTGTAGGCTGTGTGTGCATTTTTTAATTTTGTGTTCTATTTAATTTCTTGTAATTTCACTCTATCTCTTCTTTTTATACCTAAAATACTCCTTTCTATTGCATTTTGGCAGACTTTCAACGCCGATATATAAACAAATAAATTATTTATTCCCAAAATATAATACCCACATAACCAACTTATACATTTGTCTTTATCCGTAGACTTTTTCTGATGTAGTTAGATACTTAACTGCATATACAAATGTTGTTGTTGTTACAACATAATATAACACCACGACTGTAGTCCCCGAAGGGTTAGGCAGAGGGGGACAGTGGTGGTGCTGGGTGATGCATAAGCATTATCGGCCAATAATGTTCCCACTGCTGCGACACAGGCCCCCTCTCTGTGAGAGGGATAGGACCGTAATCCACAACGCGGGCCCAGTGCGGGTTGGTAGATGTCACATGTCATCGAATTATTGTTTCTGGGACACGCTGGGTGATGGGTGGATATATGTAAATCTGGGAAAGAAAATGAATTCGTGTCTTATTTTTGAGTGACAGAAACACGCTATAAACCAAACTATCTAAAACTCAATGTTCCATATTTACAGACGAGTGTTGTAATTTGGTAGCATAATGTAATGAACATTATTTAACAAAATTCATGAATAATAGCCAAGGATTGCGACACGGAACGTTTGCTCAGAAAACATCTCCAGAATTTGGTTAATAACAGAGACCCATCTCACTGGCCCGGTAGGTGCGTTGTTTCTACAAACGTGTAGATACAAACAAACGGATATTCTAATATATTTTTATTTACTCAGGTGCTGTACATTTGGTTAACAATATTTGTACTACAAATATTGACTGATGACTGTGTCTTTCTGCGTTATAGTCAGCACATTGTTCAAGCCTTTCCAAACTTGTTTTTAGTTAAACTAAGTAAAAATACAGTAGTGGTGGCCCAGTGGTACCAGCCGTGTCTTACGAATTGTGGGTCGTAGGTTCGAACCGAGAGAGACGCCTTACTTTGTGTATGGAAAACATCGTGAGGAAATCGGCATGTCTATGACCAAAAAATCGAAGACATGTGACCTCTACCAACCCGCACTGGGCCCGCGTGGTGGATTAACTCCCTCTCAACGTCATGATCTGTTCTTATAAAACTCGTGCCGACACAACAGAATAAGGCCATTCGTCCACGGCGCTACTCAAAAGTAACATGTTACAAATTCAAATCACCAATGAGCAGCCACAGCAATAGTTTTCCAATGGCGATCCGAACAGCGCGCGACTTACATAATAACGCATTTGAACACAAAAGGGCAGGATAGGAGGTGGAGCATGGTTTGTGACATAGCTTCACAATCATACCCTACTGCCGTTCCGTCAAGGTAGTCCCAGTTTACCATGTTGGACTTACATCTTCCCACTTGTGGTTCAGAGATGGTTCTGAATTCCAAGTGGACCACGGAAGGTTACACCCTGCAGGGAGATGCTCCATCATTGACATGCAGTCAAAGTGACCTCTGCGCTACCACCGACAACACCGTGGGAGTGGCAAAGTTTTGGGAAAACAAGATTTAAAATACAGTCGTGTCAGCGACACGAAGAAAAAGAAGACTGACGCGTTATTACCTCGTTTGGTGTTGGTTTTTAGTAGCGTCCAGGACGACGGGCCTAGCACCAAGCAACGAGAAGCGAGTAAAGTTAGCGACTAAAAACAAGTTGGCGAGCAACGAGGGTGCGCGACGGCGACGAACGATGACTCGCCGGTATACGTAAAGTACCAAGCGTGAGTCTCTCATCGAGTGTACTACCTGTCAAGCGAGCGTCGCTGAGCAAGTACTCTCTTTGATAGCTCTTGTGGCTGCGACAAACGAGTACTCTCCGGCCGTGTTAACAGTCAGCGATCTGCTATTAATATACGTAATTCTTTTACTTACACGGGACCTACAATCTTTTGTAAGTTTCTTGAGCGAGAAAATCGTTGATGGCTAGTCGCTAGCGCGTCAGCAGTAGAACAGGTACCTAAGAGTATACCATCATCTGCCTAGCCTTTTCTCAACTATGTTGGGGTCGGCTTCCAGTTTAACCGGATGCAGCTGAATACCTGTATTTTACATGGAGCGACTGCCTATCTGACCACCACAATCCAGTGACTGGGTAATACAATACCCTTTGGTAAGACTGTTGTCAAACTTTCGGGTTTCTGACGACCCTTAACGACTGTCAAAGATCCACGAATAACAGCCGGGACCAGCGGCCTAACATGCTTTCAGAGACACGGAGGGGTCTTGGTATGTAAAAAACGGTCACCCATTCACGGACCAACCGCGGCAAGCGTAGCTTCACCTGATCGATCGCAAAAAAGGTTTTAGAAGTCGTATATACTCTGTATACGACTTGTAAAGCCTTTCGCATTTTCATTTTTTATTTCTCCCACTTTTACATATGTACAACTCTAACACATTCACTTTATGTCGGTATATCCTTGATATAAAAATAATAACTACGTCCAAACACACGTCGATAACATCGCTCCCGATAATTCAATACGCTAAGACATTGAACACGACCAGTTTATGACGAAAAATAACTTTTACGAAGCAAATGTATTCCGTCGACGTCCGTATAACCGGCGCACGGTATTAATGTTTGGGAGAGAGAGCTCTAAGAAACCACATAGTCTCGATATTGCCTTCACTTTGGTAATAAAACATATTCGAATGGAATTCTGCGGTGGTAGCCGTTAATGTTCGTTCTATGGTCGGATGAATAGACTTTTGCTTGCAATATTTTCGAGTTTTTGCGATTTGAACTGCTTTAAAAAGTGTTTCTTTATTAACTTTTATGGCAAAGTAAACCCAATTTGTTGTGTCTACTTTATTTTGATAGCTATTTGGGTCATTTATTATGTTGCTAGCTTAGTATTTAGTATTTAGCTCATTTAAGGTTAGGTTTTTCTTCTAAGTACATTGATTAATGTACAATGGTTGTCTTTGACACTCTTTTATGTGGCCTACGACAACAGCTGTTCAGTCTGTGCATATTATCAATAGGCTAATTCATGTAATTAGTTAAGTGCAGTTGCAGTGCAGTTGCAGTGCAGTTGCAGTGCAGTTGCAGTGCAGTTGCAGTGCAGTTGCAGTGCAGTTGCAGTGCAGTTGCAGTGCAGTTGCAGTGCAGTTGCAGTGCAGTGCAGTTGCAGTGCAGTTGCAGTGCAGTGCAGTTGTAGTGCAGTTGCAGAGCAGTTGCAGTGCAGTTGCAGTTTAGATTAAAACAACGCTTTTCATATTTTCTACGGCTCTCAGATAGCTCTTGTCAAGTTCGCGACACACGCGCGCAGCACAGCCACGACTTACAAGTTGTAGGTCGTAGATCTGAACTAGGCAGGCGCTTTACTTTGTGTAAATAATTTCACCACCACTGCTCTCAAAACGGTGAAGAAAAACATCATGAGTAAACCGGCATGTCCTAGAACCAAAAATCTACCGCACTGGGCTCACGTGGTGGATTACGGCCCACTCCAACACACCGACAGGTCGCCTGTAATGTTGGTGTGCAGTCGCAAAAAGAACGCGTTCTACTGCTACGCGTAGTTCAAAGATTACAAGAATACTACCGCCACTTCACTTCAACTGCACTGCAACTGCACTGCAACTGCACTGCAACTGCACTGCAACTGCACTGCAACTGCACTGCAACTGCACTGCAACTGCACTGCAACTGCACTGCAACTGCACTGCAACTGCACTGCAACTGCACTGCAACTGCACTGCAACTGCACTGCAACTGCACCGCAACTGCACTGCAACTGCACTGCAACTGCACTGCAACTGCACTGCAATTGCACTGCAACTGCACTGCAACTGCACTGCAACTGCACTGCAACTGCACTGCAACTGCACTGCAACTGCACTGCAACTGCACTGCAACTGCACTGCAACTGCACTGCAACTGCACTGCAACTGCACTGCAACTGCACTGCAACTGCACTGCAACTTGATCGGCGCTTCATAAAATACTATAAATTAGTCTGCAGGTTGTGTCGGTCGGTATGCTTCGTTAGTGTAGTAGTTCCAAGCGCTACTGCTGAGCACGAGGTCCTTCGTTCGGTTCCCAGGTCGGGTAAAGTGTTATTGGGTTATTCCACTAGGAAATTCTCAGTCGGAGCAGGTCGGAGTCTGGATCTGTGCCCCGTTGATGGAAATAGGCTCGCCCCCAATTACATAGGACTTAAGCATAACGTGTATTTTATATTTTATTTGATTAAAAGGTTCAGTATTTTAGTATTTCTGTGTGATTATTATATTAATGTTATGTTTTAATTGTTTTTGTTTTTTGTTTTAGAAAAAAACGTTGCCCCACACTAGGAATTTCTACTGTATTGTGGGTGCGTTTACAAACATTTAAAGTCACATACACAAACAGCCAACCCGGAAATACTACTTGTAGGCCATACAAATATTTGTTCCGTTCGGGAATCGTACCCGCGACACGCAGCGCAGCAGTCAATCGCTTAACCACTGCACCAACCGTGCCGTCAATTTAATGTAATGTGTAATGTAATGGACTTTGTCTGAAAAATAAATGAATTATTATTATTATTGTTATAACTGGCGAAATGTGAGTGTATAGCTTCACCTCTGCCTAACCCTCCGGGGTTTACAGGCTTGATGTTATGTGGTGTCTACAGGTGCAATACATAGGACACAAACACCTTCACATGAAACATTTCCATTATAATTCATTGGCCTCACATCCTCTCTGTGCACGTAACACCTCATTATACCCATAAATACTTGAGAACATACCTTTAACTCCGGTATTGTTGGTACAAGCAGTGCCTGGTACATTTTTATAAAATGGGTCGCTCTGTGGTAGCAGCGTGTGGCCCTAATGTGCGTCGTTTATTCTTATGAGCCACCCCACTTACCCTCTTTATAAATAGTTACCTATATTATATTTATAGAACGTGCATGTGATAGTGGGTTCAGGATATGGTTGGTATTTTTTAAGGAATTTTTGTGACTATTTTGAAGTTTTATAGGTTCACGAACCCATGTTTTTTTTCCATGGAGGTTGCCAATGCCAATGCTACGATCCTTATTAAACTTCTTTTAATTCGTGCACTTTCATACATCATTTGAAAAATACATGCGCGCCATTAAATTTAAAAAGGATACTCGAGTTTGCTGAAGGACATCACAAATTAGAATTATGTATGACGTCCGTAGCTCGGAGGAATCGTTTTCGCCGCCATCCGAGTGCTAAGCATTTCACCAGAAATTATTACACCTATTGTTTATTCTCTTAATTTGACCAAACCATCCAACTCTTCAGAATACATTAGACGTGCTGTAATGACCGGAACCCGTACTGCCACCACAATGGCGTTTGGTTTTCTCTTACAGTGCCATTCGAGATAATCCAAGTTTTAACCGTGATAATTTATTAAGGCGCTGCCCAAAGGTAAACACTGTAAAACGCTCAGTTTTTTGTCGCGTTTAGGCGTAGTGGTACATATTACAAGTCAGAAAAAAATTGAGTGTATTGTCAAATGATCAAAGACAATACTTTTTCAAAAATATTTCATAAAAATAAAAAAGCATCATGATAAAACAATCGTGAAATAGAGCTCAAATAAAACTATTTTCGCCGCATATGTAATCCTCAAAATTTTAAGCGTAAACTATCATATTTTATGTAATGATAATGAAGGTAATTTAATTAACTTAAAAAATACTTAAAAATGATTTAATTGATCCGTGCAATTCTTTTTAATTTATTTAAAACTGCAAAATTACTCATATTTCGGTGGTCATTCGATTCAAGTAACATCAAACGTATCGCTGTTTTGAACCTCATTCTATGCCGCGGTGCGCTATTGTGAATTTGGTACCTAAAATGTTGCTTCACGCCTTAAGGGTCAAAAATAATAAAGTTACTATAAAATGTAGGTGCTCTTAAAGCTCCTAATATCAAATTCCATTATAATTTAATATTAAACCGGGATCATTAAGTTCATAATCCCGAAGTCCACAAGAGTTACTTCATCGTAAAACAAAATTAATGCATTGACAAATTTCCTAGTAAAGTTTTCAAAGTTACGGCCCCCGGCAGCTACAAATTGTTACTAATTTCTTTAAGTGCAAACTCGAAATCAACCAGCCGATTTAACGAGCTCGATACTCTTACTGAAAATGGAAATACCAATTTATTTTCAGCTACTCAAGTAGCTTAGCTCAAGGGTTCTTGGATAAACGGCTAGCGCTGAATCGATCGTTTTGGGAGGTTAAACCGTCATAGTGGAGATCTTGTCTAGGATGGGTGGGCTTCTTTAAATACTTATAGTGAGAGACGTGTTGCTGGAAAGCCTGATTTGAATCCGAAATACTTTTAAATTTTTATTGAGTGTATTTTTATATTTTAGGCACATGGAGCGACTACCCCTTGGGTTGTGGAGGTATGATAGTATGACACCTTGAAGTTTTTTGCCGGTTAAACGACCAATTGGAACCGTGCACCTAGGCTTCTGAAGTTTGATATGTGCCCATGTAGGTTTATGTGAAATAAAATATTTTCATTTTGATGATGGTCCCAGTACTGTGTAACACGAAACCAAGGCTAGTTTTGGCAAGACTAGTTTTCAGAATTCCGAGCGACTGTCCGTAATCAATACTGATATTTTAAGATAATTCACTAAACTTTTCCATCCCAGAAATGACTTATCAAGTGATCAACTATTAAACGGAACACACAGTAGATACATAATTGGTTCAGGTGGTAACAACACCGGAACGTACCGCCAAAGCCGAGGGAATTTAATGCGCCATTATTTATGGTCTCCAACGCATTATGTTTACAATCGGCCGGTTTACGCCTATAAAATAAAAGTAGGCAAGTGCGAGCCGGGTCGCGATTTATGTCCTGTAGAGCAAACAGAGAAATAGCTGCTCTTGGTTTCCTGTTAAACACTGTTTTGTGAAAACTTTCTGGCATTTTGGGGTCTGGTTTTAAGCATAGAAGTAATGGACTTATCTAGAAGCTTTTGTAAATAAAATGTATTTCTAACAAAATCAAGTCTTTCATTTTCCTACTGCTGGAACACAGGCCTCCTCTCTGCGAGAGGGAGACTGCCGTAATCCTCCACGCGGGCCCAGTGCGGGTTGGTGTATGTCACACCTTCGATTTTTTAGTTCTAGGACATGCCTGTTTCCACACGATGTTTTCCTTCAACGTTTTGGAAGCAGTAGTGATAAAATATTTGACACAAAGTAAAGTAAATTCGATGAAACAAAACTCTTACGAGATCTTTCATCTCTGAGAGTCATGGTAAATAACCTGTATTCTTATAAACGTTAACAAGTAAACTCAGCAAAAACTACGTTTGATCATGAAATTCCAGTTTATTAAGTGTATTCATTACTGAATACTTACGAATTAAGTTAATTAAATTAAATAATCTTCACAAGATTGCGTGAACTAGTATTTGATCCCTATCTGCTATTTGTTCCCCTAACTAAGCTTGTGGTCGGCAAGACAACGTTACCTCTCCGAGACACTTCGTGTATTTCCGTTCTATTTTCGTTTGTAACAGTGCAGAACTCGCTAAGTCGCTGTACACAAGCATTAATGTTTTGGGCGTGTAAATACAATAATACACGTAGGTAATTAAAGTATTTTTGAGGGAGACCTTAGGTCTAGTGGTCAGAATCGTGACAGCTGAGAATAAAGTCCTGTGTTGATCCCCGCAAAGGACTTTTTCCATTGGGAAATTCTAAGGCTGAATTTGTGCCTGGTTAATGGCAATAGGCTTGTCAGCGATTAGGTGGGTCTTCAATAGGTATAACTGCCAAAAAGTAGATAAACTTTGCAGCCCTACCTACCCCTTCGGGTATACAGGCGTAATGGAACGCTATATTGATAGAGAACTAAAACATTCTCTGAAATCACTATTTACATACTTTACATTTATAACGGATTCCCATTCCTTGCTTCTCGAAAGACTCGAAGATTATTAAAAACCCTGAATATAATCTAGAGTCCCACCTAAGTAGTGGTGCAGATAATAATACTAGAAATAACCTGGAATATTAAGACGAGGTGCTAATCCGGGCTTGGATCCAATGGAAGGGTAATGAGATGACTGCAGTGTTTAGTTATTTTAGATGTAGTCTAGTTGAAAATAGATAGAGCTACTGTGGTAATATGGGTGGAAAGTAATATTTAGGTGTTACTGTACGTTACGGTGTTTCTAATTGTAAGTTTTATCGTTTATTTTAATTTTCAAGTTTTAAAATAATAAATAATAATATTTAGAAGTATATAAACAAGGGACGGGGAAAAATCATTGGGCGTCAAAAATTCGACCGCATGGCTGTCAACAGGAAAAGTGTTATGTAATATATTTTTTTTTATGGCAACGCTGATTCTTGGGTAAAAAATGGGTCAGCCCTCTGGTCACGTGACGAGTCGACCAACCACTTGGCGATGTCTCGAAAAACTAAGTTCATATATTTTTACAAGAGAACGTTTTTTTTTACCCTAAACAGCCTTGCTCTCAGACTTTTCATTAAAAATAAAATAATTTACCAGATTCTAGTGCACCTCTTTCCTGTCACGAATTTAAATCTTCTTAATTATAATATGTTTATAACTTGTGTACCTCGTGTTGCAGTCAAGTCATTCATTGCATTAGAATAGGACATTGCCCTGCAGTGAAACAATATTTCAATGGGTTTATTAATAGTGCTCTAATATGGACTTTTTTGTCAATTAGAACCGCCATTACAACAACACTACCAGAGAATTCTCAGCAGCAACTCGGAGTCTGCATTAGTCCTCGTTACAATAAGCTCGTCCCCTAGTACAAACATACCTGGCCTGGCCTGGATTTAAACATAACTGGCGAAATGTGGGTGTACTATAAGTACACCTCTGTATAACCCTTCGGGGGTGACAGGGTGATGTTATGTATATGCGTTACTTTCAAATTCCATCTTAAATTAAATAAAAGTCCTCCAGACCGAATTTCGGCCATGGCGACCAATCTCAGCGTAGACCTCCCGCGCGGGAGATATTATAGTGCACAAGTGTGTACGCAGACACAGGTGTACTCTCTCTTCTCTCACTCTCTTATCCTAAATTACAAAGCACATTAAGAACAGCCACATTGCTCTCCTAAACCAACCTTTCAACAAAATTCTTTTCCAATGCCAATACGGAAAAATAAACTCCCATTGATCCACAAAACAATTGAATCATAAACCATAAAATTATGCCATAAACGAGATCCATAACACTCAAATTTTAACCATGACTTAGTAGGATCTATTAAACCTGCACTATCGGACATTTATAGTCGCAAGTCGCAAGTCGCAAACTAAGAATCGACTTTATGTGGACGTAATAAAGATACCAAGTAATGGTTCCTATTCACGTAACGACCGTCGCACGTCGTAAGATCTGTTGACGATTGCAGCGCACCTGCGATACGTCTGCGGTTGAATGGGCCGCCTTAGTAGTGCATTCACCGTGTAATGCCGTGTGCTTAATAGATGGTTTTGGATTTATACGCAAATATATATACATATACCTAAGTTAGACTGGAAGCTGACTCACATACAGTTGGGAATGGGCTAAGCAGACGATGATGATGAAATACTTAAGTAAGTACATTATAATGCTTAAGAAGATAGTTTTCTTTTCAGATTTTTCTCTCTAGACTTTGTCCAGTTTGTTGTTAGGTTATTTTATTGTTTTTTATATTTTTTTTTCATGTGTAATTGTTTTTTTTTTTTTGTAGATTATTTATAGGTAAGTATTTAGGAATGTTTACATTCCAAATCAATAATCAAAAGCTTTTTATCTGTCAATAAAATAAGACTCGTCTATTATTATGTATTATAAGGGGAAGCTTTGTAAGTTCTACGCTGAGAAAGTTCGTAGCAAAAGCGTAGCGGTTACGTACCAATTTCGTAGACGTTTCGTAGCAAAAGTCGTTGCCGTAGGTCAACGACAGAAGCTGATTGCGTCTGTAAATAAAATAGCTATGAAGATATTCATTTTATCAAAGACTTTCATATAATTCTAAAAACGTTAAACATGGCAATGAAATAAAATAAAAGCTCTCTTTGAACATACACTTCACGTATTTGAATATTCATATTTATTTTATGAAACGCTGTAGGAGGTACCGCAGTCCGCACACACGACTTGAAATTGTGGAAAATAAAAAATATTGCCACCTGATTTTTTTATAAGATAAATAATATCTTAAAAAAACGTGTCAGGGTCGAAGTTCCTCACGCGACTCGCACGCAAACACACTCGTATGATAGAAAGAGACAGTGAGAGAGTGAAAGTTTGAATTGAATACGCGTTTTTAATACAGAACCATCTAGTATAAGTTTTAGAAGCTCTCATAAAGTTGCCGCCGTCTTTGATTTTCATTTTGACCTCAATGTCGGCTTTAGCGCCCTCAAAAACCATGAAAACTATCTCTCTATCTCTGAGAAAGAAAGAAAAAGAAGAGAAGAAACTCGCATGAAGGAGGCATAACACTTTTTGTTACATGGCGATTTCTATACCCGTTAACTCCTACCACGAGCCGTATTAAAGAACTTCGTTCCAAAAAATCTGAGCCCTGTACAAGCACTTATCTACAGGTCAAAATTATAATTTAACGTCTACCAATATGTTACAAAATTTTAAGGAATAATAGTTCTTATAAATATGAATATGCTACGGAAGTGCTACGGGAGTGTTTCAAACAGGTATTTTTTTTTTTTATTTAAGACTACATTCAGTTCTACAGTAAAAGTTCTTCATATTCTTGAGTACATATTATCACCTCTTACAATATTTTACTCTATTAAAATATAGCTAGGTAGTTGCCTACCATTTTATAATACAAAGTCTTTTCACCGACTAACAAAATTTCCATTTTCGCTGCGAGAAAAAAATAAGAACATTATTGTACATTTGGTTGGTGTTTCGCGAAAAATATTACATTATGCAGATGAGGTATGTATTAAGCATGCGCCGCTTACACGTGAATATTTAAAACTCCTACAAATTGTGGCGGACGAAGCACGCGCGAATGTCGAAATAAATTTTACCGACACGTTGTATAGCGAAAGATCATAATTTTCGTAAAGACCCTTTAGCCATAGCTTCGTACTAATGGTAACAAATGCAAGCGTCATAAAAGCCCGAATGTTCACAACTGGACATGAGTTTCATCAAATAGGGTCGTGTCATCTCATCCATCTATACATTTATGTAAAACAGTTCGCGAATGACGGACAAACTTCACACAGCCTACTGCTGGGAGCACAAACATGTTTGAAAGATTATAATGCGGTAAAAACGGTGGCCAGTCGGCCTAGGAAAACCTCAACCATGTCGCCATGACATCCTAGTGATACAAAAATAAGTATTTTCTTGTTCCTAATGTTCGGTGAGTTGATTAATTTTATCAATGTTTAAGATGTGCTAAGGTAACCGACGAAATAAAATTTACTTACATTTTTTTGCAATTTGCAGGTCAGTGTCAGGTTGTATGATGATTAAAATATGATTCCATACCGTAACGAATAAGGCTTTACAGAATTATCATTAGAATCACCAATACATCTTTCTAAGTTCACGTAACCTCAATATATAAAAACAGTAAAAAAAAAAGACTACAAAATGTCTATTAATTCGGCGTGCCTGTTGGCAAAGGCCTCGACGATTTCCAGTGTTGCCCGTCTCGAGCAACCCTCCTCCAGTTTGGTCCTGCTGTCAATTTTATTTCGTCTTCCCACCTTATGTATTGTCTCCCTCGTCTTCTTTTGCCGTCCCTTGGGTACCATTCAATAACTCTTGCTCCACTTCCCCATTATATCAGCAAGTAGTAACCACCTACTGCTAACGACTTTTGGAATAGTTTTATATAATGCTTAATTATCAAGTATTCACGCCTTGACACCGTCCTTGATATGTAGAGAATAGAACTACGGATTGGCTGCTCTTAGCTCTCTTAGCTTAAATAAAAAATAAACTTTAGTTAAAATTTACCTGAGTCAAATTTTAAATCTCACATAACAAGGGCAGATGTCATTAAGGATATCTTGGGCTTAATTGTGCTCAAAGTTTATACCCTCAACTATCCCACTGCAGTGTAAAGGAGAAGGAGGAGGAGGTGGAATGGGTTCTTTATTCAGAAAATGAACAAATATTCATCAAGATTTCGTGTTGTTTAGTACATTACATTTTTCATCAAGTTTTACTACAAAAGTTTCAATTTTAAGATTTTGTTACCTAATCAGAAAATCCACCAGATTGGTTTGACAATTCCCGATTGTACGTTTTCTTTTCATGTGGTAATATAGTATTCGCGTATAAATGTATTTTCTTTCTTTCTTGTATCCGCATTCAAAAGGACACAGCAGAGGAATAACAGACCCCGCGTCGTGGAAGGATCACCTCTGTACCTAGTTTTTCTGTTCTGTTTTTCGTTGTCTGTTTATATATGTGTGTACATAAATGGTAAATGGCCGCGGTCGGTGCGTGGATGGGTTCATTACATTTTCCCTCCATGCCTCGGAAAGCATGTTAAGCCGTTCACCCTGCCTGCCATTCGTAGATCTTTGACAGTCGTAACGAGTACTCAGAAGCCCAGAAATCTGACAACCAGTCCTGCCAAGGGATATCGTGACTAACTGGGTTGTGGATGTCAAACAGGCAGTCGCCAATGAATGCCTTTGTCTCAATATCTAATGAATTAATGACCTACCAAACCATCGCCGTGTTCCAATAATCGCCTCCGCCCACAACATCACCCGGTATCACAAACAACGCGATCAATCAACAGTTTGACACCTCATGAATAACACCTATCCTGAGGAAAGTTTTACAAAAGATTTATATTCTTCCTTGAAGGCCCACGGAGTATCCAGCAAAGATTGATTGATCTCAAATAAATATGAATAAACAAAATATAATGGAGTGGACAGATCGTCCTTTTTTAAATTTGGGATAATCTTTTTCTTTTTTTTACCTTGAGGTGGAAGAATGTAGGTCAAAGATGAGCCAGTCAGTGCGGTTGGTAGTGGAGCTGTGTACCCAGGGTGTGTACATTTTAGTATAAAATATAATTATTGTACCTATGCGTAAATGGGTGCTAACATAGTATTCAGTACTATTTTTACTAGAAAAATGGATCAAATAGTATAAAAAAAAAAAATTATTAACATGCCATAACCAGGCAAAATATGCAATGAAAATAAAATACCAACTTTTACAATTGGTAACACCTAAGGTCTAATTTTCAAGGTTTCTACTTAATTGATATTATTTCAAGTTAAACAAATATCGACTGTATTTTAGTAGTCATTAAGTTGATTTCAGAGTGACTAACACTATTTAAAAGTTATAAAAATGTTTGAAGTCGTAGCGTAATCTGAACTTTATTGTGTAGGAATTAAAGTTACTTTTCCAAAAACTCATATTTGTTACATGTTTGGCAACTAAATCGCTAACCCAGATTATATTTTCTGGAAATAAATGATTGATATTCTTTCAAGTTTCATACCGGTAACGTAAGTACTCTTTCAGAGTGGAGGCGGGCGCGGGTGCTAGCGCGGGCGCGTGTAATTCAAAATGTATGTAGACGCCAGTTGCGTTCACAGTGCTCCCGCGAGCCGCGCGTCTTCGTCGTCGTCGTTAGGTGACTACGCGTGTGGTTCTACACCATTTCGATTCACCCGCCGAAGCGACGTAAACTCGTAGCTCGTTCGGCACTGTGAACACGCAGACGCCAAGACTCGAGCGCCCGCGCTCGCCCCCGCACCCGCTAGTGCAGTTTGATTGACCACTTAAGGCGCGGTAGCAAGCAAATTTTTAGGTAGCGCATCGCGGCAGCAAATAAGGTTCGAAACAGCGATGCGCTTTTGCGAATTGCGATTAGCGATTGATGTTAGTTGAATCGAATGAACACCAAAATACAAGTAATTTTGCACTTTTAATTATTTAAATATATTAAAAAATAAATGCACGGCTCAGTGGAATATTTTCAAGGTATTCCTTTAGTTGATTGAATTCTCTTTATTATCATTACATAAACCAGATAAATTTTGAAAATTATGTAACAAATATTAAATTTTATCTTTATGAAATACTTTTGAATAAGTCTATGACATTTGACAATACACTCAATTTTTTTTCTGGCTTGTAATATGTACCAATACTAATACTGAGCGTCAAAAAACTGTGAGTTTTACTGTGTCCTACGTTTAAGCAGCGTCTTAAGTTTACGTTAGATTCTCATTACATAATCCCCGTATCTAATCCCGAAGGGTTAGACAGGGGTGTATATTACACCCACATTAACATTCTTATTATTAAATGAATAATCCTGGACCGTAGTATTTCTCTTTGTTTGTCCTTATTTAAAGTCATTCATTGTTTATCAAATTGACTAAGACCATCTTAAATTGTCCGTATATTCAAATCGCAACTGTCGTTCTTTAACAGTTTTATGAAATGGCTTTAACACGACAAAATGGTGTTGTGTCGATTTGATAAACAACGGACGCTTTTCCCACTGACAGCGATGCAGATGTTTTTTTTTTTTTGTATACTTGTACCTACATAATATTTAAGCTAAGCAAAGCTTTCCACAGTCGGTCTGTGGATGGGTGACCATATTTACATAAGAAGAATAAGATGTGAAGAACGCGCGTTTTTGGGGGACTGTCTTTAGTAATTTTAACGTTCGAAAAGTGCTGATTCTCAGCCTAAGTTGAATAAATGACTTATGATTTTGTTTTTTTTTCTTGGAAAGCACGTTAAACCGTTGGTCCCGGCTGTCATTTTTCAATCTTTGACAGTCGTTACGGGTCACCAGAAAGAAACCCGAAAGTCTGGCAACCCGTCTTACCAAGGGGTATCGTGTTACCCAGTAATGGGTTTTGGAGGTCAGATAGGCAGTCGCTCCATGTAAAATACTGGTATTCAGCTGCATCCGGTTAGACTGGAAGCTGACCCCAACATAGTTGGGAAGAAGCTAGGCAGATTGAATCTACATAATATTTATAGTTTAGTTTTAAATTGTATTTAAGATTTCTTAATAAGCATGTAAAAAATTAATTTATCTGACTGTATCTTGGTCTAACCCTTGTTATTTTTTTTTAAATTTCTCCCTGATACATACTTTGTATAAATTAATATTTTCCTCTGTCCAAGTAAAAGTTATAATGCTACATCAATGTAGATAGTGCAATCTACATCGTAAGTGCAGGAGCCAATGTTAAATAGTTGCTAGTCGCAGCTTCTGGAGAATAAAACTCGCGCCAGTTCGTCAAAGCGTCGGAAAACCAATTTAAAGTTGTTGCTGTGTTTATTAAAACCCTTTTAATGTTCCGTGGAGCTCTTGGTTGGAAAAAACGGTGGGTTTCTTGCTGTCTGTGTGTAGTATCATGGTGTTTTCTTGAGAAAATGACATGTAGGTATGCCTGCATTTGGTTAGGTACCTCCTTTGGTAACTTTATGCGTTCATGCACAACATTACCAAAGGCGGTTTCTCAAAAAATTAGGTTGCTTTGCTTAAATCTTCTATATGTAAATAAAAATAAAATGCTGCTCGTTGGTGAGTGCATAACATGAGAATGGAGCGACCCATTTGTCTATTTTTCGTGTTAAAATGTTCGTAGTGGTCCGAATAAGGTTTTTAGGGAAAGAAAAGTTTTCCGGAAAATTGGAAAAACAGAAAGTCTTTCTATGGAATTTTTGTATGAACTATTGTTTGAACAGGACAGTTTCTATCGGATCAGCTAGTTGAAAATATAATGAGCGATAATCATAGAAAAAGAATATTGTAGCGACCTCAAATAATTAAATTCAAATTTATTTATTTATTTTGTGAACATAGGGTATAATTATACAGATGTTATACAAAAAATTTTGATCCATGCTATGTCCCGCCAAAAGGCATACAAAATATCTCAGGTAACTGAATATCAATTAACAAAATAAAAATAAATTCAATAGGTAAGTAGATATCACAATTTCTTGCAATAGTTAATAATATGTTAATAAATTAAGACGGCACATAAACAAAATAGGTAATAGGTAATTAGTCACAAGTTCGTATACAATAATAAATGCAATCAAAATGTCAATAATCAATTAATATCATTTTCTTATGAAAGCAACATTTTCATCATTCACTAAACCTCTCTGGCATTGCCATAAACACTGCTTGGTAGACGAAAAGGTTTATTTATTTTGTGAAAATAAGTGATTACAGTTGTTTTTATATAAAATGTCAAGTACACAAACCATGTTCCGCCGATAGGCATACAAAATCCGAGTTAAAGTTATAGTAAACTTATCTATAAAAGTTAAGTTTAGTAGGACAAGTGCTGATAAATAATCGAGTTTCATACCATGAAAAATACTTATTTTTAACATAAAACAGAACCAAATTCCCGTCCCTAAATAAAATAATCGCAAACTCTCATCCAAATTCGATTAAACCTAACACGTATACAAAAACGAAGTTTAAGTAGACGTCTAATTACCAAAGTTCCGAGCTAAACCATTATAAAGTATTGAAAAATGAGCGCTGATATTCGATCTTTGCTTAAGAACAAAGTAATTTTAACTCGGATAGCGTTTGCCCGGGGATTAAAAATAAAAGATGCGAGACCGGTTTTAAACTATAGTTAAGATAAGCCAAGTTTCTGTAGCGGCCACTAAGGCCAGTTTATAGAAAGTTCTATCAAGGTTTTTTCCTTTGAAAATAAGTTTATGTACGAGCTATGAATGTGAAATAAGTAATAGTTTAACTTGAAAATAAAGTAGCTGCTTTGTGGTTTGTGTTCCGTTATTATGGTTTTTTGTGCGCTGAACTGAAAAGAGCACACTAAGGGCTGATTTTTCAATCGACAGATTTTTTTTATTCGTGCAATAAAATTGACGTCTGACAGTTTTTGTATGGAAGAACTGTCAAAAATTCAAAATTATTCCTCCGATACAATTATGTGACGTTGGAAAAATCAGCCCTCAGTGTGCATACACACGACCGTCACGCGTCAACGACAGAGGCAAGAAGATGTTCACTGGTTCAGTAAGTAAACATCCATAAATAAGACGGCGAAGCAAGTGGCGCCGCCTCGTTTTGTTAAGAAGTTAATAGAATCACCGAAAAGGTCGAATAAGAGGAATACTGGCTGGTGTCAGTCACTCTTGCGAAGCGTCGCATCGATGGTTGCGTGACGTTCTGATGACAGAGATGAGGGCAGGGGAGTCGCTGTCGTAACCATTCCACGAAGAACTGCTAAGTATATTCTGACAGAATCTTGATGATAATTTGGTTTGTTTTGTAGTGTTCTAGATTTAGGTCCCCTAGACACATTTCGTATGCCCAATGTCATGCATACCTGTTATTTGCTTGGTTACTGATAATATGCCAATTTTAGATGTTAATTAATTTGAATTGTAAGTGATAGTATTGTTGGTATTATTCTAAATAAATAAATATTTACGCTGCCGAACCTCGCCCCTTGCGAATACGAAGACCACTTCTGGTAAAGGTTATCCTGCGCTGTTAAATATTTTCGATTCAACACATTTTAGGTTTTTGGCCTCATCAAACTGCATTTTGGAACCAAATCGATCACCATAAACGCAATAGACTCATAAAACCGATTCAAAGGCAACGTGATCGAAACGCAAACCATTACCTACCAAGTACGTACGTTACGTGATCTTTCAATAACAAAACAAGCGTTGTAACACGTGATAAAGTCGTTTTCACGAAAACAGACAAAGGTGGCACGGCAGAAAAGAATGAAGTCACGAGACACGAATCGCAATCCGTGCTAAGTCTCCCTTTGCGATTCGGGGTTGTTAGCGAGTAAAGCTGTGCTCACACGAGCTATTACTGCCCGCTACAGTTGACGGGAGTAGTGGGGCAAATGACTAATTAATGAAGCATATCTGTAGACTTGTCCTTTTTTGCTGACAACACAATATTTAGTTTCTTACTAACACTAGAATGATGTAAGTTGTATGCTAGCTGATGCTGCTGCTGTTGTTTGTGTTCGTTTGGTTGTGTTATTGCGTTTTGATTTTTTTATTTTAACTAAATAAATAACATGATGCCATTGCAGTGATTTTCGGATTTAGTCGCTTTTTGGATATTCGATACAATGACTGAGAGAAAAGTGACCGAAAGACGCACATTTTTGATACCGCGGCGCACTCACTCACGTGATACAGAATCGAAGCTATTCCTCAAACGTGCGATTTTGGTATAGTAACTGTAGTGTATATATTTAAGGCCCACTTACGCGGTTTAATGAATAAATTTAGAGTTTGTAAGCTCGAAGTTAAGTAATTAACATTTTAACTCTTATGACGCGTTGCGCCACTAAAAAGTAACACCGGGTTAGTTAACCAGACATTAGTGTTTTTTGAGTTGGACACATTCAGTTCAATCCACGAAACATAAAATAGAATTGCAATGTCTATGACCTAATATAATCCGACCAAAAATGGATGATGTAGTCGCAAAATTGCTGATGCTTAAAGAAGTATGTCTGCCAAGGCCTTAACAGTAGGGAGAAGCAAACAAAGACACACACACGCTCAAAGGCGCGCAAGTTACAGACGCTTTATTGACTAGTTTTAGTGCAGAGCTTGTGCTTAATTAAGAGTTGTGCGCTTGACACATTTACTAAATTAAGGTTTTCCTATGAAGGTGACTTTACTCGTCGTATGATTTAGATAGATAAATAAAACATTTATTCAATTCACACAAAATACATACCGCAACACAAAAACGCACAATTTGCACAATTTGTCCTTGTTTTATCAATTTTCACTCACGGAGTCAAAAATTTTATAGTTCATTGGGTTAATGACGACGACAGACTGTCCGGCTCCGCGCGCACGCCAAGCTTCTTGAAGATAGCGCGCTTGTTGCTTTGTCGCCATGATGTCCAGCAGTTCGTGGGTACGGCACAGCCAATCGCGTGCCGACCTAGCGAGCGTGTGCAGACATTCACTCTCAAATTCGTCCAATCATGGGTTAAATACAGAAAACACCATAACGTTTTTATTGACGTATTCATAGATCAAAATCAATATTAAATCATTAAAAGCTTAGGATCATCTGATTATTATTTTATTTTAAACCAAAATGTGGCATCACAGCTAAAGTTGAGAAATGTCAACCAACTTTTGGAGGATACAGTATGCCTTCTTTATGGAAAAACGAAAGGAAAGGTTTTCTTTAAAATATCACATTTTAGCCATAAGACCGCCCATTTTTATCACCCTATGTAAAATTTCTACTTTTATATCTGCTATTTCAAAAATGTTACCAGCTGAATAAATTAATAACGAATTAATATTTTCTTTTTATTTGCACAAACCGAAAGTTTTACTTTGCTATCATAATTGCAGTTTCAAGTTGCACCGCCTGATTTTCAGAAAGCTGGCGGCATAGGCAATTAGTGACCGCGAGTATTTTTCAGATTAAGCTGAAGTATTATTTTGCTGCGTTGTAAGCAAACCGTAATTTAAATATATTTGAATAAAAAGTAATATTCCACAAATGTTCTCGTTATTTATTAAAGGCCACACCAGCAGGAGTATACTAGAAAATAACTGAGGGCCAATTCCCGTAATTACATCCGTTCAAAATGTAATCGCAATCTCATCTCAGCGACCAGCAATGTTAAAAACTTTCATGTTAAAAACTTTTTACGAGGTATTTTTTGACAGATTGAGACAGAGCTGTGACTGTGAACGTTCTTCAAATTACGAGGATTGCCCTCTGATTTATTTTACCGCCATAGTAAACACAAAATTGACAAATAACAAGTATAGGTTTTTTCTTTTTGGAAACTGAGCCGATGTCAACTATTCTGCTATCGCCATGATGTGAAAATAGGTTGAAGTGAAATGAAGTGAATCTTAGAAGATTAAAATAACTATCAATTCGAAATTCAAACGGTGCATGGAGTTGCGTTTCAAGTCACTTTGAAATTCGAATGGTGTCTTGGTTTGAAGTTGCAATACTCGTATTGTTTTAATAATAAATGAATTCGATTCCAAACAGCGTGTGAGTGAGATTCAAAGTGAACTTGACTGACTAGAGCCTAGTACTACAGCATCAAAATGAACTTGACTGACTAGAGCCTAGTACTACAGCATCAAAATCGATCACAATATCGGTAATACCACAGAATCATCAACACTTAATCCGTCCACATGCGTCTGGCTGGCGACTTAACCAATTCAATAGTCACTCAAGCATCGTTCGCCCGACGGACCGGTATGCAATTTCACACACCGATACTCCCTGATATTGCTAACTGTACGTTCTTAGTAACACGTATGACAAAAAATTCTGGCAGACGGACGCCATGAATCCAATGCGTAGCAAATATCGCGCATCGTTGAGCATGTGAGCGATGCTTTGTCTGTTTCGAAGGCTTCCACGCGAGTTTGGTTTAGTACGCTTAATAGGAGTATGTTTCGAAGATAATTATGTTGATGTTTTCAATGGAATTTTTGTAAATAATGTGCAGTAAATTTTATTTTGGAGAATCTGAGTTCGCCAAGTAATAGGTTAACAGATCGGATGACTACGTTAATGTGTTAACTGTGTTGTGAACTTATATATATTTTAATTAAGAATTTGAGATAATTTTCAAGTTATGGAATAACGAAACTGTACTCAATATTTAACAAAGTTCAAATTCCATTGCAACCAAAAATTTATTAGGACCTTTTTGTTACAAATGGTCACTCAAAAATCAACGTAGAATACATTTCACTAAGGTAGATAACTGATTAGGTGGCGATGGAATGTAAATTATCAGAGATACACTATCACTTTAACGATCACTGCTATAGATACAAATTCAAAACAATAAATTCAAATTCAAACTATGAGAATAAAATACCGAAGACACGCACCATGTGTAGTCAAAATGTCAAAGCGCACTGACCAACATACCAAGGAAGGAAAACACAACCCAAAACACTTCCAGTAATCCTTACAAAAACCTCCAACAGAGAATCCACGACTACTTCAAAAAGCACTAATCGAATCACTCGACAGAACTAAATCAAAATACAGTCGACGTCAGAATAATTCAGTGCTTAGCTCCGAATCTAGTGTAACAGCGGCACCGTGAAAATACGGGCAGGTGCATTCACCAAATTACGTGGCTTTAGACTTAATAGCTGTACGTATATGTCACTTGACGTAAGACCTCAGCGATATGTGTCGCCGTTCGCACCAAGCGGAATTTGGAATTACGCCGCAATAGCAATGGGTTCCTCTTCGTTTTAATCTGGCTGAAGGTACAGCCTCCTTGTGTACCAGCCTTCGGTACAATGGAACACGTAAAACCGTGTAATTAATCAACTATGTGAGGGCTGTCTCGAAAGTTGTAGGTTGAAGACATGTTTTGATACAACATCAATATTATTTTGACTTGCTGTGTATTTGTAGGAGGGTTTAATTGGTCTTCAGTGTTCGATTTGCGTAGGTAATTTAATTTATTAGGTAAGTCTTAATAATTTTACGTTGATTTCAGTAAATTTAAGTTCTAATAATCCCTTGAAGTTATTTCGTAATACGGTGAAACCTACACGATAGTTTTCAACTCGAATTAAGCTGTTCTGAAATATTCTAACTAACTACTAATTAGTCATCAACAGCATACAGTATGTGTCTTATTTACATGACTATTCCACTAACGTTCAACGATCTAGAGACGTGCCTCTAAAAACAAAACAGAATTCAATTTATTCACAGTCGCGTTTGAGTGTAAGTAATACATTGTTCGCGGAGGGTTCGGCTAAAAGTGAGGGGATAGTGAATATTCCCGGCAAGTTTCGTGTAGTCGACCCCTCGACATATTGATATTACCTCACCGCCGTCGGAATTCGCAATTGCACAAACGTGTAGCGGGGCGTACCGTACGCTAGAATGACAATTGTTCAAGACCGTCCGACAGCTCAAACACAATAAACTACGTGAAATTTACCTATTTGAGAAACTATTCAAATGTTTCTGCCCGGGACGAAACGTGCGGAATGCTGTGCTTGGAATATTTCGACTAATTGTCGCCGAGCGCTAGCGTTGTAGTCTTCATAAAAGCTTATCCTGTATTTCTGGATCTGCGATTTAACATAAAGGTAGAGTGCAATGTTTTACTTTTCTTTTGCATTTTGGTCTTTACAGAACATCAGAATTAATAACCGTTATTTATTTATTTTATACTTCAAGCACATTAATGTGGACTTAATGACATAGGCATTTTCTACCAGTTAACCTTTGGGTGATGCAGAGACCAACAGTGGTAGGTGCAATCATGAAAATTGAGGAATAAATATTTAACCGTTCCTGTCTTATTAGTTTTTAATGCTTAAGAAACGCAAAACTGTGAGAAAGAACGCATAAAATAGAAAGGTGTAATTTATTCCGATTGATGAGAGATTAATTACAAAGGAATGTGCTTACATAAAATAATTAATCATTATATTTTGGTACCTAAACTATAAACCGTGAATCTACACACTCCTGGGGTAAAGAGAAAATAATCTTTTAGTTTCCTATCAGGGTAAAAATGGCGTTGACGTGCAAGGTAAACCATATTTCAAAAGTATTTACCATTTATTTACCATTTATGTACACATATATAAACAGACAATGAAAAACAGAACAGAAAAAATAGGTACAGAGGTGATGCTTATTTCATAAGAAATCTCTTCCAGCATACCTGAGATAGGACAATAGATACAGAGATGTAGAATAAAGAGTAGAAGATGTAGAAGAAGATGTAGCTGTAGAAGTATGTATAATATGGTTCGCTATAAATGGTGAAGCGTTTAGAATAAAATTATTTATTATATTTATTTTTACTAGCTCTCTAACTATATGCTAAACACAGTGCCATTTACCTTATTTCTTCACTTAATATGCTATTTTCGTAAATAATTAAGTTAAAGCCTTTGCATTTGGTGTAATATTATTGTGCTAAAGCATTTTGAACAACAGCTTACAATGCTCTGAAATTATCATATATTTTTTTAATTTCACCGAAAAGCTGTTTTGTTTATCGATGCTACATGTAGGTAAATTAATACTTGGAAACAAAACAGACGTCATACTTCATAGGGATAATTTTCCACTTTATGACTTTTAAGAATGAATTCGAAGAAAAGCTTACGCTCAGGTTTTCTTCGAATATGTATACAGAGTTCATAACAAATAATACCTACGCTTATTTTAATGACTTGGTGGTGACTTGGAATCTGAATTCTAATCTTTGTATTTTATAGAAAATGAAGAAATCAATATACAGCGTGTTTCAGAACGATGTGGTCATAATTATTCACACAATTCCTTTAAAGAAGTTTAGATGCACATTTCATAAAAATAAACAAAAAGGCATAATCTACCATGAAATAAAAATGTACAGATCCCTGGATCTCGTGTCTCTCACGTCTGCTCCTAATAAGTCTATTTCAGATATAATGCCAGACATTTCAGCAATAATTCCTGAAAGACTAACATGATACGTTCTTACCGAAAACTGATCGGCGGTTGGTTACCTCAAATAACTTGAACGGTGACGTAAACATTCCACATTTCGTACGTAAATAAAGATGTTCAAAATAATTATACCAAATTTCATAAGTCATAAAGACCTTTATTACCACACTTCAGAGAATGGGCTCAAGAAATCACAGATCAACGCTATAGGTCGGCGAAGTTACTTTGTAAAGGACAAAATGAGTTCTTTGTGTTCACAAAATAGCATGATTGCTATCAAACAACATCCTTGGTTCGTTTTTTGAGAGTTCACCAAGTGGAAACGAAACAGTAAATCAACGACATTGCGTCAGGGGATGGCTTGAGTACGAGATGTCCTTTACAAAGGATGGAAACAAAAATTAAATGTGTAATTTTCCATTCTTTGTGCCTTTTACCGGGATAAATTCAAACCACAATAATGACGACAAAAAGTTTAAGTATTTTGACCGCGATGAAAACGTCTCGTTTGTATTATTTTTAAGTTCATGAAATTACAGGCGAAACAAATAGACACCGAATGCAAACGGCTTTTGAATGATATTGAAACATCCCGACAGGCTTTTGTTTAGAATCCAACAATACTAAATATTGTGAACCGTATATTCAATCCAAAACGCGACGCATAAATTGTCACTACGTACAATAAGACCAATGTTAATTGGGAGTTGAATTTCTGTTGTGTTTTGATATCTGCATCCGATCCGTATTGGGGAGTTGAACAATACCGCGACTTTTCGCGTAAATTTTACGAATATTGTTTCCTTTGTACATTGACACAGAGTGCGACAGACAAAAGGCAAATGATCCCCACCCCAATCGCCATCTTTTTTCGGTTTCGTAAACTTTTATATCTTATTCCGTTCCAACATTGCAAATAATTGTTATATTTAGGGAAATCGTTTTCGCACAATAGAAAACACGTTATAGCGAAGACGATATTTATTTAACCTTTAACGGAGCTGAGGAGAGTCAAACAAACGATATTCAAACACGCGAAACACAGGTATGAATAATTCCAAGTGTGTACCAGGGACATATAAATCTTTACAGATAGTAGCAGCACAGCCAATCTGATGAGTCGCGCGCAGCACCCCTGTCGGTCGACCGCACGGGTAATGAGCTTGTTTGTCTCAGTTAACGTTTCCTAGCACGTTCTGCGCTCTTGGTACAACGCTCTTTGTGTCACTAGCTTCCTGTCTCTTGTCTCCCTGCTCGGAATAACGATAATATTGTTTTAGAATAATATCAAGAAGTTGTTCTCATCCTGGCAGATGCAGCGGTGAATGAAATCTGCAGGATTTTTATTTACATTTCACTAGACGTAATGTGACCACTTTAACATTTTCTCCGTGGCGGAATTAACGAATGAAGTGGGTTTACTCGTCCACTCTAGAAGATAAATAAAGAAAGATTGGACCCAAGAATGAAAAGGAAGATTAGTCCCGTCCGCAGATTAGATGTTTGTGACCGATGAGTCCGAAAACACGTCAAACCAGTTTTATTATACCACTTTTGTTAAGTGGCACTAAATATAAACATCCTAAGAGCGCTATAAAACTACACTCAGCGAAGATAGGTGTTTAAGGATAACTTTGGGCAGCAAAAATGCCTTCCTTATTGTTATATCCTTTTTGTATATAAAGATAAGAAAACAAGTTGGCCATGAACAAATACATAAATTTCAACAAATAAAACTGTTCATTTATCTTGATTTTCACTGCATTAACAATTCTGTATATCTCGATCAGACGGCGTAATTAAACATGTAAATTCTGAAAAGAGTAAGTCACGAAAGTCAATAACCATCAGCCTACATGCAGTTCAACCTCCTCTGTGAGCTCCATATAAAATAATATTCGGTTTAATCCCCTTTGAAAATGGAAAACGGATTACAGATTTCTGCGGCACGCCATTAAATTTTCCTCTCTCACTTAACGCTTTTATCCTCATACGTTCGTGGAGAAGTGCTAATGCAGTATTTTCATTTGACGTTCGGAATCTGTTGGAATCTTTCGGACATTCGGAGCACGCTTGGTGACTGGAAATTGGAGATAAACGTAAAACATCAGTCGCTGGAAATGGTTTAGCTTTTTGTATCCTATCTTACCCTCGATGCATTCGTTAGTTGGGATTAAAATTGGAATGCTTGCTAAATATTCTCTACGAAAGCCGATCAATGGGAAACAGATTTTGTTACTGGATTTACAAATTTCTGAAGGCTTAGCGGTGTTGTGGACTGTGGTGGTACGCGGTCGAGATATTATGTAGTTTATTAATCTGCAGGTAAGTTTTTTGACAAAAAAGAAGAAAACTGATTTAATATTTTCATTGTAAGTATGAAAGTGTAAACTTATCGTCTTCAAGGTCTACTAACCACTATCTCAAAATCAAAATATTTTATTTCACATAAACCAACATGGGCGCTTATGAAACGTCAGAAGCTCACACGGTTCCAATCGGTCGTTTTCTATGGAGAAGAGCCAGCAAGAAACTCCACTGTTTATTTATTTATTTATTTAAACTTTTCGCACAAAAAAGTACAAAGGCGGACTTAATGCCTTAGGCATTCTCTACCAGTCAACCAAGGGTGGTGAAGAGATTAGATGGCAGGTTTACTCTTTTAAAAATAATTGGCTTTTACAATGTTTTCAAATAACAGTAGGTATGGGAGGACAGCGTAGGCCTGTCAACAAGTACCAGGTACTTGATAAAATAAAAAATGGTCTACAGATCTAAAGTCTACAAGGTCTACAAAGTCCTCACATTTACAAAATATAGAAGCATCTATCAAAAGGACAGATAAAATATAAAAACCTATTAAAACCAATATCTTCTTCCCCAAGACTGTCCTATTATACTATTACGTTATTATATAATAACGTAATACTATAAGGACAGTGTGACTGACGCTACTCGTCTTCAAGTACACATTAACAGCGTACTTGTACACTTAGTTACCACAAGTAAAGCGCGTGTCGTTTTGCGAGATAAAAATACTGTACCACCCTTAAACAGGAGAAGTGGCAAGGGGGCGTGTCTATGTCGTCGCGGCATGTTCAAAATGACCATATCTAGGCAAATGGCCTCCGCGAACTAGTGCGCCGTGTTGTTCAATGGTTACTTGTAAAAACCGAAGCCACAACCAAAACATTGTAAATCATAGATGCACTTACCATATACAATATATAAAATAAAATATAATAAAATAGCTTCTTAACCACTACCTCAGTATGTCGCTAAGTGACTAGACAAGCAATGTAAAAATCACAAAAAGATACTTTATTTATACGGTGCATCGCATGGTACGGCCGCTGCTTCTTGCGTCTAGTTAGTGATGTGGCTGTGCAGATCCACTAACGTAGGCTATTGACAACAATGTCGATGACCCAACGAATATATAGTTAATTTTACAATTTGTCAACCGTTTTAAACCGGTTGGAAGACCTAAAAAGATGACGTCGAAATCCGGTTGGAAGACCCTTGAGAAGATGTAAAATAATGTTTAATTACTAAAATGTTTTTTTTGCTATTTTTTAGATTTATAATATAATATTTTCTGGACATATCGGTTTTTATTTATTTTATTTTCAGAACCCCAATTTTTTAATAGATGTGAGAATCGATAACTTTCCGATTTAGTCAATCACTAGCATATATGTTAAATAAATTACTTTTGCACAGCACAACGATAGCGACAGATGTTTTTGTGTGAGTAAGGTGTACGGTGCATGGTAAATGCACGCTGTGTTAGTGAATTATAATTGATTGTGTAGTACGTTCTGAATTTCTGATTTATGAATTGCAAGTGTGTGCGCGACTTTGTATCTATTGCTTTTACTGAACTACATGTGGTAGTGGAATCGTCTTAGCGACATGGAGTTCTGATACATTTTCAACTACAGGGCGTATCTCGTTCTATCCTATACCTATGGCACCACAACTTAAAAATAACCAGAAGTAAAGCGCGTCGATTCTTGAGATAACGAAACTGTACCACCAGTTGCAATTACTTGCATCCTCATATTTTAACAGCTTCTGCTCTCATAGATAATGAACATGATGCCACAGTACATCAAATCCTGCAGGTCGTTACCACCTCCATTGACAGCAATCATTGTATTGCTATGCTAATGCAATTGAATTAGTGCAGTACCGCCGTCTGTGGATTAGTCACAAATCAATAGACATGCCTGCAGGAAATCAAATTAATTATTGCAGATAGAGGTATTCTCTTAGACATAGCTGCTATTAGAAGTGCATTGTGAGACATTTTGACAAACGGTCCTAAATTATCTAAATGGATGGTGTGAAAAGGTTGGTCGAGTTTTGGGATCGGATGAAGCATTCCCTGTTTTTCACCGCCGGGTATTTTGTGGTAAGAACACTCCAGACAAGATTGAACATATTTCTTTACAAATTTCCTCTTTTAGGGAACCAACACAGATCTTTCAATTTATCTAGAGTTTTCTCCATACCAAAATGACCTAATTCGTCATGATTTTTTTTTAGTAATTGCCACCTTACTCCTTTTGGCACCACCCATTTAAGTTGATCATTAACTACACGATAAATCTTTCCATTTTTAACCTTGTAATTTTGAATTTGTAATTTTGTCAGTCGGGCATTTGAGGTGCCTTAAAATGGCTGGCGATAGTAATGCTTAAGGCCGTGTATTCTGAAAGTTGACAACGTTGCAAATAGCTGTCAAATACGTATGAAGTACTTGTTAAATGGAATTACTCGTTTGATTAATTTGTCAATTATTGTATGGAGTTTTTACAAATTAATATAATATAATAATAATCACCAGTCTATTACTGTCTTACTGCAGGGTAGATGCCTCTTCTCATACAGAGAAGGCACAAATGATTACAGAAAGAAAGAAAGAAAGAAAAATATTTTATTCTGCACAAACAAAACTCTGCACAACTAAAAAATAATATAAATAATAAAAAAAAGACATAAGATACACATAGTCAAAAAAAAATCGTTTAAACAGATAAATATTTGACAGAGCTGGACACCTTTAATAAAGATTGGTCCTTGGCAGCACTGGACAGAGAGAGGTGGAAGGAGAGTAGGGACTAGGGTGGCCTTTGCCCAGCAGTAGGACATTAACGGCTAGTAAAAAAATAAATTGACAGCTGTTTGCAACATTACCAACTTTTAGAATGCGCGCTCGGGGAAGTTCGCACCGCCACCACCTTATTGGTACTACTTTTACCAAAGCATCGGCTGGGCTGGCTGGGCTTGGATTAAAAAACCATAGTTCGTGCCGGTACGAGAGAAGAAGAAGAAACAGTCTTCCGGCGCCGCAACGGAGCCGAGCCTTTATACAAAGGTATGTCCAGTTAACATTTAATCATATTTTAAATATAAATATGATAATCATATAATTATTATGAAGAAACAAGTGTTTACTCGTACAGCGACGGAAACCAAGCCATTACTTTATACTTAACCCTTTGCCATGTTCTTTGAAAAACAGAAAATCCGTGAAAAAAGGTCAAAGATAATGTATTTCTTAATTAAAAAGTGCTCCCTATTGGCCGCTTTTATTACTAAATGGGTTTCAAGGAAATGCCAACAAAAGGAGTGATGTAGGTAATTTAAAAGTGATTATATTTTAACAACAGATGAGAAACATTAAGGAAAAAGGTAAAATGGAAGGAAGAAGTGTTTACTAGTAAGTGTGGATACACAAGTCAACGGCAGAGGGAACTGCAGCCGTCGACATGCTCAACGACACGACCGGCATGGTGTCGACGGCAGCCGTCGACGCGTCGACGGCTGCAGCCGGCACGCGTTGCCTCTGACGTTGACGCGTGTCACTCGTATACATGAGCAATAAGACATGTAGATCGTTAATAAAAACATCGTGTCACACCTACCATTGTTTAAACTACAAATAAGCCCAAACCTTCTCCCGAGTAAGGAATTATGGAAATTTCTTAAATTACAATATTCCAAAGCGAAAAACTTATTACATAAAACCGAAATTGTCTCTTTCGAAGTCACCCAAAGTTCTTTGTGAGGCATGACTCCGGCAATATTTTATACGATTCCAATTTTGTCAGGATCCTGCCATATTGATTGTGAGGAGTTTGTAACTCGAGAAGGAATTGCCCACGCATTTATATATTGCCAAAGATTCGCACATATTCTTCATAAATTAAACGATATTATATTTTCTGCCCGCTTCATGAAGAGGAAAGTTTCTTCGCTTCTGCTTCAGGGCTTTTTAGTCGGAGTTTGAATGTTGAGGAGCATGAGGAGCAGAAAATAATATGAAAGACGATTGTATTGCTAGCGGCATCCAGTGTTTATTCAGCATTGCCTGTCTTGCTATTATATTTTACTAATACTTTAGACTAGCTAGTGCCTGCGTTTTCGTCCGCGTGAAAGTTCCCCTGACCCACAGCGTCGCATCGCATCGCCCGCCCGCACTATTACTTCATTTTCGCTTAACGTTGTTTCTGTCTATTTGTTTGCTCAGCTCCTAGCGTGATGTTAAATAACGTATGGCCTTTCTCGAGAGTTGGGCTAAGTTAGGAGAAGATTTTTTTTTTAAATCAGACGGGTAGGTTCAAAGATTAGCGCGTTCAAACAAACTCTTCTGCTTTATTATGAATATACACGTACATAGATTACAATACCACCGATTCTGTATAAAAAATACCTACGACTTATCATGGCAACGTTTGATCTGCCTATTTCTGTCTTTCGTTCGGACTAGATCCAGCCGCATCCTCCAGGGCATTCGCGCAATGGTTCGATCGTCAGTACCTGAACCATTGCTGTATTCACGTACTCAGCAATCAAAGTCTGTAATATGTTTATGCGTACGTTTTATTGTATGTTTTTTATTTGTCGAAAATATAATATAAATATAATGTTTGTTGTTCTTGCTGGTCGAAATAAACGTTATTTGTTTATTTGGCATTAAAGCTTTGGCAGTAACTGCGTGGGTTTCGCTTTTGTTCCTACGATAATTTTTAACCTTACCTTTAACTTTTAAAGTAATAAGTTGTGATTTGTTTTTAAAATTCAAGAAAATTTAAAGTCAGAATGTCTGTGTGGGGCCCACTCTATGGGATATAGATCTCCTCTCTGTAAGAGGGAGTGGGCTATAAGCACAACCACGCGGGCCCAGTGCGGGGTGGCGGATGTCACTTATCTTCGATTTTTTGGTTGTAGGACATGCCGGATTCCTCACCATGTTTTCCTTCACCGCTTAGTAAGCAATTGTGGTAAAATTATTTACGCAAAGTACGTAAAGCGCCAACCTGGGTTCAAACCCACGATCTACAAGGCGTAAGTTACTGGCCGTTACCACAGGGCTGCTCCTATAATTTTAACCTGTATACTCTATAAGCTAACCAAAATACAAGAAAAATAAAAGTGAGAATGTAAATTGAAATGTAGTATTAATGTTTTAGGATAAGCACAGACTCAAGATTCCCTGCTACAGCAGTCATCGTAAAGATAACATAACATCCACCTTTGACTAGAGATGACGCTATGTTATGTTATGACGTTATGTTATCTTTAAGACGGCTGCTGTAACAAAAAAGAAAACCCTTCCACGGAAGCCGAGAAAAAGACAACTCCGTTTAATTACAACCTGCAAGTTCACATCGAGTACATTCAAGAACAACGCAGCGAGGACTCGAGACTCGAGTCCCGCTCAAAGTTCCGCCGACGAATACCTACAGAAGTTAATCGGAGCAAGTTTGATGTGAAAACTATGTTAATCAGCCAACCAACTTTGATTGCTGACAGAACTGACAACTTCTGTCGTCGATATTCCGGGTGAATTGTTCATTTTCACAACCTTAGCATTTGATTAAAGCCCGCGAATTCCATATTGGTCGTTTAGTTATTGAATTTGTCGGAGTGTGCGTCGAGCGAGCATCTCAGGGTTGTGTCACGGATTGAAGTTATTTTGATTAAGAATTTAATCTCGCTGTGACGTGTTTGAATGGTTACATTGATGAAGTAACAGGAAATGTATTGCTTTGGAATGAGAATTGTTTCATTTAATTTGGTTTGAATTTTTGAGGAAGATGTTCTATACTAGGTAACAAAATAGTTTATGCGGTGACCATTACTGATAATCGTTTAGCGTAGTCTAAACTTAATATTATGAAGAGAAAAGATCTGATTTTTTTGTTTGTTTGTTACGCTTTCACGCTAAAACGGCTGAACGGATTTGAATGAAATTTGGCACATTGGTAGACCATGACGTGGACTAGGGCATAAGGTAGGCTTTTTATCCCGATATTTCCACGATACCGAGACATATGCGGGTGAAACCGTGGAACTAAATGCCATCTAGTAGGATATGAGATTGATTTTAGTAACCGTTCGAGATTTCATATCGTTTATTTGCACTTCAAATGGACAAGCCATGTTGCTCGGATGCACTCGGACAGGTGCGCAAGAGTTATCAGTCACTGAATGAGCTTGACCGTGGCGTAGATTCAGAGACAATCTATGTATTTAGGTGCGTTTTTAAGAGAAATATAGATGGGGTAAGCAGAATAAATAAGTTTCGAGAATGGGGAGGCCCATCCACCTCGGCTAACCAAAGTGCTACAAGTATCTTTTGGCGCCTGAATGATATTGACAGAGGGGCGTTGGCGTCATTGGTAAACATTTGTGAAATTGTTAAAACAAAACAAGATGGCAGCATTAGTTCCGAACTTTGTAGTGTTGTACTATGTAGACAGAAGACACTTGCATATAATTTTTTTTTAATTCTTTCGGTACCTGTGGTAATAATGTTGTGTTAAGTTTGAAATAATCAAAGAACTATCTCTTTCCGTTTTATGGTAGAAATCAAATATTGGTACTATAAATAAATAAAACTTTATTGAAATACACATTTTACACATCTCATAACAAATTAACACCCACCATAATGAAGCCTAACAGCTAAACTAGGCCGGACCTGTATTTTAGACATAAATACCAAAAATGTATATAAGAGTACCGTATCTACTACCTACTCATATACCTACCTATATGAGTATTTCACATCGTGAAAATGTAACGGTAAATATCATGCCTATTTCTTGTTCCAAAAATATCGTTCCATAAACCATGTTCCGAAATACAAAGCGAATGTTCCATGTTCCTATTGGCATCACCTTAATAATACCATTCCATATAGTGAGTTTGGCACATGTTATTATGACCTAAAATTGAATTTTCAGCTGGCTCGCCGTTTTCACAGCACCCCTGTATAAACGTGCTGTGTTGAAATAAGTCGTAGGAAGCTTTAGTGTTTCAAAAGCGTTATTAGGAGACAACATCCCATCTAACAACGCGTTTCAAACACTACAGTGTACTGGCGTCAATGAAGTAAGTTTTGGTAGTTGAAAGTTTATTTTACGAAAGGTTTAAAGCATCTTTAGTGACGAAAAACCTACACCCAGAACAACAACTTGTAGGTCATGCGCACGTTTAGTTTGTCGGTGTGAGAATCAAACTCACGATGTTTAGTACTACCGCTTTTATTTGAATTGTCAAACATTGGTTGTAAGAAGGTATACTTAGATAATTGATTGATTTATTTATTTGTAGAAACATGAGGATACATAATATGTACAAGGCATGCAGGTTGTTCATACACCTATAAATATAAATTTGAATCAAATTGTTCTATAATCTATAAAATAAATAAATTGTCAAAATTATAAAATGTCAGTATTATTTGGTAAATTCGTAACATTACACCTTGTCATTTAAAAATTCTAAAATAGTATGCTTTCCCAACTAAATATAATTTTAGCTGCTTTTTTAATATGTGTGCACTTAGTTCCCTCCATCCCTTAATAAGTTTATTTAATATTGAAGGCGCCATGCAAAATACACTTTTCCGTATTAATTCTGTTTTGGAACTATGTGAGCAAAGCATAGTGTTATCGCGTCTGACGCGACCGACTTCGATAGATAATTATTTTTTTATTTCAGTTGGGTTACTGGCAACCCAGTTTCTAAAGTGAATCTTACTTAAAATAGAATAACAATATTACAAAAATATAATTTAAGTAATTTTTCACTTTGCAGTGGATTTTTTTAAGTTGGTTGTTTTTTTATTAATTTTTAGGGTTCCGTACCTCAAAAGGAAAAACAGAAACCTTATAAGATCACTTCGCTGTCTGTCTGTCTGTCCGTCAGTCAAGACCCTTTTTCTCAGGAACGCTTGGAGTTATCAAGTTGAAATTGATGTCAAATACTCGGGGCTGCAATTCCTTGAAGCAGTAAAAAAATCAAACTTCTAAGTCAACGCAATCAAAAGATACGGGCGTTTATGTTCCAAAATCAAAACCTATAGGGTACATCATGAAATTTGGCAAGTAGTAATGTCATGTAGCATAAGTAAAGAAAAAAATCAAAAACCGTAAATTTGTAGTTACATATCAAAAAACATAATTAAACTATTTACATACCTACCTACAAATGTGTACGCATCCCTCGGTGCGCGAGTCCGACACACAGTCTTTGCACTTGACCGTTTTATTTATTTTATATTCACTTTTTAATTGTTGTCACTGCTTTACTTTCTTTGTCACGAATTTGTATGGGGTAACACAAATTCTTATACCATCACTTGCTATATAAACAACATTGACAGGAAGTTTTATAACAAAACATACATAAAGTGGAACTAAATACATATTATTGAAATGTTCTACTACTTGCTAAAGTTAATAAAATTTATATCACAGCTTGAACTTCCGCTACTAAAAGGATAATGAATCACGTAAATCGGCACAGTAATTACTGAGAAATCGAAGAACATACTCGACCACGACATACACTACAACATTTTTAAAAATACATACAGACGAACATAGAAAGAACATCCTCCTTTTTTGAAGCAATTAAAAAAAGCCAACCCATGTCTAATTAATAACTCACGAAGAAAAATAATCCTTTGTTGTACAAATTCTCTCATGCAGTACCTATAAGGCAGACATTTTCCGATGAAGTAGCCAATTAAAATCGAAACTCCCAGATCAACATGTTCCAAGGAGACGTCTGATACACGAAGATTTCAAGTATGGCTTTATTTTCTGTTCTGTTTGTCATCAGTCGACTTCAGACTAATCAGGTCCATGAATCCACGATTCTGAACATCACGATTATTTCGTGATTTGATTATTTTTATTCACCACTTCGCCTGCGACCCAGGATGAAAAGTGGCATGTCTTTCTCCAGGTCCCAGGCTACCTATCTGTCAGATTTCATAAAAATCGGTTTAGTGCTTTTGCGTGAAAAGTAATAAACAGGTAGACAGACAGACTGACAGACGAGCAAAGTTTATTTGATTTAGATGATTATTAGTATGGATAATACAACACTGAAGGAAGTAAATAAAGTACAAAGTAATCACCGTTTTAGAAGAAGAGCTTCTAGAACTATGAGGAACAGGGTTAAAGAACATATGGAAAAGGATCCTCCGACCAGACGGGTGTTGTGTCTGGTGGGCTACTGCCCGACGCGACGATTGGTGTCGGGACGTTGTATAATGGTAGTTGCGTGGTAAACTATGCTTGCGCGATGCAAGATTTGGCGTGATGTCCGTGTGCTGCGTAGTTCGCATGTAGCGATTTAAATGGCGCAACAAGCTCTTTGTAAAGGAGCTCGTCCAGGGTAGTACATACTACCATCATATTTCTACCGCCAATACTGCTGCCACGTAACGTGTTAGGTTATGTTGGCAGGAGCTCTTCTCACCAGGTTGAAGAGAGAGAAGAAGAAGTACCACTAAAATGAACATACGAAACAGAAGAAAACTGAAACATAAAGAAATTAAGGTAGGTATAGTCGAACCAAAAAAAAAAGTAATTAATTTTCCATTTATAAAACTCCTACGATGTGAGAGTAATTATGCAGATGAGTTTACTGAACTCAACCTTTTACGAATATACATTAACGTGCTACTCGAAACGTCCCAATTTAATTGATTCGTTCGTAAAAGGTCTTGTAATAAAGTTAATTTATACCTATGATCCGTGGAGAGAGATATGGGTATTATCGGCCGTCCGTCACAGCCCTTTGATGACGAATGTATTATTTTCGATGGATACGCCGAACTCCATAATCAAAAACACTCAGTGGACACGACCTGCACAGTGTATATTAGAGAGACAATACAATTATGTATCCTGGTTGAGAGTTTTACACGACTCGTTTATAAAAATACAAAGCTGAGAATTTTACGTACGCCAATAGATGTAGTCACACATTGTTGGCAAAATTCAGCATGATTTTCTTCTAAAGTATCGACTACAACTTTAAAATATTCCGTCAACTGTAAAAACAGGTATGTGTGTTCCCAGTTTTACAAAGAATTTCAAATTTCTTGATTTTCAGATGTAAGCAAAGTCTAAGATAGCATGGCAAGGATTTATTTTTCTTGGTCTGAAATCACCAATGCGCGCCCTTATTTATAAACGTTACTTAAAGTTAAGTAATGATTGACGTATAAAATAAGAGGGGTTGGTTTTTTAAGCCCATTGACATGACACTTTAAGTCTGTGTTTGTTTTTTGTATATAAATTAAAATTACAGCTGTCAAATTACTATCTGGGCATAAAAAACAAACTTTTCGTTTATTACAGTGACTGTGCATATCTACTCAATCTAAAACATTTTTTCAGCCTTACATTCTATTTTCTATAGACCAAGCTATTCTAAAGATAATTTAACTAAGTACACATTAATTACCTAATTCGTTAAGCAATTTCAATTTAATTGATTCCTCCGTTCATTTAATATACGGACAGAAGAAAAATCCAATCATCTTTGGCTTCAGCCGTCAAAGGTAAGCTCATGAATGGTAATTCTGATGAATATTGATGATGTTAGGTTATTAGCAACCTTGTTAAGAGTTTAATACATTTTTTGTGTTCTTTCCTCAACTCTGTAATGAATAGGAAGAGCTTTTTTACTTGTTTATAGGAAAGCTCTCTATTCTATCTCGGGTTGTTTGTTGATTAAAATATGTTCCGCGACCGTTAAAAATATGACTTTACAGAATCAGCAATACAACTCCTTGAGTTAGGATTGGCTTCAAATTCATGAAATAGTCATTCAATATGAATTCAGAGAGTTGTATTGATGATTATAATTCTAACCGACCGCTTTTCGTTTCGTTTTTCGTAAAGTTTCATACCTTCTGTCAGCCTCCGTTGAAAGGGACGCGTATTTACATTGAAATATAGTTAGCCTCATACATAATTTCAATTTAAACTATCTAACTGTCATATCGACAAACAGACCTTGTCGTATCATGACGTGTAGGTAAGTGATTTTCAATCTTAGGGCGGCGAAGCAGTTATGAGCTCAACTATATAATAATACCTATGTGGTTAAGGGTGTTTCTTCATTATGGCCTTGTTTGAAAGACAATGAGACGTAACAGCCGTCTCACCTACATACATACATTAATAAACTTACGCCTTTTTCCCATCCTGTCTTGTGCGATCTCTGGCCATGTTGTCTGCCTGCAAACGTTATCAGAGAAAGACTGAGCGTGTCCGTGAGTTCAATGAAATATTTTTTTTTGTTTTTATTCCATTTTTACTAAGCAACTGAAACTTTTTAAATTAACTTATCAGTGTTTTGTACCTACACTGTACCTCTATTTTTCTTCACAACAGGTGCTTCTTTTTACCTCATAATAGGACCCAAGATTCCAAAGAAAAATCCCCGACTACCTACTTAGTTTGTAAAAAAACGCTGTAATTTCATATCTGCGCACTGTAAGACCTCGACACAAAAGCAGCTAATGGAGGTTTACCTTTTAAAGGATGCCTTAATCAGATAATAATCTGTTTGTTCAGTTCTTGTATAGCTTCCTATATTTCCTTTTGATAAAATAAAATGTTCGTAAGTAATTCTACTTTTCTGTCCAGCTTGTAAATTTCCCATTCCTTCTTCTGAGTGAACGAACGAGCTTTAAACATGGCACACACTATGCGACATGCGACTGCAATAGTTTGCCCACTAGACGTAGTGACAGGCTGCGGCTGAAAATATCCATAATATTTTGTTCAAAGCTCACTTGACGCACACTTGATTTCGAGTTGCAGAGTCGCAACGACAGGCTAGGGAAGTCGCACGCTTTCGCTACTTGTCTTTTACTTTTTGTCTGACCATTTATTTTGGTCTTGATAAGGTTGCGTTTTCACTGAAGCAGAGATGAACGGAGTGGAGAGGAGGCGTGCAGAAGCCGACCAAAACCATCATCATCCACGTCGCGTCTCTCGACTCGTCTGTGATTGGCAACCCTTAGTTCTGGTTTCCTCACGAATTTTATTAATTTAGATAGAAACTAAAATTTTACTGATGTTCCAATATCCACACACCCACACATGCCACATGTGGTTAGGTAGCGACCTCTACAATTGATCATAATTATTATACTGGCCTGAGCAACCGGCAGCAAGTTCGTCATGCTCCCTAAGATTACTCTGTTTGCGGTAGCGTCGGGGGTCGGGTTACCTCCTTCCCTCAAACATGGCGGGTGGGGTAATAGCTGATCTTTGCGTTATGCCCGTGAACCAGTGCTGCTTGTGGTGACTGTTCATCTTGCTGACCATGTTTTGCTATTTTTATTAGAAATAAACATTTTAGTTATTTTAATTCGAAGGTCCTAGTTTAATTTCTGTTTACATTTTTTATTATTTATTCTGCTTGAGTATAGTTTTCAATGTTAGAATGTAATTTGGTCGATTGGCGTGTACAAAATATAAAGCTTTTTAATTACTCATAGAATCAAGTTCTTCTAACTGAACAGACAGCTGTGCTGCTGGGGAGTTTGTTGCGCCAATTCTTCTTCCCAGTTAAAGCACTAGGAAGTGGTGAAGGGCGGGCGTTTTGGGGGACTGGTTTAGTAATTTTAACTTTTAAAAGGTACTGATTCTCAGCCTAGTTTGAATAAATGACGTTTTAATAGGCTATTAAGATTAGATCATCTTATAATCAACATGATAGAATAGTTAAATCTTATTTGGTATTTTTTCTTGTTTTTAGATCATCCAATCCCTGTGGGACAGTCAACCTACACAAACACTGACCACCTGTTATAAAATCTTTTCATTTTATGAGAGGTAAAGCACTGTTAATACCTTGACAGGTCTGTGCCTGTCGCGGTGGTCGACAAGCGGTAAATAACGGTATTTTAGTCAAATGGACTTATTTATAACTTTAGCGTTCGGTTGACACAGTCGCTTGGCCATTGTTTTTTGCGTTATGAGGTAAGGGTCCGATTCCCGAGATAAGAATAGGCTTTATTTTTGTACCTTGAATATTTCGGGTTAAGGTTAAAGTGATTTGTTGTTTGTCTCTGCATCACCCGAAGGTTGATTGGTAGAAAATGCCTATGGAATTAAGTCCGCCTCTGTACATTTGTGTACTGGAAGTGTTAAATAAATAAATGTGCATGTCTATAAACACAGAAAGAATTATTGTGTTAAACAATAATTATAAATAATAAACTACAACTCTGCCAGCGTCTGTGTTCCCCTTCCACATTTAACCTGCCTTCAAAGCAAGAGTGAACAGGCATTTTCTGAGCACGCTCGTCTCATCATACACCTCATCTATCCCTTCAATCTCAAGCCTAGCAATAATAATCACTAATTAACAACTAATTAAATAGTGGCTCGATTAACAGACGGGTTGGTGAAAAGCATATTGGTTTGTTTTCCTTTGTTTATTATTTATTATTAGCCAATAATGTCCTACTGCTGGGCAAAGGCCCACTTACTCTCTTTCCACCTCTCTCTGTTCAGAGTTTCAGAGCTGACAAGGAACAATCTTTATTAAAGTCCAGCTCATCCCGCCATCTCCGTCAGTATTTACAAAGGGTGGGTATATCATTTAAATATCTGTACATAAATGGATTATGTATTAAACACATGTCAGCAATACCTAATTACTAGGCGACAAGCCATCACATTAGCGCACTTGATTGGCTCGCTTCCTAACGTTGTCTTTACGTGTCAACGGCTCGATTAGATCAGCCCAACTTCTGCTTCGCTACACAATTCCTTACTAATTGAATAATTGGCGGTTCAATAGGTGTTGAGCGGGCAGGTTAAATCGTCTTGTGACGTATGGGATATATGATGTAGGAAGAAAGCAATCAACTCGACCTATCACAGTCCACTGCCGGATATAGGCCTCTGCAAGGCTGCGCCACAACACTTTCTCCTCTGCTTCGGCATCCAGCCCGTCCCAGCCACCTTTTTAAGGTAGTCGGTTTATCTAGCTGGGGGGTACCCCACACTACGCTTGCCGATACATGGTCTTTACTACAGGACTCATCTACTCCACTGGCCATATCGAAAATAGTGACGCAACTAATCCCTGAGTGGTAAAGAAGTGGACGACCCAAAAAAAAAATTAAACGGTGAGAAATCTGGTGACAATACACTGATCGTAAAAATAAGGTCACAAACCCCGGGGTGATACAAAAGCGCTTGAAAGCCCATGGGTGATGAGAAAGTGGACAAAATGCTGGGGCTTGTGACAAAGTCGCCACATCAGAAAACCCCAGATGGTTTCATATACTGATTTTGACTCTTGTCCTTGTAAAGCTTAACTATTGCGCCAGCTTTATAATTATAAAAGGTAGGATAGGTGCATCGTCTATGCAAGTGCATGCTCCAGTTAATATTACTACAAGTGCTCCAGATATTGCCATTTAACTCCCAAACATCATTACATTATACCACAACCAACACGGGAGACCCAAAATTGCCTCAGCAACATAAATGCACTGAAAATCACGTAGCAACCCGTCTATGCGCAATATCAAAATTAATACGACAATGAAGGAAGAGGCTGCACCCAACCAGAGCATTATGACCACAAAACTAATCAAGGCAACTAAATTGAATTTAATATTGCAAGCCTCCGCGCGCCGCCATCGTCGTGTCGTCGTCGACCCGCGCCCAGAGCTGCGACAGGCCAGGCAGCCAGTAGATCATGATTTATAGCACCCCTGATATAATGATCGTGTTTCTAATTTGGTCCGTATTTGAATTGACTGTACCTGCGGCTTTTTCCATTAAAATGTCTGCAGGGTGACGTGATTGAATTTTGTATTTAATTTTGAAAGGGCTGCTTTGATAGCCTTTTGTTTTGGTTTGGTTGTTCTAATTTTAAAGCTTCTATTGTTTTACTTTTTACTAATTAAGGCTGATTTTTCGATTTTCCAATCGATCAATAATTTTTATTCGCGGATTAAAATTAACGTCTGGCAGTTTTTGTATGGAAAAACTGTCAAAAATTCAAAATTTTTCAAAAAAACTTAACTCTGTATTTTTAGATTGTACCATGTTACTATTTTCACCAACAGACTTTATATCCTCATATTTAACGTCACGTAAGAGCTGAAACCACATCAAAGTGCCAATTTACCCATTTCCGACATAAATAAAATAAAAAGCCTTTTATTTCATGCATTGAAGAATAAATTAACATTTTTACATGAGTGTGTTTACATCTATACATTTAAGAAGAAGTTTAAACATTAGATTTTTTGTTTATTTACATTTCATATTAGTTATTAGTTTCATAACATCTTCTCATTTCAATTTCGATTTATTGATTGCAATAAAAATTTCGACAGCATTTCCGACATAACCTTGTTAAAACTACGGGCATATTTTTGCGTGTGACCGAAAATGGCAGCATTGTCAGTCATACTGGTACTTGAGCACTATCGGTTCACCTCGGGTTTCATCATGACACCGGGTGACGTCGGAGTGACGGCGATCGTGCACTGTGGCATATTTCATCAACTTTACGTACTGTGAAATGAACTTTTATTCTCTGGGAAATATAACTGGGAATGTACTATTTGAAATAAAACGATACGTTTTGTAAACATCAAAGTATTCGTGTCCATAAAAGAATTTAAAAAGAAGGTTTTAAGGTTTTAAAAAGAAAATATCTTATTTGCATGTTTTGATTATGACTACACTGCGCAAAGCTATATAGGAAGTGGCATTTTTTCCAAGCTCCTTTACTGTTTTTTTATTTTAGTCATATTATAATACTACACTATATTGATTCACTAACCTAACATGTTTTTTTTTTCTTTATTTATTTATAGGGGCTTTTACGCATAGCGCATGTCAGTCCCATCGTATCCTAAACAATTGTACTTTCACAAGACGTGAATCTAACATGTTTAGAAATAAAAGAAATAGTGAATCTAACATGTTTTAAAGTAAAATAGTAGTAACTTTCTTTGCCAAGGTAGAAGGCATGTCCACAGATGAGCCTCATAACTGAATATGACTAATAATAAATCATGAGACCCCATAAATGTCCATTACTGAACAGGCGTAGGCAGCTCGAGTATATCTCGTGTATCCTTTGCTTATTTTTGACATAGATATCAAGGATACAGGTTAATAGACATCCTCGTTCGAATTAGTTTAGTTCATAATATTATGGTAATGATCCCATCGCCAAAGGCGTGATGGCCAATTGCATAGAGCCACTTACAAATTAGGTGGTTTAATTTGATTATTTGAATAAATAATCCCTAAATCCTAATTTTAAATGTCTTAAAAGATGTTTTTCATTTGAAACTGAGGTTAGTTTCATGTCCTCAATTTTCGTCGAGGTTGTTTCAATTAGAATTAAAAAATATTATTTAAACAATAATTGTTGGAAAAAGTGATGAGATATAAAGTGGAAACTTTCAAAACACAGGTGAGTGAGTAATATCTTTGAAAAATCTGAACAGATTTGTTTACAATTTCATCAAAACATTTTGGAACAGTGTATACTCACTCACAAGATGACCTCCAATTTCGATAGTATTATTAAGAAAATAATAAATTGTTTTACAAAAGTAACGATGCGACTCAGAGTATAGATAGATAGAGATACAATAGAGATAGAGATACAAATTAACACAAAATTTTAATATCCACAACATGGACAAAAATATTTTTTCACAAACTATAGTTACGTGCAAAGCAGTAAACGCAAGCGTGGAACGTTCGCAATTTTCTAGAACGACCCTGTATGTAAATACTGCTAATTAATTTACATTTGTGTTGCCAACTAATTTAATTTTTACCTGCCAGAATACATTTTTAGGTTTCGCTCGTCAAGAATTTGGCAAAATGTCGAGTTCGCGTTTCGGTGAAGTGCTCGCTGCCTTGCGGGCGAAAATTGCGTAATTAATGCAATCCAAACTGAGCTTTTTTGGATGGCTTTGTGAAATGACCAACAAGGTTTTCAGGCTTTATTGAAACTATTTTGCTGGCCGTCTCAGAAAAGCGAAATAGCCTTGAAATGCTGTAATAGTATGTTATTATATACTATTACAGCATTTATTCAAGGCTATTTTATAAGGCGAATTCATTTAAATATTACGTTTTTTGCAATTTACAGGTCAGAATCAGGTGGTAAGCTGATCTAAATATGATTCGCATCCGTGCCAAATATTAATTTATAGAATTATAATCCTACCTACCTTAGCGCATGCCCCTTAATTTATTATTTTTGTCCATCATATGTCTCGTAGCAAAAAAATTCCAACCTTAAATAAAAATCATAACCGCACTACAGCAAGAAGCACTCCGACAATTCTATTCACAAGACAATACGCAAACCCATAATTCAATTTCGAAATTATAAACAAAAGTTTTCGAGCTTAATCAAGTCTTCTCCATTCTGCCAATCGCGAGCTCGCATTTTACCGAAGTGAGACGTTGCTTGCATTCTAAATGCAAGACAGGATCGCAATTAAACTATCTGAATACGGAATGAATGAGCTTGCGAACGGGACGGCGTACTTAGAGCGTATTGTTTTGACTACGCTTCTGTGGTTCGTAGCGTACGGCGTACCTCGCGGATACTCTTGTGAAATTGAGTTTTTTAGAACTGAGCTAGTCAGGGATGGTTGTGCGATTGTGCTTGGGAGAATGAAACAGGTTTTTTTTTTGTTCACTATAGGTTGTGTTTTCTAGATATATGTTCGAGTATGTTTGGTGAACAAAACAAACCATAACTGGCGAAATGTAGGTGTACTATTACAGGTACTCCTCTGCCCACCCCTTCGGGGACACAAAGCGGGATGTTATATTATGTTAGGTTAATTAATAAGAGGTTTGTTGACTATGCTTCTAAACAAATACTTCACGCGGGACTTACTTGTTTGAAAAGAAGAGAGTGCTCATTAAAAATATCTTTGCAATAACACAAGATTTTTAAACCACTTTTATAAATGATATGGTTTACGTAACATACTCCAACATTCGTACATTTTTCAGTCGCATTTCTTAATTGCAACGAGGCAATGAAATGATAAATATCGAAATGGCTCAATTTCGAATATCCGCTTCGGCATCGTCAGGGATTCTGACGGCCGGTCAGAATCAGCATTCAAAACATCCACTTAATTAAAGAATGAACCATTTTTAAAGACCGTACGCATATTTTCAATATCAATTTCATCGGATGAAAAATTGAAAATTTAAGCAATGAATATTAAGTCATTTTGTTGTAACATTGCTGGCTTATTTCGCAATTCCACGTGATGTCATCTGGCGATTTATTAATCCTCTTTGAAGTCAACACTGGTATATTAATGGCGTCGTCACGAACGCATTTAATCAAGCAATGTAATTCGTGGATGACATTTCTGATCACTTATTTATTTTAACTTCCAAGTAGAAATGAAGGGAATCTGTATTGTCTGCCCTACTTAAAAAAAAACTGTATTGTGCTTATAAAATTGTATTTGCTGGGCTTCCGACTGGATTAGAAAGTTGTCAGCTTCCTAGCAGTAGCTTTGCGACTGAGCAAAAAAAATAAGCGGTTATGGGGACGAACGACACAAAATAATACTAGAAAAAAAAATATGATTATGCCAAAAAACAAAAGATAGGGCAATAAAACACGTTAACGGCACTGCCGCGTTAAGCGGTTGACTGCTGCGCTGCGTGTCGCAGGTTCGATTCCCGCACGGAACATATTTGTATGATCTACAAGTAGTTATTCCGGGTCTGGCTGTTTGTGTATGTGAGTTTAAATGATTGTAAACGCACCCACGATAGAGGAGAATTTCCTAGTGTAGGGCAACGTTTTTATTTAAAAAAAAAACATGAATCATTAATATCATTAACCAGGCAGAAAACAGAAGAATACGGTGTGAGTACGGAATAAATGCCAACGACTACACGATCGCGCTTCCTACATGTCGGTGACGCAAACCCATAACATTTCCCCAACCAAGAATCGCTCAACACACTTCAAAACGATTTTATTGTCTACTTCCACATTGTATCAGAACCAAATTGAATATGTATAGAGTAATAACCATACAAATTATCTCTATTAGCTGTTCTCATGTTCACTGCACAATATCGAATATCGAAGTCTTGTATACTTTTGGGATATCAAGGAAACTTCCTCGGGGAAGTTACCGAACTCAGTGGAACGTTGCAATATCTCCGTGTTAATATTAACTTATAGGTTTAGTGAGATGACATCAGCTGTCACGGGGCATTAGAGATGAGCGTTTATATCGATAATTAAATGGTGAGCTGCCCTTTATTAGGGTCCGTGTTATACAATGATACTGACGGTTTGATGTCCACTCAAATATATAATGGCAAAAGTGGACGATTACATTTGGACAATTATATACAAATATATTACTGCTCAAAACCTGATTATTAATGATTCTGCCTACGATTTCGTTCGCATTTAGTTTCTCGTATTAACATAAAACATATCCGATGGCACTAAGCAATAGTGTAGCTTTCTATAAGTAATTTAGTAATTTTATAACATACAAATTCGCAAATTTTACCTCTTTATGATATTAGTATATATTGTCATTCGTGGATTCATCCGGCTGTCATTCGTAGATCTTTGACAGTCGTTACGGCTCGTCAGTAGCCGTCTGAAGAAAGTCTGACAACCAGTCTTACCAAGGGGTATCGTATTACCCAGGAACTAAGTTGTGGTTGTCAGATAGGCAGTCGCTCCATGTAAAATACTGGTATTCAGCTGGATCCGGATAGACTGGAAATCGACCCCAACGTAGTTGGGAAAAGGCTAGGCAGATGATGATGAAGATTAGATAGTTGTAAATTCTCAATACCCACAAATGTTTTGGCAATGAGATAGTCAGTTCCATCAATGAGATAGTCAGTTCCATCAATGAGATAGTCAGTTCCATCAATGAGATAGTCAGTTCCATCAATGAGATAGTCAGTTCCATCAATGAGATAGTCAGTTCCATCAATGAGATAGTCAGTTCCATCAATGAGATAGTCAGTTCCATCAATGAGATAGTCAGTTCCATCAATGAGATAGTCAGTTCCATCAATGAGATAGTCAGTTCCATCAATGAGATAGGCAGTTCCATCAATGAGATAGGCAGTTCCATCAATGAGATAGGCAGTTCCATCAATGAGATAGGCAGTTCCATCAATGAGATAGGCAGTTCCATCAATGAGATAGGCAGTTCCATCAATGAGATAGTCAGTTCCATCAATGAGATAGTCAGTTCCATCAATGAGATAGGCAGTTCCATCAATGAGATAGGCAGGCAAATAAAAAGAAAAAAGGCAAATAATACAACGCTATCATCGTCCCATTACCCGACAATTATATAATACTCTCTCTAAATAAACGTTAAAGCGCGGATAAACAGAAAATAATGCTTTTAATTATCGAAGTCTCGCGTCAACAACACGTTCCTCGCTTCGTTTCTCTCGAAGTCATTTATAAAAGACCAACACAAGCGCTCCGATTACTCCAACAACAAAGTCGAACTTCCTTAATTTGTACTCAAGCGTACTTATAATAAAGTCAAGTGTGAAAGTCGGAAAGAAATTTGATTCAGGACAAGCGATTGTGAAGCTTATGTGTTAGAGAATTCGGTCTCAATTGTAATTGGAAAAGCTGTCGTAGGCCCGTGAGGTGGGCCCCATATTATGGATATACAAAGGAGGTTTTGATGCCAGTTAATTAGTAATACGCAGGGTGGCGCAAATGTTTGGCTGCTAACGTTCCCTATATTTTTAGCCAAAAGTAAACATTGTTTTTATGTATGGAATGAAAATTGTCATTCTATTAATTCAATGATCAGTCATGTAAAAATGTCTGGTTTTGTTTGTTAAAAAAAATTACGTTCGAGGATCTTTCAAAGTGACCTCAAATTCAGACAAACTTACAGAGAGCAGACTCCGTGGGTTTGGACATATAATGCGCCGAGATGCCAACTACTCCGTGAAGACAAGAAGTAGAGACAGACCACCGGCCACACGGTGGCCCACTGTCGCGAAGGATCTAAAAGCTAAAAACTTATTACCTGAGACCACCCGGAACCGACGTTCCTGGTGCAAATGCACAAGGACGCCTGACCTCAGATAAACTGGGAAAGAGGCAGGAGTAAGGAATAAAATCTGTAGGTGAAAGCTAAAGGACCTTAGGTAACATTTTATAAATTATTCAGTAGAGCTCATTAAAGATGTCTATACCCGAAATTAGATATTATTAAAATCGACCGTGTATAAAAAGTAAATAGTGTATCGTTGTAGAATAAAAAGTATGTTTATGAAGTTTTATTAAGCTATTGAAAATACAAAACTATCATTGAAAATACAAAAATGACAAAAAATGGACTTAAGGTCCTTTAGCTTTTACCTACAGATATATGATTACGTACCGTTATGTTTTGGGTTATTTTTTTCTTCTTTTGAACAGCATATCGTCGTCCTTTGTTTTTTCTATAGGATTCGTTAGACCGTAACATACCGGTCTCGATCCCGTCAAGATGACGTTATCAGTGTTCAGGTGAATACTCCCGTCAATGCACGTGATATATTGTGATCCCTTAATCTTGTTCGTCTTCCTTATATAGGTTCTTCTAGAAATAGTTCGACTTGTATATTATTATCAAAAATTGTGTAGAATATTTGAAGGTACAAGAGCTGCATAAAGTATTTGGTATTTTTAAGTAACAGTGATCTCATCGTTTTGTTAACTTAGTTTGTAGTGTAATCCTACTTCTTTTTATGTAAATAATATTATTAACACGAAAGTTTGGATGGATGTATGTTACTCTTTTACGCCAAAACTACTGCACGGATCTGGATGAAATTTTTAACACATAGGATACGAATTTTTATCACGATATTCCCAAGAGATCAAAACCTTTGCGGGCGAAACCGCGGGACGCAGCTAGTACTATAGTTTCACCAAAACCACTGTATCGCGCCTTCGGTATGTTCGCGGCGAGACGGGGGGGCAGTGCAGGCCGCTCATTCGTCATCGCTCACGGCGGCGGCGTCCCGCCCCCCGCTTCGCCGCGCATTCCTAAGGCGCGGTACAGCAGTTTTGGTCAAACTATAACATGGTTTTTTAAGACCTTTGTAACTAACAATTACTAAGGATGTACTAACACTAGTGTTTAAGTTGTATGTAAGTACTAACAAATTGGATTTTATGATCTGAAAATAAATTAATTGAATTAGTAGTAACATGAGTTTTTTAAGAAGAGGTTGTACATTAATCTTTCTCTCATGATTGGTAGTACTTTTTTTCATCTCTTAAATAAATGCAAACTATAGTTTTGTATCATTCAGAAGCATTTTTTAAATTTTGTAAACGTAAGAACCATGGATCCGTTTATTATGATATTCTGATGTTGACTTGAAAGAGCATAGCAGTTGAGAATATGTCATGCTCCCTTAAATGTCTCACTGGTGGCGCGTGTGTTGGATCATTCGTTTCCCTACAAAATGGTTGAGCTGGGTGGTGCTGATCCACGCATCATGTTCGTGAACGGGCGCCGTCGGTTGAGACTGGTCATCTCTTAACTGCCAGGGCTTATTTTTAATTTTATATTTTAAATTGTTTCTTTATTTGTTTTTTTTTTGCATTGTTCTCACATATAGAAGCAATAAGAATAATGTACCCAGGATTTTGTAATCATATCTTGATTTAATAGAGTGTCCTTGGAGTATCTTGCCCGTTCTTCTCCATAGAGATCTACGTTTTGGAATGGGCAACTGGCTTCAACTTTCTGGCTAACTGACCGGCTATTTAATTTCGACAGTTCAAAAGTGCTCGTAAATGGTTTAATTGAAATAAATGATTTGGGTTTGATAATCATTGCTTAACGTTATCCACAAGCCCAACCACAGTATTCGGTTAGTTGCAATGTTTGCTATTCATAAACTTGCGAAGTTCTATTATAAATATTAAGGAATTCAAACCAAGTATTCATTCCTTTTTTTTCCGTGCGTCAAAAGGAAAAACGGAACCCTTGTAAGATCACCTCGTTGTCCGTCTGTCTGTCCGTCAGTGAATACCCTTTTTCGCAGGAACACGTGGAGTTATCAAGTTGAAATTAATTTCAAATACTCAGGGCTGCAACCTCTTGAAGATGTGAAAAAAATCATACTTTTAAGTCAACGCAATCAAAAGATACGGGCGTTTATGTTCTGTTTATGCCGCTATGTTTTGACACTCGATAGGGAATTAAAATTCGGTTCTTCCCGTTGACCTATAATCAAATAATCCCCGTTGATCTATAAAAATATAAAGGCAAGAACCAGTGTCATGTAGCACAAGTAAAGGAAAAAATCCGAAAACTGTAAATTTGTAATTACATACGTACAAAGGACATTGCTCTGCGCCCATACATTATTCGCCCTGGAACCAAGAGCATCGGAAAATTATGTGTTGTATTGTCGATCATTAGTATTCCTATAAGATCTTATTTGTATAGCGGACTAGCTGCAGAATAGATATATTTCAAAAAAAGTATCAGATTTTGAAGGTTATAATCGAACCATAACAACGAATATTAGGTATAGTTTTTCATAGCTCCGAGTGATTTTTAAGAAACTAAAAACAATAACATAATACATTTAGTTATTTTTTGTACCTACCTAGATAATTAGGTATATATGCAGTTTTATTCTAAAGCCTAAGTGTATGTAGGTACATACACTTAGGCTTTAGAATAAAACTGCATATAGAATACAGATACTTATGTTAATTAGATTATATGCATTTAAACGTTGCAATTAGGTAATTAATAATCTAATTAACATAAGTATCTGTATTCTTAGCATTGGTTTTGGAATGAGATAAAATGTTTGTGTGTGTTAATATAAAAATAATGCTGTCTCCATAAATGATAGTGGTGATGTAGCGCGGTAGATAGATGGCGTTAGTGTGCATTGATAAATGGCTGAGCTCTTGAGTGAATGTTCTAGTGATTCAGATTCAAAAACGTGCAACAATTCATTAAAAATTCGATCGATCGATTGCAATCCATTGGGCATTCCTAATCTTTTTCGATACGACTTGACGTTTGGCGAAGATGGCGGCGACTAATGTTATTATTCGCGTAAAATACTTTTAAATGTTCATTTTGGCATCCAGCTAGTCCGTGTTACAAAAGTATTTGCAACTAATATAATATAATAGACAATTAATTATCGTGTATGTCCGATATTCCTTGTGCACAGGGCGATTCTGGATTCTTTCCTTTGTACGGAACCCTCGGAGCGCGAGTCCGACTCGCACTTGACCGGTTTTTTTATAAGTATGCAGAGTGGCAGGGACATCGACGCACAACCTGCTACCATGGATTCAATACATGATTCTGGACCCGCGGCGTTGAAGTTTATCGTCAGATATTTAATAAAATATTTGCGAGTCCATATATTTTGACCGCGTAGTAGGTATTGCTCTTTTGTAAGAAACAGCAGATCTAGAATCATGTGCTGAATCCATAGATTCAGCACATGATTCTAGATCCCCTGCGACTTTAAAAATAGTAAAAGTAGTAATAATAGTAGTTGTACGTCGATGTCCCTGATACCATTAATAATAGTAGTTGTACGTCGATGTCCCTGATACCATTAATAATAGTAGTTGTACGTCGATGTCCCTGATACCATTAATAATAGTAGTTGTACGTCGATGTCCCTGATACCATTAATAATAGTAGTTGTACGTCGATGTCCCTGATACCATTAATAATAGTAGTTGTACGTCGATGTCCCTGATACCATTAATAATAGTAGTTGTACGTCGATGTCCCTGATACCATTAATAATAGTAGTTGTACGTCGATGTCCCTGATACCATTAATAATAGTAGTTGTACGTCGATGTCCCTGATACCATTAATAATAGTAGTTGTACGTCGATGTCCCTGATACCATTAATAATAGTAGTTGTACGTCGATGTCCCTGATACCATTAATAATAGTAGTTGTACGTCGATGTCCCTGATACCATTAATAATAGTAGTTGTACGTCGATGTCCCTGATACCATTAATAATAGTAGTTGTACGTCGATGTCCCTGATACCATTAATAATAGTAGTTGTACGTCGATGTCCCTGATACCATTAATAATAGTAGTTGTACGTCGATGTCCCTGATACCATTAATAATAGTAGTTGTACGTCGATGTCCCTGATACCATTAATAATAGTAGTTGTACGTCGATGTCCCTGATACCATTAATAATAGTAGTTGTACGTCGATGTCCCTGATACCATTAATAATAGTAGTTGTACGTCGATGTCCCTGATAATAGTAGTTGTACGTCGATGTCCCTGATACCATTTTTTGGAATAAATGCGTAGTTTTTCATCATTCCATATTAGTTTCCATATCCATTTTTTACCAGCAAACACTTGAATCTCGTTTTGAAGGGTGTCGGTGAAATAACAGGCGCATCGCATCAACTTTGTCTCTAAGGGTGGCAATACATCGGAAAGCTCCTCGGTATGGTATCCCAGGTGTCAATAAGCGACGGTAACTGGTTCCCATCGGGTGTGCTGTCAGCCCATTTGTCTGTCAGGCTATCGGTAACAAGGAAAACAAACCGTTTTATCATCTTTGTATTATGTTTTTATTTTTGTTGTGTTTTGTATCTTTGTATTTTCCCTAATACATCTCATAACACATCTAACTGGCGAAATGGTTACAAAACCAAAAATCATGATCACTTTTGACTATGATACTTGTCAATCTGTACATATAAATAAAACAAATTCGGGTAAAATAATATCAAAGCGAGGCATTTACGCATACCTAATGTAATTATATAAATATTTTCATAATCTCTTAACTAACTTTTTACACTAGGTACTAAGTTAAAAGACTAATTAACTAACTGTATAAATAAATACAAACGGATATTTAGGCGTGGACATAACTCAAGAACGGCTGGACCGATTTTTAGGATCTTTGATTTGTTGAATTTGTCTTGACCCGAAATAGCAGAATAACTATTAATAACGGTCCAAATTCACGAAAAAAATAATAATGAAGATAAATAATTTTCTCTTACATTTTGTATGGAACGGCTTTTTGTTGATATCTTGAGAACGGATCGACTAATTTCAATGGTGATACCGAAGTTCGCAAGGTCAGCTAGTTATTAATGATCTTCATCACTAAACTTCTGTTTTACGTAGTCGATGCATTTTTATTGTCAACATTTGTATCTTTGTATCCATTTCCATCGCACAATAATGACGCGGTAACAAAGTATATAAGAAAACCTTCGCAAAACTCTACAATCAGCCCCGAAAACCTTGTAAACTGTACAGAAACATTTCGACAGACCAATCATTAGAATTCCGCACTCCGCAGTAGCAAACGATAGCACCGCCCGATATTAGCACCTACGTATAATACATTTAACCCTTTCTCAGCGACGGGGGTCGGGCGAGCCAAATTAGATTCAGTGAGTTATATACAACCTTATTGGCTCCGACTACCTTGGACCGGGTTGATTAATGCCTCTATAGTTCCGTTATATCGTTATCTCTTATAGATATGCGCACTATGATTATTTGAGTCCGACGGGATTATTAATGTTGGATGGTTCGGATTTGATATTTTGGTGGTGGCGTGTATTTTAAGGGTAGCTTTTTAATCATCCTTACCTATTTATTCGAGATTCAGTACGTAGTTATGTAATGCCTTCAAAATATTTTCATAAAAATTATGTTCATTGCGAAATTAATAAAGTTCGTGTAACGTCCTAACTACCTAATTTATGACTGATTGAACACAACAGATAACATAAAATAACGCCTGTAATCCCCGAAGGAATAAACATTTCACCAGATATGTTAAAGTCCCATGTAATAGGGGAGCCTATCGCCATCAACCGGGCACATATCCAGACTCCGGCTGCTACTAAGAAATTCTAATGATTGATTGATAAACTGTGAAAACAATTTTGGGGGGAACTCCCTGTGGGGTTTATAATTAGCACTGCCCGGGATCAATTCCCTTACCACATAGCGTCTGAGCATAACAAGTTCGCAAATATCAATTGATTAGTAGCTCACCCAGTTTATAATGAGCAGATTCTAGTCTGCTAAGTTAATTAAAAGACAAAAATGGCTTCGGTTAAAAATTCAAAACTAAAATTTATCTTTTAATAATATAAAACAAAATTCCATTTAATATAAAACTCGTATCTAAGAATTCAAAATACCGAGAACATTTAAAACTTTTTGCCGAAAAAAACTAAGAAAAGAATACGGAATCTGGTATACGGGTAGTCGAGTCGTAAATGGGTAGTAAAAATGCGGTTAACATGCAGTTTTCAAGTAGTTAGCATGACTGCACCCAAAACGTAGCTCGTTTAATTCAGTTCTTACAGAGGTGTCTTTCTAAATTACGAAGCAAAAAATCAGCCGGGGCTGAGTTGGCAGTGACATGCTTTATTGGATTTAAATGAAAACGAAATACATGATAGACATTTTCGTTTTATTTCTGTTGGTTTGTTTATTTCAGTGTGATTTGTTTAAAAGTTTTGAACCAATATAATGCTTTCACTTTTAATGAATAAATTATAAATGATTTTATTTCTGTAAGTGGGTTTATACAAACGCTTATGCATGTCAATTTTAAAAACTAGATGAGGTCGTGATGAAAATATTACATCGGTTACAACCTTAGCTCTCTTTTCGTTTGTTGTTTTGAATCAACTTAATGACTTCAAGATTGGTCATGATTAAGATTAGTCAAATAAAAAAAGATAAAAATTGAGAAAGAAAAATATTTTTTCCAAAAATTGAAAAACAGGAGTTATGCGCTGCTTAAAATTGAGCCGATCTCAGCGTCAAAAGTAAAATGCTGCGGCAAATCAAAATTAAATTCAACAGTAGTCGACAATGACACGCCATAAACTAGCAAATAATTCGTGACTAAAACGGAATACAAAAACCTATCAATAAGGAAAAACAATTTACAAGCGAACCCTAAAAAAACGGTTCTACCATACTTAACATTTAACTAAAGAGCCCACTTTTAAATTTCCCCATTTTCTGCGTTTAAAAACGTACTTTCGAACCGTCAATTTATAACCCTCTCGATAAAGGCGCGATTCATTGCGGGCGCGTCAGCGGAAGCGTGCGGGGGTAACTCGGGCTGTATTTTTTTTGTAAATTTTGATGATTCAAGGTGTTTTTTGTTTGACATGACTATGAATTGTGTATTTTAATGGTTGTTTCAACAGCGATGCTCCTTTTAAACGTGAACTAACCTCCTGTAATATTATTATTAAGTTTTTTTTTAATGTATAGCCTTTTCTAAAAAAGATTTGTGTAGGCACACTGTTCCAAAATGATATGACCTCGTATGGTGAAATCTGTGAAACACAGTGACTCCTATCCTATCTCCGCTACGCTCTTTCTATCGTCCAAGATAAAATACCCAACAAATTAAATACGGGAATTTAATAGCATCCTTTGTGTTAAAATCAACAAACGCTAATTTATTTATTTAATTCTTCCGTAGAAACACATCGCTTAAATCAAATGTTTAATTAAACCCAATAATTACACTAAAAACGACTGAAGCATTCGCAAGGATCGTTTTCCACAAACAAAATCTTGTCTGTAATCTGACGATGATTAATTAAATTATTTACAAAATAAGTGCTGTTATGTTTACCAAAAGGACACGATTTCATGCCTTGTGATTCAAGTAGTGACTGGATAACATTACTAACCATACTTTGTTCATTTTCTGGTGGTCGATTTGACAAATGTCATTTAACTGCTTTTTAAAACAGTGGCGAAAGATACATTGAAAATTGGTGGTTCGTATATTGATAGAGCCACTATGAAACAGGTATGGTTCGTATTTCACTACGAAAACAGAGGGATGAGGTAGTTTATTCTGTAACCCAAACTCATATCTCTCCTCGTTCACTTTTTTTTAAAGACATGACTGGAGCATTCTCTAACCCTGCATTTATGTTTTCACATTGTGTTTAACAGAGCACCTACTCAGATCGGTAGTAAAAGACAATCAAAAATCGTTTTCTTCGTTTCGATGGCACGACAATTTATTCAATTGTGTTGGCCCAAATCTTCACCAATTCCACGACGTCATCGGTGGCAGCGCATGGGTCACTTTGCCTGGATTTTTTGGGGCACAGAGGGCAGGAGAAGTTTGCGACACAGCTCTAGACCCGCATCCTGCTGCATCGAAAATAGGAAATAAATAAAATTAAAGTCAGTTTGTAACTTCAAAATAACAGAAAACATATATGAAAATATATACGGTACTTATAACAAAAAAAAACCAACTGTTAAATGTTTGTCTATCGGTTTGTTCCAACTAATCTCCAAAACGGCTGGACTGATCTTGACGGGACTTTCACTGGTTTTCTGGTATACGGAGTACTTAACTTAAGCTTTTACTTTAGAAAAATTATAATTAGTAAAGAGACATATTATTGTTTTCCGACATTCACGCAAACGATGTCGCGGGCACAGCTAGTAACCAATAACAAAACAGTTTTTAAAACAGACCCTAAACTGGTGAAACAAGCCAATAACCATCCGCATAGACAAGGGCTGGTAAATTAATGAAACAAATAAATAAATGTGCCCCACATTTACCCTCTGAAACTTTTGTTTTTCGCACATAAATACATCAGGGGCGTCGTAACTTACCCTGGTCATACCCTAAAGGATTCTATTGTCGTTATTAAATGAAACAAATCGAGGGAGCACTCTGGTATTTTTATATAGTTTAATAAATATTACCTTTTAGCGCCAAATTTATTTGTTTTAACGTCAGTGTATTTATTTACAAGTAAGAACGTGCATTGTTTTCCTCATTTTATCATCATCACTCTATAGCAGTTCACTGCTGGACATAGGCCTCTCCTATTTCACGCCATTCAACTCGATTTTCGGCAACTCTCATCCAGCTGCTACCAGCCATCCTGCGAAGATCGTCGCTCCACCTAGCCTGAGGGCGTCCCATGTTACGTTTACCGATTCGCGGCGCTCATTTTATAATGTGGAGGAAAAGTGTTTGTGCCTTGTCTTTTTCCAATTCAATTACTTCAATATTACCTTTATCTTCTCCTCTATTACAGAGTTTAAACGGAACTTGTGAAATGTAGGTGTAGATACTTCATTCTTCTGCTCAAATCTTCGGAGTAAACAAGCGTGGCGTTATGTTGTTATCTTTGCAATTTTGATTAAACCTCTTTTGTACGTATTTTTCTGTTCATTTCTTCTTCAGCATCTGCCTAGTTTTTTCCCAACTATGTTGGGGTCGGCTTCCAGTCTAACGTGACCAACGGCTTAACGTGCTTTCCGAGCCACGGATGGGTCTTGGTATGTGAAGATGGTCATCCATCCACGGACAAACCGCAGCAAGCGCAGCTTAACCTGATCGATCGAGCCATGCGGCTGTTATTACTTAGCCTCAAGCCCCTTTTTCAAGCCCTATTTCTTCTTGTCGTTTTATATAAAGTGCTCTCCAAAAGTTAGTTGACATTTTTCCACTTCAGCTGTGATACCACATTGTTTTTTCCGTCAGCCTTTATGGTCCCACTGCTGAGCAAAGGCCTCCCCCATATTCTTCCTTTACTGCATACCTTTCCTTGTGCTGTGCCTTCTCCATCACATTATGATTTAAAATAAAATAAAATATCAAGTACTCCTAAGGGATTACTTGATTATTTTTATGATAAATCATAGATAGTTGAATTAGTCAATAAAAACCTCATAGTGTACACTTAAACATTTGGAACTAGAATTTCAAAAGATGATGTGGTACGTCACAGCTGAACTGGAAAAATGTCAACAACTTTTGGAAGACATTCTATATGTGTACATAAATGGCTACATAAATAAAATGGATGTTGCCTAATGTGAAAGAGTTCGCAGCTGTGTTTCTCTCGTTTAATTTATTAGTATCCACCGGTAAAATAGTATTAGACACACGACACTAGTACAAGTTGACTCTAGAACAAAAATGTACATAGGGCAAATCTGGAGTAGGTAGAAAATGGACCTTTTGCACAATGTTATACAAATAATGACCCATAGTTACGTTATTCTAGGAAAACCTCAAGGCAATTTAACAGTCAAACCATTTAGCTATACCTAATAATTATGTTGCCAGTAATAACAACCGGTTTAAAAAAACTGGTCAAGTGCGAGTCGGACTCGCACACGAAGGGTTCAATACTACAGTACAATATTTAACTTGCACTGCATTTTTTTTTAAACCCTTTTCTTATATGGAAACCCCCTTTATTTTTAAACGTTATTTTATTTTTTATTTATTTTTGTTATAGCGGTAATAGAAATACACACTGTGAAAATTTCAACTGTCTACCTATTACGGTTCATGAGATACAGCCGGCTGACAGACAGACAGACAGCAGAGGCTTAGTAATAGGGTTCCGTTGACACCCTTTGGATAGGGAACCTTAAAAATGCAGGTACCGCAACGTGTTCGAATTAATTCAGTAATTACTAAGGCGTGGTTGACATGGCAGTTAAATGGTCTAAATTCCCACGTGCCGGTGTTCACGTGTGTCTGTCAGGGGAATCCCTAGAGCACTCAATAATCTGAGTGTGGTATGTGTGCTTACACACCTATGTGATAGGTAGTAAGTGCAGTCCATTCATTGTCATATTACCCCTGATTTTGCATCACTGTAAAAGTCACAGTGATCTTTAATCTCGTGACAATAAGGTTGCTGTTTGGTTGATGCCATTGACAAGTCTGTCAAAATGACAACAATCTTTATTCGCGTTACGATAAGGTTGCTATTGGGTTGCCGCTATCTGAGGTAAAATAAGTGTGAAAGGACTGTAGGTATAGTAAGCAGCGACACCTATCAATCAAGCAATGGACAACATTGTCAAAATTTAATCATTTATTTGTTGAATAGGAGGCTTTTGGCTACTTTGTATGAGTGTACTTTATGTTTTTTTAGGGTTCCACACCTAAAGGGCCAATGTAACCCAATTACGAAGCCTCCACTGTCCGTCCGTCTGTCTTTCAGCGGGCTGTATCACATGAAACGTAAAAGGTAGACAGTTGAAATTTTCACAGAATTTGTATTTCTATTACCGCTACAACAACAAATAATCGATTTAAAATAAAGTTAAAGTGTGTTCTCATACATGTGCGTGTACGTGTGCGAGTCCGACTCGCACTTGGCCGGTTTCTTTTGTAATTCGCGTGTGGTTGTGCAGAATAAAAGAAATTCTTTCTTTGCAGCGTTACTTTCAATTTTGGCGCTCGCTACACCTGCATGATGCTATAGATTTGTCTAGTCATTGCATTTTTATAAACAGGCATTTTGAATTGTGACAGTAACTGAATATTTTTCGTCACTCCGATGGGGTTGGAAAGCTTACCTTGTACCGGAAGTCTCCACGTTCGGGGAGAGTCTGAGACTGTCAAAATAACCCTGGCTCCTTCAAAATTAAACAAGTTCGAATATCCTTGTCTATATCTTTACTTATTATAAATTAACTACGCAACGGATTTTGATGCGATTTTCAACATAATTTAAGAAAATTATTTTGTACAAGGTGGCAGGGACATCAACAATACGTTGAATCTAACGGTCAAGGCCGAGATATCTCCAACTTAAATATACAGTGGCCTCCAAAAGTTAGTTAACATTTTTCCGTGCTTCTACATTTTCACTTTTATATGAAACGAACGTTCCTTTCTCTCAATTTTGCCTTCTACATAATACAAGTCGGGGCCGTTATCCCTGAGTCACCACTGCTCTAGTTATGACTTCAAACATACTCGTACATACTTATAAAGAAATCATTTCAATCTTATCAAGACCCCGACATCCCCATCGGACCTCACCGGCCTGTCCGGATATAAGTACACTCGTCCGTAATCCCGAGAATATATAATGAAATACGTGCGCAAAGCTTATAATTAATGGTAATTAACTAAGTGATGTACAGTATTAGTTGCAGAACGTAACGTTTTAATTAAATCTCACGTTACACTGTGTTTGACAAGCCATTGCTACAATGTTGACATACATACACGAACTTGAGTATCTACAAAGTAAACATACATATAAGTTATATTCAAACCTAACATACAACCAAACATAATATACTATAATTATTTATATATTATAACAAAAATCATGTAGGTAAATCACATACATAGGTATAGGTTTCCCGAGTAATAAGCTCGTTAAAGTACAGACAGTATGAATAAGTCATCCTGTCTCAGGCACGCTCCGAGGAGGGGAGGTCGTGAGGGTCATGACCCCCCACAAAATCATTCAAGCTGTCGAGTCTGCATGATTTGCTTGCCTTACTAACTTAACTTAAGTTACTAACTAACTACTTGGTGACCCCCCCCAAATCTTGGGGTGCGACCGCGCCTGTCCTGTCTGTACTTTCGTAAGAATCTGCATATTATATAGCTTTCTCCCAACTATGTTGGGATCGGTTTCCAGTCTAACCGGATGTAGACGAACACCAGTGTTTAACATGGAGCAATTGCTTATCAGACCTCCACAACTCAATTGCGGGGACTCGACACCCCTTGGTTAAACTGGTTGTTAGACTTTTCGGTTTTTGACTACCTGTAACGACAGCCAAAATCTACAAGTACAAATGACAGCCGTAACCAATGACTTCACGTGCATCCTGGGGCACGGAAATAAAGAATATGTATATTAAAACGAAGAATATGACCAGACGACCTGGACGCGCACCGCATGGGTTTGATTTAGGTGGCTCTAGAAAAGGATGCTTGGACGGATTTGGGGGACGCCTGTGCTCAACAGTGGAACAGTGTAGCCTAATTAAAAACATATATATACATTTTTTTTTTTAAAAAAAACGTTGCCCCACACTAGGAATTTCTCCTGTATCGTGGGTGCGTTTACAAACGTTTAAACTCACATAAACAAACAGCCGGACCCGGAACAACTACTTGTAGATCATACATATATTTGTTCCGTGCGAGAATCGAACCCGCGACACGCAGCGCAGCAGTCAATCGCTTAACCACTGCGCCAACCGTGCCGTCAAATTTAATATTAAAGTATATTGTAATATGCACATTCTCAGCATAAAAAGATAAAGATAAAATAACTCAAAACAACTAACGTGCAACAATTTGCTCCAACACGCTCTGTCAATGGAAATAGTACTTACTAAAGCCTTTTATGTTCAGTAAAATAAAACAAAACAAAAAAGTAAAATAGCAAAACTGCAGCGGAAAATGTCGACAGATATGATATGTAGTGCCGAAAAGAAATGTAACGTTGGAAACACGTTTTTTACCTTTTAAGTTAATGTTCAGAACTTCTGTAGTCATTTTAAAGCTAAAATTTTACGAGCAAAGACTGTCTATTTCGGCAATATGTTTTGTTGTACTTTTTTACAACATTTCTGTCAGTGTGTCAGGCATTTTACTTGGCGTTCAGTTTTGTTTTTAGGAAAATGTAAAAAGGAAAACGCAACAATACGCCTGATTTTGCGAAAGGGTACACAGAGGTAGACCCTGCTCTATTATACACAGTACATACACATTTTGAATATTTTGTTCAGTAATGTACCTAATAAAGGACAAGCCTGTTGCCATCAACCAGTCAACACAATGCGTGCAGCTAGATACTAAGAAAAAATCTTGATTTTTCAACTAAAAACACTTTACCTGACTAAGGGATGCCAGGACCCCATGCTCAGCAGTCGCGCTTGCGACCACTAGCGACGCAGCCTCATCAATCATCATAGAATGGATAAAATACGTATAGTTTGCTTAATTCCACTCTAATCTGTAGACAATCCTTAAACAATGCAGAAACTTACTTATTACGAAACAATTTATATTAAATCTACCAGGAATTTGAGTTATTACGCCGGCCGCTAGTTTATAGCTTACCCTTTAAAATATAAGTTTATTAATTTCACAATATCGGCACAAGTTTTGAATGCGTTATTGTATTAACATTTATAGAAGTTAGCTTAGCAGCCTACAACGAATATGGGAATATTTGAAGTTGGCGACTTAAAACAAAAATACAATCCTTCTCGTTCCGACATTGAAAACTTTACATGCGTGCGAAGATGCGGGGACGTAGTCAATTTATGTACTTTCTATTACGAATTTATAGATAGTAGTTGTTTGATGTATGTGCACGTATTTTTTGTTTTATTTTTCGTTTAGTGATATCATTCTGCATTAACTTTTTACTTATTATTATGTTATTTAATTGATCTCACACTGATGATTTTATTTTGCTTTGTTTGATGCCACGCTGATGGCAATGAGTGAGTGAGTGGTTTGAGTGTTTTATTTTAATTGATTTTAGATTATGTTCCTGTTATGCAATAACCACTATGTACTTCACTCTAAAAATGTCGCAATTTCGACCCCCAAGACACAGACAAATGCCTAGTTTAGGGGTCACCGTCCTATCTATTCTTGTACAATCAGACTATTTATAAATCAATTTGCAACACAATTTTAAGTGGGCCTAATCGCTGAACAAAAAAAACTATCTCCTTTAACTAAGATCTAAACGTCCTTTTGATCGTGTATAAACACAATCGCTAAACATCCGACATTCGCGGACAGTCAGCACAAACGGGCCGCTGTAAAACCAAACTTTGCCTCCCAGTTGCCACTCACCTCCGCGTTTTAATACCAAGAATGCCAGATAATAGCAGTATGAAAACAGAACCACGACGGTAGCCGAAGTGGCGCGTTTTCCGTACAACACAAAGTTTCCTTTGCAACAGTTCGGCGCGTCTGACGGCTGTTTTGCAACGCTGCGTCATTTCAATGCTCTTTTTTCGGTCGTTTGTCTTCCCGTTAAGCTCGCTCGCTCGTCCCCTTCTAAGCTCACACAGCTCAATTTAAAACCGTTCGTTGTAAAGCAATATTTAAAGTTGCTCTCATTTGTGTAACGCAAGTTTAAATGGTTGTGCGAGGATTTTGTTGCGTGTTTCTGTTTTTTTCGTTTGTTGCTAAGTTGAATTGTTAAGTTAAATGATTAAGCGTGGGATCGTAATGATGTTATGGACTTTGATTAAATTGATCATTAAAATTTGGTATTGTTCGGTTTTTTGTATTGTCAATCTTTTATTGCTTGAGTACGAGGCTTTTGGCTACTTTGTATGTGTGTAATTTATGTAATTTTTTTGTAATTGAGCTGCTTGCAATTTTTACATATTGAATGTTTTTTTTTATATACACATTGACATTAATGAATTTTATAGGTATATACAATAACATTTGCTTACTTTGTAAAGTATTCTGTTATTTTAATTATTGTGAATGTGAAGACTATGTGGGTCATTTTATTACTTTTTTCTCTCTGTTCTGTTAGTTTTTGTCATGGTCTGGCAGTTTGAGTAATTACATTTCCTTTCTTTGGTATTGTTCGTCAAATCGTTGGGCTTCTTAAGTTTTGAGTTGAGGTGGACGATTTCTGACAAATGCGTGCACTGATTGGACAGGTCCTCTTAATCTGTGTGGTTTTTTCCTCAAAAGACCATCTCTGACATCGATCTACATGGACTCTATCTACACTTTAAAAGAGACTGTGACCTCAGTCTGAGTTTGTTTCGGCCTTTCTTCTCAGACTATTCAGATAGGAAACGCCGACCTCATCTAGTTTTTAAAATATGATCGACTGGTAAAAGTGTTTGTACAAACCTACTTCCTACTATCCTACTATATTATATATATATATATTTAATATCATAAACGTGAAAATTTGTATGGATGGATCCATGGATGTTTGTCACTCTTTCATGCAAAAACTCCTGAATGGATTGGATGAAATTTGGCACACAGGTGGTTTATAACCAGGATTAACATATAGGATACTTTTTATCCCAATATTTCGACAGGATCGAAACTAATGCGGGTGAAACCGCGGGGCGCAGCTAGTACAAAATAAAATAATTTATCATTATCATTCAATGTGCGTTTTGTTTGTGCAGAATAAACAATTTTTCTTTTTTGCCTTTTTTTGTTTTTCTGAAGACGTTAATATTAATCAGGAAAACCTTACACTTGACGTCTGTCATATGCAGTGTTTGGATATTTAAATATAAAATTAAATTTAAAAATACATAATATGTTTTATTGCTAACAGGCGCGTATAGTGATGTCCTACCCTTAAGACGGATTAAGAGACTAAGCCATTAATTCCCGGACGCAAAGCAGTATTGACTAAATAACAAGTAACAGCAATATTATATGAGGTTTATGATGGGATTAGATGTTTGTACGAATGTCTTCTTTTCTAAAAATAATTTACGCTCAGCTTAGGGATGATCTACTTTGTCATCTTTAGTTGTGAGTCGCTAGGCAACGGTGGCTTCATTAGCATGAATAGAGGATGTTGCTTAGACCTTACTTTACTGATCGAGGTCGAACCATATAGGTTCCTTGGATCAGATCCGGCTCGAAGGACCTACCTACCTCTACAACAAATATGCTCCTGTTAAACATAATTATTAATTATGTTTAACAGGAGCATATTTGTTTTTAATATATTCATTCAAACTATATTTTTTTCACTGCTGGGACACAGGCCTCTTGTCTGTGAAAGAGAGTGGGCCATATTCCACCACGCGGGCCCAGTGCAGGTTGGTAGAACACATCACATCATGTCACATGTCTTCGAATTTTTGGTTTTAGGACATGCCGGGTTTCCTCACGATGTTTTCCTTCACCGTTTTGAAAGCAGTGATGATGAACTTAAATACCAAAGTAAAGTGCCTGCCTGGTGTCGAACTCACGACCACAACCCGGAAGTCGAAGCTGATACCAGTGGGCCACCACAGCTCTTAACGTTACTTTTATTCATTACTTTTACATAAACAATATTACAATAAGATCTAGCCTACAATTTTGTAATCGTCGGTTCTGAACAAACTACTTTCAGGGAACCTAAAAAGGCCACTTTAAGCAATACCTCTAAAAGCTATTCATTTCCTGAATTCCCAGCAGATCATTAGCTATTCCTCTAATTTTCGTAAAATTTCATTTCATATTTAGTGTAAACATTGCCGCATGAAATAAATAAAAACCGTAATTTTATCGGTCAATTTTTCATTGCAGTTTTTTATTAATCAAATTGGTTTTTTATTTTTTATTTCGACAGTTTAAATGTTATTTCATTGTGATATGAATTGCACACAGATCATAATATTATGAATTGTTAGTTTGTGACCATTTTACGATTTTTTATATGATTCATATTGTTATCCTATTATGATTCTGCCAAAGTGGCCTTTTTAGGCTCCCAGGATTTTCGCTACACCGTTCTCACACGCCGAACTCTTCAACCCACTACTTTATTTTATCGTCGGCACCACCTAAATCAGGTTCGCAATAAAATACTTGATGTCCAGTATTGCCGACCGTCCGTCTAACTATAACTCTAAAGAAAGAAAGATAAAATATCCAATCCCAATTGGACCATTCTGTAGTCGTTCCGTCTTCGAATTCATAGTATTTATTTTACACACCTACCATTTTGTATTGGTGTATTTGGTGAAGATATAGAATTTTGATAAGTAAACGATTATCACGATTATGGAGTACTCTTTGGCCGATAACGGTTTGTCACCGTGAGGATGTTTTTGACTTACTGGTTTTCATAAGTATCTCTTTGTTTACTGACTATTCTTAGCGACATGTCGCATGAAAGTTCGTTTACCTATCAAACAGGAGAAATCCTCCACCAGGGGAAGGCGAATGATTATACCGTAAGTACTTTGACCGGTTCAAATCAAATCACCATCTTTACAATCTTCCGTACATGTAGGGAGCCAGATAGGCTCAGGGCTCTCCAGTGGCACAACCAGATGCTGCTCCCGAGCTAGTTGCTAACGATCATAACATCATCACTGTCCATTCCAAGGTAGACTGGAAGAGATCGCAGAAAGCGATAAGGCCACCTATTGTATATTATGTAGTGTCTGATTTATTTTTTGTATAAAATTAAATAAATAAATTACTTCCCAACCAGTGCCTAATATTATAAATGCGAAAGTAACTCTCTCTCTCTCGTCGTCTGTCTGTTCCCTTTTCACGCCTTAACGCCAGAACGGATTTCGATAAATATTGGCACACAGGTAGACCATGACCTGAGTTAGTTAGATACACAGTGGCCTCCAAAAGATAGTTGACATTTGTCACTTTAGCTGTGCACACCACGTTAATGTGATATAAAATACTAGTGATCCAAATGTTTGAACTATAACGTTACACTATAACGTTTTAATTGACTAATTCAACTCCTACTTATGACTTATCATAAAAAATAATCTAGTAATCCCTTAGCCTTAACCTGTTTTTTTTAATCATAATTTATCATCTCAGCTGAAGTTAAAAAATGTCAACTTACTTTTGGAGGCCACTGTACCTATAGACTTTTTTTCATAAAATCTGGTCTCTAATAAACTGACCTAACATGTATGTCTCACTTACTAAAGCATTTGTTTATGTTATAGTCCAACGTACTACTACAATTTGTTACCCAATCGATCACCGAGGCACCCAATTGGCTGTGAATTGGTATAACCAACTAAAACTACGTTCAGAAATACGATAAAATTCTCCGCGCGTTATAGAAACGTGCGGCCGTCAATTTGGTCAGTTAAAACACTATAAAATACTTGGTTGTGGCACAGAGTAGAAAGATGCAGGAGGTTAATTGAATTGAAAGTTCCATCAGTCAAGCTGTAAAATTGGAACAGGAATTGTTTTTCGGGAACTGTTCCGTTTTACAGTTTGACTAATAGGATTTATGCACAGGAACGGCCCCTGCGCCTGGTCAATTGGTCATCTTAGGGAGTATAGTGTTATCCGATTATACAACAACACCCCTGATTTCTTGTTTACAAGCTTCAACCACCTGAGGGACTCTGCACCCCCAGAGGCCAACTTACTGGTCTACTTGGTCCTATGTCAGTCGGCTATCTAATATAGCGCCACCGAAGAGGTGCAGCCTAAACGCATTTTCTTGGTCTGAAATAGAGAGCCATAACAAAAACTAAACAGGTACTCTACGAGAAAAGGAGAAGCTTGTCATGACATTAAAAACAAGTCTTCCAAGTCTGTTAAGAATAGAATTTCTGAAGTCTCTGTACTGTGTCTTCAGTGTTGCAACTCGAATATTCCCACAATCTTTTCAAACGCAACGCACACAAAGAGTTTATTGCAATGCGGTTCCATGTTTGATCCGTTCACTATGCAAAGACAAATGGGGATTATTGCAGTTATATTGCCCCAACTGTACCTGTGTTATACCGGAATTGAGCTGGCAGTCTCTACATTAAATTCAGGTAAAAAGCTTGTAACGTTTAATGCGGGTACATACCACGAGGTAAACAGTAGTTTCCCCGCATTTGCGATGTAGGCCTCCTTCGAATATGCTTAGCTATGAGCGGGAGAAGTTCGTTAGCCAAGTTAGCCAAGATTTATCAATTACTGTAGGTATGGTGGTGTCCCTCTCACCGAGAGGAGGCCTGTGGTGGTGGTGTCCCAGCAGTGGGAATAAATGCATTTTCTTTCTTTCTTCTTTTCTTTCTAACATAATAGGCTGGTTATGTATGGTGGTGACACAGTGGTAACAGCCCGTCTTACGAGTTGTAGGTTCTGGGTTCGAACCCCGGCAGGCGACTTACTTTGTGTCATTTATTCTCATCACCAGCTTTCAAAAACGGTGAAAGAAAATATCCTGAGGAAACCGGCATGTCCTAGAGCCAAAAATTTGAATTCATGTGACATCTACCAACCCGCACTGCGTCCGCGTGGTGGATTACGGCCCATTCCTTCTCACAGAGTGGAGGACTGTGGCCAGCAGTGAGAACGTTATAGGCCGATTAAGCATGGTCATTAGAAACATGTCTGAGTCAAAGTCAAATCATTTACTTCAAATAGGCGCATAAAAGGCACTTTTGAACTTCAAAAATAAAATTAAAATATAATTGATTCTAGTCGCCCCTTCCAAAAGGTAGTTTTCGTATGGAGAAGAATGGGCAAGAAACTCCACCGTTACTCTTTTAAAATGTTTTACAATATTTTGCATACATTAATTATATAATTATATGTGAAGACGATGCACCTAAAAATAAAATTACTATACCACAATAAGTAAAAGAATTCAAATGGATTAATGAATCCATGACATATAAATTAACTATAGATACATGGTGCTCACATATTTACAAACATTCCAAAAGTAGACGATTTTCATAAATAAATAAGGAGAACTCCGGGTGTAACTTCAAGTAATCACAGAATGTAAATCAATGTCAAAGAAAAAAAAAGAATAAATTATACAATTACATTAGCAACCAGTTTGATTTTGTCTAGACTCTAGAGATTGTCTATGGAGCAGGACCAGCATGTTTCCAAGCATTCTTATCTTGGATATAATCCTCTAATTTGTAATATCCTTGCTTACAAAGTGTAATTTTAATACAAGTTTTAATTTTCTTTCATTTAATTGCAATATTTCACAAGGTATTTTGTTATAACATTTAACACAGTACCCCATAAAAGATGTATGTACTTTAGATAATCTGAAGAAAGGTTGATCTAATTTATCTTTATTTCTAGTATTAAAATGATGTCTATCACTTATTTTATTAAAAAGACGTTGATTTTTTCTTACATACATAATAATAGGGGTTAAAGTATGAAATTGCCGTTTCATTGCAATAGGTATTTCAAATGGACATAGAACCTTCATGGTTTGATATTTTTGAGTGAAACTTTTTTCACATGGTACCTATGAAGTTCTTCTTTTAAAAAATGTGCAACATCAGACTATCGACTTTCAGTTGTTTTTTTTTATTCAGCTTAGACAAGAAAGATGGATACTTCGAAAATTCGAGTTAATTTTGAATACGAGTTCCGACGCGGAACTAACGCGGCAGAAACAGCTCGCAATATCAATGTTGCGTTTGGAGAGGGGACTGCTAATGAACGCACCGTGCGATTTTGGTTTAAACGCTTTCGTGATAGAAAAGCAAAGCTTACCAATAAAAAGGTAATGGTAACTGTTTGGTGGTCTCAGCATGGTGTTATTCACTATAGCTTTTTCCGATCTGGTCAAGCAATAACGGCAGATGTCTACTGTGCCAAACTCTGAACAATAATAGCAAAACTAGCAGTGAAATACCCCGACTCATGAATCGATCTTCACCATTATTGCTCCATGATAACGCGAGACCTCGTACAGCACGAGAAACCGTTTTAACTCTACAGGAACTGCAATTAGAAACCATTCGTCACCCTCCGTATTTGCCAGACCTTGCTCCAACGGACTACCATTTTTTTCGTGATTTGGACAATTTTCTACGTGATAAAAAGTTTTCTTCTCAGGAGGCAGTACAAAATGCTTTCACACAGTTTGTCGAATCTAGATCACGAGAGTTCTATCGCAAAGGCATAAATGACCTTCCTATTAAATGGCAGCAATGTATAGATAATATTGGTAATTATTTTTATTAAATAAATATGTTAAATTAAAAAAAAACTATTTTGAATTTTTCAGTACAAATCGGCAATTTCATACTTTAACCCCTAATATTTTCATGAATGAATTGGCAAGGTACTGTCATAATATTAACCCTTTTAAATAGTTCCCTAAGAGATTCGCGGCGACGTAGATTAGAAATGGCTCTGACAGCTCTCTTTTGCAAAATAAAAATGGATTCAATGTCAGCAGCCCGACCCCACAGTAAAATGCCATATGACATAATACTGTGGAAGTAACTAAAATAGACCAAACGCGCGGTGTCTTCATCTGTTAACTGTCTTATCTTTCTAAAAGCATATGCGGCCTAGCTTAGCCGCCCCACAATAGATGTTATATGAGGTTCCCATTGCAATTTCTCGTCTAGCGTGATTCCTAAGAAAACTGTCTGATTAACAAATTCTAGTTTTTTCCATCATTCCATTCAATATGATGTCACATTCGCTACTTCTAACATTAGGTAATTTAAATCTAATGCATTTGTTTTTTTTTTCATTAAGTACTAAATTATTTTCCGTAAAACAATCTTGGACCTGAAGAATAGAGTTATTCACGTCGTCAAGATTTTGTGACCGTCGGTCTATTTTAAAGATCAATGATGTGTCATCTGCAAATAACACCATCTTCGGTTGATTTTGAAGTAATTGGGGTAAATCATTAATATAAACTAAAAAGAAAAACTAAAATATAAATTAACATGAACTTCATAGGATATAATTATTGTAGTACCTATCGTGTTTAGACAGGCCTAGTTACCGAGAAATGCTCTCATGTTACGTTATGCAAAGCCATTTATTTGTACTACAGGATACTGTATAAGGTTTCCAAGAGAACCACCCTATCTCCTAGATTTAACACCTTATGTTCTGCACTATAACATACGTGGACTAATTTGTACCAAACTTTAGGCCAAGACTTAATTAAGTTCTGGGGACCATTCATATGGATCGGTTAACACAAACCAATTCAGATAAACAATAAGATGAACAGCTTCACTAACTAAATAAGAGCCATTTTCAGGCAAATAATCTGTTCGTTACAGCAGACTAATCACGGAAACCACTGAGCCAGTTATAATGAGTGAAAGCTGCAAAATTGGACAGATAGGTGCGCTGCCGTATTCATAGTAACGAAGTCTTACACAAACACTTTAGTGTATCCGAAGTTGCGTACTTTGAAATAACTATCCTCGTAAGTTGTTCTCGTAAGTAGCTTCGGAAACTTATCATTATTTAGTATGACTAATAGAAACGCATTTAAAAATTGCATAATTTCTAGGTATGTGGCGGCGAGATACGCAGACGACATTGTTACCATCGCGGGCAAAACCTGGATGAGGCTGGCATAAGAAAAGAGAGGACTATGCCCAGCAGTGGGTGGGGTGGCTGATGATGATGTGGGTAAAATATAGAGTCAAAATAAATGAATGTACATTCGTAATTAATTCCTTCCTCCGATTCGACGGAGAAGGTACAACACAAAAAATATGGAAAGACCCATGGGCTAAACAGCGGGGGACAATATCGGATAACTAAAAAAACATTGTTATATTTGCATTTTTTCCATGTATTTGGTTTCATAAATCAGACACATGGAAAAACATTGCGCTTGCACACAAATAGACTGTGAGGGTATTTTGAAATAAAATGACTAGTATTGGTTTAGTTAGCCCTACATTTCACCTTCTAATTAGTAATACCTGTCATCTGTTAGCGGCACCCGTGAATGATAAGTTCAATAAAAATTGATTTCAGTTCTTAAAATAGAATTGTCACAAGCACTGGAATGTTTGCCAACACACTTTTGAACTCCTGAATAAAATAAAGACATATTTGAAACAGGGCTGTCGATAAAATAGGCAATACATTCACGCGTCCTGCTGCTGCTGTTTTTACCTGTTATGCTGTAACTACGATTTTTTGCATTTATCATACCACGCCAAAACATAATAAAAATTATAGGTTTGATTAAAATTTCGGAGCCTTCATTTGTCTGTCTTTGAGCTGCTCTGTGATATTGTAGCTCCTAAATGGAAGGAACCGACTTCAATGCATAGTTTTAAGAGGGTATCACATCTACACCGCGAAACCATGGTAGCGAAACTTTTGTTATGACTTGTCCGTTGTACGACACGCGAAACTGCCTGTTCTAACGCACACTAATTTGATTATGATTCTAACTCTTTCCTGCGTGCGCTATTTGGTTTCGGTGTTGCGTTAGTTTTGCACGTATCTGTGACCGGCAAGTTTACAAATTGAAACTCTAATTCTTTGTAAAATGGATGTTTATTTTACTGAAAAACTAATCAAAGAGGTCCGAAGTGGACCTATACTATATTTACTAAGTCGAAAGCGACGATTGACACAATTCAACTGACTTTCATGATGTTCCGCTACTTGAATCGCAACATAATGTAGTAATGTTTCTTAACGGTGGAGGTGTGCTAAGGCCTTTATAGTAAACAAGTGAGGGAAGAGAGAGTGCACCTGTGTCCTGTGTCTGCGCACACACTTGTGCACTATAATATCTCCCGCGCCGAAGGCTAGTCTCCATTGAGATTGGCCGCCGTGGCCGAAATTCGGTCTGGAGAACTATAGTAAACAAATTTTTCACGGAAAATACTAAGCCCCATCTGCATGTTGAAGAATGTTCCTCCATTTCAGAAACCTATATATTAGCTTTAGAAAACAACATTCAGAGTTACTCTCACAAGCAAATTAAATGCGACAGTAACCAGAGTTTTAACTCGAAACTTTAAATGAACAAACATTACACAGCGTGAGATAAACATGGCATAAAGATAGTTGTCACCATAAAGGACGATGTGTTACTCGGCACATAATACAATGAGGATTCCTTAAATGTAAAACGGTGCCACTCGGAGAGTCGTTGAAACCCCTATAAAAATGTTAGCCCGCCTTTCATTATATTCTGGTACGCGATTTTTTATCTAACACAACTAAAACTACACCTTACCCCGACCTAGATAGAGCTGGTTTTTGATTGGTGTGTATAAAATGTATTTTGCCAAAATGTCCGATATATTCCTTGTGGATAACCCTCTCTCGGTATTCTGTTTCTGTTACGGTTGTGTTGCGATTTCAATAGTTTTAAGTCTGACATGAGTAGCGGCTTTAAGCCGTCTTACCCTGGTGTCAACATGTTAGATTGATTGCCTCGGCCTACTGTTTGGACAAGTTGTTGGTTGGATTTGGAGGACTCGATTATGAAATGAAATGTTTACTTATTTATGTAAATAGATATTTTGCGACACGTCAATATTTTGTTGGTCCATATTTTAAAAACTAGATGGCGCTGTGTGTTAATCTACTAGGTGATCTTGGTACTGACTATTAATAAGTTATTGATAAGACCTTATCCAACTAATATTATAAACGTCAAAGTTTGTATGGATGGATGGATGGATGATGGATGTTTGTTACTCTTTTACACAAAAACTACTGAACGGATTTGGATAAAATTTGGCACACAGATGGTTTATAACCAGAATTAACATATAGGATAGGTACTTTTTATCCCGATATTCCTACGGGATCGAAATTTATACGGGTGAAACCGCGGGGCGCAGTTAGTATTCTATAAATATTACCTACTTTTGATTTTGGTTTTTTTGAAAATCGTAGTTGAAATACGAAACGCTTGCCACTTGTCCGAACACTGAAAAATCAATATTATCTTTTAGTATGTTTCTATTTCGCCTTATTTTTCACTCGAGATGAACAGAAATAAATCCAAATGGAAACGTATGTACGTACCTATTAATAAATAAGCAATGTCCGGAAATATTTGCCACTTGAGTTTGAGTTGTTAAGAATACTAGATAGAAGAATACATTCACTGAATAGAAATAAACACGAAGTTCTCTTCATTTAGGTACACACTCAATGTTGTGAAGGTACTTTTTTTGGCGTTAATGTCCCACTGTTGGGCAAAGGCTTTCCTACTCTCTTTCCACCTCTCCCTGTCCAGAGCTGCCAAGGACCAATCTTTATCAAAGGAGTCCAGCTCATCCCGCCATCTCCGTCTGGGCTTGCGTCTGTGAAGGTCGGATCGTATTTATTTATAGGAAGGGGACGCAAGTCTGTAGGGAGCTTTATGCAGGGCATCGAGTAATTGTTTGTGTTATTAAAGTTATGAATGCACTGTTGAAGACCGGGTTTAACAAGAGGCAATTGAATTACAAGTGGATTTTTTTTCTTTTGAAGCGATTTATTATTATTTGATGTTTATATTATTTATTTTGTGTAATGTTTGTGTAGTGTCGTGCTTTCCTATAATTTAGATACAAGTGAGATCTATATTACGACCAATACTTTGGGTAAATGCTATGTATATTGTGTTTAGTTGGTAAGCCTTTACATAAATAAATAATGTACGTCAGAAACGAATGCTACTGGCAATGTTTACTCACGTTTACCTGATAAATTCCTTTTGCCCTTGTAACTCCTGGAGGGGATAAAATACATGCCTTCCCTGCGATATGGTTCTATACATAAAACATATCAGATAGCTTACAAAATCAATAGGCATAGGCTACCTACAAAATAAGTGAAAAAACTAGTATAATTCACAAATAAAATACTTTTCACACACTTAATAAAAACAACCCTAATAAATTACAACAAAAACTGTAAACTAGCAACAAAATCAAAATTAATGTCCAAAGTAGCAGTTTGTATAGTTACGAACTATCTTACGCGGCATATCCCTTCGCTCACAAACCTCGGATATTTCCCCTGACAGCCATATTACTGCAACTTCCCACCAATTTACACTGGCCTTCGGGAAAATTCCAAAGTACACCATAAGTTGTACTATAGGGAGGTTTGGAGGGCTCATCTGTAATTGGCTACATGATCAGAGGGTCCTGCTTCCCTACGGGCTATAGTTTGCACCTGTAGCCACTGATATTATGTGAGAAAATTTGTGTAACTTGATAGTATTCGTGATGTGAAAACTGAACTGTTCAGTGGGTGATACTGTACGACTTTGGTTTAATATTGTTATGTAAATGCGAGATAGTGAAATGGCCGATAAAAGAGATGTGGGTACGGAAGAAAAAGACGTGCTGTGCCAACCAGTAATAAATTGGGATCAAGGGAATGACGCACAGAACCGAGGTTCTCGTGGAGACTATTTGGTCTGGTCAGAGTTTAATTAGGTACATGAAAGCATGACACCTTTACCATACAAAAAATAAAATAAAGAGCTAACATAATTGCACCCACATGACATGTTAATCCTAATAGCTAGGGAGCTGAAGGCAATTTCAAAATAATTCTGATTTCATTTTCGTTAATTTCCTATTTCATATAGTTTAGAATTAATATTATGAATTAGATAGAGCAACATGCCCTTTTACACGATACCGAGAAATGTACACATTAATATAGGCTAACCCTATGCCTGACCCTGCGGGGAAAAGAGGCCAGTTAGTTTATGTTAGACTAGCAGCGCCCCGCGATTTCAACCGCATAAGTCTCAACCCCGTGGGAATATTGTGATAAAAAGTATGTTCTAATACAGTTCATGGCCAAATTTCATCCAAATCAGGCCAGCCGTTTTAGCGTGAAAGCGTCAATCAAATCTTTTCTCTTTATAATATTAGTTTAGATGGAGCAGAGCATGAATGACAGAGCATGTGATAAGACGTAGCGTTGGAAGGCCTCCCACAAGGTGGACTGACGACTTTGTGAAGGCCGCAGGAACCCGTTGGATGCGAGAAGCACAGAACCGGTCCAAGTGGAGGTGCTTGGGGGATATGTAATAAGTAGTGGACGTCTTTCGGCTGAAATGGTCCTGCTGGACCTGCTTAGACATTTTATTAAAAATATCCATAAGTTTGAAACAGAAGAATAGAGACATATAAGAATAGAAACGCGAAGAAAGGATCTACCTAATTTCATACAGCCTAAGCTTAATGTCGTTAAGCATGCCTCAAGAGTGCAATCAGTAAATATGTACAATAAATTGCCTGTACAATTTAAAACTCTATGAATCCAAACGCATTCAAGAGAAAATTAAAGTCATTGTTATTGAAGAAATGTTATTACAGCATAGAAGACTTTCTCAAAGAAGACTTCTCTCGTTCGAACTAATATGTGATTATATTTTAATGACTTTAAATGATATAAGTATGTAACATTCTATCATGACATTGCATTTTGAATAATTTTATTGGCATACATTTCTTGAATTGAATTTATATTAAATTTTGAACTAATATTAAGTTAAATTATTATAATTAATGATGACTAATAATGTTCTGACCAATGTGGAATGTATTTTTTTTTCTTCTTGTTTTTGTCTCTCATTTCTGGCTTTACTATGATTAGGTACTTAATTTTGTGTTATATTTATTGTTATTTTTAAAACCACTGTTCGACACAAATGTAAATTTGTTGATGAATTAATAAATAAATAAATGATGATGATGATGAGAGCATAAATGAAAAACTTTTGCGTTATCAACATCTGCCAAAGAAAACAATGAAATCACTTATCAATATTGCTGCCAATAATTCCTGATCAATAAAACCTCATTTGGATTACGTATTAATTCGTCTCGTCGGTCTACGTCAAGTATCTTTTTGGACAGACAAGTCAAACAACGAACCCTTAGGGCTGCTTGTCCATCGCAGCGAAGTTGTGCAGAGCTAGAAAAATATTAGCCAATACCATTCCATTCTTCTTCCTCGTGTACTTCGCCACTTCTACGGCGTTATCCGTGGCAGCGCAGAGGTCACTTTGGCTGCATGGTTTGGAGCAGAAAGATCAGGATAGGAGGTGGAGCATAGTTTCGACTTACATCTTGCCACAATAACAACCACTATTCCAATAAAATCATACGTGATTTTATTGGAATTCAATTGGAATCCACGCTATACTAAATCCAAATCGAAAGTCACATATTCTTTGGCTGAGTATCAGCACTTTTTCAACATCAAAATTACTTAAGACAGTCCCCTAAAACACCCTTCATCACTTCCTAGTGCTTGAGCTGGGAAGAAGAAGTGGCGCAACAAACTCTCCAGCAGCACATCTGTCTGTTAAGTTAGAAGAACTTGATTCTATTCAATAGTATGCAATGTAACCTTTCAAAACAAAAAAACACAAAACATTAGATTCAATTATTTGCCATATCAGCTAGCACACACCAATAATGCTCCGTACTGCTAAGATAAAAGTCAACGCATATGCATAAGAACTACAGGATCAGCTGCTCCTCAGACTTTTCGTCACCCTAATAGCGTAAGACACTATCAATCGCAATCTGAAACATTTTGAAAGCAAGAAAGAAAAAGTATTTATTGCGACTCGCACAGGAAGATCATAAAACTAAACTAAACTAAACACAAACAAAAATAAAAAAACCAAATTATATAAAAAAGTAGGTAACAAAACCAAATTATATAAAAAATAAAGTAACAAAAATAAAAATTAAACAGAAAGTCCTGTAGGAGGCCAAAAGGCTCATATCTCAGCATGATGCTACGACATTTATAAAATAAATGTCGCAGCGCTGGTATTCTGATAGGGCCCGCTGTGATGTCACCGGGCAATTACAGTAATAAATAAATAAATAATCTATCTTATTATTTAAATATATATAATTATTTAAAATATTATCAAATAAAATAAATAATTCATTCTTAATCCGCGCCAGACGTAACCTCAATACTTGTCTATGTCTTATATGTCAGAAGCACTCAGTGGCATTGCTGTGACAAGTTTAGGGACGCCTGCGCCGAAAATAAATACAGTATAAATTACGGCTTTGTAGTGGAACAGTATTACAGTGAATATTCTATAATTATATAATATATATATAAATATTTTAAAGGATCCATTGCCTCATATGTTTAAAAAATGTGTCTGCTCAACAACGCAAATAACGCAATGAATGTTGTTGAACTGTCAAAATGAAACCCGTTGCTACTGATAGTGTGCTTCTCAATCACCCCGCAGCGCAGGCGTCAACTCAACGTAAGCTCGCTGACTGCTGTTTACTAACTGCAGTGCGATTCTGTAACCATCTCACCGTGAAAACTTAGGTGAAGTGAGCGTGGAGTAAACTGTCATTCCAAATAATGCTAGGGATTGACACTACTGACAACTCACATCAAGCTCACTTCACTTGAGTTTTCACGGTGAGATTTTTACAGAATCGACCGGCTGATCCCGAGCCGAGGTGACGCCGTTACGATGCTCATACGTGTGTGTTGCTATGTGAAGTTCTATAGAACGGCTCAAGTTGAGGCGATGCTGATCCCGTGCAGTGATTGTACGTGTGCATTGAGCTTAATGTTCCCTTTACGTCGAATTACGCCACGTAAAGTTGCGAGTAAGAGAGAAAAGAAAGAAAAAGTATTTATTGTGACTCGCACAGGAAGATAACGAACTAAACTAAATACAATCATCTAAAAATAAAGTAAAAAAAACAGAAAGTCCTGTACGATGCCAAAAGGCTCCTATCTCAGCATGGTCATGCGACATTTAAAAATAACTACTAGCTATTATTCCCTTTACGCCGAGCACAGGATTCTTCCTCAATCTTCTCCACTTGCTCGCTCCGCTCCAATGGACAGGCAGCCTAAAACCAAACTATTCATAACGGCCGCCAACGGCGACTAGGTGACGTAGGTCGTTCCCTAATTTGATATTGAGCTATACCAACTCCAAAGACATAATTAGACGATTAGACAGGCGGGACACTTGAATGCTAAATACGTCCCAAGAGACTTAATTATACAATGCTAATTATACGTAATACTTATCTGTGATACAGTTCCAAATTACAATTTGTCGGGTGACTCTACAAGGAAATTTAAACCTTACACTAGCGCAGGTAAGATTGAAAATGCTGTTGTGATAAGTGTTTAAGTCCAGTCTTGGTACCTGAGATCGTTGTTGAACGCGACGAATTATGATAATTGGTAGATTTCTAACTTGGAACACTGGGAGCCTGTTTCCATACGGGTCGAAAAAGCTCTGTCTTTTACCGAGTTTCTATGATCATTGTCTTTATTAATATTACTTACTAGCTTTTGGACGTGGCTTCACTCGCGTGGAGGGCGGAAATATAACCTGTAACAACTTTATCCATGAAATAATACATACAGGGTGGCAGGGACATTAACACGCAAACTGTAACCATGCATTCAGCACATGATTCTAGACCTCCCCTAAGTTAAAATTATTTAAAGGTTATTTTTTTTTTAAATAGTTGTTCCATACATTTTTTTTTTTGTAAACCTGGCTTTAAGGTGTCTAGTATCATATACTGAATTCACAGTTACAGTTACAGTCTGTACGTCGCCATCCCTGCCACTCAGCATAACCTTGATCGGTCAAACACAGTCAAAATCTATTAATCTCAAACATATACCAAAATCCATTTTTATATTTATGTGTGTCTTTTAACCAAAATCTTGATTGATTGGAGCATAATGTGACACTTATCTTCATTGATAACTAATTCCAGTCGTAATAAATAGGCTTCTCTTCCAATATAATTGCTGGAGCATAAATCCTGAATTATTTCTAGTTGAATGACATTGAATAAAAATGTCTAGCCCATTGTTGCTTCTAGAACGAATTAAGACATTATTTGACGACAGGCTAACCAACAATGTCTAATCCTACTCCTACTATAATATTATAAACATGAAAGTTTGTATGAATGGATGGATGGATGGATGTTTGTTAGTCTTTCACGCAGAAACTACTGAACGGATTTGGATGTTTGGCACACAGATGGTTTATAACCAGGATTAACATATAAGATACTTTTATATACCCACGGGATCGAAACGTATGCAGGTGAAACCGCGGGGCGCAGGTAGTATGTTAATAATTTTATCGTCATTTTAATTAATGAGTAGTTTTAAAATAAAACATCGACTGCACACGAACATAGTATTATGTCATACTACATTCTGTTCGCGACTTATTTTGCGTGAAATGTCTAGTTTCTCCGTCACCCCGTCACCCTGTCACCCCGTCACCCCGCATCGCCTGCCCGGGCTAGTACTTCGTTTTCGCTTAGCGTTCTTTGTGACTTTTTATTTCTGCTCAGTCCCTTAGGGTCCTAGCGTGTCCTCGCTGGTAGTAGCGTAAATATTTTTTTGCATTTGATAACCTCAAATGCAAATCCGACTGGTAGTTCCAGAGATTAGCGCCTTCAAACAAACAAACTCATCAGCTTTATTATTAGTAAGTATTTGCGATCGGCTTTCAGTCCAACCGGTTGAAGCTGCATACCAGTATTTTACATGGAGCGACATGCTATCTGACCTCCACAACGTTACTGGGTAATGCGATACCCCTTGATAAGACTGGTTGTCAGACTTTCAGGCTTCTGACGACTCGTAACGACTGTCAACGTCCCACCCTCCGCCCGCACCGCCCTTGGTGCTGGCTGTCATTCGTGGAGGGTTCTTGGTATGTAAAGATGGTCACCCTTCCACCAACCAACCGTGGCAAGTGTAGCTTAAGCTGATCGATCGGTATTACTTAGCCACGAGTCCCAAGATTAAATTGGCCCTATGGAGTTATAATAAAATCTGTATAAACAGAACTTGTTGTTATAATAAAGTGTTGTTCCTATTTAACAGCATCGTTTGTATGGCCATGACGTGCGAACGCTCCAATAAGGAAATGTGTCTGGGGCAACTTTACATATAAAGGCGTAGTACCGTTTTTAGAAGCCATTATCGCAAAAATAGCTGTTGTTTTGGTACTTTTAACTTATCTTTAAGGAGGTACGTGTACAATGAAGTTATTTTACGGACTGCCAAAATGTTTAGGAGCTACATAAGACTCGTTACATTTAGTAAAAACAAGGATCTTATGAGTATGACGCTATGAACATAACTCTTTAATACTCTTTGTCCGAATTCAGTGAAAATTTTAATCGTAGATAGTGATACCTCCTTATATACAACAGCACTACTTATTTTCTTTGTATCCCTGAAAGTCTTTACTAGCAAGCATCTATGACATTAAATGTGTACTCTTGTATCTGCACAAACACACACACACAATACACATATATACTCGTACATAGCTCATATCGTAACAAAAATAATGTATTGCCTGGCGGAGGCTATTTCAATGCAAAACGTAATCCTTATAAGTGTAAGGACTTATTTCCGTGATTATTCAAAACATGACTTATAGGAAATCTTCCTTCAAACAACACTGTGCAACACAGTCCTCAAACAGCAATTAAAATCTGCCACACAACGCAAAGAAGATGACACAGTGTCCCTAAATGGAAAGCGGGCTACGTCCGTGTCATCTTTTCCGCCCCCACATTGAGTCATCGCACTTAGGACGAAGATCATGGTGTGATCTCATCGAACTGTATAAGGAAACATGTTTTTATGTGCTTTTGTGTTAATCTTGGACGTAAAAAAGGATAAGTAATTAATGTAAGCATGTTTGTGTAAGCAAGGATTGGATTTTAAATAAATATGTACTTACTATGTCCAGTGTCAAAAATGGTATTGGAAATTAATAGAGCTACTTCATTTGGAACATGAGGCATGAGGGGAATTTGGATTTGAATGGATGTTTTTATTAACACGCTTTTATTAGCTTCACTAATAACTTAACTATCAATTTAACTAAATCTTAGATGTCAATTTTAACCTACTTCTAATTGATTGTCGCATCGAAATGAAACTTTGCATATACATAATAGGGATTAAAGTATGAAATTGCCGTTTTATTGTAATAGGTACTTCGAATTGACATAGAACCTTCATGGTTTGAGATTTTTGAGTGAAACTTTTTTCACATGGTACTTATGAAGTTCTTCTTTTAAAAAATGTGCAACATTCGATTATCGACTTTCAGTAGTTTTTTTTATTCAGCTTAGACAAGAAAGATGGATACTTCGAAAATTCGAGTTATTTTTTAATACGAGTTCCGACGCGGAATTAACGCGGCAGAAACAGCTCGCAATATCAATGTTGCGTTTGGAGAGAGGACTGCTAATGAACGCACCGTGCGATTTTGGTTTAAACGCTTTGGTGATGGAAACTTTGATTTGAAGAACGAACCACGTGGAAGACCGCCCACACAGGTGAATAGCAAAGAATTGAAAGAGATGGTGGAAGCCAATCCGAGCCAAACTACCCAGGAATTAGCGGCATGGTTTAACATTACCTTACCAACAATATTGACTCATTTGCGTCAAATCAATAAAATAAAAAAATATGAGAAATGGGTGCCTCATGATTTGACTGATCTGCAGAAAGAAACGCGTGTTGAAACTTGTGTTGCCTTGTTGAATCGATACAGAAATGAAGGAATATTGGATCGAATTGTGACATGTGATGAAAAGTGGATTCTTTACGATAACCGTAAGCGAAAAATGCAATGGCTGACCCCAGGTCAAACGCCGCAACAGTGTCCTCAAGCAAAGCTTACCAATAAAAAGGTAATGGTAACTGTTTGGTGGTCTCAACATGGTGTTATTCACTATAGCTTTCTCCGATCTGGTCAAGCAATAACGGCAGATGTCTACTGTGCCGAACTCCGAACAATGATAGCAAAACTAGCAGTGAAACAGCCCCGACTCATGAATCGATCTTCACCATTATTGCTCCATGATAACGCGAGACCTCATACAGCACGAGAAACCGTTTTAACTCTACAGGAACTGCAATTAGAAACCATTCGTCACCCTCCGTATTCGCCAGACCTTGCTCCAACGGACTACCATTTTTTTCGTGATATGGACAATTTTCTACGTGATAAAAAGTTTTCTTCTCAGGAGGCAGTACAAAATGCATTCACACAGTTTGTCGAATCTAGATCACGAGAGTTCTATCGCAAAGGCATAAATGACCTTCCTATTAGATGGCAGCAATGTATAGATAATAATGGTAATTATTTTGATTAAATAAATATGTTAAATTTCAAAAAAAAAGAATTTCAATTTTTCAGTACAAATCGGCAATTTCATACTTTAACCCCTAATATATATGTAGTTCGGAAGACAAAATCATATTTTGGTATCTTGGAGCGTATCTGATCATGGCGCCAGGAGGTCGATAGCAGAATTATTCACTGACTAATAGTAAACCCTTCGAGTTTGGGCACAAATGATTTATTTTGACGAGTCCAATAGATTGCACTCGGTGTCGAAGTCGAGGATCTGATGATGGAGCCAGGAGGTGGATAGTAGAACTCTTTAGGAGCTACTTGTAAATGCCTCGAGTTTATTAGACAAGTAAAAGAGTGTTGTTTATTCAGGCCTTAGAAAATCAAATGAAAATATCCTGCCCTTAGCACTAAAGAGCTAGATCCAAACAGCGACCTACTAGATGCTCGTGTTTGGTAACAAATCGTGGTGTGGTGGACTGGGCCGTAATCCACCACGCGGGCCCAGTGCGGGTTGGTGGATGTCACATAGCATACCTCTCATAGCATAAGCATAATCAGCTTTTAAAAGCTCAACTGTCACTAATGAGAAAAAAATACTTTTTCAATCGTTACCGAATTTAATAAGCTTGCCTAACAGGCGAGGCTATAATGTTTCCACTGCTGGGACACAGGCCTCCACTCTGTGAGAGGGAGCATGTCTACCACACGAGCCCAATGCGGGTTGGTGGATGTCACATCCACCAACCCGCATTGGGCTTCCAGTCTTCGATTGTTCGGTTAGGACATGCCGGTTTCCTCATGATGTTTGGGTGGCATTTCTTATCCCGTTCGGGAATAAACGAAAGACAAGGGCTTCTAATATTTTCTTTCCACGTTGAACATTGCTGTCCTTACGTCACATTATTTAGTTGATAGTATTTTTTAAAGGGTAGTAATAAAAGCTCCGAAAAAAAATTAAAATATGAGCATACTCAAAACATGAAATTTACTGCTTTAAATACTAACTTTTCGACAACTTATAAGCGAATACAAATAAAGAAACGACCGAATAAAATGCTGAAAATTCTGAAAAATTAATACAATATTTGCTGACGTTATATTTTTCCACCAGCTTAAATTGCGTTTTACCGAAATCTACAGGTCATCATTTTTATCGTAACTTACCTATTTTATATTATAAATTTAGAATCAATCTTACAAATTTTATAACTGTGGCGCTGTGACTGTGTGGTTTGGTTTTACATTCAAAAATATGTTTCTGGCACTCACCGACCGCTGCCGCGGCACCGCTCGCTTCGCTCGCTCGGCTCGTGCGTTATGTGGTCACAGTTCTAACCTAACCCAACCTAGCTCTTTCGATTTTAAGAAGATATATGCGTGATACGTTGCAAATTTCAGTAAACTATAACTTTTCGGAAACTTAGTATTTTTTTCGGAAGTTTAGTATTATTTTGGAAAGTTAGTTTATTATTTGTAAGTATAGAATATTTTTCGTAGAATTATAATTTGAATAAGCTTCATGTTTGTTTGTTAAATACAACATTTTTTGTCGATTAATTTTGTATTAACTTTTCGGTAATTCATTTTAACACAGCTTAGTTAGTATTACAGTCAACCACAGATCGCTGAAAGTTAATTTGTTTTTCGGAAGCTTTATTATTTTCCTTTTTTAAAGATTAGTAGTTAGCTACTGATTCTGTATGTAATGATAGTCCTCAAAATTTTATATCAACATATCATCTTACGAGTCCCCAGCTTACGAGTTGTAGGTCGTGGGTTCCAACCCCAGCAGGCACTTTACTTTGTGTAAATTATTTCATCACCACTGATCTCAAAACGGTGAAGGAAAACATCGTGAGGAATCTGGCAAGCCCTAGAACAAAAAAATCGAAGACATGAGACATCTACCAACCCGCACTGTTCCCGTGTGATGGTTTATGGCCCACTCGCTCTCACAGAGAGGAACCCTGTGTCCCTACTGGGAACGTTATAGGTTGATCATATTATGTAATATGTTATGAGAGATATAGCCTTTATTAAAATTGGAACTTTATTGTAGCTTTACTGGACTGGTCCACTCAAATCTGTGCGGTACTTTCCTCAAAAGACCATCAATCTGAATCTACATGGTCTTCACATGATCATAATTATGCCCAAGATTATGTCTGGACTTTAAAAGAGGCTGTGACCTCTGAGTTTGTTTCGGCCTTTCTTCTCAGAGTAGTTAGATAGGAAACGCCGACCTCAACTAGCTTATTTTATTATACTAGCTTATTTTTTTATAATATGACGTGTAAAAGTGATTCCAATATCCTATTTAAATAATAAACAATTAAATTTCAAGTTATTACGTTTTGAAGCTGGATCGATTTTGATGCGATTATCCCAATCATTCAGATAATTTTTCCAGACTATTCCGAAAATAATCAGGTTCCTGTCAGGGGCTGGTGGCTAAATAATAACAGCCGCACGGGTCGATCGAAAGTTAAGATATGCTTGCCGAGGTCGGTTCGTGGATGGGTGACCAATGTATCGAGTCCCCTGCGTGCCTCGGACCGCACGTTACACCGGTGGTCCCGGCTGTCATTTTTAGATCTTTGACAGTCGTTACGGATAGTCAGAGGCCCAAAAGTCTGATAACCAGTCTTACCAAGTGGTAACAGTTACTAAGTTTTGGAGGTCAGATAGGCAGTCACCCCTATAAAATAATGGTATTCATCTGCATCCGATTATACTGGAAACCAATCCAAAATAGTTGGGTAAAGGCTAGGCAGATTCCCTGTTACTGGAGAAGCGAGCTAAGGATACTGGAATGTCTTAGGAGTATAGTGTTGCCCAAAACAATGTTATTGGTAAAAATGAAGTTTATATAATAATCTCCTTTTCGAATATAGCGTCTCACATTAAATATTGGAGAGTCGTCAAAGTACGTTTTATCAAAATATATAAGTTTGGCGCGATCTGGGATCACTTTGAGACACAAAAAATAAAGAAATGGAGATAAACATGCCTCAAAAAGATACATAACACCTTGACAAATAGTTCCCGGTAATGCATAATATCTTCGTCTTACATCGGTCTTTATACTTTCTATTTTGTTTCTTATTTGTTGCTACCCTGATGTAGATGTAGTATGTATCTGGTGTATATTGTGTATTTTGTGTATTTTAGTCTGTGCTAATTAAATGTATTTTCTTTTTTTCATTTCTTTCAATATTAAATTATTTTAGACCTCTCTATAAAGCGTCTGAAAAAACTATTAAGTTCATAAACTCCTCTATTTTCATTTTAAATTGTTGCTAGCAAGCAAATCATGCGTTTTTACTACTTATGTATAATAAATAATAATTAAACATTGTAAATATAACCATCAATTAATATACTTATATAAATTAAACACTGTTAATTACATAACATAACATCACACCTGTAATTCCCGAAGGGTTAGGCAGAGCTGTACCTAATGTACACCCACATTTCACCAGTTATGTTTTTAAGTGCCATGTAATAGGGCCGCGCCTGTTGACATCCCCCAGGGTCAAATCCAGACTTCGAACTGCTACTGAAAAATTTCTGATGGAAAGGTCCAAGACCTGGGAATCGACCTTAAACCTCATGCTCAGCAGTAGCCCTTGTGACCACAAAAGCAATGAGGTACTAATTAATTATTTAACAAACAGTCATGCTTTCAGTAGATAAAGGTACAAAATAAAAATAAATGGCGTCTTATCTATTCCCTGAACTAAAATAAAAAAAAAAAGAATATTTTAATAACTTTACTTGATAATTGTTCATTACAAAGAAAAACCGAAGCACACAGAGACTTACTGTGGACTGCTCATTGCTAAAGAATGTGCTAAGAAAGATACTGCACCACAGTATTTCTAATAATAAATGTAATATCTGTTCTGGTTTATATTTTTTGTAAGTCCTATCAGACTGTTTATCGTACTAATATTATAAACGTCAAAGTTTGTATGGATGGATGTATGGATATTTGTTACACTTTTACACAAAAACTACTGAACGGATTTAGATGAAATTTGACACACAGATGGTTTATAACCAGGATTAACATATAGGATACTTTTTATCCCGACATACCCACGGGATGCATGTTTGTTACTCTTCAACGCAAAAACTACTGAACGGATTTGGATGAAATTTGACACACAGATGGTTTATAACCAGGATTAACATATAGGATACTTTTTATCCCGACATACCCACGGGATGCATGTTTGTTACTCTTCAACGCAAAAACTACTGAACGGATTTGGATGAAATTTGACACACAGATGGTTTATAATCAGGATTAACATATAGGATCGAAACTTATGCGGGTAAAACCGCGGGGCGCTGCTTGTCTAACATAAAATCAGCGACTTCTAAGATGATAACATCGTTTACTTACCGAGTTACGGAAATGTTCATATTAAGTAAATGGTTTACAATTTTATCACAATACCCAGATAACATTTGTGAAATATAAAATCACACAAAATGTAATTTTAATAATAGGCCAGTTATATCATCATAATCTATTAATACTAGTCATAAAGCGGAAAATTTCGTTTCTTTGTTTAATTGAACGAATTAATATCGGGAAAAACCAACAGTGTTTTGAAAAATTATTTTAACATTTGATAGCCCGATTCTTGAGGATGGTTATAGGTTCTATAACACCACACTATGGCCCTTAGGAGCCGGGCAAAAAGAAAAAAAACACAAAAAATAAAATATACATAGATATGTACCTATTATAGTAAATGATGAGAACCTCGTGAAAGCCGAGAAAGATAAACAAATCAAGTGGGCGATATCGGTGGGCTACTGCATTATAGTAATTAGTATGTATGGGTATAATTTAAGGTAGAAAATAGTATGTAAATAGGTTTAAGTCTTAAACGAATAAATATTGTTTATTGTATTGTTTATTTATTGTATATAACCTATTAATGTATTTTTGTACCTAGTTTTAATAGTTTTTTTTTATCATTGTTCCTCTCAACCAAAGCACCTGCCATCTAATCTCAACACCACCCTTGGTTGACTGGTAGAGAAGTCCGCCTTTGTACATTTTTGTGCGAAAACTTTAAATAAATAAATAAAGAACGCTAAGCGAAAACGAGGTAAAAGCACGTGCGAGCGATGCGATGCGATGCGACGCGACACGGTGGGGCGGGGGCACGAGAGGACAAAGATAGTAATCGAATATTTTAGCTCTTGTAATTGAAATGCATTCTATAAATAAAAGTTATGTTTTAAAAGAAAGACGTTATACATGTCTCAGCAGTGAAGGCAATATCATTCATTTATGTTTGTGAATAGGCCATTGTGCTCATCATTATGAATTATTTTTGCTATGGAACCTTACACCCACGAAGAACAAATTGTTTTTACGATATCAAAACAATGCTTAAACCTGATTATGGTGTTTTAATAAGCTGCGGGGTGATAACGTAACACACTAACAGTAATAATGATTTTCATTTTGTCAGTTCAACAACATTCATTGCGTTATTTACGTTGGTGAGCAGACAAATGTTTCGAACATATGAAGCAGAGATTGATGAGATATCTTATGAAGTAAGCATCACCTCTGTACCTATTTTTTCCGTTCTGGTTTTCATTGTCTGTTTATATATAAATGATAAAATAAATAAATAAGCAAAGGATAGATAGTGATAGTTTGTTACGCAATTAGAGTGCAGATCTCGAATACCATACCATACCATATCTAATACGAAAAAATGGGGATCCTGCCGTTTTGCCGAAAAGATTTTGCCAAAATTTCACTACCCAAACAAATTTTAGCAACCTTTTTTATACCAATGCAATGTTTGGAATAATTTTAGTACGTACATTTTCATTTGGTCAAATTTTTACTTGGCAGAATATTATCAAGGATAATGTCATTTAGGCATTTGATCTTTAATCAAATGATTTATTACAACAAACAATCTTTAGACCATAAACGTTTGGTCATATAATATGATTTGTTATGGCAAAAAATTTAAAGGCAAAAATAAGATTTTTTGAGAAATATATAATTAAAAAACGCAATTTTATTTTAATATAATCATGTATCATGTAATACAAATAAGAAAAAAAAAAATTGTTATCAAGAACCAAACTAGTTAGAAGAGGTTAATTTTAAAAAAAATGTTAAGGTTAGGTTAGGTTAAAATCGTGACCTCCTACGCACGAGCCGAGCGAGCGAAGCGAGCGGTGCCGCGGAAGCGGCCGGCGAGTGCCAGAAACGACTAGATTGTGTAGAAAAATATGGAAAAAAAGAGATTAATTTTAGCAGGCTGTCGAGACTAGAACTAGTTAGACGAGGTTAATTTTTTTTTTTAAATGGTTAGGTTACTTTAAAACTTTGACCTCCTACGCACGAGCCGACCGAGCCAAGCGAGCTGTGTCGCAGCAGTGGCCGGCGAGTGCCAGAAACGACTAGATTATTATAGAAAAAAAATATGGAAAAAAACAGGCTACCCGAGACTGAACTAGTTAGACTATAACAATTGACTGAATAGAAATGGTAAATTGAAAACTGACGATACTAAATTATTTAGCAAATTTTATTTTGCGTAAAATGAGTTATTCCAACTGAAATATTTAACAACATAAAAATTGGTAAAAGTAATAGTTGGTAAACAAGTCATTGTTTAAACGTTGACTTGCCAAACATTAGGTTTGCGTTACGATTATTTGTGAATAGATTTTTAAATGAGATTATGCGAAAAATTTTATGGGAAGTGATAATTTGGCAATTTCTTTTCGATGAAACAAGGGAGACCCGAAAAATGGGTTGCTTGTAAGGTTGGACACAGGCCTCCTTTATTCGAGAGGGAGTGGGCTACAATCCACCATGCGGGCCCAGTGCGTAGATGTCACATATCTTCGAATTTTTGGTTCTAGGACATGCCGGTTTCCTCACGATGTTTTCCTTCACCGTTTTGGGAGCAGTGGTAATGAAATTATTTACACAAAGCGAAGCGCCTGTCTGGGTACATACTCACGACCAACACTCGTGAGCTGGGGACTCGTAAAGTGACATTTTACCATAAAATTTTAAGGACTATTAGTACCTGCAGAATCAGTAGCTAACTACTAATCTTTAAAAAACACTAGCGACTAAATAATGTGACGTAAGGACAGCAATGTTCAACGTGGAAAGAAAATATGAGAAAATTCAATCGAGAATTCGAGGATTCGCCTTTCGTTTATTCCCGAACGGGATAAGAAAAGCCACCCATTGGTATTGCACGGAGAGAAGTAGACACATCACACGTCTTACTATCAGATGCCTGAGATGCAGCATCGCAGATAAGATAACTGGTTTTATTTAGCACACAACATTTACAAGGACAATGTGTAATTTGAGAGATTGTACATACAGGGTGTTTGATAGAAGGACCGACACAATTTTCTTAGGGATAGGAAGTGTCATTTGCTAGCAAATGACATCACCAATCCCTCAAAAAACTGTGCCGGTCCTACTGCCAAACAACCTGTATATATTAGTATAATAAGTATTAGTTCAGATCCCGGCCCCATGGCATGCATAGGTGGTTTCAAAAAGTTCGGCTTTCTCTTTAGTCTCCCCTCGGAAAGCACGTTAAGCGTGAAAACCGTATGAAAATCCATTTGGTAGTTTTTGAGTTCATAGGGCTTATTTATTAATAGCCGTATTTCCTATTTACACTATAAATAAATATAAAATACATATCGCTGTTTATGATCTTTATTTTAGCACTAAAATATTATACTGAATTATGTTTTACAGCTAATTGTGGGTAGCAATGGGGTTTTATATAATAGCCAATTGAAATAATTGTGCAGTTATACTTGTAATGAACTATAACAATTATTTAATTCAAACGCTTTGTGTATATAAATAGTAGCTTTTCCTGTGGCTGTTCGCGTAAATCGATAGAGTAGGTACCTAAAACAAGTAAATAGGAATAAGACGGAATAGGATAACGAATCAGCGTTTCTCAAGTTACAAAAGCACTTTTATTATATTAAATTCGATACACAAGCCTTTTAAAAAAATTTAAATTTCCTCATCAAACGCAAGATATTTGAGATCAAAGTGGCCAGAGAGGCAATTTTCGTAATTATAAGAACGTTCACAGTCTAATCTCAGTCTCAATATGTCAAAAAATACCTCTAATTTCCCTACATTTTTGACAAGTTTTTATCATTTGTTAGTCGCCGAGATGAGACTGCGACTGGATTTTTAACGTTTTAAATTACGAGAATTAGCCCTATGTTCGACAAAACGCCAATTTCATAATTATGTAAGATGTAAGGACCTAATGTTTAAGGATGTTATTTAAATTAGTTTCTTAATAAAAACAAAATTAATTAATATTCTTTCTACAAGAAACGCGACCAGTCATGACGCAAATCAAATAGTTCAAGGACGTTTCTTGACACGGACAACTAAAATGGCCTCACTAACTTTACCCGAAATAAAAATGGGAATCCTTCCAACTATTTATAACCATGTATGCACTGTTTCAAGTGTACCCAAGGTTCCAAAAGACATTCACAGTAAGATATAGGCACCCCTAGAATCGGCACAACGTCCAGAGGGGCAATTCTCGTAATTTTAAGAACGTTCACAGTCTGATCTCAGTCTCAATCTGTCAAAAATTTGTCTTAATCCTTACGTTTTTGACAAGTTTCTGACATTGATTGTCGCTGAGATGAGATTGCGACTAGATTTTAAACGTTTTTAATTACGGGAATTGGCCTTCATTTCAGCGCTCCCCACATCCTGAGTTGTCCCACAACCTTCAGTAGGTCGTTCGTTCCACCTTGTGGGGGGAGGGGCTACCCACACTGATGTTTTCTTACTCGTTGTAAAATAAGGTTCATTTTAATACTTACGTAAAACATTTTAAAGACAGCAGCCAATACATGTAAAATGCACCTCCGAATTCGAACATCCCGATTTTATTAAGCACATGTCTCGCATTATTTACAGTGGAGTCGGTGATCCCGGCCAACGGTATACGCCTCCGACTCTAGAACGTATTTACCAAAAGCGTATTCATATTAGATTTCCGAGCTCCCAATGCCAGCCGGCCGTATCGAGAATGTCACCGATACATTCGATACTTTATTCGAGTGAGCTCGAGAACGCCCGCCGCGACACGGAAGAGTGTCAAATAAATACAGGTTGAAATATATCTCCTGTCGCGTACTGTGATCCTGGTATATACGTGCCATTTAAACGATGAATTTTTGTTTGGTATTCGTGTTGTTCGGATATTTTTTCACGTGGAGTGCTGGTATGCTGTACCGACGAGACTCCGACAATGTTTTGAAACCTGGTGGGTACTTTTTTTATTTTATTTTTTTAACTTGTTTGCAACTTGTAAGATAATCATAATTCCCGCCTTTTCCCAGTTCAGTGTTGTCTGTGTTCGAGGATCTTTGCACTTCAAACGAGTCGTTATTAACATTGCTTTTATGAAATAGTTAATTCAATGCATTTTGTTTTAATTGCGTATTTATTCAAGTCGACACAATATCGCGCAGTTCATCAGTAAACATGATACAATTAGGTGTTTGTGATTTTGTATACGTATTATTTACTTGAAACATTAATGATTTATTTACTCACTTGCTACTATTTATTCAAACTATGGCATACTATTTATTTTAGCTAATTGATATACGCTATTTTTCTTGAACCGCTATGTGTAGAATGGAAATTACATTATTTTTAACAGAATAAACGTGACTTATTTTTTATTGTTACTAAAATAACTATGAAAGCTTTATGTTTTAATATGTGTAGGATAAAAAAGGTTTATTTGTTTACAGTAAATAAAAACGAATTAAAACAATAATCACAACAATTAATTATTAATCTATTATCCTGGAATGTTAGGCAACTTCGTTAAGTTCGATAACAATAGAAAAAGTAATTTTGTCTCATTAGTCACAGTTGAGCTTTAAGCTTGATCATTATCACTTTATTAAAGCACCATACCTTGTCAAAATAGTAAAATGCAACACACAGGTGCAGTAATCCTACGCTGATTACGTCATCTTGTGCTGCTCATGGTGCACTTTCAACACTGTAGCGAGAGGCATCTTCCAAAAACTAGGGCCCGATCCCCTTAGTCATGCATGCTACGTCTAATTACCAATATCGTTTGCCACACAGATACATTTGTTTGTAGGGTAATTTTAACTCTCTCCAGATTAGTTCCAGAAATCTTTTACATTTTCGAATTAATCTGGTATCTGCCAATCCGGAAATTGTGATACAGTGACATGCAATGATACACATGTCAAAAATAAAGCAAAATCCCAGAGATAGATAAGAACAGCTATCTCTATCACCACGTGTAATTAACAGTTGGAAAGAAAGAGACGGAAGCAGAAGGTCACGACAAAAATATGTAAATGTGTTGATAGTGCGACGCGGGCGCAGGTTGCACTGCGTCACCTTGATCAGTAACTGCGCACGGAACGAGAATGGTGCACTTTCGAATGTGGACTGTGGTGCTGTCCCGCTATGGACGTTGTCTATTGGTTCTAGGCATTAAATTTATGTATTTTAATTATACTTTTCTGACGATAATCTAAAGCGGTAGTATCCTCCCGACGGAATTTCGGTCCCAGCGACCAACCTGGAAGGTCTCCCTCCTGAAAGGTGGACCGACGACCTTGTGAAGGCCGCAGGAACCCGTTGAATGCGAGAAATACCAGTTGAAGTGGAGGTACTTGGGGGTGGCCTATGTCCAACAGTGGACATCTTTCGGCTGAAATGATGATGATGACTAACCTCAACGAAGACTACAGCCACATAGGTATGCAAGATATATTAAAGTGGAAATCGCAAAACACAGGTGCACTCTCATAGTTCAATGGTGGCGGCGATAATGACGGCAATCCGTCACGACCGAGCAGAGATTAAACATCATCAGATCAGATCAGAACATAAACAGTCTACAAGTCTACACTCGCAGTACACTTTTACATAACATTATCAGCCAATAATGTTCCCACTGCTAAAACACAGGCCTCCTCTCTGTGAGTAGGCTAAAGTTCACCACGCGCGGCGGGCCTAGAGCGGGGTGGATGTCACATGTCTTCGAATTTTTAGTTCTGGGACATGCCGGTTTCTTCACGATGTTTTCCAGTGCACCTTGACGTGCACTGGAAAACATCGTTGAAAATATCAGGGGTCAATGAGGTTCGTCCGATTTGGTAGCAAGCCTTGCTTAACACAAAGCTACTATGTTTGCAAGGCAGTTACGTGTTTAATAAAACTGCGCAACACATGCTTCTATAGAGAGGATACACTACTTTTATTATTATTAACATAAACGATTTTGTAAAACTATTTTTTTTTTAATATAGTGGTTTTCGCACTATTTCCAAATCTATTGTTATTGTAGCATGCAGCTGCCATTAAAATCAAAATCAAAGTAATTTATTAAAACTAGGCAGAGAATCTGCACGTTTTAAACGTCAAAATGACCAAAAACAGTGGCCCAAGATGCCCGCCCACATCCTAGTGCTTTAACTACGAAAAAGAAATGGCGCAACCAACTCCCCAGCAGAGAACTTGATTTTAAGTGGTACGCAAAGTAATTATCATTATGAAACTCAAAACATTCAATTAAATTATTTGCCATAATGTATGTCAGCTAGCTCACGGCAATGTACGAACAAAAACTTTGAGAACTACTCTTACTTTTAGCTATGCTCTATCAGCACTCATAACTACACAATATAAACTTTGTAGAAGACCAGCCCAACCCTAATCACGTAATACATAGATAGTATGTTACGCGATTAGGGTGCAATATCATTCTGAATCATTTTGAAGGATATTGCCAATCCATTGTTCCATATGTTCGAAAAAAATATTATTTATTTATTTACTAACTCAACATCACTATCATTACAGGAATTTCCTAATTCAATAGTGTGGCCATAATTACAGTTTTCTTGTTTTTTTGTTTGTTTGTCCGCTCAACAACGTAGATAACGCAATGAACGTTGTTGAACTGTTAAAATAAAAGCCATTACTACTGTTAGTGTGTTATGCAACTATCCCGCCGTATATAGTTGCAAATATGGATTAGGTAAATTCGTCAGTTTACGTCAGCTTCATGTATTCGTCCGCTTTCTCATCCAAACATTCAAAGCAACAATACACATGTAATTTTGCCACCCAATTATTTAAGACAATTCACTGTTAGGTAATCACCGATAGTTTGAAAGTCTCATCCGATCATATGTACAGGTAAGTATTGGCAGGTGGGTTACATAAGCACAATGCATATTCAAGTAAGTCCATATACCGCGGTAAGTGGTCGCGAAGTGAGCGGCCTTGCGCGCGCGCCGGGCCACGGCCAAGACTTTAACTTGTGAGATAACGCTTTTGTTAATCCTTTGATAGTTGTAAGTTGACACAGCTACCGGATTTTATTAATAATAAAACTACGACTTTTTATATACATATATCCTAAATATTTCTAAAAGGAATGGTTTTGATAATTTATTTTTAAAAGCATGGTATCACCCAGACTCGAATCACAGCGATCTGTTAGTCAAATCCATATTTGCACAGCTCGGGATATAAACTTGCGACCACACTATTAATTATAACTATTTCATTTTGTATCTGAGGCATCTGCGGGGCTGCGGGTTGTTCGAAAGAGATACCGTGGCCCCAGGCACAGGCAACTGAAGGAACACGGGTGGGTTTTAGTCAGTAAAAGTCTGACACGCCCTTCCGCTCAGCCCAGAGCGGGAGAGGACATTTAATGATTTCCCACCCAAAAAAAAAAAGGCACCTCTCTATTTCCTCAAGAATTGGACCTTGGCGTTGAAGAGCTCAAAATAATTCAATAATTAATAAACCGGTTGCATTAATATCTAGAAAAACATCAAACGATTCTGGTTTTCAACGTAATTTTATTAATTTATGACTTTTGATTATGCGCTACTGCTGCGCATGAGGTGCTGGTTTCGATTCCCGGGTCGATGTTATTGGATGTTATCATATGAATTTTTCTCAATAGTAGCTCAATAGTAGTCATTATACTTACACATGAGATTATTTAACTTATTACATGAGACTTGCTGGCGAAATGAGACGAGTACTTTAGGTACAGCTACTGTCACTCAAATGAGACGAGTACTATAGGTACACCTACTGTCACTCAAATGAGACGAGTACTATAGGTACAGCTACTGTCACTCAAATGAGACGAGTACTATAGGTACACCTACTGTCACTCAAATGAGACGAGTACTATAGGTACAGCTACTGTCACTCAAATGAGACGAGTACTATAGGTACACCTACTGTCACTCAAATGAGACGAGTACTATAGGTACAGCTACTGTCACTCAAATGAGACGAGTACTATAGGTACAGCTACTGTCACTCAAATGAGACGAGTACTATAGGTACAGCTACTGTCACTCAAATCACCTTATTTTGATTATGTACTCATATTAGTATAGTTTAATAGACACTTTTCGTTTATGTAAGAACGGAGTCTCCTAATACAGGCATCTTTTGCTTAAAAGGAGGCTTCAATCTCAAATTTTTTGTACAAATATGGTTATCAAATAAACTATTTTTAATTAATTTTTAATTTTTAACACCTCTGCCTTACCCTTCGGGGAACACAAGCGTTAATATGTGTTGTTATGTTAATATTGTTTATATTTTATACTCCCAAAGATTTTTTACTGGGACAGAGGTTTAATAAAAAAATTAAATTACTAATAAATACAGCGGATTTATGCTTCAGACCCGCTTAGACCAAAACACCGGAATGGTGTTAAAGTAAGCCAAAATAAAATAATGTGTGTAACTTACCGTTACCTCGGATACTTTATCACGAAATATAAGGTAACCTTTATTGCAATTTGGACCCTCTTTATAGCTAAAATGTGTGAGTACTATGTAGAGAGGCAACGCGCTTTTATTTCTATGCAGAGATAACGAACATCCTTCGCGATTGGATAATGGAGATAAGGCTTGATATAAGACTTACCTTTTCCTGACAAAATTATCACGTGAATATATTTTTGTCAATGAACAAGGAAAAGGAAGCCTTGCTTAAATAAATAAAGCAACAAAATATAACCTATAGGATATAGAATAAAGACATTTAATAAAAATGTAGTATCTTAAAATATTACTTTTGATAGAGATGTTCTATATGTAATAAATACTACCTGACGCAGTTGTTTAAAATTAGTTAAATCACATATCTATAATAAATGTGATGGGAGATGAACTTTGAGTACTAACTCAAAGTAAGTCACTCTTTCAAATGTACGTTACCTGAAGGCCAATTCCCGTAATTAAAAACGTTCAAAATCTAGTCGCAATCTCATTACAACGACAATCAATGTCAAAAACTTGTCAAAAATTTAGGGTAATTGGAGGTATTTTTGACAGATTAATCTGTCAAAATTCCCTCCAATTACCCTAAATTTGCCTTAAGACTGAGATCAGAGGGGCAATTCTCGTAATTTTAAGAACGTTCACAGTCTGATCTCAATCTCAATCTGTCAAAAAATACTTCTAATTTCCTTACATTTTGACAAGTTTTTGACATTTGTTTGTCGCCGAGATGAGACTGCGACTAGATTTTGAACGTAACAAAAAATACGAGAATTGCCCCTCTGTTACATTGTCATCTCTGTGATCATAGATGCTTGACACATAGAAGTACTTACTATTATGATGAAACTAAGACAGATGACAGTATAGATTTTCGCTCATTTCAGCTCTCCTCTCCATGACTTACCTACTGATGTGACAACATAATGACGTCATTCTTGTATGTTCACTAATTGTAATAGAAACCTCAGAAGGTATCAGAAGGCCAATTCCTATAATAAAGAACGTTGAAAATCTAGACGCAATCTCTTCTCAGCGAGCATGATTGTCAAAAACTTTATAAAAATGTAGAGCAATTACACGTATTTTTGACAGATTGAGACTGAGATTGGAATGCGAAGTTTATGAAAATACGGGAATTATAGCCCTTCAAAATAACATGTAACAGAACTATTCTGTAACCTTTAAGAGTCCGCAGTAAACTGGGTTAGTAATGGCGCACGTAGCAAGCCACCTCTCACTACAGTATACTGGGACTTTAAATCTAATACTTACGAGTATGTTCTATTGCGGAGTATAAAGCGGTTACTATTTACTTGTGGTTAAACACAAACTACCAACAGTAACTCTATTGGTTTTATGAAGGATTAATGTGTTATTTTTAGAGCTGTGGCGTAACAAACTTCGAAAGTTGGTAATTCAACTACGGTACTGACTTTTGATCAACTGATATATAAACCACTTACAATCACAAATATCACAATCCAAAGGATTTTGAAGGAAATTGCTAACAGATTGCGGCATTTGTTAGGAAAATGCGCCTGCTCATTAACGTAAATAACGCAATGAAAGTTGTTAAAAAAAATACGTTTATTTGCGGTCAACATGACGCAAACAAGTAACAAAACAACAAGTTGGGGGAAAATATGAGTGACATCCACGCAAAACGGCCGTCTTGTAGAACTGTCAAAATTAAAGGTTTTGCCTACTGTAATGTGTGTTGCGCAATTACTCCGCTGGATAAGACTCGCACGGGCCGTGCAAACGTGGCACAAGACGGAGGAGAATTATACTCAACATTGGAAGGAACAAGGGTGGCTATGATTATGATATTTACGAATTCGCTTCATCATTGTACGCTACGTGGAATGCGGTGAATAAAAGTATAATAATAATAAAAAAAAAAATTTAAAAAAATAATTTAAAAAAAAAATTAAATTATTAATTTTTTTTTATGTATATATTCTTGTCAATCATCGTACAATGAACACGGCGGGGTAGTTGTGTAACACACTAACAGTAGCTATCGCTTTCATTTTGACAGTTCAACAACATTCATTGCGTTAAATACGCTGTTGTGCACACAAATTTTTCGAACATAATGAAGCAATGGATTAGCAATATCCTTCAAAATGTGATTGAAATTGTATTATATGATAAGATAATATTTATTTGCTTAAACATGTGTCAAACATACAAGAGAATACATGCATGCAAGACGGTAACAACATTATTAGGTACAGGCATGTTTGCCACATGATGTGACGTGCAAATGTCAAGAAATAATAATAATATTGTAATAAATTTTAAAGAACAAAGATCAAACAGAACATTAAAAACAAAAAAAGTTATTGATACTGTTATTCAAAAAAAAAAAAAAAAAAAATTCAACTTAAACATTGTGTCATACACAAATTGAGGCAGCCCCAGTAAGTTACAAATGTACTTGTGTCGGAGCTGTCTCCCTCTTCCCATAAGTGGAATCTTAACAATGATGAGGCGTAAAAGGTTTTCTTTAAAAAAAAAAGGAAAAGTAAAAATAAAATAAAACATTAATATTCAATAATCATGTCAGCAATAAAAAATAAAGATCATATTAGGTACGCGATTAGGGTACTGGACAGACATGATAGATAACAATCGGTCACCAAGCCTCATAACTTCGCGATATTTCCATATTATGTAGATATCACGTGTAGACAAATTACTTTTCATCAGTTCTCTTTTAGATTATTTGATATTAGTTATATTGCATTTATTTATAACATTTGAGATGACGACCCTGTTAGTCATCGAACAATATGTAAATCATCGGAACAGTCATTGGACTATTCTCTCGAGGAGGCCCTTATGCGTAATTTATTCGATGACTAATGTATGTCGTTCCTACGCCTACGCAATGTCCTACGGTGTTTAGTTGCCATGGGTTCACGATCACGGCCAAATGGTTTTTTGATGGCATCAGTAAGTGTTTATCTGCCTAAATAGCATAATTAGCCTATAATGTTTTCACTGCTGGAACACAGGCCTCCTCTTCCTGCCGGGGTAGCGGGATCGTCCGAAAGGGTTACCGCTGCCCTGGTACATAAAGGGCTAAGGAAGGAACACGGGTGGGTTTTAGTCAGTAAGAGTCTGACACTCCTTTCTGCTCCACCCAGAGCGGGAGGGGTCATTTGATGATTTCCCATCCTGAAAAAAAAAAAAAAGGCCTCCTCTTTGTGAGAGGGAGTGAGCCATAATCCACCACGCAGGCCCAGTGCGCGTTGTTAGATGTCACACGTCTTCTATTTTTTTGTTGTACTACATGGTGGTTTCCTCTCGATGGTTTCTATTTTTTTTTTTGTTTTTTTATACGACTTTTGTCTTTTTCTAGTCGGATTTTCTCAAAAATGACTATGTAGGCTACTTCGTCCATACCAGCGCATTTCCGCGTATACACCGCATTCACGCAACAACTGCGCTCCGCACATCACCGCTTATTTGGATTTCCGCGGTGCGCACTGAAAATGTGAGCTATTTGCGACTAGAGTGCGTCTGTTTAATACGATGCATACCATTGGTTTTGTTCATTTCTAAAACTGTGTTTTGACTGGAGCTTTTCACGCTCTAAGGTCAATAAATTGACTGTTCCTACATCATCAGTCAAGCAGCATAAGAATGATCAGCCTATAATGTTCCCACTGCTGGGACACACGCCTCTTCTCTGTGAGAGGGAGTGGACTGTAATCCACCACGCGGGCCCAGTGCGGGTTGGTAGATGACACATGCCTTCGAATGTTTGGTTCTAGGACATGCCGGTTTCCTCACGATGTGTTCCTTCACCGTTTTGAGAGCAGTAATGGTGGCGCTTGCCTGGGTTCGAACCCACGACCTACAACTTGTAAGTCGGGGCTGTTACCACTGGACCACAACTCCTCTGTCCACACAGGAAAATATGGCAAAACTGTAGCCAGATTGCCACAGTTTTGCCATTCAAATCATTAAATATCTTTTAAATATATCACCCCAAGACCATAGTAAAACTATGTTCGGGTATTTAATGATCATCGTCACATCAAACACATTCTTTTTTTTAATTTTCCGGAATTTAAGCAAGATCAGCATCAACTGAATTCATGACGTGTGAGATGAAGAAACAAACTGTATTAACGTGTTGCCGGACAATTGTCCTATTCACGGGGCGAGCTCTGTGCGTGAGTGGTTTCACAATTACCCGGAGATAATTGTTGTTCTATGGCCAGCGCGATCACCCGACCTCAACTCCATAGAAATCTATGGGGTTTGATGGTGCAAAGGTGGGAGTCACGCGATGAGAGGTGTATACCACAATTAAAAACCCATTTCTTGGAGGTGTGGGAAAATTTAAGAGGAACCGAAATATGTGGTCATATTGTAGGGTCCATGCGCAAACGTCTACTTGACTGCATTGAAAATAATGGGGGTTATACAAAATATTAATAGAGTAAATTCTATAGTTTCTAGAATAGATATTATTAGTATTCATAACTGGTACCTTTGTGCGAAAATTGCTCGCTCAAATATGAATAATGGGGGTTATACAAAAAATTAATAGAGTAGAATTCTATAGTTTCTAGAATAGGTATTATTAGTATTCATAAATGGTACCTTTGAGCGAAAATTGCTCGGTCAAATATAAATTGGTCACAGCATAAAAGTCCAAGTAACATTTCGTTGTGTGTCGCGGAAGGCGACAGTGCCAGGGGAAGAGAGCTGGACGAGTTTACCGGTCACCACGTCACTCAGCTTTATGTTATCACATCTCACGTTAATATTAACTTCAAATCGACTTTTCAACCCAAGATTGTAATAATAAGTACAGTCAGGGAAATCATTTCTTCAGCAAATGGATGCTGTACGTCATTTTGCCCTATTATAGATATTTCATACAACAGTCAAAGAATGACAGTTGTGATTTCAATACGAACAATTTAAGTTCACACACAAATTTTACTATTTTTCTTATCTTTATTTTATGTTTCACGATCTGTTGCCAAATAAATATTATTCTTTCTTTTCTTTTAAGTTGGTAGTAAATTTTCTTAACTATTAATTTCCTTGATTTAACGTGCCTATTTGAACCCCTCACACGTGGACGCCCACAGTCAAAATATACAATGAAATTAATAACAGGAAAAACGTTTCATGTTCCAGATCTACTACCCGTGTCGTCAACAGTGATGCCTCTGCCATACTACTCCGTCTACGGCTATGAAAAGAAATTACTGCGAGACAAACACAAGAAACGACCCGCAGGGAAAATCTCCTTAGTGACAAAACAGCCCAAATAAATACACGTAATATCTGCCCATTACACATTTTTTCCTTATCCTTCATAGAGTAAGAATCGCTTTATTTGTGTTGTTTCGTTTTCCTTTTTTTGTAAGTTTATTAACTGATAAGGATTAGGGCCGGGTAGCACCGAATGTAACTGCAGAGCGTTAACGGACGTTTTACTTGACTTATACATGGTGGAAGCGACAACACGACTATAAATTAAACTTCGCATAGCTAATGTCGTTCCCAGTCGGCATACAAAAAATCAACTAAATATATCCAATAGTTCAGTCCCTATCGCTAGTCAAAGCTTGGCAAAACCCATAGTCGACCCAACACTACTATTTAGTTTTTTGATAAGATCGCTTTTTGATTTCAAAATACGCGTATGTACTAGTGTTTTCATTTACTGTCGTATTTTTGCCTCAACATTGTATTATCTCATTCCCTCTCATTGTATTATCATTGTATTATGTATGTGCTATCCTGAACTTTGTTTGGTGTCGCCCGTGAACCTTTAAACTGTTTGATATTATTCTAGCGTATAACTATTTGCATGACGCATTTAACGTATATTGTTAAATAGTTGACAATCGGCCGTATCCATGAAATCATTTTATGTTTGTTTTTAAGTAAAAGAAACCCGATTACATATACAAAAATATTATATAGTATTCTGTTAAGTATTAAAATTACGACTGTCTATTTTAACTCATTGATACTGACTGTAGCTAGCCAATTCCTGTGAGACATACCATTAACGCCCAAGCAATGAAAACGAATCACTTTCAATAAAGTTCGATATAAGTGAGCTTCGAACGATTAAAATGTTCAGACCATAAGTAAATGTTACCATTAAAAAGCTTTATACAATTAGATTTAATTTAACGTGTACTGATTTATAAAATTTGTTACAGAAATGCTTTACAATAAGTACAAAAATGCTTAAGTGTTAAAACATGCTTTAAAACCTGAATTTGTAATTTAATTGCAGTTTATTTATGCTTGTTTACATAAAAATCACATAAGTACACTAACGAAAAGAAGTAATTTGCACACCCTGTATACAAACAATGGAACGAAATAAATGTTGTTTAAAAATATATCATGAACAATTTGCGTACTGTATTTCACGAGGAATAAAATAAAATTGAATAAAATACAAATGGAAGCTTGTGACAAGTGAAATAAAAACTCGTAATGTGAGTTCACTGTCACAACATTTTAGTGAATAAAATTTTAAAAGGTACGTATTTTATTTTGAAATGTTTCCCTTCTTTTGGCGATAAATAAAAAGGGACTACTTAACTGCCGAACTCAATTACCTATCTATCATCAGTTTGGGTTTATTGGGGGTAGAAAAACCTATCCATCTCTGGTTTTAACGTCCCTATAATCTATACCAGTAGCGATCTGTATGATTATATTATACCTACTGGCAGTTATAATTTGTACTGACTACCATCAGTAGCGATCTGTCAATAGGTTATTGGGTTCGGCCGCTAGTGGCTTGCTACTATAATAGACTTAATATATATAGGTAATGTTCCCACCGCTGGGACACAGGCCTCCTCTTCGGTGAGAGGGAGTGGGCCGTAATCTACCATGCGGACCCAGTGCGGGTTGGGAGGTGTCACATGTCTTTGATTTGTTTGTTTCTAGGTCATGCCGGTTTACTCACGATGTTTTCCTTCGCCGTTTTGAGAGCAGTAGTGATAGAATAATTTACACAAAGTAAAGCGCCTGTCTGGGTTCGAACCTACGATCTACATACAACTCGTCCCGGCATTTACTATTGGGCCTCCTCTGATTGTATAACTCTTAGAAATAATGTAACCCAATAGGTATTATAATTCGCATGTTTTTAAGTAGATAAATATGTATGAACATTTATGTTGCTCTCAACATTGTTCCACAAACCTGACGCATCTCCTTGACATTTCAATCAAACCACCTTATATTACGTATCAAGGCATTATGTGCATGGTAATACACATGCACGCACATGCCCAATGATACCTCACTGCGATACATCGCGGGCTGCTTGAGGGTTCACCTCGATGCCTATGTGAAAACAAAATATCTTGTTTCTACATCACGGTCGACGGCAAGCATCGATGTGATGATTGGTCAAATCGGTGAACCTTGTTCTTCTGGAGTAAGTAGAATATAGCACAAACACAGGTCTGAGCAACTGAGCTTTCCAGTGCGACTGAACCGATGTGTTCGCACCTCCGTCCATGTAGAAATAGCGAATATCGACAAGAAAGGTATTTAGATAGCGATCGCGATCACGAGCATCTTCGGCTTGTAATCACCCATTTCATGTGCACACTTGGCGAATAAGAGCTAAACTGATAAACCGTGTAACATTTTGACCGCCACGACAATTTTGTTACGTAACAAAATGGAAAGGAACTTCATTCCAACCGGGTGTCCCAAGGCACCTCTGGGCTGTTTTTTGTCAGATCATCTACTTTGCAAATAACATGCGCGGCAGAATCCGAAAACCCATAGCCCATGGATACTATAATCAACCTATAACGTTCCCTCTGCTGGAACACAGGCTCCCTGTTGGTGAGAGGGAGTGGGCTGTAATCCACCACGTAGGCCCAGTGCGGGTTGGTAGATGTCACATGTCTTCGAATTTTTGTTTCTAGGACATGCCGGTTCTCTCACGATGTTTTCCTTCACCGTTTTGAGAGCCCATGGATAAAATTGGTCCTAATAAGGTCACGACAATGTTTCTTACAAACAACTTACAGCACTGAAATAACCTGTTTTCTTACTGAAACCTCCATCTAAGTTGAGTTTTACAATGTATGTGGGATGAAAAGCTGCTGTTAAATGACTGCTATCCGTCCTGCCGACGTAATCCCTTAGTCGTGTCTTATTACATCCCCGGGGAGTAAAGTGGTCTTTACTCAGCCAAGGATATACCAAAACTCAACTGGAGTTATTAAGCACTTTAAAATTACAGGATTAATGACTTACCCCGTTGGTCTAGTGGTCGCTAGCGCTACTGCGGAGCACGAGGACCTGGGTTCGATTCCCGGCATCCTAATTTCGTGACACACTTTCAATCACAATCTGAATAATTTTGAAGGATATTGCTGATTCTATGCTTCATATGTTCAAAAAATTTGTCTTGTCACAAACGATAAATGTTATTAGAAATAAATTAAATAAAATTCATTTATTTCAGGTTCTCCCATATTAAAATCACAAGTTACGAAACACGAGAACGAGATAAATACAAATCACAATAGAAAAATAAATACAATGTCATCAAATCATAAAATACAACGTCAAATAAAAATAAGCAACTCAGTGTCAAATCAAAATAAAAATTTAAAATTAATCGGAAATTAATAATATAAAATTTATTGTTATTGAATTGTCAAAATGAAAGCCATTTCTATTCTAAGTATGTTACACAATGCCCCCGCAGGTCGGACATTCTATTCTAAGTATGTTACACAATGCCCCCGCAGGTCGGACATTCTATTCTAAGTATGTTACACAATGCCCCCGCAGGTCGGACATTCTATTCTAAGTATGTTACACAATGCCCCCGCAGGTCGGACATTCTATTCTAAGTATGTTACACAATGCCCCCGCAGGTCGGACATTCTATTCTAAGTATGTTACACAATGCCCCCGCAGGTCGGACATTCTATTCTAAGTATGTTACACAATGCCCCCGCAGGTCGGACATTCTATTCTAAGTATGTTACACAATGCCCCCGCAGGTCGGACATTCTATTCTAAGTATGTTACACAGTGCCCCCGCAGGTCGGAAATTCTATTCTAAGTATGTTACACAATGCCCCCGCAGGTCGGACATTCTATTCTAAGTATGTTACACAATGCCCCCGCAGGTCGGACATTCTATTCTAAGTATGTTACACAGTGCCCCCGCAGGTCGGACATTCTATTCTCAGTATGTTACACAATGCCCCCGCAGGTCGGACATTCCTGAAGGAAACCCAATAATACTTTGCAGTATTTTTGGGCTTTCCATCAGGAATTTCTCGGTAGCAGCTGGAAGCCTGGATTCGTGAACTTAAACATAACTGGCAACACGTCGTCGTGGAAAACTACTATGACGGTATGATTTATGTTATGTTAAGTAATTACTTGAAAGAAAGAAAGAAAGAAAACGTAGGTATTTATTGCGATTCGTACAGGAAGATTACAAACTAAACTAAACACAGTCAAAATGATTTTTTTTTTAAAGTATCAAAAAGAAAAATGAAACAGAAAGTCCTATACGATCGCAAGACTTGCAGACCTATCGTAATTATAAAAAGTAGTAAGATAGACTAAAAAAAAAGAACAGCATTGCGGACTAATGCGTACATTTGCAATGTTAGTAGGTATCCATGTAATTTTCTCCAAAACGAAGAAAGCAAGAAGATTTAGATCAACATTCAACCTGATGATGCAAATTGCACAAAACGGAAGAAAATTTAATATCGGCTACCTTGACGCTTACGACTCAACATAGTTACAAACATACATGGTACAAACATTGCTGTTTATTTTGCTTAATAACCGGGGAGTCTTCAAGTTTCGAGTGAAGGTTACTTCTGACAGGCGTGCATCATCGTTGACAGCCTCATCGCTTACCGTCAGGTGAGACGCAAACGAAAGCATATCTTTATTGTTGACAGGTTTTCATAATCAATTTATGAGAAATGTCTCTTTTCAGGCAACTTATTTAAACATGAAAATAAAGAAGAACAAAAGATCAAAGTCGGAAAACCCAGGGGCAAGGGAGGAAAACCGACATATTTTTCCGGGAACATCACAAAAAGGAAAATAACGAGAAAAACAGAAATTCCGTACCTACAGGCGAAACCACAAGCAGAAGCCAGTATCCCATAATCCGACTACCTAACGTTATAATCGGCTTGGACGTTAATACGATCAACGAATAGTTGCCACGGGCTAAGTTGGCATTGTCAATCAAATGGAACATTCACTAACAATAATTATAGGTACAGCTACAGCGTTGATTGCAGGACAATGGATCAAATCAGAGCATACTCCACTATTGTCCTGCTACTAATTAATACAAGCAGATAACAAAGCTGATGCTACTTGCGATGAAATCATGTATGCTGGGACATTATGTCCAAAAAGCATAATTGGATTGACCCTAATAAGGTGAACATTTTTGGAAAGCCCGAGGTGAAGCTGAATAAAGGGCTGTATTCAATAGGAATCCATTGTAGGTAATATAGCTGGTTGGTAACTATCAGCTTCGCTAAGGTGTCTTATGTGTTAACGTCGTTAGACAGTGCATCTTCTCCAAAGAATTATAAAACAAAAAACCGTCTGACTGCTGGGATTTCCTATCGGAAAAATTCACATACTCCGAACCCCTTTAGAGAAAGAATTTTCAAGAAGCCTTTTTCGGCGCTCACCTTCGATGCTTCTAGACCCAGCGGTTTAGGCTATAGGCAGTGAATTTAAGAATTTAAAAATTACCTAAGTATTTATTTGTTTTATTATAATTATCATTTTTGGAAAACTTACAGCTAGGTATGTAACAATAGTGCACTAGTCAATAACACGAATATAGCCAAGTTTTCACAAATAATTATGAGCTAATAGTATTGAGGTTACGGTGGTGGTATCAGCACGATATTGGGCCATTGCTGTTTATTTTTATCTATAAAAGACTAATTGTAACTCCACTATTACAAATTTTATCATGAAATTTATTTATTACGTTTTCTTTAAAAAGACACAGCTACCCGTCCTAAAAAGTGAATCCCTTATATTTGCCACGCACTTTAATATAATAAACATAGCTTTTAGCCCTTAAAAGTAAGTGTAACATAAACATAATATTATGCTATCGTTAACGTAAACATTGGTTAATAGCCGTCGCGAGGGAAGGTATAAAAATAATGTATTAGTGGAATTTCGCTAAGTCGGATATCGGAGGGGCATGTGGAAGACATGTGTGCTTGTCTGGACGTAATATAAGAATCTTCTTTCTCACTGTAAGATATTTATTTTTACTAATAATTTCATCCGTGTGAGCGAGCGAAGCGACCCTGAAAACTTTAGCACCCTACCTTAAATAGGTTCTGTTTTCTTTTAACCACTATATTCAGAAAGAGAACTTACTTTGTCGAGTTATGACGAAAAGCTTCAACTTGTTTTACAGCAGCTTGGGTTTTGGAATCTGACGTTAACCTTAGCCTTTTGAACCTTAAGTACGAGCGGGTTACCGAAATTCCTGAGCTTGCTTCGCTCGCTCTTGCAACTTAGATTCTAAATTTTTATAAAGGGCTTATTGGAGTAAAAACTTCTTTAGGCGTGTTGACTGATTTGCTAATAAGCACCGAAATGCTAATATTAACAGTATACCTGTAGCTATGAGTATGACGTGTTGCGCTTGTTGTTGTTCGGAGTGCCGATAAATGTAAAAACCTGACTAATGTTAATCATTTTAATTAACAAATTATGAAATTAAATTTCTTGATACTACAATTAATTTTAAAACCGCGCCTGGTTTATGGTGCCCGCCGAGATGTGATGCCCTAACCAATTGCTTAATTTGCTTAGGGGCTAATCCGGAACTGTTTGTATTAGAGGTAAAGTTTTTTTTTTTGTCAATTTGTCGACTGGACGGATACCCTATACATATAAAAAACCTTAAATAATAAACCTTTTTATACCGGCTGGCAGGGACGCGCTTACTGTAGCTATGAATTCAGTACATGATTCTGAAATTATATTCTGGTATTGCACTTTTCAATTACACAACTGATTTTAATTCTGCGTGATGTTTAGTAGCCTTCCTCAAAAATTGGGCTATCACATGCAAAAATATTTTTTCAAACTGGACTACCAGAACTATCCAAAAATTAGCGCGTTTAGACAAACGAACAAAATCAAACAAACTTTTCTGCTTATTATTAGTAAATATCTCCAAAAACTATTAGCTTCCTTAGAAACAAAGCTACATTTACTTCGAATGCATCCGTATCCTGCCGGGGTAGCGGGATCGTCCGAAAGGGTTACCGCTGCCCTGGTACATAAAGGGCTAAGGAAGAAACACGGGTGGGTTTTAGTCAATAAGAGTCTGATACTCCCTTCTGCTCCACCCAGAGCGGAAGGGGTCATTTGATGATATCCCATCCTGAAAAAAAAAAAAAATAATAAAATCATCCGTATTTGTTTCATCTCTACGGCTAGAAATTAAAGCGAGTTCATGTCATCTGTCGGCTCTGACAGCACACGTCAAACACCACCGATACCCTTCAGTGCGACGCGCTCGATACTAAAAGTTCGTACCGAGGGAGCACTTTATTGAGAGACATTTTGAAGACGTTAATGGGTCCAGTTGGCGAATCTGTAAAAAATATTTCATACTTATGAGTACGTGTCGAATTGAAAACCTTCTTTTTTGAAGCCGTTTAAAAAAAGGCTGTGAGCTTATGACTATATTATAGTAGTGGAAACTTATGACTGGAACCGAGTATATGCGATTTAGCGCCTAGTATACCCGATTCAGCGTCACCGACCCGAGCGTGATGGTTCAGTTACATTCAAAGTTCAGAAAGAGCGCAAAATGTACCTAAAGAAGTTTTCACCTCAAAAAACACCGGATTCCAATTTAACAGCGTTCAAATTTCGAAATCAGTTTAGAGCAACCATATACTACATTCCTTTCACAGCTATTTTACATTTGACAGCAGCAACCTAAAAGCAACCTTATTGAAACGCGAATAAGGATCACAATGATCTTGATAGGCTTGCCAGTGTTAGTAACCCAACAGCAACCTTATTAGAATGAGAAAAAAGATCACTGTGATTTGGGGAGTAATGCAAAATCAGAGGTAACGTTAATGTAAGGTGTCACGATACATATGAGACCTAATATTTTCTCATAGGTAAGTATCAAATAACTTGCAGATGATCGAACGCAACTTAAAATTAAACAACATAAAATAACCTCCTCTCTGTGAATAGGAGTGGGCCATAATCCACCACACGGGCCCAGTGCGGGTTGGCGGATGTCACATGTCTTTGATTCGAGGTGTCTCTGTAGTACACACATATTTCACCAGTTATGTTTCAGTGCCATGTACTAGGGGTGCCCTCAACCGGGCACAAAGAGCACAATTTGTGACTTCAAGTGACAGCTATGTGAACAGAACCCAACAATGCATAAATATGTAAGCTGTCACGCCCTTTATGCCTGGAGGCTTTTATTTAGGTAGCAAGTTTTTATTTACATTTTAATTTAATTAATTATTTTTTAGCTTGAGTACGTATAGTTTTTATTATACATATTTGTTGGTATAATGGCGTGGCTAGCTGACATATGGCAATTAATTTAATTTTATGTTCTGTGTCTTGTAATGTTAATTACTTAACACCTTGTATTGTATACAATCAAGTATTTTCTAACTGAACAGACAGCTGTGCTGCTGGGGAGTTTGTTGCACCACTTCTTCTTCCCAGCGATAGCACGAGGAAGTGGTGAAGGGCGGGCGTTTTTGGGGGACTGTCTTTTGTAATGTTGACGTTCGAAAAGTGCTGATTCTCAGCCTAATTTGAATAAATGACTTTTGATTTTGATTTTAATGGCAGCTGCATGCAACAATAACAATAGATTTGGACATAGTGCGGTGACCACTATATTTAAAAAAAAATCCTTTTACAAAATCGTTTGTGTTAATAATAATAAAATTGGTGTATCCTCTCTCTAATAAAGCATGTGTTGCGCAGTTTTATATAACACGTAAATGCCTTGCAAACATAGTAGCTTCGTGTTAAGCAAGGCTTGCCACCAAAGCAGGTGAACCCCATTGACCCCTAATATTTTCAACGATGTTTTCCAGTAAAAGTGCACTGGTATAAAAGTAAAGTCGCAGACATTATAATACGTTATTCTATTTCGAAATGTAGAGGGGCTTGTGGCTAAATAATAACAGCCGCACGGTTCGATCGAGCAGGTTAAGCTACGCTTGCCGTGGTTGGTCCGTGGATGGGTGACCATCTTCACATACCAAGACCCCTCCATGCCAAGCCGTCGGTCCCAGCTGTCATTCGTGGATATTTAACAGTAGTTACGTCGTCAGAAGCCCGAAATTCTGACAACCAGTCTTACCAAGCGGTATCGTATTACCCAGTGACGACATAGTTGGGACAAAGCTGAGTAGATGATGATGAGTAGATGATGATGATGATGATATTTCGAAATTATGTATGTGTAGTATGTCCGAATAATATTATAGAACTTCCGACACAAGCAAGCTCTAATACTAAAACGCCCGCAGATTGTTTCCCTTAGAGAGTAAAACTTCGACCTTTTCCGATACTTAGTATATGGTTGGATTTAAAAATATAAAGTATCCTGAATATCTTCGCGATGCAGGAAAAGGGAACTTAAAAGAAATTGGGAGCGGCTTTGCTCAGTAGTGTGCTGAGGGACCTATCATTTAAGGCAAAAAAACAAACTTTTAGCATGGTTTAACTAGAAAGTGTGCAAATATTTATTATCTGTCAAGGAAAACTCTTTCCGTCTTGGTACAAAACGAAATCTAGCTTTAGTTCTAGTTTAAACCTTTAGGCCAGTGTTTGTATTTCAAACTTTATATCGATTTATACAAAGTTCTTATTACAATAAAAACTTTTTACAAAAAAAAAACAACCGACTTCCAAAAGACACTACAGAGTGAAAAATAACTTATGTTTCTCTTTATAGTGTCTTTTTTGGAAGTTGGTTGTTTTTTTTTTTTAATTTTTCAATTTTAAGTTGTACAAACCCCACACAAATTCGTATAACACTACTTGCTATGTAAATATCAGTGACAGGTGACAAACATAAAAAAAACATCCGAATTGATAACCTCCTCCTTTTTTGAAGTTGGTTAAAAATTACAACTTTGCACCGAACTAAGCTGTCATTGTTGTATAATGAACTGAATTTCTATAACATTTAAACTATTAATACAATAACAGGCTCGGTGGTTTAAACCTGATCTAAAGAAAAACCTTGTTTTGCAATAATGGGATTTCGGTCCACTTTACCATCCTCGTTGGTACACTCAACGCAATAACCGACAAAATTCGTAATAATTTCCTTGTTAATATAAGTTCGCAGACGTTGAGTGAGCGAAGATCTTTTTTGCTCGAACCTAAAGATTCATCTCACAAACTTTCCCTTCTACGCCTCGCAATTTACTAAGAATCCTAAAAAGCAACAACTTATTTTCTTTGGAACTCTCTAACGTTTGAGTTTCTTTATCTACTTTATTATCTATCGTGTACATTTGAGTCAGTATTATGAAGCCGGGTTTTCAGTTTTTATTGCTCGGTGTACACCTACCTCAGTGAACCTATAGAACACAATAGCAGGGACCAAACTGTGGAAAATAAAATGGATGAACCGACTCAATCGGGGACCAAACAAAATAATGAAAAGCGATCTTGTAGGCTTTTTGAGGATGGGAAATCTTCAAATGACCCCTCCCGCTCTGGGTGGTGCAGAGGGGAGAGTCAGACTCTTACTGACTAAAACCCACCCGTGTTCCTTCCTTAGCCCTTTATGTACCAGGGCAGCGGTAACCCTTTCGGACGATCCCGCTACCCCGGCAGGGATCTTGTAGGCTCATTCATATTTACCGAGCTAGTGAAGCTATCAACACAAGAATATGTATTCTATCGACAACGTAATTTATTGGCAGTTCCCAAACAAGTAAGAAAAACATGAAATCGTTTCAAAAACATCAGTCGTATCATCAAATACATTAAGGCGTTATTGTATTACTTATATATAAGACGTAATGGAATCCCGACGGATTTTATGTACGTTGCAATAATTCTCCTCCGCTGCGAGCGTTTTTTAACGAAATTGAAAGGAGTTTATGTTTTCTTGGTCTATAAAAAGAAAAAAAAAAGAGCAGCATCACTTTGCGAAGTTTAAACAAGAGCCTTTTTCGCCAAATGAAGTGGTCGGCAAGTTTATCGAAGGCCGGGACTGCTTTAGACACGTTAATCAATCAAATATTTGGCTAAGTCATGAATAAATCTGCTGGGGGAACTTCCGTAGTGATTTCGCTGACACATACCGGGATCTTGATAGCGCTTGTTGGTGACTTGATGGATCTATGTTTTAATGCCGCTATTGTTCTTGTTCAGCATGATTTTTTGGTGTTTAATTAAACTTTCAATTCATAATAAGAAGTTCTTTATCGTGGGGAGCTTTTTAAAGTCGGCTCACTCACAAAAATGAAAAATAGATCGAAGCTTCGATTATTAAGTATTATGAGGATAACTGGATAAAATCTGTGCAAATTTAAGTTTTTCTTAACTAGGACTTTTGAAACAGACAAGTCGATCAAAAAACTGCTGTGTTTAATCGCTTCCACTATTGACGTGAATAATACAAACATGGATGAGAGGTTAACGAATAAAGAAAACAGTAGATTCGTTATCCACTCACACCACAACAATAACAAGTAAACCAGAAACACATGATTCAATTAAAAGAAACGATAACAGGCAACTCAATAGTGGAACATAATAAATATAACAATAATCTCCGTTTTACCTTTCGGGAAAACTCTAAAAAGTCGGAATGGAGAGCACTTTCCACATCAGCGGATTGAGGTCACTCCGCCGATACTATTACCTCCGCCGCTGAAAATAAAACAACATACACGATACATTATTGGATAAAATATATTATCCTCTCAGTTTTTTTATGGAGGAATATTTTTTAACCGCCAGGTGAAAAACTGGTGGATTTTTGGCGTCTGTACGGTCTAGATTGTAAGCACCATAAAATCAGATTTACAGTGTGCGATTATATAGCATATCACAAATTGAAGCTTAATTGGCAAAAGCCTCACATAAATGAATATCATAATCATCAGCCTATAGCAGTCCACTGCTGGACATAGGCCTCACGTATTGCACGCCATTCAACTCGATTTTCGGCCACTCTCATCCAGCTGCTATCAGCCATCCTGCTAAGATCGTAGCTCAACCTAGCCGAGGCGTCCCACCTTCGTTTATCAATTGGCGGTCTCCACTCAAGAACACGTCTACCCCAACGGTCATCGGTTCTACAGCTAATATGGCCGGCCCATTGCCACCGCAGCTTGCTTATTCTGTGAGCTACGTCGACCACTTTGGTTGTCTACCGGATCACCTCGTTGCTGATTTGATCCCTCAGAGAGACTCCAAGCATAGCCCTTTCCATAGCTCGCTGAGCGACCTTGAATTTATGGATCAGCCGTATAAATGTATATTTGTACGCCAAATGGAAAAACAGAGAAACTATAATAAAACAATTGTAACATCTCCTATGTTTACAAATAAAGGCTGGTGATTGATTGAAGCCAGAATAAAAGTTGCACCGTCTATACAGCAGTGTTTAGATGATGCGAGTCCTCTGTTGCTTCAATTTGATTGTATGCCACAAACAAGAAACTTGCGTCGTGTAAGTAAATCACTTGCACCTTATTATTTCCGACTACGTCACTGCTAACATTTTCATTGAAAATGGCTGTTCGAAGAAGTGACATGCACCGCTATGTGAGAAATTAATTTGTTTGAAAATTGCTTAACACTATCGCTCCTTGACCCCTACCTATGTATGAAAATGTTTCAGTTTGAGTCGGAACTAGAGTGTGGTTCTCAAAATAATATTGTAATTTTTTTAAATACAAATCCTGAACTACTTTGTGAGAAATAAAATTATAATTAAAATTATCATTGATATAAAATGATAACAGGCTTACAACTTTCTACTCATAGAAAGAATTACTCATACCGTGAATATTCTTTATATATCTATATCTATCGCCCTTTAAAGGAGATTCATTTTCTATCAAAAGAAATATAATGATGTACATATACAGGTGGTCTGACCTACATACACAGCGTGCCGCTTTAATGGCGATATTAATTTAACACACATAAACGGTTTTGCGTCTTTATTTTATGAACATATTTTAATATCATTAAACGTTATTATTTACTTAATTTCAATTTTCTAAAAATAACGTTTAAATAGTGCGGCCAAGACGAAGCTAGCAAGTCTCAAAATTTATGAAGAAACCAAAATAATGAACATTAGACAGTTATAATTTGTTATATTTACAATACATGTATTTTCATTCGTAAAGTACTCAACAAAAGTATAATAAAGTATATAATAAAAGTATATACAGACTAACTTATCGTTTATGAAAGTAAAACAAGTAATCCAACGAAGCAGTCGTCGAGCTGGTTTTCTGATTTTATCGAAAATGAGAACTAAGTTTGGCAAAAAAATGTTAACTTTTGAAGGAGCACAATTATATAACAAAATACCCTCACGTATAAAAAGGTTGTACTCATTCAATGCATTCAAAATTCAATTAGCTGCATATTTAATCACAAATAACACCCTTCCTAAAAGCTGAATGCATTGGATGGGTGTATCATAATTGCTACCGTGACGTCTGTGACGAACTTTATATAATTTAATTTTTTAAGCATTGTTCTCATGTGACTTTGTGTCTTTTTTGAGAATAAATATCTTTAAACCTAACATTTAAATAAAAATATCATCATGGAGCAACCTGTACTCAAAAAACTGTAGCGCAGGGATCATTTGCTGGGGTCACGGAGCATAACGTAGAAAATTAAATTAAAAAGAATAACGTGCAAAGAGTAGGCGAATTGAAGAAAAGAGAGAGCCCTATGTCGGCGAGCGGCGCAGGCGGTAGTTTTCAAATTAACATTTTTATTTTATTTTGTTATAATTTTTATGATTACTGGCCACTAGTCCCACCCGTGTGTTAAATTAATGTCGCCTTTATAGCGGCACGTTGTAAACCTACTCGTGTCTGCGTTAAAACATGCCTACATTGTGAAGTATAAATGTCGCTCCTGCATGTGGTTTGAAGCGGAGCTGATACGAGCGACAGAACAACACACCTTTTGTTGACTTGTCTTCAATCCCTGATTAGCTCCATAGGGGGAAAACGTTAACTAAGCCTGCTATAGTATGTTGCTCATGAACTACTTCGCAAACAACAAAATTAAGGGTAGATACAGTACAAGATACAATCAAATGAAGCATCGTAATGATTAAAAAGAAGGTATTACTATTACTTTCTCCCATAAATGAATCCACGTAACTACTCTTTGACGTATTCTACATAATATAGATGGTACACAAAAATTTACACTAGGAAAGTGTAAAATAATGACGAGCCTGGGTACAGGTTAGACTAGAAACCGACCCCAACATATTTGATTTAAATAAGCTAGACGCGCTGAAAGTACCCACATGATACTTGTACCAAACGAAAACAAATAGAGGGAACCTCAAACTCGATATTGTTTACGTTGCTCTTAGCTTCCTGAATATCTAAAGCAGCTATAATGTTTATTTTTGCGCGAATAGTTTTTAAATTTTCTGCTCTGTATTTTCTCTTAAGAAACATTTTATTCGTGCACCTCTCATGTGTCGCTTCCAATTTGTTTGCTTGGCTTTTGCTTAGCATATCACGGAACAGCCGCATTCCAACTACGCGAATAAATGTGAGCATCCGAACTTCTTATTGCCTCCCTCAAAATTCGACTTTAACCTGTCATGTTTACGGTATGGTTTTCTTCGTGATCGTCGTCATTGTTGTGACGTTTTGTAGTCGGTGCGGCGTCTCTTGCTCGCTTTACCTCCAGCTCATGTTTGCATTCCTGGTACTTGGCAAGCAAACGCTCTTACTTTGCGTTCCTCTACTTTGTGATACGTATTGTCTTTCACGCCTTTGAGAGAATTGTATGCATTTCCCAACTTTTTGTTAGAATAATGATGGAGTTCCTTTTGCTGACGGTGGAACTACTGGAGGCGGTGTTCGGAACTTTTGTATTGAGATGATAATGATGTAAATGAGTGCGAGGTGTGTGTTGCGCGATTACTGTTCCGTTTGAACATTTCCATTTAAAGTTATTTAGTGGATGGAATGAGGATCTGATTTCATTACAGTTAAAGTATATCTTCGTGGAAAGGAAGCACTCTGTTTAACGATATTATGGATCGTCTTAAAAATAAAAAGCTTCTGATTTTAGATGTTTTTTTTTTAAATACCATCTCATTTGACATGACTCTTTTTGTTGATTACCTCTTATGAATTCTATCAGTACCGTTAATAGACTTTAATTAATCAAGCAACTCAGTCCATCGCAGTTTAATACATAATCAGCCTATAATGTCCCCCCACTGCTGGGACACAGGACTCCTCTTCTCGAGAGAAAGTGGGCTAATAATCTACCACGCGGACCCAATGCGGGTTAGTAGATACCGCATGTCTTCGAATTTTTAGTTCTAGGACATGCCGGTTTCCTCATGATGTTTTTCTTCACCGTTTTGAGAACAGTGGTGATAAAAGTATTTACACAAAGTAAAGCGCCTGCCTGGGTTCGAACCCACGATGTACACTGGGCCTCCACTGCTCTTAATGATCTCTCGCAGCTTAACGCTTGCACAAAATACATAAAGATAGGCATAGCTCCTAACTCTACAAATTCCTCCTTCAAAGCAAACAATATTTTCGAAAATCTAAACAACAGTGTCATAGAGTATATTGAGTCGAGGAACTTGGTTAATTTGTCATTTTGACGTGTGCCAAGAATCTCAAGTATCTTAGAATTTGTGTAGACAGTCAAGTTTCATCAGATATGTCGAGCTTCTCAATACTTCTTTGTTTATTATAATAAGGGACTAACCAAACTTATTCAGCTCTGTTCAGCTTTTGTCCATAGAAAACAACGATTTTGTATGGAATGCGTACGCATCCGTAAATCTGAACGGATTTGTACGCATTCCACAGAAAATCGTTGTTTTCTATGGGCAAAAGCTGAACAGAGCTGAATAAGTATGGTTAGTCCCTAAGTTTGATAGCCTCATTAACTGCTGACGGTGAACATTTTCATGAATGATTTCGGTTTTTGTTCCACTTGGAGCGTTGAAGTTTTTTATATAATATATCTGTAGTCAAGACGACGGCAAATTTCTATATCGCCTACTGTTATATGTACCTAATGAGCATTCCATTCAGTTCACTTCACAGAAAATCCATGTTGCGGAAACTTCAAGATAAACCTACATTCACTGATGGGCTGTTCTTGATTATAAATATCGCACTCCAAGTATATCTATATATATATCGCACTCCGATGTCTTCCACGCCAAATACGCTACAATATATATAACACCCTTATAAAACCTCATCTGGACTATCTAATAGAAGTATGGGGCACAGCGGCCAGAACCAATATTGAAACGCTACAAATAGCACAAAATAAGTTATTAAAGACTCTCTCTTCCAATATGATTACAGTACACCAACAAAAAAAAAATAGAATGAAACTAAGTTAATGAACTTATCACAAACATATATATATAATACAAGCATATTAATAAGAAAAATACTTAATAAAATCATTCACACACAAATACAATTTTCAAAAAAACATCAAATACACAAAATTGGGCTCAGAAATGCAAATCACATACAATTACACCCACCACGCACCAGCTATGGCAAGAAAAATGTGACGTACGAAGGTGCTGCATTATATAACAAACTACCAAATTACATCAAAAATGCAAAATCCATGTTAATATTTAAGAAACACTTAAAATTACATCTGGTTAAAGCGAGCGCACCTTAGTACATTACACACCACATCTAGTTGCGCGCGTTCCGTGTATGTTTACATTTAGGCTGTGTTAAATTATTAGCGATTACCCTACACTCTTACAATTATTATGTTGTATCTATTTTGTATTCTTTTATTTTGCTAAAACTGTACGTAAATTCAATAATGTTTATAAACTAGTTTATATTTCTCATGTAAGTGAAATTTCTAATGGGAAATAAAGATGTCTCAAACCCGAAGTATTTGTACAAAAGCCAATTCTATTCTTAATACGATGTCATTTTACCAACAATTTGTTCAAGAATACCCTCATTTTGCAATGGACGAAATTGTCAACCATTTATTGCTAGGCTGTTAGCTACTTTGTATGTGAGTATTTTAGGTAATTTTTGTCGTAATGTGTGTTTTGTTTATGCAGACTAAACAAGTTTTCTTTCTTTCATTTTTTTCTTTTTTCACAATAAAAACCATTAATTCATTCTAAAATACCTTCAATAAAACTTAAAACGAAAAACAAAATGAGTTGTACCAACAAACTTACTGGTGCATCGAAAGTTCGGAACCCACTTATTTAAAACTGGCCACCACATACCATGCAAATGGGAAATAAACAAATAAACATTTTAAAACTCCAACAGACAGTATTACTAGTATGCCTCCAAAAAAAGTTTTTTACTTTACCTTTAGTTTCGGAAGTCGGTCTTTGGTTCCGTATTTTTTCCAGTTACTTCCGAAATTAAAGTTATTTTTCACTTTGTAGTGTTTGTTTTTTTTGGAGTTGTTTGTGTTTTTTTAAGTTTTTTTTTTTTTTCATTTTTTATTGTGGTACCTTCCCGTACATCAATTCGTAACCACTACTTGTTATAAACAAGAGTGACAGGAAGTTTTATAAATCATCATACCTACATATACATATAACTGAATGAAATGCGTATTATTGAATGTAACACATACACTACATATAATTAATTACCTACATATAATAAAATCTATTCTATTTTATACATATAATAAATCTGTAGACGAGACGTTTCTGTCCATGGAAAATATTTCCAAAAAAAGTACTTGGGGGGTTATAGGATGACCAAAAGATGCCATTTCACCAATTTATTTTTATTTTTTTCTGTTTGTATGTGAGAGAATAACTATTTGAACAGGTTCCAGATAAAAAGTACCAAACCAATATGGTTAACTTTTATACTCAAAAATAGTGTAGAGCTCGTAGTGAAAGATAAAAGCAAAGTAAATCAAATGTATATGGGACAACCGCGCAAACTCCCTCCACCAGGTAAATGAAAAATAAATTGAAATCGGTTCACAATTTTACTGATGAAAATATCGGTAAACATAAAAAATACATACAGACGAACATAGAACCTCTTCCTTTTTTTAAGTCGGTTAAAATGAGAGGAACCTCCTTTTCTTATATCCAATAAAGAGCACCAACATTTTTATGAACCATTCGGAGGGTCGAACCTTTTCTAAATTCTTCAAGTTCTGCTTTAATCTTTCACCAAATATTTAAGCTGTGGCAAGTTTACTGAACCTTTATGTTATCCGAGAAAGATATTTATGACAGGTCCTTGAATCTGATCCGGTATCGATACAAGGTTTTACCAACATTCTTTTTAGTTTTTTTTGCACTTATTCAAGAGTTGGGATAGTGTGGTGTTGCCAGATATATCGTAATTCGATAGTTTGTAATAAACAGTGTTAACGTAGAGCAGTAGTGGTCAGTGGTAATAGCTGCGATTTACAAGTTGTAGGTCGTAGGTTCGAACCTTGACAGACGCATTACTTCGTAAATTATTTCATCACCACTGTTCTCAAAACGGCAAAGGAAAACATCGTGAGGAAACCGGCATGTCCTAGAACCAAAAATTCGAAGACAAGTGACATCATAACCACGCGTGGTGGATTACCGCCCACTCCCGCTCACAGAGAGGAGGCCTATGGCCCAGCAGTGGGAACATTAAAGGGTGATCATGTAGTAATAACTTAAACTTTTGTTTTCAGTTTGTAGGAGCAGCCTTTTTCAGCTTAGTTGCCAGTTGCCCTTTCTATTCAACATTGTTAGTCAATCTGTTAGTTAGATTTCTGGTTCTACCTGCCCTGGTGTCATGTTACTTGGGGTCGACGAAAACGTTTATATCTTCAATTGTCCTCTGCGTTAGTTATTCAAATTGTAATTTTACGAAGAAAATATGTTGTTCATGTATCGTGCAGCTGTAAAGAAAACGTGGAACCTCCGAGTATATCAAGGCTTCGAAGTATTTTTCTTTATTAGATGCGAGCGTTTATTATATTAAAAACATTATTGGCGAAGGAAATTTTCCGAGGAACAATAACATTTTGCTCTAAAAGTAATTACGTAGTTACATTATGATTAGGAACAATAACTAGATTAGAAACGATGTTCATAATTATTTTATCGATTTATTCTATGGCGTCGCAATCAAGCAGTCTTTTGACTTTTCTCCATCTGGCCTTCGTAGTCACCGCCGTTTGTGGGATCTGCAATACCAGAGACATGAGTGTTGCCAGCCCTGAAATAAGGCTAAAATGTCTCATGTGCTTGTAAGTAATTACTCCGGCCTCATCTCCTTCAGCCCGAAACACAGCAACACAGCTTGGCGACTGGAATAGAAATAGTGGTAGACCTAAAAAAGAATTTGTATTGTCGTGTTTAAATAAAAGGTGTTTGGTTTTTTTCTGTACAAGAAGTTTTTTTATGTGTGTTTTTTTTATTTAGATAATAATATGCAGGGTGGCAGGGACATCAACGCACCACCTGTAAGCATGGTTTCAGTACATCATTCTAAGCTCCGCTACGTTGAAATTTTTCGTAGGTTATTAAAAAACCAAATTGCTGTTCCACAGGATAGTGGTCAGTCTTCAATTTGTGGCTTAAGTAGCAATTGTATGCGCTCGTTTTGCATTATTTACCTACATATACATGCATATATTAGACTGTAAGAGAAATCTTACAGTCTAATATATGCATGTATATGTAGGTAAAGAAGAAATGAAGAATAAATAAATAAATATTTCCTATACAAGCTCCTACACGAATGTACAGAGTAGATATTCGCAGCATTTACAGCGTAGGACTTACAAGTGCACAGAGATTTGATCAATAACCCCCATGCTAGGTGGAACCTGTGTTACAGGGGTCATCCATCCGTCCATTATACAAATTACAGGTAAGTAAGTAATACCTACGCATTATTTAGGCGAGCGATTATGTGCTTATATCTAGTGTGAAAAAGGTGTGGGGAGTGCGTTTGTGAGGGTGTGTAATTGTGTATGTTAGGGTGTGTATGTGTGAGGGGTGTGTAATTGTGTATGTTAGGGTGTGTGTGTGTGAAGGGGTGTGTGTGAGGGTGTGTGTGTGTTGGTCATGTATATTGAGATTTTAATAGGTCTTCTGTTTTGCTGAAACTCGAAGAGATCAATGAGATCAGAATCAGATGTTCAATATTGTTGAACGTCTTTGGGTCGCAATTTTGAACTGTTACACGAAATGACCTCTACATAATAGTAATAGCCGTAAAATACATAGTTGTATTAGCCGCATATGTCAGTCCTGCATTTACGGCTGGACAGGCCACAGGGGTGTGCACTAAAAACACTGTGACCGCAAAATGACAATAGTTAGTAGCTACGAGTAATTTGGCTGGCTTTATTCACATTATCCTATTTGAAATCAGTCGTGGTATTCTAGCATATGTAGCGAATCAGATGTTCTAGTAATTACCTAAATCTGATCATCTACATCTGATTTACTTGTCGTTGTTAGTTTTCGTAGGTATCCCTTTTACAAAACAGTATTCATAATTGAATGTGATTCGATGCCCATCTAATACTATAAAAATAAAGGGACACGAAATACGACCAAGGCCAATATGTTTTTTTTTATTTATTTATTTATTTCCACATCAAGATACAAACATCAGTGTAGCCTTATTGACTCTTGTATTTGGAGTTCCTGTATCACAAGAGTATCTGTATCTGTATCTCAATTTACAGAGAATATGATAAAGATGCGCGATAGACAAAAACAGAGAGAAATACGTTATAGTTAAGGCATTAAAAGGTAGGTTTACAAAAACAAGGGAAAAAGAAAAGTGGTACCTAATAATAGAAGAGTTTTTTTTTATAATATGTACGCTGTAAACTCTTGTTTGGCACATTATTAATATTTTGTTTCTACAAAATCAGGTTGTATGAATAGCAAATAAGTAATAATATCAGCAGCAGATATCAGCTTTAATTAAATGCTCAACATTTTTCAAAAAGAAAATCCAATAACTGAAGCATGGGTAGGAACGAAAATAAAAACAAAAATCCATTATTTCGTCGTAATATCATAATCTACCAACTTCCAATATCCTGTAATCCGATACAGTTATTATATTGAGTTAGTGTTATCCATTAATAATGAAGCAGCGACCGTGGGCCGAGGGCCGTGGGCAGCTAGTGTCGCCATCTACCGGTAGCTTTGGGGGTATTATCTAATTGTCTATATCTTTTTACATATGTACAAGGAAGTTTTTGGCAAAAATGGTAGAATAGGATTTTTTTTTTTAATGTAGTATAATAAGGTGTTAATATTTTTTATGTTCTACCACAGCATGTGTACAAATACTGTTATTGGCTATTTGCTGCCTACGAACTCTGATTATTTAAAATATATAAAATTCAAAGTCCTGATTGACTGACTGATACATCAACGCACAGCCTAAACCGCTGGTCCTAGAGACATGAAATTTGGAGGGTGTGTTTTTCGTGACGAGTAGGTTTTCACTAAGAAAGGGTTTTTCGAAATTCCACCCCTAAGAGGGTGAAATGGGGGGAATTTGTTTGTATGGAAAATCTTATTCCTTGAGTTAATAAACTTGAAACTTGGCAACAATACTAACCTAAGTAAATTATGAAGTTTGCCATTTTATGTTTTTCTAAACTACTCCCTAAAAGGGGATTGGGGGGTTTCAAAGTTTGTAAGGAAGAGTTTTAGCGCGCAATTCGATTATCTCGAAACTCAGTATTTATACCTAGGATCGAAAGTAAAGAATAATGTGTATCAGGGTTTTCCGAAAATTACCACTCACGGGCTAAAAGGGGTAGTAAATTTTACAGGGGAGGATTTTTGGCTTGATTAATTCGTAAGTTAGTATAATTAATCTTTGAGTCAAGTTATGAATATATCCCAAAACGATTTTTTTTAAATTCCGCCCCTGTGGGGGTGAAAAGCGGGGATACAGTTTATATGAAAAATCTTCTTCATTAGGTTAATAAACTTGAAACTTTTCAAGAATACTCGCCTAAGTAAGTAATAAAGTTTATCATTAAAAGTTTTTCAAAACTACCCCTCTAAGGGGGATATAGGGGTGCTGAAGTTTGTGTGAAAGAATTTAAATGCGCGGTCCGATTAACTCGAAACTCTGTGTTTATACTTAAGACCAAAAATAAAGAATAACATGTATCAGGGTTTTTCAAAAATCTACCCCTAACGGGTTGAAAAGGGGTGGTTAATTTTACAGGGGAGGATTATAATGCGTGGCTTGATTAACTCGAAAATTGGTATAAATAATCTTTGAATCAAGTTATGAATACATCCCAAGCGATTTTTCAAAATTCCACCCTTGTGGGGCCGAAAAGCGGGGATACAGTTTATATGAAAAATCTTATTCAAGTAAGTAACAAAGTTTATTATTATAAGTTTTTCAAAACTACCCCTCAAAGGGCGATAAAGGGGAGTTGAAGTTTGTGTGGAAGTAATAGAATGCGCTGGCCAATTAACTCGAAAGTAATAAAACACTAATACTTTTGACAGAAAATAATTAATAATAAATATGTAAAGTTGTCGAAAATTTACCGCTGATTGAACTTGAAACTGTATGTTACATTTTCACACCTAAACCACTGAACTTCTGATTTGGCAAAGAGATAGTTGGCATCCTGGGCAAACATTACATCCAGTAGCGATCAATATGCTTTCTAATACCTAGTGCTATAACAAGCTCGACAATTTTCACACATTTACAACCAAACTAGTACTATCTCTGTACACATCACACATACAACAAGTAATTCGGTCATAAAACATAAAAGTAGCATCTGCATCGCGTCTGTACGTCTGCATTAAACTTACTAACTAATACAAATGTGTTTTGCTCAAATATCTGGAACGTAGGCCGCGCGACTTCGATACGAGAAAACAATGAAATATGACTACCGTTATTGTTTCACCAAGTTTCACCCACTTAGGTGGTACACAGACGCGCTACAAACACACCACACTACAGCGACAAATTGTTGCCTAGCAATGGCTAGTGAGAACGGGGTGTCCTACAGCTACATGAAATTTGCATGTTTGTAGTCACAAAATTTTGTAAAATTAAATAAATAAATAATAATAATAATATATTTTTAAATGTTTTTTTTATCCTTTTGTTTATAAAAATATTTAAAAATGTAATTTGTAAGTATTTAAATGGAATAAAAAAAAAATAATAATAATAACCAGTATGCTGGCGATGTAGTGCAACAAAGCTATATAACTGAATCATATTTCGGAAAGATCGGTGGTTGCCAAACCTTGCGTTTGTCGCCATCGTGGGTATTGACTTCATCTAACAGAATTAAACATCAACAAGTGCTATCACGTGAAATTAACTATAAATGTTAAATTAACACAATCTGCTTATTACATTGGTGGCAACTTAATTCAGGAAGTGGAACAGATAAGAGACTTGGGAGTTTTGTTCGATAGGCAGTTAACATTTATACCCCACATTGAAAATGTAGTTAAAAAAGCCTCTAGAATGCTTGGGTTTGTCATAAGAAATATTACCTGTTTTCGTCGCAATAAGACTAAAATTCTGCTTTATAATTGTTTGGTACGTAGCTCGTTAGAATATTGCAGCACAGACCTCACAACACCCACACACTAAGATTGGAAAGGGTTCAAAAGCGATTCCTGTGGCATTTAGCATACTCTTCCGGGATAGCTACGAAGAAACAATCGTATATAGAGAGACTCTTGCATTTCAAGATGATATCCCTACAGAAGAGGAGAGATTTACTGGATTCGACATTCTTATTTAAAATTTTGAGGGGTAAAATTGACTGTCCCCAATTGTTGAGCAATATCTAAATCCGTGTGTACCCACGAAAAGCCCACGAGCTCCTATAACCCCCTTATGACCTCCTCTTCGCAGAACTGTTCTTGGTGCTAATTCTCCAATCCCCCGCCTATGTAAATTATTAAACAGCTGCAGTAATCTTGTCGATGTGCACTCTGACTCACTTGGTAAGTTCCGAAGTATTAGGTACAAAAACTTGTAAAAACATTTTAGTTTGAATTTGCATTTAATTTTTATTTAATGTATTGTTTGTTTAATTTAATTTTTATATTTTAATTTAATTTTTATTTAATTTAAGTTTAAATGTTTTTTTTAATTTTTTGATTTTAGTATTGATTGTGATTTTAATTGTATTTTGATTTTTATTTTGATTGCATGTGATTTTAATTTGGAATTTGATTGAAAAAAAACAATTATGTTCGGAGAGTAAATGAACTCACTCGATATCAATCGAAAAATAAGTAATGCATGATGTGCTTACCTGTAAGAAATTGGTACACTATTCTATAAGTCTATTGGATGTAACTTATATCTTTGTATCAGTATCAGTGTATTCAATTGTTGGTGAGCCAAATAAATAAATAAAAATAAAAATCTATAGACACGTTCTCAAAATTCGTTGAACGCAACTTCCAATGATCGTACACACAACGACATATCAATCTATACATTTTCAGTTTTAGCTGAGCTCGCATTGTATAGGCTTTTCGTACAATGAGAAGTCACTTTTTACTGGAAATGTATAGTTTAATATGTCGCCGTGCGAACCTACTTGTGAATCTAAACGTTTTCATACGGTGTCTGGCCACATTTAGTCGCTGTACAGCTGGGCCCCAAGTCGATCCCATTGTCATTTTGCTAAAAGTTCGTAATCTGCTAAATTCTAATGGTCGATCATTGGTCGGTCAATGGTCTCATAATAGAATTGTGTCATAATGACATTATCGTATTGCCATTATTATAAAACCCGTTAGTAGAAATGATTTTCGAAAAACTACTACTAACTACTAAATTTGAACATTTAATCATGCCAGATTTCATTTATATATATTTTTACATATTATTTATTAGTGTTTTATGCAATCTGAAGTAGTAAGAAGTTAGTAAATAGCTTAAAACATTAAATTTATGTATAACGCGGATAAATGTGAAACTATACCATTCAATAATATTTTATCTGTTTAGCTGTCAAAGTCAAATGTGACAATACTGCTTACTGACATTTATTTGTTTTTATTTCTAGCGGCCGGTGTTTTGAATTTATTTTAATTTGAGTGTTTTAATTAGATTTTTGTTTGTACCTATATTTAAATTATCTTTACTAGCAAAATGTCGTCGCTTTCGATTTAGTAAATACAAAATAGGTCTAGTTCGGATTCTTAGATTAGTTTTTCCGTAAAATAAACATCCACTTTCGGCACCACAACAAAATAGCGGGCTGAGCGCGGAGGGCAAAATCACGCGCAAGATATAGAATCATATAATCATAAATCTGTGCGCCGAAACAGACAGTTTCGCTTCTATTTCGCTTGTCGTAAAACGGATATGAAGCCTATAATGATTTATTTTGTACAAAATGGTGCTAACTAAGTACATGCAATATAAAATGTATCATTAACATAATTTTTGCCCTTTTTTAGTTCTACAATGAATAAAAACACAAACACGATACTCGTCGTAACGAATTAAAAGCAATGACTGCACAATGACGTTCTAATGGTAGGTCACTGATCAAAGGAACTGTCAAAATTTTAGCAGATTACCGCATAAGTCAGTCATTCATTTGTCATTATGTACGAGATTACCATTCTATGCCATTTCTTTCAATGGAGTGTCAGTGGTTGACCACTGGAAAGTCATAATGACGCCATTGTATTAGTAGGTTACCAAACTTGTCAAAATCAACAATTATGAAATCAATGATAGACCATTCTGTCACTATTGTAATAGCAGACTTGAGGCCTTGTGGTGTGGTTTGTTGTGGCTCGTCTGTACAGGCCCTTAGTTCCCTGATATTGGGTACGTGCGATTGTTTTCGGCTGAAATACAAACATAAGTTTTGTATTTAGAATTGCAATTTGTGTAAATCAATTTGTTGATTGTTTGCGCTGATTGGGGAAATGAAACGGATTCGAGTTTTATGTTTTTGTTTATGGTTGGTTTAATGTTGAAATTTTGCTTAGAAACGCGACCTGATAACAACACGTGACATTGTTTAAACTAATATGAAGAGGTGGCAGGAGTATGTAAATATTGCCCTACAAAAAATCATAAGTAGATACTTGAACTTGAGTGTTTTGTGTTCATGAAGAAAAACTCCATGAAACTTGGTAAAAGAAAACTGAACTTTTTACGTAACGCACTTTAATTTTTATTTACGTACGTAACAGGTAACGGCAACCATCCGAAATCCATTACCCGGACGTGTAAAAGTCATCCCTAAAACCCGCTGAGAATGCAACGTATGCCAAACTCTGCCGAACCGATATTGTGGCCCTGCGGGACCCCGTCATATTCCCGATATTCAATAAGGCGAACTAACACGTTTTGCTGTCGCCCGGACCTTTCAGAAATCCCTAGCGCATTACTATATAGCATCAATACCTTGGGCCCATCCTGTCTCCAATATTACGAAGACTTTCAAAGGTCGCGATATTTAAATCTGAATACGTTTGCCAGTTCACCACGTAGTTTTGGGTAGCGGTTTAGGTTATTTAGTTTCTTTTTTATTCGTTCGACGGGAGGACGGAGCCGTTTGAATAGTGGTGGAGGTGTTATCGAAAATTTTCATATTTTGGGTGAACGTGTCGCTATATTGGTTGCCTACACAATTGTATGACTGCGACAGGCTCGTGACTTCGACAGTCGATTTTCCGAGACATGAACCATGAGTGTTGAAATGGATTTTATATGAGGTGTAACAGAATGAGCGCAAGTCCTGAAAGTAGTTTATTCATAATTGACTACTGAATCGATTATAGTAACTTTTAATATAGGTATTTTTATAGCACTGTGTGACCTAAGCCCGCAGCGTGACATAAGTAAGCCTATTAATACATGGCGTTTAGCACGAAGTCGTATTCGTACACGTATCGTAATGTAGTATGTTCAAAAATTATGTATTTTGCCATACTGACCGCCGATTGAACCAAAGAAAATTAAATCTTATTTCAAGGCAATAAGGCACAATTTCAAATGCATAAAGTAATGCTACGATTTTCTTTTATACATAGCTTTAAAAAAAATAAGTTTTGGTCATTGTATTGTGCGTCTATCTCAATTCTCCATTTGGGGTGTATATGTTACTTAGACTTCGCTAGACTCTATAAGTAACTTTTTCTTCATTATTTTCCGAAAACAAAAACAATAAACGTTTGTTTTTATTTTTTCATTATGATCCTAAGGAAAATTATCTTCCATCACATTCCTACTACGTTGGTATTTTAATAAGTTGGTGTCTTCATTATTATTGTATGTTACAAGGCTGCTGTAAAATACATGCATACATTATTTTGTGAATGAATTATTATAAAAAAAATATTGTATAATAATAAAGAAGGCTGTTTTCTTAACAGATTACGGTAAACATATCCAAAATATCAAATATCCGAACAGGGATTCTGTTCGGATATTTGATTCCGAAACTTACAGGGTGGGCAACTTGGAGATACACAACTTTTTTTTTGCCGTCATTTTGTTTTGGCGGCAAATATGACAGTTGTTTCATAAAAATGATTTTGTGTAGATACGGCAAATTTGTTATGGAGCGTTTTACGACTGAACAAAGTGTTTTGATTATTAAAACATTCTACTCAACCCAATCATGTATTGCGGAAACTCTAAGAAAATTGCGGTCAATTTTTGGTACAAATCACTAACCTTCGCGGCTAACAATAACTCGTATAGTGATTAAATTAGAGAAGCATGGCATTGTAACAAATAAAGCAGTTTTCTTACATCAAGTGAATCAGTTGGGATTAGGAAACATGTGGTTCCACAAGACGGGGCCAAATGTCATACGGCACGAGCCATAGTCGAGACATTGAAAAGAACGTTTCGGGGTCGATTAATTTCGAGAAACGGTGACATCGGATTAAAAGCTCCTGACTTTTTATTTTGGGGCTATCTAAAGGGATGTGTCTATGCTAACAGGCCAATGAACCTTCAATAATTAAAACAAAACATTTGAGACACAGTCACTGAAATAACACAGGAAATGTGTGAAAATGTCATGAAAAACGCTGTGAAAAGGGACCATCTGCCATGCTGCTAGAGGTGGACATTTGTCTGAGATTATTTTCCATACTGAATTGCCGGCCCAAAATACTATATTGAAATAAAAATACTTAATAATTGTTATATATCATAGAATAAAATTTTAAAAATAAAGTGTATACCTCTTATTTGGCCACCCTGTACAGCCTACATTTCGGCAAGATCGTTAAAAAGCATCTAGGTAGTAGGTACACGTCAAGTACTCACTTTTCATGCTACCAAAGAAGCACTGCGATTACTTGTTAGCTACATATGTAAATGCACAATGCTTCCGACATACCCAAGTTACAGTTAAGCTATGAAATTCGACAGTTACGTATGTTGTCACGAATTCCATACCTAATCTCCCCTTGGTCTACATGCGTGCACGTCTACATTTGTCAACTCCAAATTACATCTTTATGGCGTTACCGAAAAGTTCTCAATGTGGGTCTACATAGGTACATCTCTGCACAACCCTTCGGGGATTACAGGCCTGATGTGTTATGAAAGTTAAAAAATAAATATTTTCTAAATCAATAATCTTTTATTCATTTTGTGCTGAGAATAAGCAGTTTCTGAACGTCTACATTACATAAGAGGACTGTCTTAAGCAATTTTCCAAAACGCCCACCACTTCCTAGTGCTTTCGCTGGGACGAGAAAGTGGCGCAACAACCTCCCCAGCAGCACAGTGTCTGTTCCGCTAGAAAAACTTGATTCTATACAATAGTAAAATTTATTTTAGATTATAAGTACCATTACAAAATAGTTATGAAGAACAATGTGACTTAAACCGTTACCGTCTCACGACAACTTTACCGCACAGGCCATTTTACGAGCCACTGATCGTATTTATTGGACGTCCGTACATAACTCGTAATTATATGGTTTTTAGTATACATATACAAGTTGCCCGCCAGACGCCAAGATACTTTATGTCAAAACGGACATCAAAGACTATAGAGATCAGAGGTTGGTACAAATCATTGCTTCCTTTGAACAGTGACCTTCTTCGAACATAATGGCCCATAGTTATAAATCAATTCCAATAGTTCAATTGGTCTAATAAGATTCTACTGAATACTCGTATATGTAGATAATGAATCTAGAGTAAGATTGATAAAAGTTATTTTGTATAATTATTTGAGAGGGGCTTGTGGCTAAGTAATAACAGCCGCACGGGTCGCTCGATCAGGTTAAGCTACGCTTGCCGCGGTTGGTCCGTGGATGGGTGACCTTTTTTACAAACCTAGACCCCTTCGTGCCTCGGAAAGCACGTTAAGCCGTTGGTCCTGGCTGTCATTCGTGGATCTTTGACAGTCGTTACGGGTCGTCAGTAGCCCGAAAGTCTGGCAACCAGTCTTACCAAGGGGTATCGTATTACCCAGTCACTGGGTTGTGGAGGTCAGATAGGCAGTCGCTCCATGTAAAATACTGGTATTCAGCTGCATCCGATTAGACTGGAAGCCGACCTCAACATAGTTGGGAAAAGGCTAGGCAGATGATGATTTCGGAGAGTTGCTGAAAATCAAGTTAAATGGCGCGCAATAGGACAGGCCCAGCAGTGGGCTGCTATAGGACAGGCCCAGCAGTGGGCTGCTATAGGACAGGCCCAGCAGTGGGCTGCTATAGGACAGGCCCAGCAGTGGGCTTCTATAGGACAGGCCCAGCAGTGGGCTGCTATAGGACAGGCCCAGCAGTGGGCTGCTATAGGACAGGCCCAGCAGTGGGCTGCTATAGTACAGGCCCAGCAGTGGGCTGCTATAGGACAGGCCCAGCAGTGGGCTGCTATAGGACAGGCCCAGCAGTGGGCTGCTATAGGACAGGCCCAGCAGTGGGCTGCTATAGGACAGGCCCAGCAGTGGGCTGCTATAGGACAGGCCCAGCAGTGGGCTGCTATAGGACAGGCCCAGCAGTCGGCTGCTATAGGACAGGCCCAGCAGTCGGCTGCTATAGGACAGGCCCAGCAGTCGGCTGCTATAGGACAGGCCCAGCAGTGGGCTGCTATAGGACAGGCCCAGCAGTGGGCTGCTATAGGACAGGCCCAGCAGTGGGCTGCTATAGGACAGGCCCAGCAGTGGGCTGCTATAGGACAGACCCAGCAGTGGGCTGCTATAGGACAGGCCCAGCAGTGGGCTGCTATAGGACAGGCCCAGCAGTGGGCTTCTATAGGACAGGCCCAGCAGTGGGCTGCTATAGGCTAACGACGATGATGATATATTCCGGATGACATTTATTACCGTCTCGAAAATAATATTAGCGAACAAAAGTCATACACGAGGATATTTGCAAGTAAAGTATAGTATCGCGCTACGAATTCATTGATAAATTGGGTCGGGGGGCTTTTGGGACCAGGACCGCGGTCCCGGATTCCCGCTATAAATATAATAATTATTTTGAGTAGTATTTTGGGACCACAAATAAAATAAACAAAGTAATGTCTTGGGAAAGTTCGGTCAACCAAAAAATTTAGAAGTTACACAACTAAAACTATTTTTATAAAACGATAAAATATTTATTTTATTTAAAAAATGGCACCCTATTAGACTTAAACTAAAAAAAAACAAAACATACTCATTTTGAAACAAAATTATTAAAATCCATATTTAAAATTAAATTAAAACAGTTTAATTTAAAACATTTCCGCGCATTTAGATGAGAGTAATTCATAATTTCTGTTTTTATTGTTCTAGTATGAAAAGTTTACTTCAAATGTTTATTGCTAGATCAATTTCTTTGTACGTGATAAAATCTATGCCACAGGCTTCTACTCCGTCCTATTATACTCTATTTTTTTCAAAACTGCAAATAATGTCATCCGGTAAATGTATGTATCAATATACCTATTATTATTTATTCTTGTATTTTATAGTTATCTTCGAGTTATTTAACCGCTATGCTGCACCTGCCATGTTTTGTCTCTGTATCCTAAGGTTGACTGGTACAACATGCCTCAGGCATTAAGTCCGCCTTCGTAAACTATTTTATACTTGTGCATGAAGTTTTAAGAAAATAAATAAAACGTGATCAATGTCAATTCACAATATTGTAGACAACAGACATTGTTTTATCTTTCTGTACTATTTTATTAAACTTTTGACAATACTTATTTGTTCACATTGTGAGTTTAAGAGATTTTTTTCACAATTAATTTAATTTTTTTATGCCTGTCATTACTATTTTGTATGCCTGTCGGCGGAACATAGGTTGGACCAAACACTATATATATATACATAAGATCATTGTACCCTGTGTTCACAAAAATAAATGAATTTTGAATTTTGAACAGAAAGCTGTGATGTATGAGACTGTTTGGCAAAATATACCACATTATATCTATACTAATAACAAAGCTGAACAGTTTGTTTGTTTGTTTTGTTTATTTCTTTGAACGCGCTAATCTCTGGAACTATCAATCGAATTTAAAACATTCTTTTTGCATTTGAAAGCCCATTTCTTGAGGCTATTTAACATTCCTTAGGAATCGAGCAAAAAAAACCTGAAAGAAAGCGAAACGAAGTAATAGCGTGGTAAGGCGATGCGATTCGACGGAGTGACTCAGTATATAAGTATATAAATATGACTACAACTACAACCGTCCATTAAAGAAGACCATAATGCATATCACAATATCCATACGTAGTACACTTTAAGAGGCTCTTTATTTAAATGACACCATAAAGAACAACCCCCTAATATCGGAACATCTGTCGCCAAAAAGAAAAGAAGTTGGAATGTGAGTTTTTACGGCAACACCGCACTTTCCAATGTTTAGTACTAAAATGTTTTTGATTGTTTACGTCGGGACGTCGTTTTTGTTATTATGATGACGTATTATAATACTCCTGTGTTCATAATAATGGCGTTTATGTGTTATACCGCTGTTTTTATGTGTGTTTTGTCATTACGTCTCTTCGATGTTCGGAAACTGGAAAGTCAAGTTTAAAAGTTTGGTCATTACGTTCAATGCTCACATTAGGATGTTTTCTGATGAGCGCTATAACCTAGCAAACCTACTTTACGTAACTTTAAATGAGTCGCTGAACGGACATCATACAAGTGTCGAACATTTTATACCCAAAAATTAACGTGCCGGCCAAAAATCTATTTTCCTACGGGATCATCGGGACATCTTTAGCTTTTTTACTATTACAACGACAGTCTAAAATTACCCCCCAGCTGCTATTTGAGATTGAAAATGCCAAAAATCATATTATTATAACAAGTTTATAATCAAAACATGCTCAAGAGGCTGGAGAGGCAGGAGAATGCTCAAGGGGTTCCCATAAGCAAGCAGTACTTTTTTATCTGGACTCGAAATTAGTTATGTCCTTTTTTTGGCTGGGAAATCATCAGGGGGGCAATTCTCGTAATTTTAAGAACGTTCACAGTCTGATCTCAGTCTCAATCTGTCAAAAATACCTCTAATTTCCCTACATTTTGTCAAGTTTTTGACATTTGTTTGTCGCTGAGATGAGACTGCGACTAGATTTTGAACATTTTAAATTACTAGAATTGGCCTTCTGATGACTTCTCCCGCTCGCGGCGGAGCGAGAGGGCGTGTCAGACTTTTACTGATTATAAACCACCCGTGTTCCTTCAGTGGCCTGTGCCCTGGGCCACGGTATCTCTTTCGAACAACCCGAGGCCCTGGCAGATGAATGATGTCCTAACGTTGCATTCAGTGACAGATGAAAGTCTGACACTTGATTTCAAACCCAATTATTTCGTTGCCATGCATAAAAACAAGAACCCTGTGAACATAGCTTCATAGCCAAATTATTTTCATGGAACTCTCAACACCAGTTATCAATAATCAAGAAATTGTTTTAACAAAGTGCACAACAAGATTACATCGGCAGTTTGAGGAACACAACAAACCGCTTGGTAGCGCAAGCGATACCGGGCACTAAACAATGAGTCCGCAAGATTTGCGCGGGAATTATTAATGTATAGCCGCCATATTGGATTCACTCACACGCTGAACTAAATTGATTACTGAAAAGCTTAGAAAAGTGGATCAATACGGCGGTATCTATCTATAGGTTATTAAAATTGAATTAATGACTCATTTTAAACATTGCCATACAACGTGGTACCTAATGCCGCCAGTCTCTTGGGTACACTACCAGTCGATAGCGATGCGGATGAATTGCATGTTTTCGGCCAAGTCTTTGTTCAAACTTGTCTTTGCATAACCACAGACCTACACCGTCAACTTATGAAAACAACCAACTTTATGTCTCATTCCTGCACCCTGAAATATTTACATTAGCAAGTCACACAACCACATAATATCTAAGATTATTTACCAGTAGCAGGTTGGAATTCTCTAGAATTCTGGAAAATGATAATGATGTAATTGTCTCCTACCAACCGTAAAATTAACTTAGAAGCTTCCATTTTACACGGCTCATAGTTAATATCAGACCAATCGCATCCACAAGAGCTCCCGTAACATTTTTCGTAGCGAACCCTGCTAATAGTAGATCTTGCTTCTTGATAGAACTTATCAAACTTCTTTGACCACCAGACAGCCTCAGACTTCAGTCTTTGTTCGCAAAGCAGCTTATACATAAATACCAGTCCTGTCTCCAGCAACAACCCAATTAACAACAAAAACAAAGAAAACATCTCCGAAAAATAACGAGCTAATCCAATGTCCTTCCCAAATCCCGGCGGAAACAAAGATAAAAGATTAAATACGTAATATCCGCAATACATTTATGAATCTTTCGTACACAACAATAGAAAACATGATTGAACAGCCAGGATCGCTAGTTTGTGCGGTATTAATATCGAAAGTTTGCGTCCAATATGGCAGTTTTCGTAGCGGGGCTAATAAAAGATAAAAGTTTGGCCCAACTCTGCTAAGTCGACTCGTATTAGTTGCAATGTTATTAATTCTATTAACATTGCTTTCGGGATGAGGGAGTCCTTTTTGATGGTTTATTAATTGATCAGCAATAATCAATCAATCAAACTAATCTCTCCTCAACAGACATTGTTATGTGAAAAGGATCTTTCCAAGACAATAGAAAGTAAGAATAACGTTTATTGGGACATAGTTCATAAAACACAACATAACAAAACAAAAAAGCGAAAACATAGACAATAGACTTTCTGACAAGAATTCATCACTGTAAAAAATATCCTTCCAATGAATGTGCCCTGTAATTTATTCGTGAAAAGATTTGAGTCTGACAGATTTGATACAAATCTAGTTTTCAAATCGATGCTCATGCTTGAGTATCGAAAGGGGACTTAGAGCTATAAAAAACCCCGCATTTAATACAGAGGATCTATAAAGAGGGAATGCAAGCGTTGGAAAGGTCCTCATTAACAGTCCAATGGTTCGAATAAATTCTACAAAATAGACCGAAGCCATTGCATAAAGAGGACCGTTTATGAAGGAAACTTTGTTTCGAGGCTTACTGTCTTGTTAGACAACGTATTAAACAGACGTTCCAAAGTCCTCCTGTTTGCAGATTAAGCAGGCTTCATTCGTACAGTTTGTTTCAGTTGCCGTAAGTTATTTTACTGTGAGTTGTACATATGAAGGTGTTAACGTTGTGAAGATGTTTGCGCTGAATAATTTCATTTTATTACTTTGTAAGTTAGATTTTGGCAATAAGCCTTAGTGCTATGTTTACAAAAGAAAGTCCAATCTTCTCGTGAGCATCTTCTGTATCAGCAAGCCAGCCTCTCGTGTTGTACCCCGATTGAATAACCTTGATTAAAGTATCCGTTTATCTATAAAAATACCTGAGTCCCCGATCCCTACAACCTGTGTAGTAATAAAATCTGCCGATACTCGTACTTCTTCATATTCTAATCATAATAAAGCGTACACCGCGCGGACGCCGGCCGTTATCAGCGCGGTACAATCGTGCCCACTCTAAGTGGTTATCGAATAGCTTCCAGCGACCTTTCTGGATTAGGGGGCGGAATAGATCCCTCGGAACAGCGGCTATTGTGTTTCGTTACCGATCTGTGTTATTCCGGGCCGTATACGGACGACCGATACGGGAATTCGGTCGTAATGCGTAGTGGTTATAACGGTACGCCACGTCCACGGGTTCGGTGTTTCAGTGGTTTTTCAATTTGTCCGCTTGGATTTGTGCTCTGTTACCGCGGCTTAAGACGCCTTTGTATGGCGATGGTGTAGTGTAGCCATCCGTCTGTCTGGGCGAGATTGAGGGGCGAGATAAAACGAGTGCGTCAATAGAGCTCAAAGAAAGTGGTGAGACGACCTATTGCTTCCTTTATTTTTTCATAGTTACTCCGGTAATTTGTTTCTTTTGCCTGTGGGTTAGTTGCGTAACATACTAACAGTAGCAATGGCTTTCATTTTGACAGTTCGACAACATTCATTGCGTTATTTACGCTGTTGATTTTTCGAACATATGAAGCAATGAATTAGCAATATCCTTCAAAATGATTCAGATTGCAATTTAAAGTGTATTACGCAATTTGGGTGCTGGTCTAATTTGAAATAATTAAAGCGTCCATTCTTAGATTAATTAGAGGCCATTAAAAAAATACAAGTTAGTACCTACTTCAGGAAACGCAATACAGAGATGTCAGTATTATAAAAATTATAGCAATATACCTCGAAATTCCGCATCTCACTTCTGCCAGGCATCTTGCTGCCTTAATTTCGAATAATTTAGAGACAATTTGCAAGGCCGAAATTGTCTCAACAACAACCCGAGCCTGGTGGCTCTATTACACAAAGTTATTTTGGTAATGTTACATCGCACCTCTCTTGAGCTGTCCAGCTCAAATTCTATTTAGGCTTAACCTAAAGCTATATTATAGGAACGGTTTGTGAGGTAGTTCTGATGTTGGTTGGCATTGTCTAAGATCATGGCAAATTGCGTTTCTAGACATCTCTGTTAATTTTTTGGAAACCATGGTTCGAGTATCGTTTATGTTTAGGTTTATTTGAACCTAGCAACCTGAATTTAGTAAAATATTAGGTAGGTACCAGTCCACATGAAATTTAATTTAAGATGCCTTTTCTTCTTATCGATTCCATGGTACTTTTTATATTTCTTAGGTCTGTGGATGATTAGACAGTTCTTGAGGATGTCCAAAATATATTAGTCACTACGTTTCAAATATCACTAAATAGGGAAAATTCAAGACAAAAAAATAGATTTAACTAAAATCAAAAATAAAAATATGAAAATATTGAACCGGAAGCCTAAAACCGACCTAAAACCACATTATTAATTCACCATTATGGACGAAGAAGTCATAAATACGGCGGCATACCATCGTGCTTAACATCCAGAGTGAACTTTTTGCTTTCCCATATAAAACATGTTTTAAAATACTCCACACATGAATTATGAGCTACAGATTAGCCGCTTTTAAAATATTGTTTAATGCCACACCCTTTGCGGCGACAGTTTCCTTGGTTAGGGGAATTAAAGGAAAAATGGTGGTTGGTAAATAGATTAGAAAGACTGTATTTTTCGTTGACAAATGTTTCATGATTTCGTGCTAGTTAGGAAAGTAGTAAATGTAGTTTTTATGATAATAGTTCATATTAAAAGGCAATACAAAAAGCGAAAGCAATATACAGGGTGACAGGCAAACTGGACGTATTCCTTGAAAGGCGTTATACTAGAGGTTAATAACAACAAATTTAATCCAGTTAACAAGGTCCTTGGGAGAGGCCTGTATCTAGCAGTGAACGTTTTGTGGCTGATTAATGATAACCAAAGAAAATTGTACACCAACACAAGTTTTTGATAGACATTGTTTTACACAAAAATAACACTAAAGTTCCAAAATTGTTGCCCAGCAAAACCCGAGTCAGCACTATTCGTGGCCTAGTAACTACTGCCGTAGCTAGCATACATAGGTACCTACATAGCGTAGTTGTAAATAGTCGGATGAGAATTTTAACTGGATCCACAAAAAGAAAATTCTTGTTTCGCACCGTGTGTGTATTTCGGGGATTAAACGAACTCCCAATAACACTACCTAATACCTAGTATTCAAAGTCCAGTTTAATCCCACTTTTTAGGATTCCGTACGTAAAATTTTAAAAAGGAACGCTTATGATAAGCTTTCGGTGTCTGTCTATCTGTCACCGCCGTTATTCTCAGTGCCTTTCATTCATTGCTCTTGACATGAAAGAGGCTTGCATATCGACTTGTATGAAAAGTGGTATATAAAATAATAGAGATATGGACAATGAACATGGTATTTCTATTGAGTTTTATCTGCATTACATTTATTGACAGAGCTCCGCCGAGCTTCCGACCAGCAAAAACTGAGGCTTGTCACAGTTCCGTCTGCGTCTCTCGCCGCCGTGTCTGTTGAACTTCTAACTTAGACTCTCCTCTTCAGTGACAAATAAAAGATACATAGATATGTTTTGCCACCGTAATGTATGTTTGAAAATAAAGTCTCTTTTTAGGGTACTGTACCCAAAGGGTGCTAACGGAGTCCACCTAGCCTACGCTGTCCGTCCGTCCGTCTGACTGCCAGCGGGCTGTATCTCATGAACCGTAATTATATTAGGAAGACAGTTAAAATTTTCACAGACTGTGTATACCTATTGCCTAAATACTATTAGTACAAATACTTATAATAAAAATATAATAAAGTTATTAAAAATAAAAGAGCATGTATTTTTCGGTGTTTTTTTTGTCTCTTGTGGTACGGAACCTTTCGTGTGCGAGTCCGACTCGCACTTAGCCGGTTTTTTTGTGAATGGTATCTTGCAGGTCAATTTATGAGGTTGTTGGCTGCTTAACCCAAACTATCCTATGAATGCCGTATTAAAAATGAATACGAAATAAAGAAAAATATATTATTCTGCACAAACAAAACGCACATTACAAATTTTAAAAAAATAATAATAATAATAAAAAAGACATACGATACATAATTATAGTCCAAATAAAATAAGACCTCCAGCAATGACTTAATTAAAGTCGCAGAGATCCACTAGTTTTATACACGTGTATCCTTAAACCGCTACACGTGTGTCCCGAACACAATCTTAGTCTAACCAGGAAACAACACCCGAAAAATCACCGCAAATAATAATAAACAGCCGTTGTCCAGCAAACGGACAGAATTCGCCCCCGGGGACGAATAAAAATAATATACAGGGGATTGGCTTAATCCTGTATGATAAATGGGGGTTAACAGCGGCGCGGGCGGCGGCGGGCGGCGCGGCGCGGTGTGAACACAGCACTATCGATGTCGCGTTAATTAAAATGCTCTAGTTTTGGCTCGTAATGTAGGTAATGTTTCCCCGCGAGTTCCCCGTATGACTATGTTGGTATTTACTGTGAACTAATGTGGTTGGCATTTCATATTAATAGTGGTCATTTGACTTAGGACAATGTACCTCTACCTACCTATCCAGTGACTATTAGTGAGTCACACACACACAGTGTAATTATGAAAAACCGCTAAACGTCGTTCAACTGTTTTACATAGCGGAGCTGTTTTGTAAAACAACGAATTCGACAATCCGTCTGCGACATGTAGGTATGTTTTATCTATCTATTTAGGTATCTCCTATTGTGTCATTCATTGCCATAAGGTAATACATCAATACTTTCACCTTTCTAAAATACTACTTTTAAATAAACAAAATAATAAAGAAAAGAGTGGCCAAGTTAACGAACACCAGCACCCTAATTTAGTAACACACCATCAATTTACAATCAGAATCATTTTGAAGGATATTGCTAATCCACTGCTTTATATTTTTCAAAAAAATGTCTGCTCAATAACATAAATAACGCAATGAATGTTGTTGAACTGTCAAAATGAAAGCTATTGCTACTGATAGTGTGGTACGCAATTACCCCGCAGAACGCCAAATTCATTTTAGAACCCAGTCTCATAAACTCATAATAAACTAAACATTAAATAATTTTACAGCGCTGTAAAATTACGCAAAACTTAGGCATTAACCAATTCCCCACACTTCCACTATCTCCGCTAACAGTTCGTAATTCAGCCTTCGCATCCCCAGACTGTCATAAAACAAAATTTACCCTTAATTACAGTAGCTCATGAAACTATTTGTGTACAGGACTTATCTTAAGTTATGTAACAACGCAGTTCCAAAACAATCCAGTTTGAACAATGACTTAGGACATCTATTCACTGGAAGACACACACGCTAATCTCTATGGCGCTGTGTTAAGGACTAGTTTAGTTTGTAATGTGTGTCAAGTAGTAATGTATCGGTAATAGTGCAGCAGCGCGGTATTTGTTGGAGCGGGCAACAGTTGGAATGTTCCGTACACCGCTGGTCCGAAGGCAATAATAGGGAATGCGATTGTAACATTTGTACTTAACTGCGGGAACTCTAAACCGTATTTGGTATATGAAGCTTTAATTCTGTGTATAATGTTTGTTTCAATCATAGCTATAACACAGCTCGCAGTATTCCGACATTAATGTGGAATTGTGGACGTATCCCGCACAAATTGGTATCAGAACGAAATTTGGTCGTTTCAAAGTAGTAAATTGAGCGGCGCGCAACGTTTTAAACATTATAAAGTAAATATTGGGCGAATTGGTGTTTTCCGTTTTTCCACGTCGCAGCAGCACTTGGACGGCCATGTTCCGCGCAGTTGATCGCTAATGGCGCACTAAATTTAAACGATTGTAAAATGAAGTCTCTAATTTCGGTTAGAATTGTTTAACTCCTATTGTTCCGTAATATATTGCGTTTAGTTAGTTTTGTTATTTTGCCAGCTATTTAGCCGTGATTTAGGCGCGATAATGGTGGCTCGTTAGCACTAATATATTGACTTCGGTGTTGTAATTAATGATATTACGTGATTTTAATGCGTACATAAGAAAATTATGCTTCGTTGGTGTAAACCACGTACATTTCTCAAGCTGACAAATGACTGGAAGAAAATAAATAATAGTGTTCGTAGTGCTCTGAAAATTTACAAAATTCTGTTAGTATTATGCATTTCATTTCTCAGTAAGAGAATATGGCTGCACAGTGTGCACATATCTGGCTGGAGTTGTGTCACTAAGTACCGGTTTCCTCTTATAGAATAAGCCAAGCGGGACCGTTGCGGGACATTTCAATGGGATTGCTTTGGTCCTCGAGACCATGAACAGACTATAAAGATAAATACAAACACCCTCTTTATTTTCCTGTGGTCTGATCAAAAGTCAATCGATTTCTTTGCAATTGTTTCTTTTTAATACCATTGCTAGAATGTGTTTACGGTTCCTGTGACTTTTGTTTTGCCTATGGTTAGACGTCAAAGTATTGACTACGAATTTACTACAAACCATTTTTATTGTTAGCTGGTAAACAGGACAACGGACAACATAATTAACATCTTTTAACATCTTCTTTTAACAGCTTTGTTGCCGACTATTTGAATGATGTACTTTAGACATTTTGAACATGCCATTTTTATTAATATTTTTATTAATTTAACGTAACTTTATGGTTTTTGTACTTTGAATTATATTATTATATATTTGTACGCCTTTCTAGGCAAAACATGCTGAAACTTTTTTTTTTGTAATTGTTCCAACTGATTGTAAACCTACACATGTTTTTGACAAATAAATATACCTTATCTTATCTTTATTTGTATACTTACAGGGTTAAATTAAATTTGCTAGCGAAACTCCGCAGACGTGACGTGACGATATCTAAAAAATATGATAAAACGAAAAAGAAATGAATTAGATGATTTTTGTGAGGTATTGACCGCAGTTAATGTAGTCACTTAAAAGATCAGTTAAAAAAACAATTTTCTTGCGTGTATACTTCACAGGCATGATGGATATCGATATCTAAAACAAAGGAAAACAGATTTTCTTAACAAAATTTCCAGCAGTCGTTGACCACCAAATAAAAGATTTTTTTTATATTTAGATCCCGACCCTGTATAAGATCAAGTTAAATTAATAATCACGTCTGCAGAGTTTTGCTAGCTAATTTAATTTGACCCCGTATAACCGCAAATTCTGGACTGTTCGTTCTTCTGCGTATCTATAAGTCATAAAAACCCAATTCCAGTTATAATCATACAAATTACTGCATAAGTCAATCTTCACTTCCGAACAAAACCCAAGTTCTGGCGGCCTGCACGCCAGCCTGCAGTATTCCTCGCCACGTTGGTTCCCATTGTGTTTGCTCATCCAGTCCGTGAGAGGCCCCTTGTCAAAACGGAACTCCGGAACTCGTGTGATCCGGATTTAAGACAATATGGCACGCCACTTCGCTTCAAGTGACAACGCTCTTGGGTCAACATTTAAATAACTGCGGATTTCCAGTGATTTTAGATTTAGAGGGGCTGTTGGATTGCAATGTAATCTGAAAGGAATGTTGACTCGAAATGTTTTGGAAGAAACTCTGGAAAATAATTTATTTTGTTCAAGATTGTTTATTTTTAAGAGTACTGGTAAAAAGGCTTACTTAGAGAAAATACTACGACTGAACGGAGAAAGAATTAATAATACTTAGGTATATGGCAATGACAACGTACTTACTCTAATCACACTAATAACTATAGTAGATAACTACTCTGAATTTATTCTATCTTCTCTAATAGTAAATAAACGACTACTTATTTTTTCCTTCGATTACTTATTCCTTCGATTACTTATTCCTTCTCTGTCCATGCTGTAAGATTGTGGAACTCACTTCCGCCTAGCATTCGTGATTAAAAACTATTTCTCTATTTAAACGTCGATTAAAAGAGCATTGCCTTTCCTCTATACCGTGAGTATTTGTATATATATATATATATATATATATGTGTTTATATATTTTTGTATTATGTATTTATTTAAGTATACTTATTTATTATTTGTTGCGTTATATGTGTAGGTAGATTTAATATTTTTGTTTTAGACTTCACACATTCATATTTTTCTCTTCTTGTTCTCACACACTATTGTCTACATTTCTTTTGTTACTTCTCCTTTCGCAGGTCTGCTGGATGAAATTTCTTAAGAAATAAGCAGTACCTTTGTACTCATATTATGATTATGTCATATCAATATGTATTTTACTGTGTGTACATAAATAATAAAATAAATAAATAAACAACAGACGTTCCCTAAAATAATAAAATATTATCATAACAATGACAAATGGCCGCGCAGCATCCCCGTAGCTATTAGTTCACAGGTGGACACTGCCCATTCGGCCCATGCTCTCGCTCATTAATCCACCTTTACCACCCCCACGGGACAAGGACATAACCGCCGAAACAATTTGAACGTGTCATGGAAAAACACCGTGAACCATTAAGCCAATAATCTCCAAAAACCATTGGAGGGAACTGGCTTTCTGCCTTGACGGATTGCTTCGTTGATCTAGTAGTCCCAAGCGCGAGGTCCGAGCAGAGCATGGGGTCCTAGGTTCGATCCATAGTGGTCATAGTGGTCAATCTAGTCACCGAAATAAAATAATCATTATTTGGCCAAAAAATACCGTAGATTTAAGGTGGATGCGCTAAGGTGGGCTGCGAACTACAAATCTTACTTTCTTGCAATTTGCTGGTCAGTGTCAGGTTGTTTGTTGTTATGATTCGCGGCCATCACAAATATTTTTTTATAGAATTATACGTATCATAAAAAAACACCAATACTACTCTCTAATTACATATTACCCTATTGAATGACTATTTCATGAAATCATGACATTTGAGGCCAATTCTAAATCAAGGAGTTGTATTACTGATTCTAATGAATATAATTCTGTAAAGACATAGGCTACCCTGACGCTTTCGCCCTAATGATGAACAATGAAAGTAGATTATTGCCAGAATAGAAATATCTTACCTGACTATAGTAGTTTGTCGCAGTTTAGTATTAGAGTCTACCAAAACAATTAATACACAGCAAAACCCATAAATCATCTTCCAATAATGTCAAAAGTCCACAGCGCCACCAGATTTATTACAATAATAGTGGTCGAGTAAACTTTTAAATCACTTGACACGGCCGGACATAAATACGGGCGGTAAATTGACAGGGGACCTGAGTTGTGCCCGCCATCTTATAGAAACTGAACCCCAATAACTCTTCGCACAGATTCACGGGTTTTCAAACAAGGCGTTTTAGTTATCGTTGCCATTTAACTGTGGCCCACAGCTTTTTGTTTATTGATTTCGTTCGTAGTTTGTGTAAATAAATTAATGTAAATACGTTGTTGGCAATTAGTTTGCTGTTTGTAGATTGGTTGGGTGTTTGGCTTTATATTGTTGGGGTTTGTTGACTATTTTTAACTGATTTCAGTTTTATTTATCTTCATCAAAAACTTGTTGGTTTTTAGAAGCGCCCGTTTAATGACCTCGGCCTGTTCATCTGTCACGTGAAACTTAGGATTGAACTTCGATATTAGGGGTCGTGCTTGTCTATTTATTATTCAAATCTTTTCCTTTTTTTAATTACCTTAAAAGCTAGAAGTTTTTGAGGGACCAGTGTGTCAGTAGTGAAAAACTTATAGGCTGATTATTCTATTATGTTAGAAGTTGTAAAAACGTACATGAATAAAAGTATTACTTTAGTGTTAGTTTAATATACCTTTCCATTCTTTTTTGAGAGCATGTGTCAACGCTATATGCTAAAACCTCTGGTGATTTAACTTGAATTGAAATGGACAAAAACTAACTAACTGAAGGGCAAGGAAGTGACCAATTTCACTACTTTATTGCCTTTTTGCTTTGCTTTTTTTATATCTTGTTGCTTTTAGATTATACACATACATAAATAAACTCACGCCGTCTTCCCATGAGGGTAGGCAGAAACTTCAGAACTCCTCCTGCTACGATCCTTACAAACTCCTTTTGCCTCGTTTACGCTCATACATCTGGTCATACACGCACGCCAGTGGCGAGGGCTACGTACCTGACCTTTCTGAAGGACATCATCAATAAGGTCACTATAAGTCCTCCTATCGCGACTCCTGCCGGCACTTCCACTCTCATGTACTGTGTACTTTTTGTTAGTCGCCCTCAGATTATTTAGTCCAGAAAGGTAGAGGATAATCTAAACACCCCCACTGAAAAAAGCAGCACTGCTATTACCGTAGAATGGGCCATACATTAATGATTCAGACAAATAGCACGTAATGTGACCGTTATCACAGTGTTTACGAGCCGGCCGCCACTGCTATGCCAAATTTACTGTACCCGCCAAAGTTTTACAAGTTTTACAAGGCAATCTACACAGCTCTGATGGAAACGGTTTCGTGATAACAATAAGTTTAAATACTAAAATATCTGGATCTTAATTCCATTTAGGTAATTGCAGAACAAAATAAAGTTTTAAATATAATATACAAGTTAACACTAATATTATATTAAGTGCAAGTAAAAAAAAAAGGGGAAGATCTCATAGGGCATCAAAAAATTCGACCGCAAAGTACCCAAAAAACTTGGCAGCATTGCCAAAATAGGCCAGCCTTCTGGTCAAGTGGAGTTCTGGTCAAGTTCTGGTCAACTCGTGAAGAGTCGACCGCTTGGCGATGTCCCACAATACTCGATGAACAGTGCTCATTGAGCACTCGGACCCCATAGCCCAGCCTAGTTTTGTGGTAATATTATGGTAAGTAACGGATTTAAGCGACACCATTGCATTTTTTTTTTTATTTAGTACTGAAGAAGGGGGCATATATATAAAATAAATGGCCGCAAAATATTACCAATAAAACAACTGCTGTTTTGCAAAAACTTTCCATACCGTAACAACTTCAAACTTCCAATAGCCATAGTGATCCGAGCCGGCGAAAGAACACAGCATTTCAATTAAAATAAAGACAACAACAACAAACTTACAAGGAGACTAAGTGGGTGGAGCAAGGATCATAGAAAGTAGAAACAGTGTGGATGCGCCAGGACATAGTACAGGTGCACAGGGCTGGCAACACCTGCACTACAAAGACGTTCTTAAACGTCACCTTACTTGTGGAATACCCGGTCGGTGGCAGGAGCTTTTTGAAACAAATTGTCATCACGTCAATGCCGGCTGCCGCTGAAAACCAGGGCTTGGGCTCTGTCTCGTATAAGGTCTTAGCATTATGCTGAGCGATGGCCGTTTTGCGTGAATGTGACGCGTGTTTACCCCAACTTGTTTTTTTTGTGTGTTTATGTCCTTTTTTTCATGCGTCGTGTTTGCCGCAAATAAATGCATTTTCGTTCTTTCTTCTTCTTTTCTTGAAGACCTAGACAAGAAGCGCCAATTACGCAAAAGTCGCCAAAAGCCTTCATATACCTACACATACAATGATGCTGATCAGCTCTTTTGCACACGGTGTGGCCGGGTTTTCAAAACCAAATTTGGTTTTGCAAGTCATCAGAGTGCCGGATACTGTGAAGAGGACTATATATTTATATCTAACTTTTCTATGGCTTTTTTAGTTAGATTTTTATGATGACCAGCATTCGCATATTTTCGGTTTTGGGCAAAACCGATATCCGTTCTACCATGTTCTCAAGGAGGGTCCTTAACTGGATCGTAAACCAGTAGCTAAGACTAAGAGTAGGTAATGGATAATATAAATATACATATAGTCCCCTTTATCGATTTCGATAACGGCGACCCTTTGAAATGATGACTTCCTGGCTTGTGCCTCGTCATTTGACTCGCCAGCCCGAATTTCGTTTTAAATACCCGGTCACAACTAACTACCCGGTCACAACTAACGCAATAAAGTTGGCCGAGATAAAGGTTTGGGTATAGGAGAGGATAGGTTTGGGTATAGGAGAGGATAGGTTTGGGTATAGGAGAGGATAGGTTTGGGTATAGGAGAGGATAGGTTTCTCTATACGTATTTGGCGTTGGGGGATCACCGTTTATCCAAAGTGATCTTCTACTCTAAGATGGCGGAAGGTAATCGGAAGCATGGCGGTCAACATTTCCGCTATAAGGATGTGTTCAAGAGGCATCTAAGCGTTTGCGCTATTGATCCAAGAGGTTGGGAGAGAAGAAAAACGCCAAATAAGTAATGGTTATATGAGAGGGACTGAGGATCGAGGTCAGTAGCTTGCAATTGGAAAGGCAGTCCAGCAGTGGATTGCTAAATAGACTATTTGTGTGAGCAATGGTCCCGTGGCTTACTTTATATGCACAAAATTAGTAAACACCCTGTCTTACCGCACTACTAATAATAAAATAGTCCTCTAGACCGTATTTCGGCCATGTTGGGCCAATTTCATCGGAGACTAATCTTGGGCGCGGGAGATATTATAGTGCACAAGTGTGTGTGCAGACACAGGTGCACTCCCTCTTCCTCACTCTCATACTCATAGACTCTCAATCCAATGGGACGGCACGTAATCTGGCACGACCGAAGAGATCAGGCTCAGGACCAACGGCTTAACGTGCTTTCAACTTCCAAACATCGGATTGTTACTATGAAATTCCTAATGGAAAACGCAATAGCACTTTGTCCGACCCGGGAATGGAACCCAGGACCCCACGCTCAGCAGTCACGCATGCGACCACGAGACCAACGGGGCATTACACGCACAAAGTTAGTTAATACCGTTTTACCGCACTACTACAGCGCAGTAAATATGGGTTTGAAATATTCTAGTCCGACCGGCTTAACACTATGCGTATTTTGTACATATTAAAACAATGAGTTTCATGTACCTAGCGTGTTGTTCCTCGTTCTAGAGATGGAGTTCCAGCTTTGAACTCAAACAGAACTCGCGGTGAGCATGTTTACGATACCCCCATACCAGCAACACGATCAAACATGCACAGAGACCACATACACGAGTTACTTTCGAAAAAAAACATTGAAATTGAATGAGGAGCACGTGTGACGTCATAGAGGGATTTTGTTTTAAAGTGGACACTATTATTCCGGTGATCGGACTTGTGTTGCGGAAAAATGAAATTGTTTATTCTGTAAGTAGGATGTCGGAATCACTTTAACATGTCAATGGAGTCCACATTTCCTATCTGACTTGTTTAGAACTGGCGAAACAACTCAGGGGTCAAAGTCTCCTTTCAAGTCAGTATCTTGGTCAGAGAGCATGGTCTTGAAGAGCATATGACAAGAAAAGTGATAAGTCTGAATATAAGAATAGAGGCATGCCAAATAAATGTGTGAGAGATGATATATAGCCCGGTGGTAAGAGAAGTTCGTGATGACGGCTAATAGAGATTTATGGAAGAAAAAGGCTTGCTGTGCCAACTCCACACAAATTGGATCGAAGATGGTGGTCTCAAAGAAAATTACGAAGACTCAGGCAGCCAAACAGATCAATGAGTTTCGGCCAGCACCCTAATAGGGTATTTGCCTGGGTAAAAAAATATAATAATAATATTTAATCCGTCAGTTAGATTCTCGAAAAATAATGGACACGTATTTTTTCTTTTGTCAATCAAACAAAAAAATGACAAAGATAAAGCGCGTCGCAATTTGGGAGTGGGGGGTCGTGACGTCACTTGCTGGCAAAAGTGTCGCAAGCAAGTGACGTCAGATGGAACTTTAACGGGCGATATCTTCATCATTTTTTTATATAATTAACAAAAGAAAAGGACGGGTTCAATATTTTTTGATAATCTAACTGACGGACTAATTAGATTTTTTTAGGAAAATAGCCTATTGTGTAACACACTCATCACCATCATCTCCCTAGCCTTTTTCCCAACTATGTTGGGGTTGGCTTCCAGTCTTATCGGATGCAGCTGAAAACCAGCAAAATCCTTCAAAATGATATAAATTGAGATTGACAATGTGATACGTAATTACCTCACTGGTAAGACATTATGATAATTCACCCTGTAATTGAAGTCTCCAGGTCCCACGATATTTGTTTCGTCTGGAAAACTTTGCGTCATACCAAAGAGGATTAAATGTGTCTCTGATCAAATGCAATGTCCTAATTATTTAGTGCTTACAGAAAAACTACGTCTTTAGAGTCCGTTTTCGCCTCTCAAGATCAATTTCAGTAGTATGTTGTGTGATTACTTAATTCCACGGCTAGTGGGCAGGGACCCTCATAAAGATAAGACGGGAATGAGTGGGGTTCTTCTTAATTTATGAACAAGTGTCCTCTCGGGAGCCCCTTCATGTAGCCACGCTCTTACACGGATATCGCGACGTATAATAAAGTCTTGCTGATGTTTATCTTCGTTTTTTATCTTAATGCCTTACATTGGACCCTTAAAATAGATTTGGTTTTAAGTTGTAATAGTTTGTGTAAGAGTCTTGGAAGCTGTGACCGGAATATCTTTTTTTTTTTTAATATTGAAATTGTTATCAAAGGATGGGGTTCGTTTTTCCTTCTTCAGTTAGCCATCCGGGAAACCATCCGGTAGACATTAACGGTTGCCTCAACCACACCTCTTTTGCTGATGGAAAACCTTAATAACACTTTGCCCGACCTGAAATCAAACCCATGACCTCGTGCTCAGCAGTAGCGCTTGTGACCACTAGATCAATGAGGCAGTCAAACCATAAAGAAAACCGTGTATAGCCAGAAAGAGAAAATTCTCTTTCTGGCTATGAGAAAGAGAAAATTCTCTTTCTGGCTATACATGATTTTCTTTTGCTCAACCAAAAAGGCTAAAGCTTCTGATAATCTTCAACAATGTTCAGTGAAAACAAGATATTTGAAACTAATGACCCGTGAAAAGTCGTAGGTACGCGTGTATGACTGAAACTTCGGCGAAAGTACAAGTTTGGAAGCTTTATCACACCGTTCGGTTTCCAAGTTAAACGGCAGAAAGTTAAAGTATGCAGACAGATGTAACATATATGTCAGTGGTTCTGGTCTCAAATTTGAATACATAACTTTCTATCTGTCATGGACCGTGGTAGAACAGTTCAGGACCAACTCTTGAATTAATTACTCTTCCTGAATGAATTTTTCGAACGTAATTATTAAGATTGTGTTAATTTTAACTCCGGTATGGCTGCCAGAGAAGCTAGAGGGGCTCGTGGCTAAATAATAACAGCCGTATGGGACGATCGAAGGTTTACATAGCTCGCCGTCCATTACACATCGAGACCTCTCCGTGCCTCGGAAAGCACATTCATCCGTTGGTCGCGGCTGTCATTCATACATATTTCCTGTAGTTTGTAAGTTGTCTACATTATCGCATTAGGTGACAAACCTGTAAAGATAATTGTATGGTGGGAAAAAAATAAACTTGACAGTCATTGCGGGTAGTCAGAAGCCCAAAGGTCTAACAACCAGTCTTACTAAGGGGTATCGTGTTACCCAGTAACTAGGTTGTGGGGGTCATATAGGCAGTCCCTCCATGTAAAATACTGGTATTCAGCTGCATCCGGTTAGACTGGAAGCCGACCCCAATAGAGTTATGGCTGTCGAAGAAAGGGATATTACAGTAGTCTCTCCAGAGTGGCATTCTCTCAGTGACCTCTGGTATTTTAGTATATACCCATAGGCTGTAGTGAGCTGATAGACCATCAGGGCGGCTGTATGCTTGTTTACAACATATCACTATCAGCCTATAATGTTCCCACTGCTGGGACACAGGCCTCCTCTCTGTGGGACGAAGTGAGCCGTTATCCACCACGCGGGCCCAGTGCGGGTTGCCAGATGTCACAATATGTCTTCTAATTTTTGGCTCTAGGACATGCCGATTTCCTCACGATGTTTTCTTCACCGTTTTAGATACCACTTGTTTTTGACTACGTCGTATGTGTATATTTGAATGTGCGTTTTATTTGTGCAAAATAAACAATATTTCTTTCTTTCTTTCACTTTTCGATGAAAGAGGCCAGCATCCATCATAACTTTAAACAAACAGCAGACTTAAGTAAGTACCAAGTAAGTTAACTTATCTACTTGCAATGATAGCTCGAATCCTTTCAGTGGTTTTAATCCTACTTGGATTAAATAAACAGCGAGAGAAGTTTCATATGTTCTGTAGAAGAGGACGGTGTGATATGATGAGATTTAAGGAGGATTGAATAGTTGGCCTAATTAATTATTTATAATTCAAGTCGAGTCTTATTCATTATGCTTTTAGTTTATTAAGAGCCAATTTATTAATTAGCGAAAATAGGGTAAGCCGCCTTTATGAGTGGAATCACGAGTTTCGCAGCGTGGCAGCTAAGTAGATGAGACTTACCGAGGATCGATTTGTTTCTTTCATCATCATTCAGCCGAAAGTCGTATACTGCTAGGCGCCTTTGCCACACAACACTGTCTGAACACAGGCTGAAAACCAATCAAAAGACAAGCGATCATCGTACAAGAACGTCAAAAAACCAAATTAATAACATTTTCTCAAGGTGCCCACTTAATTCCGTCCTCCAATTAGCGACTGGATGTCATCTCTCGCGTCTCATTTATCCGGATTAGGCTTGTCGAGGGCGGCCGGGGCCGGTTACAGCCGGTTACAGCTGGTTATAGCCGGTTATTGCCAGTAAAGCGCGTCTTGCCGGCTAATAGAGGTAGTGCTCTTAATTGAAGCCCTTCTCTTCTATATATGTTATCATTGTGCCCAATATTCTCTAAGCTCGTTGTTTTCCAAGTAATTTTTATACGAGCAATGTAATTAGGTACTTACCTATATTATTTTTTAGGGAAGAGTATGTGTCTTTGCTGAATATTATTTTACATACAAAAGTAATTAAATGTTTAGTCCTTCAGTAAATATTTGCCGTTTATTGAAACTTAATCACGACAGTCTTGAACATTCAACCACTAGCAGCCGCCAGTCGCCAGTTCATTTTTCATAAAACAAGCACAAATGAAAAATTAAAATGAATTATTATGAAACTGAAATAATAATCACCAATGCCTACAATAAAATCCGCCCAAACCGCAAATTGAAAAACTAGTAATTAAATAATGAGTTCCATTCACTGAAAACTGTAAACCTTAAACCGTGATCAAATTAATCCACCTATCGGTTACCAAAGTCCCGGTAAAGCAATTTTTACAGCGAGTGCGGCGCGCTTTAAAATAAATTAACTGGGACACGTTTAATATTAAATTAAAATGACAGCAATTTCGGATACAAAGCGTCGTTTAATGCAAATGTTGCAACTATTGTGCCTGTGATTTATACCTGCACCCACCAGACATTATTTAAAATGCTCGTAAAAACCGTCCCAGATTACAGCGACTAGCATTTGTGTCACATAAAAGGCTAGTAATAGCCGCTGTAAATATTGTTAGTATTCGTACGCGATGTCTGGGTCATTTCTCCTGAATTGTGGCCGCACATATGCCACGTATCTCGCGAACTATCATTTTTTTGCGGGCATTACCGGCTTTTTGTTGTAATAAAAGTCAGCTTACATTATTTTGATGGAAGACTCACAGGACGAGATTGAACTTTTTGGATTGTCCCTTTTTTTGGGACTGGACACGTTTGTGACAGGGTAACATATCTTCGTGTAAGCACCACGTTGGACTAACTCTAGTGTGTTATGAGTTATGGCAGTATCAATTGTTGAGGACAGTGACAAAGCTTTGCTATCCAGAACATTGAAACTAGAGCTTTCTTAGTGATGCAGGTAGCATGAGGTCTATTAAGTAGGTATAGCATTAGGCCTTACTGCCCTCTTCAACGAACCTGCTAAATAAGAAATGTTAAAAGACAATGATTATGTTTTAAAGGTACGTTAAATTAGACAAGTTTCTGTAAAACTTTTTCAGAAACTTTCTTCAATAGGTAATCGTTTTGAAGAAGAAAAAAGGCGACAAACATTTTTTTGTAACATATCGGCATTAGCTGACTTGTATTTAACTACACGCCCAACAAACGTTATCCCAACTACTTCTAAGACCGTAATCTGGAAGCTCACACCGCGATTGATACTTAAACTGGCGATAATATCTTCTATGACAGTTTGTGTGACCATAAACGAAGCGATAACCACTCCACAAATACCGTTCAGCAGGGGATGATCATCGAATGGACCCCACGCGCGACGGACGGACGATAGCGGAACTGACCGCTTAAAGTCTACTAATAGTATTGTCTCTGGTCTAACAGGCTAATTGGTCGTTTTCAATTTTATTATGACAATACGACTGTCGTTTGGCAATAATTCCCGAAGAGAAGAAGGAATAGGAATGTGGGCATTGGAGACAGAAAGAAAAATATTTTCTTTGGAACACGCACAGGAATTTTTTTCTTTGGAACACGCACAGGAAATTTTTTCTTTGGAACACGCACAGGAAATTTTTTCTTTGGAACACGCACAGGAAATTCAAATAATAAAAAGTAAAAAGGAGCATAAAACTAAAAAAATTAACAAAACTTAAAAAAGAACAGGTTTATTTTAATTTTGTTTTGTCAAGAGCCAAAAGGGCTCTTATCTCAGCATACATAATCAGCCTATAATGTTCCCACTGCTGGGACACAGGCCTCCTCTCGGTGAGAGGGAGTGGGTATCTCAGCATAATGTTGCGATATTTAAGAAATAAATACCGTAGTGCTGGCAATCAAATGGGCTACCAACTTTTCTTGCAAATTTTCGGACAATTCAAATTGCCCGAAAACAAACAGTACGAATCTATTCCCAATAAATCGTCTTATGGTCCTACTTCAACAACTATTAACTAGTTTCAAACCGAGCGGTTGTATTTTAAAATTGAGCCCTTTACAAACTAAAGGAGGTTTAACCCGAACTCCGTTGTTTCGCTCCCAGCTGCTGCTTGCAACATTGTTTCACATTCAAACATCGTGTAATTTAATTTATATTAACGCGGTAATAAGATTAGCTTTAATTTAAGCGTCCTGTGTAAATACTTTGATCTCGTTAGCATTGTCGCGTTGTGTTTATTAACCCAGTTATATTAGAAGACGGAAATCTCTGGCTAGCGAGGAGTAAGTCATAGTTGGAAACAAAAGGTAAATTGTTATTACATTTTGCCGTTTATAAGCCAGTCATTATCATCAGCCAATTTAATTTGATTTGCCAACAGGATGCAAAACCTGACAGAAATTAAAAGCCTGCACTCTAATTACATAGTCCACTATCATCTCAATCTGAATCATTCTGCTTCATATGTTCGAAAAAGGAGAATGGGAACCGTACCGAAAGCCATAAGATATATGCCAATAGAAAGAGCTTTTCAATTAGAAACTTTGCTTCCAACACGACTTTTGTCAATCGTTAGGCAGTTCGGAGTTATTAATGATCTAAATAGGTGACAACTTGGGCACAACCCGTGCGGCTTTTATTATTGAGATCCAAATCTCACAAAGCTTCTACGTCTCACTTCAGAAATAAACTCAAATCTGGCATGTCACTGTCTACAGCTACTCAGGGATAAAACAATCTAGTCACTCTAAAAACAGCCTACTATTTCAGTATTCCGCAGTGAAGATTCATTCTAAAGTCTCAGCGCAGCCATATGTTGGCGTCAACTGGGCGTAAAACTGTAGCCAGTGTAGCAGAGTTACCTGTCCGGTCCACTTAGAGCATATCGGCCGTGAAGCGCTGTGGCGCCATAAAGCACTCATTAATTCTCTACGCGAGAATTAAAAAGGTTTTGAAGCTGGAAAATATTGTTTATGGTGGTCATTGCAGTAGCTATAGGCCCTTTGCTGGGTGACACCACCATTAGGCTCGCTACTTGTCTCCATCTGGGCGCCCCTTGTGTGGCTCCGCGTCGCTGCCAATGCGGTGAAGGTGTCGACTGCCTCGGACACCATGGCTTATCCTGCAGTAAAAGCGCAGGCCGGATAGCACGGCACGCCAGCATCAATGATATCATCCGTCGTGCTCTTGTCATCGCCGGGGTGCCAGCTGTTTTAGGACGCAATAGCTTGGCACGCGACGATGGGAAGAGACCAGACGGAATGACCATAATGCCTTGGAAGGTAGGTAGGCCTTTGGTGTGGGATGCAACGTGTGTCGAAACCATAGATATCCGTGGTCGACACCCTTGCATCATTCCATCTTCACAGCACGGTGGGCTGTGCTGGGGCGGGTGCTGTAGGTGCCGAAAACCTCAAACGTCGCAAATACTCCAATCTCTTTGGAACTTATATGTTCGAGCCGTTTGGGGTTGAAACACTAGGGCCATGGGGTCCGAGTGCACACTTAGTATTTCGAGACATCGCCAAGCGGTTGGTCGACTCTTCACGTGACCAGAGGGCTGGCCTATTTTTGGCCAAAGAGTCAGCATTACCATACAACGTGGCAATGCTGCCAGCCTTTCGGGCACGTTTCCTATTGACAGCGATGCGGACAAACTTTTTGATGCGCTTTGATTATTTCTCCTCCTTCTTATATACTTGTACATATTATTATTTCAAGACTGTTAGTTTTTTTTTTATTTAGATATTAGATCATCATCATATCACCCTAGTTCTGGGTATCACAGTGGTTACTTAATACGCTACCCGGACGACGGGCTCCTTTACAAAAAGCTCAAGTACTTAGTTGCAATAAAAATTAAATGGAAAAGTGTGTATTCACAGAAATATTTTTTTACAAGACATATTACCTCTGCCAAACTGCAATGCAGTTTTTTGGCAGACGTAGCTCCTTTTTTTGTAATTTTTTTTTATTTTTTTATAATTACACTTTTTTACCTTTCTTAACTTTAAAAAACAGACACTTTTTGTTTCATACTACAGGCTGGCCAATCCGAAGGTATACAACTTTAAATTAAGATTATTTTTTTTACAAATGAAAATGACCAGAAGACCAATTCCCGTAATTAAAAGGGTTCTGTCACAAACTTGTCAAAAATTTAAGGAAAGAGGTATTTTTACAGATTGAGACTGAGATCACGGTGAACGAGAATCGTCCCTCAGATACTTTCCGGATATCAAAGAACAGAAAATTTTGGCGCCAAAAAAACAGTTGTAACAATCGAATTTCCTCTATCTATATTTCAACTACTTACGTACCTACTTACTTCAAAACAAAATACTTAGAAAATACAGTACAAATTACGATTCTAACACCCTAATCATACGATTTCCCTACCACTACCCGCTCACTAAATTCAAGTTCCATGTCGAACAACTTACGCTAAGTGTTTTATTGTCTCAAGTGTAAAGAGATCTACTTATTATCCACACTTAAGTTCTTTAGCGCAATGTTATTAAGTTTCTACGTGACAAAACATAACACTAGAGGAACGCCTTTTCAATTTTAACTTAAGTAGTGAAAGGATTTAACCTAACCGGTTATTTAAAATACAAAGAGGAACAAAATTTTCCGTCGTCTCAAAATCGCAAAGTATATGCGCAATATAACTATGTAGATGGAGTTATGGAACTAAGGAGAAGTGTCTTGACACTGCGTGAGCGTGCGTGATCCATCGCCGTCCGCTCGATGTCCACCGCGCACAGGATGGATGGAAAGCAGCACATGAAGGGTTTTTTTTGCTTTGTTGGTGTACCTAATTGCTGTATGGCATTCCAGTGGGAGGATAAATAAATAAATAAAAGTTCATGCCGAATTTGCTGAAGTTAGAACTTTCTCCGTAGAGACAACTTCGTGTTTATAAGAACATAAGAAGTTCACATTCTAATCGCAGTCTCAATCTGTAAAAAAAAAAACTCTAATTTATCAACATTTATGACTCGTTTATGACTTTGGTTGTCGCTAAGATGAGTTGCGACTTGAGTTTGATCGTTTACTTATATGTACGTTTCGGTTTTATTCGGTATAAAAGGTCATTGAAAACAAATAACTGGCTAGCGATAAAACAAATAAGTAATCTCTTAATGAAAACTCAACTGTCAGAAACGTCAAGTGATTTGAATGGCTGTTCTTATTTCAGTCATTAATCACAACAGTAAGGCGGATCACACACTAAAACGTTTAAAAATCACGCGCGGGGCGCGTTATCTGCGCCCCGTCGTTATTGTTTGCATACAAATTCAAAAAATCGCATTTCCGCGCGGGGAATTCAGCTCGGTTTCCCGCGCCCAGTCGCGTGGTGCGTTGAAGTGTGTGATCCGCCGTAACATGAGATTGACATTGAGATAGGTTTTTAAAAAAAACAGGTAAAAAATCTGTGTGGTGTTAAAATTCAGTGACTGAATTTCAGAAAATTTTCATGTAGCTTTTATACTGAAATAATCAGCCTTTATTGTTCCCACTACTGGGAGACAAGCCCCCTCTCAGTGAGAGGGAGTGGACTAATCCAGCACGTGGGCCCAGTGCGGGTTGACGGATGTCACATGTGTTCAAATTTTTGGTTCTAGGACATGATGGTTTCCTCACCGTTATTAGAGCAGTGGTGATGAAAAATTAACACAAAGTAAAGTGCCTGCTTGGGATCGAACCCACGAGCCCACGACCTACAACTTGTAAGTTCCGCCTGTTACCACTGCCACCACTGCTCAAAAAGTTTTAATCAGTCTGTAAAATGCACAACTTTAATATACCGCTTACGCTCTAATATGCCGCGCGATATGCCGTTTACGCTCTTCCATAGCTCCATTCCACTGAAATGATTTCACAGTTCGGATGCACGGACTAATAACAGTAGATATTTTAATTAACCATTTGGTGTAATGTGACCCCGTATCCAGTCGCCAAATAGCGGTGCCCGCCATTACTTTGACAATGGTGGCGCAAACGAGCGCCAACTATTACTTAGCTGGTACACATTATGGCGTATCTGCGATGTACCTAACTTGTTTATAGCTTTGTACCTATCTATTTTGTGTAACTAGGTACCTATCGTGAGACTGCAAATGGAAACAGTGGAGAGAAAAGAGGTAAGCAGAACTGGAGGTTGCCTTAGCTTTTAGCATTTATTTATTTAGATTTACCATTTACGAATTATAAGTAAGCTTTTAACATAAAGAAAGAAAAAAAAAAAATTTCTTTAACACAGGCACACAACATACGACTACAAAAGTACAAAACAACAAAAAAAGTGTAAAGTGCGTTGTATGAAATTAGCAGAAAAGTGTTGCCTCGTAAAATTAACACCTAATATAACATCACGCCCCTAATATCCGAAGGGTTAAGCAGAGGTCTACTTATAGTATCAAATTACGCCAGCTATATTTAAGGGCCAAAACACATACACACGTGTATGTTATGGCCCTAAGTCCGATGTAACAGGGGGCAAGCCTATTGTCACCAACCGGGCACAAATGAAGACTCCTGGCTGCTGATAGATTAAAATTATAAAGTATTTAAACGCAAAACGTTTGCGTCTATTTAACAACAAAAAAATATGGAGAAAAATATATTTCTACTGGTAACATTATCGCTTGACAAAGCACCTCTATACAGACCTCTACCTCGTTCAATTCGATAGAAAAGCTTAGCACGACACAGCAGAAAATATGTAAATTTAATGTAGGTACGTAATTAATTTCATCATCCGAATAATAGCGCATAATGCTATCATTTGAAACGCTCACACCCTCTTCGAGATTATTAATTTTGTCAGCGGCCATTACACACTTCATGAACCTTTTAATATACAGGGTGAGTTACCTATTTAACTGGCATTACTATACCTACGTGGTAGAAGGATTCGTTGTCAGATTTACATAAAAGTTTTTTCAAAATTAAAAATTTCGCGTTACTTGCTTTATCGACATAATTACCCTTCTGTAAACATAACATAATAACTACACGCCTGTATTCCCCGAAGGGTTATGCAGAGGTGTATGTACCTACGGGACACCTTTTGCGCCCGGTTGATGGCAATAAGCTCGCCCCTATTACGTGGGAGTTAAATTAGGGTGTATTAGGGTGTGGGTGTGTGGGTGCACTCGTCTGCTTAACTGTACACTCTGTATTTTTTGTTATTAATGATTAAAACATAAACTGAAACACTTAAAACACCCACTTCTTAAATCTTCAAAAGAATTTATAGATAAAACTGTTGACGTATTTTGAAAAAAAAAAACGATTGTTGTCTTTAAAATTTTGCATGCTATGTTTTATCCTAGCTAAATATGCTTGTGCCGCAATTTGTATTTAACACCCTTTTATACCATGTTTTACGCAAATAAATATTCTATTCTATTCAAATGTAGTTTTAATAAGCTTTAAAAATAGTCGTTGAAGGTTGGAGAATTTTCAGCTAGCTGTCATTGCTGCCATTGCGATCCCTATTCAAAAACCGCACCCTGTATAATACTTATAGCTTAATTAATTAATCCGATCAGGCACTCCATTAAAAGTTTAATGTCTTGTAATATAAAGGTAACCCAAGCTTTGTATTCTTCGTAGATAACAGAGAATACCTAAGTATTAAAATTAAATTCTATTATTATCTATATTAATAAAAATGAAATACAGCATACTATCTTTCTCAATCTGAATAAATTTGAAGGATATTGCTAATGCATTGCTTGTTATGTTCGAAAAAATGGTCGGCTCAACAACGTAAATAAGGCAAGGAATGTTGTTGGACTGTCAAAATGAAACCCATTGCTAAGTACTGATAGTGTGTTACGATATTACCCCGCTTATCGTTGGTAAGCGCATTACTTGAGAACGGCAGGACCAATTTCGCTATTGTTTGTTTTAAAATGTTCGTAATAGTTTGTAAAAAAAATTGGAAAAGTTCCCGGATCATTGTCAAATTCGGGAAAGTAATTACGTCCTTTTTTCGATGGGAATTTTGTATGAATTATTGTTATCTGGACAGGACAATGTCATTCGGGTCAGTTAGTACTGTAATATTTATTTAAAGCTAGAGAGAACGTTAGTCTTCGTTGACTTTAGAGGCTAAAGGCCAACCTGAAAACACTTCAATTCTCTCTTCATCTCTCTCTATAAGCATAACGAAGAGTAATGTCCCTTATTTTCCAACATAATTCATTAAAAATACAAAGCGGAGAGTTGCTTGTACGTTTACAAGCAACTCAACTCTAATTTTTTCAGAAAACTAATTTTATTTCCGAACACAACATAAAAACTCAAACGCCCGACGAATCTGCCGCAGCCAACAACGAAATCCGTGTTTAACAAATGAAGTCAACAAACTGTACACAATTAGATTTAAGTAATAACAGCGCAGGTCGGAGATACGTTTAATAAAAACCCGTCAATCTCGTGTCGGACCTCGCACAGTGAAGGGTTCCGTAGTTGGGATAAATAACGCATGCACCGTATTTATTATTATGTACACCATAAATATTACAGATATAAATCCAGCAATACTTACCCGCTTATGTACATTGTTTTTTTTTTCATCTTCTGGCTACAGGGGTTCCGTTTTTGCCATTTAGCTACGGAACCCTAAAGATGCAGGGATACATGGGTTAAGGTTGCCACACACCTTTCAACTTTTGGCCGTCGTGCTTGGCCTTCCTTTTTTACATTCCTGAAGATCATCACAGAGAACAGCTGTATGAATATAGTCGCCATGGCAGGCAATCTCAGCGGAAACTGCCCTCGGGGAATTTTATAGTGCACAAATATGTGCGCAGACACAGGTGCACCCTCTCGTCTTTCACTCTCATAATCCGATGGCACTTATGAATGGAAACGTATTCCAAAACAATAATTTGAGTAATTGCATCGGCACCCATAAGCTCCCTTAATTTGGTCTCACGAATTAATCCTCATGCTACGACAGTGAAACAAGTGTCCTAATAGCTGACCCGCTGCACCCTAATTGCGAAACACACAATCAATCTCAATCTGAATCATTTTGAAGGATATTGCTAATCCATTGCTTCATAAGTTCGAAAAAGGTTATCTTCATAAAGTCTGCTCAACACGTAAATAACGCAATGAATGTTGTTGAACTGTCAAAATGAAACCGATTCTGATAGATTGTGTGTTACGCGATTAGGGTGCCGTTCCGCTTTAAAAAGAAAAGTGAGAAAATAAACGTTGCAGTGTTTTATAGGTCTTTTACAATAGACTCAAGTCTTAACATACATAATTTTCGTATCAAGCTTTTCTTGCTTAATTAAATCAATGAAATTATTCGTAACTAGTTAGACTTACGAGGCTTATGTGAGTTCGATCCCAAGCAGGCACTTTACTCTGTGTTCATTATTTCATCACCACTGCTCTCAAAACGGTGAAGGAAAACATCGTGAGGAAACCTGTGTCCTAAAACCAAAAATCCAAAGACATGTGATATCTCATATCCGTCAACCCGCACTGGCCCGCTTGGTGGATTATGGCCCACTTCTTCTCACAGAGAGGAGGCCTGTGTCCCAGTATTGGGAACATTATAGGCTGATTATGCTAAACCCGTAGAGCTACTCTACCAACAGTGTATGTCCAGTTAAGAGGTCCTTTGACATTGAAATCACATTCAGCCCACAGTAGCGCAGTCAGTTTGCCTGTGGCGGCGTCACGGCCGACACTAATTTGTACGAAGTGTGACACGCCTGTCGGCCGTTGACGGCCACTGTCGGATATTGTCGGGGCAAGTTTACGTACTTGCGTGTTTCACACCTCGCCACTATGGTCAGGACTTGCATTCAAAGGGTTTCTACCGACCTACAGCTTTTAGGGTCATAGTTAAAAAGTTTTTACTATCTACCTATTACCTACTTTACTGAAGCTTGTATTATTATATATTGAATCGGGTGTCGATTTTTTCTCTTTTTTTCTCTGGATGCAGGAAAGCCAGGGGGCAATCACGTAACTTGAAGAACGTTCACAGTCTTATCATAGTCTCAATCTGTCAAAAATACGTCTAACTTCCCTACAGTTTTGACAAGTTTTTGACATTGATTGTCGCTGAGATGAGATTGCGACTAGATTTAGAACGTTTTTAACTACGTGAATTGTTCTTCTGATCATTAGTGATCCTACTGACTCAAATCTGTTGTCAAAATTAATTTAATTTGACTGATTGACCAAAATAAGAACACGAAAACAATACGCTAACTTGAATTGTTTTCATAATTTTTTTCTGTACCTACCTAAACTGGAAGACTTTCAGAAACCAGAGTTAGGTAAGTTTGCAATGTTTGTTATGTTTTGGACAAATAAATTATCTTATTATCTAAAATCAAAATTAAATTAAAAATTTAAAAAACCCCCGACAACGTGAAACCGCTCGAGCTCGCGAGCGATTGTTTTTTTACATTCATGGAATTGAAGGTTGTATATTGTATATTTGTTGTGAAGCTTATTATATAGATAGGCGGAGTGGGCTTGAAATTGACGCCTGGCAAAAAGAGTTCTACAGCGAGGAGCAGTGGCCACATTACATTTTCTTCTACCTGTTTGCGCTCTATAAACGTAAGGTAATGTTTTATGTAATTTAAGTACCGAGTTGATTTTAGAATTATGACCCTACGTAAGTAACGTATGAAATTTTTGTAGGGTTTCACATTGTCGGTGGTTTTTTATTTTTTTTATTTAATTTTTTATTTCATGCTTTTTGTAGGGACTCCTTGTTATTGCATTTCTTTTATTTTCTTGCGTTTTAAGATTCAGGTAATTTGGTATTTAATCAGGTTTTTTGTAATTCGCGATTTTGTGGTAGTGGCCATCTTGGATTTGAAATTTATCATAGTGTATAGTATTCTACTAGTCAAGCCCTTTCATTTGATACACATATAGAGGGAGTTGTGAAAAAAAAAATGTACTTCGCCATTTTGTGGTGGCGGCCATCTTGGATTTGAAATTAATCATAGTGTGTAGTATTCTACTAGTCAAGCACTTTCATTTGATACCCATATTGAGGGAGTTGTGAAAAAATATGTAACCCGCCATTTTGTGGCGGCGGCCATCTTGGACCAATTTTCATCAAACATAGCTAAGAACACTCCCGACAAATTCACCTTTCAAATAAAAAAAACAAAATTAAAATCGGTTCATCTGTTCGGGAGCTACGATGCCACAGACAGACATACACACACACACACACACACACCGACACGTCAAACTTATAACACCCCGTCGTTTTTGCGTCGGGGGTTAAAAATCTGAAGCTGAACATACATGCTATTCATCGGCAGTGAACAACAACAAACACTACACTATCTACCTTTAATTGTTTTTGTCAACCTTTTCTGCATCTAAAACGGAAATCGCGTTCAGATATCATGGATAAGCTTGAACATAATCTATCCAAGTTATTTGCATTCTCTAAAATCCAAATCAGAAACGGAACTATTCATTGGCAGTGTTGGAACAAGTTTAACATTAACAGCGGCCAATCGCGCTGCGGCTGCATTGAATAGTGCGGTGCTTAGTTGTTATTGTTGGTGATCGAGGATCGAGTCAATTTTGCAGCGAGCCAAATCGAAACAACCACTATTTAGTACTTTACTGGAATGTTCTATACACACATCACGTGTTGTGGAGATAATTGAGCGCTTAAAGCGCTTAGTAGGGTTTGGTGCAGTCCGCGTTATTGTTTGGGGGAGCTATTTTGGAATGTTGCTTAGCTGGAAATTGTGCCTTACGTAGGTACCTGCCTAGGTACTCGAGTAAAATAGCATACCTACCAATGCAAGCGAGCAATTTAGCTACAATAAGCACTAAAATATCATTCAGATTCAGATACTTTATTACATTGCCGCCTGTATTCCCCTATGAATTAAAAACAGGTGTTTGGACCACCCATATTTCGCCCGTTACCTATATTGTAGGTAATATACTAACTGAAATAAAGTTTTTTATTTTTTTATTTTAATATGCTGCTTTCAAAACGGCGATGGAAAATATCGTGAGAAACCAACATGGCCTAGAACCAAAAATTCGAAGACATGTGACATCTACCAACGCACATCTAGCACGCGAGGTGGATTACGGCCCCCTCCCTCTCACCTAGAGTAGGGGAAGCCTGTGTCCCAGCCGTGGGTACCTACATTATAGGCTGGTTATACTATGTAGGTAATATGGGAAATTTCTGAAGAAAACACCCAATCACAATTTGTCGTAGGTACCTGGAAATCGAGACCAGAACCTCATGCTCATCAATCGAGGTAAAAAATAGATAAAGATAAAAATAGAGTTAGGTACCTACTACTAACTTGCACTACGAAAACAGCCCTTACCAACTGCTAGGCTAAAACTTATAAAGGCGCTATCAGTGTCAAATTATTACCAATGAGGTGCGATGGCGCGCCCCCGCCCCGCCAATCCTTTAGGTACTTAACCTTTTTTTTATATACCTACATAAGAAAGAAAGAAAAAAAATACCTTTATTTACGGTAAATATGACGCATAAAGAGAACACAAAAAATAAAATACATGTTGGGGGAAAACATGCTTTACATCCACGCGAAACGGCCATCGCTCAGCATAATGCTCAACATAATCGAAGAAGAGTACCATCGACACGAAAAGAAGAAGAAGCATAATGCTAATAATATGCTCAGCATAATACTGGGGTTCTTTCTCGTTACCTATACGAGACAGAACCCCAGCGGACATGTCGGACATTTTTTAAATTAGGTAGAACAGGATAGGGCTTGAAATGGATCGTAAGATTATATTAGAATAACAGTTTTACTCATTGTTCTGAAAAAACCGACGGCCTTGTCATTCTTAATCTGATATACGTTCCGATTTTCGATTGCTAAGATTGCGAGACTTGACTTATGCGGAAAAGTTTAACATCAATTAAGACAGTCTAAAATGCACAAGCGAGCGAAGCAAGTGCCTAAATTTTAGCAATGTCTCAGTTAAGTTAGAGTTTTTAAGTAGGTACTTATTCGACTACAGAAAAATTAAGCTGCAAAAGCGTGCGAAGCTCGAAAATTTAGCTAAATCTTGCGCCCCCACTACGCAATCAGTATATAATTTTCCCACTGCTGGGACACAGGCCTCCTCTCTGTAGGAGAGAATGGCCCAAATCACGTAGTGATTACCTCAGTGCGCCGCAGAGAAAGCAATAATACTTAGGTACTTAGGTCCTGCGCGTCTCCTTCATCGCCTAGTTGCGGTGCGCCGGGGGGTGCACTTGTCTGCAACGCTTGAATTTGGCGCCCGGGGCAGGGGCCTGGCTTGCCCCCCCATACATCCGGGGCTGACTCTCTTCATGATAAAGTCTTGCGCATCGATGCCCTGCCACCCTGTATAATTTCCAGATGACTAAAGGTTTTGAGCCGACTACAGAAGAAGAAAAGCTGTCACAATCGGTAGGCGCGTAATCGGTAAGTAGCGTGATAATAGTATGTAACCTCGTACAGCCAAGACTACAAATGTACATTGGATTTTCTGATTTTAAACAATGCTGTATTACGAAAATGATTAGGGTGGCTATGGATTTCGTTCAACAGCGCCATCTTGTAGATGAATGATGTACAATTATGCATTTTGATATCATGATTAGTGTGAAGTAAAGTAAAACGAAAATCATTATGACATCGTTCTACATTTAATAGCTTATACAAGAAAGTGTTCCTGTCTTGAAACAATAGTCTTTGTGGCATGCTGCTGTGCCCAGTGTATGTCAACTAAGACAAAATAAAAATACGTTACTATTACGGAGGCATGTGGCTGTGGCCATATAGAGGTATGAGGAACGGAGTGTAAAGTTCACTCACACTCCATAGAAAAGGGACCAGAGGGGTGTTGTGTCTGGCGGGCAACTGCCCGTCTGGTCGGAGGATCCTCCCTTTTCTATGGAGTATGAGTGAACTTTACACTCCGTTCCTCATACCTCTGGTACTACTGGTGACCAATTTAGGCGCCAGATACCGCCTAAAGCTACAATTTCAGAAAATATATACATTTTTTTCAATTTTTATTTGTCTGACTCATGTTTCTGTTTTTCATTTGTTTATTTTTTATCTACCGTCCTAAATAAACTTTCTGTGACTGGCAACACAGTTGCGTTTGTTGATCTCTCAAACTCATTGTCTGAGAAATTGTTATCCTTAGCCAAAATTCTTAAAAAGTTATTTCTTGGTCTCTAAATAAAACGAAAATGCAGCCTGATGATTTTTAAACGTGCCTTAATTAATTTACGTGCCAAACAAGTTACTGTCAAAGTGAAATAAACACATGAAAGATTGGACGATTGATATGCATTTGTTTTCATTATGACAAAACGCCGAAGAATACTTCACGCGGACAAAATAATTCAAAATATTATGAATGTGTTTTGTTTGTTAATGTTCCTGCAGCTAAAAGGTTAGTCCTTAAACCTACGTTGTTTTACTTGTTATTGAATAGAGAACGAGTATGCATAACATTGCATACTTATCACCGAAGATGTGAACTTCATGACTTATTCTCGAAAGATAATTAGTTCGTGATTTATCGAAACACTTTCACAAGACATCATAATCATAATTTACGAATGATTATGTTGTTTATTCGTTGATTTAAGTCACTTTGTTTATAATTGACATGATAATTTTGACAACTAAAATTAAACCACCAAGTGGGATTTAAAGATAACTCGCCGCTGCTAGATTCATGTGCTTTTAATTTAATAATTATTGACATGTTTTTCACACATACAATCAAGATTATTGTGTTATTCTATAGTAATTAAACATTTCTTTTTGACAAATTACCTGAGTTTTGATAAACATTCAATAACGTTTAAACTCTAAACTATTCAATTATCAGAACTGCATTGTTTCATGATTTATGAAACCAATTTACCTGTACATACTTGTAAATAGATTAAACTTGCAACCTCCTGAGACGAACTATTCTTAAGCCACTTCCAGTTTATTTTAATTTCCTTAAAAAATGTTTCAGGTTTCTATGCAGTAGTTAGTAACCCAATATTATTATACTCAACGGCATCAGACATACGAGTAGTGAACACGTCGAAGCTCAGTAAAGTGAACACTATAGTTAAGGACCTGGAGCAAGGATCAGCCGTGGACTTCCTTCACAGAAAGGATCTTATATGCTGGTCGGATCAGACCGCAGAATTGATACAATGTATGAGTTATAACGAGACTCATGTAGGGGATAAGGTAAGTTAATTATTATAATTGATTAATAATTAATAGCCTGTGATTTGGGTGCTTAACAAACACAGTCAAATCAACCCTGAATCCTCAACCAACTTTATAAAACAGTTGTTATTCTGTTGCTGAAATATGGCCACAAATGTTACAGAAACGTAAACGTTAACATTATGCTTAACATAACTGGTAAATAGTGATTTAACCCTACCCTTCCCTTCACGGATTATAGGTGTGATGAAATAATGGAATTTTAAATTGAAAATAAATTTATGTTGTTTATTGCAGGTTAGAATAGTATCAGAGGGATTAATAACACCAACCGGTATAGCAATAGACTGGTACACAGATAAAATATACTGGACAGATGGGGAGACCAATAAAATTGAAGTCATTAGCATAGAGCAGAGATACAGAAAAGTGCTGTTCTGGTCAGAGGTAGACCTTGCTCGGGCTATTGCTGTTGTTCCTAAAGAAGGGTAAGATAGCAATTTCATTTGTCTATGCATTATTTTGTACAAATTATTTTCCATTCTTCAATATTTCTTCTATAGAAATACTCTACTAATCTCTGGTTTTCCTGTGTTTTTTTTTTTATTAAAAAAATAATGTTTTAAAAGTGTTTTAATTAATTTTAATATCTTATTCTTCCTTGTCAAACTTAATTATATTACAGGCACTCTCCCGCCTTGGTCCCTGTAGTGCGTTTTGGTGCAGCCGTGAGGCACACTTTCCTGCTAATTTCTTACATCGGACTTGACACTTTTTCATTTGATTTTTATTTGTTTTTATCTGATGTATGTCTCTAGTGTACTGTGTGTCTTTTAGTCTGGACTAAATAAATGTATTTTCTTTCTTCTTTCTATTCTATGATAATCTCACCATGAAAACTTTGGTGAAGTGAGTGTGATGTAAGCTGTCATTCCAGCTGATAGGAGTTGACAATATTACCAGCACACTTCAAGCTTATTTTACCTAAGTTTTCACAATGAGATTTATAGAGAATAGATCGGCTATTCTTATGTTGTTTGTGTAGCCTCTGTTGGAGATCCAGTAAATAAATCTCTCTATTTTCAGTCTTATGTTCTGGACAGACTGGGGCGAAGTACCCAAAATAGAGAGGGCTGGCATGAACGGTGATCCAGCTACTCGTAAAATTATAGTGAAAGACCATATATTCTGGCCGAACGGAATCACAATAGATTATGACAACAACCTGATATACTGGGTGGATGCTAAGCTACATTTTGTTGATGTTATTGATTTTAATGGAGAGAAGAGGAAAAGTGTTGTTAAAGAGGATCTTGTGTATCCGTATGCACTGGCGTTTTTTAACTATAAGCTTTATTGGACTGATTGGAAAACATGGTAAGGTTTTATTTATTATTTATAGTTATTTTACAACTGTTGATGTAAATTGAGATCTAACAATTTGTTATTACTTGCAAGGCTGTCTTAACAGCTCGTAATACGGTAATACGGGCTGGTGTCCGCAACACTATGTACGTCAATGAGAGTATTTTGTGTACGGGTGGGAAAATCGATTATTCGATCCACCCCAGCTTCACAAGGAAGGCCAGCAACGTCTTGATATTACTGACTAACAGTTGCTGTTGTTGAAGTGAAAACTTCTTTAGGCGCACTTTGCGGTCTTTCTGAACAGTGAACGAAACTGAACCTCGCTCGGGTCGGTGACGCTGAACCGGGTATACTCGGCTCCAGTCGGTCTGTGAGGTTCAATCGCGTATACGCGGTTCAAGTCGTCATCAGATTTTAAAATTAGAAAATCATATTTGTTTTCACTTGTATTGTGTGGTCATACGCACACCCCCTCTTTTTTAGTTTTTATGGATATGGATAAGTGTTCATTACTAATCTACATTGAATCACTTATTTTCCTCATTAAAGCAAAGCCTTATTACTTACTACTTACTTGCATTACTTACTTATTACTTACTTATACTTCCCGTTGAAGGTCAATTCACACATGGGACATATCAACAACAGGCCCAATGAAGGAAATAATAAAATCCGACCCAGTGCCTGTAGATTTAAAGGTATATGATGGAAGCAGACAAGTGATGCCCTCTGGTGACTATCCATGCAAGGAAAATAATGGAGGGTGCTCGCATTTGTGTCTTTTAGCTCCAACAACACCAGGTAATATTTTATTATACTCTTTATTGTAAATCCACCATAAACCAACACGCTCTGGGCCCGCGTGGTGGATTACGGCCCCCTCCCTCTCACAAAGAGTAGGCCTGAGTCCCGTGTAAACGTGTTGCCTATGGCTAAAAAAATCACGTCATATTAACATTCTTCTACTGCTTAGCATATCCTTTGTCCATGGCAATATTTAATAGTTGTAAGAGTTACGACTATTACATTATAAGTATACAGTTCAGTACAAGTATATTAAATTTTAAAAGGGGTAAAAAAATCATCTGTAGACCATACATTATGTCGAGCTATGCGAACATAAATCTATGGATCAACTGATTCTTTTTTCACGATTTCAGGGTTGGTCCCGTAGTAAAAGTTGTTCATAATGATGAGTACAATGACCCCTTTTAAGGATTAAAACGATCAAAATTTAACGGTGTATAAAAAAGGGAGTGCAAAGCATTCTAGAGCATCAAAAAGTTTGTCCGCATCGCTTTCAACAGGCTAATTGATTATGAAATTGAAATTTAAATAATATTCTTAGACAATTATTTTAAAAGATCCGAAAAGCGATATTCCTGTTTTGCACTTGAAAAGAAGTGTTAATGTGAAAGTTTTTTCACTCAATAAGTGTTTTTGTTTTTTTGATACTGACTGATAAACATCTTTATCATATCCAGGCTACCAGTGCGCCTGTCCAACGGGTTCAAAACTCCGCGAGGGCAGCAACACAACCTGCTACAACAGTCCACAATCACTACTGGTCGTGGCCCAACGCTCCGCCATATCCAAGATATCACTAGACTCGCCCGACTTCACGCCCTACACGCTGCCGCTTAAGGACCTGAAGAGGGCACTCACTGTGGACTTTGATCCTAAGTTTGAATATATCTACTGGGCTGATAGTTTGGTAAATGAATAAGAAGCGATTTGCCTGACATTGAATAATAAACCTTAATTTTAATGTGTTAAAGTGCAAAATTGTATGAACATCTATCAAAAATGATACAATGCTTAAGGTGACGGTTTTATGTTCATAGAATGGATAATACATTATAAACTTAATTATGAGCCCTATAATATAAATGCATCGTCGATACGAAAAGAAGTAAAAGTGTTTTAAAGAGCAAACGATATAGAGATCGCAAATGTCCGTGGCGCCGTTTCATGACTGCGTTGTTCGTACAACTTTGCACTTTATGGCAATCACACATAAGTTTTATGATTTAATGGCAACAAGTGATCCTCTGTTTTGTGCTCCTTTTTGGTTTCCTTCACCAGTTTTTCTTTTGATTTTTTGGTAAATAAATCATCATTTACCCAGGCAAAGACGATATCCAGAGCAAGACTAGACGGAAGCGAACAAACAGTAGTTATACACAGCAGTGGAGTGCCTGACAGCATTGCTATCGACCCCCTGGCGAGGAACATCTACTGGACCGACCCCGTCACTGACACCATCAACGTGGCTCGGCTCGATGGCACCTCTAAGAAGGTATGTTAGTACTACAGACAGAACTAACATAAAGCAGCGGAGTGCCTGACAGCATTGCTATAGACCCTCTTGCTACTCGAAGGTTGCAGCTGAAAAACACCTATGTTGAGCTGGGGCCCTTTTGACATTATAATAATTGTTTTCTGTTTTTATAGTTTTAAGATGATTTGTTTTGCTGTATTGCCAATAAACGCAGTTTACTTTCTTTCTTTCTTTACCATAAATCTGTTGATGACCCCCTATTAAATGAGACTGAAGCCCAACTGACGCAATGTGAGTGTACCATAAACTTTTGCCTACCCCGTCAGAAAACACAAGCTTGATGTTTTTATGTAATTCTAGGTGATAATCCACAACGAACTATACGACCCTCGCGCCATAGCTCTCCATCCAACCGCTGGCTGGATGTTCTGGTCAGATTGGAACGACAAGAAGCCGAAGATCGAACGCGCCAACTTGGACGGCAGTGGGCGAGTGCTGCTGGTGTATGAGAAGCTCACCTGGCCCAACGGCATCGCACTCGACACAGTGAAGAACAAGCTTTACTGGGGAGATGCCAGGACGCATAAAATTGAGGTAAGATATATAAATAAATAAAAATTAAACGCATTCGGAGCTGTGGTTTCGCTTCTCTGCTGAGTATTGTACTAGGTATGGTGACACTTCACTTGACGTATTTTACCAAATACTTTTGTTATGCCAATACAAAATGTACCCTATGTTCGTCATATAAAGTTTATTTTGTAATGGCAAAACAACACTAACATTTGTACAAATTACAAATGTTAGTGATGTTTTGCCATCACAAAATCGCCACCAGAGTTCCAATTTCGATGCGACTTTATGCTGGACATATTTATTTGGTAGTATGTCTCTTCAGGTATGCAACATGGATGGCACAGAGAGAAAAGAACTCCACAGCAGTGAAATTTTACACATTTTTGGTCTAACGTTACTGGGCGAACACCTCTACTGGACGGATATGCAGAAAAGGACGTTAGACAGGATTAACAAAAATACAGGTACTTACACACTTCTTGTGTTGTCATTTTTTTTTTTTATATATATATAACATAGAACAGACAGGACAGAATATTCGACATTCTGGCCCACTTCTGGTCAAATGAGCCTTTTAACTCATTTTTTCTCATTCCTCGTGAGCCTCGCCTTTGCTGGTCTTAAGGTCTCCATCTAGTTCTAATACTTCTAATTGATCCCGCCATCTCCTTCATGGGCCCACAGTTTGTGGTTTTTGACAGGTCATGTCCCGCTTAATCCCATAATATTATCAAAACAGTTTCCTTATTACTTGCCTTAAACCTACAGGTCTAGAGCGTCAGCCCGTAGTAGAGCAGATGGCGAATATGATGGGAGTGAAAGCGTTCCGCCTGGGCGAGTCGTTGGGATGGAACCAATGCGCCGACAACAACGGAGGATGTTCACATCTCTGCCTCAACACTCCCGATCACTATGTGTGCAGTTGTCCTGTTGGTGAGTAATGTACTAGTAAGAATGTTGCCAAAAAAAGAAAAAATATAAATGTATCTACAAAAACAGAAACAATAAGGTGAAAAAAGCAGTGGCGGCCCAGTGGTCACGACCGCCACTTACGACTTGTAGCTCGTAGGTTCGTACACAGTCAAGCGCTTTCAAATATTTCATCACCACTGCTCTCAAAACGATGAATGAAAACATTGTTAGGAAATCGGCATATCCGATCGATAACAAAACACAAATCTACACAGCCCCTAAAAAATCGCACCTTTTCGTCACTTACAGGTCTGGAACTTAGCAAAGACAGGAAGACTTGTGTGGAACCTGAAGCTTTCCTAGTGTACAGTCGCAAGAATGTCATCGGTCACATCAGTATTGAGAACGAGGAGAATGACGTCGTGCTGCCCCTCAAAGACTTGAAGGAAGTCAGGTAAGTGCGTCATATATGACTAATTATTGTAATTTAATTTGGACTCGCCACCTGCAAGCTCGTGCTCTATCATCATTCTCCTCTGCCCTTATTCTAATTTATTTACGTTCGGCGTAGCACCTCAGGGACTTATGTCACGATTTAATTTAAAATTTGGCAATTGAGCCGATGTCGATTATTCTGCCAGTGTCACGTTTAGACAGCAGCGCAGAGGCGGGCCAACGTCTTTGCACTTGACGGAAACTTACAGTTCAACTCACAGTCTGTCTTATTTCGTCGATAGTGGTAACGTGTTCGTTATTACGAGGTCAAAGTTACGCAGACATTAGTCACATGTAATCGGGGGTGAATTATATTTCAACTTTTCACTTATTTCACAAATCGTGTATAGGTTTTATTGGAAAAAATCTTCAGTATGCGTCAACCTCATAAACAATAATTGCGGGGTGAGTTTATCTACAGTCTAAATATAATATTGTTGTTGTTTCAGTGCCTTAGCCGTGCATGTATCTGGCAACAAGCTGTACTGGTCAGACAGCAAAACTAAAACCATCAACCGATGTTCTGTCAACGGATCCAACATGGAGAAAGTGCTGGAGTGGATGGGGCTGGTTGAAGGTATGTGCAACATTGTTCACAACACTTTTTTGGTTTTTAGGATGAAAGGTTCAGAGTTTTGAATTGTAGTGACAAAAGTGGTGAAAAGTGAAAAACTGCATTTTAGTTTTATTTTTTACAAAAAATTTAAAAAAATTAAGACGAATTTGTAAGTTTAGACTTTAATTACTTTATTAGTTTTATCCTGTTTGTCCCACTGCAGGCCAAAATCCTCCCTTTATTCTGTATTTACCTAAATTAATTTTATTATTCAAAATCAAGTCAAAACATACATTTTGTTTAGACCATTAAAATAAACTTTTGAACGTCACTTCCAAGAAAAAAAAAAGAGTCTTTTCTAGTTATCCTTGTACAAATAATGGCAATACCTTTATAATTTAAGTTCTTGGTTCATACAGTAAAAAAATTAAAACGAATATTTTCGATACTAGGAATAGCAATAGACTGGTCTGGTCAGAACATTTACTGGACGGACACGGCAACCCAACGTATCGAGGTGGCGCGACTCGACGGCTCTAGTCGAAGAGCCCTTGTCTGGCAGGGACTGAAGAAACCTAAGAGCATCGCTCTGGATCCTAAGAAAGGGTAAGTTTACAACTAAGACCCGAATTAATAAAGTTGTTGTTTTTTTAAGTTTACAACTAAGACCCGAATTAATAGTTGTTTTTTTTTAGGTTTACAATTAAGACCCGAATTAATAAAGTTGTTTTATTTTTTAGTTTACAACTAAGACCCGAATTAATAACGTTGTTTTTTTTTCTGTCGAACTGTATGAGAATATCTCATGCCGTGATAAAATCAAAAGTCATTTATTCAAATTAGGCTGAGAATCAGCACTTTTCGAACGTCAAAATTACATTAGACAGTCCCTCAAAACGCCCGCCCTTCACCACTTCTTAGTGCTTTCGCTGGGAAAAAGAAGTGGCGTAACAAACTCTCCGGAAAAATTATGACTTGATTTTTCAGTGTGCACCAGACATATATTTTATGTATGTGAAATTTTGCGCATAGTCAAAAAAAATATTGTGATGCTTATTTAAAAAATAACATACCCCTCATTTTGTGAAAATTATTTTCATTTCGCGAACGCTTATTTCTTAAAAAGAATGTTGTGTCTAACTCAAATATCGGGTTAAAACCCAAAAACATTCTCCCTTGTTCCAGCTACATGTACTGGTCGGAACTAGGCTCTAAAACCATCAAACGAGCCGGCATGGATGGCTCGTCACCAACCATACTCTTCGAACAAGTTGGCAAGGTGCACTCCATAGCCATAGACTATGAGCGACGCGCCATCTACTGGGCAGCATTGGACCCGCCCGCGATTGAGTTCGCGTTTCTAAATGGAACAGGAAGGAAGGTGCTAGTGAATAATGTATCCATGCCCTATACGCTGGCACTACATAATGACAGGATATTCTGGGGTGACTGGAATACAGGTATGTGCTGTTTTTTTTTAAATTTATTTCTACACTAAGAATTACTTATGTGCGAACACAGCACTCACAGCCAAACCAGAAACAACTATCTGTAGTTCATAAAAAAATTTCAAGTTACAGTCCGTTCAGTTATTTTACTTCTGATTTTTGCATCACTGTCAAAACCACAGGGTTCTTTATTGTCGTGGCAATAAGGTTGGTATTGGGTTGCTGACGTTACCAAGTCTGTCAAAATCACAATGATCTTTATTTTCGTTGTTATATGGTTGCTGCTGTCAGAGGTAAAATAACTGTGAATGGACTGTACATAATGTCGGCGCAATGTTTCTTCCATCTCCTTATAATTCACTCCGTTTTCCTTCATTGGCTTATTTTTTATTTATTTATACTATGTGTAAAAGTGATTTCGATAGCCTATTTACAGAATAAACAACTTCATTTCATGTCTCACGCAACCCATCCTTTTTCTGGTCTCCCTCTCCCACACCACCTTACACTCATCCTACTAATATTATAAATGTGAAAGTTTGTATGTATGGATGTTTGTACTCGATCATGCAAGAGCGGCTGAACGAATTTGGATGAAATTTCGCACTCAAATTTCGTTTGAGTGATTGAGTTTATAATCTGGATTAACCCATAGTATACTTTTTATCCCGGTAGTACGATCCCGTCGGATAACTCGGGACCTCCACGCTAGCGACGAAAGAAACGATGTCCTTTCAACTTTTCTACAAGCCACTGCACCGATCGTGCCGTCTTTGAATGTAACTATAACTTTTATCTACAGGCATCGTAGAATCGGCATCAAAAACTTTGGGTGACTCTCGCAAGGTGATCCACTCGGGGGTGGAGTACATCTCCGAGCTGAAGCTGTTCGGGCGCGGCGCGCGCGCGGCCAGCCAGTGCGCGGCCGACAACGGCGGCTGCGCGCACCTGTGCGTGGCCGCGCCCGCAGACTACCGCTGCGCCTGCCCGCAGCACTACCGGCTCAACAAGGACAACCTGACTTGCGCGGGTAGCTGCAGAACTAATGTCGTATATGGGGAGGACGTAATGAATGAAGTTAAAAAAGTATCAAAATCAAAAATCATTTATTCAAATTAGGCTGAGAATCAGCACTTTTCGAACGTCAAAATTACAAAAGACACTCCTCCAAAACGCCCGCCCTTCACCACTTCCTAGCGCTATCGCTGGGAAGAAGTGGCGCAACAAACTCCCCAGCAGTATAAATACTAAAATTACATACGATAACCACATCACGAAAAGCGAGAATGTTTATGTTTGAAGCATGCCCCACAATACTCTCGCCTTTGATAGGAAAATAAATTGAAACCGTCTGTAAACGAAAAAATCGAATTCCGAATCACGGATAAAAAAACGTATTGTTTCATATGACAAAAATCGTAGCCGTTTTTGTTTTCTCGCTTGAGTGTGATAATCCGGTAGGACTTTTCCTAAAGATTTTACGTCTAACTTTAGTCAAATAAATAACACTCTGTGTAGAAGTGAAACTACCGTCCATTCACAGTTATGTTACCTCTGATTTTACATCACTGTCCATATCACAGCGAGCTTTATTGTCATTCTAATAAGGTTGCTGTTGGGTTGCTGCCACTGACAAGTCTGTCAAAATCATTGTGATCTTTATTCTCGTTACAATAAGGTTGCTGTTAGGTTGCTGCTGATATAAAATAACTGAGGATGGACTTTAGACATCATATCGTGATTTATATAAGAGTATATACAAGTATATAATACGAAAAAATATAGAAAAACGCAGGAGCTCATTGGGCATCAAAAAATCCGTCCGCATCACTGTCAATGGGATAAGTGCCCAAAAGGCTGGCAGCGTTACCACGTTGGATGGCAATGGTGATTCTTTGGGCTAAAAATAGGCCAGCCTTCTGGTCACGTGAAGAGTCAACCAACCGCTTGGCGATGTCCCGAAAAATTCGACGAGCCCTCGGACCCCAAGGCCATAGTGTTTCAACCCTAAACGGCTCAAACATATAGCTCCCAATAAGGTTGTTATATTTGCGCCGTTTGAGGTTTTCTGCTCCTGCAGCAGCCGCCCCAGCACAGCCCACCCTGCTAGGAAGATGGGATGGCGCGAGGGTGTCGACACAGGTTGCATCCCACACCAAAGGCCTACCCAACTTCCAAGGCATTATGGTCATTCCATCGGACCTCTTTCCATCGTCGCGTGCCAAGCCATTGGGTTCTAAAACAGTTGGTACCCCGGCGACGACAAGAGCCCGACGGATGATGTCGTTAATGCTGGCGTGCCTTGCCATCCGTCCAGCGCTCTTGCTGCAGGATAGGCCATGGTGTCCGAGGCAGTCGACTGCTTCACGGCATTGACTGCTATGTGGAGCTCCACAAGCAGCGCCCAGACTCAAACATGTAGCGAGCCGGAATCTGGTGTCACCTAGCATAGTGCCTAATCGTGATTTTGAATGCATTATCAATAGTACAGTATTTCGCTTCCAAACGAGGTATTATTTATTTTTCTATGATTACAGAACCCGAAGAATTTCTGATATTCGCTCAAAAGAACGCGATTGGTCGGATAGTTGTTGCAAACGGCGAATGCAACGATGCTTACATACCTCTCACCGGGTTGAAGAACGTGAAAGCCATCGAATACGACCCAGTAAACAAGTAAGTACTGTACGGAACACTTTATTGACATAACATTTTTGACCAGTCTTAACATAGTTTACAAAAAAATCATATTCGTGCCATTTTAGTGTTAACGTTATTATGATAAATTAAGATAACCTTTGACAGCTTTCTACGTAACGTGACTACAAATTAAGTCTGTTGTTTATCTTTTTGCCTTCTTTTACCTTTTGCTGAGCATAACAATGAATCAGCAAATGCATTATGAGTCTATTAAAGCTGGAGATGATATAGCATGTGTCGCGGTCATAAAATGTGGAAGAAAGATGACACGAGACTATATAGATTTCCCGTACTAAATGTTAATCATCTCACTCGCACGTTTTGTGACCGAAATTGCTACGAGTCTACTATCCATGATTTTACGATACATCTAGCCCAATTTTTAATTTTGTGGGGAAATCCTCATGGGTAAGGTGCCGTCTGAGGAGAATGGAAGGTTATGTCGGACTCCAACCGACAAAAACCCCACTGTTCCTTCTACTACGTATCCGCCCGGGAGGTACTTGTACATTCAACCACCCCCAATGGCATCAGCCCGCCATGCCGAGCGGGCTCCATCACCAATTGCGGCCGATCCCACGACCGTACGCCCTTCTATGAAGGTGCGCATGGAACATTGCGCTCTTTGGGACGTACATGTAGCCTAGATAGCTCAACTATTTCTCTATCTTCCCCAGACATTTCTACTGGATGGACGAAGACTCTCACTCAATCCGTCGAGTTCCGATCTCTTACTCCGTCACATCCGCTATCACAGAATCAATAACAGTGATCTCAGGACTCAGTCGTCCATTCCACATGGTCCTGGACATATTAGGACGAGCCTTGTACTGGACCTGTGCTGATACGGACTCGATCAATGCGACTTCTATTGATAATAACTCGTCGTCTGGAGTGATACTGAGAGGAGATAATATGATGCCCCGGTTTTTGGCTTTCCATCAGACTAAGAGGTGAGTTTCTATTGTATCTATTTTAAATTTTTATAGTTTACTTTTATTTACCTTTTTTGAATTGGTGTGTTGATTTCCGCCAGTAAGCAGAAATTAGTAGCGTCAAAACACTAGAGAAAATCTGTCCTTTTACTAAACTTGGTTTTATGATTTGCTTAATCTTTTCTTTCAAGCATTCTCTGGGAAACTTATTGCTTAGGTAGTTGAATTTGAACTCTAAATTGCCCGAAAATTTCGATCGCCCGAGTAGTACGAACAATCACAAAGCCGTACGCACGGATCAATCTGCTAGCTAAACCATGATACATTTCTCTGTACATATTAGATAATAATCAAATATGCCTTATTTCGCAGGTTCTTGATCTGGAACGACGCAGCCCTGGGCGTGATAATGCGCGCCAACGTGGACGGTACATCACGAGTAGAGCTGGCGCGGGCGAGCAACGTGACCGCGCTCACAGTGGACCATACGACTGGCACAGTGTACTGGGCCGTTAGCAGACAGATTCATGCCGTCGACCTTGACGGCTCTAACAAGTTAGTACCTCTAGTATTTTCCAAGAGTCAATCTGCCTAGCCTATTCGCAACTATATTGGGGTCGGCTTCCAGTCTAACCGGATGCAGCTGAATACCAGTATTTTACATGGAGCGACTACCTATCTGACCTCCACAACCCAGTTACTGGGTAAAACGATACCCCTTGATAAGACTGGTTATTTGGACGTTAGTTTTTTTTTTTTTATTTACAAAAAAGTACCTGTTTCGTTTTTGGTAAGTACCATTTTAGATTTTCATAGTATTTTTTGTTTAACTAGCAACCGTTTTATTATTTAATCAAATAATTAAAATTTGTGTTAAAATACGGTTCTTTTGATCTAAAATATGTTACACAAAAAGTATTAAAATAATTACTATGAATACCCTTGTTTCCTAGACTTTGCTGAGTAGTGTATAATTCCGTGCGGTATGCGGAGTTCGGAACAGTCGCCTTCGCAGCACATGAGCGAACACTTCTGTACGGAGTCTTATTTCATTTTCTATAATAACAATATGTCAGACATGGTTGCTTCGTTTCAGACCCATATTACACTCGGTCTGGCGTTAGTCAAGGGACCATTTTCTGGCCTTTATTATTCGGAATTATGGTGAATGATCTTGAGAAGGTTCTCAAACACACAGTACTTGTTCTACGCTGATGTCAAGTTGATATATTATGGTATTGAGGAGATTGCCGATACATTAACTCTTCAGGAGGACATTAACTCAGTCTTCTAATGGAGCATTGAAAACAAGCTCCAATTCAGCACAGTTAAATGCAGTGGTATGCCCTTTAGTCGCGCTCAAAGCCCTCGGCATGAGCAATACTTCCTTGGAACAGAACCGATTACCCGTGTTAATTAGGTAAAAGATCTAGGAGTTTTATTATTCAGTCAGCATCAATTATTTGGAACATCTATGAAAGCAAATACGTCTTGTTTTTTGAGAAGGTTCAAAAAACATTCCTTAGATTTTTATGTTAAGAAACTGTTCGGTTACTATCCATCAAATACTGGTATTCAGCTGCATCCGGTTAGACTGGAAGCCAACCCCAACATAGTTGGGAAAAGGCTAGGCAGGTGAAGTTCGGGTACTATCCATTCTTGTATCCCACAAAATGTTTGTTTGGAATTCTGAAATTTAACTCTGTTGACGTCTCTCACGTCTATTAGATGTAATTACTTTTTACTCATGTTCACTTGTTGTGTCCATCGTGGGGAGTCTGTTTGCCCAGAACTAGTAGCTCAGCTTGAGACTGAGATAAGCCTTTTTTTTTTGTTGTTCTGTACCCAAATACCAACTTAGACCGCGAAGACACGGACTGTTGGCCGTTCCGTCAGCACGCAGTTTCGCATTCTAAGTCTAACTCGCCCTTGATTTGCGTGCTCGCAATGCTCAATACTCTACTGACATCAACACAGGAGTATGATTTGTTTGCGAGATGGATATACGTATGTCGTGCATGTTTGAGATTCTGTGACAAGATGGAGGATAGATGAGTTTTTTATTGTGCCAATATTATTTAATTGTGGTTTGTTAGGTTTTTTTGTGTATTATTTGTTATTGTTATTCCTTTACTTATTTTTAACTATGTATGTCTATTGTAATTGAAATTGTACTGTACAGTAACTTGCATCTAGGTTGAGCATGTTTTTACCAAATAAATAACCATGATTAATAATAATAATAATATCGGTTCATGTCGCCCGAACTTAGGCCACGTTTAACTCGTTTGCCCATGCATAACAAAAATAGGGCGCTGGTCAAGTCATTTTGATGCCTGCGAAGACCTCACCGATACTCATTCAATTCTGTACTGCGCGGCTGTAGCGGCATGTCTTGTAGCTCACGTCAAATTTGCCAGTGACTCTAGAGCTATACGACCGAAACCAGCCATACCAGCTTGGCAGTGCAGAATTGAGAGCCGTATTGGTGGGGCCAGAGCGCTCATCGGCAAACTAATCTGCTTCAGGGAGGGCAATACTCGCCCTAGAGTGATGCGCTTTGTGAAGCGGGCGTTCTCGGGGACTGATATCAGTTCTCGAGATTATTTGTATTCGTCGGTACAGGCGAAGAGTGGAGCGATACACTCAGAATCGCACATTCCAGAGCGATGAAAGGTGGGTTTATAGGGCTTGGGAGCGACCGGACCAATGTGTGACTGACACGCACCTACCGGATGATGACGCCATGTGTTCTTTCTGGCGAAACATCTTGTCGGTGCCTGTCAGTCACACCGAAGGTGATTGGACTAGGAAGATCGAGCAAGCGTGCGATCTAATACCAGAAATGGGGGCACTTATCATCAGCCCCCAAGATGTTGCTCGTGCAGTCCGTCCGTTACCTAACTGGAAGTCTCCAGGGTCGGACGGGCTGCACAATTAACGGATAAAATGGTTCCAAAGGTCGCACGCCTCCTTGGCATCCCAGTTCCAGTCAGCCTTAGAGTCAGGGTTGCTGCCCCGGGGTGCCAGGGCAGAAAACCTCCACGTGTGCCTGGGGACTGGAGTTCCCTTCTGGATACGTCCGGGGGGAAGACCAGTTTTCGGGCCGGTGCATCCTGGGGTGCGGGCAGCTATTTCTCAGTGGGATTTTTTCCCAATGAGATCTCGCTGCCCGCATGCTAATGTTCTGCCAAGAGGACCGCTCCACACAAGCCGCTATGAGGAGCAGAGCGGCTACTGTGTGGAGTAAGAGCGGGCCTGGTGTGCACTTACCCTGCCGCCGGGCAGGCAGGAGGGTTACTCCCCCTCCTGCCACCGTTAATATCGTAGCCCCGAAGATTGTCAAGGTCATGTCTCTGACTTTTGACGGGGGTCGAGGGTCTTGGCTTAACCGCCCGGACCGCGAGGAAGATTAACCTCTATAAAAAATTCCCCAAACCTCCAAGCGGCGGCGCACCGTGAGGGAGGTAGTAAGCTTGTCTAATGGGTAGCTTGATTTAGTCGCTAGTGCGAACCACTGAATTTTGAGCAGGTACACAAAGATAATTACTCGTGGGAACAACATGGAAAAATATTTAAAAACAAAACCAAACCCAACCGAAGAAGTGAGGAGTGATGCGGGGTCGGAGTCCGACGCCGCATCTGGAGGAGGGAGCACGGGAGGCTCAGTGAGCCCTCGCCGTGACCAGAAGACGGCCGCTGCCAAGAGAAAGGCACAGAGCAAGCGGCCAAGGTCAGTGGACGGCCAGGGGTCGTCCTCTGACTGGGAGCTGGCTTCGGCAAGAAAGATCCCCACCAGTAGGCGGGGAGGAGCCCGAGAGCGGGGCATCGGGAGGGGGCTCACTGCTCGGGAGGCCGCAGAGAAAGCGGAGGAGCCCGCAAAAAAGGAGGGGGAGACCGGTCGCGCGGTTGAATCGGGGCCCTCAAGCGACGAGGCGGCTGAGGTAGGCGGCCCTGAAGCGGACCGCATAAAGAGGTTTGCGGCGGTCGTGGAGGCCGCGATCCGGGACGTGGCCCTGAAGAAGTTGCAAACTTCGAAAAACAGGGCCATAGTCTCGGCAAAGGCCTCCATAATGGCGGCAGCGGAGGCCATCCACCTCGGGCCCCCGCCGGACGAAATGTCCGAAATGCGGGCGGAGGTGGCCCGCTTGACAGCGGCCATGGAGCTCCTCCGAAAGGAGAATAAGGAGCTCCGAGCGGACTTGGCCGGGCTGCGAGCAGCCGGCCCCCGGGAGGTGCCGCAGAAGGGGGCGCAACAGGGGCGGCCAGTACCTGCTGAGGACCGGGTCCTGAACCTGGTGCGGCAGGAGCTGGCTGCCTTTCAGAGCCGGTTCTCCGCCCTGGAGGCCATCGTCCTGCGCCCCCCGCTGGCGGCGGACCGGCCGGCCTCGGGCCAGCGGAAGGCGGTATCGTATGCTGCCGCCGCGGCTGTCACAGCCACGGCCACGGGGCAAGCAGCAAAACGGGCCGCCCCGAAACCCGCGAGGGCCACAGCCCCAGCCCCAACCCCAGCCCCAGCCCCAGCCCCGGCGGCGAAACGGCCGCCCCAACCGCCTCCTGCATCGCCTCCGGCCGACGCCGATTGGCAGATGGCCGGGGAGAAGAGGAAGGCGAGCAAGGCTGCAAGGGCGGCCAAAAGAAAGGAGAGGCGGCAACGGCGCAAGAAGCGAGGCGTCGCGGCTAGGCTTCGTGCCCCGAAGACCGCAGCTTTAGTGATCACACTACAGCCGGAAGCGGAGAAGAAGGGCATCTCCTACCGTGACGTGCTTGCCAAGGCGAGAGCGGCGGTTAACCTACAGGAGCTCGGCGTGGCAGAAGGCATCCGGCTAAGGGTCACTGCGACTGGTGCCCGGATGCTGGAGGTCCCTGGTGCGGCTAGCGGCCCGACTGCTGACGCTCCGGCCGAAAGGCTTAGGGCGTCCTTAAATGCGGAAGAGGCCCGAGTGTCCAGAGCCACCAAGTGTGCTGATATGCGCATCCTGGGTCTGGACGACTCTGCGACGGTGGAAGAGGTGGTGGCCGCCATCGTCAGGACTGGGGGGTGCTCTGCCGAGCAGGTGAGGGCGGGCACTCTCCGCCCTGACCTCACGGGGATGCAAGCCATTACGGTGAGCTGCCCCGTGTCGGCGGCCCAAAAAATAGCCGGGGAGGGCCGAAGGCTCCTGGTGGGCTGGGTTTCCGCGCAGGTGAAACTGCTGGAGCCCAGACCTCTGAGGTGCTTCCGCTGCCATGTGGGCAGTCACGTGGGAGCTAAATGCACCTCGGAGGTGGACCGCAGCAGTCTCTGCTTCCGCTGTGGTCAGCCCGGTCACAAGGCCGGCTCGTGCAACGCCATGCCGCACTGCTATATATGTGCGGCAGCTGGCAAGCCGGCCGATCACCGGGCTGGGAGCAAGGCCTGCGCTCCACCCGCCAAAGCCAGGGGCAGGGGCAAGCCCTCCACCACCGCCGTCGCCGCCGCACCCGCCGCCTCCACCGCCGTCGCCGCTGCCGCCTCCACCGTGACCGCCGCCGCATCCGCCGTGGCTGGGCCCTTACAGGGGGATCGGGAGGCTGATATGGAGTGCTAATATAGCCCCATTACGCCTCCTCCAGGCGAACATCAACTACTGCGCCTCCGCTCAGGATCTGTTGCTCCAGAGCATGGCGCAGTGGTCGATTAACATCGCCGTGGTCGCTGAGCCGTACTTTGTCCCGCCCAGAGACGACTGGGTGGAGGACCTGAGCGGCTCAGTGACCCTAATTTCGTCGGCCGCCGCCGGTACCCCGTCCCTCGAGGCTGTCAAGAGAGGACAGGGTTGCGTGGCAGCACGGTTCGGGAAGATAGTCGTGGTAGGGGTATACTTCTCCCCACGGCACGGTTGACATCTGTCGGGCATGCCACCGGCCGGGAGAATCAATCAGGCATATTATCTCCGGGTGTTCTCGTCTAGCTAACGGAGAGTACTTGCATAGACACAACCTGGTAGCCAGGATAATCCATCAGCAACTTGGTCTGAAATACAGCCTTGTGGAATCTGAGGTGCCGTACTACAGGTATGTGCCCGACCCAGTTCTCGAAAATGGAAATATCACATTGTACTGGGATCGATCCATCATCACTGACAGGACTATTGTTGCCTATAAGCCCGATATAGTGGTGGTGGATCAATCAGAGCGGCGCGCAATGATTGTTGACATAACCGTCCCGCATGATGAGAACTTCGTGAAAGCCGAGAAAGATAAACAAATCAAGTATCTTGACTTGCTTCGCGAGGTTGTCGACATGTGGCATGTGGACTCAGCAATCATTGTGCCGATAGTCGTGACAGCCAATGGCTTAATAGCCAAGAGCCTCGACCAACACCTGAGGAGGCTCTCGTTGGGCAGCTGGATCAAGGACTTGATTCAGAAAGCGGTACTTCTGGACACAGCTCGCATTGTCAGGAAGTTCCTCTCTCTGGAGCCCTGACCACCGGTAGCTTGGACCCTGTTCCCGATACCGGTGGGCTACTATATTTCATATTTTTTAATGTTTTTTTTTATCCTTTTATTTATAAAAATATTTAAAAATGTAATTTGTAAGTATTTAAATGCAATAAAGGAGATAATAATTTATTAAGTATCTATAACTTGGTAACAATTTTTTTTTACAATAATTTGGTAAGTACAGAGATGTGAGACTAATTTATCTCCTGGCTCCGAAACTAGGTTTATAGCCTGTGACTTGGGAGTCAGTGATTCCACAACTTATGCTTAGATAAAGTGCATGAATACACCATTAGACTTCTTATGTTATGTTGATTAAGTAATATGAATTCGTTATCCATCCAAAGGTTGTCTTTAAAATATCGCTATCAGTGATAAGACCGCGTAATGTCACCCTACGTACCTAATAAAGAGTATTTGTTCTTGCCCACAGACGCGTGGTCTGGCAGGGCGGCTGGGCCACGGCGCTGTGCGTGTGGGGCGGCTGGGCGTACTTCTCGGGCCAGGCCGGCGCCATGCGCGTGGCACTCACGCGGCGCGACGCGCCCGCCGCGCCCGTGCCGCACGTGCCGCGCCTCGTGGCCGCGCGCGCCGTGCACAAGGTACGCGGACCGGCTGACACTGAACGCAGACTCATCGCCCGTACATTTGACAGGACCGAAATGTCAAAACTGATGGATATCACGCTATTTCTTAATTTCCAAGAGTGATCGTTGCAGTAGCGTAATCGATAGTGGCCCGCACAGATAGCGCGCGCGCACCCGTGCTGGCTGGGCGGCGCGTGCGGCGGCGCGCCGGGCGCGTGCGGCGCGGGCGGCGCGTGCGGCTGCGCGCTGCGCTGCGGGCTGGCCGCGCCGTGCCACCCGCAGCGCTTCCTGTGCGACCCCGCCGCGCCCGAGCCGCGCTGCATCCCGCACCACTGGAAGTTAGTACCCGCATGACCCTTCTTAAAGGCCTTATCCGATGGGGTTTCCTATCGGCAAAAATTACGAACTTCCATACAAACTTACATTATACCTATTTGAGAAACCCTTAGGATGTGAATTTTCAAAAATTCTTCCTTAGTGCTAACTTTCGTCTTTCGTTTTATAAGGAACTCTTGTGCAAAATTTCATGCTTCTAAGACCGTGCGAATGAATTTGGCGTTCATTTTTAGTATCAAAAACGAAATACTCATGATGAAAACTTTGGTAATTTGTTTTTCACTTTTTGCTGCCTGAAATCGAGACCAAGTAACTTTTTAATTATTTTTTTTCAAAAAGCCGCGAATATCTTATTCAGCTTTGGGTTAATCAAACAATTCGAAACATTCACACTCTATCTCTTTCATGCCATTAGAAAGAAAGAGAGAGACAAAGACCAGCCCTTTCGAAGTTCCGGTTTTGAATTCGGCCTCAAAGACAAACACGTTCGGAATTTCGTACTAACTAAAGAAATTTTACAAAAAGATAATTATGTCTTTTAATGTAATTTATTGAATTTTTAACTTATTGTTGTATTTTAACAAAAATAAGTATTTACTGCAAATAAAACTGATATTTAACCTGTAAATATTTATTTCTAGTTTCAATAATGTTACGTAATATATTTTGAAAAATAAAATATCATGGGTGCTATTTCCGAACACGCCTTAATTTAAATAAAAGAATGGGAATAAGATTTTGTGGCTGGCGTAAAGTTGAATAAGTTAAAGAATATTAAAATATGAGTAAAACTAGCGACGAGAACAGTATTTTAACACCGGAAGAGTGAACGACGGAGAGAAGAACAACAAGTTTTAATGCAGAATTAAGTTTCCTACTTGAGAAGTCTCACGAGAAATATCTGAAAGCATACCATGTATTCAATGAATGGAGACTTACAAAGGGCGCAAGCAGTTTCTCGGACACGGTGTTGCTATCTTATTTTTTAGATTTATCACAGACGAGGCAATCATCTACAATGTGGAGTATTTACTCAATGTTGAAAGCTACTTTAAAAACAAAACATAACGTGCATATTAAACACAAACAAAACGAAACATACGCAAAACTCGTATCTTTTCTAAAAAGAATGTCAGTTGGGCATAAGGCTAAAAAGTCCAAAAATTTCACGGCCCTTAACATAGAAAAATTTCTTAATGAAGCTCCGGACTGCAATTTTCTTGCCGCTAAAGTAAGTGGTACCTATGAATCTATGTTGTTAGTTATTAAAATTTGTATGTAGACTGTTATGTATAAAGGTACTTACTGCCTACTACTAATTTTTGGAGGCGCAATGAATTCTAGTCTGGCTTAAAATACTGTTAATTATTTATTACGATATGTAAAAGATGCTGTACATGTTAAATTATGCATACCTATTAATTATGTAATATTTTCATTACAGGTTGTACTGATCATAGGAATTAGTGGAGCGTGTCGCAATAAAGAGCTATTATAGCTAACAGTTAACAATATCGAAAAGCATTCAGATAAATTACTGTTAGTAAAATTGAAAAATACGAAGACGAACCTTGACAGGTCTTTTGTCGTGCGCGAAGAATATGTAACTATTGTAGAAAAATACCAAAGTTTACGTCCAGCCAATATAAAAACCGACCGATTTTTCATACAATACCATATTAATAAATGCTCAAGGCAGCCTATGGGAGTAAATAAAATAGGTGCTATACCGCGAGAAATTGCCACTTTCTTAAAACTGGAAGATCCTCAGCTATACACGGATCACTGCTTTCGGAGAACTTCGTCAATGCTCTTGGCTGATTCCAGAGCTGATCTCACCACTTTAAAACGCCACGGCGGGTGGAAGTCCAATACGGTTGCAGAAGGCTATATTGAAGACTCAATAGAAAATAATTCGAAAATCTGTAAGCGTATAGTGGAAACAATAAGTCTGAATTCGACCTCGGATCCTTGGTCTCACCCACGCCCATCCACTTCCAACGACGCACAGTGTACTTATACAGAAAGCCGATCAGAGTCACCAACGTTCACCGTTGTTCCTTCTCAATCCGCCACCGAAACAGAAACCTTAACCCCAGATAATCAAACTCAACTCAATGCAACTATAACGTTGCCAAATAAATATCTGTTACTTTTAATTTGCAGAATTGCAGTAATTTTACTTTTAACTTTTAAAATGTTCCATTTTATTGAATTGGTACCTCTACCTACAATGTTAATTATTTTGATTCACAATAAATAGTTATTTCAATCTATTCCTGTTTATTATTTTATCTCCTAAAGTGTTCTCGCTGCTAAAGTGAAAAGTTATGTGTGTTACACGAGATCAAAGTTTTTTTGCAACTCGTGCCTTTGAATCCCTCACCACACTCAGGATTCAAGATCAGTACTAGCAGCAAAAAACGACTTTGCTCTCTTGTTGCACAAATAACTATTCCGTGGTTGTGTTTATATTTAACCGATTTTCGTTCTCAATAAATATTTATGTAGTATTTTATTGGATATTCACTGAGGCCTATTTTCAGCACGAGTACCTCGGGTATCTTTGAAATTATCAGTCACGTCGATAGAAAATCATTATTCGCGGTCTCAATCTTGGATTTCGATATTAATCTATTTTCCGGCTGCATCTTAGCTTTTCCGTCGAAGTACTATACGTATAATTAACGTGGCCGCTGCCCAGATGCGACGGGCAGAAGGACTGCGAGAACGGCGCGGACGAGGCGCAGTGCGGCGCGTGCGCGGCGGGGCTGCGCTGCGCGGACGGCGCGTGCGGCGCGGCGCTGGGCGCGTGCGACGCGGGCGCGCGCTGCGAGCGCGGCCCGCTGCCCGACGCCTTCCGGTGCGCACGGTTGTGTCTTTGCATGTCGATGCCAATTACGAAACGAACGTTTAGCTTTGTTGTCTTTTGAGTGACTATTTGCAATAAAGGTCTGGGTCCGATGGATTTAGAACTTTGTCATGTAAGACATTAAGTTTGATGTTTGTGATACCTAAAAATAAATGTGTGGGCAGGAACGAAGTTCAAAATTAAAGTTCAAGATACGGTTCCGAAAATTAAAAAATGATAAAAATTTGATAATTTTCGCAGCCGCCATGCAGCTTCATGGATTTTTATTTTGCACCCTCGAAAACCATGAAAACGACACCCACGATGAAAAATGTGAAATTTTTTGCAGCTGCCATCTTTGATTTTCATTTTGACCTCATTATCGGCTTCCGCACCCTGAAAACCACAGAAACTATCACTCTCTTTCTATGTCTCTTTCTATTATGTGTAACAAAAAATCGTATGGAGGGATCATAACGCGTTTTCGTTACGTGACGATTTCTTCAAGTTTACTCATACCGCAAGCTCCGTTAAAGAACTTCGTTCCAAAAACTATTCGTATTCTGAATCTGTTATAGTTCTACTATACAACACAGTAGTTTTTACGAAATTGTGTCGTACTGCAGTTGCGACGAAAGCCTCTGTCTCGCGCCGCGGCTGCTGTGCGACGGTCACCAGCACTGCTCCGACGGCTCCGACGAGTCGGCGGCCACCTGCGTGTTCGCGGGCGCCAAGGAGCACAGCGCGCCCGGCGCGCGCCGGCCCAGCGCCTTCGTGGTGTGCGGCGGGGTGCTGGGGGCCGCGGCCGGCCTGGGGGCCGCCTGGGCCGCGCTGCGCCGCCTGCGCCGCGCCGCGCGGGCCCCCGCGCTGCGGCCCCGCGCGCCGGGCCCCGCCGCGCTGCAGCCCGCGCTGGCGCCGGCGCTCGTGCCGCTGCACAAGCGCGACCTCACCGCTCTCGTCGCCCTCACCACCACTTACACCGAGTCAGTATACATGCAACATTTTTCTTCTTTTTGCCATAGTGTTGCGCTGAGAGTATTTTCCCCATAAAACCTTGTACCTTTTTAGTTTTATTTATTTATTTATTCTTTTTTTTTTTGTTATATTTTATTTATTTATTATTTTAGTTTGTAATTTCGTGTGTTCGAGTCCCACTAAAAGGTTCTGGAGTGGCGATCGCACACTGGAAAGCCTCCCACAAGTTGGATTGACGACCTTATGAAAGCCGCAGGAACCCGCTGGACGCGGGAAGCACAGAACCGATCGAAGTGGAGGTGCTCTAGGGAGGCCTATGTCCAGCGGTGGACGTCTTTCGGCTGAAATAATAATGTCAACGTCAAATCATTTATTTCAAATAGGCACATAAAAGACACTTTTGAACGTCAAAAATAAATTTAAAATAAAATTGATTCTAGTCGCCCCTTCCAAAAGGTAGTTTTCGTATGGAGAAGAATGGGCAAGAAACTCCATCGTTACTCTTTTAAAATGTTTTACAATATTTTGCATACATTATTTATATAACTATATGTGAAGACGATTCACCTAAAAATAAAATTACTATACCACAATAGGTAAAAGAATTAAAATGGATAAATGAAACCATGACATATAGATTAACTATGTGATAGATACATGGTGCTCACATATTCACAAACATTCTAAAAGTAGACGATTATTATAAATAAATAAGGAGTAATAAGTCCGGGTGTGACCCCAAGTAATTACAGAATGTAAATAATGTCAAAGGAAAAAAAAAAAGAATAAATTATACAATTACATTAGCAACTAGTTTGATTTTGTCTAGACTCTAGAGATTGTCCTATGAAGCAGGACCAGCATGTTTCCAAGCATTCTTATCTTGGATATAATCCTCTAATTTGTAATATCCTTGCTTACAAAGTGTAATTATAATATAAGTTTTAAATTTTCTTTCATTAAATTGCAATATTTCACAAGGTATTTTGTTGTAACATTTAACACAGTACCCCATAAAAGATTTATGTACTTTAGATAATCTGAAAAAAGGTTGATCTAATTCATCTTTATTTCTAGTATTAAAATTATGTCTATCACTTATTTTATAAAAAAGATGTTGATTTTTTCTTACATACATAATATTTTCATAAATTAATTGGCAAGGTACCGTCATAATATTAACCCTTTTAAATAGTTCCCTAAGAGATTCGCAATGATGATGATGAGTCCCAATAAATACAAGTTCTTTTTGTATTTAACTTAGCAAAGCTTTATATCTAACAATGTATCAATCCACACACGAACTGAACCGTTCGCCTGTTGCAGCACGCTGGACAGCAGCTGCGCGCGCTACCCGCGGCCCACGGCCAACCCGCCGCCGTCGCCGGCCACGGGCAGCTCGCACGCGGCCCCGCGCCGCCGCGCCTACCGGCACTACCGCGCCTGCAACCGGCCGCCGCCGCCCACGCCCGCCTCCACCGACGCGGCCGAGTCCGAGCCCGAGCCCGCCGCGCGCGCGCCGCCGCCCTCGCCCGCGCCGCCGCTGTACTGACGTACTACGTCGGCTCGAGCCGGGCAGAACGAACTTTATTCTCATGCAATAAAAGCAAAAAAACAGTCATTTGCCTCGTTTCGGTTCAGACGACGCGACTCTATACCGATCGTAAACGACTTAACATCGTGCCAAATTTCCGATCGGCGAAGTGACCAAAGTGTACAAACGTGACCGACTCGAGCTGATTCACCGCTCCCTTCCCTCACATGTACTAATGTGTCACTACGGAACCCTGTGCCCCCCTTCCTACAATGTGCCTCTAGCCTGCACTACCGCTCCCTCGCTCTACTCAAGTGCCGCCACCGCCAGCACTACCTGCTACTATCCAGCTTTAACACAAACATAGGCTGCTATGACATAGTTAATAGCCATTTACTTGGCCTAGCTGTTATTGTAATATTGCTGTATATACCATACTACGACAGTTGTTTCACATTATCATTTATAATCACACCAGACATACGTCATTTTTTAATACAAAACAGTCTATACACTGCTTCATTTTTCTAGTCTCCATATCCTAAATAAAATAATGCAGGATAGAATATAAAACGCACAATAAAATGGCGCATATGATTATTATGACGTAATCAACACTGATCTGGATGTTTTGTTATTAGAGTGTGAAATAACTACTTGGTGCTATTTCACTGTTCGTGCCTCAATAATCGTTATAAGAATAATATCTCTATTATTTGTATTATATAGTATTAAATAAGTTGAGGAGAAACGCATAAAGATACTCGTGTATAACTAACAGGAAGTGTATTCAAAAAAATCTATACTACAGGGTCAGATTAAATCAGCTAGCGAAACTCCGCAGACGTGATGGGAATCGATATCTAAACATGATGAAAACACATCTGCGAAGTTTCTCTAGTTAATTTAATCTGATCCTGTGTATGTGGAGTGATGATTTAGTTACCTGCAAGTCATACCCATCTAAACATATTATACAAAAGCACCTCCACGCTCACACACATCACGTACACTCAGGGAAATTGATTGTTTAGCAGATTGAGACGCTACGTAAATAAGCCGTGTATCATGTACAAATTCTAAATATTTTATTTTAACAGTAGTTAGAGGAATTCGTCGTTTCTTATGAAGAAGAGTCTGATAAGAAAGGGACAGTTATGATTTTTTAATATAAAATGCAATGTGAATTTGTTAAACAATCCGTTTTCCTAACTGTGCTTGCTCTCGCACCTACGTACGACACGCTACAACACTTGTATCACTAACTCATACACAAAAATATTGTTTTCCTTCTTTTGGTCTAACATTTTATGTGTTTCTCCTTATGTTGTAAATAAAATAAGTATTGTAAACAAGTTTTTATTAGTTATAATAAATATTATAAATTAAATATACAAGGTGGCAAGGACATAGACGCGAAAACTGTAACCCTGAATTCAACACATGATTCTAAACATAACATATTTTTTTTTACAGTTTTCGCGTCGATGTCCCTACCACCCTGTATATATCACTTATTATTGTAGGTTGCAATGTACCTACTTACTTATGTTATTTGTTAACGTGCTTAGTAAAATTTTGTCGTTATCTAACTACTTAGTTAAAAACCTAAAACGTTGAAGTTGTGTAAATCAAACATTTATTTGCGACCATTTATACTGTAAACAGTGAAAATGTCGAAATCGCAAAGACACTATGACCTGCGGGGTAATTGTGTAACACACTAATAGGAGTTGTTTTTCATTTTGACAGTTCAACCACATTCATTGCGTTATTTACATTGTTGAGCAGATAAATTTTTGAAACATATGAAGCAATGGATTAGCAATATCCTCAAAAATTATTCAGATTGGGATTGTGTTACGGAATTAGGGCGCTGTATCGCAGCTATTTAAGTAGGGCAGCGATTTTTTGCCCCACTATTGACTGTTTTGTAAAAAGATACAATGTTTATAAAAATGCATATACAACTATATTATCCTAACTAATATTATAAATGCGAAAGTGAGTTTGTTTGTTCGTTTCGCTTTCACGCTAAAACGGCTGAACGAATTTTGATGAAATTTGGCACACAGATAGACCGTGATCTGGGTAAGGACATAGGGTCCTTATCATCCTGGATCGCAGACGAAGTCGCGGGTAGCAGCTAGTCAACGATGTAACTAACCGTACATAGTTACTTATTGAGTTTTAGAAAAACTGGTTTTGTAGAGCGTTGACTCAGTCACTTATATCTGTGTACCTTTTTCTAAACCTAAATGTGTCATATTTACGGAGAGTAAGGTCGTTTATCCACCGCCTCGTTAACGAGAACGAAATGATAGCGCCGAAGTAGTGATACATACATTTACTATGGCCGCGTGTCCACCGCACGCCCGTCAACAAAACGTCACGGTCGATTCGAATAATCTCGTTTCTCATTGATGTACCGTTGACGGTGACGGTGGTCAAACCTTGTTACTGTACTTGCAACTCTGGCTGAGATAAATATAATGACGCTGATTCTGCTGTGTAACACTAACCTTAGGCTGCTACCATATTATCCATAAATATAAAATAAGAAAGAGACGGGATTGAAAATGAACAAATTAATTTTAAAAGTGTTAACGCCTTCCAATTAGTACGTAACATTAGAAATTAAAGACAATCCTGAAACACGCTGAAGTTTAATATGTAAACTAGTTTGACAGCTCTGCATTTTCGATGATTCAAAGATAGTCGTACTCTAATTTTAGTTTATTGGTAAACAAAAGAATCAGCTCTATTGTTTAACAACATAACTTGGGTTTCCAAAGTCGTGTAATTCCTTCAACCCATTGATTTATGACCCATTACCTCCAAAATTGACCCATTTATTTTTAAAGAATTATACGAGTTCCGTAATACCTTGTAGATAAATCAAGTCAACGAGACACGATATATTTGATGTTACTCAGTGTTTAGTATTTTTAGCTCACGAAGCGACGAGCGCTTTACTTGTGGTAACCAAGTGTACAAACACGCTGTGAATGTGTGCGTGAAGACGACTAGCGTCAGCACATGACACACACACTTCCGACTACGCCATTCTCTCGGACAGTTCTGAGAGCTCCTGCCTCTTACACACACTTTCACAGCGTGTTTGTACACCTAATAACCACAAGTAGAGCGCGCGTCGTTTTGCGAGATAAAAATACTGAACAACAAATTAATGTAGTCGGGGAATGAAAATGTTAAGCAAATTTTTACATACGAGATTTATATTAGGTATCTTTTCGACTTCGTACTGCCAACATGATCAATGAAAATTATTCTTTTAACTAAAGTGCTCGCTAATTGTAAAATATTTTTTGAAAATTGCTAAACTTTTTCGTTCTGTGAGTGAAACTGTCGCAAGCGTATAGAAAAATAAAAAGTATAACGGTTTACCGACCCAAAAATAACTACACATTACACAATATTAACGTGATGTATCAAATATATAAAGAATACAGTCCGATTCAAACTTTATGGCGGCTCTGAAGTGCGCTACACAAGTGAATTCGCTACTGCGCAGACACTCGCCGCATGTTCCGAGCCACCACAAGGTTTGAATCGGGCTGTACCAGTGTTCCTTGTTAAAGTTTTTTTGTCACCAATATAACAACTTAGTGTCTTACTCTATACCCCTGTGACAAACCGTAATGTAAAATAATGTATAAAAAGATAATTATTTGTGATTATTTGCAGTTGCCATTTATATTTGCATTTATATTATTTTATGTAAAAAAATTTGATTAGTTAATTTTATTTTGATTCGTATTAAATCTAAAACTGACTGATTGTGAGATTTTTGTAATAAACTTTTGTACCTGTTACAACGTATTTTCTTTCGCTTTCAAATTCCCAACGTCACCGCATTTTGATGATTTGAATAATGCTGATACGGCTAAATATTTATGATGGCAACTGTCCCTCTGCAGGGCATAGGTCGCGAGAAAGTACGAGCATTGATCAGTCTCGTTCTTCGCGTTGCATGCTTTTCGATTCTCATACGATTTCTTTCTGAACATCTTTTAAAATACAGAGCGGCAGGGGAGATCGTCGCGCAAACTGTTACCATGAATTGAGCCTATGTATGATCTTAGACTCCCTAGAGTAGAAACTTTTTGTCGATTTATTTTTTTTTCAAATTGCTGGTCCTTATATGTATAATATTCTGACCGCGTCGATATTGCAGTTTTCTATTTTTATAACCTACGTTCGTTCAGAATCATGTACTGAATCCATGGTAACAGTTTATCGAGCTAGAAATAAAAAAGGTGAGAAACATTTCACGATTTTATAGTTGGTCCTGTAGCAGAAGTTGAAAAGAATTATGATAAACATTATTGTTTTCAGATTCCAAACAAATATTTCGACCAGACCGCAAACTAGACGCGTCACATATGATTGCGATCCTCTGGAGACGGAAAACGACGAACAAGATGAAAAAAGGGTGAGTCTTTGATTAAGTTATTGCTGGAAAAATAGAAAGTCCTCTATGGAGGCAATGGATACACATCCATGTTAAATAATTGTTTCCGCATGTATTACTAACATAGTCTTTAAGTTTTATATTCATGTATTTACTAACACTAACTATATGGTCAACTTGTCTAAAATAAAAGAAATTGAATTGAATTAAATAAGGTCACCAAAAGGAGATAAGTAACCAGAGTCGTCGGATATGGGCGGAGCACCGCCGTGTCCTCGTGGCGGTGATCTCTCGCGTCCAGCCCTGGTCCTGGCCATGGTACGGAGCGAGAGTGCATGGGAGGCCGTCACGTCCTTCTGCGAAGCAGTAATGCTCGCGAAGGAGGAGGCGGAGCGCGTGAGGGAGAGGCAATCACTGCGCCCCCACGCCCCTAGTCGCAGCAGGAGACGCACGAACTGACGGGGTCCGCTAGGGCCGATGCCTGCCAGGGCCGCGGGTTGTTCGAAAGAGACACCGTGGCCCCTGGCACAGGCAACTGAAGGAACACGGGTCGGTTTTAGTTAGTAAAAGTCTGACACGCCCTTCTTCCGCTCAGCCCAGAGCGGGAGGAAAAGGGTCGTCGGATATAGTTGAAGTTTAGTAAGAAACCGATGAATATTTTCTAATAAAATTTAATTTAATTGATAGAAAACCAACAGTTCACTCGATAACATCCATCGGTTACTAAACTTCGACTATATCCGACGACCCTAGTTACTTATCTCCTCTGGTGACTATACATTTACGGCCATCGGACAAATTAATAACCTAAGCTAAAGATGATAAGATTATTATTACTTACACTTATTTAGTTTAAGATCCTACTGACCCTTTATTATTATTGTTATTTTTTTACCGCCTTCAAAAAAAGGTGGTAGGTAATGCAAGCGGCGATTTTTTTTCAAATACCTAAACCGCTTTCTCCTTGATTACCGGGCCGATTAACATGATCAGTTTTTGAGTTGGCATCAAAATCACAATATTTTATTTCACATAAACCAACATGGGCACTTATGAACGTCAGAAGTTCGGTGCACGGTTCCAATTGGTCGTTTCAAAAAACTCCACGGTTACTCTTTTAAAAATAATAATTGGCTTTTACAGTGTTTTCAAATTACAGTAGGTAAGGGAGGACAGCGTAGGCCTGCCTGTCAACAACTACCAAGTACTCGATAAAACAAAAAAATGATCTTAAATCTACAAGGCCGACAAAATCCTCACGTTTACAAAATATAAAAGAATCTATCAGAAGGATAAATAAAATATAAAAACCTATTAAAACCAAGGGACATGATTGCCATTACAACCACTAATAAAGAGTGGGAATTAGTAGATTTGTGTTCATAAATCTACTTTGTGTGTTGATGTTATTATCCTATCACTGTTATTTACTTAGCAATTAGTGGTAATACGAAATTTTGAGGGGTGGATATCGCAACAACAATTCGTATTACTATAGGGATGTTCTAGGGATGCGCCGAAATTCATTTCACATTCGGTTTAACCGAATTTCGGCATTCGACCGATCATAATTTATAATCAGCCTATATTATTCCCACTGCTGGGACACAGGCCTCCTCTCTACGAGAGGCATGTGCATTCGACCAATATTCGGTACCAATACCGAACATTCGATACAAGAAAAAATTAAGATAAAATTTCAAAGAACTGTGGATTTTGTGAATAATAAATAAACGGGCTGATTTTTCAATCATCTGATAACTTTATTCGAGGAATAATTTTGAAATTTTGACAGTTGTTTCATACTAAAACTGTCAAACGTCAGTTTTATTCCTCGAATAAAAGTTATCCGGCGATAGAAAAATCTGTTAAAAAAATAAAATAACTCAACAGTTCTCACTTAAACAATAAAACTAAACCAGTCAAATAAAATCGAATAAAAAACAAAATACCTAAATGCCTATGTTTTTATTTTTATTGTTTTTTACTTGTTACTTAAAGGCTAAATAATAACAGCCGCACGGTCGATCACAAGATAAGCTGCGCTTGCCGCGGTCCGTTCGTGGATAAGTAACCTTCTGAATTCCGTGTCTCGGACAACACGTTAAGGCGTTGTTCCCGGGGTTTATTTGTAGATTTTTGACAGTCGTTACGGGTAGTCAGAAGCCCGAACCGTCTGACAACCAGTCTTACCAAGGGGTATCATATTACCCAGTAACTGTGTTGTGGAGGTCAGATAGGCAGTCCCTCCATGTATAATACTGGCATTCCGCTGCAACCGGTTAGACTGGAAGCTGATTCTAAACATTATCAAAATTTTTACCAATAAACATTGAAATACTGATCCCCAAAAATCACTCTTCTTATTTTTTATAAAAGTGTTAAATGAAATCTTAACTTATGAAATATTACCTAATGGTATTTAAATTTTAACAAGGGCAGGTTATGATGCAAAACCACCAAGGATTCTGCGATATCTGGAAAAAGTCAGTTACGTTTTTGTTGTTATACATTTCCTGCCTCAGAAAAGTCGAACAGAATGTACGAAGCTTCCAGGAGGCGATAAAAATATTCGTGCGCGTAAGTGGTTAAGCCCTAAACAAAGATTCGACGTGTCACTAAATTAACCGAAGTTCGTATTCAGTGCACAGCACGTTCGGCCCACCCTAGAATATCGAATAAACATGAAGTGCGACAAAGCTATCGTGGATATCGTGGAAATCCACAGCCCGATATCGGCTTAAATTCATAATCATATATAGTAATATAATCTTATGATATTCTAGAAAACACATATCATCGATTACACCAGATGGCCCGAATTGGTTAATCATAAACAAGTAATCATCGCTAGGGGCGTACAGCTATACGCCCCCTTTGATAATACAAGTTATAGTGGCACTCGAAACACCAGTGCAGCCCACAGTGCGAACACAACCGTCTACCTAGACACATGGACCATGTTCAGCGTACTCGGAAAATTCCTCTTCCTGCTAGGCGTACTTTGTTTTGTTCCTCTTGATTGTGAAGTCTACCAGGACCGTCCAAAAATCAAGACTTCGGGAGGTGATCTAATTCTAGAACCAGCATTTGATAAAAATATATATCTACGCCCCAATGGACCGAAATCGAGCGTCTTTGTTGGTGATGTTAACGTACTCAAACCAGACGTCCCAAGTGAGGGAACGCAGTACCAGCCATCGAATAGTGAAAACATCGACAAGAACATAAACAGTATATTAGAAAGACTTGACAGATTGGAGAACAAGGAGTCTACGCTTCCGAATGACTTACTTTTCAATATAACATTGCTTTGGCGGAAAGTTAACAATATTCACAGGAAAGTGCTAAATCTACAAGTTCAATTAAGTAATAGAGGAAAAGACGAATGTCAATCTCATCCGTGCGAGCATGGTGGGACTTGCCTCAACTTAGTAAACGGCTACCATTGTCTTTGCCCTTCAAATTGGGAAGGCAGAGATTGTGACGTCGATGTAAACGAATGCCGGAATTTTGCTGGGACGGACCTTGGGTGTCAAAATGGAGCTACCTGCATCAATAGACCAGGATTTTATGAGTGTTTGTGCAAATCTGGGTGGTTTGGCTTACATTGCACTAGGAAGGAAAAGGATTGTTCCGGTGGTAACTTTGAAATGTGTGGCTATGGAACCTGTATACAAGTATCTGCAGGAGTGGGCGTTCAATGCATATGCAACCAGGGATGGACAACGAATGGTACCGGTCTCGCTTGCTTAACCGATGTTAACGAATGTGAATCATATGAAGGTCCTCGGTGTTCCGTGAACCCCAGGGTTGACTGTATCAATCTACCGGGCTCATTCCGATGTGGACAGTGTCCTTCTGGTTACGAAGGCGACGGTCACAGCTGTTACGATATCGACGAATGCACAACTATTCCCAACGGAGGCTGCAGTCCTTTAGTGACATGTCACAACACCATCGGCTCCCGAATATGTGGTTCATGTCCACCTGGTTACCAAGGTGATGGAGTTACGTGCTCTTGGAGAGGTACGTGCAACATCGGTCATGGAGGGTGCCACCCGTCTGCGCAGTGCATAGAAAGCGCATCGCCAACTGGCCAATCGGCACAATGTATATGCCCCGACGGCATGGAAGGCGATGGAGTAGGAATCAGTGGCTGTTACGTTGCAACAGGGGGCAACTACACTGATGGTTGTATAGTCAATCCATGTGGCATCCACGGACAATGCCATTCCCTTCGTACCGGCTACACGTGTATCTGTTTCAAGGGCTACGGCGGCGCTCACTGTGAAATGCCCACCGCCGTTTGCGGAGTGAATCCCTGCCACAACGGAGGAATATGTAGACCAGACGACAGTGCAATTGGAGGCTTCCGTTGTGAGTGCGCGGCACAGTTCTCGGGCGCCTTGTGTCAGGTAAGGACAAAGTCTTGTGGTGGTGTTCTAGATAACGAAGAAGGCAGCATTGTTTATCCTTTAACTAATACGACGTATAATCATAATTCTCAATGCGCTTGGGTAATACACACAGCTCCCGATAAAGTAATTAATGTTACATTCAGTAAATTTAATTTAGAAGGAAGTCCCGAATGTATGTACGATTTCCTACAAATTCACGATGGTCGAAAATCTTCTAGTCAACTTATAGGAAGATTTTGTGGTAATAATTATCCTAAAGGCGGTAACATTGTATCAAGTCATAACAATTTATATTTCTGGTTCCATTCAGACAAAACAGTAGCTAAAGACGGGTTTGCACTACACTGGACTAGTATAAACCCAGTATGCGGGGGGGAGGTGGACGCCACCGCTCACGGTCACATCAGCTCCCCCGGCTCTCCCGGCCCGTACCCTCCTAATCGTGATTGCTACTGGCGCTTAACGACCACTCTTGGTAAAAGGATTAACTTACATTTCTTTGCTCTCGATATTGAATCACATTCAAACTGTAGTTTCGACTATTTAGCAATTTATGACGGTGAACATATGACGGACCCGCTTATCAATAGGTACTGTAACACGACACAGCCCGCGCCCGTGCAGTCGGCAGGCTCCGATATGTTGATACACTTTCATTCAGACGCTTATGGTGCGGGAAATGGATTCCAAATTGCTTACGCGCCTGTCGAAGGAATTCCTGGCTGTGGAGGTTACTACACTGCCGATAAGGGGGAACTTGTTTCTCCTGCTTATAATGGGCTTTACCTAAGTAATTTATTATGCGAGTATAAAATTAAAACTAGTTCGGATACCAAGATAAAACTCGATTTCAAATTATTCAAGCTGGAACGGTCTTTTAGATGTCAATATGATTATTTAAAAATTTATGACGGTCCATCTTCAGATTCACGATTCGTCGGGAAATTTTGTGGAACTACTTTTCCAAAATCATATACATCATCGTCGAATGAACTATATTTTAAATTTAAAACTGATAGAAGTATGCCCTCCGAAGGTTTTCGAATCACGTACGAAGCCATATGCGAGAAAACTATCGAAGGTGATAGTGGAATTATAAAATCACCCGGTTATCCGTTCAGTTATCCAGAGAACCAAGTGTGTGTTTATATCATCAAAACAGTTCCCGGCAAAGCAATAGAATTATCATTTCAAGATTTTGATATAGAAGATAACCGGTACTACGACTGCCGGTACGATAGCGTTGAGGTCAGGGACGGCCATGACCAAAACTCGACTTTACTAGGCAAATACTGCGGCGGTGCCGCGCACACGCCGCCTGTCCAAACATCCACTCTTAATTATATGTACATAAAATTCACATCAGATTTAAGTATTTCGGGCACGGGATTCTATGCTAACTATACTACTATCGATACAGAGTGTGGAGGTATTTACAGAGAGACCACTGGATTAATAAATCATCCCTCTGGAGATGCTACTTACAAAAACTATCAGACCTGCAAGTGGTTACTAATTGCTCCTGAAGGAATGCACATAAAGTTAACATGGAACAGGTTCGACATTGAGGACATGCCCAGCTGTGGCAGCGATTACCTGGAGCTTTTAGAGATAGACGATAACAATGAAAATAATGCATTGGGCAAATTCTGTGGTACTCATGCGCCTCCTGTCTTGACCACGTCCACTAACCGGCTCATGTTAAACTTCGAGACTGATGGCAGCATTCGTTCTTCTGGTTTTTCTGTATCGTATACATTTTTGGATGAAAAATCTCATTGCGGCGGATCGTATATTAAAACTCATGGCTTCATATACTCTCCCGGATGGCCTCGGTCGTACGAACCCAATCGCGACTGCACATGGATCATCACGGTGCCGGTTGGCCAACAAATCATGCTCAACATTTCACAGTTTAATATAGAACGTCCCATACGAGATAAATGTAACCTTGGAGACTTTTTAGAAATAAGAAATGGTGGCAACGAAAATTCACCATTGATTGGCCAGTATTGTGGGATGTTCCAATCAAAACGAATCGTATCATTATCTAATGCCATACATCTTCATTTTCATTCTGACTTCTATTTAACCGGGACTGGGTTCAAAATTGAATGGGATGGTACTATAACAGGATGCGGAGGAACACTGACGAGCCCTTCTGGTACTGTATCATCGCCGAACTATCCAAATGATTACAACGAAAACGCCGAATGTTTCTATAGAATAGTTACCAATGAAGGTTCACGGATCCGTATTACATTCACAGAGCTTGATCTTGAAAGAACTCCTAATTGTAGAGATGATTATGTTGAAATTTTTGACGGTCGCGATACGAGTGCCTCTATTTTAAGAAAAGATTGTTACATGACAGCGGAGCTAGCTAGCATCGAAACATCAACTAATTATGCGTACGTTAAATTCAGATCTGATGTATACCAGGGGGGTAAAGGATTTCTGTTTAATTATCAAACAATATGTAATAACAATATAACCGGAAGATACGGAGTAATTGAGAGTCCGGGTTATCCAAGTAATTACCCGTTGAGCTTAAATTGTGTATGGAGCATCACAGTTCCCAAAGGAAATAAAATTAATGCAACCTTCACACACTTCGATGTTTACAAAACCCACCGATTTTATCGGAATTGGATGAGATCTCGGCATAGCATTAACAACGAAGATTGCCATCTAGATTACTTACAAACAAAAGAGTTATCCGATCCAAATTATTCTAGTAAAATCTGTGGCAGTACAACGCCGCTTCCAATTAGTACAAAGAGTAATACATTGCAAATTAAATTTTCCTCCGGTATTTATATGCCCCGCACTGGGTTCCGTTTAGAATGGATCAGTTATGGCTGTGGGGGACATATTAAAAAATCCACAGGCTCTATAATCCTCGATAAAAGTAAAACTAACGACAAGGATCTTGATTGTGAGTGGCTGATAGAAACACAAGTAGGTAAGAGTATCACAATCTCATTTACAGATGTTTATATGACAGATAACGCTAATTGTTCTATTGATGCTATTGAAATATATAACGGTCAAAATACAATGGCTCCACTTCTTACAAAAATTTGCCATCGACAACAAGCGTCTGTGCAATCTGATAGCAATTTCATGTTGGTGCGTTTGTCCAAACGGTCAAAGCTCAGGGATGTTCACTTCTCATCACAATTTCAATCTGCCAATTCCAAATGTGGAGGTGCTATAAATTCCAAATCTGGGTTCATATACTCTAAGAACTACCCAAAGAATTACGACAATAATTTGGATTGTTTTTGGTATATTTCTGTCCCCGCATATCATCGTATTGAACTTAACTTTATGGATCTTGATCTTTATTCTGTTTTTGAATTCGATGATGGGGAACGTGTCTGTGGAGACTCGATTCAAATCTACGATTATGATAAGAGCTATAGACCTTCCTCAAATTACACGTACCGTATATGTCCAAATTCAAATCAAACACAATTTTTTAGCAAATACAATAGCATGGTTGTGCAATTCAAAACCGATCCCTTTGGAAGTGCCAAAGGTTTCAAAGCTAACTTTACTGTTACGTGTGGTGCTCTTATAAGTGCTGCACATGAGGGTATCATACAAAGCGACAACTTTGTTCAACATACCAACAAAAGCTGTATTTGGACCATTCTTGCGGATTCGCCCGATCAAAAATTATATTTAACATTAACTCTAATGTCGTTGCCCAAAGACAGTAATGTAGTCACAAATAGATCATGTCCATCCTCTTTCCTACGAATTCTCGACGGAGATGACAGTAATGCTCCGCTAATCGGGGAATACTGTGGACGCAAAGTTCCACCTATGATTGTCAGCCGCGGCAGTGCCTTGACGATAGAGTTCGGCAGTTACACCGGTAGAACTACTGGAATGTTCGCAGCTCACTATTCACCACTTAGTAACGCCTGCGGAGGTACATTAACTTCAGAAGAAGGAACCATTGCGTCTCCAAACTACCCTGGCCCGTATCCTGTAAACACAGATTGTGAATGGGTACTAAAATCATCCCCTGGAAACACTGCATATGTCCAATTCGAGCGATTTGATTTAGAATTCTCTGAAGGATGTAACGACGACTACGTAGAAGTTCGCGAAAATAACGGTGCAGGTCGGCTATTGGGTGTATATTGTAGTAGTGAAACTCCTAGCAATCATAGCACAGCATCACAAATATATGTTAAGTTCCACAGTAATTCCAAAACCAGTGGTCAAGGTTTTCTTTTACATTATGGATTTCAGCGAGAAAATGATATTACGGGAGATAGTGGCGAGGTATCTTCACCATTGTACCCCGCTCGATATTTAAGCTCTGCCGAATATAGTTGGCGTGTGCTCGTTACCGATTCAGATACTATAACTATTACACTTGATGTTTTGGAAATTTATTCACACAGCGAGGTAAACTATAACAAATTAACTGTTTATGATGGATATGATTCAACTGCTCCAATTTTAGAAGAACTTAATGGTGTACTGGTTGAAACAAAAGTCATTCAGAGCTCCTCCAGTGTGGTTTACATAACCCTTACAACGGATGAATCAAATATGGGTTCGGTGTTTCATATGAGTTGGACGAAAGCTTCTAGAAATTTTGAACCTGAAACTGGAAATGTAATAAACTGTGGTTCGAATGAGATTGTAACAGTTTCACCAGGAAACAATACGATTACTGTCATGTCACCGAATTATCCAAAGGACTATTCAGATAATTTAAATTGTGAATGGGTTTACAAATCAGAAGTGGGAAGACATTTAAGTTTACATTTCTTAGATTTTAATATCGAAGATGTCCACGCTTGCTTTGCAGATTCAGTTTCTATTTATTCCTCTGACACCCCTGGAAATTGGAAGCCTGTCAATGAAAATATATGTACTACAGAATCATCCAAAAGAGACTTTAATGCAAGTACTTATATGAAAATTAAATTCAAAACAGATTCATCCATTAATAAAAAAGGATTTCTTGCTCAAGTCAAGTCTAATTGTGGAGGACTCGTAACTGGTCTGTCCGGTGAAGTCGGTCCGACTTGGTGGGATGTACTGGAATGGTCCAGATTGAAATGCAACTGGGTCGTCAAAGTGCGCCCCGGCAGGACTATCAAATTAGAATTAAATCATTTTAATATTACAAATAAAAATGACGATTGCACAACATACGTTATTTTACGTAATGGCGATTCCGAGGAAGCGCCCCTTTTGGCAAGTGGAAAGTATTGCGGTTACGATCACGAAAATAAAGCAGATATAACTACTTCTAGTAATACTTTATTTATAAGTTTCATTTCAAAGGGATCATACATACATCAAAGTTTTGTGGTTAATTACGAAGAGAACAATTATGAATGTGGTTCAACATCATCTCTTACTTCTGACCACAATTGGGAAATAATTACTTCACCACAGTATCCATCAGTGCCAGTTCCGTATTCAGAATGTGAGTGGGTCTTTACCGGCCCACCTGGAGAAATTATTAGAATAGATTTTATTGATAGATTTGACTTGGATTATGTTGATGATTGCGGAACTGAAGCCGTCGAAATACGATTTGGATCTTCGAAGTATTCTCCTCTACATGGCCAATATTGTGGCAAGGATAGACCTGGAACGATTAAGAGTACTGGCAATACAATGTATATTAAATACATAACTCAGTTGGCCGAACCACGAAATGGATTCAAAGCCAACGTGTCTATCGACACGTGTGGTGGAACCATTGTCACCGATTCCGGCGAACTGACATCGCCTGGGTACCCACACATGCAAAAGCTTTCTTACGGGACAGTTTGTGAGTGGCACATTATAGGACCTCCAAGACACGTTTTTCGAATTAAACCCGATGATGTTGAGTTACCTCAATCGGAGTTATCTTGTGGAACCAAAATAACTATTGAAGAAACTGTGCTTGTTAATAACACTATCACCGTCCTAAAAAGCTTATGTAATGATGATGATCACTCCCTTGAGCCGATTGAAACTTCAAGAAACGAGTTTAGTATCAAATTTTATATCGGTAAGCCGGATACATGGGTTCAAATGTCGGACAATAGAGGATTCCGAATCAGCTTTAATTCTTCCCGACCTTCGTGTGGTGGCGTAATAACGGCTTCAGACGGTTACTTAACATCTCCAAGTTATCCTCAAGAAACAACATTAAGGTACTGCCAATGGCTAGTAATAGTGCCAAATAAGTCTCGAAGAGTGCGTTTGGAACTTATAGACATGGACGCAGAAAAGCACAGAATTGGTATTTTCAATGACGTTGACTTTCATACCGTTATACAATCAATTCCTAGCCTTGATTATATTCCTGGCACAAACGTTTTTGAGTCTTCTGGAAACAAATTGGGACTTTATGTATGGCTCAACCGTACGTTTCCCTCGCACCGCTTCAAAGCTAGGTTTAGCTCTGATGAACAAGCACTATGCGGCGGAGATCTATCTGATATGAACCAGGTTCTCGATTCGCCGGAGTTGAACCGATCTTATACTTGTGCATGGCATTATAATAGTCAAATAAACACTAATAATAATTATAATGCTCTTACAACAAATCTCACTTATAATTCTATATTTATAACGGCCAAGATAAATTCGTCAACAGCCAGAACACGTTGTAAATTCTTTGATCCTCAAGTGGTTATTAGGGCAGCCATTAAAAGTAGGTTTTCTGTGGAAATTTGCGGGAACACTGATGTGTCATACAGAATTCCATCACCAATAATTGATATTAAAGCAACAAAAAATAAATTGAGTTCGCTTTACTTCCATTTAGAATGGAAACCTCAACCATGTGGTGGTGTAATTCAAATAGGAGAAAATCCTGTAAATATTTTAAACGTACCTGATTCTTATAATGATACCATAGATTGTGCTTGGGTTCTTACTGGCCCGACTAATAGAGTTGAAATTAAAATGGAAGGGCATTTCACGTTAAATTGTGATGAGGAGTATTTGAAAATAAGTTCAAGCACAAGACAAAACGCACCTGGAATCGGTGATTATTGCAAAGAAACATTTCTAGATAGCCCATTAGTTACGCATTTCAGTAATATGTACATTCAGTATCACTCGAATGTGAAAAACAATACAAATATAAAGCTTATGGTTAGAGCTGTTGCTGGCCAATGTGGCGGATTACTTAGTTCATATCAAAACACATTTGTATCGCCAAATTATCCTAAAAATTATTTACCTAACCAGGAATGCTCCTGGGAGTTAAAGGCTGATTTAGGCTACAGAGTATCTCTTAAATTTGTAGAACGATTTTTTGTTGAGGAAACAACTAATTGCACTAAAGATGCTGTCATAATTTATGACTGGAAAGACGACGTTTACACGGAGATAGCAAGGGTATGTGGACGAAACACACCACCTATATATAATTCCACGTTTAATCGCATGAAAGTTGTCTTACACACAGATGCTGATAAAAATCTCGATGGATTCAAAGCTGAATGGGATTCTATATGCGGTGGAAATTATGTAGCAACTCTTAAAGAACAATTTTTATATAGTCCAGGTTTTCCATATTCTTACCGACCGCGTATGCATTGCCAATATGAAATATCTGCTCCAAACAACAAAGTTGTACTCAAGTTCCTTGATTTTGAACTAGAAGGCTCTACTCCTGAATGTATGTTTGATAATTTAACAGTATCAGGCCAGTCAAATTATAACTATCTATACGAAGTTTACTGCGGTGACAAAATTCCTCCCGTCACAACTCAGTCTGAAACAGTATCATTGACATTTGATAGTGATAGATATATACAGAGGAAAGGATTTAAAATTGCTTATTTTATATATTCATGTGGAGGCAGAGTAAACGATACTGCTGTTCTAACATCATCGCTTTCTGAATATTACGAAATAAATATGAATTGCACGTGGTTCATTGAAGCTCCACCTACTAAGGTTGTTGTACTTAAATTCCTTTATATTGACTTAGAAAGCCAAACAGATTGTTATAATGATTATATCGCAGTATATGATGGACTCAAAATTGATGATGATAAGCGTTTAGCGCTAATGTGTGGTAATATCAACTCAACGACAACACTTAGAAGCAAAGGGACCACAGCGTTGTTACAGTTTGTATCCGACGCAAGTGTAAGCCTTAAAGGCTTCAAAGTTCAAGTTTACTTTAGCTATTCTGAAGCAGCTAAATGTGGTGGACTTATTAATTTAACAACCGCGTCATCGCAAGCCCTGAAATCTCCTTTCATGGGTCATACTGTATACGAAGAATTCTTAGATTGCCATTGGTCAATAATATCACCACCTGACACTGTTATTAAAATCAAATTCACCTCATTCCACGTAGCCCCTTGCGAAAAGGTCAACCAAACTGCTATAGGGTACAGTAAATGCGATTGCGACTTAGTTGAAATAAAGGATGGCTTAAATCCTAATGCCTTATTAATAGGAACCTATTGTGGTCACAGCCTCCCACCGGAATTAACATCATCTGGAAATGTGATGGGCGTCAGGTTGTCCACGGATGGCGAAATAGGTAGTCAAGGCTTTGTGTCCACATTAACAGCTCAGCCGGCAGTATGTGGGACTTCCGTCATTTCAGTGAGCAATACGCCACAACGCTTGAAATCTCCCGGTTATGAAGCAGGCTCCATCCCTCGGGGGCTTCATTGCGTATATCGCTTGGATGTTAGTGCGTCTCCATACATTTTACTACGTATCACAGTTAAAGATTTAGACATACAGCCCCCCGTCACTGACAGTACAGGCGTAAAGCGCTGCAATAGAGACAAGCTGCTGATATCCAGTAATCCAGGCCTTCAAAATACTACGCTTGGAAAAGATTTTATCTTGAACCAACGGACGGATGAGTTCTTTAACCGTAATTCGTTTTACGACAACACTTTACGCTTTCCCGATCGGTTTGAGCTATGCGGGCGTAAGGAACCGACGGACTTTTATGTTTATGGAACTACGTCTATTAACTTAATCACATCAGCAGACTCAGATTCTAATGTATATAAAGGTATGGAAATAGAAGCAGTGTTCACAGGATTTTGTGGGAGAAATTATACGGAGCCTCACGGACGAGTTCAGGCTATTTATGTAAGTGACTTTGATAGTAATCCCAACCATGACTGTTACACGCTGATCACTGCTCCGGTTAACTATACGATATCTGTGTATTTCTTGAATGCCGTCCCAAGTTACTGGAACTCAGAATGTTATCTCGAAATACTTGACGGAAATAACGCTAGTGCGCCAAGACTTGGCAAAATTCTCACAGAGTATGATAATAATAACCCTGTCTTCTCCACTGGTAGATATTTGTTATTGCACAATCATGAAAATGCTGGTGATCGTGTCATGTTCGATTTGATTTACGTGATATCCGATAAAGGTCGTGGGTGTGGTGGAAAACTGCAAAGTGTGGTGGGTAAAGTCACCAGTCCCATGTATCCGAACGTTTACAGGCAGGTATCGAGCTGCGAGTGGGAGCTTGAGACTCCCTTAGGAACACGGTTACTGCTACATTTCCCTACGTTCGACTTGGGTATTACTTGCGACCAGAATTATGTGCAGCTGGTGGACAGTAAAGGTGTAGTAGTGCGAACGTTCTGTGAGGACGTACCTGCCGACTACACGAGCGAGGATAACTTTGTGAAGATAGTGTTTGTAACCACCATGAATAATGGCGGCACGGGGTGGGTTGCTGAGTTTATTGGAATTCTTTAAGTTAGATTGCCTCTTAAAAATTTGCCTGTCTTTTAGAGCGTGGCGGAGTGGAGCGGAGAAGTGCAAATATTAACCAATAGAATTCCACTAAAAGATGACATATGTATTGTTTGTAGAATTCTATTGGTTAGTTAATGTTTTCCTAGCCTTGCGCTCTCCCGCGCTCATGTCAATAATTAATTAGAATTACCTACACATGTAGCGTTAGGGTTTATGCTTAGGCGCTTCTTGAGTTACTCCAGTGGACACCATGGTCTATCCTGTTACACGTTATCAATTGTCTGACCAGAGGGTACGATCTTTGCCCGCCCGGCAATGGTACCAGTCTTGTGACCACGCTAGCGGGTGCAGGAGAACTTTGATGATAAGAGCCTTTTTGTATTGCCTAACTACTTACACAATTAGGTTTTATTGTAAATCATAACATAGGTTACCCAGTAAGACTAAGTTTATCATCTTGATTTTTGTATACCTATGCAATAGGGTATTTGCCTGGGTAAAAAAATAATAATTATATTTAGTCCGTCAGTTAGATTATCGAAAAATAATAGGCACATATTTTTTCTTTTGTCAATCAAACAAAAAAAGACAAAGATAAAGCGCGTCAAAATTTGGGAGTGGGAGGTCGTGACGTCACTTGCTTGCAAAAGTGTCGCAAGCAAGTGACGTCACGTGGAACTTTAACGGGCGATATCTTCATCGTTTTTTATATAGTTGACAAAAGAAAAAATGCGCGTTCAATATTTTTTGATAATCTAACTGACGGACTAATTAGATTTTTTTAGGAAAATAGCTTATTAAATATTACCCCATAGCAACCTCCTATGTTATATGTTACATATTTGTAAAGTGTATTGTTGTTTTAGTTTTTTTGTAGATAATTGTGACAGAAAATTGTTAGACTTTCGTATTATTTTCTTGGCATCTGTGTTAAAATTACAGTAGAATGAAAACTAAATAGTAAATAAGTATTATTTTTAGATTACCGCTCATATACTTTTTTTTGAAGAGCCTTTTCGCCAGCATCAGTAATAATTATTTATTTTATCTTTATGACATAAGTGTTGTATTTTTGATAAATGAAAAACATTGAAGTCCACGTTCACTTAATCCTCAATGCAAATTAATAAAATATTTTAGGTCTAGGCAAATCTCTATACATTCCAAGGCCTGATAAAGATCGCAGAAAGCAATAAGGCCACCCATTGTATATTTTGAAGTGTTCATTAACTATTTGTTACGTATGTACTTTTGTGGTATACAAGTATATTTAAATAAAATATAGGAAACAAATCAAATTACAAGTTTTTTATTACCCTTTATGCCTCCTAAACAAATTAAGTTGCCAGCAGACGCCAGAACATAAAGCTACTACAATCTGTCAAATTTCTTTAATAGATTTTCAACTTTATCGTTAATGCATTAAAGTTCAAGGTTGATTGGGAAAATTTGACAGGTTTGGGTAGCTTGACCTGCTGGCGTCTGTACATAAGATTTGCAGAAAATACAGATATATTTTTATTTTTCATTTGTCCATAGCCGACGAATGCTGACTGTTTACCACGGGGTCCTGGGTTCGATCCCCAGGTCGGACAGTGAATGTTATTTGAAGAGGAAAATCTCAATAGCAGCTGGAGTCTGGATTTCTGCCCTGGTTGATCATCATAACGTTCCCATTGTTGGGGCACAGGCCTCCTCTCGATGATAGGTAATAGGCTCGCCCCCTAATAAATGGGACTTAAAAGTAATGAGTACTTAAAAATAATAACTGGTGAAACAATGAGGGTGCAGGTAAACTTTGGCTGGCTAAACTCCGTCTCATGAGAGAAGTCCCGTGACAATAAGTGGAACTCATAATAATCAGCCTATAATGTTCACACGGCACTGCTGGAACACAGGCCTCCTTTCTTGGTAGATGCCACAGGTCTTCGAATTTGTGGTTCTAGGACATACCGGTTTCCTTACGATGTTTTCCTTCACCGTTTTGAGAGCAGTGGTAATGAAATTAATTACACAAAATAATGCTCCTGGGTTTGCACCCACGACCTACACCTCCTAAGTCGGGGCTGTTATCATCGGGCCACCCTTGCTGACTGGGCCATCACTGCTGTGGACCTAATTATTATTATTTAGTTAGGAACATACCATCGCATGACTAGCGCCACGTCTGTGAAACTTCTTTCGTGAGACGAAGTTTAGTTATGATACCCATGATCACGCATCAGCTGAACTGCACCTGCGCAGGACAACCACCGACCCGCGCTTCTAGTAACAATAAGGATACACACATGAACACACGCCTTCTTCCCATGGGAGTAGGCAAACACTACAGTAAGCCACCGCCGATGCGACTCCTTTTTATTCGTTTATATTCATCCATTGGTCATACACGCACGCCAGTTCCGAGTACTACGCACCTGACCCTTCTGAAGAACATGAGGTCAGTACAAGTGTAAATAAAGGTGCAACTAATTGCGGAGTAGCTTAGGTGTTACCTTACACTTGCGCAAGATTCAAAAGCGATTGTCTCTTTAAGTAATGATAAATATGGATTTAGCTTAGTATGGTATTATGAACCTAGTAGTGTTATCGAAACCATCATATATGACGTAGGTGTTTTTTCAAAGTTTAATAAAACGCGAACAACGTTTGTCTTTAGAGCGGTTTAAACCATCGAGCCATCTTTAAATTTCGAACTATAATTAAACGTTAACGTTAATTAACGTAACGTTAATTATTATAAGTGGGAACTTGTAATTGGCTTTCTTCTACATATTACTTCTGATTAGACGAATGTAATAGCCGTAAGTTTTCTTAAAATTAATAAAATAAATTTTGCATTACTTTACATTCGTCGGAATAATGTTTAAAATACAGTAATTATCTCGCAGGTTTAGGCTGGGTCTAAAGTTAGAACTCGTTTAGTAATAAGACGGGATAACACTTTTTCCGACCTGGGAATCGAACCCAGGACCCCACGTTCAGCAGTCGCGTTTGCAACCACGAAACCAACGAGGGAGTTAAAATTAGTTCTGTATGTATTACTACATAGAAGGCAGTTTGTAGTTGCCCCCCCCCCCCCTCCCCTACGCATGCTAAATACAGGGTGATTTTTTAAAGACCAGCCAAATTTAAGGATGTGGTACAGACCATCAAACTGAACAACTTTCTCCATGGGACCAACATCGTAATCGCGAATAAAAATTCAGCCGTCCCATACATTTAGGTCGAGTAGGTATTGAAGTTTTCTATGGGACAGTTGATAAAATTTTCGCGATTACGCTATTTGTCCCATGGAGAAAGTTGTTCAGTTTGTTGGTCTGTACACCATCCTTAAATTTGGCTGGTCTTTAAAAAATAACCCTGTATAAAAGAGGGTAAAAAAAAATTCGAGCTCGCTACGCCCGCTCTTGCAACATCCTGTTTTTTCTGAGACTACTCTGCGTAAGTCGGCAAAGTAACCACTATTCATGTATGAATAGTCAATAAAGGGGTCAAAAGAAGACCTTACACATCCGAGGTCGCGAGCAAAAGTTTTCAAGCTCGCTCCGCTCGCTCTTGCATTCTACATGTTGAAAGTCTTCTGTTTAGGTTGACAAAGTCATTCCTATTTCTGTAAAATGTTCAAAAGAAAATTTACTTAAAGAATACGGGGTGGAAGTAATTTCGAGCTCGTTTCTCTCACTGTATCCTCTATTTGTGTGATGCCCTAGCTTTTCTGTATCAATATTCAAAAGAAAACCTAACAATTACGAAGCAGCGTGCTGAATATTTCGATATTAATTCCGGGCCGGCACTATTTATTGCTATTTTGAGATAACTTATATACCTGAGTGGCCTACGGAAAATTTTAGTCCATCAAAAGGTATTTCATAGAGGGGAAGGGGCTAGGAGGGTCTGGGCCTTACTACATACCTGTTATTTTTTTCATTATCTGAGAACATTTACTTTAATGATGTTTTTTTTTTACTCCATCGGAAAGTAGAGATTTCAACGAACAGAAAGCACACCAACTTTTTGAAATAAGCTGATACTTTGACGGGGGAATTTTCGATTGAAAATTAGTGTGCTTTTTCGATATTAAGTCAAAATATATATAGACATAAAACGTAAGCTTTCAACAAATTTCGTGAAAAAAAAAATTTGTAAAGGATTAAATTAAAAAACCAAAAACTTGTTTTTTTGAATTTTTCGCTTAAATTTTGAGGTTATGTGAAAAAAGTGTAAATACAAAAGTTGCAGATCTTTTTATTACCTACAACTTTGCTATTTGACTATTTTCCATAGGACTAGTAGCTTTGCCGGAAATCGAGATAAACCGTTTGTTACCCATAAAAACTCATCCCCTTTCCCTTCCCGACCTCAATCGCCCGTAACTTGTTTTTCCTTTCATTTTATTATATTCTCCTCCTTTTCCAATGGGTTTCATCCTACTATTATTTTTTTTCACTTTTTATCATTTAAATCTTAATCTTTATCTTTTAATCATTTTTTTTATTTAGGCTTCTAAAACGCGAACAATGTTCTTTGTCTTTTAAGATTTGGTCAGATCTGGTAGCACCGTTGATTTCTAAACGTACAATACTAAAATAACTAAACGTCGAGTGTCAACGTCACGAAACGACATACGACAGACAAATCATCAATGACAGTAGGTTAGGTAG